>JALAZF010000368.1:1435833-2871666 GCA_022829125.1 Lathyrus tuberosus | reverse complement strand
TTTTGAATCTCCAGTTTTATTTAAATGTGCTTGTTGGTGAAAATTTTGATGGCTGTGTTGCTATGTACGATGTGATTTTCTGATTTTTGATGAATGCTTTGTTTTTTTTCTCTCCCCCGATTTCCAAATGTGCGCGTCCCTTTTTATAAGGCCAATGATGAAAACTATTTGGGAGTTTTGAATGCTCTCGATTTAATGCGATTTGATTGTGATCTGATTTGGTTTTTGATTTGGAAGGTTTTTGAACTGATTTGAATTTGGAGATATTCTGATACGATTTGGTTTTAATGTTTTGAACCGTTGCCTTGTCTATTTGGGAATGTATTGATGCTGGTGGTATCCCTTTGGGATATTGCCCATCAATACGAGATGATGCGATAAATTGAAGTCTGAAGATCTGAGGCCTAATTCCTTTGAAACGTAGTAAAATCACTTTTGGAAACCTCTTCAAAACTTGCGCATTTTCCTTCCCATTCAATCTTCATAATTCTTCGCTTTCTCTTGAAAAACTTCTGAGTTCGTTTTTTGTTGACAGTGTGATAGTGGAATATGCTGACTTTCTGTAGTGACGACGAGCTCGAGCAGCCATAAGCTTGTTTTCAAAACATGAAGTTTCCGATTCACAGCTGATCGTTGCTTTTGACATGGTGCGACACTAATGCACTAATGTGAGCATAGACGGTTCTTTAGATGGTTGGTTCTTGCAGACTCATGACGCTCCCGAAACAGGTATATCCTTGTAGCAGCTGCCGAATTCTTTTCCAAAATTAGCTCATAGTCCATCAAACATATTATTTGGAGTTTAGAGATTTGGTACCAAAAGGGTGAAATTCTTGTGATTTGAATGGAAGTTTTCTTATTCTCCTTGTCCAAATGTCTGAACAGCAATGACTGATGGAAGCCATCTGTTGTAGCCACGAGCACAACTGGTAAGAGCCATACAGACGTTCTAAGGTCATCGTGAGTTCCCTTGGGCTATCCTTCTGTGGTAACATCGGGGTATCATCGGACGACCAAGGTATCATGAGGTTTGTATCTCTAGGCTCTTCCCAACAAAATTCAGCTGATACATTTTCGAAAATTACGTGATACGCGCTGCAGACTTCGATCAAGTTCACTTGCAATTCTCAATGAATTTCTCTTGCAATTCGCTGCTTATTGAATTTCTCTCATGCGCAGGCCTTATTGATAGCTGCATCCCATTTAGCAAAATGCGGTTTTATGATTGTCATCTCTTGTTAGTACAGTGTGCGAGCTTGAGGTAATTTATGTCCTGTTTTGTGTAACTTACAATACTTAATTCTCCACGATGGACATGTTAGAGTATGGTTTGAATAAAACTTTAAGGATGACCGTAGACGTGCGTCAATTCACTGCAGATGTTTCATTCTTATGCTTATTGCTTTTTTTCTTGTGCAGCACATTCCAAAATGGAAGGGAAGGTCATGTTGGAGCGCACTAAAATGGATGGATGGAGTTGACTTGGAATGACGACCGGCTTCATGAGTTCCGTGATGAAGGATGGTGATTAGTGGCGGAAGGAGACATAACAGTATGAAATTGGAGTTTGCGCTGCATTGCACACTTGAATTTGATAATAATGAAGTGGAAGAGAAAGGTTCGTGTGAGTGAGTCTATCCTGTACTGTATGTAGCTCAACGACTTCCACGGGTCAGCCTATTGTATATGCATTTAATACCAAAGGCGCAACTAGGCCTAAGTGTATTGAGTTGACCAAGAAGTCCAATGTTTTCTTTATTATTCTCTTGTAATAATACACTTTGTGATGACCACCTGAGGTGGAGATTTGACTTTTAAAGATATGAACTTGTAACCGTGAATAATCTAAAATCTGATGAAAATCACATGAAACTCCTGAATGATTGGGTTTGAACTTTTGCCTCTTGGGATAAGCTTGGGATTGTGAAATTTAGAAAGTCCAAAGCCCCGTAGTGTACCTTTAGACTTAAGGAAAATAATCAATCTTTGTAACTAGACCACTCAGGATTTGTGCCATGTTAAAGACTTTGGTTTCATTTTGAACTTGAATAAAGATAATGATGCTTTGTAACCTTGAATGCAAATTTGTAAATCTTGAAAAAAGGAATCCACCTATCTTAAAATAATGACGTGAATTTGAAATTCTCATATCACAATCTTGAATTTATGAACTTGGATTTGAACCACTTTTCCTTTCCTCATCCAAAACTCTTGAATTTTGTAACTTAAACGAATTTAATTAAATAATGAATCCATTTGAACTCCATTCAAGATCTTCATTCAAACCAAACCCTTCCTCTTAAGATCAAAAGATCATGATGATCCGACTTCACGAATGAGGTCAAAGTCTTTATTGGATTAAACTTGACCTTTATTTCCCGCACAACCAAAGATTTAGATAATGATGAAACTTGATGCATGAATCACGCCTTGAGAAACCTTTTGAAAAGAAAAGAGGATACAACTTGTAATGGAACTCATCACGAAACTCTAACCAATTCTCAAATGGTCAAACCAAATGGACCGAAAACCCTAATCCTCCTTGGGGAAATTTCTGAGAAATATTGAGGGAAATGACCAGTAGAAAACTCTAGGACCCCTGAATCAAAAAGGTTATGCCCTGAAACGCTGGACTGTGAGAATAGGGATCATCTACATTTGAAATCAATGTACCTTTACCCAATTGTTTGTAGAAAACACACGCACACAAGGACTGCATGACCTAAAGATGCTATGCAAAGAACAAGGGATCTTAGGGTCAAAAATTTGGGTGTGACAATGGGTAACGGGGCCTGTCGGGAACTGGCATGGTTAAAACTCAAAGGAGCGGTCGGGAACGGCTGTAGTTTATAACCAAGGCTTACCTATCGGGAATGGGTAACGGGCCTGTCGGGAACTGGCATGGTTAAAACTCAAAGGAGCGGTCGGGAACAGCTGCAGTTTATAACCAAGGTTTACCTATCGGGAATGGGTAACGGGGCCTGTCGGGAACTGGCAAGGTTAAAACTCAAAGGAGCGGTCGGGAACGGCTGCAGGAATCCTATCGGGAATGGTTCCAAGAGACTTGCAAGTTGACAGATATGACTCTGTGGGGAGAAAAGATGAAACCCTTTGTATCGTTTCGCAACGTCTGTCGAGGAATGAACTAGGCATTCTTTCTGGCTTTGTCATTGATGTAAGGAGCAAAGTTCTGGACTCTCGCACGAGTTATCAAAACTGGCCTATGCTTCACATGCACATGTTTGAATTTTGCTGTAATGCTCCATACGAAATGGAATGCTACGCATGTTAGAGGATGCTATGCGCACTATATGCAAAATGCAAAGAGGTCCTCAGCAAAATAAATGCTGAGGAAAGGAAAGATAACTCCGCCGGGGAGAACTAGCTGGATTGACTTCGTGGTCACAAACCGTACTGGGGAAGACAAATTGACCTGACCTCCTGATCTGGGCATTGACCTGACAAACCCGTTGAGGTTACTGTAGGAAATGATAACTCTGCTGGGGAGGCATCATCTGAACCAGTCTGCTTGGGGAATAACTATAACCATAGAACTCCGCTGGGGATTAATGAGCTTACAACAAACTTTGCTGGGGAGATGTCCCTTGAGAGGATTTTATAGAAGTCCACGCCTCTTCCAACTCTACTGGGGAACGAGGTTTACAACAAACTCTGCTGGGGAGAATCACTTTAAAGCGTCTCATGCCAAGGAATGCTTCTTAAGAGAATTTTACAGAAGATCCGACATCTTCCAACTCTTAAACTAATACCGAGACTTGAGCTAGGATGCAGTGGATGGGAGGCCACCCTGTTGGGGATAATATATCTGGAATACTCCTGTCGGGGAATTTCGTGATGCTCCATGCTTGGGATGGTCAACCATTTGATTTTACCCCAAGATACAAGTCTGATCTGGAGAAAACGTCCTAAGAGGATTTTACAGAAGATTCGACATCTCTAAACTCCTGGACACTCACTGAGTCTTGAACATCAACTGTAAGGCGTGTGAAGGAACTCTACTGGGGAGTTTACAATCATTATCAACACAAAAAAGCTTGTAGCTATTGGAAGTACTGAATAGGATACAATACTACCCTTTTGACAACGCTGCTGGAAATCATGAAGCTCTGTAAACACGCTAGGGACGACCATCTCCAAAAATAACTCTCCTGTTGAGAAGTCCTCTCTGCCTGGGGAGGAACGATCATTCGCGCTTCGTAAAAGACTTTGGCTTGAAGACGTCTTACGTCTTTGCATAGCTATCCTGTGAAATCTCCACACCTGCAAACAAAAGAATGCGCACATATGCCCCAGAATAATACGAGACTCGGTAGAATTCAACAAGCACACGCGTCATTTAAAGTAATTTTAAATGTTTTCTCCTTTATATGCACATTATTGTAGAACCCCCAAGATCTTCGCATGCAAGTGTTTATCAAAAATTTGGACGTTTGTGTAAACAAAGCAAATATAAAAAAACAAAACAACAGGTAGAATTATTCTGAATAACGACAATTTTATTGATTGAAGAGCCTGAAAAAATAGGCATTTACATCAAGAAGCAATTCCTGGAAAGAGGTAATTGCCAAAAACAGGAAAGAAATTGTCCTAATGGCAATGTGAAAATGGAACTTCATCGAGTTTCAACCCTGCTATGGTTCATATATCTTCAAGATTCTCCAACTGCTTTGCCTTCAAAGTGGGACGATTGAACTGATTCCTGACCTTCGGATTGCTTACTGGTTAAGACGAGGCAATACAGATTACTCAGATCGCAGTTTTTGCTAAATCTCTCTTTTGCCTGGATCGCCCTTTACGGGTTTTCAATCCACCGAGATACCCTTTTTTGCCTAAGTTGCCCTTGCAGGTTTTCAACTTACCGAGTGTACTTTTTTTTTTATTTTATCCCTAATTTTTGCCCGAACCTTTTCTTTTTTTTTTTTTTTTTTTTGGTTCGCCAGGATGCCCTTTTTTGCCTGGACTCTCTTTTTACTGTCCAGCGGGTTTCTTTATGCGAAGTATTTTTTAACTGCGTCTGAGTTCACAGGGGACAAAAAATCCTCACCGTCCGTTGTTGTAAGCATCAAGGCTTCGCCCGAGAAGACCTTCTTAACAACATATGGACCTTCATAATTAGGCGTCCATTTGCCCCTGTGATCTGTATTCGGAGGAAGAATCCTTTTCAATACCAAGTCGCCCATCTGGTAAGTCTGAGGGCGCACTTTCTGATCAAATGCTCGTTTCATTCTCCTCTGATACAGTTGTCCATGACAAACTGCAGCCAACCGTCTTTCTTCGATGAGACTCAACTCATTGAACCTCGCTCGAACCCATTCAGCCTCGTCAAGTTTAACATCCATCATGACCCTTAAAGAAGGGATTTCGACTTCAACCGGTAGCACTGCCTCCATACCATATACAGGCGAAAACGGGGTTGCCCCAGTAGATGTACGAACAGAGGTACGGTACCCATGTAAAGCGAAAGGGAGCATTTCATGCCAGTCCTTATATGTCACCACCATCTTCTGCACAATCTTCTTAATATTTTTGTTGGCTGCCTCGACGGCACCATTCATCTTCGGGGCGGTAAGAAGAAGAATTATGGTGTTCAATTTTAAAGCTCTGGCATAGCTCTTTCATCATCTTGTTGTTGAGATTAGAACCATTGTCAGTAATGATCCTTTCAGGCACCCCATATCTGCAGATAATCTCCTTCTTAATGAATCGGGCTACCACTTGCCTGGTAACATTTGCAAAAGAGGCAGCTTCTACCCACTTGGTAAAGTAATCAATAGCCACCATAATGAATCGGTGTCCGTTGGAAGCTGTAGGCTCGATCTTCCCTATCATATCAATGCCCCACATAGTAAAGGGCCACGGATAACTCATCACATTTAGGGGGTTTGGTGGTACATGCACCTTATCAGCATAGATTTGGCATTTATGGCACTTTCGGACGTACTTAAAGCAATCAGCCTCCATAGTTAACCAATAATATCCTGCTCGTAGTAATTTCTTCGCCATAGCATGCCCACCAGCATGGGTACCAAAAGATCCTTCATGTACTTCCTGCATTAACAGGTCTGCTTCCTGCCTATCCACACATCTGAGCAAGACCATGTCGAAGTTTCGCTTGTACAACACATCCCCATTCAAAAAGAAGCTTCCTGCCAACCTTCTCAGAGTCTTTTTGTCATTGTTTGATGCCCCAGTTGGATACTCTTGACTCTCCAAGAAACGCTTGATATCAAAATACCAGGGTTTATCATCAGTCGTAGTATCAGCGGCAAACACGTGAGCGGGTCTGTCTAATCTCATCACATCAATCTTCGGGATATGGTTCCACCAATTCACCTGGATCATGGAGGACAACGTAGCTAAAGCATCAGCCATCTGATTCTCATCACGAGGTATATAGTACAATTTCACTGTTGTAAAGAAGGTCAACAGTCTTCTCGCGTAGTCTCTGTAAGGAATCAAGTTCTGCTGGTTGGTATGCCAATCTCCATTGATCTGGTTGATCACTAGAGCAAAATCACCAAATATCTCAAGAGTCTTGATCCTCAAATCAATGGCTTCCTCAATACCCATGATACATGCCTCATATTCAGCTTCGTTGTTGGTGACATTAAAAGTTAGCCTGGCAGTGAAAGGTATGTGTGATCCTTTCGGAGTGATCAAGACTGCCCCAACACCACTTCCATTCATATTAACGGCCCCATCAAACATCAGTTTCCATTTGTCATTAGGATCTGGTCCTTCATCAACCGGAGGCTCTTCACAATCTTTAGCCTTGAGAAACATAATGTCTTCATCAGGAAAATTAAACCTCATTGGCTGGTAATCATCAATAGGCGACTCGGCCAGATAATCAGACAATACACTCCCTTTGATAGCCTTCTGAGACGTATACTGTATATCATATTCAGTCAAAACCATCTGCCACCGAGCCACCCTTCCATTAAGAGCTGGCTTTTCAAAGATGTACTTGATTGGATCCATTTTTGAAATCAGTAGGGTTGTATGAGTCAACATGTATTGTCTCAATCGCTTAGCAGCCCATGCTAGTGCACAGTATGTCTTCTCAAGCATCGAGTACCTGGACTCGCATTCAGTGAACTTTTTGCTCAGGTAGTATATAGCATGCTCTTTCCTACCTGTCTCGTCGTGTTGACCGAGAACGCAACCCATTGATCCATCACGTACAGTGAGATACATAATCAGCGGCCTCCCAGGAACTGGAGGCATGAGAATCGGAGGATTTTGCAAGTATTCTTTTATTTTATCAAAGGCATTTTGACAATCACTGTTCCACCAGATTGATTGATCTTTTCTCAATAACTTGAATATTGGCTCATAGGTTGTGGTAAGATGAGATATAAACCTTGCAATATAATTCAACCTTCCCAAAAACCCTCGAACCTGCTTTTCAGTTCTCGACTCCGGCATTTCTTGAATGGCTTTTACCTTTGCTGGATCCACCTCGATTCCCTTTTCACTGACGATGAAACCAAGAAGCTTCCCAGATCTTACCCCGAAAGTACATTTATTCGGGTTCAGCCTCAGTCTGAAATGTCTCAACCGTTCAAACAACTTTTTCAAATTTATCAAATGCCCTTCTTCCGTTTGTGACTTGGCGATCATATCATCCACATAAACTTCAATTTCTGTGTGAATCATATCGTGGAAGAGCGTTACCATGGCACGCTGATATGTAGCCCCAGCATTCTTTAGACCAAACGGCATCACCTTATAACAGAAAGTGCCCCAATGGGTAATGAATGTAGTTTTCTCCATATCCTCGGGCGCCATCTTAATCTGGTTGTATCCTGAAAACCCATCCATGAAAGAAAACACAGAGAATTGAGCTGTATTGTCCACCAACACGTCAATATGTGGTAACGGAAAATCATCTTTTGGACTAGCCCTGTTCAGATCTCGATAATCTACACACATTCTGACTTTGCCATCCTTCTTCGGCACCGGCACAATATTAGCGACCCATGGCGGATAATTGGTAACAGCTAGAAACCCCACATCCAACTGCTTTTGCACTTCTTCTTTAATCTTGATGGCCATTTCAGGTTTGGTTCTCTGAAGCTTCTGTTTGACAGGAAAAACAACCCTCTTTCAGTGGCAATCTGTGCACAACGATGTCTGTATCCAACCCAGGCATATCTTGATAAGACCAGGCAAAGATGTCGACATACTCTTGCAACAATTCAATCAACTCTTTCTTTACATTCTCAGCCAGGCTTGCCCCTACCTTAACCTCTTTCCTTACCTCTTCAGTACCAAGGTTGACAACTTCTACGTCTTCCTGATGAGGCTGAATGGCTCTTTCTTCCTGTTTCAGTAACCTAGCCAACTCCTCTGGCAGTTCACAGTCTTCCTCGTCCCCCTCTTCGGCTTGGTATATTGGATTATCGAAGTCATAATAAACCATAGCAGAGTCGTTATCAATGAGATCCAGAGAACTACTTCTGTATGAATGATAATTCATGCCTTTAGAACTGCTCTTTGAAAGGAAAAAAGGAAAAATGCAAGAAAACATTGAAGAAAACATTGTCATTTTTATTTAAATGATAAAAATAAAAAAGAAAGGCAGGGAACATAATTTGAATACAAAACGTCCTTTCATTAATGATAAAAACTTGTATGAAAACAAACATGGGGGCCCTACAATGAAGTCACTATGCCTTGGGCAGAGCATAGGACTTTTGCATGCTTAATGAAAGAAAACAAAGAAAATTACTTATTAGGCAGAGTAACTTAAATGAGATCCTCCGAAAACCAATTGTTCAGCTTCACTCTTGGGGCACATGGACGCACCCAGTTGTCCAGGTCACAGTCGCTATCTTCACCGTCTTCAATTGCTGCACAGGTATGGCTTGGATATATGACCCCTCCACTTGAGAAGAAAACTGACCCTTGGCGCTCTTGACCCTGTTGTGGAACCCGAGGAGGCTTATAACCAATTCCATTCTTATCATCCTTGAAAGGTATCTCAACCATTTGTCCCCATCCTTCGGCATGACCAAACTGCACCACCTCCAAAGCCTGCTTATAAGAAGTCATAGAGGCTCCCACTCTTGCCTCACCAGACGGAGACGGAGAATCTTTCACCATATTCATAGTTTCAAATGCCTGACAGAGAGTCTCGTGGATCTCTCTGTCCATCTCCACATACTTGAAGGATGACAGATGGCTAACAAAAATATCTTTTTCTTCGCATACCGTAACAACTTGACCATCTACTACAAACTTTATCTTCTGATGCAAGGTTGAAGATACGGCCCCAGCAGAGTGAATCCAAGGACGACCCAAAAGACAACTATAGGCTGGTTGAATGTCCATCACATAAAACACTGTATTGAACACCTGGGGTCCTATCTGGACAGACAGCTCTATCTCTCCAATCACTGATCTCCTTGAACCATCAAACGCTTTCACCACTAGATCACTAGGTCTGAGTATCACCCCTTCCACATCCAGCTTGGCTAATGCTTTCTTAGGCAGCACATTGAGGGATGAGCCAGTGTCCACCAACACATGGGATAACATGGCACCTTTACATTCCATTGATATGTGGAGAGCCTTATTGTGATTCCTTCCTTCTGGCGTTAAGTCAAAATCTGTGAACCCTAGACCGTTTCCAGCATTAACATTGGAGATCACACCTTCAAGCTGGTTCACTGATATTTCTTGCGGCACGTACGCCATATTCAAAATTTTGAGAAGAGCATTCCGATGGGCTTCGGAACATAGCAACAATGACAATATGGAAATCTTAGAAGGAATTTGATGTAAATGGTCAACAATCTTATAATCGCTTTTTCTGATTATTCTCATGAATTCTTCAACATCTTTCTCAAATGACTTATCAGATTCTGCCTCTGGCACCGGTTCAGCCCCTAGCGTTGGTTCATCATTCAGTACCCGCTTCCCTTTGGCCCTTTCTGATGCTTCAGTATTGTCTTTTCTGAGTGTCTGGGGAGCAAAAAGCCTGCCACTGCGAGTAAAACCACCTACTCCCCCAACATTTCCGACACTTGAACCATTTTCTTTAGGAGTCTGCACCTCCTGCCTCTGTCTTTGACTATTAGTCCCATAGTACCACGGGATAGCAACCTTGTTCTCATTTGGGACGTAGCTGGGAACATTTACAGTGATAGGAGCCACTCGTTTAGGCGCAGATATCTGTACAGGAGCAGGCACCGGAATTTCCACAGGATCAAAGTAGATTGTAATAGTAGAAACCTCATCATCATTCTTTTTCAACTGGTCAAATTGTAAACATCCTTCATCTATCATACTCTGAAGGCCAATCCTCAGCTTTACACAACCATTATCAGCAGTCAAACAATCCTCACAACTTTCTGAATAACCAGGAAACACAGCCCCTTTCAGCAATCGTTCCTTCACAACTTTCAACGGAGTCCTGACATCATTAATATCCCTTACCAGATTCAGCCCTCTATCTTCTTCAATGGCATGCACCCCTGGCCCACCATGCGGGGGCATGGGATTTTGAATTACATTAGGCCTTGGAGCAAAGTTAATAGCTTTTGAATCAACAAGGTCTTGCACTACATGTTTGAAAGCCTTGCAGTTTTCCACATTGTGTCCTGGCGCATTGGAGTAAAACTCACACTTTTCATTTGCATCATATCCAGCGGGTAACCTGCCCGTTGGGGGAGCCAAAGTCCTTAACTGTACCAAATTCAAACGAAGTAGATTCTATAGCATCTGTGAACAGGTCATAGGGAAAACATCAAAATGTCTGTCATTCATTCTCTTTCTTGGGTGATACTGCCTCTGAGCTACATTTTGAGCCTCATTACTCGGAGTTGGAATAGTAATAGATGCTGCCTGATGATGTACACCATGTTGTCCTCTACCTCTCCCCCCTTGTGAATACACTGCATTAGCGTCACCTTCACGCTTTCTGTTGTTGTTGCCAAAGAACTTCTTTGCAGGGGCTGAACTCGTACCACTTCCGTCCTGAATTTTCCCCATCTTTATCAAACTCTCAATTCTCTCTCCAGCAATTACTATGTCAGCAAATCCAGTAGATGGACAAGCGGCTAGCCTGTCAAGATACGGACCTTGCAAAGTATACATGAACATGTCAGCCATTTCTCTGTCTGCCAATGGAGGTTGCACCTGAGCAGCAAGTTCACGCCACCTCTGGGCGTACTGTTTAAAACCTTCCTTGGGGTTCTGTGTCATGCTTTGTAACTGAGTGCGATTCGGTGCCATGTCGATGTTATATTGGTATTGCTTTAAGAAAGCCAAGCACAAGTCTTTCCAGCTTTTGACGCGGGCTCTGTCCAATTTTATGTACCATTCCAGCGAGGCTCCAGACAAGCTGTCCTGAAAAAAATACATCCATAACTTCTGATCATCAGAATAAGCTGCTATCTTCCGGTTGTAAGCCTGGAGATGAGTTTTGGGACAAGTACTACCATTGTACTTGTCGAAAGTAAGTGGTTTAAACTTCGGGGGAATCTTGACACCCTGTACCAGTCCCATATCCTCGACATCAATTCCCAAAGGATTCTGACTTTCTATAGCTTTCACTCTCTCAGCCAATCCCTCGTATTTCCTTTCATCATGGTAAAATCCCATATCAGCATTAAGTACAGAAAACTGGTCATCTTGACGATCTTCCACCAGCCCAGTGTTGCCAGGAACAAAACCCACATTAACCCCAACCGGAGTAGGAGTAACCACAGGAGGATTGACCACATGAGGGTTAACCACAGGAGGGTTAACCCTAGGGGGATCAACGTGACCACCAGTAGGAATCTCAGTCTCCAACCTCTGGATGGTAGCTCCCATGTCTTCTTGCCCAGCTCTCAGGTCCTGCTGCCCCTGAGCAACCCCTTGCATCAGATTCATAAATTGTTCCATACGTGCCCTTAGCTCGGTCAACTTTGTCTGCATTTGATCCATAGCTCTAGCCTGGTTTCGTCTGGTTGAGTACCGGTGAATGGGAGATTCAACTATCGTGCCTGAAACCAAATAAAGGTTAGAGAGCTCCTGCAGCAAGTACCTGTTATGCAAAAAATGCTTATGCTTATGCAAATGCAAATGCAAATACAAACATGTTTGTATATTCGCAAGGTGATCCACCCCTTGATTCCAGTTTAAAGATGAAATAGGATGAAACTGCTGCTCATATAAATCAGAATGAATCACTGTCAGAAATTACAACCCGTGGTACCATAAATAGCCTAAAACAAAAATAAGCAAAGGTCCCAGCCAACAATTCTGGTGGTGACCCAAAATACAAAGAAAGAACAAAGTACAAACTACTGAGTAGAGTTCCCTTCAAGGATCTTGCACTGTATGAGGACTACTGCCTGAGCTAGAGCACTCCCACTTAGACCTCTTCACTCCTGCTTGTATTTTCAGCTCTTCCATGGTTGTTATGGCTTCTTTGAGTCGTTCCTCGACTGCGTGTCTTTGGAACGTCCTTGACAAGATCTCCTCGTCCTTCTTCCTAATCTTTGACTTCAGACTCTCAATCTGCTCCAAATACTTATCTTCTTTCTGCTTATTGGCTGTGATTGCAGTATCTCGGTAAGCATTGAACCTGTGAATCTTCGCCCAAGCCTTGGCTAAGTCATCCTTCTTGGATTTGAGAGTCTTACAAACACCTTTTAGAGTTTGTCCTACCCTTTTCCTAGCTGCTATCTCTTCAACCAGCTCCTTTTCTTTCTCAGCGAGACGTTCTGTCTTCAGCTTGGCAATATGAACAGCCTCACCTCGCTCATGCTTCAACTGGTAGATTTCCTTTTGCAACTCACGGTTCTCTTCTCGAAATTTCTCCTTTTCAGCCCATAATTTGTTATACTTCTCCATCTCAATAATGGTTGGAGGTTCGATCAGCAAAGGGTAAGATGGAGGCTCCCTGCAGAATGGCAAAAGTACACTCTCTACTCTGCTCTGAATCCAGTCTTCATACGCAGGAAAAGCTTTGTTGTTACACTTTCCAAAAGAAGTCTTTCCTTTCTTATGGCGATCTCTTCAAGCGCTTCCAGCTTCTTTCAACACCTCCAGATTGGCTTCCTCACCCAAAAATAGAGACTCTTGTATATCTTGGCCTCTCGGCGGCTCTTTCAAAGCATACCTAAATTTCCTAATAGCAAGAATGGGGTTGTAGTTAATTCCCCCTTCCTTCCTATTAAAGGTACGTTCGGGTAACCTCCGCAACTAACCAGAATCTCTTGGCCCAATAAATCACGATTGATCCAAATCAAGTTGTCAGCCCTTAGCCCCATTAATCTCTTTGCCCAATCTAAAGTTCCTTTAGTGTCTTCGAATGCCCCAGATTTGGGAAGACGATCAGCAAACCACTTATAGAAAATTGAAGCACAACAATAAAGAGGTCCACCTCTCCTTTTCTCATTCTTATAATGCATTGAATAATACAGATCCTCGAGCAAGGTAGGTACTGGATTCTTCGTGGTGAATATTCGGACAGCATGCGCATCTACAAAATCCTTCACATTAGGGAATAACGTCGTTCCATAAACACACATAGCCAGAATTGCATTGAACACCGACCAACACTTAGCCTTAGCACAAGTAGCAGCCTGTTCGATCAAAAACTTCGTGTGAAAACCTTGATAACCCCCTTTACTAGCAATATTTTTCTTCAACAGTGACTGATCCAAACGTAAAGTAGCAACAACCCTTTCCAGATCAGGAAACTCCTTAGAAGGATAGAAGGGAGCTCCTTCTTTGACTGAAACATCCAAAATAAGAGCAAATTCTTCTAACGTAGGAGCCAAAAGATAATCAGAAAACAGAAAACACCGAAGTTGAGGGTCATAGAACTGTGCCAGAGTGTGCAGGGCCCTGAACTTATAGTTGGTAACATTCCGGGAGAAACTTATAATCCTCCCATATTCTCCTCTGAAATCTGCCAATACTTCAGGTTTTGCCATAGCCGAGATCTTGTGCACAACATCTAGATGAAGCTCTGGGAACTTGTACAGGATGATGTTCTTTCTTTCTTCAATGCTAATACTCATCATGGACAGTCTTCAGACAACCGGAATCAAAGTTAGGATGCAACCCTACAAATGAACAAACATGTCAGAATGCAAAAGGATGATGCAAAATGCAGACATGGGATCAAGGTATCCGAAATGCTCAAACTGCTGCTGTTTTGCTGACTGAATAAGACCCAGAATACCAGAAACCCAGAAATCCAGAATAACAACCCAATCAAACTGCCAGAATTCCAGGATAATAATAGTACACTGACGAGAAACCCAGAAACCAGGTAGGTTGAAGGTCTCGGTTACCTGCAAACCTGCAAACACCCATCCCCTCTCACATGTGGGTTCTAGAAAGGCGAGGATCCTCAATATCCTGGGTTCTCAGGTCGAGAAATGATGATACGTTCACCATTTATGGTTTGGCATCATCATCAATCGAGGAGGCCTCAACTGATTCCCCTCAAAAGAAAACATTCTATGGCAAGTCTTCAGCTTCGGCACTGAGGTCGAGAAGCAATAGTACATTCATCCCTCGGGGTACTGTACTATCGCCAATCGAGGAGTGCTTCCACTGATTCCTTTCCAAAAGGAAACCCTATAGCAAGTTCCCAGTATTGGGTCCTCGGATCGATAAGCGTAATGGATTTTCCACAGAGCGTGGTCTGCCATTATCACGTCTCGGGAGGAGTGCCGTTACTGAGTTCTCGGGAAACGGTCGCCAGAGTCGACAGCTTTCCAGGTTATATTCCATCGTCTGCCCCAAATGGACAGGATAGAATATTACCAAGAAAACCTCGTCTGGATGTGGAGTTTTCATGTATACTTCGTCTGGCCAAATGCCAAACAAGTCACACTACTTTCCACGCTAATCATAGGTGTATGCTCAAGCCTGGGTATTGGGCTTTTCTCTCATGAATCTAACCCACCCTGCAAACAGAAAATCCAGCAGCAGAACAGCACAGCAATATCCAGTATGACAGTAATAATATGAAATGCAATGTAATAAAAGCTGTAAAAATAGTAAAGCAGTAAAGTAAAAATACAGTAAATAGCAATACAGTAATATACAACAAAGCAACGCACCACAAAAAAAACACCCTATGAGAGAAAACAAACAAGCGCTAGGATTGACTCGCTAAAAGGGATGGACCAGCAAGAGGTCAACCAGATTCCCCAGCAGAGTCGCCAGCTGTCGCTCCCGAAAAGATTCGCATCCAACGGTACAAACGCGAGAGTGGCGCGGAAAACAGAGTCGCCAGCAATGTGTATTTATCCCAAGAGAGGGAAAGGAAACACTGCATAAACCTGGAGGAAAGAAGGAAAGAGCATGGTCTTGCGACCAAGAGATCTGGGTTCGGGAGTCGGTTACGCGCGAGGAAGGTATTAGCACCCCCACGCGTCCATCGTACCCGATGGGATCCACGCTTGCTTGTCTCGATCAAAGGGTGTCGTCAACTGGAACTCCGCTGCTGCTGGAAAGGAAAAGGAACGGGAAAAAAGGAAAAAAGAAAAGAAAGAGAGAGCAAGAAACAAATGTAGGGAAAATAAAAGAAGTGCTCGCATGGGCCCTACCCCACTGCCTACGTATCTCATCGGGAGCATGAGAATCAGAGCGACGTAGTTTCCCTCACTAGGGGTGGGTTGTGTTTTTTAAGGAACGACTTACGTTCTAGCTCAGGTGTTGCAGCTCGCTGAATCGAGACTTAGGTGTTACCGTCTTGCAAGAGAACGAGTAGGAGCGCGTTCATACGCTGAGAGTGAGTGAGATGAGAAAAGAATTCCCGAAGGAAAAGACGTTATTGTTGGTTGAAGTTTTTTAGACAGACGTGTTTTTTAAGTTAGCTTGTAACTTACATTGCACCAAAGTCTATTGTGCGGGAACGAGTGAATCGCATGGTCGCCCCCAAATGGAACGTATGCTAAACACTCTAGAAGAGGAGGGGGGACCCCTCGTTCTTCATTTCCTACATTTAAGGCTCGGACGCAATACACGTTAACCTTTATTAATTATTTTTTACTTTTCTTTTGAGATGAGAAGAGAAACGACGCAAGGGAAACTCTAAAGGGAAACTAAGAGTCCTAATGTTATCATGCATGGATGTCCTATGGTTAGTGAGGTTTAGGAGAAAAGATTAACTAACACCTAATGCTAATCCTACTCCAAGCTTAATCAAAAATTAAGTTGGACTAGGTAGCTCTAAGGGGAAAGGAATCCAAGACTTGAAC
Source organism: Lathyrus tuberosus (assembly GCA_022829125.1). Lineage (NCBI taxonomy): Eukaryota > Viridiplantae > Streptophyta > Magnoliopsida > Fabales > Fabaceae > Lathyrus > Lathyrus tuberosus. The sequence goes on along the minus strand of JALAZF010000368.1, from coordinate 2,855,425 downwards.
AAGTCTTGAGATTCATGGGATGAGAAAGAGTGAAAGAGAAGAAAAGAGAAGAGAAGAATGAGAAAAGAGATGGGGCAGCAAGAACACCATAATCATCATATCCAAATCATAACATAGAACATGCTTCAAAGATCATACAAGCACATACCAAGCATACAAGTGAAGGCACACAAGAAAGGATACAAGTAAACTTGCACAAGATTCACAATTTCACACACTAAGGGTTCATACAAAGATGACATGAACAAAATAAGATAAAAGTGAAACCAAGTCAGAATTCAATTCATATCATGATCATTTAATCCAAACATGCAAGAATGTCTCACATTATGATGCATTATGAGCCAAAGAAACCACAAAACCAATGATGATGCATCATACAAATCAAACCATGATGATCAAGTGAGATGAAAACCAAACAATGAACTCAAGGGGCAGTAGCATATGTATCAACATCATACCAAAAACAAACTCAAGTCATGCAAGATGAATCCTTAAGCAACACATTCAAGACATGCATCAAAGTTAGTCAAAACATCCACAAAACTCAAGTCAAAATAACATCAACTTAGAAAATCAAGAACAAATTGGAAAATGATCAAATGAGGATGATTCCAAAGCCACAAGTAAGCTCAAACAGAACATGATCATACCATAAAAACATCTCAAGCATCACTCCATCACCAGCAAGCAAATGCATTCAAACTATATCATGTATCAAAGTATACCTCAATCAAATTTGCATCACAAACAAAATTCAACCAAAAATATCCAAACAGAGGTTAACTCAGTCAAGTAACATGTGCAAAAAGATCAAACCAAAATTCTCAAACTAAGTATCTCAAACAATTGGGCAAAGACCACATAAGAACAATGATTCAACATGCAAAAGAAAGGGACCAAAACGCAATATCGAAAAGTTTTAAAAATGAAAAAAAAATGTTTTTATACAATTTAATATGTCACCTAACAGATGCAAAAAGAATGGATTAAAAATGTGTTATAGATGAGGAGAAAGAAATTTCACAAGTTGGAGTGTGCAAGTGAAACAATTAAGAAAAGAAAATAATGTAATTAATTAAAACAGATGCCAAAATAAAAATAAAATGGGAAAATAAAATATGGAATAATTTGAGAAAACTAAAAATAAGTTTCATGATTTTTTGTATGATTTTTAAATGCATAAAAGTAATTTTAGAAATTAAAAACAAAACAAATAAATAAAATGAAATAAAATGGAATGAAAGATGCAGGGGGTGTAATAAGTAAGGAATTCACGTTGGAAAGAAAGAAATGGGCTTAAGGGGGGGTGCGCATAGAAAAGCCCATGCAAGTAGTCCAAAACGCCTGGTCAATGGAGAGTACAAGGGAATAGTCAACCTTCAGAATTAATCTCAGCCCAACAAATGATCCAACGCGCAAAAATACTTTCAGCCAGGTCCACACAATCAAGTTTATTCCAAATCAACGCACCAGATTTAAAGGCACACTACACCTACTAGAGCTGTCAAAATGGGCCGAAGCCCATGGGCCGGCCCGCCGAGCCCGAAAAAAGTTAGGGCTTGGGCCTTATTTTTGGAGCCCATATTATTCCGGGCCTTTTTGAGCCCGACCCGAAAAAGCCCGAAAAAAAATGGGCCGGCCCGTATGGGCTATGGGTAGCCCGCCAGCCCGACAACTTTTTTTAAAAGAATTAATTTAACTATTTGGCCCATATATAAATTAATAAATATATATAATTGGACCTAAAAAATAAATTTGGCCCAAGAAACATTTGGATACAATGTGTTAGTGCTTCTTTGGTTCAGTCCACACACACTTCAGTGACTACCAGAACATTAATTTCTATTACATTATATTACATTACAGTATTCTAAAATGAATATATTACATTCAGATCATTAAAATGAGTATTAATTTCTATAACATTATATATTAAAATGAGTATTAATTTCTATTACATTATATATTACTTAAAAAATGAATTTTTTAATTTTTTTTTTAAAATGGGCCCGTTTAGGGCCGGGCCCGTTTAGGGCTGGGTAGCCCGCAGCCCAGACAGGGCTGGGCCTGGGTAGTAAAAAAGGAGCCCGTATTCAAAATGGGCTTTTTGAGCCCGGCCCGGAAAAGCCCGAGGCCCGCCAGGGCCGGCCCGTTTAGGGCCGGGCTACCCGTTTTGACAGCTCTAACACCTACCACTAACTCACGCACACACAATCAGATGGTAACACAATACACCAGCCACATGCCTTGCATGTGACTTCATTTATTTGTTGTCACAACACCAACCGCATGATGAAACAGACGGACCAGATTAAATCACAATATCAAATATTAAAAGAAAACAAAGGCCATGATGAGGACACAAGATGGAACACACGGAACGACAAACATGCAATCACTAAAATAAAAAACATAAAAAAAGAACACGTGGCGCAACATGGGACGCACGATCTAGCAATGAATGGACAGGATTCCTTCTTCTTCCTTATTACCTTCACCGGACTGGTTCTCCGGCCGCCGCCGGAACTAGGGCTCCGGCCACCCTCTCCGGTGAGCTGTAGTCCAAAAGTTTCCAGAAAATGCGTATGGGTACACTATCTTGACCAGAAAAATGCAAGGATCTCAAATATGCAGTCCATTTTAACAAACAATCAACCAATAAGGAGAATCGAACAAAAACAAAAATAGATCTAACACTTTAAATCAACATATCTCACAAACCACACGTCCAAACTTCAAATAAAATATATCATTATGCTCAGGGAAGTTCACAGATCATTATGCACATCAAAAATTCAAGTTCTGTGATGGTAAAAAAATCACTAACCTGAACCTTGTAGAACTTGAGATACACCAAGAAATCCCTCCAAATGCTGCAGATCAACTCCTTTTGAGCTCTATTTGCAAAATAAATGCAAATAGAGGCTTGAATCCGGCTAGATCTTGGAGTTTGAAGATGATCCCTCTTGAAACCAACTTGATGAAAAACTCACTCTCAGCTCAAAACAGTGGATGATTTGTGTTCTTCTCTTTTCACTGATCACAAATATGAAAGAATTTCTCAAAAACACCTTGTGGAGAGAGAGAAACGAAAATGAGAAAGTGGAGAGTGAAAAATGGATTCTGAGCCAAATGATAGTGCATGACCTAATTTCTGAGGCATGAGTAAGCTTATATATCCTTGATTAGTTCACTGATTATCATTAGGAAGTGATTAACACTCTTGTTAATGAGATTTGAGTGAAATTCCAAAAATGCATTTTACACCACCACCACCAATTTACACGTGGGAAACCCTTGCCACCAGTACAATTCACCTCCAAATTACTCATGTATCATTTCTGAATTAATTTTGGGCCTTGTACTTTCTTGGTTTGCAAGTTTTGAATTAATTTGGCATTTTTGCACTTTGTGAGAATAATGAGAAATATGGCATGGCATGAATTGATTCAAAGGCCACAAATGATCTTCTTGACTTGTATTTTGATGTTGTAATATGGCATGAAGCAATTGGGAACATTACAAGTCCATTTGTGCAAAAATGCAAAAGGTGGAAAATTTGACATATAAGGAAACCATGAAAAGCACCTTGAATTGTTTTGGCCATAACTAGAGTTCCACAAATGATATGGAAATGTTCTAGTACTTTTTGGAAATGGGAGAGAAAGATCTTCAACTTTCATGTTGGAGGAAAATTCATTTGGAGCTTCCTTGATGATAAAAAGTCAAGTTGAATGTGGAAGAAAAATTGCCAAAAATGGAAAGTTTGTATTATAGGTCATTTTCCAAATTTAGTAACTTTTGCACAACCTCTCGATTCATGATGAATGGTATGAATATTGACCATTGAAGACCATATGAGGATGTGAGACCTTGAAAACCATGAAAAGACCCTCAAAATTCCACAGTTGACTTTCTCCTTCACAGTTGACTTTTCCTCATTTCACCAGCAACTAATCCACTGAACAGTCTTCACCATGAACCATCAACCAAATCCACTTGTGAGCATATGGAAGCCATAAAACATGCTTGAACCCCCAAAGTCTTCAAGAAAATCTCTTGAAGCCAAAAACCCTGATTGGCCTCTCTGGTTATGAGAGAAAAATCCACTTGCAACCTTTTGCCATGCTTGATCTTAAGAAGGCATGATGAACCCCATGAGCCACTCTGAAGCTTGAGACTTAAGAATATGGACCAAGTGCCTTGATCTCATGCCCTATGCTGAATGTCATGCTATGCAGTCTATGACCTACTATGGAATGCAAAAGAGTAAAGCATAAACCAATTTAAGAAAAACGAGAAGGTAAATTTTGAGGTATTACACAAGGAAAGCAAAAAACTGGCAGGATGAATAAAAGTGGATAATGCAGGAAGTGAAGAAAAAAGGTTGGAGAAGGAAAATTCTTAAAGTGGCTCTAGCTGAAACTGTGTATGAAATATGGAGGCAAAGAAATAGGATCTGTTTTGGAACTACATCAAGTCATAGGAATTTGAAAGATACAATTGTTGAAAGCATTGTTATTAGATGTGTTGTCCATAGAAAGCTAAAGAATCACATTAGAGATAACACATTAGTTTAGAGTATCTTGCTTTGTACCTGGACCCATAGAGGTCGGTTTTGTACTCAAGTTGTTTTGGTGAATATAGTATTTTATTTTCCAAAAAATAATAATAATAATAATAATAATAATAATAATAATAATAATTCACTCAAAAATTTTAAAGTTCAAAATTGTAAAGGACTTTTGGGAGAGGCGATTTTCGGTAGGGTTTTGTGCGATTCCTGGTAGGGCTTTGTACACGGCGGAGGCGTCTGAAAACTACATTTCCCCATAGCCAAACGTTGATCTGTGAGAAATCTCATCTGAATGTTTGGTTTAAACTCCTATTCTTAGGAATAGGGACCTTTAATCAGTGAGGTGACTTGCACGATTGTGACTTTTGAGAATGGGGAGAGGGAGGGGCGTCCTAAGAAGAAGAAGGTGTTGTCCCCCCTTGTCCGTACTCTGGAGATGGAGAAAGGAACGGAAAATGGTAGCTCCTCGAGAAGCATGGCAAGTAGTCAATAAGAGGAATCGAAAACAACTAAAGAACCCACTTCTGAACCAGTAGACACTGTAGAGGATGAAGGGGTAAAAGCTAAGCAAATCTCAGACGAAGAACAACCCAAGAAGTTATGGGTTGATGTGATAAACAGGAACCGAATTGCGTCAAACGGGATGGTGATTGAATACACAGCTCTCAACCTGGTGGATGGAGAAATTGAAGTAGAAATTGAAGACACAGATGTGGAATCTGAAATGAAGTTTTGGGAATCAGCCTTGATTATGTATGCGATAGGTCGAGAACTGAGCATGAATGCAGTGAAGCAGTTTATGAGTAAGTTCTGGAATTTCGTTAAACTCCCTGACATGTTCTATCATGAAGAAGGGTATTTCATTCTAAAATTCCACTCGTTTATCGAACGTGACATGGTTATGACTAGAGGTCCCTTCACCATCCAAAATGTATCTATGGTCCTGAAGGAATAGGGTCCTGGGTTTAATTTCAAATGAGACATGCTGCGAACTCTTCCCATCTGGATTAAACTCCCCCATCTTCCATTGCATCTATGGGGTGCCAAGAGCCTTGGAAAGATTGGAAGCGCTCTAGGGAGACCTTTTTTCACTGATGAGTGCACGGCCAACAAACTTAGGGTTTCGTATGCAAGAATCCTAGTGGAGATTGATGTCACCCAGAAGCTCAAGGAGTCAATCAACATCAAGGACAATGAAGGTGAAAAGTTGACTCAAATGATTGAATATGAATGGAAACTGAAGTTTTGTGAAAGGTGTCAGAAAATTGGGCATATATGTTCAGACAAGGTCATGATACCAAAGCAGTGGAAACCCAAAGAGGCTATTGTGAAAGGTAATTCTCAAGTCCAGCTGAACAAAGAAGATGATAGTGAGTAGAGGTTAGACCAAACACCTAAAGAGAATGAGCAGTAAGTTGGCCCTTCTTGGACTAAGATTCCACCCAGTAGAAAAAGCAAAGGTAAGTTTATTGTGATTGCTAGAGATAAGGTTGCTTGTCAAAATGAATTTGAGACTCTTGGAGTTTGGAATGACTCTAGTGTCCAAGAGGGTGTCCCATGATCATCTCTTGGAATGTGAGAGGAATAAACAAAGCTGGGAAGAGTAGAGAGGTGTTTGCTAGAATTAACAAACTCAACCCAGCTTTGACTATCTTAGTAGAGACTAGAGTAAAATCTCATAAGGCTCAGACCATTAGAAATAAATATTGGCTCTAAGTGGAAGTATCTGGACAACTATAAAATGCATCATAATGGCAGGATTTGGGTTCTATGGGATGAGTTTAGAATGAAGGTGCACAAGATTAGTAGTTCTGACTAATACATACACTTAGAGATAGAGAATTGCAAGGAAGGCACAAAGTATTGGTGTACAGCTGTATATGGCCTAAACACCCTTGAAATGAGGAAAAGATTGTGGAGGGATATTGATGCTATCAACCCCCCTGGTGAATGGTTCATAATGGGCGACTTTAATAATGTTTGTAGTGCTTTGGACATGATAGGTGGGAAAGAAATAGTGGAAAGTGAATACATTGACCTTATTTATTTGATGGATAAGAAAGGTCTATATGAAAAAGATAGTGTTGGTGATCATTTTACTTGGTTCAATAAGCATATGCAAGGTGCCATCTACTCTAGAATAGACAGGGTCATTGGGAATATGGAGTGGATCCATAATAACATGGACATTACCATGAAAATTATGGAGGATGGGATCTCAGACCATGCTCTATTGTGTTTGGAGGGTAACAATGAAATTCAGCCTAAGAAGAGACTCTTTAAGTTTCAGAATGCTATCACTAATCTGGATGGCTTTGAGGAAACAATAAGAGTTAATTGGAATCACCATGTTGTGGGTTCTGCTATGTACATTCTTTGGAATAAGTTGAAGAATATCAAGAGTACTATAAGAGAGTTCAGTAAACCTCTGATAGGAACCAAAGAGAAGCTTGAGGAATCCAGGGGTAAGCTTGATGAGGCTCAGGATAAGTTGGCCAGGGACAGAATAAATATCAACTTGATTGAGAATGTCAAAAACTTGACTGAAGAAGTGATTAACCTGAACAACATTGAGGAGCAGTTGATATACCAAAGAGCCAAGATCAGATGGATAAAAATGGGAGATGGTAATAATCAATTTTTTCATGCTGCTCTGAAAAGTAAGAATCAAGCTACCAAAATGGATTTTCTGATTGACAGTGGTGGCAGGATGTGTAGTAAGCAAGAGGATATGGAGGATATTATTATGGACTTTTATGGTGATTTGGTGGGTAAATATGCCCAGTCTTTAAAGTGCATCAATGTTGTTGATATGAGAAAAGGCCCCCTACTCAATGACATCCAAAAGAATATGTTGATGGAACCTGTGTCTGAAAAAGAAGTTAAGACTGCCCTCTTCAATAAACATGACAACACTGCCCCAGGTTTGGATGGTTTTGGATCTAAATTTTTTAAGGCCACCTGGGATACTATTAAAGAGGATCTATTGAAGGCTGTCAGAGAGTTCTTTTCAACCACCAGCTTGCTCAAAGAGATTAACTGTACTCTTGTCACTTTGATCCCCAAAAATCTCCTGTTGACATAATTAGTGAGTTTAGACCAATATCTTGCTGTTATACTATTTACAAGGTTATTGCCAAAGTCTTGGCAAGCAGGCTGAGTAAAGTTTTGAGTAGCATCATTGATGAAAGCCAAGCAGCCTTTATCCCTGGTAAACACATTCAAGATCACATTCTTTTAGCCTATGATTTGATTAAAGGTTACACTGCCAAAAGAGGTCCTCCTAGATGCATGATTCAAATGGACCTTCAAAAGGCCTATGATACTGTGGAGTGGCATACCCTGGAGACCATTATGACAGAGATGAGTTTCCCCCCAAGTTTGTTAGAATGATCATGGCCACAGTGACAACTGTTACCTATAAATATATAGTGAATGGTGAGGTTTCTAAGATGATCAAAGCTAGAAGGGGCCTTAGACAAGGGGACCCTATCTCCCCTCTTCTTTTTGTGATTGTTATGGATTACCTGCACAGAAAACTTCAGAGGCTCAAAACAAATCCCAACTTCAACTACCATGCCAAGTGTGAGAAATTGGGAATTATTAACATTAGTTTTGCAGATGAACTGCTCATGTTTGTAAGGGGTGACACTATGTCAGTTGAATTGCTGATGGATATCTTTAATGAATTCTCCTCTGCTACTGGGTTGGTTGTGAACCCTAGTAAATGTCAAGTTTACTTTGGTAATATGGATGATGCAACCAAAAGCAATATCATGGCTGTGACTGGTTTCTCCCAAGGTATTCTTCTCTTTAGGTACCTAGGCATTCCTCTTTCCAGTAAGAGACTGTCTATTAGGCAATGTCTTATTCTTGCTGATAAAATTACCTCTAGGATCAAGCATTGGAGTTCCAAATTACTTAGTTTTGCAGGTAGGCTTCAGTTGATTAACAGTGTAGCCTTTGCCACTTCTAGCTACTGGTTGCAGTGTATTCTTGTCCCTAAAGCTGTCATCAAAAAGATTGAAGCAGTATGTAGGTCTTTTCTTTGGTCTAATAGTGATGTCATTACTAAAAAGTCTCCTGCTTCTTGGAAGAAAGCCTGTCAGACCAAATCTCATGGAGGGCTGAATGTAATTTCTTTATCTGAGTGGAATCAAGCTAGTCTTGCCAAGCTGCTTTGGAACCTTTGTGGTAAGAGTGATAGTCTATGGATCAAGTGGATTCATAGCTATTATTCTAAGAATCAGAACATTATGGTGATGCCTGTTAAGAAGTCCACCTCTTGGATATTAAAAGGCATTCTTAGCCAGAGGGAGGAGCTGCAACAGGCTGAAGAATGGGAAAAAAATTTGCAAGATAACAAGTTCAGTACCAATAGTATATACATGGCCATCAAGGAGCACAGTGAGATAGTTGATTGGAGAGGCCTTATGGTCTCTAACCTTGCCAGACCTAGGGTTGTCTTTACCTTATGGCTTGCCTGTCACAAGAGACTTGCCACTAAGGATAAACTCTTCTCTTTTGGCATGATATCAGACGACATGTGCTGCTTTTGCAATGAAATAGAAACAGTTCACCATCTGTTTTTTTACTGTATTGAGACTAAGGCAATTTGGAATACTATTCTCTCTTGGTTGCAAATTCAGCACAGAGCTACTAACTGGAATGTGGAGCTCCCGTGGCTGACAATGGTGTGCAAGAAAAAAAAAAGCTATGGCTTTGAAGTGTGTTGCTGCAGAAGGAGTTTATGCTATATGGAACCATAGGAACACTTGCTGTTTTGGTGATCCTAGTCATAGGGATAAAGTTGTTGATAACACTTGGAATGTAATCATTCAAAGACTCTAGCTTAACCCCAAGATTAGAAAATCTGTTAGTTTACTTATGATGCCTTAGTTGTTTTTGTTGTTTGTAGTGTTCTTGTGGCTGGATCTTTCTGATCGCCTTTGTTTGTACCTGTTTTTGGTCTCAGTAATATATTTGCTATTTCCAAAAATAATAATAATAATAATAATAATAATAATAATAATAATAATAAATATTAAAAAAAAAAGAATAAGCTCTAATGATCATAAGTAAGGTCAAGTAATCAATTCAATGAGTTATAAAGCCATATCCACAACACATAAATACACCTAAGAGACATTTAAAAGTAATTCTAATATGAAAAATTGGAATTTTAACCCTATAAATTGATCATGTAATTTACTATTTCTACATGCAAGCGTGGAAAAACATGGCTGAAATTTTCAAGTTTGTTTATTTTCTAATTATTTTTCTTTTCATATGTATCAATGTAGACGGTAAGTTCATTTTCTAAAAAAATGTAAAAGAAATTTTTTCTCAATATTATTCAGTCCATATTATTAACATTTTTTTTATTTGATGTCACAGGAGTTTATTTTTGCGAAAAAGATAAAGATTGTCCTTGGCAAATGTGTTTCACAAATGAAAATCCAAAGTGCGTAAAAATGATGTGTCGTTGTGTGTAATAATAGAAATAATGTTCGAAAATGGCTCAATAATTTTTCTTATAGTATGTTTTATTTTAATTTAAAATATATGTTGTATTATACAAGTGTTGTTAGATTGTTTTCGTCAAGATATTGACAATAATATCATTATACAATCAAAACTATCTTTCTTTCTATTTAGCCTAAGATTAGTGAGTGATATTATTACATGTGCTGGAGTGAACCTTATAGATAATCAAGTGTTTTATGACTTATGGGACTAAACTATAAGCTTAATTCAAACATTTAATATATTTATGAAAAGTTATTTCTGATTTTATTAAGGATTTAATATGTGTGTGGACTCTATAAATAATTTAAAATTTGGTTTTAATTTTTATAAAAAAAAATTTGGAATAATAGTTTTTTTAAAATTTTCTGTTCACACTTTTAGACAATAAAAATCAAAATTATAGATAAAAAAACTTTAAAAAATGCCATTATTCAAAAGAATTTTTATAAAAATTAAAATCGTATTATGAATTATTTAAAGGACCGTACTTCATAAGAGGAAAAGAAATGAAGGTGAAAAAGCATCATCTTCTGTATTACCTCAATAAATATATTAATTAAAAAAAAAAGCAACAACTGGGGAAATAAACAAAACCAAAAAGTAAAATTAGTAGAACTTCTAATTGACTAGTAAAAAAAGTTTCAAATCTAAACCCATGCAAAATAAAACCGTAAATTTACTATAAAAAAAATTTGAAAACCACAAAAAGTATTTTAAATTTTGGATTTATTTTTCAAAACTAATCCAAATTGAATCGAATGGGATGTAGATATCTTTTTATTTATTTGTTTTTTATTAATATTATATATTTTATTAATTTATTATTTCATGGTACTTATTTTTTTTAATATTATTTATTAGTTTGATTTAATCTATTTATTTTTATTATTTCTATAATCAACTATTTATTTTATAATTTTAAATATATATATATATATATATATATATATATATATATATATATATATATATATATATATATATATATATATCAAATGCTATTATTATTAGTTATTTTTAGAACAAGTTTATGCAAATACGTAACTATAACCTCAAGAAGAAACAAATAACAGTTTTCCGAGGTATATCCAACTAGCGTCTTCGGCTTAAACTCCTAGCCTTAGGGCTAGGGGCCTTGCCAATAGAAGGATTTTTCTGGCTTGATTGTTTTTTGGTTTGTTTGAGTTCAATAGCATAGATCTTACTAGTGTGTTAAGAACATCTTTTTTTCTATATCCTTTGAGCTATGGAGTGGAAGGTTGTGGGGAGAAGGAACAATGGAAATAACAAGATGAAGGTCTCAATATGGAAAGAAAGAAATGGAAAACACGTTGGAAAACATGAAGAAATAACGTCTTTCTTTTTTACGGAATTTCCAGAACATTATTACGCAAAAGACATGGCCAATGTGTTTATGGAGTATGGTATTTTGTTTGAAGTTTCCATCCATGCTAAGAAAGATATTAGAGGAAAAAGATATGGTTTCGTCAGATTCAGAAAAGTGGATGATGAGAGGAGCTTGGCAATCAGATTAGATAATATTCAAATTAATGGGAGGAAAATATTTGTGAATACACCCAGGTTTAACAGAAGGAAGGTGGAAGATGATAAAGTTTTAGGTGGGAAACAATCTGTGACAACAGAACATAGACCTAGAGTAGCTTTTAACAGTTAGAAGAAGGTCTCTAGGAGAAACACTTTTACTGAGGTTGTGAAGGGATCTAAACTTAATTGGGCAGGTTTAACATTCAAAATTGAAGAGAAGGAGTTGAAACGGTTCGAAAAGGCCTATGTGGGTACAATCAAGGAATCAGGGAACTCTTATAACATACAGAATGTGTTTAATAGAGAAGGTTTTTTTCACATCAAAGTTACGCCTATGGGTGCGAGAATGTGTTTACTAGAAAATCTGGAAGAGAATGCAGTGAAGAATCTAATAAAAGAAGAGGAAGATTAGCTACAAAATTGGTTTAAAGATATCAGAGAATGGTCCCCAACTGAAGTGAACAAAGAACGTCTAACTTGGGTGAAATGTTTTGGAATACCTTGCCATGCTTGGAGGAATGATTTCTTCAAATACATTTCAAGTAGAATTGGTGATTTCATATGTTCGGATGAGGAAACTGAGTCTCACTCAAAGTTTGATGTGGCGAGAATTTTGATTAAGTTAAGATACACGAGCAATCTAAATGAAGTTTTCAAGATTGAAATTAATGGCAGTCTGTTCGATATCAAAATGGTTGAAGACAACCATGGTCCTAAACGGATAATTGTTCATGACAAGAAGAAGTCTCTATCGATGGAATCAAAAGAATCAGATGAATCAATAGTGGAGGAAACAGAAGAGGATTCTGAAGAAGATGAAGATGAAGAAAGATGTTTTGTCAATGGGGATGGAACGGATGAAGAAGATGAACCAACTAAGGGTGGAGAAGAAAATGAAAGTCTTGGAAGATGTGCAAACAGAAAGGTGGCAGATTCTGGGAAGAACACTAGCCGAGCTAGCAATGAAAAGCAAGTGCAGAGTCATCATAACTCTGACAGTATGGGTAAGACAAATAACTTATTGAAAAAGGTAAGTTTTGGAGGGAGTAAGGAGGACTGTAATATCGTAATAAAGTCAAAAGGGAAAGAGACATTTAATGTTTGCGTATCTAAAGGAACTTTGACGGGACAAGTTGAAAAAATTAGAACTGACAGAGGGGATATTACTAAGAAGGGGGATTTGGAGCTAGGAAGTGTGAGAGCAAGAATTGTCTCTACAAGTCAATCTATGTTTTGATGATAGCATTAGTTTTAATTTTAGATTAACTCTTTTACTTAGAATTTAATCTTAATTTTTAATTAGGATTTTAATTTTAACTTGGATATTTTTGACTAATTGTTAATCTTGATTTTGATGCCTATTTTGGCTAATTCTTGATTTTCTCTTTGTACTTGAGTTTCTCCTAACTTGGTTTCGTATTTGATTTTCTCTTTGTGATTGATTCGTCTGGTGTTTACTTGTTGATTACTCTGTATTCACATGCTCCCTTAAGGCTCCTAGTCTGACTTAATTTCTGATTAAGCTCGAAGTAGGATAGACATTAGGCTCTCAATCCAAGCATGATAACATTAGGTAGAATTCCCTCCTAATCCTGACCTTAGGGCCATTTTGCATGATAACTTGTAGGATTCAGTTTCCCCTTAGACTTTCTATGAGTCCCGACTCTTTTCTCTCGCACCCGTGCGATCGAGACTGATCCCGTTTTCCCAATCCGTGGTCGTTACCGTGAACTACGGATGCTCTGATTCTTATTTCCGATGAGATACGTAGGCTCGAGGATCCCTATCTTTGGCGAGCACACTAACAACTAACTCCCCTTTTCTCTCGCACCCTTGCGATCGAGACCAACCTACTAACCGAGCATTTTCTCTCTCCCTAGCGCGATCGAGACCTTTTTGACCCGTAGGTTGAACTACGAATGCTCTTATTTCCTCTCTCTAGTCCGATTGAGGATACGCAGGCACAAGACGGTGATGTCTTAGCGAGCAACCTCCCCCCTTAGTTCGTGTCCGAACTACGTTGACTCTGACTTTTCCAGTGAACGAGGGAATACGTAGGCATGGGACGAGCGATGTCCTATCGAGTCACTTCTTTTTCTTTTCTTCCTCATTTCTTCCTTCTTTTCTATTTCCGTTCCTTTCCCGTTCCAGTAGAAGCCGAGTTCCAGATGACGACACCCTTTGATCGAGACAACAAGCGTGGATCCCATCGAGTACGATGGACACGTGGGGTGCTAATACCTTCCCCTCGCGTAACCGACTCCCTTACCCGTTTCTCTTGGTCGCAAGACCATGTCTTTTCCCTTCCCTCAAGTTTACGCAGTGTTTCCTTTCCCTCCCTTGGGATAAATACACATTGCTGACGACTCTGTTTTCTGCGCCACTTTTGTGTTTGTACCATGGATGCAAATCCTCGGGAGCGACAAGATCCAAGGGTTCCAAGATTGCTATTGCAATGCTCTTGTGGATGCTCTCTGATAGTGATTGAGATTCTGAAGATTGCGAAGCTTCTGAAGAAGTACACTCTGAAAAAACCAAAAGACGGAAGACTCCTATGACTTCAAGTTCTGATGGCTAAAGGCGCTGAAGACCAAGTACAGAAAGAATCTGAAGACTGATGGGTTCTGAAGATCAAGGTTTCAAATAAGAAGTTCTGAAGACTCTGAAGACAGGCTCTGAAGATTCGGAAGACTTGAAGCAGAAAAGGATAACGTTCTTAAAGACCGAGTGCTGAAGTTCTGAAGACTGATTCCTAATGGACTTCTTCAATCGACTGAAGACTTGAAGCATCAGATATTCTGCTATGAAGACTTTACTCATGCTTCATCAAATTAACATCAGAAGCCACTGAAGTTTTGAAGTCTAGATATTACCGTTGTGAGTTAAATGTACACACTGCCCAAGAAAAGATGTTCGGTCACTTCTTCCTCTGCAAAAAGAAGATGTGTCAGTACAACTCATTATATCACAATGTCTCTTTTCCAAACAGCCAACAGTATTCTCTAACGGCAATATTTCTACTGGCTATTTAATGGAAAGAGTTTTTGCTTCTGATGTGTCGATCACTTGTAGAATCACGAACTGAATGTTCATCTACAAAATTGACCAAGTCATTATGAAGATAACAACAACGATGAGTTCTCGTTGTAACACTTAACATATTCAGAGCTATCATTATTTCACCAATGGCGATTGTTGTTGAAACTCAAGAAGACAAATCAACACAACAACAACAATCAAACAGAAGATGTTGATGAAGAAGACAACATTGAAGATCTGTCAAGTCATCAACCTACCTTCTCGTCAAGACTACATTGAAGATCTGAAGCAAGGAGTTGCTGCTCAAAGCTTGCTCAACCAGAAGACGAAGAAGGAGAAGATCTACAAGATGTCAACAATTGTAATATCTAAATACATATTTGTAGTTTCTTAGGAAAGCAAGGAGTTGATTGCTCGAAACTTGCTTGAACACATGTGTGTGTTCTTTGAACTTAAACTTAGGAGAAACTTGCTTATTAAGAAGCACAACTTGTAATCTCCAGTTTGCCAATTCAACTAAATGAATTGAGACTCCTCAAGTGAACGTTATATTCATTAAGTTGAATCCCTGAATGCTTCAGCTGTGAGTTGAGGCCCTTGAGTAAATCACGTGGTGATCAGATACTTGAGATGACAATGGCTGGGTGTCATTGTGTAAAATCCTGAAATAGGGTCAGTAGCGTTATATTCATTAAGTTGAATCCCTGAACGTCTAGCTGTAAAGCCTATCAGTAGATCTTGAAGAGATTGGAACCTGCGGTTCAATGTTCGTTATATTCATTAAATTGAATCACTGAACGGTTCATTGTGGTGTTAGTCACAGTGCGGCTGTGCAAGTTGTTAGTCACCGGCGTGGCCCGTGCAAGTGTAATCATGATTTGATTATAGTGGATTAAGTCCTTGTGTTCAAGGCGAAATCACCTGAGGAGGGTGGACAAGATTAGCCCGCGTGGTGAACCAGGATATATTGTGTGTCCTTTACTCTCTTGCTTAGTATCTCTATTTATGTTTCCGCACTGAATATCAGAACCTTATGTTAAGCAAAGTCAGAACCTTGTAGCCTATCTCTGATAAGCTTCTGCACTGCAAGTTCTGTATATCGCATCCTATGATCAGAACCAATATGGTTCTCATGTTTCATAGTTAAGAGATCAGAATCTCTCAACGAGAATTGAAGGTTCTTGCGTGTCTCTTTAACAAGATACGAAAAGTTACAAAAAAAGTAAACACACAATTCAAACCCCCCTTTCTTGTGTCTTTCTCGCACCTTCAATTGGCATCAGAGCTCCAGTTTTGTTATTGATTTACATCAAACACTTAACAATGTCAGAAAAAGATCCAGATGTGGTGCGTAGAAGTACTCTTGGTAAGATTGAAATCCACTTACAATTTCTGTAACAGTTCAGCAGTTAACTGTGTACAAAATTGTAATCAATCTGATTACTTCGTGAGCAATTCATTGATTCTAGATGAAGCCTCACTAGAATTGAAGAATCTGCTGATAAGATAAATTCAACAGATAAAAGGCAGTATCTGTTGAAAGCTCATCCTGGAAATTACGTGTGGATAAAACCACGTATATGCTTAAAAGATGAATCATCAGAAAGCAAGAAATCTTGTTTGCTGAAGATTAATTCTTTATGAGTTTTTTTGAGATGTTTTCAAGAAACGGATTAGGTCCACCCTTGACTTTCTCGTTTAAAACTCATTCTGAATCTCTTCATGTAAAGAAGAAAGATTGTTGTTCTAAGACTTTAAATTTCAGAAAGAAATCTGTTCAAATCAGAATCTGAAAAATTCAAATTATTAGAAATGATTCAATGTCAGAATCTGGAATAATCAAAAGACTAAGTGAAGAACTGAATCCCAAAGACTCAGTAAATACTTGATTCTGAAGGAACTCTCAAGCTTTAACTGGTTTAGTGATCAAGCTCCAACAACTTGAAATCATCCTAGTAAAAATCAAATGTAGATAATCTGATTGTCATCAGATCAAGTGTTCTCAGAACCACTTGAGCTATGAAATTAGATGCTATCATTCCAGATATCTAGGTTCTCCAACTGATGTCATAAAATATGACGTTAATAATGTTCGGTTGAAGTTAACTCATTGATATGTGTGAACAACCCCAAATAAGTTGATCATCATTGTGAGAACAAGAAGGTTCATGCAAACCATGTCTAGTGATGTACACATGGGGCGTGATGATGTTTTGAACAAGTTCTGAAACAACCTTGAGGAACAAAGTCAGATGTTGATAGGTCAATTCCTCCTTGAATAACCTCTCAAAGGTTCTCACTAATCTTGTGAAATCAACCGTCTTTCAAAGACAATAAAACTCTCACAAACGTAAACTGAATTCAGGCTATGAAAGGAGAACTAAACCAATTCTCAAAGTTTGACGTTTAAGATTCAGATCCATATCTTAAGAACTGTATCGAAACTAAACAGGTTCTATGGATCAAGGAAATGAGAAGTGAGAAGCAATCAAAAACAGATGTAATCTGTTGATTATGAATGGGGTCATCAAATGAAACTTACTATTCACTCAGTACTGCTCCCACGCATATGAGTGTTAATTTTTCCTCAGAACATTCATTACATCGCCTGACCAAAAGGAGTGCATGAAATTGGCTAAGTTCAGATAGAGTGGTCACTCTGATCATGCCAAGTCTTAATCTCGGTCATTATAACCTAGAGAACTGATGGACAAGGTTGAACTAGAAAAGAGAGAAAGTCGTAGTTCAATCAGGATCACTTTCCAAGAAAATATTCTTTTTCTTCAGAGGTCAGAAGATAAGCGTATCTTGAAGAACCCAAGAAACATCTGCAGCTTACTCGGAAACAGGCAGAATCAGAAAGATGCTCAAAGATTCAGAGGTCAGAAAGGAATGCCTTCATGAAAAGGTTTAGCTAAAAGATTCTCTTCAAAAGTTCAGCATCCCTAAGGTACACTTTCTCCTTCTCCTTCTCTGTTAACCCATAAAATAATTTCTTTTAAATTAAAAGTTTAGGATTCACTAGGAAAACTATTTGAATATCTGTTAAAACTTAGCTATAAGAAATTGCTAGATAAAAGAAAATCCTTTAACGAAATCTACACGCAAAGGTAACATCATAATAAATGCGAATCTTTTGAAAACATAACATATCTCTGACAGCTAAATAAAATCTCATTAAAATATTTTGCACTAACCTATATCTTTACTAGTCTAGGCATAAGTCTACCTACTTATTCTATAAAAACTCATCTCCCTTTTATACTCTTATACTCAAAACCCTAAAATTCTAAGCCTCTTCGTCCATCCATCATCATGCCTCCACTAACCTTTCTTGGTAATCCAAATCTTCTTAAACTTATTCCTGAGAAACGGTTCTAATTAATTACTCCTTCACTCTCAAGAGACACTGCGTGCAGTATAGCAGATATTTTGTATACTCAGCAATGGACTAGGTACTCCATGATGCTAGAAAAGCCTATCTATGTAAACCTGGTCAAAGAATATTGGAAACATGCTGATCTTGATATTGAAAGAAAATGCATCACTTCCTATGTTTTTGAAATTCCTATTGACATCAACCTATTCTCAGTGATCCTTGCAACTGGATGTGAAGATGTTGGAGTTCATGTCAATTTTGACAAACACAATTTCTTTCCTGCAAGAAATTTTGCATCCCTTCACGACTTATCTTCCAGATACATACCCTACAATCCTGAGAATCTCCTACCTACTCCCAAAGCCTGGTACAAACTCATGTTGTCAAATTTTCTTCCCAGAATAGATAGCAATAATCTAATTCGATTTCATGACCATAAGTTCATTTATTTACTAATGAATGACTTTCGGATAAATTTACCACACTCAATCTTCAACTGTCTCTAGAAAACCATCCTTGAGTCTCGAAACCTCACAAAATCCTACATTCCTTATGGAAGAGCTTTGTCTGAGATTTTCTTCAGAGATGGAATTGTGGACATGATCAAGGAAAGAATTGAAGAAGATGGTTCTGAGGAGTTTTCAGAAAACTGTATGTTAAAGACAAATTGTGAAGTCTTTAGTGAATAGAGAAACTATGTTAATTATGCTTTAATTGTTTTGTTTGTGCTCAATTATCCTTAGATTAGTTAAGAAAAATGTTTTGTCAAATCTATAATCATTAATTAAAGTCTCTCTTTGAACAATAAAATTTTACATAGATAATAAGCCTTATTAGAATCCATTAAAAAAAATTCTATGACTCAAATTTATTCCCATCATTAATGTACCCGACTCATTGACCACTCACCGAAAAGCCATCATTAACTCTAATATCCTTTCCAATAAATAGACAACTAACTCGTCTTTTTAGCTACACACGTTTACATCTCTCCATATACCCAAGAATTAATACAATATCTAGGAAATAACAAATCCAAATCCTATCCCCAAAAACGATCATCACACTTCATCCTAACTCACCCATAAAAAGTAGGATTCGTCTCTCTCTCTCTCCACTCTCAAATACAAAATTCTAAACTCACTAAGAACAATGAACTCTCAAAGGAATGAACCAACCTTCCTTGGAAACAAAGAAAATCTACACCTCATTCCTGAGAAGAAACTCAACCTTGCTCATCCCGGAGACAATGGCTTGAAGATACTTAGAAGCTTGCAAGCCCAGTCTTGGCAAGGCTATTACGCTCTCCTATATGGTTCTGTCTATCCAAATCTAGTTAAAGAGTTCTGTTAATTTGCTAGAATTAGTAACGATGGAAAAACCATCTGGTCGGAAGTCTATCTTCAACCCATTGCTGTCTCCATCTCCTCGATAGAGAAAATCACTGGTTGTGTCTCCTCCGGAGTTATGATTGATGACTATCAATCAAACCTAAGCTTGGTGGATCAGTGCAAAATCTTATTTGACGACTCGGTACCTTACGAATCAAACAACCCTGAGAGGCTTCTCCCTTTTCCAAAAGCATGGTTCAAATTTTCCCTGACCAACCTTCGTCCTCGTACGGCTCCTAAAAACATCTTAACGCACAACGACAAAATCCTTATCTTTCTTCTAACACATCATGTTACAATAGATCTCCCTAAAACCATTTTTAATTATATGAAACATTCTATCAAAATCTTCAGAAACAAAGTACAGGCCTTCATTCCGTACGGAAGAATAATTTCGGAAATACTTCTACAAGAAAAGGCCTGGGATTTAATTATCAGGCTTGAACCTGGTGCTTCTCATATTGAAATCAGTTGTGAAACTATGGACAGTATTGAGAATTCCGATGAGTAAAGTGGTGATGTTCATTTAGCAGTTGCTATGTTTTGAAACTTTCTATCTTTATGTACAATCACCATTGAATTAATGAAAATGTCTTATTTGTCGCATACGAAAATTTTAAACCTAAATTCTTCACTCCTTCTCATAGAGTCTTTTAGATAATTCAACCAGCATTAGAAATCAAAATGGCCAAATTAAAAGAAACTCATTAATTTATCCCATCTAGGAAATTGCGTACAAAAGGCTACTCTACTATTTCTTACTAGAAATTTCTCAGCCGTTCAATTCTCTTGAAATACGCATACAGCCGTTCGACTAATAAACTTTTGAGGAACATCTCAATCCTTCATAACACGGAAATACGTGACTCTAAAAGTTTTCTCTTATAAGAACCTGTTTTTGTCTAGTCTAAATCTGTATGTTTTTTATATCTATATCTCTATGTAATCTATATGTGTGTGTTTAAATCTTTATCTAATCTATGTTTGAGTACAGTTAGCCTGTTTAATGAATTTCCTATTGGTTATGTCTAATTGTTCTTCAGATTAACTATGCCATAACAAAAATTAGTAAACCCAATTGCCTTTAAGGAACCTGAACACCGGTTCACGTCCTTCACAATTGACTTCCATCTATTATCCTTCAATTAAATACATACTGATTATAGATGTGTTTCACTAAATCAAGTCAAAATGCTTCTAATGATTCTATGCTCCTTATCATGTCAAATATGCAATATACTCAAATAGGAGAAATAAAGTTTTAATATGTAGGATACTGAATATAAGAGATTATATGTCTAATTTCTCATATGCCCTGACACTTTTTAATGATGTCAAAAAGGGGGAAAAATACATTGATTTTGATTGAAAGAAGGAAATCTGAAAGCATGCAGAACTCAAACAAAGCACTCATATAATATGCGTTGCTACTAACGTTTGTTGTTTAATGTTATCCGAGGAACTCTAAACAAGTTCACTAGGCATTCTAAGAAACAGGTTAAGCTGGAAGAATCATATTCATCGTAATCCTTTTCTCACTTAGCTCAGAAAAGAAGTAAGAAAACTCTGAAAGCAGTCAAGACAAAGTCTACATCTCAAGATGCTCACTCAGAATATCTGTGCAAATCAGAAGTCAAGAACTGTTGGAAGATCCGAATTGAAGATCCAAGAAGAAGTCGTTCTGATGTTTACCAAGAACCATTGGAAATGAAAACGATCTAGTATCAGACTAAATCAACAATTGGTAATCAGACTCAGTACACAAAGATTAGTATCAGATTCATCAATCAGAGCAAAAGCTGTGGATTATTGTCAAAATACCTTCATTGGTATCAATATCAGCACTCTAATGAATTACCGCTCAAGCGTATGAGAAAAAATTCTTCACTTGGTTTTAGACTCAACATACTCTGGTATAAGACTCAGCACATCATATGGTAACAGATCAAAATTAAATCATGAGTATCAGATTCAGAATCAAGCGTTGATTGATCACTTTAATATTAACCTTTAATTGGTATCTGATCAAAAATCAAGCCTTGATAAACTACTAAGTATGACTTTAACAAGGTTCTGAGACGAAGACCTGTGTTCAAAAGTCAAAACAGTCATGATCTACATTGGTGTTTAAAATCTTATCATCTAGAATTATAATTCTGAAGATCCCAATATCTGACGTATAGGAATTAGGGGGAGACTGCCCTGAAGATCAAATTGCAAAATCTCAAATCTTCACAAAGTCCAAAACTTAGGGGGGGGTTCTTTTAAAGACAGTGTATGTCTCTGATAGATAGCAAGGCTACGTCTATCAGTCAAGAACTGTTCTAATCTTATGCTTAATGGAATATGCTGAAAAGTAGAAATGCTTCAGACGTCTCTGAAGATTGCAAGCTCTGATACGACAACAAGAAAACTGAGTTCTGAAGATCTGAAGACGGAAGTTCTGATGAACTAGTCCATATGCTAAAGACTCTTCGTTTTCCTAAAGACAAGATAGAGAAGTAACTCTTTTCTATTCCTGTTCTGACAACTCAAGTTGCTACTCTGTATATCTTTGGATTACATAAAATCCTAGATGATCTCAGATAAAACTTTGAGGATAACTCATTCAGGGGGAGTTGTTGTTCCAAACTCTGAATTTATTTGCATTGGTGATTACCTTGTATAAAATGTTCAATCAAAATACTTGGTTTTGTCATCATAAAAAAGGGGGAGATTGTGAGAGCAAGAATTGTCTCTACAAGTTAATCTATGTTTTGATGATAACAATAAGTATTTGTGAAAGAACCATTTTATGGTCTAACGTGTGTTGTGTGCAAATCATAAGAACTAAAGACATCAGAACCAACATACACCAGCTAGATGTACTATGATTGAATACATATGCGAAGTTACTATGTGTGACTAAAGTCGCGAGAAGCAAGAACGCTTCTTTATCTAATCATGATCAGCCAGATCCAAGGATGCCAAGATTGTTATTGCAATGCTCTTGTGGATGCTCTCTGAAAGTGATTGAGATTCTGAAGATTGCGAAGCTTCTGAAGAAGTACACTCTGAAAGAACCAAAAGACGGAAGACTCCTATGACTTAAAGTTCTGATGGCTAAAGGCGCTGAAGACCAAGTACAGAAAGAATCTGAAGACTGATGGGTTCTGAAGATCAAGGTTTCAAATAAGAAGTTCTGAAGACTCTGAAGACAGGCTCTGAAGATTCGGAAGACTTGAAGCAAAAAAGGATAACGTTCTTAAAGACTAAGTGCTGAAGTTCTGAAGACTGATTCCTAATGGACTTCTTCAATCGACTGAAGACTTGAAGCATCAGATATTCTTCTATGAAGACTCTACTCATGCTTCATCAAATTAACATCAGAAGCCACTGAAGTTTTGAAGTCTAGATATTACCGTTGTGAGTTAAATGTACACACTGCCCAAGAAAAGATGTCCGGCCACTTCTTCCTCTGCAAAAAGAAGATGTGTCAGTACAACTCATTATATCACAATTCCTCTTTTCCAAATAGCCAACAGTATTCTCTAACGGCTATATTTCTACTGGCTATTTAATGGAAAGAGTTTTTGCTTCTGATGTGTCGATCACTTGTAGAATCACGAACTGAATTTTCATCTACAAAATTGACCAAGTCATTATGAAGATAACAACAACGATGATTTCTCGTTGTAACACTTAACATATTCAGAGCTATCATTATTTCACCAATGGTGATTGTTGTTGAAACTCAAGAAGACAAATCAACACAACAACAACAATCAAACAGAAGCTGTTGATGAAGAAGACAACATTGAAGATCTGTCAAGTCATCAACCTACCTTCTCATCAAGACTACATTGAAGACCTGAAGCAAGGAGTTGTTGTTCAAAGCTTGCTCAACCAGAAGACGAAGAAGAAGAAGATCTACAAGATGTCAACAATTGTAATATCTAAATACATCTTTGTTGTTTCTTAGGAAAGCAAGGAGCTGATTGCTCGAAATTTGCTTGAACACATGTGTGTGTTCTTTGAACTTAAACTTAGGAGAAACTTGCTTATTAAGAAGCACAATTTGTAATCTCCAGTTTGCCAATTCAACTAAATGAATTGAGACTCCTCAAGTGAATGTTATATTCATTAAGTTTAATCCCTGAACGGTTTAGCTGTGAGTTGAGGCCCTTGAGTAGATCACATGGTGATCAGATACTTGAGATGACAATGGTTGGGTGTCATTGTGGAAAATCCTGAAATAGGGTCAGTAGCGTTATATTCATTAAGTTGATCCCTAAACGTCTAGCTGTGAAAGCCTAGCAGTAGATCTTGAAGAGATTGGAACCTGCAAGTCAATGTTCATTATATTCATTAAATTGAATCCCTGAACGGTTCATTTTGGTGTTAGCCACAGTACGGCTGTGCAAGTTGTTAGTCACCGGCGTGGCCCGTGCAAGTGTAATCATGATTTGATTATAGTGGATTAAGTCCTTGTGTTCAAGGCGAAATCACCTGAGGAGGGTGGACTGGATTAGCCCGCGTGGTGAACTAGGATATATCGTGTGTCCTTTACTCTCTTGCTTAGTATCTCTATTTATGTTTCCGCACTGAATATCAGAACCTTATGTTAAGCAAAGTCAGAACCTTGCAGCCTATCTCTGATAAGCTTCCGCACTGCAAATTCTGTATATCGCATCCTATGATCAGAACCAATATGGTTCTCATGTTTCATAGTTAAGATATCAGAATCTCTCAACGAGAATTGAAGGTTCTTGCGTGTCTCTTTAACAAGATACGAAAAGTTACAAAAAGAGTAAACACACAATTCAAACCCCCATTTCTTGTGTCTTTCTCGCATCTTCAGGAAGGAATGATTTGGAAGTGCAGACCAATTGAGGGAATCAGACAATAAATAATTTGCGGTTGGGCCCAAATGGTTTATCTGGCAACTCAGATGGAGAAAGGCCCATACCACTTCCAAGTACCGTTGCTAAGTCTGTTGGGCCGAGTGGCAACATTTACCATAAGAAAAAAAAATTTGAACGACGTTTATGAGAGGATACAAATACCATTTGAGCCTTCTTATTATTCTCCTCTCTTCCATTCATCAATTAATGTAAACCAGTTAGCTACTCTGATGGACAAGTTGAAGAGTCAACTTTTTCATCAACTCAAAATGAAG
Source organism: Lathyrus tuberosus (assembly GCA_022829125.1). NCBI lineage: Eukaryota > Viridiplantae > Streptophyta > Magnoliopsida > Fabales > Fabaceae > Lathyrus > Lathyrus tuberosus. The sequence goes on along the minus strand of JALAZF010000368.1, from coordinate 2,830,805 downwards.
ATTTTGAATCTAGATATTCATGAGGATCCATCCTGTGCTGTGAGTCCTTATCAGATAGTGACATGGTGAAGGGCAATGAGAGGGTAAAGAGGAAACTGGATGATGTTCCAAGTAAGGTGTGGTCAATTTTGAAGGAATTGGGAATAAAAGGTGAAGAAGACGATGAAGCTCTGGAAGGAATCATAAGAGGGATGGAAAATAAGGATAAGAATATATCTGAAAGCTTGAAGGAGGATACAACAAGAGTTCCATGAATATAATATCATATAACATCCGGGGGTGCAATTCTTCTATCAAGAAAAGAAGAGTTAAACAATTGATTGAAAAAAACAACATTGAGTTTTGTCTATTACAGGAAACCAAATGTCAGGTTATAGAAGAGAGTTTTGTCAGAAGTATTTGGAGTAGAGAGGAATATGACTGGTCTGCAAGTGGCTCAAAAGGACAACCAGGAGGTATGATTTCCATCTTGAATAAAAATTCATTTTGTTCTGTATTCAGTTTTTCTGGTATTGGATATTTTGGGGTGTATGGGTTTAGTAGAGGTAGAGCCATCTATATAGTGAACATATACTCTCCATGTACTATGTCTGAAAAAAGGAAGCTTTGGGAGAATTTAATAAGACTGAAAGCAGATTTCCCAAGTGGGGATTGGATAGTAGGTGGGGATTTTAATGTCATTAAAGATAAGGGAGAGAGGAAAGGAAGAGGGAGATATGTACATACAGATATGGAGGAATTTGGGTTATTCATTGATGACTTGGATCTAGTGGACCTGCCAGTTGTGGGAAATAGGTTTACTTGGTTCAATTCCAATGGATCTTGCAAAAGTAGATTGGACAGGTTTCTTATAAATGAGGAGCTCTTCCGTGTATGGAGAATTATTAACCAAAAAGTAGGAAATATGGACGTTTCAGATCACAGACCAGCATCCCTGATTTTAAACAATAAGAACTGGGGACCCAAACCTTTCAAAACAATTAATGCCTGGTTTGACCATCCTGATTTTATGTCATTTGTTAAGGAGGTTTGGGATTCTTGTCATGTTGAGGGTGATGCAGGCAACATTCTGTTTAACAAAATGAAACATCTCAAATCAAGATTGAAATGGTGGAATTCAAATGTATTTGGTATGGTGGATCTCGAAATAGAAGAGAACATTGAGAATAAATGAGTTGGAAAATGAGATGGCTGGTCTGGATGAGAATATTCCTGAGAGTATGTTGAAAGCTAGAAGTGACTCTATGGAAGAGATGTGGAGTAAGTTACATTTCAAGGAGAGTATTTTGCATCAAAAGGCAAGAACAAATAGGCTAATGGAGGGGGATAACAATTCCAAATTTTTTCATTCTATCATTAATAATAGGAGGAGGGCAAACTCAATATCAGCCTTGAACATTGGCCTTAATGAGGAAGATAAGGTGGAGAAGGTAAAACAAGTGATTCATAACCATTTTGCCGAGAAATACATGAACAAGAGGGTGGAAGGATTTGATATGTATCTTAGCGCAATGGAGAAGCTCTCTGAGGAAGATAATGCTATTTTGACAGAGGCATTTTCATCAGAAGAGATCCTGGAGGTTGTAAAATCTTGTGATGGAAACAGAAGTCCTGGGCCTGATGGACTCAACATGAAATTCATTAGACTTACTTGGGAGATAATAGGACAAGATATCATCAACTGTATAACAAAATTTCATGAGAAGGCTACTTTGGCTAAATGTTTCAGTTCAGCTTTTTTTGTTCTAATTCCAAAGTCAGACAATCCCCAATCTTTAAAGGAGTTTAGACCTATTGCTCTAATAGGATGTATTCATAAAATAATATATAAACTTCTAGTTGGAAGACTAAGATGTGTAATTGGGAAGTTGGTATCACCATCTCAGACAGCATTTGTCCCTGGCAGACAACTACTGGATGGTGTTTTAGTTACAAATGAAGTTCTGGACTATGTTACCAAGAAAAAGAAAAAAGGCTTCATGTTCAAGATAGACTTTTCTCAAGACTATGATTGTGTCAGTTGGAGCTTTCTCTTCAAGGTGCTAGATGCAATGCATTTTAGTCCTCTTTGGCAAAGTTGGATAAAGGGTTTGCTGTGTAATAGTTTTGGTTCTGTTCTAGTGAATGGTAGCTCATCTAAGGATTTCAAAATTCAGAGGGGTCTCAAACAATGAGACCCCTTATCTCCTTTTCTATTTGTGCTGGTATCATAAGCTCTTGCCTTGCTTATCAAGAAAGCTGAGGAAAATGGATTGTTAAGAGGTTTGAAGATTGAAGGGGAGACATCCTTCTCTTTATTACAATTTACTGATGATACCCTGATTATATGTGATGAGTCCTGGTCTAACATTTGGGCAATAAAATCTGTATTGAGAGGCATGGAAATCCTGTCCGGACTAAAGGTGAACTTCAGAAAAAGTAAGCTAATGGGGCTGGGAATGGAAGATAACATGATTGAAGCAGCTACATCATTCTTAAAATGTAAAGCAGGGTAGTTTCCTTTTAAGTTTTTAGGACTGGCAGTTGGAGAAAGACATAGAACTGAAGGTTTTTAGAAACCAGTTATATCATCCATTAAAACCTGTTTATCTTCTTGGAGGGGAATGAGGTTATCTATAGGAGGGTGTGTCACTCTAATAAATTCTATTATTTCTAATATTCCAATCCATTATCTATCTTTCTACCTAGCACCTGTCAAAGTTGTGAATGAAATCACAGCTCTTCAGAGAAAATTTTTATGGGGAGGAAATTGGGACAAGAAGACCATTGCTTGGGTTAAATGGACTCAAGTTTGTAAAACAAGAAATCAAGGTGGTTTGGGAATAAAAGAAGTAACTACTTTCAATATGGCTCTAGTGAATAAATGGATATGGAGGGTAATGCATGAATCAGATGCTCTGTGGTGTGGAATTATTGAGGCTAGATATGGAGGGACTTGCCATAACCTTTTTACAAACCAACCTGAGAAATGTCCAAGATATTGGTCAAGCTGGTGGAAAGATCTTGTGGTATTGGCTAGACCTACAAATGAACAGGGGATTTTTAATCAGTTATCTTGGAAAGTGGGCAATGGGGCGAAGACTCTATTCTGACATTCGAGATGGTTGGGTGGAGGTGCACTCAAGAATTAATACCCGGTTCTCTTCAGTACTTCTTCACACCATAACATTTTAATTAAAGACTGTGGTGAATGGATAGGAGACATGTGGAATTGGGATATATTAGGGATGAATGTCATTAGGTCTGATATAGAAGGGCATGCTGGTGCAGAACTAAAGCAATTAGTTGAAGAAGCTAGATTTGAAATGCATAGTGAAGACGAGATTCTGTGGCCTAGAAACATAGATAACAGGTATAGTGTAATGAATTGCTATTTGGCAATGATTCTGAAACAGAAGGAGGACACCATAGGAAATTGTTTGAGGGAAGTTTTAAATGTCATGTGGAACATTAAGATTCCTTTCAAGGTATTGATTTTTGGTTGGAGGTTATTTCTGAACAAAATTCCAACTCGTGAAAATCTAATTTGTAGAGGCATAATTGTGGATCCACAGCAGAAGTTATGCATATTTTGTTATCAGGTGATGGAAGACACAACACATGTCTTTTTAACGTGTGATAAAATCAAGCAGGTTTGGAAGGAAATTGAAGCTTGGGTAGGAATCAATCTGCCTATAGGAACCAGTTGCAATGAAGACTTTCTAGCCTGGGCTCAATGCCCTGTAATTGGAAAACCTTTAAGGTATATTTGGATCGTTTCTTGTTGGTGTATATGGAAGGCTAGAAACCAAACCTTATTTCATGAACATGATGTTTCTCCAAAGAACATCTTCTATGATATTGTTTTCTGGTCATGGAGATGGAGAGAAATTTCAAAGAAGAAGAAAACAATAGGAACACTTTATGAATGGCATAAGAGGCCATTAGACTTGTTTGAAAGTTAGCCATAGGTTCATGAGAAGGAGAAGATATGAGTGTTGGTATGAATTGAAAATCACAGTATCTCAATATTACAACATTGTTGTAACTGTATGGTTTGTTGTTTCTGCATAACTGTAGGAACTGCTGTATTCATTGGTCTACTTTTTGGACCCTATTAATGAATTAATTATTAAAAAAAATGCTATTATTAATATATTTAAATTCTTAATAAAAAAAATATAAATTGTATACAAATTAAACTGCATGAAATTGAATCAGGTCGGGTCGAATTTTTTAATCAATCAGCCAAACTGAACTGAACGACGAGTAAATTTATCTTTGAATTGAATGATTTTTTTACCTCAAAACGGATTCAAACCACATAGCTAACATCCTTCAGTAGGCATAATCTTAAAATATCTGAATATAAATAAGAAATACTATCCTACAAATAAAATTAACTCCTTGCAAATTTTGTTATATGTCATTTTGACCATGCCGCGGTTTAAATATGTAATTCTTTATGTTAAGATTGTATTTGATAGCGTCGAAGTCTGTTTGAAACTTTCAAAGAAGTTTACTTCGACTGAGTCTAATAGAGTCGAATTTATTAATTAAGAGTTGAAGTTGTGGGCATTTGAGAGGTAGTCAAAATGTATATTGTACTCAGTCAAATAGAGTTAGTTTGAGAGATTGATTAGCGTACAAGCAATCTCACCTATAAATAGGGAGACACCCTTATTTATAAAAGCATGCAATTCAGTTACAATTTAATAAAATAAAAATTATTTTCTCCCAAATCTCTCTCTCTCTCTCTCTCTCTCTCTCTCTCTCTCTCTCTCTCTCTCTCTCTCTCTCTCTCTCTTTCTCAAAATCCTTCTCTTTTTTAAAATCTTTGTGTGGCAGAATCATCTTGCAACTAAGGTGTGGTTGAATCACTTAAGTGAAAAGCGAAGAACGAAAGGTGCGGTCAATCAGAAAGATTAATTCTTGTTCATCAAGATTGATTCAAATTATTTCCAAGATTATGGTTTAATTCCAACATCTAGTATCACATCATAGTTGTGATTTCTAAGAAGCATAGAATAATGACTTCTCATTTGAATGGGCATTTTCCAGCAAATCTTCTAATCTTAAATGGCAAGAATTATGATAATTGGTGTAAGCGGATGAAGGTTGTCTTCTGCTATCAAGATGTTTGGATCTTGTGAAGAATGGAATAATACCAATTGACGAGAATTCCACTGATGAACAAAAGGTTGCGCATAAAGATTTGAAGAAAAAAGATTATAAAGCTCTATTTATAATTCATCAATTCATTGATCCAGACAACTTTGAGAAAGTTGGTGATATAGATTCATTGAAGCAAGCATAGGATATCCTGGAGAAATCATTTGGAGATGCTGGGAAGGTGAAAGAGGTGAGGTTACAAACTCATAAAATAATGTATGAATTGCTTCAGATTGAAGAAAACAAAAGTATTACTGATTTCTTCACCGGAGTAATGAGACTGGTGAATCAAATCAAAATGTATAGAGAAGTGTTGACATCAAGATCAATAATTACAAATATCTTGAGGTCATTACTTATAAAGTTTGATCATGTGATAGTATTCGTAGATGAATTGAAGGATTTGTCAAGCATGACAAAATAAGATCTTCAAGGGACTATTGAATCTCATGAACAAAGAATGGTTGAAAGATCTGCAAGATAGACAAAATGTGATGTGATTCTGCAAGCACAATCATGTAAAGATAAGGAAGGCAAAGGAAATGGAATGGAAGCAAAGGTAGAGGAGGTTATAACAATTCGACTTGTATAAGTCACCGACAAGAAGTAACTTTGTCGAACCAGAGACAACCCACAAACCAAAGCAAACACATAGATGGTGTTGCAGGTAGAGGAATATGTGGTGGTAGGAAACTTGATAAAAGTAATATTCAGTGTCTTAATTGTCAAAACATGGCCACTCTGCTAATCATTTCCTAGAAAAAAAAAGAAATAATCAAGAAACTGATGCAAGACTTGCAAGACACAAAGAAGAAGAGATGCTACTAACGGTTACAACAAAAAATTAAGAGATATTCAAGGACCAATGGTATTTAGACTCAGGATGTTCATCACACATTACTAGAAGGAAATATTGGTTTGTCAACATAGGTCCCTTGATGAAGAACAAGGTAAAATTCGCAAATGACAATACCCTGGTTGTTGAAGGTAATTGCGATGTTCTGATCACGAGGAAAGATGGAAAAAGGTCAGTGATTTCCAATGTACTGGTCATACTAGACATGAAAATAAATTTGCTCATGATAGGGAAGTTGATTGAGAAGAATTACAAAATGTCAATAGAAAATAGGATGATGAGAATTCTCGACTCAAGTGGCAAGTTAATTCTAACGGCGCCTATGTCTCAAAATAGATCCATCAAGATTGAACTTAATGTGATGGAACACAAATGTCTAACAAATGCAGCTAGAAAGGATGAATGGCTATGGAATTATAGACTTGGTCATCTTAACTTCAAAGACATCATAAATTTGAAAGGAAGAAATATGGTTATCAAATGACTAGAAATCGACATTCCAAATGAAGTGTGTGAAGAATGTGTTCAGGCAAAGCAACATAAGAATAGTTTCAGTAAAGATGCAGGAAGCAACACGAAGGTAATTCTTGAAGTGATATACCCTTATGTGTGTGGTCCTATCCAGATGGATTCGATTGGAGGTAATAAATACTTTGTCATATTCATACATAATTTTAGTCGAAAACTGCAGACATACCTAATCAAAAAGAAAAGTGACGTGCTTGTGTTCACAAAGTTTAAACATATGGTGTGATCATCCATCATTGGTCAATTTAAGAAACACATATGATCTTGACCATTTTCAAAGGAAATATTTACTAGGATTTAATGTGGTGACATCTGCAAAAGATAAGAATTTAGAATCTTAGCATATTTATCTTTCTCAATCCATTTATCTCCCTCTCCAATACAATTTTGAGGCGTTGAGGTTAATAGAGAATAAACTAATAAGGTTAACCCAAACAAATTTTTTACATGCATTCACATTTTTTAGGATCCTTACCAGAAATTTATTTATCTGAATCTTGTTTTAGACAAGAAAATTGAGCTTTCTCACAATTCCAAAACCATTAATATTAATTTATGTGGATACAGACCGTTTTAGTATATTACCCTATAAGATGATATTGAGGAAGATGAATATTCTGGCAGATAAAAGAGTGGAGGATATTCCATTGGGCAACATAGAAAATGGAAAACCAGAAACAAAAGTTGGAGGTTTGAAAGTTTCTAAAACTAATAAAGCTAATGCAAAAAAGTGGTACATCTTCCAAAATTTGTGCACCTTCCAAGGTTAATGCACTTGCTAATAATGGTGGACTGAAAAACAAATAGAGGTCATTGATCCATAAGAAGAAAAATATGAAGATTTTAATGATGAATTTGATGATGAACATTTAGTTTTGATAATGATATGCATGATGTTAATATTAAATACTTCCTCCGTCCTAAATTATAAGTCACTTTGTCAAAAAAATTTGTCCCAAATTATAAGTCACTTTATATTCCCAATGCAATATAAATGACATCTTCCCCAATATACCCTCAAATATTTATTATTATTTATTCTTTCAACTCTTTTAATTTTTCTCTCCTATATAATTATGAGGGGCATTACTGTAAAATTATACATAATTTGTCTTTTCCATAAAATAATAATTAAGTTTCTTAATTTATGTGAAAATGCCAAAACGTCTTATAATTTGGGACGGAGGGAGTAGAAGGGTAAGAGTAAAAAAAGAGGGTCAATTATTATACTTCTAAAATTGTAGTTCTAATACAACCACAAGTGCATAATTATATCATGTGATACAAAAAGATATTGAGAAATTGAGAAAATAATTTTTTTTGAGCGAAGAAGATAGATGTTTTGGCTCTTATGCATGATGGGTGTAGGTAACACTACTACATATTTGATTTGATACTACTATTTCATATCACTTGAAATGTACGTTTCACATCAGTTGACATATCGATGTAAGGTGGAGTGTGGTAAGTCAGTTGGTTATCACATCGAGGAATTGACCAAGGTGGAAAAAAATCATATCACTTTGATTATAGAATTATAGGTTTTAAAGCGATGTGATATATGTTGTTTTTCACATGGATTCTGCGTTTTGTTTAACTAGTTACTCAATCCGTTTAAATTTCAATAGGTTGGATTTGTCCTTTAATCCGCAATTTTATTGTCAAAATTGACCCAAACCAATATGTTCCTTTATAGATTGGGTTGGGTTCATGAGTTGTGTTTCAAATAAAAATATATTTTTTTTATGATTCTTTTTGTTGGTTTAAAAAAAATAAACACAACTTAATTTAATCATATTTATTTATAACATTCAAATTCGATGAAACTCATCATACAATATATAATAAAATTCATCAACACGACATAACACTTGATGATATTATAAAATTCAATGAGACACGTTATTTCCATCAAATACATAAGTTAAAAATGATACAAAAAAAAATAAGAAACAACATTTAATCTCAGAATTATGTAAACTCATTGATCCAGGAGTATTATTGATGGAGATTTTTTTTTTTTTGAAAAATGATGGTTATTAGTGAGATATTAATTTTATATTTTTATTTAAAATAATAATAAAAATAATAAAAAATTACTAAAGTCACGTCAATGAGTTAGGTTAAATATGTCAAGGGTCCTCATAAATATGCCAACATTCAGTTTTAGTCCCTCTAAAATTTTCTTTCAAACAATGGTCCTCGCAAACTTTTTCGTCCCTAATATTGGTCTCTTCCGTTAGTTTCCACTAACGGAGGCTTACGTGGCATGTCATGTGAAATTTTTTGATGATGTAGCATACATGTGGCAATACTAACGTGGTAAAAAATACTGACATGGATGACACGTGTCAATTGTTTCCATTTTAAATTTTTTATACTAATATCGTACTTAAACCCAAAAATAGTAGCTAATTTGTAGCTAATTGATAGTTGATTCCTAGCTAATCTCTAGCTAATTTAAACACACTATTATAATCTGTCAGACAATAATTTGTGTCTGCAATGCATAGAACCAAAACCATTTGACGACATGCATGATTAAATAGCATATTGTGTTAATGAAATACAAAAAAAGCATAACTTTACCAAAGGCAGTTTTATGAGACTAGTCAAAGCTAAAAAGTTTCATTAACTTGATAGATTGTCAACAACAGCACCAGTACAACATAAATATACTCTCATGTTTTTGCTATTACCATTATGGTTGAAAATAACACTTACTGAGTTTGAAGTTGATATAACTGATCTCTCATGTCTTTTTTTCATCTACAAATTGCTACTAATAATTAATGCATTTTGGATCCATCTTCCATTTTTAGATTGAAAATAACATTATGTTTTTGTTGTTACCATTATGCCAATTCTGTCTTTAATATGCATGAAATAATGTGGCACCAATCTGGTTTCAAACAATTCAAGTTAATCATATATATGCCAAACATTTTTCTATTTCTAGTCGCAAGCACTCCGACAAAGTTTTTTCGGCAGAACTGAATTCCTATTCCATAATTGAGCATTTTGTTTTTCCATTTCAAGTATTTATGTCTTACTCTCATTTCATCAACTTGTGTTCTAAACAAAATAATAGTTCTTTAATAGTTGAAGGAACTCAAGGATCTAAAGAGAATCATTAAATCCATGAAGAGGCAGTACAACAACATGGATCTTCAAAGTTCTTTGACTCAGAGGTAAATAATTTGATTAATTTTTTTGTCTAATTATACGCACAAGCCCTTAACCAAATCATGTAGTATTATGTTATATAATATATTTTTTGTGTTTCTAATAATTTTTCTATAAGAGGTTAGGTGGTAAACTACCATATAAAATCAAACTCCAATCACTAAGATGATATCTATCCAAGAAAATAAGTTTCTAACCTTGAATGAACATGGTGATGCAGTCCCAGTAATCATCAAACCACTATTGGACTAATTTTCATGTTATTATTATTTATTAGTATGAACTATTTCTACCATTATACTGTGTATTGCAACTACATCAAGTACACTGGAGATGATTGTGATGTTGTTTTATGATACTGGTAGTGATAACTTAGAAAATAAAACACGATTTAAAAAATAAAACCCCAAAAGTTGTTTGAAGGTTATACTAATTTTGAACGGCGTGATATAAAAATAGCATGGTTTAATTACAATCAAAATGATAATTTGGAAGATGCTTATGATGACAAGTCCAATATGAAGGATCTATTAAAATTTGTGAAACTAGAGAATGGTTAAGGCAACAATATGGTTCATGAGATAATGTTTTGTGACAAGAGAAATATTGTTAGGGATATGATTTTCAAAGTTTGTGAAGAATATAAAATTGAAGATTGCTCTGAAAAATCATTGTCAAATAGTTGTTATGAATATGTGATAGATATTGTTAATCATAAAAAGAAAACAGTACTTTATCTTTGCAGGAAAATTGAAACAAGGATGTTGTTGATGTAATATTAGAAAAGTGTGGAAGGAATGATAATATGCCAATGGGATTATCACCTTTGATAGCAGCAATAATGATTCATAGTAATTACATAGTTACATAGCTAGATGATAATATTATTAGGCAATTATCAAATATTAGAGAATATTAGTTATTATTTATGTATTGAAATACCCAAATCCTTTTCACATTAAGTAGGTGAGGTTAATCTTCATAACTCTGGCATGATGTTGAAGTTGTATCTTCGTAGCTATATCTGGAATTTCTAACATGATGTTGAAGTTGTTCTTTGAAACTACACAAAAATATTACTTTAGCAATCGAATTAAATTAAGTTGCAATGGTAATGATAATGGCGACAACTGACAAGGATGACCCATCGACACCAACTATGATGAAAAATATTATAAATGGTGGTTTAATGAAAATCATCAACGAATAGTAAACAAAATTGGGTACATTTTGTGATTTTTGAATTTGCTACAAATTAGCTATGATTTAGCTACGAAATTTTATGGATTTAGATATGGTGTTGACCTTAGTCATGTGGCATGCCATGTCATCATCTTTGTCACGTTGGCACTGCCATGTGTTCGCGCAGTCACCAAAAAGCTTTCACGTGGCGTGCCACGTCAACTTCTATTAACATACGTTGAAAGGAGGGACTAAAAATGTGGACGAAAAATATTAGGAGGACCATTCTTTAAAGGAATTTTTTTGAGAGACTAAAAGTGAAAATCGCAATATTTATGAGGATCAAAAACATATTTAACCCTTAATTTTATATGTTTATTTAAAATAATAATAAAAATAATAAAAAATTACTAAAGTCACGTCAACAAGTTGGGTCAACGGGTCTACAGATTGCAAATTTCAAATTCGATATCCGAACCAAAACTATACGGGTTGTTATGAGTTGGGTTGGGTGTACCCGTAAATGAATTGGTTTGGATAATTTATAGGTTGATTCGGTTTGGGTCAGCGGGTTCATGGGTTGACCCGCACTCATGAACACCCCTGAATAGATCTATAACAGGTCCAAAACATGATCCGTTAACCAACAGATTCATAAAGAAAACCGAATAAACTTGATACACATGAATTCTCATATTGAACCCATTGTCAATAGGACTTTACTCGACCCACCGCCACAGTTGATCGGTCGGACTCACGAATGGTTAATGCTTCTGCAAGTAAATTGTTGCTGCCTACCGTGTTATCGGACCACCACTATGTGACTCCGACATACTTTGTTGACATTCATGTTGCTTTTTAGCATTTTGATTTCTGAAATTTTAATTTTTGATAATATCGATATAAGTTATTTTTCGCATAATCACTTGATATTTTAAACCATACTTCTACATATTCAATAAGGGTGGGAATAAGTCAGGCCGGCCTACAGGGGCCTATAGCCTAACCTACTTATGGCCAGGTCAAGCCAGACTTTTTTTAATAAAAAGATCAGGCTTAGACTTTTTTAAAAGTCTATTTAATTAAATAGGTCAGGCTTAGGCTATTAAAAAAGTCTATGAAGCCTTATATGCCGACCTATATTTTCATATATATTAAAAATATGCTAAATAGGTTGGCCTATATATGCATATATATTAGAAAAAATGATACATATGTTGACCTATATATGCATATATATTAGAACAAATGTTAAATAGGTCGGCCTATATATGCATATATAGGTCAGCCTATAAAGCTTCTTAAGTAATATGAAATAATTGAGAACCTTAATGAGAAAAAGACTTGTAAATAGGCTTTCAGGTCAGACCAGACTTTCAAAAATGTCAGACCAAACTAAAAAAGAGAGTCTATAATAGACTATAGGTCAGACTCAGACTTTTTAAGTTTATCGTAAGACAGACTCGGACCTTATAAAACCTAGCCTAGCCTATTTCCATCCCTACTATTCAATCTAATTATTTCTCTTTTACGATTTTTTGTCTTGTCCATATTTAAAAATAAATAAATAGAGAATAAGCTATATTAACGACCAAAACTTTTATATTTAATATTAAATAAGGTATGTGATCAATTCGATCAATTATAAAGACATACACAACACATAAATACATCTAAGAGCCGTTTAAAAGTATTCCAATTTTGAGAAAAAAAATTGGTTTTCACACTATAAATGAATTATATAACTTTATATTTTTACATGCAAATGTGGACAAGTATGGCTGAAATTTTAAAGTTTGTTTATGTTATAATTATTTTTCTTTCCATATGTATCATTATGACTGAAGGTAAGTAAGTTCACTTTCTAAAAAAATAAATGTTTTTCTTGATCTTATTCACAAGTTTCATTCTATATTATTAACATTTATCGTTATTGTATTTGACATTACAGGAGTTTATTTTTGCGAAAATGATAGAGATTGTCATGGTTCTATGTGTCTTCCATTTGAAGTTCCAAAGTGCATGAGGATGATTTGTGAGTGTGTGGAAAAAGTGTCGGATGCAAAAAACAATTAAATTAATATATATATTTGTGTTGTCTAATGAAGATCAAATATCGTACTAAGATAAAATTATAATGTAACTAATGTTTGTATACGACCACTATTATTAACTATCCTTTGAGTATAAACGTATTAAAAGTTAACTTTTCATATTCTAAGAAATTTGATGATATAAAATATTAATAAAGGGGATACTTAAGTAGGAGTATAATCTAAAAAATAGCATACCTCTTCCAACCTGTTATTTATAATCTAAATCATCTCACTTTACACATAACAAAGTTAATTCAATGACATTGATTATATATAAAAATTTATAATTATCTAAAAGAATAATTTAGTAAATCTTTATTTTTTTTAACTATAATTTAGTAAATATTTAGTTCTTTGATGATAAGAATTGATTCTAACATAATTGAATTTGACATAATTGGTTTTGATTAAAAGTGGTTTTAAGTTAAATTAATTTATATTTAAATACATTAATATAAAAGTGACTTTTTTTTTTACAAGTAAAAGTGACTCTTAATATTTGATTTTGTTTCAATAATTTGAATCAAAGTCGCTTTTGAATGTATAATCATCTAATTAGATATCAATGCGTATGTTTTTTAAAACATAAAATAAATTATTAATAATCAAATATAGTAGTTAAATGCAGGTATTTTGAATATGTAATTACTAAAATTAGTTTTAAAACACAAACATATATTTGTACGGGTCAAAATGTGCATGTGTGTATGGTATCCCTACAAGGATATGGAATACTCAGAGGTCTTAGAATGTTTATAACAAGTTGGGGTGGTTAGGGTTTGTCCACGGCGGAGAAGAGATGGTGATGTTACAGTGGTGTTAGAGGACCTGCTCACATGAGGTGAGAGGTTCTATATATTAGTGTGATGCTTTGGGTTTTATGTGTAACTTATGATATGTCATTTTCTCTCGGTAGAGGTGAAGTATATATAAAGGTCTTTTGGGCTTAGGACTTATGAAATCCTTAGAGATAGTAACCACTCCCTCATACCTAGGAGAGACTATTGACTACCTATTTTTCAAGGAGTCGTCATACGACTCCATATCATATGACTAATGGAAGGTAACTATATTATACATGTCACATGCCCCAAGGGCGAGCCCCCACATTTGTGAGGATGGCGCTTGGGCAATATCACGTTAGGCAGAGACTCTAGAGTCTCTTTTATTTGGGACTCTTACAAATATAACACTGCATAATCCTTCAAGCACGGGGGCTTGTAAAAGGAGAGACCAAAGTGTTTTTAAGGCTTATTTTATTTAGGAGGTGAGTCCCTCGACTTGGGGCGCGTTTCTCAATTGAAGGCGACTTTATTAACATGAGGTGAGTTACTCAACTGAAGGCTTCTTTTTAATATGAGGTGAGTCCCTCAACTTAGGGTGAGTCCCTCAGTTGATATAAGGGAAGTCCCTCAGCTTGGGGCGAGTATTCATCTTCAGCCAAGTGTTTCCTAGGTAGTTAGGCGGTAATGGAATATGTTAAGTTTCTCTTAGTCAAAACGTCAATTAAATTGTGAAAACTTGAGTGTTTTAGTTGAAAAGAGTGTGGGTAGCTTTTAATGTAAATCATGATGGCATTCTTGGAAAACCAATATAGCTTCTTTTACTTACATGCGCCTTCCATGTGTATGGACTTTTCCACTTCTCGTGGCAGTTATCCCACTGTGTGGATATATTGCTTGTTATTGGGTTTCTTTAAGCAAATTGTTATATTTCCTTAAAAAACAATTTTCCCTTCTTCATTTATACTTCCACCTTTTAATGAAAATATACAGGTTTAGGATAACAGTGAGTGAGAGAGAGAGATAGATAGAGAGGGTGAGAAATCCGCTCTTCTTCCTAGGGTAAAAACATCACAATCCATTCTTACAATAATGGGTAATTCATGCTCGAGATATTGCATCCTTGTACTCCAATGTCGACATGATCATCAAGTTTAATTAGGGCATTGGATTTTCCAGTATATGGCATAAAGAGGATGTGGTCCTGAACAATGTTCAAGAACGGAGGGAGCTAACATGAACATCATCGATAAGGCCTTTGTCCCATACTTTTTTGGCGTGCTTGTTATTCATGAGTTGGGGGTTTTTATCCCCTTTACTCCCTTTAAGGTTGCTTTTATTATAGTCGTTAACGCAATCCCTTTCTAGATTACTCCCAATGTATGAGGTATGTTAAGAGCTTTTCAGATAATTTGTAGTAACCTATGGGTCTTTCCCATCATTTTGGTATTTATCTTTAATTATAGCGTATAGGTTCTTCCTAATTGCGGCTGGATAACTCTGTGTGACCTGTCAGGCATACCCCTACTAGAACCTTATACGAGTCCCCACAAAGATTGGAAAGACAGTTTTGTGTGGGTGAGTGTGTAAGGTGATGTTTCCTTGGTGACCACTGGATCTGTAGGCGCCCCTCGCTGTCCTTTGTTGTGGACGCCAGATCCCCGTCTTATCAATGGGTTGGATACAAGCATCCTTTCTTCCATTGAGAAAAAGATGGTCTAAATCTTGATTTGTTTCCGGACCATAAACTCTTGTACTTTAATTACTATGAGATGTGAAGATGACAACAGAGTGGAAGAGTACTCAAGTAAGCTTTATGGTAATAACTTATTGTCCTAATTCTAAATTGGTTGTTTTATATGTTAATATAACTCCTTATTTCTTTTATATAGGACGTGACTAATGTCTCACTTGGTAAGAGGAGATAATGTTTGATTTGTATACTTGTTACATAGTAGTGTGTGAGTTTACCTCTTCCCTCTCCTAAAGTATGGCCATTGATGAAAATTGAAGGTAGTATGAAACCTCATGGGCTTGTGAGGTCCGTCATCCCAAGATTCAATGACAGATGAGTGTTCTTCTGGGCCATCAAGAAGTCATAAGGTACCAAAAGAGAGGGATAAAATAAGTGCTGTATCTTTCCCCCTCGAGCCTTCTTTATGGAATACTCCTTACTTTAGTGCGATGGAATTCATTGATCATTGCCTCTCCCTCTCAGAGAACTTTCATGGTGATTATCCGTCGCTCCTTGGCATGTTTTCTAATAGGTTATTTGACTTACTAGAAATCCAGCTCGTAAGGTGCCTTCTAGTGGGGAAAGCTCAGAGGGTGAAACATTCTCACACTATCTAAGAACTACAGTTCAAGATGAAATATGCCATGAAGAGTGCTCAAGAAGAAAGGGCAGTGATTAAAGGTGCTAAGAGAAAAATAGGATGTTGTGAAGGCATACATACCAAGGAAATGGAGGATATGGATCTCACCCAGTTTGAAGAGGTGATGTGTTTGGAGTTGTTACTCAAGAAGATTCAGAGCACCAGGGAGAGTTCATAGGAGAAATTCTCGTCACTTAAGGAGGAAATTATGGCAATCTCCACTCAACATTTTGAAAGGGATAGAAGTTAGGTTGCTTTCTTTTACCCTAATCTGGACTTAAGTTAGACGAATCCTATTCAGTTGGTTATGGAAGGTTGAATAGTGGATGATGAGTAATTCATCTTGTTTTATTCTTCTTGTAATATACACCTTTTGTAATGTTGACGACTTCATGCTTTATGATTTATCATGTGAGGATTATGAGGTTTGCACTGATCCCCTATCTTGATTGTTAGTATCATTGGGCAATTTGCATTGCCTAAATTTTGGCTGGGGTTTTCCATGAAGATCTCATGTTTTTCATGGGCAAGGATCACTCATAGAGATCTAACACATTGGTTCCCTCTTGGGGCGGTGATTATTCTTCTTAGGGAATCTAACATTTGGATTGCCTCTCAGGGTGACAATGATCACACTTGGGAATCCATTATTTGGATATCCTCTTAGGGAGGAAAGGATCACTCTTAGGGATTTAGTGTTTTGATCGCCTTTGAGGGCGACAAAGATCCCACTTTGAGATCCAACTTTTTGATTTCCTCTGAGGGCATAAAGGATTCCACTTAGGGATCCAGAGTTTTGATCGCCTCATAGGGCGGAAAGGATCCCACTTAGGTATCTAACACTTTGAGCTCCTTTAAGGGCGACAAGAATCCTACTCAGGGATCCAACACTTAGATTGTCTCTGAGGACAAAAAGGATCTCACTTAGAGATCCAACATTTTGATCTCCTCTAAGGGAGACAAGGATCCCCCTTAGGGATCCAACATTTTGATCGCCTCTGAGGGAGGAAAGGATGCCACTTAGAGATCCAACATTTTGATCGCCTCACAAGGCGACAAGAATCCCACTTAGGGATCGAACATTTTGATCGCCTTTGTAGGCGGCAAGGATCCCACTTAGAGATCCAACATTTTGATCGCCTCTGAGGGTGGAAATGATCTCACTTAGGGATCTTGCATTTTGATTGCGTCTGAAGGTGGCAAGGATCTTGCTTAGTGATCAAACATTTTGGTCGCCTATGAGGGCGACAAGGACCCCTCTTAGAGATCTGGCGTTTTGATCGCCTCTGAGGGTGACAATGATCCCACTTAGGGAATAGCCAACAAACAAATATTCTTTGAAATAATAAAATGATGAGCCTCATTAAAATACCTCAACCTATGTAATGCACAGAGGGAAAATAATGCACCCCATAACATAGTATGTCCTTACAAATGGCCGGGATATAATACTCGCCAATATAAATACCTATAAAATAGCTAACGGTAGTAAAGAAAACAAATAAATGAAATTTAAGCAAGTGGCGCCAAAGGGCATTCCTTCCGGGCCTTCAATATTAGGTATCCTCCCTGGTTGGAGGGGGAACCTCCTCTTCTTTGTAGGTTTCTCTTGGAGGCTTTATTTCTGAGCCCACATTCCTTGTATTTGTGCCTAGAGTGTAGACTTTTTTCAACTTGAGGCTCTCTATATAACACTTTGTAGCGATCTTCCAATCTCCTTGGATAACTCTCACTCGCCCATTATAGAGCGGGTATTTTATGCGTAAGTATAAATTGGACAAGGCAATGCATCTGGTTAAAATTTGGTCACCCTATAATGATATTGTAAGAAGAGGGGGACACTAATAACCAAATACCTGGCCTTAATTTCGTTTGCCTGGTCCTGCTCTCCAAAGGTGATTTTCAACGTGATGTGTCTTTTTACTTGAACCTGCTCCATAGAGAATCCAACTAGTGCGCACTTTAAGGGTTTTAAGTACTCTGGGTTGAGGCAAGGTCTTTCAAATGCCTCCCAATATAGAATTTATGCAAAACTTCCTTGGTTTAAGAGGACTCTTTTGATCACACCTGATGGTAATGACCACGAGGTCATCATTATGAGGGCAGATATCGGTTGCGTCTTTATCAGAGAAGGCGATTGTGGCTTCTAGAGCCTTTGTCTCTCATTCATCGTCAACTTTGTGGAGGTCTTCTATATTCAGAATTTGGTGAGTGTACCTACTATGGGCAAAACTAGTTTCATTTCCCCTAGAGAAACCTCCTATTATAGTATTGAGCATGAGGCACACAACTTTTTCGCCCTCACATTGGGATGCCTCCTCTGCTTTGTTAGTCTCGACACTATTATGAAATACATATCTTACCACAGCTGGGAGAAAGATTCTACTATGGATAATGGTACGTAGTAAAGTAGTATGTGGTTGTGTGTACCATATTTACCAAACGTGCTACTAGTCGTGGTAAAAACATAGAAGCGTGTAACATACCACTACAATTGTATAAAACAACCGTAGTAAAAGGTTAATGTTAGGGGTTAGATACTCATCGCCTTGATTTTTTTTTAGATTTCAATATATTTCACCTCGATTAGAGTCCAACCATAGTGAAAGACTTAGCAAACAACATTTCACCACGGTCCTTGACTCCAACCGTGGTGATATGCTTATTTGAGTTTATTATAACTTGTGTGGAATGATTATTTCACCAACTGCTCATGAAACATATAACCTTTCAATCTAATTAAGAAATCAATAATATGACAAATTAAGTTATATTAGAAGAATAAGTTACACTAATCAGTTTTGTACAAGTTTTATACAATGTAAGTATAAAGTGCACCTAAGAAGGGGGTGAATTAGGTACTTTGAAACTTTCTGGTTTTTAGAGGAGTGTATCATTATTATATTGGTTTGATGTTAGGTTATGAAAGCAGTAAAGTGTGGAAAAATAAAGAACATGGGAAGTTTATACTAGTTCCTCTCATAATCTGAGAGCACGTCTCGTCCCCGTACCTTTGTAAAAGATCTTACCATTGTTAGAACTTTGTACAAGCCTATACCTAGCTTCTACACACAATCTTTTAACTAAATCAAAAAGGTAAACCACCTCGTGATTTTATGACACAGAAAAATAAAACAATCATTTCTTTTTCTAACTCTCTTGTTTCCAACAATCCTAGACAACAAGGTACTGATACAAATATATGAGTTTTTGATAAATATAAGTTTGAAGAAGTAGGATATAATAAATCATAACAAAAGGATTTCTTCCCTTTCAAGAATTATATTATATCATAATATATCTTTAAGTGCTCAAGAACTTCATGTTATTTGATTTATTAAAATAATGCATAAGTTCTTGATGATTGAAAATTACTAATGCAGTGAGATACAGTGAAATACTTAGGAAGAAATTTTTGAAAAAGTGAATTTTATCAGATAAAATACTCTCTATTTATATGGCCATTCACACCCTTTTGAATCAAGACAAAACTCTTGATAAATTATGAAAAGGTGTGAAACTGTTTTGAAAAGATACAATGAAGGTGCCATGAAAAGATGCAATCCAAATACGTATTTTTTTGAAAATTCACAGTGTCAATCGATTGAATGAGATAGACAATCAATTACACCTTTAAATACGTTACATTTTTTGAAATTTAAACTAATTTCATTGAATTGCTTATCCTATGCAATCGATTGACGACTTAAAAAAATTCTAAATTTGAAAGAGAACAATCGATTGACATAGCAATGCAATCGATTGCTTGGCTTCAAAAATGCTTTTTTTCAAAATAAAAACTATGAAAAATATTTTCTGAGTCTAAAATGTAAAGTCATGATTTATGAGATATGACATGGATTGGTTTTAGATAGTTTGAGCACTTAAGGGTATATGAACCATGAGATACCATTTTTTCCATCTTGCTTGATCATCCATAACATAGTCATTTGAGTAGTTTCCTCATACTTTAACATTTGATCATGTCTTCACAATATTGATTATCTTCATCAAAACATCTTTATCAAAAGCTTGGATTTACATTCTCCCCCTTTTTTATGATGACAAATCAATTTATGATTGTTTAGCTTGCTTGCCAAGAGTTAAAGAACCCCCTATGTTGGATAACTCCCCCTTAATATGTGAATCTTGCTAAGATTGAATCTTAAGAGTTATCATGTACCTAGAGAGATAATATATAAGCAACACGAGCATTCATGCATACACCTTTCTCTCCCTTTTGATATGATCAAAAAGAAGGGAAAGATTGGTAAAGTAATAATATATGAAAATTAATTATAATAGATATTCTTTATAACAAAAAATATGCATAACATTTAAAAAGTTAACATACTTCATTACTTAAATATAATAAAAATAGTACATAACTTAAAACCATAATAATAAAACACATAGTACAGTACTTAAACATAAGCAAGCATAGGATATATAAGTCTTAGGACATATTGAAACCAACTAAAAACAACATACAACAACAAACTTAATATAACAAAGAACAAAGTACTAAAATCGGTCTTGATTCATAAAGTCTAGGTTAAAGTCAGCTTGGTTCATGAAGTTGTCTTGCTTTAAGTTTTTTTTGTTGATGTTGGCTTGATTCAAATTGACGTGGTCTTCATGTTGTTGGAAATGAGGATAATGGTATGGTTGGACTTGATATGGAGGAATGCTCATATGCGAATAGAGGTATAAGAACTGATCATTCATGGATGTGATCATGTAAGTCATATAATCAAAGAGTTATTGGTTGGATGGTTGCTCTTAATTGGTAGGTTATGGAATCGGTGGAGGAGGAGGAGGAGCTTGTACCACTTCATCAATGTAGCGGATGGCCTTCTTCTTCATATCGTACTCCACACACATCTTATTATTGCAAATCTTCACAGAAATCATCCAGTCGTCCATCAGAACAAGATCTTTATTAGAGAAATTAACACAAAAATATGCAAGGATCTTACATAAGAATAGTGAATAAGGAAGCTCTATAGCATCCTTAGAATGGGTGGCCACATGCTCAAGTATCAAATATGCCAAATTCACTTGAATACCATTTTTGATAGCAAATAGGAGTTGTATCTTAGTGTCTGTGATAGTTGAATGGTTTAAAATTTTTTGTAGGATTACATAACCTAAAATATAATTTAACAAACTATCATCAATATAAAATATCCCAGTAGACCAAGAGTCCCTCTCAAGAAGCTTACCACCAAGCATTTTCTTACGTTTTTGAAAGAATTCATGTTCAGTAAACCTATCAATTCCATAGTAAAATTCCTTTTTGGCATAACCTAGTAATGAAATAGTCTTATTCATTTTAATCTCTAAACCCATAGATGGTATGTCCAAAATTTTACCTAACTCCCCAACATCAAAACTAATTGGAATCTCTTTCACAGGTGAACTAATGACTCCTTTGTCATAAGTCATGTTGGTGTAAAATACTTTAAGAAGTTTAGGGGAAAATAACCATGCATGCTTACTAATCCATCAATTTTTTGTTTCCTTAAATCCGCAATGAACTTAAAACAAGGGTATGGAAATGATCTTAAATCAACATACCTAGGACCAAATAGAGGTTTGGCAAGGAAGTAGTCAATGTACTTTTTCTGTTGTTGTTGAGTAGGAAATAACCGGTTTAACTTCGATTACATTAAAGAAGATCTTGGAGGGTTAGAGGATGTGGCTTTGTATTTTCCCTTAGATTCCCTCCTTAGTTTGGGAGCCATTGAGGAGATATGAAGGTCTGGATATAAGGTTAATGAGTTTTTTGGTATGATTTTGTGAGAAGGATGTGTGCTTTGATGAAACTAGAATGGATTTTGAAATTTGTTTTGGGGGAATATGAGGGTTAATAGGGGAGTGTGTTTTGGGAAGAGAGATGTGAGAGTAAAAAAATATATGATTTTGGAATGGTGTGGGGCAGCTAGGGTTGTGAAGATAGGTCATAAGAGGATGCAATTTATAAGGGGAATACATTGATAAGGTATGACCAAGAATTAATTTTAAAAAATTGAGAAAATAAACAACATCAATTGATTGATAGGACCTTGTAATCGATTGAAATTTAAAAAAATTTGAAAAATAAAACACTGTCAATCGATTGACACTACTTTGCAATCGTTTGACAAAAAGGGGAGTTACACACTGCCAAAATAAAAAAAGCATTTTCTAGGTCGTGCAATCGATTAAAACTTCTGAATTAATCGATTGGTTTGAAAATTTTGGAAACATCAATCGATTGACATGCCCATTCAATCGATTGGTACCATAAAAATTTTGAAAAATTATTAAAATAATGTTGGAAAACCAAATTTTCATCATAAAAACACTTAATGCACATAATAATAAAATGTTTTAACCATACCATAAATAATACAACAATGTTATATTTACACCAAAAGCATACACTACATCGTATGCACTGTTCACTAATATGATGAACAGTGTCGTACAGAGTGAACAATGCAGAACATTATATGAACAGTGCATGAACAATGTCATATGAACAGTGCATGTGATTGTGAACAGTAACCTGAACAATGTTCATGTGCAGTACATTAACAGTGACTTTTAAAGAGTGAATAAAGTTGGTTAATGAAAGCATTAGGTGTGTGACCAATTATACCATAATAGAAATACGTAGGAACAAAATTACTTTTATATCTAGGAACAAAATTCCTTTTTCGACCATTTCTTTTCTTAGGATAATGATGAACATGTTGCACTTTGTTCACTTTCTCTTTTGTAGATTGGTCACTTGCCTTAACAAAGATAATTAGTTCCTTGGGTCCTTCATAATTAGTTCCTTTGTTGACCCACACATGATGCCCACTAGCAACACTAAAGTTTCTTACATAAAAAGCATTAGGTGTGTGACCAATTATACCATAATAGAAATAAGTAGGAACAAAATTACTTTTATATCTAGGAACAAAATTCCTTTTTCGACCATTTCTTTTCTTAGGATAATGATGAACATGTTGCACTTTGTTCACTTTCTCTTTTGTGGATTGGTCACTTGCCTTAACAAAGATAATTTTGCTAGAACTTGGTTTGCCAAATTTTGAATAACCAAGTCCACTTTTATCATTTAAATATATTTGTCTACTAAGGATGTCTTCCAATCCAATTTTTTATTTTTCATATCTTTCAGTAACTCTTTTTAATTGGACAACTTGAAAAGAAAGTGAATCGCATTTTTACATGTAAAATTCTATTTTTATTTTTCAAAATAATCATGTTTTTCAACTTCAAATTTTGTTTGCATGGTGTCAATCTTTTCTTCAAGAGATGGACCTTGTTTCTTTTGTGTTGACACTGTTTTGTACAAAATTTTACATTCATTGAGTATTTCATTTATTGCTCCTTAAGCATCATTATCATAAGAAAATATTTAATTATTAACCTCTTATTCTTCTTCATCATTGGAATGGTGCGATGCCATTAAAGCAAAAATTGCACATTCCTCACTTTCCAAATTAGGTGATGAATTCACTTCATTATTATCCCAAGTAATATAGGCCTTTTTGGACTTTGACTCTTTTCTTCCTTTGAAACCATTTTTCTTGGTGAGTTTTGGGAAATTCGTCTATATGTGTGATTGCTTTCCAAATTCACAACAAGTGACATTTTGTATTAATGTAGAGGCTTCTTTTTTCCTAAAAACGTTCTTTCATTTTGCAAAGTTTAAAGATTTATCATTATTACCAGAAAACTTACCAAACATTTTCACAAGAAGCATGAAGTTCTCATCTTTATCAGGAGCATCTTCTTCTTGTTCTTCCCTTGAGTAAACTTTCAAAGAAATGCCTTTGGATTTCTTCTCTTGAATACCATACTTTTCCAGTCTCCCAAGTTCAATCTCATGCTCTTAAATTTTTTTGAATAGAGATGCGGCTGTCATAGTTGATAGACTTTTCTTTTCAGATATTGTTGTCACCTTTGGTTACCATTCCCTGGTTAAAGACCTAACCACCTAACCATTCCATGGTCAAGTGTACACATCTTTTTTGCATGATGAGGATTGATTCTTCAAGCTGCATTCTGAATAACTCATACTCTTGACTTAATGAATTTAATCTCAACTTTTTTACTTTAGTGGTTCCTTCATGAGTTTCCACTAATATATCCTGTAAGGCCCCAGATTGCTTTCAAGATTACCGACTGGCCTCACAAACCAACACGGGTCTTTTCAGCATGTATTGTCCTCACTCACACACTTTCTAGGAAACTTCCTAGAAGGTCACCCATCCCAATACTACTCCAAGTCAAGCACACTTAACTATGGAGTTCTTATTGGTTAGGCCACTAAAAAGAAATGCATCTTGTTGGTATAGGTAGTACCAATTAATCCTTATAAGCATTCCTTCAACCATGTAGTCTCATCCCTCCATAGCCTCATGATCCCTATCATTCCGATGTAAATTTGGTTTTTTTCCCTAGAAGCTTCTAGGAGTGTCTCATTGTCATGCCTCGGGCACCAACAACCACTCCCTCATCCTCGGGTGTTACATGTAACCAATCTCCTCCCTCTTCGACCTCAGGTGTTACATGCCCACCAACTTCCTCTTGGTTCCTCCCCGAACCATATTGTATTGGGAGAGGTCTACTCGGATATCATTTATAACGCCCCAGACTACTTTTAGGGTTACCAACTAACCCCATAAACTAACACGGGTCTTTTCAGCATGCTTTGTCCCCACTCACACACTTTTCGAGAAACTTCCCAGAAGGTCACCCATCCCAAAATTGCTCCAAGTCAAGCATGCTTAACTGTGGAGTTCTAATGGAACGGGCTACTGAAAAGAAGATGCATCTTGTTGGTATATGTATTACAAATCAATCCTTATAAACCTTCCTACAACCATGCAGTCTCTTCCCTGCACATCCTCAAGATCCCTTTCATTCCGATGTGAATTTGGTTTTTCCCTATAAGCTGCTAGGAGTGTCTCATTGTTATGCCTCGTGCACCGATAACCACTCCCTCACCCTAAGTGCGTGTAACACCTGAGGCCGATGAGGGCAGAGAGTGGTTACATGTAACCACTGAGGGTGAGGGAGTGGTTGTCGGTGCACGAGGTATGACAATGAGACACTCCTAGCAGCTTATAGGGAAAAATCGAATTCACATCGGAATGAGAGGGATATTGAGGCTGTGCAGGGATGAGACTGCATGGTTGTAGGAAGGCTTATAAGGATTGATTTGTATTACCTATACCAATAAGATGCATTTTCTTTTCGGTGGCCCGTTCCATAAGAACTCCACAGTTAAGCGTGTTTGACTTTGAACAATTTTGGGATGAGTGATCTTCTGGGAAGTTTCTCAAAAAGTGTGTGAGTGAGGATAAAGCATGCTGGGAATTTTCTCTAAAAGTGAAAAGTGTGTGAGTGAGGACAAAGCATGCTGAAATAACCCGTGTTGGTTTGTGGGGTCAGTCGATAATCCTGAAAGTAGTCTGGGGCGTTACATATCCCATATTTCTTTTGTCGTAGTGCATTGAGATACACATAAGAATTAATCCATGCTTAAAGATGCTTGAAGTAAATTAATTACTTTCTTATTGTATAGGACCTTTTTCTTATCATTTTTATCCCATGAACTTTTTATCTATTAAGTACCAACAACGTTGACAACACTTGTAGAAAAAAACTTACCATTTTCTACAGCATCCCATATTTCTTCTCCTTGTACTTCTAGATGTACCTTTGTGTATATTTTCCAGACATCAAAGTGTTCAATAAAAGAATGGAGGCTTGTTATTGCTACTACTATCTCTAAAAACTGGATTTACGGAAGCCATTCTGGATCTTTTAGGAATAGGTTACCTTAACTTGCTCTGATGCCAACTGTAAATATAAATTGCACCTAAGAATGGGGTGGGGGATTGTGAATTAGGTACTTTGAAATTTTATAGTTTTTAGAGGAGTGCATATTTATTATACTGGTTTGATGTTAGGTTATGAAAGCAGTAAAGTGCGGAAAAGTAAAAAACACATGAAATTTATAATAGTTCCCTTCACAATCTGAGAGTATGTCTAGTCCTCTTACAATTGTAAGAGATTTTATGATTGTTAGAACTTTGTACAAGCGTATACCTAGATTCTACGCACAAGCTTCTAACTAAATTAACAAGGCAAACCACCTTGTGATTTTACAAAAAAAAAAAAAAAACAACCCTTTCTTTTTCCAACTCTCTTGTTTCCAACAATCCTGGACAACAACGTACTGATACAAATACCTGAGCATTTGATAAATATAAGTTTGAGATCATGTTAGCAAGCGAGAAGGCTCAAAGGGGGTAAGCAAATTCTCACTCACTCTCAAGGTAGAATGACTATTTGGTTAAGTGGTTATGCTCAAAATCAAATAAAATGCCTTGATCATTTTAGTGTTATCATACAAATCAACACAAATACAAGATTAAACATAATTCAAATGAGTTAAACAAGAAAGTTGGTCTCCATGCAATTTAGTAAACAATGGAAAGGTTCCTCACACTGGGCTATGAATTAAAGTGATTCACAAATGAACAAACATTGCAAGAGAATGAATGGTATGTTATTTGTACAAAGTCTAAAGATCATAACATGTTATGTTATAGAAAAGTAATAAACACAAACTTTAGCAATGCAACTCTCTTTAAACTTTTCACACTACCATAAAATTTTCTTGTTGAAACAATCAAACTTGAACAATCACAACATGCATCTTCAAGCTAATAAAAAAAATCTTGAGACAAAACAAAAAAAAATTCTAACGACCTAACAAAATTGAACCCAACTTAATAAACATAAAGCTATACAAACTCGAAAACCATTGGGTTGTCTCCCAACAAGTGCTTGTTTCACGTCGTTAACTCGACACCTTTATTGTGCTTGTCTAGTAACTTCCTCACAAACATGTCGATGCTTTCGTCAAAGCGCCGACCTAAAGAAAGTGTCCTAACCAAACACTTTCACAAACTTTATGGGAACAAAATATATACAACACTTGAACAAAAATAATGGAAAACAATTATATACAAGGATGGAAAACAAAAGCAAAACAAGTATCTGTACAAGCATATATACAATATAGGCAATTATGTACAAAGCTTATAAATATAGAAATTATCGCAATGCGATTCAATATCAAGACCAATCCCCGGCAGCGACGCCATTTTGTTGAAGGGGTAAAGCGGTAAGCAAAAATATTTTTTACCGAATAATTCACTCCGGGATTTATGTCGTCTCCACAGGGATCGGTTCGAGGGAAAGAATGTCATTCGACAATCTTCATGTATCTAAGCTTAGGTTTGAAATGGTTCTCCAAGGGTAACATGCGGAAATTAAAAGCATAAAAGCAAATAAATAAACACATTCTTTAAAAAGGAGAAATTCATCAAGAGTTGCATTATCAATCAAATGCACTCACCTGAATACTCGTCAAAACCCCCATGTATCACTCACAAATAAAGGTTATGTCTAACGCAAAATCTGAGAGATCAACCGCGTTCTTTCGAAGGTGATATCTCACACGACAAAACAACACGGAGCATTAAGCTCTGACACACACGCGTGAATATTTAGACCATTTCCCATAGCCAAAAGATCATTATCTTAGGTCGAGTTTGAAAAGTATATGTCTACAATGATCCAAACCCATTAAGATAGATATTAAATCAAAGATAACATCGATTAAGATTTGTAAAAGGGATTTTATACAAAGATCCATAGATGAACATACAATCTAAGTAAACATACATACAACAACCCCAACACAATAAATAAAAACAAAGAGAAGAAGGAAGAAGAACAAATTTCTCACGATTTGTCATCTTTGTTTGAACTTCTCACGGTTTATCATCTCCGATTGAAGTACGATTTGGCTCTGAATCATCTAGATGCATCATCCATGTGTTGTTTCTAAGTTAAAACTACTAAAGAGTATGGTTCTGATCAATTGGGTCCAAAGGCTCCCAAAGGATAACCTAAAAAAATCTGAAAATGTGACTTTATGGGCAAAAACGGGTTCTCGTGCTCGCTGAGCAAACACTGGTTCGCACTGCGAACATACCAAACATAGCTACTGCCAAAATAACGTTTTTCCACGCTTCTGGGCAATTTTTGTTCGCCTTGGGTTTGCTGGGCAAACTCACTCGACTCTAGTTCGCACACCGAACATGACAGCAAACTCAGAACTTGTTTTGACCATAACTTGAGCGTTGTATCTTCGTTTTACGCGTGGTCAGAAGCCTAGGAAAGCTTATTAAATGCTCTATTAGACAATGACAAAATATCATTGCTTGATAACTAAAAACATGAGAGAAAAACTATCAAACTCAAAGATATGTACATGATTACGCATATTACACACTATAATGTAAACTACACAAAACATACACTAAAGTCAAGGTTTATTGGTATAATTAAGTTGAAAAATGCCAATTATTTACGCTCAAAATCACTACAATTTAGCACTTATCAGGTTACTTATAGCAGATCCTGATGCTAAATATGGATTTATAGGGGATATACCAATCATAGCATTATCTGCATATGTAGATGCACTAGGATGTAGGCCTACCATTATTGCAGTTGGCATGCCATAAGGCCGTTCTCTACCGACACGGGGTAATGCAAAATTCAAAGGGAAATGAGGTCTTTGGTCTCCCATATTTTGTGTAACCCTGGGGGTAGTCAGGACACTAGACACTTGTCGTGGTGAAACCACCACTTCTGGTGATATAGTAGTTGCAGCGGACACTTGGCTTATGACATTAGGATTTTCTCCAATAGTAGTTGAAGTTCCTACATTACCAACTATTAATCCACCTGGTTGTTCTCCAAGGTTTTGAGGATTGTTTTGGGAGGGGTTAATGTTTGGTAGGACGAGTCATTTCTAAAATATTTTTACCATTCCTCAGACGCATAAATGCTCAACAAATTAAGACATTACGTGTAAGAAGAGTAAAATAAACAATATAAAAGACACAACACTTTTATGCAAAAAATTTAAAAATTTGTGTGTGGTTAAAAGTTAATGCTTGAATGCTAAACAAACTGAATGTAAATATTGATTGCAGTAAGCTTTATATAAAGATGATAAATAAAAACAACAAGAAATGTAATAAAATAACTGTTGTAATTGAAAAATACCTAAAAGAAATTATGCGTAGATTCATACATATTTCTCACAAACTCGTTTCTCTCTGTAACTTGGGTACTTTGAGTTCTATAGAATTTTATGATAAGAATTGTGACCCCTAACTCTATACAAGAAGTTTGTTTATATAATACTACATTGATAACTATTGATAAAAGTTGCTTCTTCAATGCGTGACACATGCTCTAATACGTGTTCCCATACTCTAGCGCACTTCCACGTATCTTCAAAGATAAAAACTACTGAAAAAACCAATTATCATGCTAATAAATGTGTGGATAATTGCTTTAAACCTCTTAACTCACTCTGTCAAGAGGGTTTGATCAACTCCCCTAAAGCTGAGTCATCTTCATATCACGTATTCTTTGGACTTAAGAATATCCTAAGTTAATAACACCTGGTAGACGTGTCGACTTTAACATTGGTCGAAGATCTAATTTGTGAAACCCTTTTCAAGATTCTTAACATTTTTAGAAGAGAGAGTCACTACTACAAAAAACCCATTTAACAACGGTTGGGAATGACATATAATGAAGCGGGCGAAGGCGTTGTTATGTAGACTGTCGTTGTAAGTTCGTTGTTTCTACAACGGTCTGGAAACCGTTGTTGAAAGGCAGGACGCGCGCCATATATCACAACGGTTATGATAATAAACTGTTGCGATACATACACTTAAGTTCTGGGTTCGAAACCCATCAGTAGCGAATTTATATAAAACATAAATTACTTATGATATCGGTTACAATATATAACCGTTGTTGTAAGTACCCTAAGTTTATTATATTAAATGTAGATTGCTTGTTTTCCAAACACCTCACTATATAAATATACATGGATTAAATTTGATGAAGATGTCTATAATCTGCAAATTAAACTGTTCTTGAAAACCAACTTAAACAAACCGATGTTGTTTTCTGATTGCATTCGTCTCATCGTGCATTTCACGCTCTTTTACATATATTGTGGTTTATTGATCTGACTCCTTCGATATATCGCTATCTTCGATTATAGTTAAATTTCCATAAGATAAACAAGACATTGGATAATTTGCCTCATCTTTGATTTAACTATATTGGAAGAAGGCGATGCATCTAATGAGCGAGATCATTATACCATAATCTATATATAAAAGAACGTGAGATAAATGATGAGAGGCATGCAATCAGAAAACAACATTGGTTTGTTTAAGTTGGTTTTCAAATACAACTTAATTTGCAGATTATAAGTATCTATGTCAAATTAACTTAATGTATTTTAAGTGAGGGTTAGTGAAACAAACAATCTACATAGAATATGATAAACTCAAACAAAATTCTATACCAGATTCTGATATTATAAACTCATATAATACGCTTGCTACCACCAGCAAACTTTAAGTGAGGGTTAGTTAAACAAATAATGTAAATAGAATATGATAAACTCAAACAACATTCTATACCAGATCCAGAAATTATAAACTGATATAATACGCTTGCTTCCACCAGCATCATCACCCTGTATCATCCCCTTAACCTGAAAGGAAACAAAGCAAACTTCAAAAATGAGCATCCTCAGTTGAAAACAAACCTTAAAACCATAATCCAGTGATGAGTAAAGAGAGGAACAGGAATAACACACCTTTTAATGAAACTAATCGCGGAACATGAATCAATTATGATGTTGAACTAGTTTGGGAAGCCATGAAAAAGAAATATAAGGAGGAAGAAGCTTACACAAAAGCTTCATACTTCTTATACTTCTTTTCATTGCTTCTAAAACTAGATAAAGTTTGCTTACACTATTGTTTCTTCATTTACTAACATCTTTTCGTGATGCTATGAAGAAAATGTACAAGGTGGATGAAGTTTCCATCATAGCTTCATGCTTCTTATAAATTTTTCCATAGCAACACAAACATTATGAAGTTTCCAAAGTATGGTCTTTGTTAAGGTAGTGAAAATGAATCTGAAAAAATGAGAACAATCAACAAAAACAACATGCAACAAACGAGATAATGGGAAATATCTAACAATAGATGGAAGAAGAAGAATACTTTAATGTATGAAGCACAAGATTCACGGCTAATGGTGAAAACGAAGAGAAAAAATGGGTTCTGGGGTTTCACTTTGAAGGCAACGGCGTTACTGTCAATTAAGTGAAAGTTATTTCGCTTATATATGGGTAAACTATTTCACAACGGTTAACAATAACAACCGTATAGATATGTATTTATTTATTATAAATATATCACTACGGTTTACCAGAATAACCGTAGTGATAACCCTTTTATCTGTGAATTTTAAAATAAATAAAAACATTATACATAGGTATTTATTTATTATAAATATACCACTACGTTTAACCAGAAGAACCGTAGTGATAACCCTTTTATTTATGAATTTTAAAATAAATAAAAAAGAAAAGGTGCGCCTTAACTTCTAACTTAATGCATCTGCAGTTTAAACATCAACAATGTAATTCACAATGCATCTGCCGTTTAAACATCAACAATGTAATTCGAACCCTAATTCAACTATTACATTTCATAACAAAGTAAATATTAAACATAAAGGAGACAAAAAAACATAACATCTTGATATTTCCAAAAAATATCTCTGATTTCAGTTTGTTCTTCAAATTCTTGTTCTTTTTCTTTAAATCCTCATACATAACCTTCAGATAGCCCACAACTTCCAACTCTGACTTCATAATGCTCTCGTCGTCATTTCCATCTCTTTCTCCCACGTCTTCATCACATATGAACAAATTACATGTTTCATCGCTCCTACAAAATGGACATCTCCAAAAAAGCCTTCCTTTATTTTGTCCCTTCTTGCATTGATACGAAACCATACGACCATCACAACCACAAAAATTTCCAAATCGAGATTTTACACTGGAACAAGACGTAGAAACGCCTTTGGATGATTTTGTCTTCAAATGTGACATTGCAACACCTTAAAGTAGAACACTTTGTTGTTGTTGTTGTCTTCTTCCCGACAATTGTGACGGCGTTGGTGTTAGGGTTGTTTCAATGGATAAATTGATATATATACTTGGTGTTTAAAATACATAAAAAGAAGCTTCAATTTGTAACAACGGTTTTGATAAATATCCGTCGTGATATCCTTATTAGTTTTTAGTTATATATTAATAAAACTTAAAAAGGGATCATTTACATCAAAGGGATAAACTATTTGAGGGCGATGAGGTTCGAACCCATCATAGCTAGATTGTATCACCACGGTTTTCATAAAAACCGTTATTATACCCTTGAGATTTCTAATTAAAATAATGTGCGCGCATCCAGTACGCACTATAAGAACGGTGTATAGGATGCCGTTGTAAACCTGGCGTTGTTATTTTGCCATTTTATAGTAGTGAGTGATCCTAATCTTGTGGATCTATTCCTGAGACTCCTCTAAACCAGTCATTTCCTCGACTCAACTGATATGTTAGTCGAACCATCTTAGTTGATACAGTTAATTTGTTGAAGCCTTTGACACTTAGAATTTTCTACATGGCAATTGCCATTTTTGTTCACTTTCTTCGGCTAAAATTTTCAGGCTAACAGTGGGTCAATTCAAAAAGTTTATGGAGATGTTGACCAAAATACAAGTTAACATTC
Organism: Lathyrus tuberosus; assembly: GCA_022829125.1. NCBI lineage: Eukaryota > Viridiplantae > Streptophyta > Magnoliopsida > Fabales > Fabaceae > Lathyrus > Lathyrus tuberosus. Next base: position 2,797,877 of record JALAZF010000368.1, on the reverse strand, counting down.
CATTTTGTGAAGCTCTCGAACATATGGCAGTTTATGTTAAATTCATGAAGAAGCTCTTATTGGGAAAGTATAAATTGAAGTATGATGATAACATTGCTTTGATAAAAGAGTGAAGCACAATCATTCAACGAAAGCTTCTACCAAAACTCAGTGATCCAGGTAGGTTCACTATTCCCTGTTATCTTGGTTTACTAACTATTGGTCATGCTTTGTGTGATTTAGAAGCTAGCATTAATCTGATGTCGTTGTCTATGACGAGAAAGTTAAACGGGGTGAGCCAAAGCTGACTCAAATGAATTTAATGTTAGTTGATTATTCTATCACTTATCCATATGGAGTTCTTGAAGATGTACTTGTTAGAGTCAATGATTTGTTGTTTCCAGGAGACTTCATTATTCTTGATATGTCGGAAGACTCTAAAACACCACTAATTTTAGGCAGACCATTCTTAGCATCATGTAAAGCTCTAAATGATGTGGAATTGGGAGAGTTAATTTTGAGATTTAACAAAGAAAAAGTTGTGTTTAATGTGTTTAAAGTGATGAAACGTCATAAAGAGAATCCCAATTTCTACAGAGTTGATGTAGTGGAAAATATAGGTAGGAATGTCAACAAAAGATCAAAAATCCGATATCCTTGAGAAAAAAGAACCTCATCCAAATCTGAAGTTTGTTCTCTTGAGAAAACAACCGAGACCACCCGATTGAACTTGTAGTCTTCTACGTAGTTTGAAAAAAGAGAGACCTAAAAGAGTATTGAGAAGGAATAAGGGAACACGTGGCTGGAGAAAATAAGATCTAAAGGGGACAAATCCTGCTAACTGCATGTACAAGATTAAGTTTTGTTCCAAACTAATTAGATACTCTAATACAAGTTTGGAGGAAGGACCTAATTAGATTATCAAACGGTCAAGCTAAGGACCTTAATTAACGCTGCGTAGGAGGCAACCCACATATTGGTGTTGTATCATTTTGTTTTTATTTCTAACATTTCCCTTTTTGTACTACTTCCTAATGGAAAGTAGTATCTAATTGATGAATACTCTTCCCTTTTCATACTACTTCTCTTTTCTTTACTTAATGAATTAGTTTGTTATTGTTGTTTCTTTCAGTTAATGATTTGCTACCTTGCCAGTAACAATAATAAAACGAAAAAAGAAAACAAGTCACCATAAAGAATGAACAAAAATTTATCAACATAGAAGTTCCCATTTCAGTTTGGCATTTGATGAAGAAAAGGGAAAACCAACTGAATTGTACTCAATCTTCAGATACCTCAGCTAGTAAGGTTTGAGCCAAAAATTCCACTATTTAATTTTTCTTCTTATGAGAGCTTCCATACAATTGTTATTTTCTAGAATTTGCTTTGTTTATGATTAGTCTATTGGTATGATAAATACACACTGAGGAACTTGTTTATGGAAACTTTGAGCCTTTTTAAGTCAACCTGGTTGAAATATTTATATATGTTATTTAACCACTTTGAGCCTTATCCTTTTTTTTCCGATGACATGACCTGTTATATAGCCATTTGAATTGAAAGATTTAATCTTTCCATCCTATTTGGAGTTAGGTAGAAATTTTTGTTCCATTGTCTTCTTCCTTTGTGTAGGAGCCCTCTGTTAGGTTGTTGCGTTAACATCCCGTCCTACAAAAAACTATCTCCAGGTCTTAAACATTTCTTCCTGAGTATTTTCAATCTGTTTAAAACTTGTTTGAGTGGCTTTCATGAATTAAGCTGGAGCCTCTTCAAGTTGAGATGGTTCACTTTGTTATTGTGCTTGAGGAATTTGAGAGGTTTGAGGTATTTCTTGGTGGTTACTCCACTTGACGTTCGAGTGATCATTACAACTTGCATTATAAGGATTAGAATAACGGTTACCTCTTTGAAAATTTCCAGCATAGTATGTTTCTTTTGTATATCCCTATGGAAAACAGTTTCCATTAGCATGTCCTTGCCCATAAAAATCACATTGTACTGTTTGAACCCGACTAACATTATCCGGAACAATAACTACTGCACCTAACTATTTTGAAATAACCACAAGTTGTGCTAGACCTAATCAATCTAATTCAAGCATGCCCTTTGGTTTGACTGATTGATCACTTGTTGAGCAATACTCATTCTGGCACATTCTTTTTATTAACTCTTTTACCTCATCTTCATTCTTATTCATTATGGTACCTCTAGTTGAGGCATCCAAAAACATTCTTGTTTGATCTTTGAGACCTCTGGTAAAATGTTGCATTTGCTAACTACTGCTCACATTGTGATTCTGACAACTTTAGAGTAACAACTTGAATCTCTCCCATGCATCAGACAATGACTCAAAATCACTATGGTCAAAATTTGTTATTTCTGCTCTTCATTCTATAAATTGAGTGTTCATGAAAAACCTCTCCAGAAACCTATCTTTCAACTTCTTCCATGTTTGAATAGTACCACTTGGTAAACAATGTAGTCAGTCTTTTTCCCTTATTATTAAAAAAAATAAACAACCTCAGCTTGATCTGGATCTCAATTACTCCATCTAGTTTTCACAAAGAAGAAGTCTCATAAAAACGAATAAGATGCTCCCATGGATCTCTAACAACACTTCCATCGAACTAATTATCTCTCAAACCTCCAAGAACAACATTTTTAATGATAAAAGTAATTGGATTAACCAGTTTCAAAAGTCTCTCATGGCTTGCCTAAGTGGATTTTCCATGACTTCACTTTCCTCTCTAACTCGTTGTGATTCTCTTATAGGCTTTCGAATTGCTCGTGTGCTTCTTTCGATTTTTGAATCTACTGATATCAATGTCAATCTCGAACCCCACAAACACAAACACAACATACCTTAGTAGCCCTGAACCAACAAAACTGAATAAGAGTAAACACTAAAAACAACAATAACTAAAGAAATTAAAATTAAAATAAATTAATAACAATAAAAATATGAAATAAAAATAAAAATTCAAATAGAATTTAAACAGAATTCTAAATATTAAGAATAACCATTAAAATAATAGAAAATAAGACAAACTAAAACAAAAATAAAGATAAAATAACAAATAAATAGCAACAAATAAAATAAAAAATTAAACACTAAAATATAAAAACAACAAACTAAGCACAAAAATTACCTTGTTTAAATTATCAACAATCCCCGACAATGGCGCCAAAAATTTGATGGACTCAACTAGCAAATGTACTAGTCTTGTTGAAGTAATTAAATAATTTGTCTCTACAGGGTTTGCAAATTTAACAAGGTAGTAACAATGCGATTTAAAATAAATAATCAGGGGGTTTTAACTAGTTATTTGGTTTGAAAACAAAAACGAGAAAAACATTCGAAGTAATGTTCGATATTAAAAAGCAATTAGATCTTTTTTGTCGAATCCCTTAATTATACGTATTGATGAGTTGTGTATCAAATAAATTACAATTAAGCTATAATCTCACGATAAATTAATAAGACCACTACATCAAGTTCCTTGGTGTACAACTCACTCATTTACACAATAATTTCCTAATTTCTTAGGCCAATTCAGAGTTAAACCAGATGTTTCTAAGTTCGTTAATTCAAAACCATAACTTATAATTACCCATTCCTAATTATTAATTAAGTTGAATAATTATCTTAATTTGAATCAGTAGAATTTCGGTCAATAATCCCTACTCATGTGATATCAATTTGCGCGCACATCATCACACAAAAAACACTAAACAAAAGAAAAATTAAATAATGTTTATAACATAAAGGAATTCAAATGATCTTAAACATTTATATGACCCAACATAATACAATTAAGTTTATCTCAAAGGTCTAATATAAAATAACTTAGCATCTCATAGTAAAATTAATAATTACCATGAGTTGATAAGAAGTATTAATCAAAATTAAGGGAAAATATGCGCTCCAATGGCTCCAATTCTCTTCAAAATCATCCACAAAATCTCTTTGGCCGTCACTTTCTTTTTGGAAATGATAACCATTAAAAAGATCTCCAACTTTTCTATTTAAATCTACAAACTATGTCAGAATTTTTGTATCATCGCGACCGTATTGGGAAGCATCGCGGTCGCAATATTGCTTCATCGCGCCCTCGATGAAAGCATTGTGGTTGCAAGAACAACAATGGCTAAAATGCTCTTTTCTTCAGAATTTTTCCAAAGTCCATTTTTCTGGCTTGTTTTGCAACTTCACCCAATTCATCCACATATTTTCCTGGAATTTTCTCAATATTCCACCTATTTCGTCGAGAATAATCTTCAATATTACGTAATGGCAAAGTGTCATCATGGAGTCCTATAGTTTTTTGAAATGTGTGATTACATTTTTCAAGCAACTTGGATATGTTGAAGTTTTTTTACGATCTCTCCAATGCTCAAAGTATCAAGGTTGGTCATACTGGTCAGGCTTTTGTGTCTCATACTAATACCGCCTCTCTTACTCCAACCATTCCTCTTATCTCGACTACCGAGAACACTGCATTGCCCCCGTAGTCGACCAACTTGTCAGTGCTGAAATCATTTTAACTGTGGAAGATATGCCCCTGTCGCCAATTTCAAAATAGAGGTACCGAGATGTGGATCAACACTCCCCCTATTAGAGGGTTTTCCCAAACTGACTCGTATGACAAGGGAGGCTTCTTCAGAAGAGGTAACTCCCTTCATGCGGATGCCTGCAATTTTTCCTTCCTGGCTTGCTCACACTCTTGAGGAAGTTGTTGTCGCTGTGTCGATGGAGGATGTGTCCTTCGTCTAAAACCTCTCTAAGGCAGAGAATATGGAACTTCTATCTGAGGTCATCTATAACATGAACTAAGAATTTTCTCTTTTCTCTTTGGTCGTTGCTAGCAGGGGAGATGTCTTAGCAGCTGGCAATCCTTCCAAGGAGAGAGACACTTAGAAGGGTATGTGCGAGGCTATGGAGTATGAGTGCTTTTCTTTTTAGAAGGAGTTGCTTAAGTTGATGGAGAAGACCAGACTTGCTGACTCTTTGTAAGAGAAGGTGAATACCCATGACCTCCTTCTATTATGGTTGCTCTAACAACTGAGTTAGAGTCTGCTCTTGAGGCAGAGAAGAAGCGACGTTAACGGAATTTTGATGTTGTTTTTAAGATGAACCACGACATGAGCGAGGATTAAAAAGCACTTTAACGGGAGGACGAAGCTCATGCTGAGGTCCAGAAGGCTCTGAAAGTGAGGTTTTTAGTCTAAGGGGGACACTCTAGGATTCCCTCCATCGAACGATGTATTGATAAGGTCAACACGGATTATTTCACAAATATCAAAGAATATAATGATGAAACACTTGATCTGAATTGATTCAATTGTGTAATGCAAGAGAAGTGTTTACACAATGATTCAATCGATGAAGTTCTAAATTCAATTCACTTTAGATTATTAATCACAAGACTAGCTTAACGAATTATCCAATTCCAACAAAACCTAATGCTTACATAATAAATCGCTATCACGAACAAACAATATAATATGATGAAATTGAAAAACATAAGCATGCAATCACTACGAAAAATAAATGCAAGAGTAAGTAAGAGTGAGATTGAGAGAGAGAGAGAGAGAGAGAGAGAGAGAGAGAGAGAGAGAGAGAGAGAGAGAGAGAGAAAGAGAGAGAGAGAGATGACACATAGATTTATTGTGCTTTAGCGTTCATCCTAGCTTTGCCTACATACACTCTTTAATGGTTTTCCATCGCATAGTCCCTTGTTATTTGACAAATATTTCCAAGAGTTCGTACAATCATCAATCCACAATACAGTTGAGAAAATAAATCTCCAAATTTGGATCTTAATTTGTATACAACACACTTGCTAGACTCTTCCACGTAATCTTTACTCGAATATGTTTCTTGAATCTTCAAATAACATCAATTCTGCTTCAAACCTTCGTGTGTAACTATCAACCCCTTGATCCTACCGATTCCTTGAGCGGTGAAATTGTCCAAAGATATGAGAAGAACTCCGACTTATATGTAGCCTTCCATACCCTTACTATTAAGGCATTCTGGAGAGAAGGACCTACTTCTTTTCAATGGAATTTGAGACCACCATTGACAATCCCTTAATCTTGCTAACAACCTGAAAAACTCAACAAGATCTCCAAGAACAATATATCTTTAAGTGCTCAAGAACTTTCACGTTATTTGATTTATGAAAATAATGTACAAGTTCTTGATGATTGAAAATTACTGATGTAGTGAGATACAGTGAAATACTTAAGAATTTTTTTATTTTAAAAAAAGGTGAATTTGATCAGATAAAATACGCTATATTTATATAGCCATTCACACCCTTTTGAATCAAGACAAAGCTCTTGATAAATTATGATAAGGTGTGAAAATTGTTTTGAAAAGAGACAATGAAGGTGCCATGAAAATATAGAATCCAAATAAGTATTTTTTTGTTGAAAATTTACAATGTCAATCAATTGAATGGGATAGATAATCGATTGCACATTTAAATACGTTGAAAATTTTGAATTTTAAACTAATGTCAATCGATTGCTTATCCCATGGAATTGATTGATGGCTTAAAATTTTCCAAATTTGAAAGAGAATAATTGATTGGCATAGCAACGCAGTCAATTGCTTAGCTTAGAAAATGGTTATTTCAAAATGAAAACTATGCAAAATATTTTCTAAGTCTATAATGCAAAGTCATGATTTATGAGATATGACATGGAGTGATTTTAGATAGTTTGAGCACTTAAGGGTATATGAACCATGAGATACAATTTTTACCATCTTGCTTTGATCATCCATAACATATTCATTTGAGTAGTTTATTCATACTTTAATATTTGATCATGTCTTCACAATATTGGTTGTCTTAATCAAAACATCTTTATTGAAAGCTTGAATTTACATACAACACATTATCCACATTTTGCTTTTGAACGGTTATATTTTGTTTCAATGCTTCTAATTCTTCAACTACCCCTTCCTTTACCTTTAGTTCATTTTGCAAAATATTATTTACTTTGCAGACAAAATTAGAGGTGAAGAAAAAGTTAGTTAAAGAACTAGAAGCATTGAATGAAGTTCTAAATGTTAAAGAGTAAAATGTGGATAATCTGCTACAAAAAGTTCGTAAAACATTTATAAGTGTAAGTTTATTGAAGAGCAATTCGGGGGGTGTTTTATCGTATCCACAGGGATTGTGTGTTATCAATGCTTGTCGTTCAATAGTTTTACCGTTTTAAGTAAAGGGTTTTCAAATGATTTTTGGTTTTGTAACAAGTTTGTAGCAAAGAAGTAAATTAGAGCAAAGATGTTGTAAGTTTGAGAAAAGTATGTCAAGAATAGATTTCGTTAATCCTTTTCATACATATCCGATTAATCAAGCATATGAACGTAGTTTCAATAAATACAATCGCGTATCCTCGCGAATAAGTTTATGTCTAAAGTAAATTCGTGAGTATCATTGTTTAAATCGTTAGATGATGTCTCACGCTAATAATCGAAACAACAAATGTTAAGATCAATACAAAGCAAATATTAAACCCCAAATCTATATCTAGAGTTTGGTTTTTAAGAGATGAAGATATTAGGTCAAGATTTGGAAAATCTATGTCTAGAGTGATTCAAACCACAAATATACCATTAAAAGCAAACAACTTCATCATATATTGATCATCAACCTCGTTCATATACAAAAGATCAAAAGAAATACATACAAGCAAGATTAACTACCTCTAATATTGACACAAAATGTGTTTAGCTACACATATTCATGGTAGCTTGCTTCACAAGTTTCGTGAGGAGATGAAAAAGCATCCGCGTCGAATAATCGAGATCGGATGCGACTTCAGCTTCTTAATGTGTAAAATCCCTCTTGGATGAAGAAATATCAGAAAAATAGGTTTTGGTATGATAAAGTGAAGTTATGATCCCAAGAAAGTACAAAAAAATCTATTTAAAGTACACTTGAAATCAGACACGTTCGCACTGCGAACGTTTTATTCGCCTAGCAAATGATGAAAGTGGCACCTGAAGTGCCTTCTGATAAGCTAAACTGCTCCTGTTTGTCTGCATAAGTTCGAAATGCGAACTTTTGTTTGCAAAGCAAACTATTCGCCTACAAGTTCGCAAAGCGAACTTAGGCCCCTTTTCTTACTGCCTCAGCCAAGGGTTCTTCGCCAGGTCATTCGCAAAGCGAGTAAATCAGCGAACATTCGCTGGGAGTTCGCAAAGCGAACTTTAGTCCCTTTTCTTACTGTCCAAATCTGGGACCATTCGCTGGAACTTTAATATCTCATATTATAACTTTCTAATTCAATTATAAAGGTTATATATTCGATAAGGGGTTGGAAAAATACTCAAACCACATATGAAATAATAAACTCATCTTCTATAACTTGTCGAGTGAACATAATGAAAGCTGCAATTTACAAGGTATATCATTAAATAAATCTTAACAACAACAACATATAACATATATAAACAAAAACAAAATCATCAACAACATACAATTTTTATCAATAACAACATACCTTAACAAAAACATACAACATATATCAGTAAAGACAAAATCATCAAGAACATGCAACTTTTATCAACAACAACATATCTTAACAACAACATACAACTTTTATCAATAACAACATACCTTAACAACAACATACAACTTTTATCAACAACAACATACCTTAACAACAACATACAACATATCTCGACAAAAACAAAATCATCAATAACATACAACTTTTATCAACAACTTACCTTAACAATAACATACAACATATATCAACATAAACAATTTCGTCAACAACATACAACTTTTATCAACAACATACCTTGACAACAACATACACCATATATCAACAAAAAGAAAATTATCAACAACATAAAACTTTTATCAACAACAACATACCTTAACAACAATATACAACTTACATCAATATAAACAAAATAATCAATAACATACAACTTTTATCAACAAAAACATACTTTAACAACAACATGCAACATATATCAACAAAAACAAAATCATCAACAACATATAACTTTTATCAACAATAATATACCTTAAACAACATACAACATATATCAGCAAAAATAAAATCAACAACAACATAAAATACAGAAATGTCTCATGTACCTAAAATGTGAAGAGGAAGTGGAAGAAATGAGTTTTGTGTAACACGTTTTCTTAATCCATAAAAGTTGAGGAAGATATGTTGGAGTTTTGTGAAGAAGTGGTATGCAACCGTTCATGGAGTAAGGATAAGGCGCAGAAAGATGTTATGGTTTGGTTTTATGAGAGAGAAAAATGTTTTGTCCTGAATGAGCGAACTTTTACTTAAATATAGGTTATACTTTTCACCACGGTTGATAAAAATGACCATCATGAAATATAGGTACATTTTACAGCGGTTGCAGTTTTAAACCGTGGTAAAAGGTATTTTAATTTTAATATAAATATTAATAATATAAGTGACACACCCATTTTATAACAAAAAAAAATTGCTGGTGCTCGAATTTGAAGCCTGCAAGCCTTAACATATAACTACGATTATTAGTATGGATCGCAATGAAATGTCTTTTAATAAAATAAATAAAAATGCGGGCACCTAAATAAGAGTTATTACCCCAGTTGGTTTAATAGCCGAGATAATAACATGTTACATTAGGTGTATTTTGTAGTAGTGATTCGTATCGGGAAGAGAATATGTATGTTGATGCGTTAGCAAAAGCTAATGTTGAAACATGAAAGAATCAAATTTTTCAAGAAGACATTACGGTTTTTATTAAACAATTACTAGACATGGATGAAAAGAGTACTTCTTACTCTGAAAGTAGTTTTATTGTAGTTTCTTTTCTTTCTGTTTGGACTTAGGCCCAGTATGTAAAAAAATGAATGATCATCATAGTTTTAATTAGAAAGTTTTACCCCATACCCTTACACTTTTCCCCATACTCCAACATTTTATGAAAAATGTCAACTTTGCTCTTGTATGTATTTAACCAATTTATCATTTTACTTTTTTACTATTCATTCTAGATTTCCAAAAAATTACACCCCTACAAATGTGTACCAGATAACTTCCATAATGACTTCTGATACATAATTTTTGTATATCTGATAACTTGCAATAAGTTATCCAGTATGTTTTTTTCTTTCATTAGGTGAATTTAGAAAATGTGTTCTGATATTGTTTTTAATTTTTAATGTACCAGAACAATTGACAAATGATTTTCGGTTTGGAGACAAACCAGAACACTTTTTTGCAAAGATATCTGGTGCTTAAGTTTTTTTGTATCGAAAATCTTAAAAGAAAGTTATCCGGTAATCAGTTTTTAAAATTTAAGACTTTATTTATGTTGTAGGTATGGAAATTCCTCTTCAAATATGCGATAAAAACCAAATATGGGTAGATACCTCTGATGTTTTCTCAAATACACAGAGATTCGATACACGAGAAGAGGTGATAAGGTGAATTAAAGAGGTTGGAATTAGAAATAAAGTAACTGTTATCATCACTTCTTCAAATACCGAAATATGCAAGAGAGGGGAGAAGCAACAAAGTAATATTTGGTTGTGATAAATGTGGGAAATACAAGGACACAGATAGTGGAACATAAAATGTGACTAAGAAATATGGATGTCCATTCAAAATCAGGTCGACTCCGACGAAAGATGGGTATGAATGAAAGGTTGATGTAAAATGTGGACTTCATAACCATGGTTTACCTGATAGATTAGAAGGTTATTTCTTTGTTGGTAGGCCGAACACAAATGACAAAGAGACATGTTCCACATAGACACACATTGCTTTCCTTGCAAGAGCGAGATCCAGAGAATGTCACCCGAATCACGTAAATGAAGATCCACTAATGTGCTCTTCCTCACCTACCAACGTCGATCGAGTGTCCTATCCTAAACCATCGCGCTCTAGAATCCGACCATCCTTGACTTGTGTTCGCGCCAGTGCCAAAATTACAAAAAAACACATTTAAAAAATTAAAAAAATCAAATCGAAACACTTTTTGTAAAAATTTCGATGTGTAAAAGTAACTCTAAACCAAGACACTTTTAAAAAAAAATTGATGCAGTATTTCAATAAATCAGAACACTTTACAATTGAGTTTCAATATGTTTCATTAGAGCATTTAATAAAAAAAAATTAATGTAAGAGTAGAGGAATAAATAAAGAGATTAATTGGAATACACTGTCAGTGTAAAACCACTTTACACTATCATCAAATTAGAATGAATTATTTTGACACATGAGAAGAGAAAAACATGAAAGAAGTAGTTATTAAAATAATTTAATTATAATTTATTTATTTTTATTTTTAATTTTATAATTATGTGTCAAAATAATTAATTCTAATTGGATGTCAGTGTAAAATAGTTTTACACTGACAGTGTATTCCAATTAATCTCATAAATAAAAGGTTGTGGATAATTTATTTATTTTTAAATTATAATTCTATATTCTAAAAGTGGATTGAGTTAATTAATTTAAAAAAAAAAAAGTGGATCAAGTAATTAACATAATAATTCATTTTCATATTAGCAAACAACTATTACTCTTCTTCTAAACTTTCCTCCTCTTCTCTGTTCTGTTCTTCCGCTTCCATTTTCCCTCTCTAAATTCACTTCACTCCAATTCAATTAAACCAAAATTCTCGCCCATTTTCATCAATCTCTTCTGCATTTCGGTTCCTCCACTGTCCATCCTTCATTTTCCCACGAAACTTAAACGGCCATGCATCCCGCGTTGAGCTTCCCCAAATCGACGAGCTAGGGTTTCCGCAGGGATATCGATTCTCGCCGGGATTCTGTCGAACTGACATAATCGCCGGCAACAATGGCTACCAACTTGCAGATGAACCCTGAGGTGGAGCAGATCCACGGCCAAATCCGCGATCACTTTCGAGCTCTCGCGTATGTCTCTCTTAATCGCAACAACTTTTTAGATCATGCCGTATAATCATTGTTGTTGTTGTTGAAGTGTTTTATGATTTGAAGGCACATAACTAGCTGTTTAACTATTTTTAGATAGTGTTAAAGAGATTGATCGTTGTGGTTTATAATATGTTGATATTTTGTGTCATGAGTATGCGAGGAGAGTAATGTGATGGAAGACGCTCTTTCTTCGATTCCACTTGATATTTGAGGTGATGATAGTAGTGAAGATTTCAGGTAGAAACAAACACTATGTAGATGTACATATGCTCAAACCAACAGTTGGTAGTTACTAGTAAGTATGTTGTGCTTGAGATATAGACCTTTTTGAATTTTTTTCAATGAGCATTTACTGAATCCTTCATTCAAAATTTAAATCTCGTGCTCGCTTTCACTTTCAACAGTAGCAGCCGAATATAATCCTTGTTTATTTTTATTGGTCATTTAGGCATAGTTGTCAATCTTAGATATTGGTATGGAGCAGTCGGTCTGAAAACCGGACTAATATTCCAAAGATTTGATCCAACATAATTATTTATAAAATGCACCAATAATTGTTGAGCAAGAAAGATCTTCCAAAATAAGGGCATACTCTGAGTTAATGAGTTGTACTCTGAAAACTAGAACAATGGGTGGTTGCTTGGGTAGCATTATGCAGAGTAAAGTACAAGATAAAAGAGTTGCAATCTATATCATATGGGCGTGAAGAGAGGGTGATTAGCAAAGTGGGAAGAGGGTTCATGTTTGAGGTAGATTGGAAGGGGACACCAGATACCAGTCCCATCACTCTACACCCTTTAGTAATTTTGAACCTTACGATTTTTTCACTCGTCCTTCAATTTTGAACTTGTTTTTCTCTTTTTTTTTTGGGTGTTGAGCTCTGAATCTGTCATGTGATTTGTAAATCTGTCCATCAATTTTGAATTGCGATGCTATGTTTGTGTATTGTATTTTGTCCTAGTTGTGTCTTGTTTGGAATATATATGTTTTTAAATTATATATAGATATTATAGATGATTTATAGCCTACTTCTAGTTAGTAAACTTAACTTGTAATAGGAAAGTCTATGAGGATTTCATGTAGACTCTTGAGTAGAGGAAGAAGTAGGGTGAACCTCGCTAGACTTTTCTTAAATAGGCCTTGTCTCTTGTAAGATAATCACGGTTCATACTTGATTTAAAGGTTTGTCATCCAACCTATCTTTAAGTAGGTCAAAGGACTACTAGGTCAACAGGGACAGAATCCATGCATCATATTCCTTTATCACTAAATAAATTTTAGACTCAAGTCATTTATATTGACTAATATGCTTAAATCATTACAAAGGTGAATCAGTATATAGTTTAGCACATTATAAAAAATCTTATCATATTAATAGAAAAATTCATATTATTTATATTTATTTAAATAGGTTGACTTATCAGGTTCAAGAAGCTATTGCGATCGCCTATAGATTGGTCTTTTTACTTTAATAGACTATTTAAAAAGACTTGGCTTTGTCTATTTTAAAATATGTCTGGCTAACCTGGTCGTGGTGTAGGCAAAGCTCAAAGGTGTGTGTAGGGTTGCCTAACGTATTTCAACCCCTACTTTTGAGTTTGATACATCAGCCCTAACAGCTACATTTTGACTAAATTATTCTTAAAAAACAAGATAGATACCAACAAGCGAGAATCCTTAGAATACCTGTTAAGGCCAGGATTCATCATACAGAAATTTAAATGATATGTAAAACATTTTAAGTTTTGAATGTTTTAGTACTGTACTTTCTTTTTTGTTTCTATAACAAATGCCTCTTTATTTTTGGTAACATATTACAAAGGCCTTTGTGACAGTTGTCTCATTGTCTTAAATTGTGCTTAGATCCATGATAGATGTTTTAAACATTATTTTTGAATTTAACAAAAAAGTTCAAGTTGAGCCTATGAAGATTTCATAAATTTATGTATACTCCCGAGTTTGACTTACACTCGGCATATCATAAGCTATTTTTATAAACTCTTCCAAATATTTACAATTAAGTAAGTTGTTCCGATTCTATAATAACATGTATATTTTTTTAAGGCTTTGAGAAAACTATTATGGAGTTTACACTTTACACACACACCAGTAAAAACTAATGATAAAGGGGTAGCGAAAACGTAAAAGCTTAAGTCAGAGACAGGGTCAGATATTAGCTGCTAGCTAGAGTGCCTGTATCTTCATAAAAAAAAGGGCACCAGGGAACCCCCACCAGTGTCATACATAAGATCATAAAAATTTACATAATTCACACAGACAGTGTATATAAGTTAATGGTGTTCTTGTCCATGTCTTGTAATAAGGGCTATGAATCCTTAACATATTTGTGGCCATGAATCCTTAACATATTTGTGGCCACAAATCCATTACAATAGTTTGTTTTTTTCTATCTCTTGAAACTGAATATATTTATATCAATTGCCTCTTTCATAATGATGGGCCAATGTCTATTATATAATCTTTCCTTTATTTATTTATTTATCTTTATACAATAGATGTGTCATTTAGGGTTACTTGTTGGCATACCAGAGTCATGATTTACTTATTCCAGGACAATGACAAGAAATAGGAATGCTTAATTATCTAAGTAGATATTTCATCTATCAAGTATTTGTGGATACTTTTAACATACTCAAGCTTTGCTCCCAGAAATGGCTTCCAGAAGCTGGACAAGATTAAAGATTCCAATAGACAAAGTAATCAGCTGGAAGAGCTCACCGGGAAGATGAGAGAGTGCAAAGGGTTAGTCCTGGATTTATATTGTTGCAATCTTGGTCTCTCTTGATGATGACTGAACTAAGGAAAATGCAGATTCCATTCATAACTTGTCTGCTTTCTAATCCATATTGGCTGCACGATGGATTTTTTTAACTGTTGTCACTAGTTCTAATAAAAAAGAGCTCTTTAATGGAAATTTATATCCCCGTGCCAGCATCCCAGGTTTTGAATGGTGATATGGGTAGCATACAGCCTTGTTATATTTTTTGTTTGCCCCAGTCGTTATCTGCTTTCCAATTTTTTTCTTTTGACATCTCACTTGTCTTTTGCCATATGTTATTTTAGTGGTGAATAAAGTAAAATTACATTTGATATTTGACATATTTCACAATTTGATTTCAATGCATTCCCTTCCTCATATGAAGCATTATGTTGTTATAATTGTCCCAGTTTGATTAAAGAATTTGATCGTGAAATTAAAGATGAAGAGGGCAGAAATACCCCAGAAGTGAACAAACAACTAAATGATGAAAAGCAATCAATGGTCAGTACCCAAAATTTGTCTTTTTGATATGATCATGCTGGGATTGTCTTCCATGTATTGTGAATTCAACTTCACCATTTTAAAAACTTTTAAAAACTTTATAAATATTCCGCACGACCAATTGGTTCTCAAGAACACTTTATCGTCACGGCCGATGGATAGTTTATAACTTTAATTTCTTGGGAGTTTAGAGGTTGGTATTTCTTAATGAAAGTTATAAACATTATATAAGGTTCTAGTTGGACTCGATAATGCATGGTCTATAAAGTTTATAGTTGGTACCTACATGTTATAATCTTATTCTCTAATGCAAGGATAAGAAAATTCATGTATGGTTTTGCAGAATGATGGAAACTCGGTTAACTGAATCTAGTGCATTAACTGTGCTAGATTACACACTTTATTTGGTTTCTTCTTGGAGAAAGACTCTCTTTTAAGCACTTTTTTTTTTTTAATATATAAACCTATATTGGGACAAACCTGTACTCTTTTTGGATACTTTGAAGACTTACAGGACCTTTTTTCCCTGTTAAGGTACAGCTTCATTGTATGCTTGGAGTCATACACGAACCTTTGTAGATTTTTCCATTGAAGTTGGGACTTGCGAGTACCATTAATTGGGATTTAGCTCCTTTAAAATGAGTAGAAAGTAAGGTGAGAAAATCAAAGGTTGATATTTCAACACATCCATAATTTGTTAGGCATGTGCATGTATATCAATATTGGTTTTTTCCTTAATGGTTCATATTATTCATTTTACAGTCTTAAGTGAGTTGCTTACTTCAGAGGAGATAAATTCCATTAATTGGTGACACAGTTACTGAAACTATTACAGAGAGAGCGAATAGACCAGTGATGACTTTCTATTGTGACTTTTCAGAGTGAAAATTCTTTTTGATCATGATAAGTTGTAAAGAGAATTCTTATAATATAAAGGGAGAACATGAATTGGGGGTGGGGTGGGGACCCAGAATCATAGTTAGTTTAAATAGATAACACCAAGCCAAAATTACTTAATAAAATATTAATCTTTCCAATATCTTCAGGTAAAAAGTGGACCAGATAATGTCTGGTAACACTACATTTCCTTTTTCAAAAATTGGGATTTTTTCACCCCGGAATAAATTTAGAAAGTAGCAGTACCAAAAAAATCATGGTAAAAAAAAAATTGACGACGCCAAGTCAAAGTCACTAAAGAGCAGTTAATCTTTTCAATTTCCTTTCAGATATAAAGTGGTATAATGTTTGGCGACACTAATATGTGGTCATTTTTGTTTTAGAAAATTTGTATATTCTCACCCTGGAATAGATTAAGGGTCTAGTACCAAAAAGTAAAAAGTAATTAGAATGATGTAAGATATTAGATTTTAGAAAGGTGATGCAACATGCTGAATCCTTTACCTCCTTTATTTCCACCTCTGACCTGAAATGATGATGTTTTTTTTTTTTCATTGAACATTGTCTCGACAATTCTCTTACTGCTGTTTCTAGTATGTTAATACTTTTCTCCACTGATGCCATTTGGTCTCAACAAACCCCATTTTGGACACCTCTTTGGTTTTCTTCCATTTCCTCCTCAGAAAATCCAGCAGGTCGTACCAATTTGGAAGAAACCAAATGGCACGGGAAAGTCCATTGTTGTTGATTATTAATATTATTAACGGATTAATGGATATGCATCATATATTGCATATTTCATGGTCTTGCCCCCAAACCACTTTATTTTTGTTTGCTCACGTACATTTTTTTTTTGCAGATCAAGGAACTAAACTCATATGTTGCATTGAGAAAAACGTAAGTTCATCCATATAGTGTTCTGCTGACAGAATAAAATTGTTTCTTGTACATTTGAAACTTGCTCCTGGTAAAGGTTTTAGAAAATATTGTATGAATTTTCCCTATGAGCATAATGGTTAATGTTTACTGTTGGCATAAACCAAACCAATAATTCAAACTATAATTTCCCTTCCCTTTTTTGTTTTTTACAGCATAGTACAAGTATGCTTTGGCTATTTGAAAGTTTGTTATGATATTTAGGGGTGTGCAAAAAAACCGGTTATGCTTAACCAAATTGGTATCCAAATTGTTCCACTTTTAAAAATCCAAACCAAATGTCAAAATATAAATTCGGTTATCCATTTTATTATCCAAATATAAACCGGTAACCATATGTTTAGTTATTGGATATCCAAATTTTACTATGTGTTAAATTTATATATATTTTTTTTCATTATATAATTGGATTACTATGCACCATATTATTTTACTACAGAAAGTCTCAGTTCTATGTCCCAGTAACAAATTTTATAATTGGTACATAGAATTATTAAAAATTGGATTACTATGTTTCATTACCGGATAACAAATTGGATTACTATCAAACATTAAATTTAAATATAAAACATTATAAACCGGTAACCATAACAATATATATATATATATATATATATATATATATATATATATATAGAAAATTTGTTATGCACCAATAACAACAATTAAAAAATTTGTTAGTGAGACTTTCTACAGTTTTATTTTATAATATTTGAATCTAATAGTTATACAATTGAATTATTTTTTTTGTAGCTAGATACACAATTAATATGTATGTCATTAGAATAGTTTTGCCGGCAAATGAATAATCCATGGAAACATTAAATTTAAATATAAAACATTATAAACAGGTAACCATAACAAATATATATATATATATATATATATATATATATATAGAAAATTTGTTATGCACCAATAACAACAATTAAAAAATTTGTTAGTGAGACTTTCTACAGTTTTATTTTATAATATTTGAATCTAATAGTTATACAATTGAATTATTTTTTTTGTAGCTAGATACACAATTAATATGTATGTCATTAGAATAGTTTTGCCGGCAAATGAATAATCCATGGAAACACAAATTTAAGGATTTAAAACAAGCATATCAGTCTCATAATATGGATAGCCATTGGTTTTATGAAGTCACTATAAAATTGGAAAAATTCTGATTACAAATTGGTTTTATGCAAAATCTGGTTTTAAATTGGTTCAAGTGAAAAACTGGATATTAATATAAACCGGTTTTAAACCGGACTGAACCAAATAAAAACCAATTTTAAAAAAATAAACTGGTTTAATTAAAGTGGTTTTAAAAATCAAATTGAATTATATATTTGGTTCAGTTTGGTTTGGTTTTAAAACCATGCACACCCCTAATGATATTATTTTGGTGGTTAATAGGTACATGAGTACCCTTGGTAATAAGAAAGCTGAACTCTTTGACACGGGAGCAGGACCAAGTGAACCAATGGCTGAAGAAAATGTTCAATTGGCATCAAGTAAGAATTTTCTCGTCATAACCTTAATTGCTGGTAATATATGAGTTGATGTGAATTCTTAATGTATAGTTATGTCTTACGCATATTATTAGACATTGAATTTTGTTTCTACTTTTTCCTACTTCATGCTGGTGGAGCTTCTTTGTAATATTTCTCATTGGCTTTGGTCTTCGATTTTAATTTCAAACCATGTTTCAACCAATTTTTTGCCTCATAATTTGGCAGGATATAATCATAACAAAACTGAGATTGTATTATAAAATCGGCACTGTACTTACAAGCAAGATAAGAAAGAGGACACTACCCTCCCAAGCCATAGTATTCTCGTGAACTTCCAATTACCCCTGAAATATCCAAAACCTTCCCATATTCTATTCTTTCTAATATAAACATAGACAACACTGATTCTCTCTCAATAACTAACTTTCGCACTAACTTCTCCACCTTTTAGTGAATATTCTCCATTGCACACCACCTCTTTTTGGGCCTGAATGGCATTGAGCTGTGGGTATAGGCCTACTAGAATTCAGTACTTTTCTGGTATGTTCTCATTGTTTAGAGATTTTTAGTCAACGCATCTGCCATGAGTTGTCCTTTTCCCATAAGATAACTGGACTTGAATAAGAATTGATGCTATGTTTCATCGTTCCTTCTGACAGCATTTCCCCTACCTGACTCTCTGTTTTATCCTTATGGTGGTAAGCATAATGATAAGGGAAGACACTTACAGGCTTAGCTCCCGATTTTCACACAATGACACGATTGTGTAAGATTGTTAAAATAATCCAAAGAACCAAACTGAACCATAGAACCGAACCAAAGTGTTGTTAAATAGCCGAATTATTTCTTTTAGTTACTGAAACGACCCAGTATTTTCCAAACAGTTCAATAACCGAACCGAACCGCAGTTAACCAAACCGAACTACACTTAATTGAACTGAACTGATTTGGTATTGAAAAAATCGAAAATTTCAATATGAGCGATATGAAGGAGTATTTTAGAAAGTTATAACTAAAAAATGGTTAAATACCCCAAAGGTATAGCTTGCTAACATACTCCTAAAAAAATAACTGGGTGTAAGTTAGCTTCTCTTATAGGCATTTGCTAGAATAGAATACATCCATCTTGGTGGTGGCTTTTGGATGTCTTCCATACGTACATCCAAAACTGAAGTAAAAAGATAAGGGTTCACCCCTTGTGCAATCCTATTGTTAGGGGAGAATTTTTTGTAGCTCCATCATGTGTCCTCACACAAGTCAAGACTTCTGTTATAGCCCTTTGTCTTGGATCGTGTTGACACAATCCTAGGCGCGGTAGAAGCCTTGCTTCGACCTATGATAAAGGCAGAAGTGGACTCGTCTTTGACACAGTCTCTTCTTAAATTCACAAATACTTTTTTGATAATAATTATTGATGACATTTATTGATAATTGTAAGTAGGATTATACCTAAGAGGAGGGTGAATTAGGTTCTTTAGAATATTTTCCGGATTTTTGATGAAATTGATTTTTACTTTCCTAAAGTTTCTAAGTGATGAAATGCAGTAAAGTGCGGAAAGTAAATGACACAGGCGATATATCCTGGTTCCCCTCACAGTCCGAGAGTACTCCAGTCCCCTTACACAGTAAGATTTTTAATAATGTTAGATCTTAAGACAAGACTATCCTAACCTTTCTATACAAACTCTAACAAGCACACCAAGAACACCCTCTTGAATTTTACAACTCAGTTGAAAATGAGAACAATCCTCTCAAGATCAACCTCTTGTTTCCAACAAACCTGGACAACAAGGAATATAACAAACCCTATAAGAGAAACAATCTTTCTCCTTATAGTCAACACCTAAATCCAAACAATCCTTGAAACTTAGGATTTTTTACATTTTTTACAATATTTCTGAATTTTTGTAGAAGTGTTTGAAAATGAATTCTTGAACTTGTATCAATCAAAAGATTGATCTTCTCTTATTGTAACAACCACTCTAATAATGTAACACAAGTGTTCAAGACAATTGGAATGAAACTATGACAAAATATATGAAGGTTTAATGCAATAGTTCCACACTTAGAAAGTTTTTGTATGAACACTTAGAGAAAATGAAAGTTTTGAGATTTGAATGATTGGTTGAAATTTTGCAAAGAGGTGAGATGTAAAATCTGACACTATGATGTTTATATAGCCCTAAGATACCTCTACAGATGGGTATATTTCATAAAGGGATGCCATGATTCATTAGAAGAAAATTTAAAAAAGTTTCAGTGAAAAGTTGCATCAATTCTGGCCACTGTCCCAGTGGTAACCGGTTACTCTAGAATGGGTAACCGGTAACTTGCGTGCCAACGTATTTATTTTTGAAAATTTTCCCAGGGTAACCAGTTACTCTATATTGGGTAACCGGTTACTCAAGCCTAGAATTGAGAAAAATCTTATTTTATGAAATGAAACTTATGGCAATGCATTTCTAAACAACTTAAACTCATGTGAAATGCTTTAGACAATATTGAACACATGTGTAGACATTATAAAGAGTTGAATGTCAAAACCTTTGATCAATCTTAGAAATAAATTCAAGACTTGAATGAATTATGAAACTTCTACTTGCTTTGACGTTTTTGAATCACTTCCTTTTGTACACATATTCTTTGAATGATCATTGTTGTCTTCATCAAAACTATTGAGAAGCTAAGTCTTCACATTTTCCTCCTTTTTGATGATGACAACTCAATTTTGAAAATTTGATCTAATCTTGTTTCTCTAACTAAATGATAATCCCCCTTGGATATTGCTCCCCCTCAATCCATGATACTTAGAGCTCTTAAAATCTCTAAATTATGTTAGAGAAACCATACAACACAATGCTATTCTTCTCCCCCTTTGTCATTACCAAAAAGGAAGGGAAAAGATGTTTTAACCACAAAATTCAAGTTGTATGAAAAAATATATGTAACAATCTGGAACACAATATATGAAACAAAACATAAACCACACAATATATTAATACGATGAATTAAAAACCAAGTACAAAACATAGAACACCACATAGTCTTGAAACAAGTACACTAAGAATTTGAAACACAACAAACTTAATACTAGATGCATAACATAAGTATGAACTTAATCACTTTCAGACATGTCTTCCATCTCTTCATCTTCACCCTCTTCTCCCTCTTCTTCATCACCACTTTCTTCCTTAATGACCTCACTTGGTGCATGGTTTCGGTTCATGGAATGGAAAAACTTTCTAAGAGAATTGATGCCACAGGTGGTTTCAAGATGATTTCTATCAATGGTTTGCTTAATGATGTCCATCTCTGAGTAAAGAAATTCATTTTTTGGTTACGGTTGTTGCATTGATTTCACAAAGCTTAGAACTCATATCCGACTTCGGCTCTCTTTGAAGAAGAACATTATTATACTCCAAAATTTTAGACACAAATCTTGCATATGGAAGACCACCACTAAGAGAAAGTTGATGCTTCATGATGTGAAAGATAACATAGGCCCAATTAATCTTCAAATTCAACTTCATAGCCCTTATGAGTTGAACCTCCTATTCGCTCACTTGAGAGTGGTTCAAATGCTTCAGAACCAAAATATAAGCCAAAATATAGTGAAACATTAGATCACTGACAGATAAAAAATTTGCATATTTCACGATTCTTGAAGAATTTGGTGCTTGCTTACTCATGAGGTGAACATGAGTATCTCTAGAAATTTCAACAAAATAAGCCATACTATCAAAAATTTTTCAAGTATCAGTTTCAGGTAAGACACGATGACGCAATTCTTCTCCTTTCGATGGAACTCCAAAACACTTTCCTAGGTCATCCAAATCCATACTGATATCTACTTTCTTAACAGTAGCAGAAAACATATCTTTTCCCAACTCATCTTTTACAAATTCTATGGTATAGAAAAATTCTCTAACCAAATCAGGATAATAGGGTCCTTTCTCAGCAACAAGGTTTTTCACTCCAGAATCTTTGAACAAAGTACGAAAAGTAAAGATATGTTTAGGAAAAGCTTTGAAGTTAACGTACTTTACCGACATTAGAGGCCGAGTTCGGACAGCAAAATCCAATCTTCTAGATTTGACAGTGTGTGCATGTTGATCTTCCAAAGAATCTGAACGTCCTTCACCCATCTTCTTCTTTCCCTTGTCTTGTTTTGGAGGGAGCCATTGAAGAAGCTTGAAAGTTAGCATTTGAAGATGGATTTTCGGATTAGGGTTTGTAGATGGAGATGAGAGATTGTAGGATTTGGGGTTATAAAGAGTGAAAGGTGAGTGGGGTTTTAATTTCTCTTTGAATGGAGTTATAGGGTTTAATGGAGGAGTTGGAAAGAGTAGAAGAAGTGAATGAGGTGAAGTGTACCAAAGCTTATAGTAACAATAAGTCCATATTACTGTTAAGAAAGTAGACATCAGTATGGATTTGGATGACCTAGGAAAGTGTTTCGGAGTTCCATTGAAATGAGAAGAATTGCGTCATGGTGTCTTACCCGAAACTGATACTTGGAAATTTTTTGATAGTATTGCTTATTTTGTTGAAAATTGTAGAGGTACTCATGCTGACCTCATGAGTAAGCAAACACCAAATTTTTCAAGAATTGTGAAATATACAAATCTTTTAACTGTTAGTGATCGAATGCTTCACTATATTCTGGCTTATATTTTGGTTCCGAAACATTCGAACCACTCTCAAGTGAGCGAATGGGAGGTTCAACTCATAAGGGCTATGAAGTTAAATTTGAAGATTAACTGGGCCTATGTTATCTTTCACAACATGAAGCATCAACTTTCTCTTAGTGGTGGTCTTCTATATGCAAGATTTGTGTCTAAAATTTTGGAGTATAATAATGTTCTTTAAAGAGAGCCGAAGTCGGATATGAGTTCTAAGCTTTGTGAAATCAATGCAACAACCGTAACCAAAAATACCGGTATCATCGTTGCTCCAAATGGAACCTTTCAATACAAAGATAATCTTGCTCCTTCCATTCCTCAACAAGTTCCGGAAGGTGGTATTTCAAATGAATTTCTTTACTCAGAGATGTGCATCATTAAGCAAACCATTGATAGAAATCATCGTGAAACCACCCGTGGCATCAATTCTCTTAGAAAGCTTTTCCGTTCCATGAACCGAAACCATGCACCAAGTGACGTCATTGAGGGAGAAAGTGGTGATGAAGAAGAGGGTGAAGATGAAGAGATGGAAGACATGTCCGAAAGTGATTAAGTTCATACTTATGTTATGCATCTAGTATTAAGTTTATGTTCTTATTAATGTTATCTTAAGTGTGTTGTCTTTCAAATTCTTAGTGTACTTGTTTCAAGACTATGTGGTGTTCTATGTTTTGTACTCGGTTTTTAATTTATCGTATTAATATATTGTGTGGTTTATGTTTTGTTTCATATATTGTGTTCCATATTGTTACATATATTTTTTCATACAACTTGAATTTTGTAGTTAAAACATCTTTTCCCTTCCTTTTTGTTAATGACAAAGGGGAGAAGAATTGTGTATTATTGCTTGGTTTCTCTAACAAAATGTGCAGATTTCAAAACTCTCTAAAATCATGGATTAAGGGGGAGCAATATTCAAGGGGGAGCAAGTTTTGGTTAGAGAAACAAGATTGGATCGAATTTTCAAGAATTGGGTTGTCATCATAAAAAAGGGGGAGAATGTGAAGACATAGCTTCTCAATGGTTTTGATGAAGACAACAATGTTCATTCAAGGTTTTATGTACAAAAGGAAATGGATCAAAGACTTAATTATCATGGCCATGCTTCAACAATTTGTATTTCTCAAGACTTCAAAATTTTCATTGTTTGTCATCATCAAAAAGGAGGAGAATGTGAAGTCAAACTTCTCTATGGTTAACAATTGTTTTGATGAAGACAAATCTCTTAGTAGCAAAAAGTGACAAGAAGGCAAAGATGATATTCAAGATAAAAGCATCATGTTCAAGACTTAGTATTCAAGAAATTCACATTTCATGGAGGTATAATGACAATTCTAATCAAATACTAAAGTCTTAGATGCTCAATCAAACATCATTGCATACTTCTTTCATGATCATGACATGTTTAGAATAGGCAATTCTCACTTTTTCACTGATGCAAATCGATTTGCACAAGGGTACAATCGATTTGCACCTGCTGTTGCCTAAAAACACTTTGCTGAATTTTTCACATTTTTTCACTGTGCAATCGATTTGTATATATGTGCAATCGATTGCATGCTGTAGTTTTTTGAAATTTGATACGTTAAGCCATGTGCAATTGATTTGCACATAGGTGCAATCGTTTGCACTTGGGCAGAATTGAAAAATCACTATTTTTCATAACACCTCTTCATGCTCTCTTCTTGGAACCTTTTCATTATGCATTGACATTTGTTCATGATATTTTTACAGTCATTACCATGTTTCATAAGAGCACCCACATCCATCATACCCATTTGGGTTCTTTAAATGGGACCCGCTTAATTCTTTATATTATTTCACACTTCTCAATTATTTAAACAACTCATCTACAATTCTCAAATATCCATCTAACTCATAAAAAATCTAAAATGGGTCCCACTAAATCTCACTATATATTATATAAAATGTAATTAAAAATTTCATTCAAATATAACAAAATACATTAAAAAGACATATTCAAAATAAATAAGACTAAAATAAATATATATTAAATAAAACAATACATAACACAAATAATTCATAAAAATTATATTAATAAGAGTTACATATTTATATTAATAATTAATATAATCGTTTAAAAATTATAACCGTTGGAGGGCTTTGAATGTATTACCGTTGAAATTGATATAATTTATTACCGTTGGCTTTAATTTATTACCATTTATAATAGCAGTATTTTTTAAAAAAATAAATGAAAAAGAAGTCATTTAAGATAAAGAGCGTGGTTTTGATTGGAAGCGTTTTAAATATGAGAACGATGCAAACTGTGGAATACCCAAAGCACCCTGACACCATGTCTTTGATAAAAGTGAAAGAACGGTAAAAAGGAGCCGATATTTATGCTCTAAGGGTGTTATGTGCATATAAATACATGAAATTTCAAATCAAATTTTCACCTCTTTCAATAAAATCTTCATTCTCTCATATTCACATTTTAAGTTTTTAAACTTTCATTCAAGAACTTTTCTGCATACTTTCATATCATCTAAACCAGAAATTTTTTGAGCAATCTAACACTTTAGTGTTTGTGAATTATTGTTGTTGAAAGAGAAGATCAATCTTTTGATTGATACAAGTTCAAGAATTCATTTTCAAACACTTCTAAAAATTCAGAATTATTGTAAAAATCCTCAAGTTCCAAAGATAGTTTGGATTTAGGTGTTGACTATAAGGAGAAGGATTGTTTCTCTTATAGGGTTTGTTATATTCCTTGTTGTCCAGGTATCTTGAGAGGATTGTTCTCATTTTCAACTAAGTTGTAAAATCCAAGAGGGTGTTCTTGGTGTGATTGTTAGAGTTTGTATAGAAAGGCTAGGATAGTCTTGTCTTAGGATCTAACACTATTAAAAATCTCTTTCATGTTGAAAGGGGACTGGAGTACTCTCGGACTGTGAGGGGGAACCAGGATATATCTCCGTGTCATTTACTTTCCGCACTTTACCGCATTTCATTACTTAGTAACTTTAGGAAAGTAAAAATCAAACAAGAATTCCTAATACATATCCTTAATAGCTCAAAATAGGCAATTCATCTACTAATAAAAACTGTTTTAAAACCAAATATTATGAAGTTACTCAGGTAAACAAATTTTAAGTGGGTGTAAGTTACCAACGAGATAATGAAAACACTTCTCAATGTTTTATGTTTTCTGTTATGTCCAGTCTTTATCTACTCATCTTGCATATATTTTGTGAGCTTATTTTTTCGCCGCGACTTACTTCAGGCATTATGTTTGATGGTGCATGATAGTTCATATGCTGGGCTCTGGGGATTAGGCCTTTTTCTGGATGTTTATGCTTTTATGTGTAGTTAATAAATCTCATTAAAATGCTTATTTGGCTTGTCCTTTAGAAATGTCAAATCAAGAACTTATCAATACTGGGACGAAAACAATGGATGAAACTGATCAGGCTATAGAAAGATCTAAGCAGGTGAATCTTTTTAAACATTTATGACTTCATTGTCCTTCTACCTTTATTATTAACATTATATTGAAATGCAGGTTGTACATCAAACAATTGAAGTAGGTACCCAAACTGCCACCACCCTGAAAGGCCAAGTAAGTTTATCTACACAATGTGTGTATATTTTTGAAAGCGAAGAGTGTATCTGATCACATTTCTGACTTTCTTTCTATTACCAAACTTTGCAGACTGACCAGATGGGTCGCATTGTGAACGAGCTTGATTCAATTCAGTTCTCAATTAAGAAGGCCTCGCAGCTTGTGAAGGAGATCGGAAGAAAGGTCTCTTCATTTTCATTGTGTCTATGCACTGTTCACAATAATCCTAAAATTTTCATGAAACTAAAGTATCTTTAGTCTTTACCTTGTTATATCAGGTAGCTACCGATAAGTGCATCATGCTTTTTCTGTTCCTTATCGTGTGCGGTGTAATTGCCATCATTGTTGTAAAGGTACTATCTCCATCCATCTATTAATTGCATAATCTTGTGAATATATATTTCCCCCTCGTGTAATCTTAAGTGAAATGTTTTGATTATTTATATATTTTTGGTATACGATACTTTCTATGAGATGACGAGGAAGGCAATATAGTGTATAAAGTTTTGAACATGTAAATCGCATGTTGAAATGCTCGTATTTAATCATTGCCATGTACAAGGCCAACATTAAGCCTATTTTTGTTAACTGCAACTGAATTTTTTGCAGATTGTAAATCCACACAACAAAGATATTAGAGATATCCCAGGATTGGCACCTCCTGCTCCAACCAGGAGGCTTTTGTATGTTAGGACTGGATAACATTTCGAGTAATTCTTATACCTTACAAGAGTTTTCTCCATCCTCATCCCACCACCCTCGAGTCTTGTTATCTTGGATGTGATATGAAAGTTGAAGTAATGCTTTATGGGGGCATCTTTTGGAAATCATCAATCAATATTAAATCAAATTTTTTCATGCCTGAGCTGTGTATATCCCTGTTTGTGTTCTATGTATATCACACTGAGAGTCTTTTGCTTTTTTTTAGTGCCTTGTTGGTCTGTAATATTTTAAACATACTTGTAGTCATAGAATGAATATAATACTATTATGGGACCTATGGTTTACATATCCATTCAAATGAGGCTTTCCCTCCCTTTTATTTTTTAATTTTATTTTACGTATGTAATAATTCAAGCATATATATCAATTACGTTTTGATGCATCGGGTGTATAAAATTGCATCCGTTATTGTTTAAGATGAAATTTAACTCACTTTGATTTAAAGAGCAATAAGGGACTTAAATATCAGAAATATTTGAAAATCAAATTGAGACATCTAAATTTGATGATTCTTTTTGTAGAAATATACTTTATATTTCTTTGAAATGATGATAAATACATAGGCTTTATATAGAATATAGAGGGCATAAATTGAAACAGAAATCTAGCCTAAAATTAAAGAGAATAATTCGTTACATGTTGATTCTTTCACACTACTCAATTGGGGTTGTAGATGTTGATTATACCGACTGAATTTGATATTCTTGTATGTTACTTGGAAGGGTTTTTATTAGAATGTTTGTAGTTTCCTGGTATGATGGAATATATATTGTCAACAATTTTCTCCTTGATGAAGTATTTCTCTATCTTTGCATGCTTTGTTCTATCACGATGAATCGGGTTCTTTGCATTGCTTATAGCAGCTTTGTTATCACATAATATCTTCATGTGTAACTTGCAGGAATTGTGATTTCGTTTAGGCATAGTTGTAACTTGTAAATTGTTGAGTGTTAGAGGTTTGATCTTGTAAGATTTGTGCAAGTATGGTTAGTTCAAGAGACAAAAGTTGGTCTTCATTTTTTAATAGGATGTGTGTATTGATCCCCATGAATAACAATTTTGATGTAATGAGGATGATTTTCAAAACAGGTTTCATCTATAGTGTGGGAAAAGTAACACATATATCCTTTTGGTGAGGCTAGTAACCAATAAAAATGCAGTTATGAATTCTAGGTCCAATTTGCTTTGGTAAGGGTTGAGGTTATAGAAAAAAAAGTTGAACATCTAAATTTTTTTAATGAAATGAAGGAAAGAATTTTGCTGGTTGGGAAGAGGTTTTGAAGTGTGAGAGTGGGGTTTTAAATTTAAGTATATGAGAATACGTTTTATTTATATGGTGAACTGTTGGAAGAACAACTTCTCAAAAATTTTGTGGAACATTTGTCGCCAACATGATTGATCTAATCACTTTCAAAATTCTTCTTTCTTCTACTCCATTCTGTTACAACCTTTTGTAGAAAGGAATTTAGAGAAAGGTTGTAATACTCATGACCATAGCCATTTTTAAGTATATGAATCCTACTTTTGAATTATGTTTGTATCATGTTACGATCAATTTTAGACATTTTTCATATTTATGATTTAAATCAATAGAAATATCTAAGAAACATATGTGTGATTATTGATAAAGGTGCCAAACTATCTTGAGATAGTACTATTGTGAACTCATGATAGTCCCTATACATCATTATGAATTAATGAAAAAGTTTTGGATGGTGTATATGGTTGGGATGGGTAATGATTTTGGGTACGTTTAAAAAATTGGAAAATTTCACACCGAAAATGTTCCATGTTTTTATTGAATAAAAAGTAAAAAAATATTTTTCAGGTACATGAAATTTAGGCGATCTAATCTATAACATCACATCATTACAAAATTATTACTATTTGAAACTGCAGTTGCTACATGAGAATAACTTCGCGTTTTTCTTTTGATTTTTCCACTTGAAAGAGGTAGAAACACTCTTCAACGTTGCCAATTTCCTTCCTTAACTCCAAAATCTAAAATTTACACAAATTAGGGAAGAACTTAGTATCACAATTCAAATCTCTTGTAATCTGGCTAAAGAATAGCGGGTTACAAGCATGTTTAGGCACCTACATAATATAATCAAGGTAATATTTGGTAAAAATAATAATTGATACTTTACCTATTACCTTAGAATGTGTACCATGAGCTATCCAAACATTATAATTATAGACATAGGGGAGAAATGTGCTAGAGAGAGAAGCTCCAACTTCTCTCTATCTCTTCTTTTGTTATGGTCAACGACGGAGGATGGAAGGAGGTCAAGAAACATTTCTCATCAGCTTCAAATAGGAGGTGGGACGAAGAAGGCAGGGTAAAAGGGAAGAAGGTAAAGGAATCCTCCACCATTTTCGTGACAGAATTTCCAGAGAGGCTTAGGGCCAAGGATCTTTTCCATTTAATGGAAGAGTTCGGGGAGGTTGATGAAGTGTTCATACCTCTGAAACGAGATAAAAGGGGGAAGAGATACGGTTTTGTTCATTTTTTTGAGGTTGAAGATTTAAGAAGATTGGTGTTGAAGTTGGATAATTATTTCATTGATGGTAGGAAGTTGTTTGCGAATATTCCGCGTTTTGCTAAAACTTTTAAGGAGCCTTTAGGGAGGGAGAAGGATCAGGCTGGTGCACGAGAGGAAGCAACTAGGATTTCTGTGAGACCTTTTGCGAAAGGTGAAACGGGGGTTAATGTTTCTTATGGTGGCAAAAGAGGTAACCGTTCGTACTCTGAAGCTCTTTGTTCAGATAAGAAGGTGGAGGGGGATGGTTGTATTAAGTTTTCGGTGAATAAGGATGTTATCAAAAGGTTTGAAGGTGCATACGTAGGGAAAGTCTCAAAGCCAGGTTCTTCTTACAACATGAAACGCAACTTCCACATGGAAGGTTATTTTGGAGTGAAGATAACTCCGTTAGGTGCTAATCTCTATCTGTTAGAAGAAGGAGAAGCAGGGGAGCTCACATGTCTTCTCGAGGATGCAAAAGATTGGCTTGATCAATGGTTTAGTGAGGTGGTCAAGTGGGAGCCACAGATGGTGGATCATGAAAGACTCACATGGTTGCGGTGTTAAGGAATACCTTGCCACGCGTGGACGACATAATTCTTTGTTTTCCTTGCTTCCCTAGTAGGTGCTTTTGTTTGCAGCGAGGAAAGCACATCGGATTGTTCCAAGTTCGACGTGGCTAATATTATGGTAAGGACTTTGGTTGGATCTTTGATAGACGAAGTTGTTAAGATTAGCATCAATGGAGTCTTGTTTAGAATCAGAATTGCGAAGGAAACGTTGGGTCCACTTTCTAAAACGATAGTCAAAGGCCCTTCTCAATGTTCTGAGTCTGAAGAAGAGTCATCGTTCGTTAGTGAGAGCAACGATTGGGAAGGAGACGAGATTGGCGGATCCGGCAAGGAGGAAGAAGACGATATCGATAATCGTGAAAGTTTGAATTTTCAAAAGGTCAGAGATAGAGACGTTAAAAAGGGTAATTTTGTTTTTAATGATCTAGGCAAAAGCGTATCTACAGTACCTATTTTGGAGAAAAGATATGGGCTCGAGAATGCAGCAGCTTTGGACGTTGTTCCTAGTAATAGGGGTAACGTGTCCACCTCTGATATGAATAGGTCTGAGGATATTTTTAAGGCTTTGGAGGTGGGGCCTAGTAAAGAGACTGATGAGGCTATTCGTGACATTATTGTTCTTAAAGACAATTCTATTTCCTTTGATGGACTTTTGAAGCCCCAACTTGCCATGAGGTCCTGTAGTTTTGGGTCAGGCCCAATCTCTAAGCCCGTGGAAAACGGTGATCCTATCTTGTCCCCTATCCCTTCTGATTGCGGGTCTAAATTAGGGATTGTGCCTTGCTCTGTATCCGACTCTATTTCTTCTTTTTCCCGTCAAATCGATAATGGCTGCGTGGGTTCTTCTGTCGATGGTGTTCATAGAAGGGTCATAGTGGCCAATCCGAAGTCTAAGAAACCTTCAGTTCGGGAAAAGGAGAAAGCCGTTGAAGATCCAATGAATCCGGATGAGAGGTTTTCTCGTTGTCATTCGGTTACAGATTCAGAGGTTGTTTTAGGCAATAAAAGATTCTGGTCTGAGATGGAGTCTAAAGTATCTTTGAAGGTTTGGGATATTTTCCATTTCTTAGGAATAGTGGGGAAGGAAAGAAGGAAGGTCTTTTAGCAGAAATCCGAGCAATGGAGTCGAGAGATAGGGGAAGCTTCGTTCAGAAGGTGTCTAAATCAAAGGTTGTCTAATGAATTTGCTATCCTATAACATTAGAGGATGTGGGAATTCTATTAAGAGAAAGAGAATCGCCGGGCTAGTTCAATCAGGTAACATGGATGTTTGCTTTATTCAAGAATCTAAATTGGTATTAATGAATAATTCTTTCGCTGAGTCTATATGGGGGGGGGATCCGAGGGTAGGCTAGTCGTCAGTGGGTGCATCAGGTAAGGCTGGAGGTTTGATTACTCTATGGAGGATAGATAGGGTTAATTGCATATTCAGTATTAAAGGTGATGGCTTTTTGGGAGTTCTGGTGGATTGGAAAGGAAAAGAGGTGATGCTGATCAACATTTATTCAGCCTGTCAGCTAGGTCTCAAAAGAAAGTTGTGGAAGGAACTGGTTGACTTGAGGAGCAAATTTAGAGAGGTAGAATTCATTTTTGGGGGAGGTTTTAACGCAGTTGCGAGCCGTTGTTGTAGAAAAGGGGTGTCTAATAGATAGAACAAGATGGAAATTAAAGAGTTCAAGAGGTTCATTTCAGAAGTGGGGTGTGCTGACATTTCTTGTGTGGGAGGGAGGTATACTTGGTTCAATAGCTCTGGATCAGCTAGAAGCCGTTTGGATAGATTTTTGGTATCGTATGCGTTGATAGATGATTGGGGTATTTCGAGTCAGTTCATAGGTGACAGGGACGTTTCTGATCAGTGCCCTATATGGATCAAACCGAATGTCGCAGACTGGGGACCGAAGCACTTCATCTTCAATAATTGTTGGTTAAGGCATCCGGATTTTTATGCCTTTGTCGAATCGAAATGGAAGTCCTTTGTTGTATTAGGGAGAAGACATTTTGTCCTTAAAGCAAAGTTAGGGCTCCTTAAGAAGAGCCTTAAGGAGTGAAATGTCAAAGTATTTGGTTGGATTGACTTGAATATAAAGAAAGGAGTGGAAAACCTTAAAGAGTTAGATGCGAAGGCGGGTTGTGAAGGTTTGGAGGACGATGTAGAGTTGGTCAATCGGAGGAAGACAGTTAAAGATGAGATTTGGAAGGGCCTTAGTATGAAGGAAAGTATGCTTAGATTGAAATCTCGGGCTTTATGGTTGAAAGAGGGAGATAAAAATTCCAAATTTTTCCATATCGTTGTGAGGGGTAGGAGAAGGAGGAATAACATTACTTTCGTTAATACGGAGACTGGGAGGAAGGAGCTAGTGGAGAATGTCAAAGATGAAGTTAAGAGGTTCTTCAGTGATAACTTCTTGGAATTACTTTCGAGTCGCCCAACGTTTGAAGGTTTAAATCTCAGTAAACTATCAGTTCCGGATATGGAGGTTTTAGAAGCAGAGTTTTCAGCCGAAGAGATCAAGGAGGCAGTGTGGCTGTGCAACGCAAATAAGAGCCCCGACCTGGACGATTTTACGTTTGGGTTTTTCCAAGTCTGTTGGAATATTGTTCAGTCTGACGTTGTAAGGTTTGTTAGTGAATTCCATTCGAAGCCTGGACTTACAAAGGCCTCAACTGCTTCTTTTATTGCTTTAGTTCCGAATACCAAAAATTCTCAGTACCTCACCAATTACAGACCAATTTCACTGGTTAGTTGTTATAAAAAATTATTATCTAAAATTTTGGCTGGCAGATTGAAGAAGGTTGTTGGTACCATATTCTCAGCAGAACAAACAACTTTTGTCCCTAACAGACATATTTATGATGGGGTTTTGGTTGTTAACGAAGTCTTGAATTATGCTAAGAGGAACAATTGAAGCTGTATGTTCATCAAGATTGGTTTCGAGAGGGCTTATGATTGCGTCTCTTGGGATTTTCTTAGAAGGGTTATGATTCGTATGAACTTTGGTACTCTTTGGCTGTCATGGATGGACTCTCTGATTTTTAGGGGAACTTCTTCGGTTCTTGTCAACGGTAGTGCTACGCAAGACTTCAATATTTCAAAAGGGATGCGGCAGGGGGACCCTCTCTCCCCGTTCCTGTTCATTCTCGTTACAGAGATCCTATCTCTTCTGTTCAATAAATTGGAGGTGGAGGGGTTGTATAAGGGTTTCAAGTTGGCAGATGGAGTTTCCTTTAAGTTGGTTCAGTTCGCCGACGATACGATCATCATAGGAGAAGTGAATTGGGACAACTTGTGGAGTATTAAGGCAACATTAAGGGATTTTGAGTTGTTATCGGGGCTTAAAATCAATTTCAGTAAGAGCAGTGTGGGCTGCCTTAATTATTCTCCTGGATTTTTGGAAGTTGTAGCGGCTTTTCTAATTTACGGAGTGAGTAAGCTTCCTTTTAAGTTCTTGGGCATTTTTTTTGGAGAGAGCCCAAGAAAGGCTGTTATGTGGAAGGAGGTGGTTGACAGCATTAGGTCTCGCCTTTCGTCTTGGAAAGGGAGGAATCTTTCAATAGGAGGTCGAGTTACTTTGATCAACTCGTTGCTTAATTCTCTGCCATTATTTTCTCTGTCTTTCTATAAAGTACCGAAGGTGGTTGTAAAGGTTATTCAAAGCTTCAGAGCAGGTTTTTATGGGGCGGTTGGTCGGATAAGAGAGTTATTCATTGGGTGGAATGGAAAACGGTATGTGCTACTAAAGAAAGAGGAGGTTTAGGAGTTAAAGATCTGGGAGCTTTCAATACATCTCTTTTGCTGAAGTGGAGGTGGCGGTTTCTGCACGAGAAGAAGGCTTTATGGTACAATCTTATGAATTTTAGATATGCGAAAGGAAGCTTCTCTTCTTTGGTTTTAAGTTGTGAACGGGGCAGGGCTGTCAAAGCTGCCTCCATATGGTGAAGGGACATTTGTTCGGTTAGTTTTATCGAAGGATTAGGGATGGATATGTTCACTAACAATTTGTTATGCAAGCTTGGATCGGGTGAAGAGATTTCTTTCTGGCATTGCGTCTGGCTGGATGGTGTTCCTCTAAAGTCCAAATTTCCTAATCTGTTTGATTTTGCAAAATCCACTTCCTCTTCTATTTCTTCTGCAGGTTATTGGATTGATTCAAAGTGGCAACGGAGGATTGAAGTGCATCCTTTTTCAGGCAATGTTATTGTAGAGAATGAGCTGAAAGAATTGCTCTGTTTGCTGGAGCCGATTTCTCCGTTGCAGGGCAAGAATGATTGTTTTTTGTGGCTCTCCGGTGAAGCTACAGATTCTTTCACAGTTGCAGACTGTTATAGGCTGTTAACTGCTCCTAATGTGTCGGATGCGTAGCTTAGGGATGAAGAGGAGGAGTTAATGCTGAAATCTCTTAGAAGGATTTGGCATTTTAATGTTCCTTCGAAGCTCCAGATCTTTTTGTGGCGGTTGTTCAGGGATAGATTAACGACGAAGGTTCAATTGGCCCGGAGGAATGTTAAGATGGATCAAGGAGGGAGTTCTTGTTCGCTCTGTCAGGCCGTTGAAGAAACAAGTTTTCATCTTTTCATTTGTTGCGGTTACGCGAAGGAAGTTTGGCGGGGAATTCGTAGATGGGTTGGTCTTGAAGTGAAGGCACAACCCTCCTGTGTTGTATCTTTCTTAGTTTTTATTGAGGAGGTTTCGAAGGTTAGTCGTAAGCCCAATGGAGCGGTCATTTGGATAGCGGTAGCTTGGTGTATTTGGTTGAGCAGGAATAACTACATTTTCCAGAAGGAGTTGGTCCCGGTTATAGATACTTTACACTCTGTTAAGTACTTGTCTTAGAAATGGTTACGTAATTCATCCATTAAGAGCAGCTTTAGTTTTTTCGAATGGTGCATTGCACCTGTAGACTGTTTAAACCGTACTTAACTGTCGATTTTGTTGTATCTGGGTTATAGCACCCCTTGTGCTATCATAATTCCATCGCTTATTAAAAAAAAATTATAGACATGGAGAATAACTACTAAACAAAATAAAATCTCGCCTCTTAATAAATAATGTTGAACAAACGACTCAAAGAGTGAGAGGGGTAAATTTTGACATTTGAATTTCAAATAACACTTTACAAAAATGATTGATTAAAAACAATTTATGCTAGAAAGAAATAGAAACATAGAATAAGAAAAAAATAAACAACAGAAAAGATAAATAACAGAGTGATAAAAAGATACAGTAAAAAAGATCACATTATAGATTATCTTGATTTTGTCTTAACTCAGACGTCCCAACTCTAATTCTTGAGAATTTGCTCTTGAAATTTTTACAAAACAACAAAACACAAATTCAACTCAACAACATTACACCAAAATACAAAAAATCATGTTGATAGCACCACGTTACTAAATTTGATTATTGGTTTGTTGAATGATCAAACATCAATGTTTTATCGATGAGTTACTAGTCTGACTGCGTGACTGTTGATCCAATATATAATTTTTTTTTCATAATTGACATAAAAGTTGTTGGTACACAAGAAGGAAGACGATGAAAATGATGAAGATGTAAGAGAGAGAAGAGAGAAAATGTAACTAACTTTCACTAAAATCAAAGAATTCGGTAACACTGAAAACTACTTACAAATGAAGCTAATTTCTGCTTATATACTAACAGAACCGAAATTAAATAAAACTCAAATTCATCCTAAATGCAACTTGAATGAAAATGAATTATAACTAACACCATCCCTTAATTCATATTCAGCTAATCAAAATCAACAACACCAATTTCACCCCTCAAATCAGCCTTGATTGCTTTAGTCAATACATATGCCAGCTGATTCTGAGTACTACAATGCACAACTTCAAGCACCTCATCCTGAACCTGGTTTCTCAGAAAATAGAACTTCGTATCGATGTGCTTGCTCCTTCCATGCAGCATTGGATTCTTGTCAAGGCTTATAGCTTGCCATACCCTCATTTTCACCCTAGCTTTTGCAGCATACATTCATCATATCATTTCATTAGCATATCATCTAACCAAGACATCAAGATATTTGGTATTTATTTATTCCCCTTTGTGTTCATCTAGGTGCACAAGATTGGATTGAGAAGCTTATGATCAAGGCATGTTCACTATGGCATAAGAGGTTTCATTTTGGTCAAGCAAGGTTCAAAGTTTGATTCATTGACACAAAAATGGTTCTTGTGTTTATTTCTATGCCATCTCCATCAAATTCACAAGTTATCATCCAATCATTCAAGTTTTCTTCATTTGATACTCACATGATCATCATTGTGCCTTTGGATTCATGATTATAGCAAAGATCACATGTTGGTACATGGTGGTGTGGCCTTAAACTCAAGTATGACATGTCATTTGGTCGAAACACCATAACTCTCTCAATTTTTATCCAATGGACAAGCTACTTTGAGCCAAATGTCACAAATGAACTCCTCGACAACTTTGTTTCAAGGCTAAAACATCAATTCAACCTCCAAGAAGGGCTATGCTTGTAAGTAGGGCTGTTCGTAGGAATATTTTTGGTGGATTCGCTTTGAATGGGTCTAATTCTGTTAGTATTATCTAATTTGCGGACGATACAATTCTTGTTTGTGAAAACGAATAGAGTAATTTGTGGGGTATCAAATCAATTCTTAAGGGTTTCGAAATGGTCTCGGGGTTACGTACAAATTTTAATAAGAGCTGCTTGTATGGTGTGGGGGTGGATGAATCGTTCATGGTTGCTGCCACTCAGTTCCTTTCGTGCAAATCTAGTACGCTACCGTTCAAATTTTTGGGTTTATGCATTGGTGACAATCATATAAGAATCAAGTTCTGGAAGTCAGTAATTAATGCATTCAAAGCTAGATTTTCAAATTAGAAAGGCAGGCTGTTGTCTATGAGAGGTAGAGTTACTCTCATAAATTCAGTGCTAACAAATTTACCTATCCATCATCTTTCTTTTTACAAAGCGCCGACGAAAGTCATGAAAGAATTGGCGTCAATTCAAAGGCGATTCCTATGGTTGGGAACCAACGATGCATTGAAGATGGGTTGGGTTAGTTGGTCGGTAATTTGTAAACTAAAGGATCAAGGAGGTATTGGTGTGAAGGATCTTCATATTTTTAATCATTCTCTTCTATCAAAGTGGACTTGGAGATTAATTCAAGACAAGGGTGCAGTATGACAGCCGCTGCTATCATATAAGTATGGTGACTTTGCCCTTAAATTAATTTTGAATAATGTTATTAACAGGAGCATGTTTTTGTCTTTGTGGTGGAAGAATATTTATAATATGGATGCATCCAAGGATGATGATGGGTTTAGGCTTCAGGTATCCTGCAAGTTAGGGAACAGAGCTCGCATTTCCTTTTGGAATTCTCGCTGGCTTGAGGCGCTTCCGTTAAGTAGATATTTCCAGACGCTTTACAAAGCTGCTGGGCACAAAACTGATGCAGTTTACGAAATGGGGAGTTGGGCGGGGAATTGGTGGATTTGGAACTTGGGTTTCCAAGAAAATGAGCTTACTGATGACTTACATACGGCCTCCACAGAGCTTTCTCTTTTTCTGGCCGAAGTCGCTCCAAGGTTAGGGGATGATGATTTATTTTTTGGGTAAAGTCTGCGAAGAATTATTTCTCCGTCAAATCAAGGTATGTTTTTTTTTTACAATAGGCTTGTGAGGCTGAACCTTTAGATATTATTTCCAAGACCACTTTGGAACTTTTATGGCAAACTTAGATTCCTATTAAATTTAAGATTTTTGGGTGGAGGTTTATTTTGAATAGACTTTCGATCCGCTCTAATATGGCGGCCAGGGGAATAATTTCTAATCCCCACGAGTTGGTTTGCTTCTTTTGTTTTCAATGTGAAGAATTCATTGAACATTTATTTGTCTCTTGTCCTAAAATCTAATCTGTCTAAAGGGCTATTGGTAATTGGGTTGGGGTGTCGGTGACTAGTTCGGGTTCCTGTTGCGAGCATTTGTTGGAGTGGTTCATCAAGCTGATTGAACTCTCATCCAAAGAGAATGCTTGTGTGATATGGTTTTGCACGGTTTGGTGTATTTGGTGGCAACGTAACCAAAATTTGTTTAATGACGGAGTCGGATGCTCGATGGAATTGTTCGATAGAATTATTTATACGTCGAGGTGGTGGTTAGCTATTAGTTCTAACAAGAGGATAAAGTGTAACTATTACGAGTGGTTCAATCGTCCATTCAAATTTTTTTTGTAAAGGTGCTATTGTTGTGGAATAGGTACAATGTATTCCTTTTGTTCTAATATATGGAGTTTGATTATAAAAAAAAACATCTCAATCTCCATATTTTCATTGAAATCAAATTATTATATTGTTGATATTTTCATTAAAAAAATACAATCAAAATGCAATATTTCAATTTTTTGAGAGAATATTTCAATTTTTTTAAACATATATTTTTTAGTAGTAATTTAATAAAATTTACCATGCTCACACGAATAAATGTCACTAAGTGGAATTACTAAAATGTTTTGATATTAAATATATGTTTCTCTTATAATTAGAATCAACTATCATTTAGTGTCAACATAAATTGTGATTTTACGGAGTTGGGAGGTTGGTGTTCCTATTGGGCAACCGCGTGTCATGCTCTTTGATATTGGAGGACTCAATGTGAGCATAATCCAGACTTCGTGCAGCGGGGAAGCGTGAGAAAGATTATTAGCGAGAAGGTTAAGGAGTATAGCCAGGCGATGCTGATGAATAAGAAAGTGATATGCCGGAGGAAGGAGGTTTTTCCTATCTGTTGGGTTGCCCCTAGTCCTGGTATGGTGAAAATCAATGTTGATGGAGCCTTTACTGAAGGTGTTACTTCTGGGTGTGGAGGTTCAACAAAAGATGCCTTAGGTTGTTGGCTGGGTGGTTTTGTTAAGAAGTTGAGTGTTGTTGGA
This sequence comes from Lathyrus tuberosus, assembly GCA_022829125.1. NCBI lineage: Eukaryota > Viridiplantae > Streptophyta > Magnoliopsida > Fabales > Fabaceae > Lathyrus > Lathyrus tuberosus. Next base: position 2,758,325 of record JALAZF010000368.1, on the reverse strand, counting down.
AATTCACCACAACCTATGATGATTCCGCTTCAATCTTGATCTCAAGATTGATGGCCAACCCATAAAAAATACGTAATGACAATGAAAAAGGAAGAACAAACAAGAACAGCAAGAAAGAAAAGAGAGATAAGAGATATATTTGGAGGAAATGTTCTACCCACGAACTGTGGGATTTCTGAATATATTGCACTTTCACTGCTAAATCTGCAACTGTGAATACAATACAACGTTATGATTACAATGCAAGGATACTTCCTATTTATAGATATAGATTTGCAAAGGCCCAAAATTAAAAGCCCAAAATATCAAATCTAATCTAAACAAATCTGAATCCAATCAAATAAAATCTAACACGATTCTGTCGAAATATCCTAAACAATTCGACACGACACTAAGCTATGAATGCTTCGACTTTGACACTATGAATTAAATTAAACACACCACCTAATTCATTGTGTCTAAACTATCTACATTCATCATGGCTCTTAGTCTTCTGAAGGCTTCGACCTGCACTCCCTTCGTCATGATATCTGCAATCTGATTCTCAGTTCTGCAGTATTCCAAATTCATCTTCCCTTCTGCTACCTGCTCTCAAAGATAATGGAACCTCATTTCGATGTGCTTGCTTCGACCGTGTGCTATTGGATTCTTCGCCAAGTTGATAGCTGACATGCTGTCGATCTTCATGGTAATTGCTCTATGATTCTTCCATGTAATCTCTTCGACCAAGTTCACCATCCATGTTGCTTGACATGCACAAAGAGAAGCAGCTATATATTCTGCTTCGCATGATGACAATGCCACTACTGGCTCCTTTCTCGAACTCCAAGCAACTGGTGCACCACCTAACATAAACACATATCCAGCTGTGGATTTTCTATCCTCAGCATCACTACACCAACTAGAGTCGGTGTATCCCACTAACTTGCATTCTTTCTCTTCATCAGCTGCAGGAAACAAAATGCCGTAGTCAAGAGTCCCTTTCAGATACCTCAGTATCCTCTTTGTCGCTGTTAGGTGTGATACCTTTGGCTTCTGCATGAATCTACTTACCATACCTACACTATATGCTAAGTCAGGCCTTGTGTGACAAAGGTATCTAAGTGACCCAATAAGTCTTCTGTATTGGGTTGGGTCGACATCATCTTCGTCTGGATCCTTCGAGAGTTGCAGTCTGGTCTCAGCTGGAGTCGAAGTTGAGTTGCAATTTTGTATCTCAAATCTCTTGAGTATTTCGCCTGCATATCTTCTTTGGTGCATCATCAAACCTCTACTAGTCTTGTAGAATTCGATGCCAAGGAAATATGAGAGATTTCCCAAGTCTGACATTTCAAACTCCTCACTCAGGTCATGTTTGAAATCTTCGATCTCCTTCTTGTAACTCCCTGTTATCAACAAATCATCGACATAGAGGCATAATATAAGTAATTCACCGTTGCTTCTTCTTACGTATACTCCATGCTCAGTCGTACACTTCACAAATTCCTTTTCCCTTAAGAAGCTGTCGATTTTCTTATTCCAAGCTCTTGGAGCTTGCTTAAGTCCATACAGGGCTTTATGCAGCCTGGACACCTTTCTTTCTCCGCCTTGTTTCACATACCCAATTGGTTGTGCGACATAAACTTCTTCGTCCAAGGGGCCATTAAGGAATGCACACTTCACGTCCATCTGACATGTGTGCCAATTGTTCATATTTGTTAGACCAATAACCAACCTGATTGTTTCAATTCTAGCAACAGGTGCGAACACTTCATCAAAGTCGATTCCTTCCTTCTAAAGAAATCCTTTCCCCACAAGTCTCGCTTTGTGTCGAGTTACTTCCCTTCTAGGATTCACCTTTACCTTGTAAACCCACTTCACATCAATTGCCTTCTTGCCTTGAGGCAATTCGACAAGTGACCATGTGTTGTTGACTTCGATGGACTCTAACTCTTCATTCATTGCGTTCACCCACTTCGAATCTTTCAATGCCTCAGCTGCAATGACTGGTTCGACATATGCGTAGAAAGTATAATGTACCAGCTCACCCTCTTCATCGACCACATCATCTGATGTAATTACACATTCTTACAACCTTGCAGGCATGTATCTTGTTCATCGAGGTCTGCTTGAACCTGCTTTATCTGCAACTGGTTCCTGTCGAACTTCTCTTTCGACTTCAGTGGCTGGTTCTTCACAAGATATTCTCACTAAATCCTTCTTGGCATTCTCAGTCCAATCCCATTCTTTAAGTTCATCTATGATCACGTCCCTGCTGATCACTACCTGCTTATTCACTGGGTCGAATAACTTGTAACCTCCAGTCGAATGATATCCTATCAAGATCATCTGATTCGACTTGTCATCAAGCTTCCTTCTCAACTGATCTGGCACATGTCTATGTGCTATAGATCCAAACACTTTCAAGTGACTGAGGCTAGGCTTGACACCAGACCAACATTCTTCTGGTGTGATTCCTTCAAGCTTCTTCGTTGGACATCTGTTCAAAATATATGTTGCTGTCGAAACTGCTTCTCCCCATAATTCTTTGGGTAGATGCTTTCCATTCAACATACATGTCACCATGTTCATGATGGTTCTGTTCTTTCGTTCTGCAACTCCATTTTGCTGTGGTGTATAGGGTGGCACCACCTCATGCACAATCCCTTCTTTTTCACATAATGCATCGAACTCTTTCGACACATACTCTCCACCACCATCTGTCCTCAGAATCTTCAACTTTCGACCACTATGTCTTTCGACCATAGATTTGAATCTGGAAAATACCTCAATCACATCACTTTTCTTCTTGATGAGGTAAGTCCACAACTTTCGACTGAAATCATCTATAAACGTGACAAAATATCTGTTGCCACCAATTGAATCCACCTGGATTGGACCACATACATCAGAGTATATGACCACACACTCTTCATAGACTTCACTTGGAATGTCGATTTCTGGTAATCCTGAAACCGTATTTCTTCTCTTCAGTTCTCTGATGTCATTGAAGTTGAGATGGCCTAGTCGAAAATGCCATAACCACTCATCTCTGCTGGCTGCCGTTGCTATACACTTGTGCTCCATCACCTTGAGTTCAATCTTGAAGGTCTTATTCTGAGACATTGGAGCCTTCAAGATCAACCTACCATCTGCGTCGAGAACTCTCATCATCTTGTCTTCGACAACTACCTTGTAGTTCTTTTCGACTAGCTGCCCTATACTGAGTAAATTACTCTTCATACCTGGAATGTACAACACATTGGAAATTGTTGACCTTTTTCCATCTTTCCTCATAATCAGAACATCACCAACACCTTCAGCTGCTAGAGTGTTGTCATTTGCAAACTTCACCGTGTTCTTCGATGAGGGCTTCATGTTAACAAACCAATCTTTCCTCCCAGTCATGTGTGATGAGCATCCTGAGTCCAAGTACCACTGATCTTGGAATCTTTCTTCATCTTTTGTTGTGACCATTAGCAACGTCTTTTCTTCTTCATGCTTCGCCAGATTTGCATCAGTTTCTTGATTTTTCTTCTTTTCTGGATAGTTACTAACATAATGGCCATACTTCTGACAATTGAAACATTGAATGTGGCTTTTGTCAGATTTTCGATCACCACCTTTTCTTCTACCTGTAGCACCACCTCTTTGGTTGCCTTGGTTCCAAGGTTTATTCTGATTCGACTGGTTTCCTCCTTTGTTGCCATTCCAGCTTCCTTTACCTTTCCTTTCCTTTTCTGACTGCGCCTGCAAAGCCATATCACTCTTCGACTTTGCTGCATCTCTCTCAACCATCCTTTGTTCATGAGACTCAAGCGTCCCTTGAAGCTCTTCCTTCGTCAATACTGACAAGTCTTTCGACTCTTCTATGACTACTACCACGTGGTCGAATTTTGGAGCTAATGACCTCAAGATCTTTGCAACAACTGATCTTGATGTCAACACCTCTCCACATACTTTGATTTGATTCACCAGCTTTGTAACTCTGGTGAAGAAATCTGTAATACTTTCGTTGTCTTCCATCTGAAGTAACTCATAGGTTCTCTTATGAGTTTGTAACCTCACCTCTTTCACCTTCTCTGCGCCTCCAAATGACTTTTCAAGAATCTCCCATGCTTCCTTTGCTGATTCTGCATCGCTAACTTTTTCAAAGTTATCTGGATCAACACATTGATGGATTATAAACAGCGCTTTATAACCTTTCTTCTTCAATTCTTTGTGTGCAGCCTTTTCTTGATCCGTCACGTTCTCCCCAAGCGGTGTTACTCCTTCCTGTCGCTCCCGGGATTTTCATCCTAGTACAAACGCGAAAGTGGCACCGAAACAGAGTCGCCAGCAATGTGTATTTATCCCAAGAGAGGGAAAGGAAACACTGCATGAACCTGGGAGGAAGGATAGAGAATGGTCTTGCGACCAAGTGAACTGGGTTCGGGAGTCGGTTACGCGAAAGGAAGGTATTAGCACCCTCACGCGTCCATCGTACCCGATGGGATCCACGCTCGCTGCTTCAATCAAAGGGTGATAGAAAAGATACTCGAAAAGAATGAAAGGAGAAAGGGAAACAAATGTAGGGAAAATAAAAGAAGTGCTCGCATGGGCCCTACCCCACTGCCTACGTATCTCATCGGGAACATGAGAATCAGAGCGACGTAGTTCCCCTCACCTAGGGAAAGTTGTTTATGTTTTTTAGTGGAATACGTCAACGTCCGCGTCCCAGCAGTTAGGTGTTGCAGCTCGCTGTAGGGAGACTTAGGCGTTACCTGTTTGCAGTAGAACGGACTTGATGAGTCCTTAAGGAAGGAGAATGAGATGAGGAGAGAAATCCCGAAGGAAAGACGTTATTGTTTGTTTGAAGTTTCTTAGAAAGAAGTGTTTTTAAAGTTGTTTGTGTGTTTTGTAACACATATTGTATTTAAGTCCCTTATGTAAGATCGAATGCCTCGCATATCGACCCAAGACGGGACGTACGCTAAACATTCTAAGAAAGTGAGAGAAGACCCCTCACTATCTTATTCTCACATGAAAGGCTCAAATACAATATTTGTTATGCCTTTATTAAGTGTTTTTTACTTTTTATTTTGAGATGAGAAGAGAAGACTCAAAGGTCGATAAAGGTAAAAATCTAATGAGGGAAACTAAGACTCAATCTTAATGTTATCATACATGGTGATCCTATGGTTAATGAGATTTGAGGAGCACTATCCTAAAAAAGAAGGAGAAGAACATAAGAAGCAACTTACTTCCAAGATGGAAGTTAAGTTGATCCTAAAGAGGGATGAAGAAGATTAAGCAAGCAAAGAAGCAATTAATCAGGAACGAAACAGAAATTAATCAACAAGATAATCCAAATTAGAATTAAAATGCTAATTAAAAAGAAGATTAAATTCTAACAAGAAAAGTTAATTTGTTTAATTCTAAAATTAATTCTAAAATTAGTTCAAGGCAATTCTAAACTAAATCTAAAAACATAAATCCTAAAGTTAAATCTAGAATTAAAACTAATATTAATCCTAAAATTAATTCCAATTAATTTCTAACTAAAAAATATAATCCTAACTAGTAAAAAATTAAATCTAACTACTAAAAGTGAGTTAACCAAAATTAGGATTAAAAATTAAAATCAAAACCCAAAATTAAAATCTAATTCTCTAATTAAAACCTAATTTCTAAAAGATAATCTAATTAAAAGAAAATTTAGTTCTAAACCTAAAAAAATCTATTATTGAAAATTAGTCAAAATTCAAGATGAAAAAACAATTAGAAAGGACAACAGGTTTTTTGGAGGTGCAAATAGAATTCAGATGCTGGGCCTTGTCTCAGGCCCAAAACTTGAAAACTGAAGTCATAAAGGGGGCGCGGTAATGTTTCACGGGTGTGTGATCAGTATCCTGCGCGAATGGGCTTTGGCTGAGGCCTAATAGAACTTTCATGTCCAGGGGGTGCTAACAAGTAAAAATCGATGTGGAAAAGAAAAGAGAGAAAAAACAAAATAAGGGCCCAAGGCCCGGTCCATGATGTTGCCACGGGCAAGAGAAAATAACCCTAAACCTGCTTCAAAACAACTTCCAAACTCATCTTCTTCTCCTTCTCTCTACGCCGCCGTAACCTTACTCTACCTCCACTATACGTATTCTTCGTCACCAATAAACGCCATGGAGCCACCACCTTCATACAACCTCAACCTCATCCCCTTCTATGCTCAACCTACATCAACCTCTCCTTCGCCGACACTCCTTCCATAAAAAATCTCCGAAAAAAAAAACAACATCACGCTGTTCACTAACAACACCTTCATCAACGATTCTCAGCGCCGCGCTATGACGTCGCCGCTTCTTCACCGCGACGACCTCCACCGAACACGCACTCGACTTCACCTCCTTCTTCCTCATCGCCAAATCGCCGAAAACAACTCACGCCACTGACTTTCATCTACCTTGCGTCATCTCCTTCATTCGGCTTAAACAAACAACAATGCCATGATTCACCGTTCCGCTGCGCCATGGCCTCTCTCCGGCGGCTGCGGAACCTCTCTGATATCCACAAAACAGCAAAATGATCTCACCTCACTCTCACTCATAACATACGAAATCCAACGGCGTAACGATTCAAAGGCGACGTGAATCGCGCAATAAACTCAAACTATCTCTCACAGTGCGCAACAACACGAATGAAATGAAGAACGACATCAACACATAATCAAAAATTCAGATCGAGATAGACTTACCTACCGGAGCAGTTTCGGCGACTCTTCGAAGTTGACAAAAATGAAGAGAAAACCAGAGATAATCTTCAGGTATGCATAATTTTGCTCGATTCCGCTGTTCCTCTTCGATTCTTCAATCTTCTTTTTCTTCTGCTTGATTATACCGTGTTATTATTGTTGCGTGTTAATGTTTCTACTCCTTGTCCGATCTTCTTCTAATTGCGATTATCCTTTCTTCTTCTCGCTTCTGAGACAGCTTCTTCTTGTTGTCGTTGTTGAGATCACAGATCGTTGAATTGATTTTGAATCTCTTCTGCAACTTTGAATTGCTGTTGATATTGTTGTTTTGGATTACAGGTTTGGAAGAGGATGAAGGTTGGAGTGTGATGTTGATTCTCTGCACGTTTTTGAATGGAAGAGGACGAGTGATGGAGGAACTTGCAGAGCTAATGGAAAATGGAAGAAGGGAATTGAGAAATTGTGCAGAATGCAGAAGAGCTCCAGAATGAAGATGGTGTTTCTGATTTATAGGAGGAGATGGAGGGTATAATGGATATTTCTGGTGAAATATGTTAGAAATTCTGTTAGAAAATTCTGTGTATGAATTCTGTTAGAGTGATTTGTGAAAATTCCGTTGGGAACTTCTGTCACGCCTTTTTGTACCAGAGTGTTGAAATAGTTTCTTTTTTCTTCTGTTGGGACTTTTGTTGAGAAATTGTCACGAGTTTGTTATGTATTGTACTTTCTCTGAATCAATTTTTCTGGTATTAATTGCACCCTGCGCCTTTGCTTTGTTATGTTTTTTTTCTGAACTTTTATTATTGCAATGAGAAAAGTTTCGCCAGTTAGGATCCACACCAAATGGAAGCACATAGCGCCCACCATATAGCAGCAGCAGGCATATTCCGTGGACCCAATCTCCAAACATTAATGCAAAAGAAATGTAAATTGTACCCACTGTTGCACCCCAAAATTTGCCTTCCTTACTTTATTACTAACTGGCTTATGTTGCATTGCATTTTGCATTATCATGTGTGCATATCATTGGTTCTTAGCATGGGGTCAAGGTGCCTGAGGCAGTTCTTCATAGGGTCAAGCAAGAGTCCTGGTATTGTCCAAGAGAGCTCAGGTGGATCACTCTCTCCTAACCAGTGCATAAATTAGGGTTTTGAGATTCTTGGGTTTATTGCTCCAATGGGCAAGTTCCTTGGGTTTTTATCATCACTAAATGGCATGTCTTATCTTTGTTGGAGAGGATACACATCATATGCAGAGGAATTTGGATTTGGAGACTGTGCTATTTCCTCCTAGACTGAGGGTACCAAAACTAGGGTTTGCTATAAAGTCAGTTTATTTCTGATTTTTTGGGCAAGACTTGATTCTATGGTATTCCTTGGGTCCCTAAGTACCTAGGGATGGGAGGTTGTCCATCAGTTTGGTTCAGGAGAAGTTCAATTGGCCAATGGATTGGAAATCAGGTGAATGGGGTAAAAGTCAACAGTGAGAGGAGAAGTCAACTGTGGAATTTTGAGGTTCTCTCCAAGGTTTTCAAGGTCTCACATCCTCATATGGTCTTCAAGAGTCAAGTTTCATACCATTTATCAAGAATCAGGAGTTGGTGCAAAAGTTACTAAATATGGAAATGACCTATAATTTGAAAGTTTCCTTTTTGGGCAAGTTCCTGCACTGCATTCAACTTGACTTTTCACCATTAAGAAAGCTTCAAATGAATTTTTCTCCAACATGAAAGTTGAATATCTTTTTCTCCTCTTTCCAACAAGTACTAGTGGGTCTCCATATCATTTGTGAAACTCAACTTATGGTCAAAAGAAGACAAAGTGGTTTTTAGGGTTTCTCATGGTTCCATTTTCACAACTTTGGGCATAATGACCTATAATCAATTCCATTGCTTCATGCCACATTCTAATATCAAAAGACATTCCTTGAGGATTATTTTGGGCCCAAGAATTAAGAAATTCCATGGTGTGTTCTTCACTTATTCTCCATTATTCAAAATTGACAAATTATTTAAAACTCATGAATCAAATGGTTTCAAGGCCCAATGGCAATATGGGTGTAATTAGCAATTCAAACACAAGTGATCCATCATAGAATATTGGGATATCCATGCATGGAAGAGGTGTATCCAACATTATGTGATTTTCCAAAATTATTCAAAAACTCATTAAGTAAAGAATTGCCCAAGCCCAATTCATTATCAGTGGAAAACCCTAGTCTATTTAAACCTATCCATGCACTGGTTAGGATGGATTCACGTACATTTGGAGGAGAATTGAAGTGTTCAACCCTAAAGCTTTTCTTCAACAAATCTCACAATCCACAAGGTTTTTTCAAGAACTTCTTCCACAAACCTCTTCCTGGTGATCCATAGAGTAAAAACCAACCATCATTCGCAGCTAAAAGCAAGGATTCAGACTGTGCCATCTCAGGTTAGTCACTTTTTGCATGATCATGAAACTCAATTTTTAAGTATGCATATTGATGTGTGGCATCCATGGATCATGTTGGTATAATTTGTTTTGTGTTTGGACGTGTGCATGGCTTGTATCGTGAGTTTGAATTTTTGAGCCCTAACCTTTTTCTATTCGTTTTTTATTATGCATTGGTTATTTGAAATTTGTGATGACATATTTGGATTCCTTGTGATTTTCTGGTTCAAATGGTGTATTCGCATGCGTTTTTTGGACGAGTATTGAGTTGCAGGTGACCGGAGAAGGGAGCGGAACCCTAACTCCGACGGTGGCGGACGAACCAGTCCGGCGAGGAGGCTGGAGGTAGGTGACGGGTTCTGGGCCGTTGATCTCTTCCATCGTGTGGCCATTATTGCGCCACGCATTTTTTCTTTTATTTTTTTCTGAATTTTAATTTAATAATCTCATGTTTATTACCCCACGCGTGCTACCGTGTTCCACCAGTCATAATATTCCATTTTGTTTGCTTTGACTAACCCTGGATCGTCTGATGTATCGCACGGCCATCATGGTGCCAACAAATAAAAATAACACGTGCCTAGCACATGGATGATGTACGGTGCTCTGAGCAGTTGCGTGCGTGCGTATGTTCATTACTTACGGCGTGCTTCTCAATCATAACCATTGATCTTCAATACTCTTGATTTTTGTTGACTTCTTGATGACCACAGGATCAATCCAAGGGCAGGTATGGGTCAACTGAGTTGACTGGGTGCATGGTAGTCTTTTTTATTTTATTTTTTTTTGCTAATGGACTGATGCTTGGGCCTTTTGCTATTCGTACCCCTCCCCTGTCAGCCCATTAACAATTCCACTTCATTTTCTTACTAAACGCACCCCCAGCATTTTTAGTTCATTCTATTTTTATTTTAATTACTACATTTCATTTTTAATTATTAAAATTAGTTAATTGCATTTAAAAAATCCCAGAAAATTCATGCATCATTTTTACTACTTTATAAAATTTTCTAAAATTTTATTTTTTATTTTTTATTTTATTTTTATCATCTAAATTAATTATTTAGTTTATTTTCTTTTGAATTACTCATATCATGCATACATAAAATTGTTTATTTTATTTCTCTGCATGCATAAAATATTTTCAATCCGTTCTTTTTGCATTCATCCACCAACATTCTGAAGTACATTAAAATATTTTTCTATCATTTTTAAAATTATTTCATATTGCATTTTGGTCCTCTTTTTTTTGCATATTAAGTCATATTCCTCATCTGAATTTTGTATGATTGTTTGAATGACTAACAATTTGAATTTTTGCAGGAGTTTTTGGTATCTTGTTTGTCTCTGGTTGAGCAATATTTATATTTAATTTGGTGATTTTAGAAATTGTTTTACTATTTGTTTAATGGCTCTTTGTGTGAGATTTTCTTGTATGCGTATCCTTGACCCTGTTTGATTATCTGTTTGAAAAAGCACTTGTGCCATTGCCTTGGGGTTGTTTATTTGACTTCTTAATTCATGTTTGGATTGTTATCACTCTTATGTGCCATTGTTTGGTTTTGATTTGCCTTAATATCACTTGTGCCTGTTTCTCACTAACCTTCTATGCAGGGACTAAGGTAAGTTATTTGAGAGTATGGATAAGTATCCATGTTCACCTTCAACCCTTTCCTTCTCTCATCTTTTTCCTCCCTTTAGGTTTAGGTTGTCGCCAAACCTCACTAACCGTAGGTCACCCATGCATGATAACATTAGGACTCCTAGTTCCCTTAGAGTTACCCTTGTTCCTTCTCTCTTCTCATCTCAAAACTTCTTGAAAATACTTAATAAGGATAAATTGTATTACGCACGAGCCTTAAGCGCGGGGAATGAGAAATGAGGGGCTTCCTCTCATCTTTCTAGAGTGCTTAGCGAGCGTCTTGTCTTGGGACGATGCGTTAAGTATTCGCCCCTGTGCCCTAGACTTTGGTGCAATGCAAGTTATGAACTAACTTAAGCCACTTCTGTCCTAAAAAATACAAACAAACTTCAAACCTTTTTGTCCTTCGGGACCGTCAAACTAAAGGCTATTTTCAAAAAGGACACGTTATTTTCCGTCTGAGTCGTAAACAGGCATCGACCCTAACTACCGGACGCGAACTTAACGTCACTCATAAAAAAACACAAAAAGAACTTGGTCTGAACTACGTTGACTCTGAATTCCCCATTGCACAAAGGGGGTACGTAGGCCTAGGACGTCGACGTCCTACCGAGTCTGTCTTAGTTTTCCCCTTCCCCGTTTAGTACAAACCTAGATGATAGTATAACTCACCCTTAGAATAGACAACAAGCGTGGATCCCATCGAGTACGATGGACGCGTGGGGTGCTGGCACCTTCCCCTCGCGTAACCGACTCCCGAACCCAGGCTATGGTTGCGATGACCATTCCTTTCCCTCTTCCTCAGGTTTATGCAGTGTTCCCTTTCCCTCTCTTGGGATAAATTTACACGGTTGGCGACTCTGTTTTTCTGCGCCACTCTCGCGTTTGTACCTGGATGAAAATCTTGGGAGCGACAGCTGGCGACTCTGCTGGGGACACTGGTTGACCTATGTTGGTCAATCCCTAAGCGAGTCAGTCCTAGCGCTTGCCTGTCTTTGTTTTCTTTGGGTGTTTTTGTTTTTGTTTCTCTTTATGTGTTGTACTTTATTTTTACCGCATCTTCTGCATTGCATCTCATTTTTATTACCGTCATACTGCTGTGTTGTGCTGGCTGTTCTTGTTTTGCAGGTTGGGTGGGTTTTGAGAGATAAGCCCAATACCCAGGCTTGAGTACACCCTAGGACTAGAGTGGAAAGTAGTGGGACCTACGTGCCCGCTTGGTACGTTTGTGTGTTCACGAAATTCACAACCAGACGAGGCTATCTTGGGATGCATTCTAACGTGTGTGTCTTGCGCATGTTGGGGTGTCGATCTAGAGAGCTGTCGACTCTGGTGACCGATCATCGAGGACCTTAGTGGAAACATCCCTCTTTAGTGGTGACAGTGGCAGACCATATCCTGTGGCAAACCCATTCGCACCCGAGGGCCCACTTTGGAACTCGCATAGGATGGCCCCTACCTTTTGAACAGAATCAGTGGAGGCACTCCTCGATTGACGATAGTACTGTACCCCAAGGGATGAATGTACTATTGTTTCTCGACCTCAGTGCCAAAGCTGAGGACCTTCCGCTTTGGAGAATCAGTTGAGGCCTCCTCGATTGATGATGATGCCAAACCAGAAATGGTGAACGTATCATCGTTTCTCGACCTGAGAGCCCGGGATACTGAATATCCTAGTACCCACACGTGAGAGGGGATGGGTGTTTGCAGGTTTGCAGGTAACCGAAACCTTCAACCTACCCTATTTTTCTGGATTTCTCATCAATGTCCGATTATTTGGGTTCTTGGTTATCTCAGTGGTTCAGAATTCTGGTTTTCTGGGTTGTGGTTCTCGTTCAGTTAACAGCACAACACATCCAGCAGTGTTGCCTTGGCCCCATGGTTGCATGAACATATCATTTTCTTGCATTCTGACATGTTTGACATTTTTCAGGGCTTGCATCTTACTCTTGATTCCGGTTTTCTGAGGTTACCTTAGCATGGATGTCCAGAAAAAGAAGACTGTTGCCTATTCGTTCCCAGAGCCGACTTTGACACTGATTCACAAACTAATTAATATGGCTGGTCCTGGAGTTCGTACAGAGTTCAGTGGAGGGTATGGAAGACTTCTGAAGTTTGTCTACAATATCTCCAAGTATGAGAAGGATGCCATTCATACACTTCTTCAGTTTTACGATCCGTCTCTGCGTTGCTTCACTTTCCCAGACTACATCTTGGCCCCAACGTTGGAGGAGTTCTCATTTATTTTGGGAATCCCTATCAGGCATGATATAGTTTTCTTTTCTGAAGAACACCCCAGTATAAAAGAAATGGTTGTTGCTCTTCATATTAGTGAGTCCGTTCTGAGCAGTAATATTGAAGAAAAACAAGGAGTTAAGGGTTTCTTATTGAAGTTCTTATTTGATCAAGCTTGCATACATGTCAAAGAGAAGAATTGGATTGCTTTCCAAGCTATTCTGGCTATGTGCATCTATGGGATTGTCCTGTTTCCGAATATTCCTGATCTGGTAGATATGCACGCCGTCAGAATCTTTATTTCGAAGAACCCTATACCTACCTTGCTAGGTGATGTGTATCACTCAGTCCACTACAAGAATGAGAATAGGCGTGGAAAAGCTGTGAGTTATTGTGCACCACTCTTATCTGCTTGGTTTCTGAGCCATCTTCCCGAAACTGGCGCCTTCGTTGACACGAGAGATTCTTTGAAGTGTTCAAAGAGGTTAATGGGATTGACTGCTGATAACATTGTTTGGTTCAATCATGGCTTGCTAGGAATGGAGATCATTTACAAGTGCGGAGAATTCCCTAATGTACCCTTGACAGGGAGGAAAGGTGGAATTAACTATAATCCTTCCCTTGTGATCAGACAGTTTGGTTATCCTTTGAGAGGTCCACCTGGTGAGAGAGATATCAGAGAGTCCTTATTCTTCAATGGTATTGAGGATCAAGAGATGATGAAGAAGATTGTGAATGCTTGGAAACAGGTAACCAAGAAGGGTAAAACTTCGTTCGGGAAATTTAATAACCGGGCTTTTCCTTCCTATAAAGAGTGGATTAAGAAGAGAGCAGAAGAGGAGTTTCTTCCCTTCCCGGTGGAACCACCTTTGTATCCTTTGATGATCGAGCCTCCTACCACAGTTGAGATAGAGAAGTTTGACAAGTTATGGGCCGAAAAGGAAAAGCTGCGAGAAGAAAACAAAGAGCTACTAAGGGAGATCTATCAGTTAAAGCATGAGCGGGGTGAAGCTGTTCATACCGCCAAGTTGAAAACAGAGCTTCTTGTTAAGGCGGAAAAAGAGCTAGCTGACATGGTCGCATCCAGAAAAAGGATGAAAGAAGCTTTGGATGGTATCAGTAAGGTTCTCGAGTCGAAGAAGGAGGAATTAGACAAGGCTTTGTTGAAAATTCACAGGTTCGATGAACACCGAGAAACTGCAATGGCCGAGAATAAGAGAAAGGAAGATAGTTATCTAGCTAAGATTGACCAATTGACGTTGACGCTCAAGAAAAAAGACGCTGAGATCTTATCAGGGATATTCAAGAGACAAGCAGTCGAGGGTCGACTCAATGAAGCCATAGCCTCCATAGAAGAATTGAAGGTCCAAGCTTAAGTGAAGAGATCTAGACATGAGGGGCCTAGTATGGATGGTGTTTCTGGAGAAGACGCTTGGGAGTTGCATTGCCGATACTTGGATGAGATCATACACAGGAGAGACCTTCTCATTCAAGGACTAATTCAGAGACCAAAGCATCCCGACACCAGAAAACTGTTCGAGGAGATTCAAGACTGGTGCAGAAAGCATAGTGGATGGGGAGGATTGACACTTGTAAACTTTGATGATATGCCATAGTTTCCTGTCCTCTTTTATTGTATTTGGATCACCACCAGACTTGTTGGTTGGGACCTATGATTTTTATATTCAGACTTGTTACCTTGGATTTGTGATTATTGACATTTGGTTTTCCTCTGGTCTTCTTAATATATGAGCAGAAATTCCATTATATCTTGCCGTTAAACTGGAATCAAGGGGTGGATCGCCCTGTGAATTTTCAAGCATGTCCATTTGCATTTGCATATTCATAATCATTTTGCATAATCATTTTGCATGACAGGTGTTTATCTCCGGTATTTTTATCTCGTTCTAATCTTAGAATTGCAGACTTAACTCCCCAGGCCGTTCAGGAGTTGATCATGGAGCAAGTTCAAGCTGAGTTGAGGGAACTGCGAGGCCAGATGGGGCAATTTGGGGAAGACATGCTCCAGGAGCAGAGGATGCTGAGGAAGGAGATCAATCAGTTGAAGACTCAGATGGGTTTGATCATGGAAATTTTGGATAGGGTGTTGAAGAAGGAAGACAGTCCTGTGCCCGCTTCCACAACAGAGGTTCTCATCCCTCCCATCTCTTTGGGGTCTCCTCTAGACCATGGATTGCCTCGTGAATCCTCTCCACCGCCAGAGCTTTTTCATCAACAACCGTTTCTTGAGGGTCTTAATCCATAAAAGCTTGAAAATAAGTCTGATTAGATTCCGATGCCATACGCTCAGTTGCTTCAGCACTTGCTTAAGTTTCAGCTAATTGAATTAATTGCTGCGGGACCTCCACACACCAAGTTTCGTATGGGTTCCAATGTCCATGATAGGTGTGAATTCCATTCAGGGGTACCTGGTCATAATGTTGAAGATTGTAAGATGCTCAAGTACAAAGTCCAAGAGCTCATTGATTCAGGGGCAATCAAGTTTACAGCAGTTGGCACTGGTAAACAAAGTGATGTTACTCCCAGTGTTGCAAAGGGACTGAGGACTCCCTCTTTTACCAAAGGATCCACCTCGCGTCAGGGATCTCTTCCATAACCCTTGTTTATGCCTCAGCCGAATGCGGAAAGGAAAATGCAAGCGCAGGTGAGGCGCCCAAATCAACACCGACAGCAGAATTATCAGCAACAGGGGCAACTGAGACCAAGAAGGCCCAACAGGATATTTGATCCTATTCCTATCCCTTATAGTCAGTTGTTTGCTCGTTTGCTCAATAACTCTCTGATTCAGACGAGGAGTACCACGCTGGTACCGTACTCTATTCCTCCGGATTATGACATGACTACTAGGTGCGAGTTCCACTCGGGAACGTTTGGGCATACGATTGATGAGTGTAAGGCATTCCAGCACAAGGTGCAAGACCTGGTAGACTCCGAGATCATTGTATTCACTGAAGATGACATGTACATCAATGGAAGCCTCCTTTCTCAAATGAACACCCAGTCTGCAAGTATGTCCAGGCAGAATTAAGCTTCCTCAGCAATGGCAATCTTCAGCTTCTTTACTGCATTTTCATTTGTAGTTTTTTTTCATTTCTTGTTAAAGCATCGTATGTATGCAAGACTTGTTTGTTTTTTATGATGATATTAATGCAATGAGTATGTTTTCCTTGAAGTAATCCATTCGTGTTCACTCTTAAATGTTTATATGCACTGCAATACCAATTTTCTTTGTTTAGAACTCTTGAGGGAGGATGATGAGACGAAAACGCGAATCTCTGGTCGTATGTTCAAGGATAGAACCCTGTTGAGGATGTACATGCATTGTTTCAAACCCCTAAACACTGGAGATATAAGGGAGATAGACCCTCGTTAACCCCTTTGAGCCTTGAAGTAGGAGTTTCTTTCGTACGAAAAAACCCTTATACTTAACCCAGGGGCAGGATAGACGTCAGTTAGTTTGACCGAGCGTTCAAATTTCAAAGAGAGTGTGCATCTGAGAGGTCAAGAGATGCGAAACCACAATGGTTATCCTTCAACAATCAAGGAGTGAGGTAGTCACGACCCCTTCAAGCAAGTAAGACAACTAGTGTCACACGTTTTATTCGAAAAAGGGGAATAAAAAAAAAGAAAAGCCCGCTAAGTCGAAACTTGAAAACAAGCGACTAAGGCAAAAGTTAGAGCATCCCGCTGGACTTAAAAATCGAAAAGCTCAAAAGAGTCAATCCAGGAAAAAATCAGGGATCAAAAAAGCAGAAGAAAGAAAAGTGAAAAGCATTACAAAAGAAAATCCTCTATAAGAACAAATCCGTGTGATTACAGACACAAAAGATAAAAAGGGATGACTGTTATTCCAAAACCCCCTTAGGTGCCAAACCATTAGTGGCGTAGGTTCCTTAAAGATCATAAACCTTTTGAGAGATGAGCGTTTAGGTCAGATTAACTGAACATAGGACTGGAGAACATCACGAAGAGTGGGTGGGCACCGATAAATTTTGAGCCATAAATCCCTTTTTCTGAAACCGTGAACCAGACCACGTTACAACCCTTAAAAGTCCTAATTGAAACAGGGTTCAGTCCGAAAGCGTACTCCAACCGGATGGCGTTCCTGACTCCTATGAGTTGTGCTAATAAGATTTGTTGGTATTGCATGTGCGCATTGTCTTGCCATTCAAAAATCAAGGTCGCATCCCAACTAGTGATTCGTTCACAAGGTTTTGCGACGTATTTTCAATAAACTTCAAGGTTACCATAAGTGTTGCATTAGGATTATCATTCTCATAATAAACATTTTCTGTTTGCATATATGTGCCTAAGCATCAATGCAGCTTACACAGTGAACGTCAGTCAAGAAGCTTGATCCTGCCAAGTTGGGATGCTTGAAAATTCTGAAGGACAATCATGTCAAGGGGCATGCTGCCAAGAGACTCAGTGTAGAGTGAACTCTCCCCAGTAAGTCGTGTTAAGATGTAGCCAATCTGGGGCAGTCACGTCGAGGAAACTCTCCGAAGTTCAGTTATTATGGGGCATTCATTCTAAGAGCAGGGGCAAAGTTACTTCAAAGCTCATATTGGGGCAGGCCACCTCTAGAGCATGAGAGATTGTCCACTCCTGAAGACGGTTAATCGAAAGCACCTCTTCAAGGTTCAAGATGCTAAAGCAGAGTATTGTCAAGTCATTACGATCCCCTCGAGGTAATGTACTTCATGGATTATGAAGACTGGGGCAGTTATGTCGAGATGTGATAAATCTCTCCAAGAGTTTGAGGACCCTGGGGCAGTACGAACGCCCGGTCTTCTGTAAAATCCTCTCGAGATGATTTTCTCCATTAGACCCGGTGGTCTGGGGCAAGTGAAAAGTTCGAAGAGCCGTTTATGACCATAAAGACAAGTCAGGTTGCAGGGCAACAGGATTGTACATCCCCAGCAGTTGGCTCTCCCCAACATTGAGATTGCTCTTTCCCCAGCAGGACAAACTTTCCTCAGCAGAGCAGACCGCCCCCAGCAGGAGACTTGAGAAGTATTCCCTCCGGATCAAGACGTTATTTCCCCACAGAATCTGGGTGTCCACCTTCCCCATCCAGTCAGGAAGCGTGCTTTCACCAACGATGTAGGTGGGAGTAAAGTCATTCTCCCCTTCAGCAGGCTAAGTTCAGCAGTATCACCAAGCAGGATGGTATTATGTACTGTTTTCCCCAAGCAGGATGGTATTATGGGCTGGCATCCCCCAGCAGGTTCTGAGCCTAATTGGTTATTGGCAATCCTCAGTAACAGACTTCCAGTTCCGCTATTGGCGTCCATTCTCAACTCCCCCAGCAGAGGAGAAATCTCAGGTTTTCGATGTTACCTTCGGTGAAAGACAGGTGTAACCCCCGGTGGTTCTTTTGGGATTTCATCCCCAGCAGAAGTTGTTGATCCAAAGAGTCGATCAGTATGACCCTTCTCAGCAGAGTTCCTGGATTCAGGGGACAATTTATTTTTGTCATCCCCAACTGAATTGGTCTTTTCTCTCCAGCATTTATTTTACTGGAGAGACCCCTTTTGCATATCATAAGCATTTGCATTGCATCCTCAAACGCGTAGCATTTCCACTTCGTGTGGAGCATTACGACACTATTCAAACATTTGCATTTGAAGCATAAGCCAGGTTTGATACTTCCCTTGCCAGTTTCTCTTTCTCAGCAGAGATGGCATAACTCAGGAGATCTTAGAAGGATGCGTTCCTCATAATTGTGCTCCCCGGCAGAGTCTTTTATTTAGACTTCTCCTTCCCCAACGGAGTCATCTTAACTGTGGATTTTGAGTCGGTTGGGAGTTTGCCTTTGTTTGGCCCTTCTGTGAAATCCCGTTCTCACCTGATATTCAGTTCTCGCTTGACATATTTTCTTTTGTCAGTTCCCTTTATCAGCAGGGATGGCTTTTATTTTGCTAGTTCTCTTTATCAGCAGAGATAGCAATCTTTCGGATATGTTCTTCGTCAGTTCCCTTTATCAGCAGGGATGGCATTTTGTTTGCTAATTCTCTTTATCAACAGAGATAGCAACCTTTTGGATATTTTCTTTTGTCAGTTCCCTTTGTCAGCAGGGATGACATTTATTTTGCTAGTTTCTCTTTATCAGCAGAGATAGCAATCTTTTGAAGATTTTCTTTCGTCAGTTTCCCTTTATCAGCAGGGATGGCATTTATTTTGCTAGTTTCTCTTTATCAGCAGAGATAGCAATCTTTTGAAGATTTTCTTTCGTCAGTTTCCCTTTATCAGCAGGGATGGCATTTATATTGCTAGTTTCTCTTTATCAGCAGAGATAGCAATCTTTTGAAGATTTTCTTTCGTCAGTTTCCCTTTATCAGCAGGGATGGCATTTATTTTGCTAGTTTCTCTTTATCAGCAGAGATATCAATCTTTTGAAGATTTTCTTTCGTCAGTTTCCCTTTATCAGCAGGGATGGCATTTATTTTGTTAGTTTCTCTTTATCAGCAGAGATAGCAAGCTCTTGAAGATATTCTTTTGTCAGTGTCCCTTTATCAGCAGGGATGGCATTTATTTCGCTAGTTCTCTTTATCAACAGAGATAGCAATCTTTTGAAGATTTCTTTCGGCAGTTCCCTTTATTAGCAGGGATGGCATTTTTCAAGATTCCTTTGTCAGTTCTCTTTATCAGCAGAGATGACATAACCTGGGAGAGTTTGTTTCACTTTATACCCAGCATAGCTAGCACTCATCTGCGTTGCGACAATACAGCATTTATGGCTAATTCTCCAGTGGAGGATTGCAAATTTCTGGGTTCTTTGGTATTCAATCTCCGTGCATCCTGATTGTCTGAAAGCCGTCGCTATCATACCTTCAGGACCAAGTTGATTGAATAGGGGCAGCTGTTGCACCCCAAAATTTGCCCTCCTTACTTTATTACTAACTGGCTTATGTTGCATTGCATTTTGCATTATCATGTGTGCATATCATTGGTTCTTAGCATGGGGTCAAGGTGTCTGAGGCAGTTCTTCATAGGGTCAAGCAAGAGTCCTGGTATTGTCCAAGAGAGCTCAGGTGGATCACTCTCTCCTAACCAGTGCATAAATTAGGGTTTTGAGATTCTTGGGTTTATTGCTCCAATGGGCAAGTTCCTTGAGTTTTTATCATCACTAAATGGCATGTCTTATCTTTGTTGGAGAGGATACACATCATATACAGAGCAATTTAGATTTGGAGACTGTGCTATTTTCTCATAGACTGAGGGTACCAAAACTAGGGTTTGCTATAAAGTCAGTTTATTTCTGATTTTTTGGGCAAGACTTGATTCTATGGTATTCCTTGGGTCCCTAAGTACCTAGGGATGGGAGGTTGTCCATCAGTTTGGTTCAGGAGAAGTTCAATTGGCCAATGGATTGGAAATCAAGTGAATGGGGTAAAAGTCAACAGTGAGAGGAGAAGTCAACTGTGGAATTTTGAGGTTCTCTCCAAGGTTTTCAAGGTCTCACATCCTCATATGGTCTTCAAGAGTCAAGTTTCATACCATTTATCAAGAATCAGGAGTTGGTGCAAAAGTTACTAAATATGGAAATGACCTATAATTTGAAAGTTTCCTTTTTGGGCAAGTTCCTGCACTGCATTCAACTTGACTTTTCACTATCAAGAAAGCTTCAAATGAATTTTTCTCCAACATTAAAGTTGAAGATCTTTTTCTCCTCTTTCCAACAAGTACTAGTGGGTCTCCATATCATTTGTGAAACTCAACTTATGGTCAAAAGAAGACAAAGTGGTTTTTAGGGTTTCTCATGGTTCCATTTTCACAACTTTGGGCATAATGACCTATAATAAATTCCATTGCTTCATGCCACATTCTAATATCAAAATAAATTCCTTGAGGATTATTTTGGGCCCAAGAATTAAGAAATTCCATGGTGTGTTCTTCACTTATTCTCCGTTATTCAAAATTGACAAATTATTTAAAACTCATGAATCAAATGGTTTCAAGGCCCAATGGCAATATGGGTGTAATTAGCAATTCAAACCCAAGTGATCCATCATAGAATATTGGGATATCCATGCATGGAAGAGGTGTATCCAACATTATGTGATTTTCCAAAATTATTCAAAAACTCATTAAGTAAAGAATTGCCCAAGCCCAATTCATTATCAGTGGAAAACCCTAGTCTATTTAAACCTATCCATGCACTGGTTAGGATGGATTCACGTACATTTGGAGGAGAGTTGAAGTGTGCAACCTAAAGCTTTTCTTCAACAAATCTCACAATCCACAAGGTTTTTTCAAGAACTTCTTCCACAAACCTCTTCCTGGTGATCCATAGAGTAAAGACCAACCATCATTCGCAGCTAAAAGCAAGGATTCAGACTGTGCCATCTCAGGTTAGTCACTTTTTGCATGATCATGAAACTCAATTTTTAAGTATGCATATTGATGTGTGGCATCCATGGATCATGCTGGTATAATTTGTTTTGTGTTTGGACGTGTGTATGGCTTGTATCGTGAGTTTGAGTTTTTGAGCCCTAACCTTTTTCTTTTTGTTTTTTATTATGCATTGGTTATTTGAAATTTGTGATGACATATTTGGATTCCTTGTGATTTTCTGGTTCAAATGGTGTATTCGCATGCGTTTTTTGGACGAGTATTGAGTTGCAGGTGACCGAAGAAGGGAGCGGAACCCTAACTCTGGCGGTGGCGGACGAACCAGTCCGGCGAGGAGGTTGGAGGTAGGTGACGGGTTCTGGGCCGTTGATCTCTCCCATCGTGTGGCCATTATTGCGCCACTGAAGAATCTCAACCGATAAACAGTCCACAAGCTCAACCATGAATAAAAACCTAAATCACCCAGATGTACACTGATGAACTTTGCAGAAGATGACTTGCAGAATCGCCCCGAACAGGGCAAACACTTATAACAAGAAAATCCTTCGATCCCATGTCTCAGAAAACCAATGCAATGATATGATGAAGATGCCAATGAAAAAAGAAACAAAAGCCAGAAAAAGATAGGGCAAATTTTGGGGTACTACAGCTGCCCCTATTCAATCAACTTGGACCTGAAAGGATGATAGCAACTGCTTTCAGACATTCAAGGTACAAGGTGATTGAATACAAAAAGAACCGCAAAATTTGCACTTTGTGGAGAATAAGAAAAAGGTATTGAACCCAACCAAATGAACACTGCTTGGATAAAACTCTGGTGGGAAGAATAGCATTGGAGAGATGTCTTTTAGAACGACGCCAGATGACTACTGGCTTGCCATACTGCGGATGGACTTGGAAAACATCTTTTTACACGACGCCAGACGACTACTGGTTTGCCACGCTGCGGGTGGACTTTAACATCGTCTTTTAAATGGAGTCAGACAACTACTAACTTGCCACACTGCGGGTGGACTTTGCAGCCTTTTGCAACCCTAAGATGGACTTTCGCTAATCTGCGGTTGGACTTTGAAACCTTGCCACCCTTAGATGGACTTTCGCCAATCTGCGGTTGGACTTTGCTGATTTGCTACCCTAAGATGGATTTTTGCCTGGAGGTTTGTAGAACCAACGGACCTACAAAGATGACTCCGCTGGGGATAAGAGGGTAGACCATCAACTCTGAGATTGATGAAAAATGGCATTCGCTCTGAGATTGAGAAAATTTGAAGTAAACATTAACACTGAGGTTGAGGAAGAGGTAGACATCAACTCTGAGGTTGAGAAAAACCATAACTTCAACTCTGGGGTCAGAAGAAGGATATACATCAACTCTGAGGTTGGAGACATGCCACAATACGTCTACTCTGAGGTCGGGGATGAAAGGCGCCAACTAGGAGTTTTGGGAAGAAAGGGACGTTCATCAACTCTGAGGTTGAGAAGAGGTACACGCAAACTTTGAAGTTGGTAAAGAAAAGGATATTCATCAACTCTGAGGTTGAGAAGAGGACCACGATAACTTTGAATTTGGTAAAGAACAGGATATTCATCAACTCTGAGGTTGAGAAAAGGAGGTGCGACAACTCTGAGGTTGGATAAAGGAGGCGTCAATTCTGAGATTGGGAGCAAAAGAAGGTACGACAACTCTGAGGTTGGGGACGAAAGGCTTTAACTATGAGGTTGGAGAGAAGATATACAACAACTTTGAAGTTGGGGCAGAAAATGATATTCATCAACTCTGAGGTTGGGAAAAGGTATACGTCAACTTTGAAGTTGGAGAAAGGCTATACGACAACTCCGAGGTTGGTAAAAAAGGCTTCAACTCTGAGGTTGGAGAAGGAATGTACGACAACTTTGAAGTTGGTATAAAGGGCGTCAACTCCGAGGTTGGAAAAAACAGGCGTCAACTCTGAAGTTGGGGAAAAAAAAAGAGGTACGACAACTCTGAGGTTGGAAAAAGGTGACAACTCTGAGGTTGGAAAAGAAAAGGGCGTCAACTCTGAGGTTGGATAAAACAGGCGTCAACTCTGAAGTTGGGGAAAATAGGCGTCAACTCGGAGGTTAGGGATCACTGTCTTGATTGAGGGTTGATCTGGGATTTCGTACAAGGTACCAAATCTGGCTTATGCTTCGATGCATGTTTGAATTTTCTTTCTATGGCGTAATGCTCCATACGAAATGGAAATGCTACGCGTTTTGAGGATGCAATGCAATGATGATTACTACATGCAAGAATGAGAGGACACTCCACCGGGGAACACGTAGAACAGAATAAGCAAACTTCGCTAAGGAAGGGATCACCAATATCTGACCTCCTGTGGGGAGATAACCAACTGTACCACCAATAACCACTGGTGATGCAAACCCTGTCGGGGAACCGCAAGCTGAATTGCAAACTCTGTTGGGGAGATGCCAATAAAGATTGGACTTTGAACCGCTGAGAATGCCAATAACCGTTGAACTTTGACTTGCGTGAAAATACCAAACCTGACTTTTGAGGAAGAGAATACTCTGACTTCTCACCGTCTTCAAACTGCTTGAAGATATGCCATCATCTTACCCTACTGAGAATGAGGAATCCACCTGCACTGTTGGGGATAAGGAATCTTCATAAAGAACCCCTTTCGTTTTGAGGACGATTCTCCGCTTGGGGAAGAATATCAATTCCAACACCTTCCTGGAAAAGATACCTTCAGGTTCCTTGCTGGGGAAGAGACTTAATACTTCAAGTTTCTACTGAGTGACTGCATACCGATTATCAAGAGTGAACAACGGTTCTTTCCTGACTTACCCCAGACCATAGGGTCCAATAGAAGAAATCATCTCAAGAGGATTTTTTAGAAGACCGGGCGTTCACACTGCCCCAGGGTCTTCAAACTCTTGAAGAGATTCATCGAATCGCGATGTAACTGCCCCAGACTGTATGATCTGTGAAGGAATTTGCCCCGAGAGGACTTGTAGTGACTTGAAATATTCTGCCTCAGTATTTTGAACCTTGAAGAGGTGCCTCTGATCAGCTATCTTCTGGAGAGGATAACTTCTCATGCTCCGGAGGTGGTCTGCCTCGATACGAGCTTTGAAATGGATTTACCCCTGATCTTCGAATGAATGCCCCAGAATAACTGACCTTCAGAGAGATTTCTCGACGTGACTGCCCCTGATTGGCTACATCTCAACACTACTTACTGGGGAAAGCCCACTATGCACTGAGTTTCTTGGCGACATGCCCCTTGATATTACTTTCCTTCAGAATTTTCAAGCATCCTAACTTGGCAGGATCAAGCTTCTCGACTGACATTCACTGTGTAAGCCTCATTGATGCTTAGGCACATGTATGCAAGCAGAACGAGTTTATTATGAGAATGATAATTCTAATGCAACAGACATGTTAACCTTGAAGTTTATTGAAAATATGTCGCCAAACCCTGTGAACGAGTCACTAGTTACGACATTGATTTTTGAATGGACAACAATATGCACATGCAATACCAACAAAAATCTTATTAGCACAACTCATGGGAGTCAGGAACGCTATCTCGTTGAAGTACGCCTTCAGAATAAACCCTGTTTCAATTAGGACTTTTAAGGGTTGTAACGTGGCCTGGTTCACGGTTTTAGAAAAAGGATTTATGGCTCAAAATTTTGTTTGTACCCACCCATTCTCCTTGATGTTCTCCAGTCCTACGTCCAGTTAATTTGGCACAAGCGCTCATCTCCCAAAAGGATTTTTGTGAGGATCGGTGGTTAAGGAACCCATGAGGTTTTTTTTGGAATGGCAATCACCCCTTTTTGTCTTCAGTGTTTTGGTCACACGACTTGTTCCTTATCGAGGATTTTCTCTTTTGAGCATTTCTTTTTCATTTTTCGCTTCTTTATTTTCCTGATTTTTCCTGGACTGATTCTTTCTGAGTTTTTCGATTTTGAAGTCCAGCGGGATGCCCTAACTTTTGCCTAAGTCACTTTTTTCAAGTTTTGACTTAGCGGGCTTTCTTTCTTTTTTTTTTCTTTGATTCTCTTTTTCTTTGAACAAATCGTGTGACACTGGTTGTCTGACTTGCCTGAAAGGGTTGTGACTACCTCATTACTTTGAACACTGATGGATAACCATTGTTTTCACATCTTTTGACCTCTTCAAGGTAATGGATCCTCAGATGCTCACTCCTTTCGAAATTTGAACGCTTGGTCAAATTACTGACAACTACCCTGCCCCTGGTTATATGTGAGGGTTTTTTTGAATGAAAAGAAACTCCTACTTCAAGGCTCAAAGGGGTTGACGAGGGTCTATCTCCCTTATATCTCCAGTGTTTGGGGATTTGAAATAATGCCTGTACATCATCAACAGGTTTTTATCCAAAAGCATACAACCAAAGATTTTGCGTTTTTACCTCATCATCCTCCCTCCAAGAGTTTAAGCAAGAAAATTGGTATTGCAATGCACATAAACATTATATGAATGAATAAAAATGAATTACTTCAAGAAAAAAACATATTCATTGCATTAAAACATCATTCAGAACACAAACAAGTTTTTAATGCATACAACGCTTTAACAAGAAATGAAAAACTACAAATGAAAATGCAGTAAAGAAGCTGAAGATTGCCATCGCTGAGGAGGCTTGATTCTGTCTGGACTTCCTTGTAAACTGAGTGCTCACTTGAGACAGGAGGCTTCAATTGATGTACATATCATCTTCAGTGAATGCAATGATCTCTGAGTCCACCAGGTCTTGCACCTTGTGCTTGAACACGTTGCAATTTTCAATGGAATGACCCGGTGTGTCTGAGTGATACTCGCATCTAGCATCCAGATCATAATTAGGAGGAATGGGGTCAGGGACAGGCTTGGCATCCCTTAGTTCAACCAGAGAACTCTCAAGCAGACGTGCAAGAACATCATTGTGAGGAATAGGGAGTGGATTGAACTTTCGCGCAGGCCTCCGTGATCTTTGTTGTCTCTGTTGCTGAGGAGCATAAGGTCGCTGATACTGAACAGGCCGTTGAACAATAGGAGGAATATACACATCACTAGTTTCTCCTTTCTTTCCCTTTGAGGACCCAACATAAGGTTTCTTTGCATCTTCAGCAGCAATTCGAATCTTTCCCGTCTTGATGCCATTTTCGACTCTTTCTCCTGCCAATACAAGACCTGAAAATCCAGCTGACAAACATCCAACCAATTTCTCATAATAATGCCCCTGAAGCGTATCCATGAACATATCAACGAGCTCTCTTTCCAACATCGGAGGTTGAACTTGGGAAGCCAATTCACGCCACCTCTGGGAGTATTCTTTGAAGCTTTCGTTTTGTCCCTGAGAAAGACTCTGCAATTGTATTCTATTAGGCGCCATGTCCGTGTTGTATTGGTAGTTCTTGATGAAAGCCTCTGCCAAATCTCTTCAGCTTTTAATATGCGTTCTCTCCAAGCTCATATACCAGTCTAAAGATGCCCCAGTTAAGCTGTCCTGAAAGAAATGCATCAACAGCTTCTCATCATCCGTATAGGCAGGCATTTTGCTGGAATATGCCCTGATGTGAAGCTTAGGGCAGGTGCTTCCATTGTACTTTTCGAAAGGAGGCGCCTTGAACTTCGGAGGAACCTTCACACCTGGGACCAACCCTAAGTCATACATGTCTATACCCAAATCATTATGGCCTTTAATAACCTTCAATCTCTCTTCGAGCATATGAAGCCTCTTGTCCGCCTCAGTAGGGAAATTCATCTCAGCATCGTAAAATTGTTCTTCCTGATTATCCACCTTCTGACAAGGAACATGAATCCTAGCAGCACTTCCTCTGGATTGACTCATAGGATAGGGTGGAGGAAGATCAACACGTGGAGGATTCACAACTCCACCCGGAGTATTATCAACAACATTCCCATTACCAGCCTCTGGGATAACAACAACAATCCTTTGAATAACTTCCCCTAGTTCCTCTTGTTGTTGAGCTATGCCCTGCATCATCTCAAAGCACTGGGCCAAACGAATCTAGAGTTCCGACAACTCTGCTCGCATCTGATCCATGATCCTCCTCTGATTGCTTCAAGTTGCGTAGTGGTGAGAAGTCAAGCTTGCAGTTCTGGAGACAATACCAAGTGAGAATAAAAATCCCCTCTCTGAATACCTGTTATGCATATGAGTATGAGAATGCCAAATGTCATGCAATGCAAATGCAAAGACACGGGATCAAGGTATCCACAAAGCTCTGGATAAGTGTTGTGCTGTTGACTGGACAAATTCAAAGGTATGCTCTAAAGAGAATACCAGAATACCAGGCTGATAAGTCCACACTGATAAGAAGACCAGAAAACCAGGTATGTTGAAGGTTACGGTTACCTGCAAACCTGTAAACACCCACCTATTCTCACATGTGGGTACTAAGATCCTCAGTATCCCGGGCTCTCAGGTCGAGAAATGATGATACGTTCACCATTTCTGGTTTGGCATCATCATCAATCGAGGAGGCCTCAACTTATTCTCCAAAGCGAAAGGTCCTCAGCTTCTGGCACTGAGGTCCAGAAGCAATAGTACATTCATCCCTCGGGGTATAGTACTATCGCCAATCGAGAAGTGCCTCTACTGATTCTCTTTCAAAAAGGACAACCTATAGCAAGTTCCCAGCATTGGGTCCTCGGATCGAGAATGTGTAATGGGTTTTCCATTTCTGGTCTGCCACTATCACATCTCGGGAGGAGTGCCGTAACTGAGTCCTCGGGAATGGTCACCAGAGTCGACAGCTCTCTAGATCAACATTCTGAAATGCGCAAGACACGCACGTCAAAATATCTCCCAAGATAGCCTCGTTTGGATGTGAATTTCGTGAACACCAAACGCACCAAGGCGGCACGTAGGTCCCACTACTTTCCCCTCTAGTCCTAAGTGTATGCTCAAGCTTGTGTATTGGGCTTATCTCTCAAAATAACCCAACCTGCCAAACAGAAAACCAGCACATCACAACACAGTCCAACATATGATAACAATGAGATGCAATAAAATGCGGTAAAAACAGTAATATACAGTAATATACAACAAATAATGCACAACAGAAAACACCCAATGAAATAAACAGTCAAGCGCTAGGATTGACTCGCTAAAGGGGATGGACCAGCAAGAGGTCAACCAGAGTCCCCAGCAGAGTCGCCAACTGTCGCTCCTGGGATTTTCATCCTAGTACAAACGCGAAAGTGGCACCGAAACAGAGTCGCCAGCAATGTGTATTTATCCCAAGAGAGGGAAAGGAAACACTGCATGAACCTGAGAGGAAGGATAGAGCATGGTCTTGCGACCAAGTGAACTGGGTTCGGGAGTCGGTTACGCGAGAGAAAGGTATTAGCACCCCCACGCGTCCATCGTACCCGATGGGATCCACGCTCGTTGCTTCAATCAAAGGGTGATAGAAAAGATACTGGAAAAGAATGGAAGGGGAAAGGGAAACAAATGTAGGGAAAATAAAAGAAGTGCTCACATGGACCCTACCCCACTGCCTACGTATCTCACCGGGAACATGATAATCAGAGCGACATAGTTCCCCTCACCTAGGGAAAGTTGTTTATGTTTTTTAGTGGAATACGTCAACGTTCGCGTCCCAGCAGTTAGGTGTTGCAGCTCGCTGTAGGGAGACTTAGGCGTTACATGTTTGCAGTAGAACGGACTTGACGAGTCCTTAAGGAAGGAGAATGAGATGAGGAGAGAAATCCTGAAGGAAAGACGTTATTGTTTGTTTGAAGTTTCTTAGAAAGAAGTGTCTTTGAAGTTGTTTGTGTGTTTTGTAACACATATTGTATTTAAGTCCCTTATGTAAGATCGAATGCCTCGCATATCGACCCAAGACGGGACGTACGCTAAACATTCTAAGAAAGTGAGAGAAGACCCCTCACTATCTTATTCTCACATGAAAGGCTCAAATGCAATATTTGTTATGCCTTTATTAAGTGTTTTTTACTTTTTATTTTGAGATGAGAAGAGAAGACTCAAAGGTCGATAAAGGTAAAAATCTAATGAGGGAGACTAAGACTCAATCTTAATGTTATCATACATGGTGATCCTATGGTTAATGAGATTTGAGGAGCACTATCCTAAAAAAGAAGGAGAAGAACATAAGAAGCAACTTACTTCCAAGATGGAAGTTAAGTTGATCCTAAAGAGGGATGAAGAAGATTAAGCAAGCAAAGAAGCAATTAATCAGGAACTAAACAGAAATTAATCAACAAGATAATCCAAGTTAGAATTAAAATGCTAATTAAAAAGAAGATTAAATTCTAACAAGAAAAGTTAATTTGTTTAATTCTAAAATTAATTCTAAAATTAGTTCAAGGCAATTCTAAACTAAATCTAAAAACATTAATCCTAAAGTTAAATCTAGAATTAAAACTAATATTAATCCTAAAATTTATTCCAATTAATTTCTAGCTAAAAAATATAATCCTAACTAGTAAAAAATTAAATCTAACTACTAAAAGTGAGTTAACCAAAATTAGGATTAAAAATTAAAATCAAAACCCAAAATTAAAATCTAATTCTCTAATTAAAACCTAATTTCTAAAAGATAATCTAATTAAAAGAAAATTTAGTTCTAAAACTAAAAAAATCTATTATTGAAAATTAGTCAAAATTCAAGATGAAAAAACAATTAGAAAGGACAACAGGTTTTTTGGAGGTGCAAATAGAATTCAGGCGCTGGGCCTTGTCTCAGGCCCAAAACTTGAAAACTGAAGTCATAAAGGGGTGCGGTAATGTTTCACGGGTGTGTGATCAGTATCCTGCGCGAATGGGCTTTGGCTGAGGCCTAATAGAACTTTCATGTCCAGGGGGTGCCAACAAGTAAAAAACGATGTGGAAAAGAAAAGAGAGAAAAAACAAAATAAGGGCCCAAGGCCCGGTCCATGATGTTGCCACGGACAAGAGAAAATAACCCTAAACCTGCTTCAAAACAACTTCCAAACTCATCTTCTTCTCCTTCTCTTTGCGCCGCCGTAACCTCACTCTACCTCCACTATACTTCTTCTTCACAACCAATAAATGCCATGGAGCCACCACCTTCATACAACCTCGCCCTCATCCCCTTCTATGCTCAACCTTCATCAACCTCTCCTTCGCCGACACTCCTTCCATAAAAAATCTCCCGAAAAAAAAAACAACATCGCGCCGTTCACTAACAACACCTTCATCAACGATTCTCAGCGCTGCGCTATGACGTCGCCGCTTCTTCACCGCGACGACCTCCACCGAACACGCACTCGGCTTCACCTCCTTCTTCCTCATCGCCAAATCGCCGAAAACAACTCACGCCACTGACTTTCGTCCACCTTGCGTCATCTCCTTCATTCGGCTTAAACAAACAACAATGCCATGATTCACCGTTCCGCCGCGCCATGGCCTCTCTCCGGCGGCTGCCGAACCTCTCTGATATCCACAAAACAGCAAAATGATCTCACCTCACTCTCACTCATAACATACGAAATCTAACGGCGTAACGATCCAAACGCGACGTGAATCGCGCAACAAACTCAAACTATCTCTCACAGTCCGCAACAACACGAACGAAATGAAGAACGACGTCAACACAGAATCAAAAATTCAGATCGAGATCGACTTACCTACCGGAGCAGTTCCGGCGACTCTTCGAAGTTGACAAAAATGAAGAGAAAACCAGAGATAATCTTCAGGTATGCATAATTTTGCTCGATTCCGCTGTTCCTCTTCGATTCTTCAATCTTCTTTTTCTTCTGCTTGATTATACCGTGTTATTGTTGTTGCGTGTTAATGTTTCTACTCCTTGTTCGATCTTCTTCTAATTGCGATTATCCTTTCTTCTTCTCGCTTCTGAGACAGCTTCTTCTTGTTGTTGTTGTTAAGATCACAGATCGTTGAATTGATTTTGAATCGCTTCTGTAACTTTGAATTGCTGTTGATATTGTTGTTTTGGATTGCAGGTTTAGAAGAGGATGAAGGTTGGAGTGTGATGTTGATTCTCTGCACGTTTTTGAATGGAAGAGGACGAGTGATGGAGGAACTTGCAGAGCTAATGGAAAATGGAAGAAGGGAATTGAGAAATTGTGCAGAATGCAGAAGAGCTCCAGAATGAAGATGGTGTTTCTGATTTATAGGAGGAGATGGAGAGTAGAATGGATATTTCTGGTGAAATCTGTTAGAAAATTCTGTGTATGAATTCTGTTAGAGTGATTTGTGAAAATTCCGTTGGGAACTTCTATCACGCCTTTTTGCACCAGAGTGTTGAAATAGTTTCTTTTTTCTTCTGTTGGGACTTTTGTTGAGAAATTGTCACGAGTTTGTTCTGTATTGTACTTTCTCTGAATCAATTTTTCTGGTATTAATTGCACCCCGCGCCTTTGCTTTGTTATGTTTTTTTCCTGAACTTTTATTATTGCATTGAGAAAAGTTTCGCCAGTTAGGATCCACACCAAATGGAAGCACATAACGCCCACCATATAGCAGCAGCAGGCATATTCCGTGGACCCAATCTCCAAACATTACTGCAAAAGAAATGTAAATTGTACCCACTTGAGAATTGTTGTCAAAAGTTGCACGTTGCATTTATCATATGTGAATTTGGATTGTAAAATGAATAATGAAGGTGGACATATATTAGTTTTAAATGATCATAAAAATGGCTGGGTATATGAATTTGACATGAAAATGTATTTAAAATGAAATTAAGAAAAAAAGGAATGGATATGAACAAATTGGTTTATGTGGAGATAGAATTGAAATTGGTTTGAATTGGATAAAAATATGGATATTATAAATGGATACACAAGATGGATTTGGAGATTGAAAGTGGATAACAAAAATGGAAATGGATAATTGGTTTAGAAAAATGGATGAAATATGGTTACTTGTGATAAAATGGATAATAGGAAAGGTAAAAATTGGATTTGAAAATGGTAAGGAATGGATATTGAAATAAATTTGAATGTGGAAAGAAAATTGGTTAAAATGGTTGAAAATGGTCATGATGGATAGAAAATGGATAACCCAAAGAATTCAAAACCAATCACAAACTATTCACAAGCCTCTGATAAAATGGTCACAGCTACCACTGAATAATCTGGCCACTCACATGATCCACTGAATAATCTCAACCGATAAACAGTCCACAAGCTCAACCATGAATAAAAACCTAAACCACCCAGATGTACACTGATGAACTTTGTAGAAGATGACTTGCAGAATCTCCCCAAACAGGGCAAACACTTATAACAAGAAAATCCTTCGATCCCATGTCTCAGAAAACCAATGCAATGATATGATGAAGATGTCAATGAAAAAAGAAACAAAAGCCAGAAAAAGATCGGGCAAATTTTGGGGTACTACACTTCCATCGCAAGATCCCAAAGATCTTGATAACAGAAAACCACCTTGATCTGCTTGCACCAATTCTCATAATTATCTTTCTTGAGAATTGGTAGGGTCGCCGGAAAGTGCCCATTTGAATGATTCATAGCCATCACGATTTTCCTCCTTGAATCGGAACCGGAGCTCTAGATACCAGATGTTGGAAATTCACCACAACCTATAGTGATTCCGCTTCAATCTTGATCTCAAGATTGATGACCAACCCACAAACAATACGTAATGACAATGAAAAAGGAAGAACAAACAAGAACAGCAAGAAAGAAAAAAGAGAGAAGAGATATATTTGGGGGAAATGTTCTACCCACGAACTGTGGAATTTCTGAATATATTGCACTTTCACTGTTAAATCTGCAACTGTGAATACAATACAACGTTATGATTACAATGCAAGGATACTTACTATTTATAGATATAGATTTGCAAAGGCCCAAAATTAAAAGTCCAAAATATCAAATCTAATCTAAACAAATTTGAATCCAATCAAATCAAATCTAACACGATTCTGTCGAAACATCCTAAACAATTCGACACGACACTAAGCTATGAATACTTCGACTTCGACACTATGAATTATATTTAACAAGTGTGAGTAGCAGTTATATGTAGGGGTGTTCGCGGTGCGGTTTGGGCGGTTTTGACGCTAAAAATCATCCGAACCGCGAGAGAAAAAAGCATACGGTTCGGTTTGGTTCGGTTGGCTTTTAGAAAAAATTCGAACCAAACCAAACCAAATCAATGCGTTTTGGGTTGGTTCGGTTGGTTCGGTTTTTTACAAGATTTTTATTGAGCCATACATACACATATAAAGAACAACATAACTTTGTGTTTAGTCATTCATATATTACCAAATAACGAAATAAACTCATCATATTGAGATACAAATTTCTCATTCAATATACAAAAAATTAATTTAATCAAAAGTGGAAAAAATAGTAGCATAAAACAATATCAAAAATATTATAATTAAACAAAAAAATAGAGAAGAATGGGGATTAGAGAAAAAAGAAAAAAAAACATAAGAGATATGAGATTAGAGAAGAAAAGTGCGATAAAAACGTAATTAGAAGAGAAAATAGTAACATAAAAATGAGAAGATGAAAAAGAAAGAACATGTGACATAAGAGATTAGTGTAGAAGATTTGAGAATGTTGAAACTTAAAAGCTAATAGGTTTGAGTTTTGGGTTGGATGTGGGATAAGTGAAGTTTGAGTTGTAATATAATGCGGTTTGGTTTAGTTTAGTTCGGTTTGTAAAATACAAACCGCAAACCAAACCGAACCGCGCGGTTTTGTTAAAAAATGACCCGAACCAAATGCGGTTTTTTGCGGTTTCGGTTTGATTTGGTTTGGTTTGCGGTTTTTTATTGGGTTGGTTCGGTTTTGAACACCCTTAATTATATGGTAGAATTAGAAGGACTTAAATGATTTTAGCCCTCTCTATTAAAAAAAAAAAAACTATCAATACACTATAAATGAATAGATATAAACTCTCTTAATTGCCCTTTCCAATTTTAAATCTACTCACTAACAAAGGCTATAACATTAATCAATTAATTATCTACCTAAATACGCATTATCATACAATTTAATATCTTTTGCACAATATCGCACCATACTCTTGTGTATTATCTTCTTACACGATCAAATTCTTGCACAGTACTGCTACCAGAATATGATACATATGTTCCTATCCCTATAACATATATTTTGTGAAATTCCTTTTGTGCTTGCTTATTGTGTTCATATATACCGTTCATGTTTATTTTTATTAACATACATATGCCCTAAGTTCTTTGTAATTCTTTGCTTTGTAATAATTAATTTAAAATACAAGTCGGTTATACAAGATGCAAAGGTTATTTTTTCTTCCCTCTGTTCGTAAGATTCATCATGATTTCAACCCCTCATTATACATTTTGTTATGTTATGCAGGGAGAACGAATACAAGTCGTCACTTGCAGTAGGGAATTCAAAGAGTGGGTTGACAAACTGAATGAGTATGATACATACATGTTGTATAACGGTGAGCCCATGATCAATTTTTTGTAGTTCAAGGTTTGTGACAACAAACTGATGTTGATGTTCGATGGCGGTACAACTGTATCCAAGATTGAAATTCCTGACTTCCCTCCACATCAATACAATTTTAAGTACATCTCTGATTTTCTCAACGGATCATTTAAGTCTCACTGCTTATATGGTAAATTTCATATAACATGTTAATTTGTTTGTTAAACTATATCTTTTATATGGCTATGGGAATCTCATTACTAATAAATTGGTTGAATTGTGAAATGTTAGGGAAGTAAAACATGGTACAATTAAATATTTCATTTTAAATGTATATGTATATTTAAATATATTTTATACCGATTAAATTAACTTACCCGTACAGACGCACGTGTATCTTACTAGTTTAAACTTTAATTTGCAACATTCATATTCATTTACTAGAGTGACAAATACAATTTAGGTTCGTATAAAGATTGTTAACAACATTTTTTTGCATATCTAATGGCGGGAGATGCAGAAAGTAGTGCCACTTACTGGATTTTGGTGGGTTTGAGAACAAGAAGTGTAAAATGTACACGCAATGAAGATGTTCTTATGTAAAAATCTTATTGAGATCTTGAAATTTGTCACCCTTGGCATACTTGTAAAGTGCAGAGGGAAAAACAACACCATTTAATAGGACCTATATTGCTTCCACACAATGATTAAATGAGAAAATGTATGGAATAGCATAAATATATATTTTTTGATGTGTAGACTTACATTTTCAGGTAAAATGCAGCATTTTTGTGAGGCAAGTTGAACAATCATACATTTTTATAGTGTTGGGCTTGTTGCCTACTTTTTCCTTTTCTAATCTGATTAGATACCAAACAAAGATCAATGGTAATCCATCTAAGTAACATACTTAAAAGGCATGTTAAACCCAACCTGTGACTGAGTTTTAGTGGAGAACAAAATACATGTTAATTGCTTTGTTAAACCAATATACAATATTTTCAATCACACAAACACTAAACCATATATTATTTCCTCATTTTCCCTTTACATAAGTCTTTTAACCATGCCATACAAGGCTAAGTTTTATGCAAATAACTCAACGCTCTTCAAACCGGTAAAGTCCGCAAAGGTTTATAAGTAACCACACACAGGCATGGTGTAATCAACCATTTCAAAAGCAAATTTTGGTTGACTTGCCAAGGCATGCATTTTCCTAATCCAAGTATCAGACTATGCTGTATGTTACTCTCTAGTTTCTAGAATATTTGCCATTTAAATAATATATATAAATAACAAGGAGATATATATAATGTTAATAGTACAGTGAAGATGATAAATAAATGGAAGTCAAGTCCATTGTACATGTCTCACTCCATCCTCGCTCAAGTTCCAAGCTCCTTCTGCTATTTCATGATACAACTGATTCCATTCCCAATTTGAGTACCCGAAGAAAAACCAGTAACCGTCAACTGGTTGATTTGCTAATTTAAGCTCCTCGATTTTACTAATTGTCGCTATGTGATTAAGGAAGTAAGTTTTGGGTAGGATTTCGGGTAAATTATTTTCGAAAACTATTCTAGTTAAAGGATAAAAGAGGCATTCCGGTTTTCACAACTGGACCCCCAAGGACAAAGGAGCCTCTTTCAATATTTCCAAGTCTTCTTCAAATTTAGGCAGAAAACTCTAGTTTAGATGCTTGTTAATGATAAGATCTTCA
Source organism: Lathyrus tuberosus (assembly GCA_022829125.1). NCBI lineage: Eukaryota > Viridiplantae > Streptophyta > Magnoliopsida > Fabales > Fabaceae > Lathyrus > Lathyrus tuberosus. Next base: position 2,721,791 of record JALAZF010000368.1, on the reverse strand, counting down.
AATCCAGTTATTTGATTGGCTGCCACTATGAGAATCTTGGATCCATCAAATGGCTAAACCCCCCAAAAGTTTTTCTGCAGCAATTAGCACCGAACGGACCACCACGTGAGGCAATGTTTCACCCCATTCATTTGATACTGGTATATTTATCATGTTGGGTTCTACCGCCTGATTCAGTATTCTATCTTGACCTGGGAATCCACAATATTTGGTCCACATGTGAAATGATTCCTTGTGAACATCAGTTTGCAAAGTGCCATGTAAGTTTTGATTCTTAACTACTCTTTCAGACAGTCACAGAACTCCTAGGGGAGTCATGACAAAAGAATTTAAACTAACAATTAATGTTTAGGTATCACAAAACAGAAAACAGGAAATTAGAAGGTAATGTGCTAATAAAAGCATAAGTCAAAAATTGCATTAAACAAAAACTAAAAACCGAGCAGTGCTTATAGTTACAAAGAGAAACAGAAAACAACAAAGCCAATCTAAAAACTAAAAACTGAGCAGTGCTTATAGTTACAAAAAGAAACAGAAAACAACAAAGCCAATCTAACTCCTACACCAGAAACAGCTAAAAGCTCAGAAGGACAAAAAGATTGTTATAAATAAAAACATCAATGCATTAAACTCCACTACTACTGAACCAACAAAAAAAAGCCTACTGCAAACCACCAAGCTGAAAAACACACTCAGAAAAGAGCTGGAACCAAATGCAAAGACAGTAAACTGGAAACAACCAAAAACTCAAATCAGGTTAAAGATCAGCCCAATAAACACTCCAAGAGACCCACTGCCACGAGGCCGAAAACCTGCTACCTCCTACAAACACTTGCACCAAACAAAGGCTACTTGACAGAATACCTTAACTGAACCTTTCTCAATCCCAAAGCCAAAACAGAAATAGGAATTGCTTCTGCAGAAACAAATGAGGAAATCTATACTATACTATTCTGATACCATAACAAAACGAAATAAGACTACTTAACAATTATTAATTGTTACTAGAGATAATAAACAAAACATAATCTTCATTAAAAATAATATTCATTAAACATATTCAAATATCATCAAGCAAAGGTGCTTCAAGAGATCAAGGCAGCTCTTTTAGATGGAAAAGATGTGAAAGGGAAAGGAAAAATTGATGGATGAAGGCTTGTTGATAATGGTGCCATGAACTTCCTTGTGTCAACAGTGGCCAAGCACACTACTATGTTGAAAAATCAACCAAAGGTGTTTTAAGAGATCAAGGCAACTCTTTTGGATGGGAAAGATGTGAAAGGGAAATGGTAAGTTGATGGATGAAGGCTTGTTGATGATGAAAACAGTCTTTTGATGATGCTGTTTGAATGATGTTTTTTTTTTTTTTTTGTATTTTGTATGCTCTAAAAGTGATATTTTTTTAAATACTGTTCGATATCTTCGCAGTAGATTTAGAATATCCATATCTAAAAAAATATCACTTTTAGGGCATATAAAACACACAAAAAAAAACATCATTCAAACATCATCATCAAACCGTTGCTTTCATCATTAACAATCCTTCATCCATCTACTTTCCCTTTTCCTTAAGCACCTTTTCTTGATTTTTCAACATAATAGTGTGTTTGGCCACGGTTTGACACAAGGAAGATCATGGCATCATCCTTCAATTCAAGTTCAACAGTTGAAGCATCGACCCCTCTTTCTTTTAGGAACAGGTGTTCCCCCTCTAGCGTCACTACCAGTGGAATCAAAATTCATATATTCCCCCACATTATCACTTGTTCCTCCAAGTTCTTATCCATTGCAGGCACTTTTTCTCCATCAATTCATTCATTCTGTGATACCAAACAGCATCCATGATTGCAGTCATGTCTTTGAGCTCCTTCCAAGTTCGATCTTTTTCAAAAAACACTTAAACCTCAACTAAGATAAATTCTCAGACTTTCCATCGTTTCGAGTTGAGCAAGGTTTCTAACTTCAGCAAGCGACCATTGAGCCATTTCTTGAAGAAAAATAAACACAAAAGATAGAGAGCTAACTATTTCACTGCTAGCAACTTTCTACTCTCTTTATATAGATAGATAGTTAAGCGGACGTTAGATTAACGTTAAAAAAGATGGAAAAGTGAGGGTTTGTTGCGAGAGACAGACCGAAGAGAGGGAGAGCGAAGAAACATGCTACTTTACTACTTTTATAATTAATCAATGGCGCTGTCTAGGGTGAGCGACCTCTATAGGTCTCTCATGTGAGAGAAATTTTTTTTTTTAATTGAATATCAACCATTGGATATTATTGGTATGAGATATTTGTAATGTCCACCATATGCAACCATGTGCAGCACTACACTGAATCACAAAGCCTTAAATTTTGTATTTTTTAAATGTGTCTTTTAAATTTTGTATCCTATAAAATATTACTAATGTTAAAAAAACAAATTAAAAGAAAAAATTAAATTTTAAAATACTTAAAATTATGAAATTAATTTTAGTTATAACTTTAAATTAATTTAGTATAATAATTTAACATTAATTTTTTTAATTTGACTTTAATTGAATATATTTTATATTTTGATTTAAATTAATTTCATTAAATTATATATTTGATTTAAATTAATTTCCGTATATTTATTTTTACTGTAGGAAAAAATAATTTTTTTAATTATAAAGTTTTTTAATTTGACTTTAATTTTTTTAATTTGACTTTAATTTTTTTAGTTTGACTTTAATTTTTTTAATTTGACTTTAATTGAATATATTTGACATTATATTATATATTTGACATTAAATTATATATTTGACATTAAATTATATATTTTGATTTAAATTAATTTCATTAAATTATATATTTGATTAAAATTAATTTCCAAAATTTTTTTTTACTGTAGGAAAAAAATAATTTTTTAAATTATGACGTTTTTTTATTTGACTTTAATTGAATATATTTGATATTATATTATATATTTGACATTAATTTGTATATTTTGATTTAAATTAATTTCATTAAATTATATATTTGATTTAAATAAATTTCCTTAAATTAATTTTTACTGTAGAAAAAAAATAATTTTTTAAATTAGGACATTTTTTAATTTGACTTTAATTTACTTAATTTGACATTAATTGACTTTAATTGAATATATTTGACATTATATTATATATTTGACATTAAATTATATATTTTGATTTAAATTAATTTCATTAAATTATATATTTGATTTAAATTAATATTAATAAATTTATTTTTACTGTAGAAAAAAATAATTTTTTAAATTATGACGTTTTTTATTTCATTAAATTATATTGACGTTTTTTAATTATTTTTTTTAAATTATATATTTTAAAATTATTTTTTAACATTAATTAGAACAAAATTTCTATATATTATTTTTAAATTTATATATTTTTAATTTGAAATTAATTTGTTTTATTTCACAAATTATGTGTGACATTAATGTTTTTAATTTGACATTAATTTTTTTAATTTGACATTAATTGGATATATTTGACAAATTATATATTTGACATTGAGTTATATATTTTGATTTAAATTAATTTTATTATATTATATATTTTGATTCATGGAAGTTGTATCTCACACATAGTAAAAATAAATTTAAAATTTAAGTATGATTTTTATTTTAAATTAATGTGAACTATGTTATAATTAAAGTTTAAATTAATATGAAATAAATTTAATGTGAACATATACCACATTTTTACAAATTCAACATGATATTGCTTAAACAATGAATAGATATTCATATTGTACCAGTGTTGAAAAAAAGACTATGCTAAATCTTGTAGAAAAAGAGCCAAGAAGAAATCCAGAATAATAACAAAAAATTTCAATTCAAGTTGCATATCAACATTACAAAGAGAGCACCAAGTTGCTCTGAAAGTTTAAATCATTAAGGTGTATTCTGCTATCAATTAAACAACACTAATTTGCAGAAACTGAAATTAGACATTCTTCATATTACATTTCTTATTTCCAATATCACTAGCTTTAGTAACAGCGACTAAGATATCATCACTTCCTCCTTCATCCAAAGCTTTGCCGCAAGCTCAGAAGCCTTAGGTGCGACCTATCCAACCGCTCCTTCAACGACATTCGCTGCAACCTTAGTTCCATCCATCATCAATGACATGTCCAACCTGCATGCTTGCTACTATGCTTACTGAAGCTACAAACTTGTTATCATCAAAGTAGTTGACAGTCAATCCGCCGGCATTAGCATAAATACCAGGTATTATAGTGACTCCTCTCTTAGACAAGATCTGAAAAAATGAACTCCATTTTATATTATAAGTTCTGAGCTCCATAATATAAGAAACAACAATGTTGCGAAAGTAACATTACCCCATGAGCTTCACGGTCAGTGGGGTGATTTGTAGCTTCTACAACCAGTTTAGCTTTAACATCAGCTGCATTTTCCCTTCAACAAGACATACCAATATTAAGTTGTTGGTCTTGAAAACCAAAATGTTAGCATAAATTAAATATAAAACTAAGATTAAGTTGTAGCTCTTGAAAACCAAATGTTAGTACAAATTTAAGATTAATTGTACGTTGTTGATTTTAGTTTCGATGACATAGATAAACATACTTGTTTATAACTCCACCAAGGCGAATGGATAAGAATATCACATTCATGGGTAAGAACGTCATCTGCATCCTTACTTGTTTTGGTGAAGCCTATTAATCAGTTTTCTCCCGATGCCCTGGCTTTCAACAGCTCTTATATCCTTTTTCTACAAATGCCACTTTAAAACATCAACCCGGAGAAGAAAACGCTATATTTGAAAGCCAAAAATACAGATATGAGTTACAATTTTAAGAGATTATTCAATCATGTGTTACAATTGTAAGCCAAATGTCAGTTTGATCCTTCCCAAACTAGCACTGCCTGAAAGTTCTCTATAACAACTCACTGTCATTAAGGAAGAAAAAGTTAGTATCATATAAGTACCAATTATGATAATCAGTTGGAGTAATAACAGAAGAAAAGAAACGACGTTTCTACAAAGCACCTGTTTTCCATCACGAATGAGCTCAATGACATGATCCCAAACAGACATCCGAATATCATTCGGTTCCAAGACCCGAAACTTAAGACAGCTACCTAAAGCAACAACCTGGTGATCCAAAATAGGAGGAACAACCAACAGCCTGGTGAGATACCGATAGCTGTTGATACACCAAATTCAACACTATTCCAGCCCACTTCTAGAGGAAAAAAACTACCAAATTTAATTATTTGTCTGTTCTGGAGGGTTATGGAAAATAACAAAAGAAAAGAAAACAATCTCAAGGCTGGCACAACTGCAATGAGCAGAGCAGCAACTTACCAATTTTTATTGACAGAGCACCAGTAGCTTGCACATAGAAAAAAAATTCATTAATAATTGAAGTAAAACTGGGAATTCCTTATAGAAATAGGAAAAAAAACATCCAGAGAATTCCCTTCAAGAAATTAACACAAGCTCATGAGAAGTTTCATTAAACATTCAGTAAGATCGGACCAGAGGAAATGGACGAAGCATAACATTCGTAACGAGGTCACAAAGAACAACTTACCACTTAGCAAATCGAGCACCTTGTAGTACTCAGCAGATCTAGAAGCCAATCCATCCAACTCTTGGCACCAAGATTCATTGTTTGAAACTGGTAGAGGAACCAAACCCTGCAAAACCAATTTTTGTTCAATCAATCATTGAGACATAACTAGCCTTAAAGCCTGTCTGGATTAACTCATCTAAGCTTATCTACCGACACAAACACGCGCTTATTTCCATAGCTCTCCAGTATAGCTTATGAAAATAGTTTACAACTTAAACATAAGCGCTTAATCAAATTGCTTATTCAATTAGAACCTTGATCCTATATTACTCACAAACAATCACAAACAACATACCTTGTCAGAAATGCAGAGGAACAAATTAAAATCTACATTTAAGGAAACTTAATCAGAAATGTAATCAGAAATGCAGAAATGTATTTAAGGAAACAATCACAAACAACATACCTTATCATCTGCATTCAACATTGCTTCAGTTCTTCACTATTCTCCCTTTTAACCTGCATTTCAGGAAACGTAATCAGAAATGCAGAGGAACAAATTAAAATCTGCAACGAACTGAGATGAAGATGTAGGAATTAGATTGCAAAATGAAACAGAGGCCCTCGAATATGCTTCAGAACAATATCACCACAACACGTATTTGGGACGAACAGAGAACCAAAACTGAAATGAGATGAAGGGATTTCGAGAAAGTGTGGGGTTTCAAGAGATGGAGGAATTTCGAGAGAAGAAGGGAGATGGGGATTAAGGGATTCGAAGAGATGTACTAAGAGATGAATGAAGGGTTTGAATTAGAAGGGATTTTGAGAGATTAGGGTTTTTGTTTAGTGAAATTAGAGAGGGGGAGATTGAAACTTAGGGCTTTCACTGAAACACGATGGAGGGAAAAGTTGGAGATTCTTAAATTTTAGAATTTTTCAGTGAAATTCAAGAGGGAAGGAAGAAAATTTGTGACTGAGTAACAATGCAGATAGAAGTTGAAGGGTTCTGAAAAATTGTTCCAATTAATGTTAAAATGACATAATTATTTTTAAAATATATTTTAAAAAATAATTTTATTAAGTTACACTTTAAAAAACGTCATAGTAAAAATATGAAATTAAAATATATAATTTAATGTCAAAATATATTTTAAAAAATAATTTTATTAACTTACATTTTACAAAACGTTATAGTAAAAATATAAAAATTTTAAAACAATATTTAGAAATATTGTTCCAATTAATGTTAAAATGACATAATTATTTTTAAAATATATTTTATAAAATAATTTTATCAAGTTACAGTAAAAAAAATATAATCTAAAACGGCCATATAATTTAAAAATTAAGTTAAAAAAATATTTTATTAAGCTAAGTAAAAAAACTTTAATGAAATTAATTTAAATCACAATCTATAAAATACATAATTATTTTTAAAATATATTTTCAAAAATAATTTTATCAACTTGACCATCCTCTATGCATCTCTGACATGGTTCACACATCATCTCCTGACTATCTTCCATGGTTCACACATCCTTGACCATCCTCTATGCATCTCTGACATGGTTCACACATCATCTTCTAACTATCTTCCAAGGTTCACACATCCTTGACCATCCTATATGCATCCCTGACATACTTCACACATCATCTCCTGACTATCTTCCATGGTTCACACATACTTGACCATCCTCTATGCATCTCACACATGCCTCACACATCATCTCCTGACTATCTTCCATGGTTCACATATCCTTGACCATCCTCTATGCATCATACACATGCTTCACACATCATCTCCTGACTATCTTCCATGGTTCGCACATCCTTGACCATCTTATATGCATCCCTGACATGCTTCACACATCATCTCCTTACTATCTTCCATGGTTCACACATCCTTGACCATCCTATATGCATCCCTGACATGTTTCACACATCATCTCCTGACTATCTTCCATGGTTCACACATCCTTCACCATCCTATATGCATCCCTGGCATGCTTCACACATCATCTCCCGACTATCTTCCATGGTTCACACATCCTTGACCATCCTACATGCATCCCTGACATGCTTCTCACATCATCTCCTGACTATCTTTCATGGTTCACACATCCTTGACCATCCTATATGCATCCCTGACATGCTTCACACATCATCTCCCGACTATCTTCTATGGTTCACACATCCTTGACCATCCTATATGCATCCCTGACATACTTCACACATCATATCCTGACTATCTTCCATGGTTCACACATCCTTGACCATCCTATATGCATCCCTGACATGATTCACACATCATCTCATGACTATCTTCCATGGTTCACACATCCTTGACCATCCTCTATGCATCATACACATGCTTCACACATAGTTGACCATCATCTATGCATCTCATACATAGTTCAACATCATCTGTTGACTACCTTTCATGGTTTACACATAGTTGACCATCATCTATTCATCTCTGACATAGTTCACCATCATCTGTTGACTATCTTCCATGGTTCACACATGATTGATCATCATCTACGCATCTCATACATAGTTCAACATCATCTCTTGACTATCTTACATGGTTTAACCATGATTGATCATCATAGTAGACCATCATCAGTTGACTGTCTGACATGGTTCACACATAGTAGTCCATCATCAATACATCCCTGACATGGTTCACACATAGTCAGCCATCATCAGTGCATTATCTGACATAGTTCACACATAGTAGACCATCATCAGTGCATCCCTGACATGGTTGACACATAGTAGACCATCATCAGTGCATCCTTGACATGGTTCACACATAGTAGACCATCATCAGTGTATCCCTGACATGGTTCACACATAGTAGACCATCATCAGTGCATCCCTGACATGGTTCACACACAGTTAACCATCATCAGTGCATCCCTGACATGGTTCACACATAGTAGACCATCATCAGTGCATCCCTGACATGGTTCACACATAGTAGTCCATCATCAGTGCATCCCAGACGTGGTTCACACATAGTAGACCATCATCAGTGCATCCCTGACATGGTTCACACATAGTACACCATCATCAGTGCATCCCTGACATGGTTCACACATAGTAGACCATCATCAGTGCATCCCTGACATGGCTCACACATAGTAGACCATCATTAGTGCATCCCTGACATAATTCACACACAGTAGACCATCATCAGTGCATCCCTGACATGGTTAACACATAGTTCACCATCATCAGTGCATCCCTGACATGGTTCACACATAGTAGACCATCATCAGTGTATCCCTGACATGGTTCACACATAGTCGGACATCATCAGTGCATTGTCTGACATGGTTCACACATAGTAAACCATCATCAGTGCATCCCTGACATGGTTCACACATAGTCGGACATCATCAGTGCATTGTCTGACATGATTCACACATGGTAGACCATCATCAGTGCATTGTCTGACATGGTTCACACATAGTAGACCATCATCAGTGCATTGTCTGACATGGTTCACACATAGTCGGACATCATCAGTTAATTGTCTAACATGGTTCACACATAGCCGGACATCATTAGTGCATTGTCTGACATGGTTCACACATAGTCGGACATCATCAGTGCATTGTCTGACATGGTTCACACATAGTAGACCATCATCAGTGCATCCCTGACATTGTTCACACATAGTTGGACATCATCAGTGCATTGTCAAATATAATTTGTGAAATAAAACCAATATATTTCAAATTAATGTATTTCAAAAATTAATGAAACCAATATATTTAAAATTTTAAAAATTTTATAATTTGTGAAATTAATGAAATAAAACCAATATATGTCAAATATAATTTGTGAAAGACCTTTTTTTTTATTGAATATCAACCATTGGATTAGATGTCTACACTATCTTCAGTGCACTGTCACACACAAGATTACCACCAAAAATCATTTAATCCATTTTTTTATTTAATCCATCAAATTATTTTCATCCATTTTTTTTTATTGGCGGACATTTTCATCTTGTCTCTCCCAACCTTTTTCTCGTTTCATTTTCATTCTCTGCAACTTGAGATCTTCATCCATTTTCGTCACTTCCTTTTTGGTTCCAGTCTGATTTCTTCTTCGTTTCTTCCATAGTCGGACATCATCAATGCATTGTCTGACATGGTTCACACATAGTAGACCATCATCAGTGCATTGTCTGACATGGTTCACACATAGTAGACCATCATCAGTGCATTGTCTGACATGGTTTACACATGGTCGGACATCATCAGTGCATTGTCTGATATGGTTTACACATAGTAGACCATCATCAGTGCATTGTCTGACATGGTTCACACATAGTCGGACATCATCAGTGCATTGTCTGACATGGTTCACACATGGTCGGACTTCATCAGTGCATTGTCTGACATGGTTCACACATAGTAGACCATCATCAGTGCATTGTCTGACATGGTTCACACATAGTCGGACATCATCAGTTAATTGTCTGGCATGGTTCACACATAGTAGACCCTCATCAGTGTATTGCCTGACATGGTTCACACATGGTCGGACATCATTAGTGCATTGTCTGACATGGTTCACACATAGTCGGACATCATCAGTTAATTGTCTGACATGGTTCACACATAGTAGACCATCATCAGTGCATTGTCTGACATGGTTCACACATAGTCGGACATCATCACTGCATTGTCTGACATGGTTCACACATGGTCCGACTTCATCAGTACATTGTCTGACATGGTTCACACATAGTCGGACATCATCAGTTAATTGTCTGACATGGTTCACACATAGTAGACCATCATTAGTGCATTGTCTGACATGGTTCACACATGGTCGGACATCATCAGTGCATTGTCTGACATGGTTCACATATAGTAGACCATCATCAGTGCATTATCTGACATGGTTCACACATAGTCGGACATCATCAGTGCATTGTCTGACATGGTTCACACATAGTAGACCATCATCAGTGCATTGTCTGACATGGTTCACACATAGTAGACCATCATCACTGCATTGTCTGACATGGTTCACACATAGTAGACCATCATCAGTGCATTGTCTGACATGGTTCACACATAGTAGACCATCATCACTGCATTGTCTGACATGGTTCACACATAGTAGACCATCATCAGTGCATTGTCTGACATGGTTCACACATAGTATACCATCATCAGTTAATTGTCTGACATGGTTCACACATAGTCGGACATCATCAGTGCATTGTCTGACATGGTTCACACATAGTAGACTATCATCAGTGCATTGTCTGACATGGTTCACACATAGTTGGACATCATCAGTGCATTGTCTGACATGGTTCACACATAGTAGATCATCATCAGTGCATTGTCTGACATGGTTCACACATGGTCGGACATCATCAGTGCATTGTCTGACATGGTTCACACATATTAGACCATCATCAGTGCATTATCTGATATGGTTCACACATGGTCGGACATCATCAGTTAATTGTCCGACATGGTTCACACATAGTCAGACATCATCAGTCCATTGTCTGACATGGTTCACACATAGTAAACCATCATCAGTACATTGTCTGACATGGTTCACACGTAGTAGACCGTCATCAGTGCATTGTGTGACATGGTTCACACATAGTCGAACATCATCAGTGCATTGTCTGACATGGTTCACACATGGTCGGACATCATCAGTTAATTGTCTGACATGGTTCACACATAGTCGGACATCATCAGTGCATTGTCTGACATGGTTCACACATAGTAGACCATCATCAGTGCATTGCCTGACATGGTTCACACATAGTCGGACATCATCAGTTAATTGTCTGACATGATTCACACATAGTAGACCTTAATCAGTGCATTGTCTGACATGGTTTACACATGGTCGGACATCATCAGTGCATTGTCTGACATGATTCACACATAGTAGACCATCATCAGTGCATTGTTTGACATGGTTCACACATGGTCGGACATCATCAGTGCATTGTATGACATGGTTCACACATAGTAGAGCATCATCAGTGCATTGTCTGACATGGTTCACACATGGTCAGACATCATCAGTGCATTGTCTGACATGGTTCACACATAGTAGACCATCATGAGTGCATTGTCTGAAATGGTTCACACATAGTCGGATATCATCAGTGCATTGTCTGACGTGGTTCACACATAGTAGACCATCATCAGTGCATTGTCTGATATGGTTCACACATAGTAGACCATCATCACTGCATTGTCTGACATGGTTCACACATAGTAGACCATCATCAGTACATTGTTTGACATGGTTCACACATAGTAGACCATCATCAGTGCATTGTCTGGCATGGTTCACACATAGTCGGACATCATCAGTTAATTGTCTGACATGGTTCACACATAGTAGACCATCATCAGTGTATTGTCTGACATGGTTCACACATAGTTGGACATCATCAGTGCATTGTCTGACATGGTTCAGACATGGTCAGACTTCATCAGTGCATTGTCTGACATGGTTCACACATAGTCGGACATCATCAGTTAATTGTCTGACATGGTTCACACATAGTAGACCATCATCAGTGCATTGTCTGATAATGTTCACACATGGTTGGACATCATCAGTGCATTGTCTGACATGGTTCACACATAGTAGACCATCATCAGTGCATTGTCTGACATGGTTCACATATAGTCGGACATCATCAGTGCATTGTCTGACATGGTTCACACATAGTAGACCATCATCAGTGCATTGTCTGACATGGTTCACACATAGTAGACCATCATCACTGCATTGTCTGACATGGTTCACACATAGTAGACCATCATTAGTGCATTGTCTGACATGGTTCACACATAGTAGACCATCATCAGTGCATTGTCTGGCATGGTTCACACATAGTCGGACATCATCAGTTAATTGTCTGACATGGTTCACACATAGTAGACCATCATCAGTGCATTGTTTGACATGGTTCACACATAGTCGTACATCATCAGTGCATTGTCTGACATGGTTCACACATGGTCAGACTTCATCAATGCATTGTCTGACACGGTTCACACATAGTCGGACATCATCAGTTAATTGTCTGACATGGTTCACACATAGTAGACCATCATCAATGCATTGTCTGACATGGTTCACACATGGTCGGACATCATCAGTGCATTGTCAAATATAATTTGTGAAATAAAACCAATATATTTCAAATTAATGTATTTCTAACATTAATGAAACCAATATATTTAAAAATTTAAAATTTTTATAATTTGTGAAATTAATGAAATAAAACCAATATATGTCGAATATAATTTGTGAAATAAAACCAATATATTTAAAAGTTTCGCCCAATTAATTTTAAAAAATAATTTTAAAAGATTTAATTAAAAAAATAAAGAAAAAACTTATTACGCTACAATAAAAAAATTTAAATTAAATTGATAAAAAATAATGCGCTAATGGAAAAAAAAAATTACGTACAGTTAAAATTTTTTTATTTAATTATCCTACAGTAAAAAATATATATTTAATTTTTCAAATTTTTTAATTTGTGAAATTTTTTAATTTGTAAAAATTTGAAAATTAATGAAATAAAACCAATATATTTCAAATATAATTTGTGAAATAAAACGAATATATTTAAAAATTTCGTCCAATTAATGTTAAAAATTAATTTTAAAATATATATTTGAAAAAAAAATATTACGCTACAGTACAGTAAAAAAATTTAATTTTAATTTATAAAAATTAATTACGTACAGTAAAATGTTTTTTATTTAATTATTCTACAGTAAAAATATTTATTTATTTATGCTATAGTTAATAAAATATTACGCTACAGTACAGTAAAAAAATTTAATTTTAATTTATAAAAATTAATTACGTACAGTAAAATGTTTTTTTATTTAATTATGCTACAGTAAAAAATATTTATTTAATTATGCTACAGTTAAAAAATAATTTAATTATGCTACAGTAAAAAATAATTACAGTGACATTATATTTGATTAATGTCTAATTAATATGAAATTAAAAAATATATTAATTTGTAATGTGTTATAATCATGTATGGAGACCTATGTTCATATGGTGTACTTCATCAACATCCAATGGCCCATATTGATTTGAAAAAAAAAAAAGGAAGTGATCAACATCCCAATTTTGATCCAACTGTTCGTGCACTGTTCATGTACGGTCATGTACTGTTCATGTACGGACATACACTATTCATGTACGTTTTTGGATATTAATATTGTGTAATTAATATTGATAGAATTTTTTATCTTATTAATTTATTGGATATTAAATTATTTCCTAGGGTTCATGCATTGCTGGTATCATTTTACATTTTATTTCGTTTAACAAATAAACATGCCTTTTAACTAAAAACTAGAAATCATTTAACAAATAAACATGCCTTTTAACTAAAAACTAGAAATAGTACACACTATTAGCACTTCCCTCCTTTTTTTCTAACGTTAACCTAACGCTCATTATTCTCTCTATCCTGCAACTTGTCAGTATCAACTATACAATTCACACTACTCCTATCTGCTCTACATTTCACAAAAATATGAGAAGTAGGCTTCTGCTATACATTTCACAAAAATAGGAGAAGTAGGCTTAGTCATAAGCACATCGCCAGATGTTATATTTCCTTATTAGCGATACAGATTGAATCCATTAATTCACCCTGCTCTGACTAAACAATAACAGTGGATAAATTCCTGGTTCCAACGAAACATTGTTGCACGCATTATTCTATAAATTCCTCATTCTATATTTTACTATTAATAAAAGCACAAGAACTGCAACTAGTATAAGGCATGTTATGTTAATGGAGTAAATGAGGTAATAGAAACACCATAATAATTTATTATTTATTTCATTTATTCAATATTTATTAATTAGTAATATTTATTTTTTAATTACCAACTAATAATAATTAATATATTCACTTTTTTTTTAGAGGTAACAACAATATTAAAAAATTATCACATGGAAGATTTGTTTTGAATAATGATCGAGTAACACATAATGAATTAAATAACAATAAAAAATTAATGTTATAATCACTCAAAAATTATTACAAAATTCTTTAATAAATTTTAGTAAAACTAAGTGCCATTTTTTAACCAAAAATTCAATATAGAAATAGAAAATCTCTGTCCCTAGTAACAACAATATTAAAAAATTATGATTTGTTTTGAATAATGATCGAGTAACACACAATGAATTAAATAACAATACAAAATTAATGTTATAATCACTCAAAAATTATTACAAAATTCTTTAATAAATTTTAGTAAAACTAAGTGCCATTTTTTTTTTACCAAAAATTCAATATAGAAATATGGCACTACAAGTGAAAATCTCTGGCTCCGTCCCTAGTAACAACAATATTAAAAAATTATCACATGGAAGATTTGTTTTGAATAATGATCGAGTAACACACAATGAATTAAATAACAATACAAAATTAATGTTATAATCACTCAAAAATTATTACAAAATTCTTTAATAAATTTTAATAAAACTAAGTGCCATTTTTTACTAAAAATTCAATATAGAAATATGGCACTACAAAGTGAGGTCGATTATAATATTACTTAATTTGAAATCAAAAGCATAAGTAATGGTTAATTGTGTGTAATTAATATTGATAGAATTTTTTATCTTATTAATTTATTGGATATTAAATTATTTCCTAGGGTTCATGCATTGTTGGTATCATTTTTCATTTTATTTCGTTTAACAAATAAACATGCCTTTTAACTAAAAACTAGAGATCGTTTAACAAATAAACATGCCTTTTAACTAAAAACTAGAAATAGTACACACTATATTAGCACTTCCCTCCTTTTTTTCTACATTTCACAAAAATAGGAGAAGTAGGCTTCTGCTATACATTTCACAAAAATAGGAGAAGTAGGTTTAGAGATAAGCACATCGCCAGCTGTTATATTTCCTTATTAGCGATACAGATTGAATCCATTAATTCACCCTGCTCTGACTAAACAATAACAGTGGATAAAATCCTGGTTCCAACGAAACATTGTTGCACGCCTTATTCTATAAATTCCTCATTCTATATTTTACTATTAATAAAAGCACAAGAACTGCAACTAGTATAAAACAAAATACACCCGAACTGCTATCATCTGCTAATGGCACAAAGTTATTGTGAGTTAATGGAGTTAGTGTGTTATACAATTAGCAAAAAATTTCTTCTACTATTATTTAAGTTAAAATTAACAAAAAGAAAGTCAATGGAGTTAGTCAGATTCTATAACATGTTACTATTATTTATTAGTTATTAATTTATAATATATGTTATTCAAAGAAATATTGTAGGATAAGAATTAAGTTTGATGATTTTTATTTATAATATATGTTTCTGATAGTAAATAAGTGATAAAATATTATTTTTTATTTTATTCATTTTTTTATTAATAAATTGATGGATTAGTAGAAAGAAAATAATATTTAAATAAACTTTTTAAGTTTTTATGTTTCAATATTATTTGATATTTTTAAGGTTGGTAATTCTTATTTAATTAATAATTATTATTTTGTTATAAGGCATGTTAATGGAGTAAATGAGGTAATAGAAACACCAGAATAATTTATTATTTATTTCATTTATTCAATATTTATTAATTAGTAATATTTATTTTTTAATTTACTTCATTAAATATTTTAATATATTTTGGTGGGAAATTTTTGTGAGAGAAGTTGTAGGATAATAATGTAGTATGATACGATGATATATGATGATTTAGTGTAGATAATAAGTTAATCAATTTTATTATTATAAATTTTGAATTTAACACTTTTATTATTGTTATTAATTAATGAATAAGTCAATTAATGAATAAGTAAATTATTGTTATTAATTTAACACTTAAATGATTTTAAGTGATTAATTTATTATAGTTCAGTAATCGTGGCACGATATTTTTTTTCACAGAATTTTTTTTACACATTTCATTGATCATATGTGTCTCAATATAAGGAGGAATCAAATTAATTAAGTGTGATTCTGACACTTTGGAGATTGTTAGTTTTGGTGTAGCTAGTTTTCTTGTTAAAACTAGTAGAAGTGGTTGTATTCAAGAGACTTTAGAACTGGAGATTAATGGTGCCTTCTTCAGTGTTAGGTTGATGGAAGATTTTTCGAAATCCATAAGAGATAAGGATTTTTTTGTTGGAGGAGTTAGTAGTAGTAAGGGTTCAATGGATTCTGATGAAGTTGATAGTATCAGTTCTTGGTCCAACGGATTTGAGGAAGAAGCAGGAGTTACTAGTCCTAATAACTATTTTCTTTCTAGGGTGGCGCACAGTAGTAGGGATGAAGAGTTTTTTTTCTGACAAAGTTGGTAGTCGCGAAGATGTTTCCCAATCTTATGTTAGTGATTCTGTTGGAACTAGGAAGGTTGACAGTCGAAAGGTGATTAGGGAAGAGAGTGTCATTGATAAAGTCAATTTGACCTTGGTGGACCCCGTGGCTCCTGGTTTAGATTTGACAACTGATGAGGTGATTTCTGTTGCCGAAGACAGTTTGGTGATTTCTCATAAGATCGCGCCCATTGAGGTTGTGGGGCCTTCTTCGCTTTTGGGCTTGGAAAATGGAATGGGCCAGTCTGGTGTGTTGAATTTTGTTGGGCCGGGTCCGGTTCCTCTCAATCCAATTGTGACTGCTGGTGATGTTGTAAGGTCCAAAGTTAAAAAGAAGAAAGACATTGTTGAAATTTATGATAGATTCCAAATCCCTTTTGAACCTTCTTTCTTTTCTACTCTCATCAACTCGGCTGGGTCAGGCCCTTCCAGGAGGCTTAGTGCCAAAAATAATTTCCGTCCCTACTCTAAGAAGAAGTTGAAGTCACCTCTCCCCCCGGTGGTGAAGGCTTCGGATGTTGTTCTTCCGGAGGCTTCTTATTCTATTGATGAGTCTGATGTGTGCAGAAACAACAATAGATGTAAGGCTGGGTTGGATTGTGTCCAGCAGAAAATTTGGGATTCGGTTCAACTTCTAGGCCTGGAAGCAGAGGAGGATGAGGAGGTTTTTGAGAGTGTGGTTAGAAGCTTGGAAACTAGAGATAAGGTTCAAATGGTTTCTAGTAAGGGTGTGGACAAGTGTGGTCAATGATTATAGTTTATTACAATGTTCGTGGGTGTAATCTCCCTCTCAAAAGAAGGAGAATTAGGAAAACTTTAAATAAAGGTCATGTTGATTTATGTCTGTTGCAAGAAACTAAGGTTACTCTTATAAAGGATTCTGTGGTTAGGAGCTTGTGGGGTAAAGGAGATTATGATTGGTCTGCTAGTAGTTCATCTGGTGCGTCAGGTGGGATTTTGATAATTTAGAAAAAAGACTTGTTTCATTCCATCTCCACAATCAAAGGATTCGGCTTCTTGTGCTCTGTGTTTTCGTGGAATAACACCTTACTTTATGTGGTCAATGTTTACTCGCCTTGTTCGATTAGGGAAAAACGTCGGGTTTGGGCTGATATCATTGGTCTTAAGTCGAGGAATCCTAGGGGACTTTGGATTATATGGGGTGATTTTAATGCTGTTAAAAACAAAGAAGAGAGGTTTGGCACCAGTTCTGTCATGGCTCGGGATTGTGAGGAATTTGCCTCGTTTATTAGAGAGTTGGAGATGATCGACCTTCCGTTTGCAGGTAACAGGTTTTCCTGGTTTAATTCTAATGGTGTTTCAGGCAGTAAATTAGACCGTTTCCTTGTTGATGAGTCCTTAATTGCTTTATGGGATCTTAAGGTTCAATTAGTAGGCTCTAGAGATATTTTCGATCATCGTCCTGTTTGGATTAAGTCTAATAGTAGTAACTCGGGTCCCAAGCCGTTTCAGTTTTTCAATTGTTGGCTTGAACATAAGGAGTGCAAGAAGTTCATCAGGGGTGACTGGAAATCCTTTTCTTTTCATGGTTCCCCTTCTTTTGTTTTTAAAGAAAAGCTCGAAGCTCTCAGGCAGCGTTTGATTTGGTGGAATATCAACATTTTTGGTTGGCTTGACCTTAAAATTGACAAGCTTGTTGAGAACTTTAATGAGTATGATGCTTTGTTGGAAGGGGGGATTGTTGGTTTGTCGGAAGAGCAGTTGATAAAGCGTGGGAAGGATCAAGAAAGTTTCTGGAGTAATTTGCGTTATAAAGAAAGCATGATTCATCAAAAATCAAGGCATAAGTGGTTGAAGGGGGGAGATACTAATAGTAGATTTTTCCATTCTACATTTAAGGTTAGGATCCGGCAGAATCATGTTAGTGTTCAGGATGAACATGGTTCTCTGGTGCAAGACCCTGTGTTGATTAAAGAAGCTGCTTTTTAATTCTTTTATTTGAAATTTAAAAAGGAGGCGTGCGTTAGACCTAGCCTGAACCTCAGAGATTGTGCTAAGCTTTCCATGGATGAAAGGAATTTGTTGGATAATACTTTCTCTGCTGAAGAAATCAAACTTGCGGTTTTTGAGTGTGACGGAAACAAAGCTCCTGGCCCAGACGGTTTCTCGTTCAAATTTTTTAAAGATTGCTGGGACATCATTGGGCCTGATTTCTCCAAGTACGTTATTCATTTTTCAGTTTCTGGTACGCTCCCTAAATGCTTTTCTTCTTCCTTCTTGATGCTTATACCAAAACTTGACAGTCCTCAGCATTTTGGAGAGTTTAGACCTATTTCTCTTGTGAGTTGTGTGTCGAAAGTTATTTCTAAAATTATGGCTGCTAGACTCTCTTCTGTGATTTCTAAGTTGGTTTCCCCGTTTCAAACTGTGTTTATCCTTGGTCGAAATATTTTGGACGGCGTTTTGTTAGAAAATGAGGTTATTGATTATGCTAAGAGACAAAGGAAGCAATGTCTTTTATTTAAGGTTGATTTTGCCAAAGCCTACGACTGTGTCGACTGGAAGTTCTTGATCCTTGTCCTCAAATCTTTGAATTTTGGTCCAAATTAGATTAAGTGGATTGAAGTTAATGTTTGCACTAGCTTTGTCTCAGTCTTGGTTAATGGTTCGCCGACCAAGGATTTTGAGGTTTCTAGAGGTTTGAAGCAGGGTGATCCGCTGGCTCCTTTCCTCTTCACTTTGGTTGCTGAATCTCTCGCCATTCTGTTTAGAAGAGCTTCTTCCCTTAATCAGTTTTCTGGTTTTCAGGTAGATGATGGTGAATCTTTTGATTTACTTCAATTTGCTGACGATACATTGATATTTTGTGATGGTGGTTACCATAACCTTTGGGCGTTGAAGTCTATTTTAAGAGGTTTCGAAATGGTTTCCGGACTTCGTATCAATTTTTCCAAAAGTTGTTTATATGGAATTGGTATTGATGATCATTTTTTAAGGGCTGCCGAATCCTTTCTTTTTTGCAAGAAAGGAAAGTTTCCTGTCAAATTCCTGGGATTGACTATAGGGGGAGATCAAAGGAGAATTTCATTCTGGAAACCAACCTTGGATTGCTTGAAAACTAGATTGAATGCTTGGGTCGGTAGGAATCTTTCTATTGGGGGTCGTGTTACGCTGATTAATACTGTGCTTGCCAACTTGCCAATCCATCAACTGTCTTTTTTCAAGGCACCCACAAAAATTGTCAGAGAATTTGTAGCTATTCAATGAAACTTTTTGTGGTCGGGCTCGGCGGATAGAAGTGCCATTGCTTGGTCTAAGTGGAGTGATTTGAGTATATCTAAAGAGAAGGGAGGGTTAGGTATTAGGCATATTGGTTTGTTGAATAAATCTCTCCTTTCTAAGTGGATGTGGAAGTTTGTCACAGGTGGTAATGAAATATGGAGGAAGTTTATGGTCTCTAGATACGGGAATCTCGCGTATTGGGCTTTGGAGTCGGATCCGAGTATTTATCCAAAGGATGCTTCGATTTGGATGAGGGATCTTCTTAATTCCAAATGTTGGGGAAATTCTTTATCTTTTAACCAGTGCGTTAGACCTATTGTGGGCAGTGGTGGAAAAATCCCTTTTTGGAATGCTTTGTGGTGTGGTAATCAACAGTTACAGGTTTTGTTTCCCTGTCTGTATGTTGCTGCTGTTAAAAAGGACAGCTTCATTGAGGATTACGGTTTTTGGCTTGAAAATCAGTGGCAGTGGAATTTTCAGGATTGTTGGTTGCCTGATACTAATGTTATGCAGGATCACATTTTTCTGCTGCAGAATTTCCTTGACAGCAGCCCGGCTGTGCAGCTTGTTGAGGATGGTTGAGAATGGCTTCTGGATTAGTATAAGGAGTTTACGGTGAAGAGCTTGTATGATCATTAGGCGGAGTCTGTCGTTGGCAATGTTCTTCCACAGCCGGAGAAGTTATTTTTGAGAGTGGCCTGGAAAACCAAGATTCCTCTAAAGATTAAGATTTTTTCATGGAGATTGATTCGTGATAGGTTGCCGACTCGTGTTAATCTTGCTTCTAGGGGTATCATCTCTTCCTCGCTTAACAAGGTATGTACTTTGTGTTTCATTGATGATGAGGATTCATTGCATCTTTTTCTTAAATGCCCAAAAGTTCAGAATTTGTGGGACAAAATTTACGGTTGGTTAGGTATTCATCCGGTTCACGCTGATAATGTTTGCAACCATGCTCTCTTGTCGTTCCTTGCTCTGTACCATTACGGAAAAGATGAAATGAGCTGCTATTTGTGGATTGTTACTTCTTGGTGCATATGGAATATGAGAAATAATATCATATTCAATGGTTTGATTTGGGATACGAACGAAGTTTTTAACTGCGTAGTTTCTATTTTGTGGAGATGGTTAGAAATAGGCCGGAAGAGATGTAGTTTTTATGATTGGATGTATCATCCATTTGATTTCTTGTAATTCTTGCTTTTCTTTGTGTGGTTCTCGTTCCTTATTTTGGTTGGCTTTTTGTAAGGGTTGAAGAATCCCTTTTTCTCCTTTATTATACAAATTGCTTATAAAAAAAAATAACACTACATCTAATTGAGAAATGGTGAGTTCTGGGAGCTGGGTGGAAGTGCGCAATAGGAGAAATGTTAAACACCGGAGGGAGAAGGTTTCGGTCTGGAAAGCGGAGAAATGCAAGGAGAGGGGTAATGATGAGATGATTACTTCGTTTTTCTTCAAGGAATTCCCAGAGACTTATGATGCAAAGGATATGTTCGACACCTTTAAAGAAGTTGGGTTGGTGGATGAAGTGTTCATTCCAAACAGGAGAAACAAGTATGGTAAAAGATATGGGTTTGTCCGCATGAGAAAGGTTGAAAATGAAAGAACAATGGCGATGAGGCTTGATAGTATCACTATTATGGAAAAGAAAAGTCATGCTAACAAACCGAGATTTACAAGGAATGAGGGTGTGGAAAAGAGGGGAAGGTTAGGCCCCTAAACAACAAGAACAGACGAAGAATAGTAACCAAAGAACTTATGCGCAGACATTAGGCAAGGAAGTGGGAGAGATAGGAGAAGACGCGACCAAGTTGAAGCGAGTCAGCTTGCAGAATCGAGCAAGGGATGATGGGAGAACGAAGGAAGCAAAACCAAGATGGGCTCACTTAAAATTCAACATTGATATCAAGGAAATGAGAAGGTTCGAAAAAGCGTACGTCAGAATTGTAGTGAAACAGGGAAATACATATAACATCCAAAGAGAGCTAAACACGGAGGGTTATTACTATCATATTAAAGTTTTACCAATGGGAGAAAATCTTTGTATGCTAGAAAAAACAAACGAAGGCGAGCTGAAGTCCTTAATAGAGGGAGATAGAAGATTGCACAGTGGTTTGCAGAGATTTATCCATGGACACCAGAAGATATTGACAACGAAAGATTGACATGGATGAAATGTTATGAAGTTCCACCCCCATGCATGGAAACCTAACTTCTTTAAGTTTATCTCAGGGAAATTTGGGGAATATGTGTGTTGCGAAAAAGAAACAGAAGCGATAAGAAACTAAACGTAGCAATATTCTTAGTCAAAACGAAGTATTGTATGAACTTTAATGAGGCCTTCAATGTAGAGATCAATAGGAAGATTTATAATATTATGTTAATTGAGGACTAATATGGGCCAAAAAGAATAGCTATGAATGGCAGCTCATCGGAGGAGAGTGACACCGCCGTATCAGAAATAAAAGACGATTGGGAAGATGAAAGGAGCAAATCGGATAGTGGAGGGGACGGTGACACAGTGTCTGACAATCTTGAGCAGTGCAACGACATTGGAAAAGCTTATGAGATTTCTTTTGAGATGGGAAAAGTCAATGATAGGGGTATTAATGTCAGGGTTGGGGTATAGGATGTGGGTTCCCAAGCAACGACTTTCAATGCAACGACTTTTGCTTCTATAACGGACATAAGGCCAACATCCTAAGCAACACATGCAACAAGAAAATTACCCAAAAAATCCCTCAAACACCATCCCCTATTCGTTGTTCCTATTTGGTTATTGAAACTTGCATCTACATTACACTTAACCTATACCTCATTTAGCATATTCCAAACTGTTATATGTCGTTGGGAATTCTTGTTATCATGTTCAACTTGGGCAATAAACCAATCATGCCAATTATAAAAGGCTTGCATGCAAAACTTCGTAACCCCTCCCCCTCATTATTCCAAACTTTATTATTTCTATTTTTCCAAAGCACACAAATCATTATTGCAAATCTACGATCTACCCTTCTCCCCTCCTTACTACAAATATCTAGAGTAAGGCCTTAGCATCAATACAGAGATGTAAACGAGATTCTATAAGAGAGGACAAACCTTCTACAGTCCAAATAATTAGTAGACTTATAACCAAAACAGACGTGTCATTCATCTTTATCCACATTCTCACAAAGTTGAAAATCTAAAGGACATTGAACATAGTGTTGACGAAGCCTAATCTGTGTCGGTAAGAAACCTCTACAAATTCTCCACAATAAATATTTGGCTCTAGTGTTCGTGAACTTATAATGAGTCAGGTTTGAGCTTAAAAATAAGTTCGTGTCAAACTCGAACCGAGATTTGAGCTGAACGAATTTTTAACGAGTCGAGCCGAGCTGAGGCGAGTTCGACTCGACTCGACTCATTTCCAGCCCTAGTTCCAAGCTAAAAGTGATTTGGCTTGCGTGCATTTGGATAATTTGAAAAACTTGGAATGAAAAGTTGTATCAGAACAAGTCTATAGATTCTAAAAGTATGGTGGAAAATGTAAAAATGCTTGCCTGGAATTGGTTAAAAGCGAGAGGAAAATATGTGAATCCTATCTTAGCATTATGGTGGTCGAATCATAGGGCAACTGTAAGTTTGATTGAAGAGTAACACAATGGGGTTTCTCCTGTGGTTTTGGAGGTGCGTCACACTAGTTAATTATGTTGTATAGGTTCATAGAGATTTTAGCCTGCTTTGGAGAAAGGTAAAACTCTTTGCAGGTTTGCTCTTGTCAAGTTGTGTTGCTTTTGTGTGGTTAGGTTTAGTGAATTGCTGCTGGTCTGGGAAATTGGGCGGGTTATGTTTAGCTTCTGTCCAAGTGTGTTATTGTTTGACTTGGTGATCCGGCAGTGAAGTAAGTTGTACAGGTTAGGTCGGATAGGTTTTGCGGAGGTTTCAATTCTCTATTTGTTGGTGGAGTTGTTGAATCATGTTTTAAGAGCTGGCAGTTGGCTGGTGTTTTCCCTTGGTGGTTGTTTTGGCCAACAGGGTGATCATTAAGAGTCTTGACTATAGCGAGCTAGCCGGCTGCTTGTTTGGTAGTTTTGTAGGGATTGGTTTTCTTCCAGTGCTGACCTTGGTTGATTGATCAGTTTCATCCTGTTGTGGTGTTTCTAATCCAGAATCAGTATCTTTGGGGTTCTTGTGTGTCGTCATCATCCAGAATCCAGAATCAGTAGCTTTGTTTTATATTTATTTTTATAAAACAAATTTTTTTAGTATTTTTTTAATATTTATCAATGACACAAATTTGTCTCATAATTTATTTATTTTTGTATTTTACGAACACAAATGTATCATTTACTATTAAAAGAAATAATAGATTTTTTTAAAGAGAACAAAAATAAGAACATTTAATATTGTTTGGATAATTAGAATCAAAATTTATTTTGGATTTATAATGATCAAATCGGAGTTTAATATGTTCTTCATAAAACGTTAAACATAAAAAAATTAAATAAAATATTTAAATAAAATTATATCTTAAAAATTAAATTTGTATAGTTATTAAATATAAGAGATTTAAATAAAATATACAAAATTACCCGTGCGGATCCACAAATACTAGTTTTATACACACATTTGTACACAGATCAAAGAAATAATAAAACAAAAATGTTTTTGTTTCAAATATTAATACCGTTTATAATAATATTTGGATTACTCATATATTGTTTTTCTGTAATTTGATATTATTTATACAAATATTTGAATAATTAGTATAGTTTTTCCCATATATAAAAATAATATCGTTTATAAATATATTTAAATTAACCATAGATAATTTTCCCTTTTTGACGTCATTTATAAAAATATTTGAATTAATAATATATTTTGTAATTGTTGCATGAGTCAATATCTAAATGCTTCAAAAAAATTAATCATCTTACATGTGAAAAATCATTTAACTTTAAATTTTATTTTGTTTGTAATTTTGAATTTATTTACGTCATGTGTTTATGCTAATGATAGTTTACGAAAAATTAATATTCAATCAAAATATATAATTATTGAATTAATTGGTTTAATTTTGTGTGTAAACTTGAAGGTAAAGATTTATTTCTCCTAAAAATTTATTTAATTTAATGATAGTATAACATAAACAATATAATAATTCTAATATCTTATCATAAATTAAGAATTTAATATCAATGATTATTATTTAATATTCGATTTTAAGATTTTAACATCTAGTTATTCTTTTTAATATTAAAATTTATTAATAACTTGTACTATACATACTCCATATATTTAAATCTCATTTACAATTTGAATCGTTACTCTATATTTTTTAATTTCATTTACAAATTCATAATTTTTTAATTACTTGTCATTTTTTCCTTTAGTGAATATTATTCATTACTATCTATTTTGTTACCTTTGTTTTATATATACCAAAGTTGTCTAATCTCATTTACAATTTGAGTCATTATATATATAAAAAAAATTTTGTTGCAATATAATATTTACTAATGATAGAACTTAACGTTGGCATTAAAGTTAATATGAGTGAATTGGAGTAATTGTTATTACTCGTGTTGTACAATAAATTGTGTCTGATTAATAAAAAAGAAAGTACCCACTTCTGCTACACCTATTCTTATATGATAACTATGTTAAAAAAAATAGACACATAAAAAACAGTAAACACATAAAACTTTTGAACATAGATGGAACAAAATAATACTTATACCTTACTATAAATTTAAATTTTAATATAATTGATTATATTTAAATATTCTATTATATAATAAGTTTGAAACGCTTGATCTTAGCCACTATTTGGAAGAAAGTAGTGTCACGGTCGCCATGAAGATGCCAAACCAACCCTGATTTTTCAACCCAGAAGAATTCTTCCTGATTAAGGGCTTACTGAAGCTCATACTGTAAGTTCTTCTCAAGGTTTTAAGGGAGTCTAAGGAACCTTCCTCGTTAATTTGTTTTTGAATTTCCCAAAGCTTATCCTTTTTACTCTGAACCAAATTGTGAATGTTATCAAAATGATTCTTATTCCAATATTTGAGATTAACTTTAAGAATTTTTAGCTTTTTGGAGAGAATATACATTAGACATCCAACAATGTTGGAAGATCAACAACTAGCAATGAAGGCTCTACAAGAATCGAGAAGGGTCCACATAACCTGGAACTTGAATTGTGATTTAAAATTAACCTGATGAAAGGAGGACTCCACCAAGATAGGATGATGATCCGATTTGATCCTGGGAAGAACCGATGTTGTCATCCTACTGCAAGTATTGCACCAATTCAAGTTGCAAAAAGCTCTATCAAGTTTTCTTTCCACAGCAGCCTTCCCCGTTCTACCGTTGTACCAAGTGAAGAAGTTTCTGGTAGTGGGAATTTCCACGAGACAGTTATAGTTTGACCAGTTATTAAAGTCTAACATCAGAGCTCTGAAAAGATTACAAGCTCCCCTATGTTCATGGGCTCCAAGAATAGAGTTGAAGTCACCAAGAATGCACCAAGGAATGTTAAGGGCAGCAACATTCGAAGAGAGATCTTGCCAAAGTGTCTTCCATTTGATATGACACATAGAAGCGTACACAGCAGTGAAACCAAGATTGACGTTTTCAATCAGCACCGAGAAAGAAACAAATTGGTTAGAAAAGTTGTGGACATGAGGGGTGATATTACTATTACAGATACACCAGAGGTTTGGTATAAGATTATTTCTACTGTTGACGGAAAAAAGCTTGAGATTGAGACTGTTCCAAAAAGAAACAGGAAAAAGATTGAAGTTCATCCATGGTTCAGTAATAAAACAATTATTCGGTTTGTGATGAGATAGCAGATTTTTAAGGGCTAACTTAGAAGGGGAGTTAGCAAGTCCCCTAATGTTCCAAAATAGGCACTTCATTTGAAAGGCTTTCTAAAATCAGTCTCAGGTCTGTTGTCCAAAGCCTTTTTTGCTTTCTACGAAAGTTTTCAATTTCACTTTCTTTGAGATTTAGATATAACAGTTTAGAAGGAAGGCTCAATGGAGTCAACAATACCATCTAAATCAGGAAGTTCTGCAATGTTTGCCCAAGAATCACGCAGAAACTGCTCATTGCTAGGTTGAGACTCCGTATGAATGGGATCCCCTAAGGACCATTGTATTTCATTTATACATTCTTCAGAGTCCGAATTGTTTTTATCATCCGAGATCGGGATTGTTTCATCAATTGAAGGGAGTATGCAACCTTCCTATAAGTTTTGAGAATTATTCAGGGGATGTTGTTAATAACCTGCACCTTGATATTGACATTTTCATGAATGGGAGATGGAACATCAGTTGGGTTCACAATAGGCTCAATAAGAACACCACTAGTTTCACCAGAGATAATGGGGTTTTTATTCAAAGCAGTATTCTCTGCATAGGTACCCACCAGAGAATTGGTTTTAGATCTATCAATGGCCTTTGTTTTCTGTTTCACATCAAAGTTTTGTTTTCTTCTACAATTCATTTCCGAATGACCCGACAACTTACAAAAGCCACAGAATTCCAGAATTTTTCCATATTCGATATAAAAAAAAACGAATCCCACACGTTCCACCAGAATCTTGTCCCGCGGTTCATTTTATTAGAATAATAATTTATATTTTATTTTAATTTACAAACTTGGTGACCAAGTTTGTTAGAGGGTATTTTAGTATTTTATTGTTGCTTTTGTAGCCCTAGTTTTAGCTTATAAATAGACTAGTGGTAGTGAGTATTTTTAGTAATCCTTTTGTAATCCTTGTAGCCGTCATTCTCTATAATACATTCTTCTCTTTTCACCATTATTCACCTTGTACACCAATAATTGGTATCTAGAGCTCCGGTTCGGATCAACGGGAAACACGGGAAACACGAGTGAAACGTGAGGATTTCTTGTGTGATTGAATTTTGGTTCTTGATTTGTGTTGAATCTTGAACGAAATTTTGATCAGAATCATAATTTTTTATTCTGTGGGTTGGGAAACACTGTGTGTGGTAAGTTCTGAGTGTACTGTACAAGGTTGAAGATGATGAACGGCAACGGCGACATGAACACCAAGCTTCCAGTATTTGATGGTAAAAACTGGAATCGTTGGATGATTCAGATGCGAGTACTGTTCGGTGCTCAAGATGTTCTAGATCTTGTCACCGAAGGTTATGTTCCGGTAGCAGCAGATGCGACGGAGGAGCAGGAGAACGCGCATAAGGATACAAGGAAGAAAGATCAGAAAGCATTATTCTACATCCATCAGTGTGTGGATGCGAATGTGTTTGAGAAGATTGCAGATTCAACAACGACAAAGGCGGCGTGGGACACACTGGTCAGATGTTACGGTGGTGACGCATCAGTGAAGAAGGTGAAGCTTCAGTCTCTACGTAAGCAGTACGAGAATCTCAACATGAAGAACAATGAGGAAGTTTCTGAGTACATCTCCAGAGTGATTCTGATCACTAATGAGATGAAGGCGTGTGGAGAAACTCTTTCTGAACAAGTAATCATTGAGAAGGTATTGAGATCCCTTACTCCTCAGTTTGATTACATTGTGGTAGCAATAGAACATTCTAAAGATCTGAGCACCATGAGAATTGAAGAGCTGCAAAGCAGTCTAGAAGCGCAAGAGTTGCGTCTGACTGAGAGAACTTCTAGAAGGGAAGTAGAGCAGCAGGCTCTGAAAGCAGTTTCTGATAAGAAGCACCAGAAGCAGAGAAGATCTGATGGTGGTCAGAAGTCAGAAACCTCAACTTCTGATAGGCAAAAGAATGCTCAGAAGGGAAAAGAGAAGTATGACAAGAAGAAGATCCAATGTTACTGTTGCAAGAAGTTTGGTCACTTTGCTAGAGATTGTTGGTCAAACAAAGAAAGGAAGTCAGAAGAAGCAAATATAGCCAAAAGTTCTGATGATGAATCTGTGCTACTGATGGCTTCTGAATCTGATGATACGAATTTGACAGACTGGTGGTATATGGACACTGGCTGTTCAAATCATCTTACTGGAAATAAGAAATGGCTGGTTGACTTTGATTCTGAAAAGAGGACAAAGATCAGATGTGTTGATGACAAATATCTTAACGCTGAAGGTATGGGAGATGTTAGAGTTGTTCTAAACAATGGGAAAACAACATTGATTCAGAAAGTGTGGTATGTACTTGGCATCAAAAGAAATCTGATGAGCGTGGGACAATTAATTGAGAAAGGTTTTTCAGTTACCATGATGGACAATCTTCTGAAGCTGTATGACTGTAATCAGAAGCTGATTATGGAGTCAGAACAGGGAAGGAATAGAACATTCAAGGTGAATGTCAGAACTTCTGACTCTGAATGTCTTAGTGCAACAAGTGTTGTGAAAGAAAGTGAGCTGTGGCACATAAGATTTGGTCATCTGAATTTCAAAAGCTTAGAACATCTGAATTCGAAGAAGCTGGTACATGGAATTCCTACAATTAAGAAGCCTGAGAAGTCATGCAAAGTGTGCATGGAAGGAAAGCAACCAAGATTGCCATTTGCGTCAGAAGTTGCTCCAAGAGCAAAACATGCCTTGGGAGTAGTACATTCTGATGTGTGTGGTCCATTTCCAGTAGAATCGTTCGGAGGGAATAAATACTTCGTGTCATTTGTTGATGAATTCACGAGAATGATATGGGTATCCCTTATTAAGTTCAAACACGAGGTGTTTGCTGAATTCAAGAAGTTTCGAATGAAGGTTCAGAATCAGAGTGGTCAGACTCTGAAGATTCTCATAACCAATGGTGGGGGTGAGTATAACTCCAAAGAGTTTCAGAAGTTCTGTGAGGAGAATGGAATTGAGCATGAGGTTACTGCTCCTTACACTCCTCAACACAATGGTCTTGCTGAAAGAAGAAATCGTACTTTGCTTGATATGGTGAGAAGCATGCTGAAGGAGAAGAAGCTTCCTCAGAACTTCTGGGGAGAAGCTGCTGCCACCGCAGCATATGTGCTCAACAGATGTCCAACGAAGAAGTTAAAGGAAATAGTTCATATTCAGAAGTGGACGGGAGAAAAGCAAAGTGTTAGTCATCTGAAGGTGTTTGGTTCTGTTTGTTACAAACATGTTCCAGAAGCTAGAAGACAGAAGCTGGATGATAGAAGCAAAGTAATGTTACTGGTGGGGTACCATAGTACGGGTGCGTACAAGCTTTATTGTCCAGAAACTAATAAAGTTGAGTTCAGCAGAGATGTTATTGTGAAGGAATCAGAAGTTTGGAATTGGGATAAGTCTCAATCTGATTCTGATGTGAGAACTTCTGAAGAAAGGTCAGAAATAAGAATTTCTGAAACTGATGGTGATTCTGACTCTGAAGGAGACTCAGAAGATGAAGGTGATTCTGATGATCCAGATTCTGATGATGATCAAGATTCTGGTGGTGATTCAGACTCTAGGAATATGCCAGATTCTGAAGATGGTCAAGGTTTTGGAGGAAGTCAACCTTCTGGAGCAAGAGCTTCTGAAGGAGAAACTTCTGAGGATAGAACTTCTGAGGTTCAAGCATCCGGAGAAAGTTCTGAACGAGGTCAGAGGCCACAGAGAATCAGAAACATTCCAAGAAGACTTGAAGAGTTTGACATGTTGCAAGACACTGAAGTAGATTCTGAAGGAGAAATTATTCAGTGTGCCATGTTAGTAGACTCTGAACCCGTAAGTACGGAAGAGGCTCTCAAGCAGAAGTTCTGGCTAAAGGCCATGAAAGAAGAACTTGAGGCCATAGAGAGAAACAAGACCTGGAAGCTGACAGAACTTCCAAAGGACAAGAAATCCATCAGCGTCAGATGGGTTTTCAAGCAGAAGCTAAAGCCAGATGGATTAATTGGCAAACACAAAGCGAGGTTGGTAGCAAGAGGATTTCTGCAGAAACTTGGGCTGGATTATTCTGAAGTGTTTGCACCTGTAGCGAGACATGAAACAATCAGATTGGTGATTGCAATAGCTGCTAACAGGAATTGGCCTCTGATGCATTTAGATGTGAAATCTGCATTTCTGAACGGTCTATTAGAAGAAGAAGTTTATGTGTCACAACCTCCTGGATTTGTGAAAAAGAATCAGGAAGGGATGGTGTATAGATTACATAAAGCTTTGTATGGATTGAAGCAAGCGCCCAGAGCTTGGAATCAGAAGATTGATTCATTTTTCAAGAAGCAGGGTTTTCAGAAATGTGAGATGGAATACGGTGTTTATGTTCAGCATATTTCTGAAGGAAATATGATTCTGGTGTGTTTGTACGTTGATGACATATTGCTGACCAGAAGTTTTGAACAAGAATTAGCTAAGTTCAAGAAGGTGCTGATGAATGATTTTGAAATGACTGATCTCGGGAAAATGACATACTTTCTAGGGATGGAGTTCAGATATTCTGAGAAAGGTATCATTTTGCATCAGCTGAAGTATGAACGAGAACTTCTGAAGAGATTTAAGCTGCAGAATTGTAAGGCTGCTATCACACCTACAGATACAAATCAGAAACTAGATTCTGATTCTGATGGTGAGGATGTGGATGCTACAACCTTCAAATAGTTGGTTGGTTCTCTGAGGTATTTGTGTAATACCAGACCTGATATTTGCTATGCAGTTGGAATGGTTAGTAGGTTCATGAGTAAACCCAAGTGGTCCCATTACCAAGCTGCTGTCAGGATTCTGAGGTAAATCAAGGGAACTCTGAAGTATGGAGTGCTATTCCCTTCTGGAAGAAAGACTGAATCAGAACTTCTGAGTTATTCAGACTCTGATTGGTGTGGAGACAGAGTTGATAGAAGAAGTACTTCTGGATACTTGTTTAAGTTTCTAGGAGGCCCTATTTCTTGGTGTTCCAAGAAACAACCTGTTGTTGCGCTGTCAACCTGTGAAGCTGAATATATTGCAGCCGCTGTTACTGCATGCCAAGCTGTGTGGATTCTGAACTTGCTGGAGGATCTGAAGATCAAAGTTGACAAACCTCTGAAGCTGATGATTGATAACAAGTCTGCAATCAATCTTGCCAGAAACCCAGTGTTGCATGGGAGAAGCAAGCATATTGAGACCAAGTATCACTATCTGAGAAGTCAAGTTCAGAATGGAGTGTTAGAAGTTCTGCACTGTAGCACCCAGAAGCAGTTGGCAGATGTTCTAACGAAGGCTATCAAGACTGATCAATTCCTTCGCTTAAGGGATGGAATTGGAGTTGTTAGTTTTGAGGAAATATAAATTAAGGGATGGTATTAGAATAATAATTTATATTTTATTTTAATTTACAAACTTGGTGACCAAGTTTGTTAGAGGGTCTTTTAGTATTTTATTGTTGCTTTTGTAGCCCTAGTTTTAGCTTATAAATAGACTAGTGGTAGTGAGTATTTTTAGTAATCCTTTTGTAATCCTTGTAGCCGTCATTCTCTATAATACATTCTTCTCTTTTCACCATTATTCACCTTTTACACCAACACATTTTGCAGATCAATGTCAATTAAGCCACAGAATTCCGGAATTTTTCCATATTCGATATAAAAAAAATAAGCGAATCCCACATGTTCCACCAGAATCTTGTCCCGCGGTTCATTTTGCAGATCAATGTCAATTAACACCCTAACAAAATGAGCAAATGGCTATCAAATAGTGGTCGATTAGAAGACGAATCGATGAAAATTTGTGTACCCAAATTGCTAGCGATTTTGAAGATAATTTTGGGACGCTAGTACTCTTGAGAGAGAGACCGTGGATGCGAACCCAAACTTGAGCTGAGCTTTGACTCATGTTAGAAGGAACGAAATCCTTGGACCAAGGGAACAACTTCAGAATACCAGGGTTAAGATTCCAAGAAGGATAAGAACGTACCCTTCTGACATAGAGGTTATGTTTATAAGATTCAAGTCCAATTTAATATTCATCTCCTGAAATCAAGATTGATAATCGGTCCCCTTTGACACAAGAGGTTGGAAGTTGACTCGTTGGTATGTTGCAGACATTGTTAATGACTTCCACATAAGATTTAGATGATTTGGTTTATGAGGGAATGGGATTTGGTTGTGGCGGTTTGACGATGCTTGACGTTTTAGGGAAGAGTATTAAGTGGGATTCCTCCATGGAGAAGGAATGTGAGGACCAAGGAGAAGAGAAAATAGGTTATCAGGGTAAAAAAAAAAAAGAGAGAAACGAGACTGTCTCTCGCAAGGAAACATTTTTCATCTGCGAGTCATCCTCATCATATAACCTCAAAACATAAAGAATTATTATTATTATTTATTATTTATTCTACTTTCTCATAATATATTAAAAAATAGATAAATAAATTGAATTAGCCAAATCTTAAAAAACGACCCTAGCAATTTTTTAATAAAATATTATCAAATTTTAATAAAATTTATAAATTAGTTAAAAAAAATAGAATTATTTTTTTCTTAGAAAAGAAGTAGTCAAACCTCAGCAACTAAACTTAATATTTTTTACGGAAACAATATTTTCCAAAACAAAAAGTTATAAAAAATAGGAAATTTATTTTAATAATAAGTCAAAAACAATTTAAAAATGTGATTTATATTGGTAATATTTTATGACGAAATTTTTTTCATTGTTTTTTTATGCTAATTATATATTTTATGCTAGCAAATTTTCATAAATAAACTTAACCATTTCTTAATAAAATATAAACTTCCTAAAATAATTTAAAATATTTTGTTTTTATAATTCCTAAGTAAAAAACATAGCCTCCCAATTCGGTACATTTTACTACAGGAAGGAACGTGTTATATATGTTGTTTAAATTACTTTTTTAGTTACCAACTAATAATAATTAATATATTCACTTTTTTTTAGAGGTAACAATAATATTAAAAAATTATCACATGGAAGATTTGTTTTGAATAATGATCGAGTAACACACAATGAATTCAATAACAATACAAAATTAATGTTATAATCACTCAAAAATTATTACAAAATTCTTTAATAAATTTTAGTAAAACTAAGTGCCATTTTTTTACCAAAAATTCAATATAGAAATATGGCACTACAAGTGAAAATCTCTGGCTCCGTCCCTAGTAACAAATAAACATGCCTTTTAACTAAAAACTAGAAATCGTTTAACAAATAAACATTCCTTTTAACTAAAAACTAGAAATCGTTTAACAAATAAACATTCATTTTAACTAAAAACTAGAAATAGTACACACTATTAGCACTTCCCTCCTTTTTTTTTTCTTACGTTAACCTAACGCCCATTATTCTCTCTATCCTGCAACTTGTCAGTATCAGCTATACAATTCACACTGCTCCTATCTGCTCTACATTTCACAAAAATAGGAGAAGTAGGCTTCTGCTATACATTTCACAAAAATAGGAGAAGTAGGCTTAGTGATAAGCATATCGCCAGCTGTTATATTTCCTTATTAGCGATACAGATTGAATCCATTAATTCACCTTGCTCTGACTAAACAATAACAGTGGATAAATTCCTGGTTCCAACGAAACATTGTTGCACGCCTTATTCTATAAATTCCTCATTCTATATTTTACTATTAATAAAAGCACAAGAACTGCAACTAGTATAAAACAAAATACACCAGAACTGCTATCATCTGCTAAAGGCACAAAGTTATTGTGAGTTAATGGAGTTAGTGTGTTATCCAATTAGCAAAAAATTTCTTCTACTATTATTTAAGTTAAAATTAACAAAAAGAAAGTCAATGGAGTTAGTCAGATTCTATAACATGTTACTATTATTTATTAATTATTAATTTATAATATATGTTATTCAAAGAAATATTGTAGAATAAGAATTAAGTTTGATGATTTTTATTTATAATATATGTTTCTGATAGTAAATAAGTGATAAAATATTATTTTTTATTTTATTCATTTTTTTATTAATAAATTGATGGATTAGTAGAAAGAAAATAATATTTAAATAAACTTTTTAAGTTTTTATGTTTCAATATTATTTGATATTTTTAAGGTTGGTAATTCTTATTTAATTAATAATTATTATTTTGTTATAAGGCATGTTAATGGAGTAAATGAGGTAATAGAAACACCAGAATAATTTATTATTTATTTCATTTATTCAATATTTATTAATTAGTAATATTTATTCTTTAATTTACTTAATTAAATATTTTAAATATATTTTGGTGGGAAATTTTTGTGAGAGAAGTTGTAGGATTATAATGTAGTATGATACGATGATATATGATGATTTAGTGTAGATAATAATTTAAGCAATTTTATTATTATTAATTTTAATTTAACACTTTTATTATTGTTATTAATTAATGAATAAGTCAATTAATTTTGATTTTAAGTGATAAATGCTTTATAGTTCAGTAATCGTGGCACAATATTTTTTTTTACATAATTTTTTTAAACACATTTCATTGATCATATGTGTCTCAATATAAGGAGGAATCA
The DNA here is from genome assembly GCA_022829125.1 of Lathyrus tuberosus. Classification (NCBI taxonomy): domain Eukaryota; kingdom Viridiplantae; phylum Streptophyta; class Magnoliopsida; order Fabales; family Fabaceae; genus Lathyrus; species Lathyrus tuberosus. Next base: position 2,686,195 of record JALAZF010000368.1, on the reverse strand, counting down.
AATTAATAACACTACATCAAATTGAGAAATGGTGAGTTCTGAGAGCTGGGTGGAAGTGCGCAATAGGAGAAATGTTAAACACCGAAGGGAGAAGGTTTCGGTCTGGAAAGCGGAGAAAGGCAAGGAGAGGGGCAATGATGACATGATTACTTCGTTTTTCTTCAAGGAATTCCCAGAGACTTATGATGCAAAGGATATGTTCGACACCTTTAAAGAAGTTGGATTGGTGGATGAAGTGTTCATTCCAAACAGGAGAAACAAGTATGGCAAAATATATGGGTTTGTCCGCATGAGAAAGGTTGAAAATGAAAGAACAATGGCGATGAGGCTTGATAGTATCACTATTATGGGAAAGAAAATTCATGCTAACATACCGAGATTTACAAGGAATGAGGTTGTGGAAAAGAGGGGAAGGTTAGGCCCCTAAACAACAAGAACAGACGAAGAATAGTAACCAAAGAACTTATGCGCAGACATTAGGCAAGGAAGTGGGAGAGATAGGAGAAGACGCGACCAAGTTGAAGCGAGTCAGCTTGCAAAATCGAGCAAGGGATGATGGGAGAACGAAGGAAGCAAAACCAAGATGGGCTCACTTAAAATTCAACATTGATATCAAGGAAATGAGAAGGTTCGAAAAAGCGTACGTCGGAATTGTAGTGAAACAGGGAAATACATATAACATCCAAAGAGAGCTAAACACGGAGGGTTATTACTATCATATTAAAGTTTTACCAATGGGAGAAAATCTTTGTATGCTAGAAAAAACAAACGAAGGCGAGCTGAAGTCCTTAATAGAGGGAGATAGAATATGGATTGCACAGTGGTTTGCAGAGATTTATCCATGGACACCAGAAGATATTGACAACGAAAGATTGACATGGATGAAATGTTATGAAGTTCCACCCCCATGCATGGAAACCTAACTTCTTTAAGTTTATCTCAGGGAAATTTGTGGAATATGTGTGTTGCGATAAAGAAACGGAAGCGATGAAGAAACTAAACGTAGCAATATTCTTAGTCAAAACGAAGTATTGTATGAACTTTAATGAGGCCTTCAATGTAGAGATCAATAGGAAGATTTATAATATTAAGTTAATTGAGGACTAATATGGGCCAAAAAGAATAGCTATGCATGGCAGCTCATCGGAGGAGAGTGACACCGCCGTATCAGAAACGGAAGACGACTGGGAAGATGAAAGGAGCAAATTGGATAGTGGAGGGGACGGTGACACAGTGTTTGACAATCTTGAGCAGTGTAACGACGTTGGAAAAGCTTATGAGATTTCTTTTGAGATGGGAAAAGTCAATGATAGGAGTAGTAATGCAGGGTTGGGGTATAGGATGTGGGTTCCCAAGCAACGACTTTCAATGCAACGACTTTTGCTTCTATAACGGATATAAGGCCAACATCCTAAGCTACACATGCAACAAGAATATTACCCAAAAAATCCCTCAAACACCATCCCCTATTCGTTGTTCCTATTTGGTTATTGAAACTTGCATCTACATTACACTTAACTTATACCTCATTTGGCAGATTCCAAATTGTTATATGTCGTTGGGAATTCTTGTTATCATGTTCAACTTGGGCAGTAAACCAATCATGCCAATTATAAAAGGCTTACATGCAAAACTTCGTAACCCCTCCCCCTCATTATTCCAAACTTTATTATTTCTATTTTTCCAAAGCACATAAATCATTATTGCAAATCTACGATCTACCCTTCTCTCCTCCTTACTACAAATATCTAGAGTAAGGCCTTAGCATCATTACAGAGATGTAAACGAGATTCTATAAGAGAGGACAAACCTTCTACAGTCCAAATAATTAGTAGACTTATAACCAAAACAAACGTGTCATTCATCTTTATCCAAATCCTCACAAAGTTGAAAATCTAAAGGACATTGAACATAGTGTTGACGAAGCCTAATCTGTGTCGGTAAGCAACCTCTACAAATTCTCCACAATAAATATTTGGCTCTAGTGTTCGTGAACTTATAACGAGTCAGGTTTGAGCTTAAAAATAAGTTCGTGTCAAACTCGAACCGAGATTTGAGCTGAACGAATTTTTAACGAGTCGAGCCGAGCTGGGGCGAGTTCGACTCGACTCGACTCATCTCCAGCCCTAGTTCCAAGCTAAAAGTGATTTGGCTTGCGTGCATTTGGATAATTTGAAAAACATGGAATGAAAAGTTGTATCAGAACAAGTCTATAGATTCTGAAAGTATGGTGGAAAATGTAAAAATGCTTGCGTGGAATTGGTTAAAAGCGAGAGGAAAAGATGTGAATCCTATCTTAGCATTATGGTGGTCGAATCATAGGGCAACTCTAAGTTTGATTGAAGAGTAAGATAATGGGGTTTCTCCTGTGGTTTTGGAGGTGCGTCACACTAGTTAATTATGTTGTATAGGTTCATAGAGATTTTAGCCTGCTTTGGAGAAAGGTAAAACTCTTTGCAGGTTTTCTTTTGTCAAGTTGTGTTGCTTTTGTGGGGTTAGGCTTAGTGAATTGCTGATCTGGCAAATTGGGCGGGTTATGTTTAGCTTCTGTCCAAGTGTGTTATTGTTTGACTTGGTGATCCGGCAGTGAAGTAAGTTGTACAGGTTAGGTCGGATAGGTTTTGCGAAGGTTTCGATTCTCTATCTGTTGGTGGAGTTGTTGATTCATGTTTTAAGAGCTGGCAGTTGGCTGGTGTTTTCCCTTGGTGGTTGTTTTGGCGAACAGGGTGATCATTAAGAGTCTTGACTATAGCGAGCTAGTCGGCTGCTTGTTTGGTAGTTTTGTGGGGATTGGCTTTCTTCCAGTGCTGACCTTGGTTGATTGATCAGTTTCATCCTGTTGCGGTGTTTCTAATCCAGAATCAGTATCTTTGGGGTTCTTGTGTGTCGTCATCATCCAGATTCCAGAATCTGTAACTTTGTTTTATATTTATTTTTATAATTTAATATTTTTTTAATATTTATCAGTGACACAAATTTGTCTCATAATTTATATATTTTTGTATTTTACGAACACAAATGTATCATTTACTATTAAAAGAAATAATAGATTTTTTTTAAATAGAACAAAAATAAGAACATTTAATATTGTTTGGATAATTAGAATCAAAATTTATTTTTGATTTATAATGATCAAATCAGAGTTTAATATGTTCTTCATAAAACGTTAAACATAAAAAAATTAAATAAAATATTTAAATAAAATTATATCTTAAAAATTAAATTAGTATAGTTATTAAATATAAGAGATTTAAATAAAATATACAAAATTACCCGTGCGGACCCACAAATACTAGTTTTATACACACATTTGTACACAAATCAAAGAAATAATAAAACAAAGATGTTTTTCATTGGGTGGAATGGAAAACGGTATGTGCTACTAAAGAAAGAGGAGGTTTAGGAGTTAAAGATCTGGGAGCTTTCAATACATCTCTTTTGCTGAAGTGGAGGTGGCGGTTTCTGCACGAGAAAAAGGTTTTATGGTACAATATTCTGAATTTTAGATATGCGAAAGGAAGCTTCTCTTCTTTGGTTTTAAGTTGCGAATGGGGCAGGGCTGTCAATGCTGCCTCTATATGGTGAAGGGACATTTGTTCGGTTGGTTTTATCGAAGGATTAGGGGTGGATATGTTCACTAACAATTTGTTATGCAAGCTTGGATCGGGTGAAGAGATTTCTTTCTGGCATTGCGGCTGGCTGGATGGTGTTCCTCTAAAGTCCAAATTTCCTAATCTGTTTGATTTTGCAAAATCCACTTCCTCTTCTATTTCTTCTGCAGGTTATTGGATTGATTCAAAGTGGCAACGGAGGATTGAAGTGCATCCTTTTTCAGGCAATGTTATTGTAGAGAATGAGCTGAAAGAATTGCTCTGTTTGCTGGAGCCGATTTCTCCGCTGCAGGGCAAGAATGATTGTTTTTTGTGGCTCTCCGGTGAAGCTACAGATTCTTTCACAGTTGCAGACTGTTATAGGCTGTTAACTGCTCCCAATGTGTCGGATGCGGAGCTTAGGGATGAAGAGGAGGAGTTAATGCTGAAATCTCTTAGAAGGATTTGGCATTTTAATGTTTCTTCGAAGCTCCATATCTTTTTGTGGCGGTTGTTCAGGGATAGATTAACGACGAGGATTCAATTGGCCCGGAGGAATGTTAAGATGGATCAAGGAGGGAATTCTTGTTCGCTCTGTCAGGCCGTTGAAGAAACAAGTTTTCATCTTTTCATTTGTTGCGGTTACGCGAAGGAAGTTTGGCGGGGAATTTATAGATGGGTTGGTCTTGAAGTAAAGGCGCAACCCTCATGTGCTGTATCTTTCTTGGTTTTTATTGAGGAGGTTTCGAAGGTTAGTCGTAAGCCCAATGGAGCGGTCATTTGGATAGCGGTAGCTTGGTGTATTTGGTTGAGCAGGAATAACTACATTTTTCAGAAGGAGTTGGTGCCGGTTGTAGATACTTTACACTCTGTTAAGTACTTGTCTTGGAAATGGTTACGTAATTCATCCATTAAGAGCAGCTTTAGTTTTTTCGAATGGTGCACTGCACCTGTAGACTGTTTAAACCGTACTTAACTGTCGGTTTTGTTGTATCTGGGTTATAGCACCCATTGTGCTATCATAATTCCATCGCTTATTAAAAAAAAATTATAGACATGGAGAATAACTACTAAACAAAATAAAATATTGCCTCTTAATAAATAATGTTGAACAAACGACTCAAAGAGTGAGAGGGGGTGAATTTTGACATTTGAATTTCAAACAACACTTTACAAAAATGATGGATTAAAAACAATTTATGTTAGAAAGAAATAGAAACATAGAATAAGAAAAAAAAAACAACAGAAAAGATAAATAACAGAGTGATAAAAAGATATAGTAAAAAAGATCACATTATAAATTATCTTGATTTTGTCTTAACTCAGACATCCCAACTCTAATTCCTGAGAATTTTCTCTTGAAATTTTTACAAAACAACAAAACACAAATTCAACTCAACAACATTACACCAAAATAAAATAAAAATCATGTTGATAACACCACGTTACTAAATTTGATTATTGGTTTGTTGAATGATCAAACATCAATGTTTTATCGATGAGTTACTAGTCAGATCGTGATTGTTGATCAAATATATAATTTTTTTTCATAATTGACATAAAAGTTGTTGGTACACAAGAAGGAAGACGATGAAAATGATGAAGATGTAAGAGAGAGAAGAGAGAAAATGTAACTAACTTTCACTAAAATCAAAGAATTCGGTTACACTGAAAACTACTTACAAATGAAGCTAATTTCTGCTTATATACTAACAGAACCGAAATTAAATAAAACTCAAATTCATCCTAAATGCAAACTTGAATGAAAATGAATTATAACTAACACCATCCCTTAATTCATATTCAGCTAATCAAAATCAACAACACCAATTTCACCCCTCAAATCAGCCTTGATTGCTTTAGTCAATACATATGCCAGCTGCTTCTGAGTACTACAGTGCACAACTTCAAGCACCTCATCCTGAACCTGGTTTCTCAGAAAATAGAACTTTGTATCGATGTGCTTGCTTCTTCCATGCAGCATTGGATACTTGTCAAGGCTTATAGCTTGTCATACCCTCATTTTCACCCTAGCTTTTGCATCATACATTCATCATATCATTTCATTAGCATGTCATCTAACCAAGACATCAAGATATTTGGTATTTATTTGTTCCCCTTTGTGTTCATCTAGGTGCACAAGATTGGATTGAGAAGCTTATGATCAAGGCATGTTCACTATGGCATAAGAGGTTTCATTTTGGTCAAGCAAGGTTCAAAGTTTGATTCATTGACACAAAAATGGTTCTTGTGTTTATTTCCATGCCATCTCCATCAAATTCACAAGTTATCATCCAATCATTCAAGTTTTCTTCATTTGATACTCACATGATCATCATTGTGCCTTTGGATTCATGATTATAGCAAAGATCACATGTTGGTACATGGTGGTGTGGCCTTAAACTCAAGTATGACATGTCATTTGGTCCAAACACCATAACTCTCTCAATTTTTATCCAATGGACAAGCTACTTTGAGCCAAATGTCACAAATGAACTCCTCGACAACTTTGTTTCAAGGCTAAAACATCAATTCAACCTCCAAGAAGGGCTATGCTTGTAAGTAGGGTTGTTCGTAGGAATATTTTTGGTGGATTCGCTTTGAATGGGTCTAATTCTGTTAGTATTATCTAATTTGCGGACGATACAATTCTTGTTTGTGAAAACGAATGGAGTAATTTGTGGGGTATCAAATCAATTCTTAGGGGTTTCGAAATGGTCTCGGGGTTACGTAAAAATTTTAATAAGAGCTGCTTGTATGGTGTGGGGGTGGATGAATCGTTCATGGTTGCTCCACCCAGTTCCTTTCGTGCAAATCTAGTACGATACCGTTCAAATTTCTGGGTTTATGCGTTGGTGATAATCATATAAGAATCAAGTTCTGGAAGTCAGTAATTAATGCATTCAAAGCTAGATTTTCAAATTAGGAAGGCAGGTTATTGTCTATGAGAGGTAGAGTTACTCTCATAAATTCAGTGCTAACAAATTTACCTATCCATCATCTTTCTTTTTACAAAGCGTCGACGAAAGTCGTGAAAGAATTGGTGTCAATTCAAAGGCGATTCCTATGGTTGGGAACCGACGATGCATTGAAGATGGGTTGGGTTAGTTGGTCGGTAATTTGTAAACTAAAGGATCAAGGAGGTATTGGTGTGAAGGATCTTCATATTTTTAATCATTCTCTTCTATCAAAGTGGACTTTGAGATTAATTCAAGACAAGGGTTCAGTATGACAGCCGCTGCTATCATATAAGTATGGTGACTTTGCCCTTAAATTAATTTTGAATAATGTTATTAACAGGAGCATGTTTTTGTCTTTGTGGTGGAAGAATATTTATAATATGGCTGCATCCAAGGATGATGATGGGTTTAGGCTTCAGGTATCCTGCAAGTTAGGGAACAGAGCTCGCATTTCCTTTTGGAATTCTTGCTGGCTTGAGGCGCTTCCGTCAAGTAGATCTTTCCAGACACTTTACAAAGCTGTTGGGCACAAAACTGATGCAGTTTACGAAATGGGGAGTTGGGCGGGGAATTTGTGGATTTGGAACTTGGGTTTCCAAGAAAATGAGCTTACTGATGACTTACATGCGGCCTCCACAGAGCTTTCTCTTTTGCTGGCCGAAGTCGCTCCAAGGTTAGGGGATGATGATTTATTTTCTTGGGCAAAGTCTGCGAAGAATTGTTTCTCCGTCAAATTAAGGTATGTTTTTTTACAATAGGCTTGTGAGGCTGAACCTTTAGATATTATTTCCAAGACCGCTTTGGAACTTTTATGGCAAACTTCGATTCCTATTAAATTTAAGATTTTTGGGTGGAGGTTGATTTTGAATAGACTTCCGATCCGCTCTAATATGGCGGCCAGGGGAATAATTTCTAATCCCCACGAGTTGGTTTGCTTCTTTTGTTTTCAATGTGAAGAATTCATTGAACATTTATTTGTCTCTTGTCCTAAAATCTAATCTGTCTAGAGGGCTATTGGTAATTGGGTTGGGGTGTCGGTGACTAGTTCGGGTTCCTGTTGCGAGAATTTGTTGGAGTGGTTCATCAAGCTGATTGAACTCTCATCCAAAGAGAATGCTTGTGTGATATGGTTTTGCACGGTTTAATGTATTTAGTGGCAACGTAACCAAAATTTGTTTAATGACGGAGTCGGATGCCCGATGGAATTGTTTGATAGAATTATTTATACGTCGAGGTGGTGGTTAGCTATTAGTTCTAACAAGAGGATAAAGTGTAACTATTACGAGTGGTTCAATCGTCCATTCAATTTTTTTTGTAAAGGTGCTATTGTTGTGGAATAGGTACAATGTATTCCTTTTGTTCTAATATATGGAGTTTGATTATAAAAAAAAACATCTCAATCTCCATATTTTCATTGAAATCAAATTATTATATTGTTGATATTTTCATTAAAAAAATACAATCAAAATGCAATATTTCAATTTTTTGAGAGAATATTTCAATTTTTTTAAACATATATTTTTTAGTAGTAATTTAATAAAATTTACCATGCTCACACGAATAGATATCACTAAGTGGAATTACTAAAATATTTTGATATTAAATATATGTTTCTCTTATAATTAGAATCAACTATCATTTAGTGTCAACATAAATTATGATTTTGCGGAGTTGGGAGGTTGGCGTTCCTATTGGGCAACCGCGTGTCATGCTCTTTGATATTGGAGGACTCAATGTGAGCATAATGCAGACCTCGTGCAGCGGGGAAGCGTGAGAAAGATTATTAGCGGGAAGGTTAAGGAGTATAGCCAGGCGATGCTGATGAATAAGAAAGTAATTGGCCGGAGGAAGGAGGTTTTGCCTATCTGTTGGGTTGCTTCTAGTCCTGGTATGGTGAAAATCAATGTTGATGGAGCCTTTACTGAAGGTGTTACTTCTGGGTGTGGAGGTTCAACAAAAGATGCCTTAGGTTGCTGGCTGGGTGGTTTTGTTAAGAAGTTGAGTGTTATTGGAAATTCACCACAACCTATGGTGATTCCGCTTGAATCTTGATCTCAAGATTGATGACCAACCCACAAATAATACGTAATGACAATGAAAAAGGAAGAACAAACAAGAACAGCAAGAAAGAAAAGAGAGAGAAGAGATATATTTGGAGGAAATATTCTACCCACGAACTGTGGGATTTATGAATATATTGCACTTTCACTGCTAAATCTGCAACTGTGAATACAATACAATGTTATGATTACAATGCAAGGATACTTCCTATTTATAGATATAGATTTGCAAAGGCCCAAAATTAAAAGCCCAAAATATCAAATCTAATCTAAACAAATCTGAATCCAATCAAATCAAATCTAACACGATTCTGTCAAAACATCCTAAACAATTCGACACGACACTAAGCTATAAATGCTTCGACTTCGAAACTATGAATTACATTTAACACACCACCTAATTCATTGTGTCTAAACTATCTACATTCATCATGGCTCTTAGTCTTCTGAAGGCTTCGACCTGCACTCCCTTCGTCATGATATCTGCAATCTGATTCTCAGTTCTGCAGTATTCCAAATTCATCTTCCCTTCTGCTACCTGCTCTCGAATATAATGGAACCTCATTTCGATGTGCTTGCTTCGACCGTGTGCTATTAGATTCTTCGCCAAGTTGATAGTTGACATGCTGTCGATCTTCATGGTAATTGCTCTATGATTCTTCCATGTAATCTCTTCGACCAAGTTCACCATCCACGTTGCTTGACATGCACAAAGAGAAGCAACTATATATTCTGCTTCGCATAGCGACAATGCCACTACTGGCTCCTTTCTCGAACTCCAAGCAACTGGTGCACCACCTAACATAAACACATATCCAGCTGTGGATTTTCTATCCTCAGCATTACTACACCAACTAGAGTCGGTGTATCCCACTAACTTGCATCCTTTCCCTTCATCATCTGCAGGAAACAAAATGCCGTAGTCGAGAGTCCCTTTCAGATACCTCAGTATCCTCTTTGTCGTTGTTAGGTGTGATACCTTTGACTTCTGCATGAATCTACTTACCATACCTACACTGTATGCTAAGTCAGGCCTTGTGTGACAAAGGTATCTAAGTGACCCAATAAGTCTTCTGTATTGGGTTGGGTCGACATCATCTTCGTCTAGATCCTTCGACTGTTGCAGTCTGGTCTCAGCTGGATTCGAAGTTGAGTTGCAATTTTGCATCTCAAATCTCTTGAGTATTTCGCCTGTATATCTTCTTTGGGGCATCATCAAACCTCTACTAGTCTTGTAGAATTCGATGCCAAGGAAATATGAGAGATTTCCCAAGTCTGACATTTCAAACTCCTCACTCAGGTCATGTTTGAAATCTTCGATCTCCTTCTTGCAACTCCCTGTTATTAACAAATCATCGACATAGAGGCATAGTATAAGCAATTCACCATTGCTTCTTCTTACATATACTCCATGCTCAGTCGTACACTTCACAAATTCCTTTTCCCTTAAGAAGCTGTCGATTTTCTTATTCCAAGCTCTTGGAGCTTGCTTAAGTCCATACAGGGCTTTATGCAGCCTGTACACCTTTCTTTCTTCGCCTTGTTTCACATACCCAGCTGGTTGTGCGACATAAACTTCTTCGTCTAAGGGGCCATTAAGGAATGCACACTTCACGTCCATCTGACATGTGTGCCAATTGTTTATATTTGCTAGACCAACAACCAACCCGATTGTTTCAATTCTAGCAACAGGTGCGAACACTTCATCAAAGTCGATTCCTTCCTTCTAAAGAAATCCTTTCGCCACAAGTCTCTCTTTGTGTCGAGTTACTTCCCCTCTAGGATTCACCTTTACCTTGTAAACCCAATTCACATCAATTGTCTTCTTGCCTTGAGGCAATTCGACAAGTGACCATGTGTTGTTGACTTCGATGGACTCTAACTCTTCATTCATTGCGTTCACCCACTTTGAATCTTTCAATGCCTCAGCTGCAATGACTGGTTCGACATATGTGTAGAAAGCATAATGTACCAGCTCACCCTCTTCATCGACCACATCATCTGATGTAATTAAACATTCTTGCAACCTTGCAGGCATGTGTCTTGTTCGTCGAGGTCTGCTTGAACCTGCTTTATCTGCAACTGGTTCCTGTCGAACTTCTCTTTTGACTTCAGTGGCTGGTTCTTCACAAGAGATTCTCACTGAATCCTTCTTGGCATTCTCAGTCCAATCCCATTCTTTAAGCTCATCTATGATCACGTCCCTGCTGATCACTACCTGCTTATTCACTGGGTCGAATAACTTGTAACCTCCAGTCGAATGATATCCTATCAAGATCATCTGATTCGACTTGTCATCAAGCTTCCTTCTCAACTGATCTGGCACATGTCTATGTGCTATAGATCCAAACACTTTCAAGTGACTGAGGCTAGGCTTGACACCAGACCAACATTCTTCTGGTGTGATTCCTTCAAGCTTCTTCGTTGGACATCTGTTCAAAATATATGTTGCTGTCGAAACTGCTTCTCCCCATAATTCTTTGGGTAGATGCTTTCCATTCAACATACTTCTCACCATGTTCATGATGGTTATGTTCTTTCGTTTTGCAACTCCATTTTGCTGTGGTGTATAGGGTGGCACCACCTCATGCACAATCCCTTCTTTTTCACATAATGCATCGAACTCTTTCGACACATACTCTCCACCACCATTTGTCCTCAGAATCTTCAACTTTCGACCATGGATTTGAATATGGAAAATACCTCAATCACATCACTTTTCTTCTTGATGAGGTAAGTCCACAACTTTCGACTGAAATCATCTATAAACGTGAAAAAATATCTGTTGCCACCAATCGAGTCCACCTGGATTGGACCACATACATCAGAGTATATGAATTCAAGAATTGCCTTCGACTTCCTTCCTGCATCCTTGCTGAAGCTATTCTTGTGTTGTTTCGACTGAACACACTCTTCACATACTTCACTTGGAATGTCGATTTCTGGTAATCCTGAAACCATATTTCTTCTCTTCAGTTCTCAGATGTCATTGAAGTTGAGATGGCCTAGTCGAAAATGCCATAACCACTCATCTCTTCTGGCTGTCGTTGCTATACACTTGTGCTCTATCACCTTGTGTTCAATCTTGAAGGTCCTATTCTGAGACATTGGAGCCTTCAAGATCAACCTACCATCTGGGTCGAGAACTCTCATCATCTTGTCTTCGACAACTACCTTGTAGTTCTTTTCGACTAGCTGCCCTATACTGAGCAAATTACTCTTCATACCTGGAATGTACAACACATTGGAAATTGTTGACCTTTTTCCATCTTTCCTCATAATCAGAACATCACTAACACCTTCAGCTGCTAGAGTGTTGTCATTTGCAAACTTCACCGTGTTCTTCGACGAGGGCTTCATGTTGACAAACCAATCTTTCCTCCCAGTCATGTGTGATGAGCATCCTGAGTCCAAGTACCACTGATTTTGGAATCTTTCTTCATCTTTTGTTGTGACCATCAACAACGTCTCTTCTTCTTCATGCTTCGCCAGATTTGCATCAGTTTCTTGATTTTTCTTCTTTTTTGGACAGTTACTAACATAATGGCCATACTTCTGACAATTGAAACATTGAATGTGGCTTTTGTCATATTTTCGATCACCACCTTTTCTTCTACCTGCAGCACCACCTCTTTGGTTGCCTTGGTTCCGAGGTTTCTTCTGATTCGACTGGTTTCCTCCTTTGTTTCCATTCCAGCTTCCTTTACCTTTCCTTTCCTTTTCTGACTGCGCCTGCAAAGCCATATCACTCTTCGACTTTGCTGCAGCTCTCTCAGCCATCCTTTGTTCATGAGACTCAAGCGTCCCTTGAAGCTCTTCCTTCGTCAATACTGACAAGTCTTTCGACTCTTCTATGGCTACTACCACGTGGTCGAATTTTGGAGCCAATGACCTCAAGATCTTTGCAACAACTGATCTTGATGTCAACACCTCTCCACATACTTTGATTTGATTCACCAGCTTTGTAACTCTGGTGAAGAAATCTGTAATACTTTCGTTGTCTTCCATCTGAAGCAACTCATAGGTTCTCTTGTGAGTTTGTAACCTTACCTCTTTCACCTTCTCTACGCCTCCAAATGACTTTTCAAGAATCTCCCATGCTTCCTTTGCTGATTCTGCATCGCTAACTTTTTCAAAGTTATCTGGATCAACACATTGATGGATTATAAATAGCGCTTTATAATCTTTCTTCTTCAATTCTTTGTGTGCATCCTTTTCTTGATTCGTCGCGTTCTCCCCAGGCGGTGTTACTCCTTCCTTCACAAGATCCCAAAGATCTTGATAACAAAAAACCCCCTTGATCTGCTTGCACCAATTCTCATAATTATCTTTCTTGAGAATTGGTAGGGTCGCCGGAAAGTGCCCATTTGAATGATTCATAGCCATCACGATTTTCCTCCTTGAATCGGAACCGGAGCTCTAGATACCAGATGTTTGAAATTCACCACAACCTATGGTGATTCCGCTTCAATCTTGATCTCAAGATTGATGACCAACCCACAAACAATACGCAATGACAATGAAAAAGGAAGAACAAACAAGAACAACAAGAAAGAAAAGAGAGAGAAGAGATATATTTGGAGGAAATGTTCTACCCACGAACTGTGAGATTTCTGAATATATTGCACTTTCACTGCTAAATCTGCAATTGTGAATACAATACAACGTTATGATTACAATGCAAGGATACTTCCTATTTATAGATATAGATTTGCAAAGGCCCAAAATTAAAAGTCCAAAATATCAAATCTAATCTAAACAAATCTGAATCCAATCAAATCAAATCTAACACGATTCTGTCGAAACATCCTAAACAATTCGACACGACACTAAGCTATGAATGCTTCGACTTCGACACTATGAATTACATTTAATAGTGTGAGTAGCAGTTATATGGTAGAATTAGAAGGACTTAAATGATTTTAGCCCTCTCTATTACAAAAAAAAAAAAACTATCAATACACTATAAATGAATAGATATAAACTCTCTTAATTGCCCTTTCCAATTTTAAATCTACTCACTAACAAAGACTATAACATTAATCAATTAATTATGTACCTAAATACACATTATCATACAATTTAATATCTTTTGCACAATATCGCACCATACTCTTGTGTATTATCTTCTTACACGATCAAATTCTTACACAGTACTGCTACCAGAATATGATACATATGTTCCTATCCCTATAATATATATTTTGTGAAATTCCTTTTGTGCTTGCTTATTGTGTTCATATATACCGTTCATGTTTATTTTTATTAACATACATATGCCCTAAGTTCTTTGTAGTTCTTTGCTTTGTAATAATTAACTTAAAATACAAGTCGGTTATACAAGATGCAAAGGTTATTTTTTCTTCCCTCTGTTCGTAAGATTCATCATGATTTCAACCCCTCATTATACATTTTGTTATGTTATGCAGGGAGAACGAATACAAGTCGTCACTTGCAGTAGGGAATACAAGTCCGTTATGTTATGCAGAGAGAACGAATACAAGTCCGTTTGTTTTGGCTTTTTTTTAAAATGATTTTTATAGTGTAATATAATTTTGTAGAAAAAAATTTTACAAAGAAACTTTTCATAAAAGTTTCAAATGAAAATTTGGTTTGAATAGTTATTCTTAAAATGTTATTTTAGGTATTTTATCATTTTATCGAAACTTTTTTTGGATATCAAAATTTCAAAAAATCACTTAATTTTGAAGCTATTTCAAATAGTTTTTCATGAAAATCATTTTTGAAATACAACTTTTTAAAAAAATGGTGATTTTGACTATGTTTTGGTCTTCAATAATGTATATTAATGTTATAAAATGTCAAAATTAGTTTTTTAATTTATAAAAAACAAATTTAAAAAAACTTGTAATATTTTGAAAAACGTTTTTGTAGAATCCATTTTCAAAAATACACAGAAAAAATCCATTTTTTTAAAGCTGAAACAAACTGGCCCTATATCTTTTATATGGCTATGGGAATCTCATTACTAATAAATTGGTTGAATTGTTAAATGTTAGGGAAGTAAAACATGGTACAATCAAATATTTCATTTTAAATGTATATGTATATTTAAATATATTTTATACCGATTAAATTAATTTAAATATATTAAATTAACTTACTAGTTCAAACTTTAATTTGCAACATTCATATTCATTTACTAGAGTGACAAATACAATTTAGGTTCGTATAAAGATTGTTAACAACATTTTTTTGCATATCTAATGGCGGGAGATGCAGAAAGTAGTGCCACTTACTATGGATTTTGGTGGGTTTGAGAACAAGAAGTGTAAAATGTACACGCAATGAAGATGTTCTTATGTAAAAATCTTATTGAGATCTTGAAATTTGTCACCCTTGGCATACTTGTAAAGTGCAGAGGGAAAAACAACACCATTTAATAGGACCTATATTGCTTCCACGCAATGATTAAATGAGAAAATGTATGGAATAGCATAAATAAATATTTTTTGATGTGTATACTTACATTTTCAGGTAAAATGCAGCATTTTGGTGAGGCAAGTTGAACAATCATACATTTTTATAGTGTTGGGCTTGTTGGCTACTTTTTCCTTTTCTAATCTGATTAGATTCCAAACAAAGATCAATGGTAATCCATCTTGCCCACCAAATCAAACTTGCGAAAGAAAGGTATGTCTCTTGACGATACTTGTCCTCTGTGTAACTCATTTTCAGAAAACTCTTCCCATCTCTTTCTCTGCTGTAGTATGGTTAAAAGAACCCTCTTTGCCCTCCCCTTGTGTGTGCGTATGCCCCCTTCGGGGAACATTCTTGACTGGCTGGACTATATTTTTAAAAACAGAGATTTGTTTATGGCAAAAACTGTGTACACTAGCCTGTGGTTTCTTTGGAAGGCCAGGAATGATGCTTTGTTTAATTCTGTGGTGCCGGATCCTGGTGGTATCGCTCAAGCGATTTGGAATCATATTGAGGAGAACAACCGTTGCCGTTTCGAGAAGGTGTGTGATGGGGGGGATGGTAACAGTTTTGATATGGTAGGAGGTTGGAAGATTCAAACTGATGCTGGATGTTTTGACAATGGTTTGGTGTCTTTTGGTTGTGTCATCCGCGATCCTAATAATGATGTTTTTTTGTCTGCTACACGCCGGGAATGGAGGAGTGTTGGACCTGTCATGGCTGAAGCCTTGGGCATTCGTTGGTCTGCTCCTTGCTAGGAGCCTTGGCTTATCTGATGCCACATTCTAGTCTGATGCGAAGGTTGTGGTTGATTGCATCAACGAGTGCGATTTCATGGCGGAGATTGATCATATTGTCGTGGATTGTAGGTTATTATTATCAAATATTTGTAATTCTTCTCTGTTTTTTATTAGCAGAAACCTGAACTTAGATGCTCACTCTTTGGTGGGCTTAGGAAAGGTGGTTGGATCACACACGTGGTCTAATTATCTCCCTAGTTTAAGTGATTATGCTGTTGTACCCAATTGTCACTACAACAAAAATGACTTTTGGCAACACCACAAAACCGCGCCCTAAAGTGTGATAACCGTAGCCTAAGGCATGCTAAACATACTTAAAAGGCATGCTAAACCCAACCTGTGACTGAGTTTCAGTGGAGAACAAAATACATGTTAATTGCTTTGTTAAACCAATATACAATATTTTCAATCACACAAACACTAAACTATATATTATTTCCTCATTTTCCCTTTACATATGTCTTTTAACCATGCCATACAAGGCTAAGTTTTATGCAGATAACTCAACGCTCTTCAAACCGGTAAAGCCCGTAAAGGTTTATAAGTAACCACACACAGGCATGGTGTAATCAACCATTTCAAAAGAAAATTTTGGTTGACTTGCCAAGGCATGCATTTTCCTAATCCAAGTATCAGAGTATGCTGGATGTTACTCTCTAGTTTCTAGAATATTTGCCATTTAAATAATATATATAAATAACAAGGAGATATATATAATGTTAATAGTACAGTGAAGATGATAAATAAATGGAAGTCAAGGCCATTGTTCATGTCTCACTCCATCCTCACTCAAGTTCCAAGCTCCTTCTGCTATTTCATGATACAACTGGTTCCATTCCCAATTTGAGTGCCCGAAGAAAAACCAATAACCGTCAACTGGTTGATTTGCTAATTTAAGCTCCTCGATTTTACTAATTGTCGCTATGTGATTAAGGAAGTAAGTTTTGGGTAGGATTTCGGGTAAATTATTTTCGAAAACTATTCTAGTTAAAGGATAAAAGAGGCATTCCGGTTTTCACAACTGGACCCCCAAGGACAAAGGAGCCTCTTTCAATATTTCCAAGTCTTCTTCAAATTTAGGCAGAAAACTCTAGTGATAAGATTTTCAAATCCAGTTATTCGATTGGCTGCCACTATGAGAATCTTGGATCCATCAAATGGCTAAACCCCCAAAAGCTTTTCTGTGGCAATTAGCACCGAACCGACCACCACGTGAGGCAATGTTTCACCCCATTCATTTGATACAGGTATATTTATCATGTTGGAATTGGGTTCTACCGCCTGATTCAGTATTCTATCTTGACCTGGGAATCCACAATATTTGGTCCACATGTGAAATGATTCCTTGTGAACATCAGTTTGCAAAGTGCCATGTAAGTTTTGATTCTTAACTACTCTTTCAGACAGTCACAGAACTCCTAGGGGAGTCATGACAAAAGAATTTAAACTAACAATTAATGTTTAGGTATCACAAAACAGAAAACAGGAAATTAGAAGGTAATGTGCTAATAAAAGCATAAGTCAAAAATTGCATTAAACAAAAACTAAAAACTGAGCCGTGCTTATAGTTACAAAGAGAAACAGAAAACAACAAAGCCAATCTAACTCCTACACCAGAAACAGCTAAAAGCTCAGAAGGACACAAAGATAATGTTATAAATAAAAACATCAATGCATTAAACTCCACTACTACTGAACCAACAAAAAAAAGCCTACTGCAAACCACCAAGCTGAAAAACACACTCAGAAAAGAGCTGGAACCAAATGCAAAGACAGTAAACTGGAAACAACCAAAAACTCAAATCAGGTTAAAGATCAGCCCAATAAACACTCCAAGAGACCCACTGCCACGAGGCCGAAAACCTGCTACCTCCTACAAACACTTATACCAAACCAAGGCTACTTGACAGAATATCTTAACTGAACCTTTCTCAATCCCAAAGCCAAAACAGAAATAGGAATTGCTTTTGCAGAAACAAATGAGGAAATCTATACTATACTATACTGATACCATAACAAAACGAAATAAGACTACATCCCAAAGCCATGAACTTCCTTGTGTCAACAGTGGCCAAGCACACTACTATGTTGAAAAAATCAAACAAAGGTGCTTTAAGAGATCAAGACAACTCTTTTGAATGGGAAAGATGTGAAAGGAAAAAGGTAAGTTGATGGATGAAGGCTTGTTGATGATGAAAGCAGCTATATCTAAAAAATGTCACTTTTAAGACATATAAAACACACAAAAAAAACATCATTCAAACATCATCATCAAACAGTTGCTTTCATCGTCAACAAGCCTTCATCCATCCACTTTCCCTTTCCCTTTCCCATCTTTCCTATCCAAAAGAGCTGTCTTGATCTCTTGAAGCACCTTTGCTTGAGTTTTCAGTGTGTTTGGCCACGGTTGACACAAGGAGGTTCATGGCATCATCCTTCAATTCAAGTTCAACAGTTGAAGCATCGACCCCTCTTTCTTTTAGGAACAGGTGTTCCCCCTCTAGCGTCACTACCAGTGGAATCAAAATTCATATATTCCCCACATTATCACTTGTTCCTCCAAGTTCTTATCCTTTGCAGGCACTTTTTCTCCATCAATTGATTCATTCTGTGATACCAAACAGCATCCATGATTGCAACTATGTCTTTGAGCTCCTTCCAAATTCGACCTTTCTCAAAAAACACTTACACCTCAACTAAGATAAATTCTCAGACTTTCTCATCGTTTCTGATTTTTTCCACATGTTGAGCAAGGTTTCTAACTTCAGCAAGCGACCATTGATCCATTTCTTGAAGAAAAATAAACACAAAAAATAGAGAGCTAACTATTTCACTGCTAGCAACTTTCTACTCTCTTTATATAGATAGATAGTTAAGCGGACGGTAGGTTAACGTTAAAAAAGATGGAAAAGTGAGGGTTTGTTGCGAGAGAAAGACCAAAGAGAGGGAGAGCGAAGAAACATGCTACTTTACTACTTTTATAATTAATCAATGTGAGAATGCTATTTAAGTAATACTTTAGTCACTAACGGAAGAAAATCTATGTGAGAATGCTATCTAAGTAATACACTACTAACTACATTAAAAAAAAGTTTTAATGCTAAACCAAAAGGTATTGTAATTAATTAATTGTCATATCTCTAACAAAAGTAGCCATTAATCCTGCTACAGATAAATGCCTAATTTTAATGACAAGACTGCGCCTTGATATAAAATATATATTTTTTCATAATTATTTAATTTCAAACATAAAGAATTAATAATTATTTTTTATTATTTGCTCTACTTTCTCATAATATATTAAAAAAATAGATAAATAAATTGAATTAGTCAAACCTTAAAAAACAAGAAGGGATAATGAGATACTTGTTGGAATATTTTAATAATTTAGTAATATATTAATATTAATAATTATGTGGTCAAATATATTTATTTATTATATTAGCTATTTTATCAATAAAGTGTTTTTAAATAATTAAGTGATCAAATAATGTTAAAAAGGCTATTTAGATTTTATTTAGGAATTATTTAATTAATTAATTAAATAATTGGATATGGGCTCAAATATGAGTGGATGTCAGGATAGCCCATTTGAGAATAATGGAAATCCTAATTGGCCATCACACTATATATATAGGCTATGGTCCCCAATACACAAGCAAATAATCTCTTCTCCCCATCTGAAGAGAATTCGAGGCATACGGAGTACCGGTTGAGGAAGAACCATACAAGCCACCAAGTGTTCGTTGTTTGTCTTCAAGTTTTCAGGATTACCGCCAACAAAACTTTCTCAATAGATCCAGAGGAGATTGAAGGAACTCTAAGGAACTCTACAAATTGCAAGATCAAATACCCGCAAACCTTCGGTGATTCTCAATGGTATATTCAGGTACGCTTCCGCTTTCATTCTCATAATTGTATTCTGTTATGGATTTAAAGGTTTAGAGTTCTGTTCTTGATTTCTATATTGATAGAAATTATAAGGTTATGAACAAATTCTAACAAGTGGTATCAGAGCCACCCATATCTGATTCAATTTGTATTTGTGAATTTTATTTTTGATATTAAGATTTTAAAATTGAGATTTTTTTTCTTCTTTATTTTCCAACATTTTCGATAACCTTAAATTGAAAAATAATCTCTTCTCCCCATCTGAAGAGAATTCGAGACATACGGAGTACCGGTTGAGGAAGAACCATACAAGCCACCAAGTGTTCGTTATTTGTCCATGCGAGTATCAATTGACTCAAATTGTTGGAATATTTTAATAATTTAGTAGTATATTAATATTCCAATAATTATGTGGCCAAATATATTTATTTATTATATTAGCTATTTTATTGTTAAAAAGGCTATTTAGATTTTATTTAGGAATTATTTAATTAATTAATTAAATAATTGGATATGGGCTCAAATATGAGTGGATGTCAGGATAGCCCATTTGGGAATAATGGGAACCCTAATTGGCCATCACACTATATATATAGGCTATGGTCCCCAATATACCGCACACAAGCAAATAATCTCTTCTCCCCATCTGAAGAGAATTCGAGGCATATGGAGTACCGGTTGAGGAAGAACCATACAAGCCACCAAGTGTTCGTTGTTTGTCTTCAAGTTTTCAGGATTACCGCCAACAAAACTTTCTCAATAGATCCAGATGAGATTGAAGGAACTCTAAGGAACTCTACAAATTGCAAGATCAAATACCCGGAAACCTTCGGTGATTCTCAATGGTAAATTCAGGTACGCTTCCGCTTTCATTCTCATAATTGTATTCTGATATGGATTTAAAGGTTTAGAGTTCTGTTCTTGATTTCTATATTGATAGAAATTATAAGGTTATGAACAAATTCTAACAATACTTTCTTTCGAAGATAATAGTAGGCAGCTAACGGGAGTGGATGAAATCAAAATAGCAGTTGTAAAAAATTTTCAAAATCAATTCATGGCAGGAAGCCCAAGCATAGTACTTGAAAATATGAATTTCAAGAGAATAACATGTGAGCAGCAAGAAGAGTTGATTCATGAATTCTCAGAAAATGAAGTTCCTGCAGCAGTGTGGGACTGTGACAATGATAGAAGCTCGGATCCCGATGGTATTTCTTTTGGGTTTGTTAAAGAATTTTGGGATGATATCAAACCTGATCTGATTAGAATGATAGCAGAATTTAATTCTAATGGGAGAATGGTTAATGGGGTTAATAACTCATTTATCGTATTGATCCCAAAAAGAAGAAATCCTTCTAAGATATCAGATTATCGGCCTATTTCATTGGTAAGGTGTATATACAAGGTAATAGCAAAAATTCTGGCAAATAGGCTAAAATAGTTATCGGAGAGGTTATTTTAGAATCTCAATCGGCCTTCATAGCAAGAAGACAAATTCTAGATGGTATCGTAATTGCAAACAAAATTGTAGATGAGGCGATAAAGAAGAAGAAAGAAGTGGTTTTGTTCGAAGTGAATTTTGAAAGGGCTTATGATACGGTAGTTTGGAATTTTTTAAACTTCGTGATGTCGAAAATGGGATTCCATGCAAAATGGATTAGCTGG
Source organism: Lathyrus tuberosus (assembly GCA_022829125.1). Taxonomy (NCBI): domain Eukaryota; kingdom Viridiplantae; phylum Streptophyta; class Magnoliopsida; order Fabales; family Fabaceae; genus Lathyrus; species Lathyrus tuberosus. The sequence goes on along the minus strand of JALAZF010000368.1, from coordinate 2,664,788 downwards.
ATTTTTGAATGCCATAAGTCGTCACGGGTCTCGGTTCTTATTAATGGAAGTCCCACAAAAGAGTTTAAGATGTTTCGCGGGTTAAGGCAAGGTGATCCTTTATCACCGTTTCTCTTTTTGATTGTGGACGAAGGTTTTAACATGATGATGAGAGAAGCAATTGAGGCGGGTCAGTATCATGTTTATAAATTTGATAACGGAGATGACCGATTTACTCAGTTGCATTATGCAGATGATATTTTGATAATGGGAGAAAAAAGATGGTCGAATATCAGGTTAATCAAGGTAAATCTTCTGTTGTTCGAAAAGATGTCGGGACTAAAAGTGAATTATCACAAAAGTGTGCTAGTAGGGTAAACATTTCTCAAAGCTGGTTGAAAGAATCAACTAAGGTTTTGCAGTGTAAAATTGGTAAATTACCATTTACTTACTTGGGATTACCGATCGGTGCAAACCTAAACAGATTGATAACATGGCAACCTGTGGTTGAAGCGGTGAGATCAAGATTATCGAGTTGGAAGCGAAAACATTTATCGATGAGGGGGATTAGGCATTAAAAAGCTGAGAGAATTTAATTTGGCCTTAATTTGAAAATTGGAGTGGAAGATTAATTTTGAGAGATCTGGGCTCTGGTTTAAAGCGCTAGCCAACATGTATGGGATCAGAAGTGATGGATCGTTGGGATAAGATAGTAATTGCTCAAACTGGTGGAAGAGTATATCAAATCTTAAGTTAGGGGAGTGGTTCCAAGAATCACAATACTCGGTTAGGGAAGTATATAAATGTTTGATATCTCAAGTTGAGAATCCTGCTAACCCGGAGTGGGCCAAAGCTTGGCATAAAGTCGTTGTGTCAAAAGTTTCAGGCCTAGTTTGGAGGATCCTCGAAAATAGAATAGATTCTAAAGATAATCTAGCAATGAGAGGGGTGAGTGGGTTAGGCTCCAATGACTGCACAGGGGGTGTGGTAAAGAAGAATCGGTGCAGCATATATTTTTTGAATTTCCGATATTGGCAGAAGTGTGGTGTAAAATCTGTCGGTGGCTGAACATAGTAACAGCATTTCAGATAGATAGTTTTTCTCACTTGAAACAGTTTGAAGGGCTGTTAGCTGGAGATAAGATTATTGGTTCCAAGTAGGGCTGGCAATGAACTGAACCAACTCAAAAATAGTTCGGAACTCGGTTCGACAATTAAATCGTTGAACTAGGTTCATGAACCAAATGAGCTGAATATGAGCGAAAAATTATGTTCGTTAACTAAATGAGCTGAACTTGAACTATACATAGTTTGACTCGTTAGGTTCATGAGTCAACTCGATTACATATGAGAAATATTATATTGTCTTTAAGATTAAGTTTAAATATTTACTCCAAATCTTAGATAAATTTAAACTTCAATTTAGTAGTTTTTGAATTAAACTCTCAAATGTATCTCTTCAAAGTTGTGTAGGTTTTAAATTAGTAGGTTTATGAGATAAAGTTAAATTTCAATTTGATAAATTTTATGTTATTTTAATATTTTATTTTTAAAAAATATTAAATTTAAAATGTCAAATATATTAAAAAATAAGATTTAAAAAAATAGCTTTTAAATTCGTGAACCATGTGAGCTGAACCTAATAAGATGAACCTAACGAGTTGAATCGAACTGTTCGTGAACTTATAACGAGTCGGGTTTGAGCTTAAAAATAAGTTCGTGTCAAACTAGAACCGAGATTTGAGCTGAACAAATTCTTAACGAGTCGAGTCGAGCTGAGGCGAGTTCGACTCGACTCGACTCATTTTCAGCCCTAGTTCCAAGCTAAAAGTGATTTGGCTTGCGTGCATTTGGATAATTTGAAAAACTTGGAATGAAAAGTTGTATCAGAACAAGTCTATAGATTCTGAAAGTATGGTGGAAAATGTAAAAATGCTTGCCTGGAATTGGTTAAAAGCGAGAGGAAAAGATGTGAATCCTATCTTAGCATTATGGTGGTCGAATCATAGGGCAACTCTAGGTTTGATTGAAGAGTAACACAATGGGGTTTCTCCTGTGGTTTTGGAGGTGCGTCACACTAGTTAATTATGTTGTATAGGTTCATGGAGATTTTATCCTGCTTTGGAGAAAGGTAAAACTCTTTGCAGGTTTGCTCTTGTCAAGTTGTGTTGCTTTTGTGTGGTTAGGCTTGGTGAATTGCTGGTCTGGCAAATTGGGCGGGTTATGTTTAGCTTCTGTCCAAGTGTGTTATTGTTTGAGTTGGTGATTCGGCAGTGAAGTAAGTTGTACAGGTTAGGTCAGATAGGTTTTACTGAGGTTTCGATTCTCTATCTGTTGGTGGAGTTGTTGAATCATGTTTTAAGAGCTGGCAGTTGGCTGGTGTTTTCCCTTGGTGGTTGTTTTGGCCAACAGGGTGATCATTAAGAGTCTTGACTATAGCGAGCTAGCCGGCTGCTTGTTTGGTAGTTTTGTAGGGTTGGCTTTCTTCCCGTGCTGACCTTGGTTGATTGATCAGTTTCATCCTGTTGCGGTGTTTCTAATCCAGAATCAGTATCTTTGGGGTTCTTGTGTGTCGTCATCATCCAGAATCCAGAATCACTAACTTTGTTTTATATTTATTTTTATAAAACAAATTTTTTTAGTATTTTTTTAATATTTATCAATAACACAAATTTGTCTCATAATTTATTTATTTTTGTATTTTACGAACACAAATGTATCATTTACTATTAAAAGAAATAATAGATTTTTTTAAAGATAATTAGAATCAAAATTTATTTTGGATTTATAATGATCAAATTGGAGTTTAATATGTTCTTCATAAAACGTTAAACATAAAAAAATTAAATAAAATTATATCTTAAAAATTAAATTAGTATAGTTATTAATTATAAGAGATTTAGATAAAATATACAAAATTACCCGTGCGGACCCACAAATACTAGTTTTATACACACATTTGTACACAAATCAAAGAAATAATAAAACAAAGATATTTTTGTTTCAAATATTAATACCATTTATAATAATATTTGGATTACTCATATATTGTTTTTCTGTAATTTGATATTATTTATACAAATATTTGAATAATTAGTATAGTTTTTCTCATATATAAAAATAATATTGTTTATAAATATATTTAAATTAACCATAGATAATTTCCCTTTTTGACGTCATTTATAAAAGTATTTGAATTAATAATATATTTTGTAATTGTTGCATGAGTCAATATCTAAATGCTTCAAAAAAATTAATCATCTTACATGTGAAAAATCATTTAACTTCAAATTTTATTTTGTTTGTAATTTTGAATTTATTTACGTCATGTGTTTATGCTAATGATAGTTTACGAAAAATTAATATTCAATCAAAATATATAATTATTGAATTAATTGATTTAATTTTGTGTGTAAACTTGAAGGTAAAGATTTATTTCTCCTAAAAATGTATTTAATTTAATGATAGTATAACATAAGCAATATAATAATTCTAATATCTTGTCATAAATTAAGAATTTAATATCAATGATTATTATTTAATATTTGATTTTAAGATTTTAACATCTAGTTATTCATTATAATATTAAAATTTATTAATCACTTGTACTATACATACTCCATATATTTAAATCTCATTTACAATTTGAATCATTACTCTATATTTTTTAATTTCATTTACAAATTCATAATTTTTTAATTACTTGTCATTTTTTCCTTTAGTGAATATTATTCATTACTATCTATTATGTTACCTTTGTTCTATGGAAAAAAAGGGTGATGCACTAATAGTGTAAAAAAGTTTTGCATTGTCAACCAATAACGACCATGCATCCCGCCAACTTAGACTGAAAATTTAAAACTAATTAAATGACATGGCAGAATGATATATTCCTATTCGATGACAGTGTAAAACTTTTTTACACTGTCAGTGCATCATCATTAAATCCTTGTTCTATATATACCAAAGTTGTCTAATCTCATTTTCAATTTGAGTCATTATATATATATATATATATATAATTTTGTTCCAATATAATATTTACTAATGATAGAACTTAACGTTAGCATTAAAGTTAATATGAGTGAATTGGAGTATTAATAAAAAAGAAAGTACCTACTTCTGCTACACCTATTCTTATATGATAACTATGTTAAAAAAAATAGACACATAAAAAACAGTAAACACATAAAACTTTTGAACATAGATGGAACAAGATAATACTTATACCTTACGATAAATTTAAATTTTAATATAATTGATTATATTTAAATATTTTATTATATAATAAGTTTGAAACGCTTGATCTTAGCCACTCTTTGGACGAAAGCAGTGTTACGGTCGTCGTGAAGATGCCAATCCAACCCTGATTTTTCAACCCAGAAGAATTCTTCCTGATTAAGGGCTTGCTGAAGCTCATACTGTAAGTTCTTCTCAAGGTTTTAAGGGAGTGTAAGGAACCTTCCTCGTTAATTTGTTTTTGAATTTCCCAAAGCTTATCCTTTTTACTCTGAACCAAATTGTGAATGTTATCAAAATGATTCTTATTCCAATATTTGAGATTAACTTTAAGAATTTTTAGCTTTTTGGAGAGAATATACATCAGACATCCAACGATGTTGGAAGATCAACAACTAGCAATGAAGGCTCTACAAGAATCGAGAAGGGTCCACATAACCTGGAACTTGAATTGTGATTTAAAATTAACCTGATGAAAGGAGGACTCCACCAAGATAGGATGATGATCCGATCTGATCCTGGGAAGAACCGATGTTGTCATCCTATTGCAAGCATTGCACCAATTCAAGTTGCAAAAAGCTCTATCAAGTTTTCTTTCCACAGCAGCCTTCCTCGTTCTACCATTGTACCAAGTGAAGAAGTTTCTGTTAGTGGGAATTTCCACGAGACAGTTATAGTCCGACCAATTATTAAAGTCTAACATCAGAGCTCTGAAAAGATTACAAGCTCCCCTATGTTCATGGGCTCCAAGAATAGAGTTGAAGTCACCAAGAATGCACCAAGGAATGTTACGGGCAGCAACACTCGAAGAGAGATCTTGCCAAAGTGTCTTCCGTTTGATATGACACGTAGAAGCGTACACAACAGTGAAACCAAGATTATTTCTACTGTTGACGGAAAAAAGCTTGAGATTGAGATTGTTCCAAAAAGAAACAAGAAAAAGATTGAAGTTCATCCATGGTTCAGCAATAAACCAGATATTAGGTTTGTGATGAGATAACAGATTTTCGAGGGCTAACTTAGAAGGGGAGTTAGGAAGTCCCTTAATGTTCCAAAATAGGCACTTCATTTGAAAGGCTTTCTAAAACCAGTCTCAGGTCTGTTGTCCAAAGCCTTTTTTGCTTTCTAAGAAAGTTTTCAAGTTCACTTTCTTTGAGATTTAGATATAACAGTTTAGAAGGAAGGCTCAATGGAGTCAACAATACCATCTAAATCAGGAAGTTCTGCAATGTTGGCCCAAGAGTCACGCAGAAACTGCTCATTGCTAGGTTGAGGCTCCGTATGAATGGGATCCCCTAAGGACCATTGTGTTTCTTCTATACATTCTTTAGAGTCCGAATTATTTTTATCATCCGAGATCGGGATTGTTTCATCAATTGAAGGGACTATGCAGCCTTCCTGTAGGTTTTTAGAATTATTCGGGGGATGTTGTTAATAACCCGCACCTTGATATTGACATCTTCATGAATGGGAGATGGAACATCAGTTGGGTTCACAATAGGCTCAATACGAAAACCACTAGTTTCACCAGAGATAATGGGGTTTTTATTCAAAGCAGTATTCTCTGCATAGGTACCCACCAGAGAATTAGTTTTAGATCTATCAGTGGCCTTTATTTTCTGTTTCGCATCAAAGTTTTTCTTTCTTCTACAATTTATTTCCGAAGGACCCAACAACTTACAGAAACCACAGAAATCCAGAATTTTTCCGTATTCGATATCAACAAAAAAAAGCGAATCCCACACGTTCCACCAGAATCTTGTCCCGCAGTTCATTTTGCATATCAATGTCAATTAACACCCTAACAAAATGAGCAAATGGCCGATCAAATATTGGTCGATTAGAAGACGAATCGATGAAAATTTGTGTACCCAGACTGCTAGCGATTTTGAAGATAATTTTGGGACGCTAGTACTCTTGAGAGAGACTGTGGATGCGAACCCAAACTTGAGCTGAGCTTTGACTCATGTTAGAAGGAACGAAATCCTTGGACCAATGGAACAACTTCAGAATACCAAGGTTAAGATTCCAAGAAGGAGAAGAACGTACCCTTCTGACATGGAGGTTATGTTTATAAGATTCAAGTCCAATTTGATATTCATCTCCTGGAATCAAGATTGATAATCGGTCCCCTTTGACACAAGGGGTTGGAAGTTGACTCGTTGGTATATTGCAGACATTGTTAATGACTTCCACATAAGATTTAGATGATTTGGTTTATGAGGGAATGGGATTTGGTTGCGGCGGTTTGACGATGCTTGACGTTTCAGGGAAGAGTATTAAGTGGGATTCCTCAATGGAGAAGGAATGCGAGGACTAAGGAGAAGATAAAATAGGTTATCAGGGTAAAAAAAAGAGAGAAGCGAGACTGTTAACTAAAAACTAGAAATCGTTTAACAAATAAACATGCCTTTTAACTAAAAACTAGAAATCGTTTAACAAATAAACACGCCTTTTAACTAAAAACTAGAAATCGTTTAACAAATAAACATGCCTTTTAACTAAAAACTAAAAATCGTTTAACAAATAAACATGTCTTTTACCTAAAAACTAAAAATAGTACACACTATTAGCACTTCCCTCCTTTTTTTCTAACGTTAACCTAACGCCCATTATTCTCTCTATCCTGCAACTTGTCAGTATCGGCTATACAATTCACACTGCTCCTATCTGCTATACATTTCACAAAAATAGGAGAAGTAGGCTTAGTGATAAGCACATCGCCAGCTGTTATATTTCCTTATTAGCGATACAGATTGAATCCATTAATTCACCCTGCTCTGACTAAACAATAACAGTGGATAAATTCCTGGTTCCAACGAAACATTGTTGCACGTATTATTCTATAAATTCCTCATTCTATATTTTACTATTAATAAAAGCACAAGAACTACAACTAGTATAAAACAAAATACACCAGAACTGCTATCATCTGCTAAAGGCACAAAGTTATTGTGAGTTAATGGAGTTAGTGTGTTATACAATTAGCAAAAAATTTCTTCTACTATTATTTAAGTTAAAATTAACAAAAAAAAAGTCAATGGAGTTAGTCAGATTCTATAACATGTTACTATTATTTATTAATTATTAATTTATAATATATGTTATTCAAAGAAATATTGTAGGATAAGAATTAAGTTTGATGATTTTTATTTATAATATATGTTTCTGATAGTAAATAAGTGATAAAATATTATTTTTTATTTTATTCATTTTTTTATTAATAAATTGATGGATTAGTAGAAAGAAAATAATATTTAAATAAACTTTTTAAGTTTTTATGTTTCAATATTATTTGATATTTTTAAGGTTGGTAATTCTTATTTAATTAAATGAGGTAATAGAAACACCAGAATAATTTATTATTTATTTCATTTATTTAATATTTATTTTTTAATTTACTTAATTAAATATTTGAAATATATTTTGGTGGGAAATTTTTGTGAGAGAAGTTGTAGGATAATAATGAAGTATGATACGATGATATATGATGATTTAGTGTAGATAATAAGTTAATCAATTTTATTATTATTAATTTTAATCTAACACTTTTATTATTGTTATTAATTAATGAATAAGTCAATTAATTTTATTTTAAGTGATAAATGCTTTATAGTTCAGTAATCGTGGCACGATATTTTTTTTTACAGATTTTTTTTAACACATTCATTGATCATATGTGTCTCAATATAAGGAGGAATCAAATTAATAACAAATCTTGATGAGCGATGATGGTGATAATAACCATTGTTGATTAAAGCGTTGTTGTTTCTGCATAATTGTTAATTGAATTTGCGTGAATTTATATACTATAATACCTAACAATTTGAATCTGATTGGTTATTTGGAAAATTGGAGAAGAGAGAAGGAATTTGGCTTACGTTCGTTTGATGAGAGAGAGGAGAGAACGGTACGCCATTGACGGCGGTTGTAACTTGCTCAGTTTGAAACTTGGAAGAAGTGTTGTCGTTCAATTTGATTTGACAGAGGGATTCAGAAATGAGAGACTGGTTTGCTTCAGGGATAGTGACTGAAAAATGTTTTTTTTTGTCAACTTGAAATGAATATGGGTGTGGGCTGGCTATGGATTTGGGCCCAATAATAATTTACTTTGTCTTTTTTTTTTTAGACTTCTCAATCATGAAATAAACATGCCTTTTAACTAAAACTAGAAATCGTTTAACAAATAAACATGCCTTTTAACTAAAACTAGAAATCGTTTAACAAATAAACATGTCTTTTAACTAAAAACTAGAAATCGTTTAACAAATAAACATGCCTTTTAACTAAAAACTAGAAATAGTACACACTATTAGCACTTCCCTCCTTTTTTTTTTTAACGTTAACCTAACGCCCATTATTTTCTCTATCCTGCAACTTGTCAGTATCAGCTATACAATTCACACTGCTCCTATCTGCTCTAAATTTCACAAAAATAGGAGAAGTAGGCTTAGTGATAAGCACATCGCCAGCTGTTATATTTCCTTATTAACGATACAGATTGAATCCATTAATTCACCCTGCCCTGACTAAACAATAACAGTGGATAAATTCCTGGTTCCAACGAAACATTGTTGCACGCATTATTCTATAAATCCCTCATTCTATATTTTTTATCTGCGAGTCTGTCTCTCTCAAGAAAACATTTTTCATCTGCGAGTCATCCTCATCATATAACCTCAAAACATAAAGAATTATTATTATTATTTATTCTACTTTCTCATAATATATTAAAAAATAGATAAATAAATTGAATTAGCCAAATCTTAAAAAACGACCCTAGCAAGTTTTTAATAAAATATTATCAAATTTTAATAAAATATATAAATTAGTTAAAAAAAATAGAATTAGTTTTTTCTTAAAAAAGAAGTAGTCAACCCTCAGCAACTAAACTTAATATTTTTTACGGAAACAATATTTGCCAAAACAAAAAGTTATAAAAAATAGGAAATTTATTTTAATAATAAGTCAAAAACAATTTAAAAATGTGATTTATATTGGTAATATTTGATGACGAAATTTTTTTCATTGGTTTTTTTATGCTAATTATATATTTTATGCTAGCAAATTTTCATAAATAAACTTAACCATTTCTTAATAAAATATAAACTTCCTAAAATAATTTAAAATATTTTGTTTTTATAATTCCTAAGTGAAAAACATAGCCTCCCAATTCGGTACATTTTACTACAGGAAGGAACGTGTTATATATGTTGTTTAAATTACTTTTTTAGTTACCAACTAATAATAATTAATATATTCACTTTTTTTTAGAGGTAACAATAATATTAAAAAATTATTACATGGAAGAATTGTTTTGAATAATGATCGAGTAACACACAATGAATTAAATAACAATACAAAATTAATGTTATAATCACTCAAAAATTATTAATTTATTGGATATTAAATTATTTCCCAGGGTTCATGCATTGCTGGTATCATTTTACATTTTATTTCGTTTAACAAATAAACATGCCTTTTAACTAAAAACTAGAAACCGTTTAACAAATAAACATGCTTTTTAACTAAAAACTAGAAATAGTACACACTATTAGCACTTCCCTCCTTTTTTTCTAACGTTAACCTAACGCCCATTATTCTCTCTATCCTGCAATTTGTCAGTATCAGCTATACAATTCACACTGCTCCTATCTGCTCTACATTTCACAAAAATAGAAGAAGTAGGCTTAGTGATAAGCACATCGCCAGCTGTTATATTTCCTTATTAGCGATACAGATTGAATCCATTAATTCACCCTGCTCTGACTAAACAATAACAGTGGATAAATTCCTGGTTCCAACGAAACATTGTTGCACGCATTATTCTATAAATCCCTCATTCTATATTTTTTATCTGCGAGTCTGTCTCTCTCAAGAAAACATTTTTCATCTGCGAGTCATCCTCATCATATAACCTCAAAACATAAAGAATTATTATTATTATTATTTATTATTTATTCTACTTTCTCATAATATATTAAAAAATAGATAAATAAATTGAATTAGCCAAATCTTAAAAAACAACTCTAGCAATTTTTTAATAAAATATTATCAAATTTTAATAAAATATTTAAATTAGTTAAAAAAATAGAATTAGTTTTTTCTTAATAAAGAAGTAGTCAACCCCCAGCAACTAAACTTAATATTTTTTACGGAAACAATATTTGCCAAAACAAAAAGTTATAAAAAATAGGAAATTTATTTTAATAATAAGTCAAAAACAATTTAAAAATGTGAATTATATTGGTAATATTTGATGACGAAATTTTTTTCATTGTTTTTTTTATGCTAATTATATATTTTATGCTAGCAAATTTTCATAAATAAACTTAACCATTTCTTAATAAAATATAAACTTCCTAAAATAATTTAAAATATTTTGTTTTTATAATTCCTAAGTGAAAAACATAGCCTCCCAATTCGGTACATTTTACTACAGGAAGGAACATGTTATATATGTTGTTTAAATTACTTTTTTAGTTACCAACTAATAATAATTAATATATTCACTTTTTTTTAGAGGTAATGTAACGCTCATATATAAATACATACATCAAAGCATATATCATACATGAATAATACGTTTGGTACTGAAATATACACGTTCCTAGTAACACAGTATACATATAAATGCCCAAAAAGCCTAATACAACAACTATGGCATGTTATATATACAAGATGTTCAAAAGATAAAACTAAGAACTAGATCAACTAATGATCTCAAAATCTCCACAACGGAAGCCTTGCCACACAAAAGATACGACCCGTAAGGAAAAGTCAAACCACTTTGTCCTTACCCTTCGCAGAACCTGTAGTACTTGTGATGTAAACAACAACGTGGGGTGAGATACATCAAATCTCAGTGAGTTATCTATCTTATATGTCCTCTCGGCTTTACAAGGTTCTAATAAGCCTAACTCAAGTCAAAAAGGAAGGGAAGTGACTTTGAGTACACACACACTATATGGAAATATGTCATGAGTTCATCAACTCACAATATCACTAATCGGTAACCACACCAAGGAATCCCCTGTTCCTGTCCGCTTCTACGTCTAGAAGTCGATCCGAGTCACGGATCCTGGTAACCTACTTGACATACGAATGGATTCGGGTTCTACGGGCCTTATACCGTTATGAACCGTCACTTCACACGGGCCATTTACCGTCACAAGCATACGCTCCCAGAGCGCCATTCGTACTACACGCGGGAATCAAACTTGCCAAGTAGTTGTGCACATGTTTCAGAGGAGCTCGAGACCCATGAAACGCACTCGCAAGATAATCGGTTACGATTACGTGATCACACACAAACGTGATTGTATTCGACAATCACAAGGCCATTACGCCTTAACACAACCAAACGGTTAACACACATGTTCTATACTAGTGTTTATTCATTCTACATTTTCCCGACATTGTTTACGGTAATATTCCTCACTCCACCTATTTTGTGTTTTAGCATGCATACATATTCAAACATGTTTCATAATAAGAGCATAGGCATATAGTCATCAATCACATAATGGAAACACATAATTCAACATACCACCATGTACACCAATTCACGGTTCCCTCCAATTTATTTAATCGGGCAATAAACTGATATTTCTCACTTCCATTAGCTAGGATATGTTCATAGCTTCACAACGATACCAAGAATACTCACATCGGATAAACGAGTCAAAAGTTATGAAAGAAACAAGTTGGAGGATCTGTCATGCTCGCATTGCGAAGCAGCCAACGAATGCTCGCTACTTCATTCGCAGTGCAAAGCTTGCAGCGAATGCCTAGCCAACACTTGTTCGCTGCCCCATTCGCAGTGCGAATGTCTGGCGAACCAAGTCAGAACCAAAACAAGGTAAAGTTCGCAGTGCGAACATCTGGCGAATGCTCGCCTTCACACTCGCCGTGCGAATGTCCAACGAATGTTCGCTTTCCCCTTCGCTAGGGGACTCGCAGTGCGAACCTGCGAATTCTGGGTTTTTCAGCAGCGTAAAAATAGAGCTTGGTGACCCATTTCATCCCAAAACTTCACCAACATGCAAACATATGTAATAACAGATGATCCTACATGTCCAGTGAGTATACTACACAAATTATACCACATTTCAACCGTTAAATCCAAGATTTTGCAAGATTATCAATTTTCTTACAGTTCTGACCTAGGTTCTAGAATCCAAGAAAATCTAAAACAAAAGTTTCTATCTATAACCCACCTTGTATAGATGATGAAGATGAAGGTTGGAAGATGATTTGATGAAGAATGGGTGATGGTTGATGACTTGTGTTCTTGAGCTTTTTCCTCTTCTTCCTTTTCCTTTCCTTTCTCTCCCACTTCTTTCTGTCTTTTCCTTCCTTTGCTTCTAGTAAGGAAAAAGAGTGGAAAGGAAAATGATATAGTAAAATATCATTAATTAGTAACACTACTAATTGTCCAAATAGTCTCAAAAGCTCTAACACTTAAAACCTCAAAGTCAGATAATATTAATTGGGTCTGCTCTGAGCTCATCAGTTTACTCTAATTATTTTATCAAATAAATTCTCAGAGTAAACCGGAGCCCAGTTGATCATACCAATATTATCCAGAGTAAAAACAATTTACGGGGTATTACATCCTCCCCCCCTTAAATAGAAATTCGCCCACGAATTTAAAATAATTACCTGAAAAGATGAGGATACGTGTCTCGCATCTCTGATTCTAGTTCACACGTCGCATCTCCCGGATGCGTCTCATCCCACTGAACTTTAACCAGAGGAATCTCCTTATTCCTTAACACCTTAGTTTCTCTTCCCGTGATACGACTCGGTTAGGGCTCAAACGTTAAATCTGCTTCTATCTCAATTGTATCTGGCAAAATTGGCTGAAGAGGGTCTGGAACAAACTTTCAAAGCTGAGATACATGAAAAACACCGTGCATCTCAGATAGAGAAGGCGGTAAGGCTAATCTGTAAGCTACTTCACCAATTCTTTCTAAGATCTGATACGGTCCCACGTATCTTGGACTTAACTTCCGCGATTTAAATGGTCCTTTCAATCTCAATCTCGGAGTAACCTTCAAAAATACATGATCACCCTCATCAAATTCCAAAGGTCTCCTACGGTTGTCCGCATAGCTTTTCTGACGATCTTGGTGTCATACCCCAAATTTGTCCTACTTGTATATATGTTTTCATCTGTACACCCACCCACTAACCATATTCAGAAAAATCCAAAAAAATATGTTCATCCCTCTTTTGTTTTTATCCTTTTTTATTTTTAAGTCATATCTAGTTTTTAACCATTTTTTTTTACCATTATCCATCCATATCCAATTATCCATCCATATCCATTTATTTATCCATAATCTAAATATCCATTTATACCCATTTTATTATCTTTTCCACTTTAATACTCACATTTAACTTTTTATTTATTTATTTTTATTTCAATTTAGTTTTTCAAGCATAATTTATAGATTTAATTTTATTAGAACTTTATGTTTTATTAGATCTTTAATTCATTTAGAACTTTATATTTAAATTTTAATTTAATTTAATTTTATAGCTTTATTTGTTATTTATATATTTTATTATTTTTTATTACCATTTATTATTCCATGATTTTCCATTACTATCACCATTATTAGTATGTTATTATCATTTATATATATTATTATTTCTAATTATTATCATTTATTGTTATTATGATCATTATTATTTATTTCATTATTATTATTATTATTATTTCATCATTTTACTATTCGTTATTTATTTATTTCATTGTTATCATTTTTTATTTTTCATTTTTATTATTTGTATCATTTTATTTTCGTTATTTTTAATTTTATTATTTTTAATATTTCATTTTTTTTATTACTCTTATCTTTTTACTATTTTACTTTTATTAATTTTACTATTTCTTTTTTTTATTATTTTTATTATTTCATTTTCATTATTATTATTTGTGTCAATTCATTATTAATATTATATTTTATGTTTTATTATTATTATTATTATTATTATATTTGTTTTTTATTATTATATTAGATGTCAAAACTCAAGGTCTGTTCCCAAATGGCAAGTTCTGCAATACACCAGTTATCACAGTCAAAACAATTTCACCAAAACGTGAAACACAGACCTGCAGAATTACAACATCAAAGCAGAACAAAACAAAATCTGCAGCATTGACCAAAGACCCATACAACAAAATCTCAATAAATCTCTGCTATCTCCCCTGTGCTCCACAACCAAACAAATTTCTTACGCCTTGAGCCAATAACCAACCACTGAAAAAACCTGCACAATTGTACCCGAAACCTTCATCAACAAGGTTTGAATTTGTTTTAAAAAAAAAACGGAAGAACATGAGAGGGACTTAACAGCAAGAGAAATATAAAGCTCATGAACCACAAGCCAACTTCACCTCGAACCCACAAAGCTTCACACGTCGTGTTAATCAACCTCACAAACCTTCCGCCCACCTCACCGTTCTTCCTCAAATCCACAACCACAACCCACCGTATTTCCTTCCTTTTCTTTCCGCCATAAACAACAAAACCACAAACCCAGACGAACCGAAACAGAATCAGAGAAGGAGATGAAAAAACCGAGTCCAAAATCATTGTAAACCTTCAACCAAAACCAGACCCAGATTCGCAAAAAAAAACAGAGAAGTAGGTTGCATCTGTACCTCGTTTATTTTTGTCCATAAGCTTGCTCTGGTTTTTAATCGACCCACCTTTGTTTGTTTAAACGAACTGCATACGGCCTTTAGAGAAGATGACGAAATTGGTTCATGGCTGTGCGATGAGTTTTGCTGTGATTCACTGGATTCTTTCCCCTTTATTTTTAGGGCGATGATGAGAGTTCTCTGAGCAAATGTTTTTTTATTTTGACCGTGAAGTCTTTTCTTTTGGATCCACGTTTCCAAGTGGAGGCTGGTGGTGATCCATTTATAATTTGATCCTTACCTTTTATTTATTTACTATTATCTTATGATTTTTTTTATATGTGTTTAATTGCTTGGATTTAACTATTCAATATCCTGATTTATATTCTTCATTTTCCATAAATACTTCAGAATACATAAAACTTTTTTTTAACTTTTTGATGCCATTACTTTGTTATAGATAATGCTACATGTTAACTTTTCTTTGAAAAATGTTATTTGCTGACTCATGGAACTTGGCGCATGACTTGATGGCTGCCTTTATTTTTCTTTCATCAAATAATCATTTTTTATAGTTTTATTTTGGGCCAATGATAGGATAAAACTCGTGATTTGTTGATTTTCTCTAATAGATCCAAATCTTGATTTATATGAGGCCTACCCTTTTTTGTACTTCGATTTTCATTTATATTCATTTGTATTCACCATTCATTTATTTTTATTTCAATTTATTTATCACTTTATTTAGATTTTATTTCATTTTTAGCATTTTTATTCATTTTGGTCAATGAGAACCAAAATATCAAGATTTATCAATTTTTGATTTTAAATCTTGATAAAGGTGGGACCTTTATTATTTTTATTGTCATTTTCAATTTTTATTTCATTTTATTATTTATTCATTATTTTTTATTCATATTTGGTCAATGAAAATTAAATATCGATCGATTTATCGATTTCTCGATTAAATCTCGATAAAGGTGAGACCTTTATTCTTTGTATTCGTATTTTTCGATTTAATTTCCTTTTTGTCATTTTATATTCTTTTATCAATTTTGGGTCAATGAAAGTCAAAAATCCGATTATCGATTTATCGATTAAATCGAGATTAAGATGAGACCAACTTTCATTTTTATGTCGATATTATACCTTGTCAATTCTATATCGATTATATCGTTGTACATATTGTATCATATTCATATTCATTTCATTCGCTCACCCTTAATCGAAAACAATTAACAACTATCACAACCACAAAAAACGAACTAATGGACTGTTGATTACGATTATTCATTTGCTCGACGTTGGCACAAGGCGTAGTTTAGGACACTTTGCACACACACGGCTTTCTCTTGGGCTACCTTACAACGAGACCATTTATTTCTGTCAACACCTGTAATTTACATGTATCCCTCCCCCATTCCGATGTACGCACTTAATATTGTTTTGATTGTGATTTGTTTACTAGGAGCACCCCTAGGGACTAGCATAGGCAACGCATTTTCAAACCAAAACCTCGATTCGCCGTCGAGACATTTTTCAAACAACCCATTTTCACACCAAAGCCTCGATTCGTCGTCGAGCAATTTTCAAACAAACCTCTTTTCAAACCAAACCCTCGATTCGTCGTCGAGCCATTTTCAACCAAACCCTTGATTCGTCGTCGAGTCATCTTCAAATCAAACTCTTTTCACAATAAACCCTTGATCCAACGTCAAGCGGATTTTCATAATCAAACTTCAAAAACAACTAATAAACTATCGTAACTCTTTAAGGTGAAAAATGGGGGTTCAAGTCTTTGATCTCCCTTCGATTGTTTGGGTGCGAGTTCTCTTACTCGTGTGTGAGCAATTGACGCCTCTTTTAAAACTCAACCACCTTAGATGAAAAAGAGAGAGAGCCAAATCTTTGACTCACTCTCCCGATTACTTGGGCCCGAGGAATCTTTCTTAAGTTCAAGTAATCGTCATCTAAACCAACCAAACTCTCTTTGTCTCGTGGGCGTACCACGAACTACGACTGCTCTGATTCTTTATTCTCGTCCGAATAAAGATACGTAGGCACAAGATTGCGGTGATCTTGGCGAGCACACTTTTTCTTTTCCCCCCGTTTCCACCCTATACCATATTTTTCCGTCAAACCCCATAGTCGAACTACGATTGCTCTGATTTCTCATTCTCGTCCGAATGAGTATACGTAGGCCCGAGGTCGCGATGACCTTGCCGAGCACCCTATCCTAAAACCACCCCATTCCCCCTAGCATCGTTCCCTTTTATCTTACCGTTTTGCATTAATTTTTTAGAAGAAAACAAACAAGCTTAGCTAACGAGTATCGCGATTCGAATCAAGAGGTTCCCGTTGAGTACAACAGACGTGAGGGGGTGCGCGTACCTTCCCCTCACGTAACCGACTCCCGAACCTAGAATGTGGTTGCGACGACCATGCTCTTATCTGCTCCTTAAAGGTTTTCTCGATATTTTCCTTTCCCTCTTTCGGGATAAATAAAGTTCGGTGGCGACTCTGTCGAACCATTTTCCGCGCCTTTCGCGCGAGGGTCGTGTCTTCGATTAAACGATTTTTTCGAGGTGCGACAGCTGGCGACTCTGCTGGGGACTATTTGCTCCATGCAAGAGAGAGTCAAGCCTATCTTGATTCGAATCGCTAGCTCTTTAGCTTTGTTTATTTATTTTCTTCTCGTTTATTCGTTTGCTTATTTGTGTTACCTTTTGTAACATGATTGGGTTGTTCTGATATTGGGAGCTTTGTGAGATGGCTCTACACCCGAGTCGAGAAAAACCCTAGGATTAGGATGGTGGTTGTGTAGTGTAGGCTTGCGTGGTCTCTTCCGCGTGAGTTGAAGCGAAAACCACCGCTTGGAGTAGATTCCCTTGGAGATATTATTGTTGTGGTGAATCTTTGCCATGGCGGTAATACTTTCGAGGTGGGTCGTTGATCCCAAGGACCATTAACCAATTTATCCATGGTGGTTGGTAGTGTTAATTCTTTGTGAGTTAATGCGAACGCCCCAATCAGATGAGATCCCTCGAACGTAATACTTCCTGACAGTAATATTTTCGACCTCGATCTAGGATTCTGAGAACCCTATTTAGAACCCGTGTGTCGATGGTTGTGTAGTGGGCGCCTCCGAGGAATCTTTCTCGTGGGGAAGAAACGAAGACCTCACCTAGACGAGATTATTTCGAGGATATTATAGTCGGATGTCTCTTCGTCTTGGTTATAATGTTTTCGAAATATATCCATAACTCTAGGCACCTACCTGTCTTAGAAACCTACCTGTGGGTTTTCTTGGTCCTAGTTGTGGTTCTTGACCCGTTTCTCCAGCCAACCTCAGAACTGTTTGAAGCTGTTTGATCCTACGATCCTGGATCTTGCATCTTGCATTGCATCTCATATCATTGCATTGCATTGCATCTGTTGCGCATCTTGCATTGCATTTTCAACCTCAGAATCTCACTTCAACTTCCTTCATAACCAGCAAATCAAGCCGATTCCTCGACACCAGTACGCAACTTGAGCCAAAAACAGACGAATGTTTAATCATATCCAACAAGACCATGCTGCCACATGTACAGGCAGGATCTCAGTCATTGAAGGGGTTGCCAAAGACAAGCAGAACAGTCTCCAACTCTGAACAAGCCAGTTCAAGCATCAATCAAGTCAAGACAGGAAGATCAGTTCCTCGAAGAAGGCAGTCATGTTTCCATTCCATTATTTCGCATCCTTGTACTTTGTCTTTGTTTGTTTAAGTACTGTATGCTTTGAACATTGCCGTTTGTATTTGGTTTTCTTAATGTATTGACTATGCATGTTTTGAATCAGTTATGTCGTTATCACTCTTTCTTCCATTTACTGCAAATCACCGACACATATCTCCACTTCACTCTCTTTATCAACTGTTGTTAGCAATGATCGGAGGGAGGATGATGACAACGAAATACCCATATTTGCAAACCGTATGCTTTAGGACAGAATCTCGTCGATGATGTACAAGCATTGTTTCAACCCCTAAACACTAGAGAGACAAGGAGTTAATCCCTAGTAAACCACTTCGAGCCTAGAAGTAGTAGTTTCCTTCGGATATTCAAACCCTTACACTCAACCTGGGGCAGGGTAGTGTTCAGTTAATCCTAACAACGCACTCAAACCACAAATACAAAATCCAAAAGACATGACGGTTGTTCATCGATGACCCATGACCTGGCAGTCACAATCATCCAACAAAACAAAAACAAAAAAAAAATCAAAAGCCTGCTAAGTCGAGCACCTCAAAGGAGACTTAGGCAAAAATCAAGACTACCCTGATGGACTCGAAAAGCGAAATCAGTCCATGCAAAAGATAGGGATAAAAAAAACAAAAGAGGCCCTCGAATCCCCAACAAAAACAAAATAAGACTCAGTAACCACCAAATCAAAATCAAAGGGTCACTGACATCCATCAAAAACAGAATAAGGTGACTGCCAGTTTGAGCAAACCTTGAGCCATCACTCTTACGCCATCAACCCTTTTGGAATACAAACATGTGTAGAATTAACTGAACGTAGGACTAGAGATCATCACGAAGAAGGGGTGGGTACAAATCTTACTTTGAGCCTAATATCCTTTATTTCTTAAACTGTAAACCAGACCACGTTACAACCCTCGAAAGACCTAATTGAGGCGGAGTTTATTTTGAAAGCACACTATTGCAAGGTTGCGTAAACTGACTCCCCATATTTGCTAATCATCAGTATTGGTGTCATTCTCCTTGCTATATCTTTCACACCATCAAAATCAACACAAGTTTGGACTAATGGTCCATTCGCCTCACCATCACGACACTCCAATAAACAACTCTTTTTCAAAACTTGTATGAGCATTGCATTAAGATTACCATTTGTGAATGTGCAATTTTAACTGCAAATCTGTGCTAGACATTCAAGCAATTCCAACAAGGGGCAATCAAAGAGGAACTTGAACTTTCAGCAGTGCCGACCCGAAGCAAGACCCCCTCAAACCATCAAGTTGGGCAAATCCTTTAACAGCTCAATCAAGGGTAAGCTATCTCAAAGCATATCAAAGTTCGACATCCAAAGATCAAATCACTTTAGAACTGATTAATCAGGGGCAAACCATTACCATGTTCAGACTGGGGCAAGCCTCGTTGCAGAAGGTCATCCTAACCGACAAACACAAATCAACAAGTGGTCAAACTCGGAGCTTCAAGAGCATCTTCGTCTGCTTCAATCATGGCGTCTTCAACGAACCGAGTGTCGAGGAAGTCAAATCCCTCCCACCGCCCAAAAGTCCAATTCGCATTGGCAACTACCAAAAGTCCACCATGCTGGCATCTCCAAACTTATCCAATCACCCGTCTGCAATCATGCGCATCATATGTGTCATATGCATCACATTCAACATCATTTGCATCATATGCATACCAAAACCCAATCATACTTCCCCAGCACTTGCATCTCCGCGCGTCAGCATTTGCATTACACATCATTACAAAATCAAGCATTCATACATGCGCAAGGTCCAGGATCGATCTCAAGACTGCAAGACGATCTTCAGCCCAGTCAGGGGCATCTTTTGCAAATCTGTGGGCGTTCCTCATTGAATCTTTTCTTCAGGTCGAACTACGACTGCCCTGATTCTTTATTCTCGTCCGAGTAAAGATACGTAGGCACAAGATTGCGTAGATCTTGGCGGGTTACCTTATCCTTTTTTCACTATCTCCCTTTCCTTTTCGTGGGCTCTCCTCATTGATTTCTTTACTTCAACCTTTGTGTGTGTGCCCTATTATCTCGTCGATAATAGCAGGCTGTGTGTGTGCCCTATTATCACGTCAGTAATAGCAGGCTGTGTTGTGTGCCCTATTATCTCGTCGATAGTAGCAGGCTGTGTTGTGTGCCTTATTATCTCGTCGATAATAGTAGGTTGTGTTGTGTGCCCTATTATCTCGTCGATAATAGCAGGCTGTGTTGTGTGCCCTATTATCTCGTCGATAGTAGCAGGCTGTGTTGTGTGCCCTATTATCTCGTTGATAATAGCAGGCTGTGTTGTGTGCCATATTATCTCGTCGATAATAGCAGGCTGTGTTGTGTGCCATACTATCCTTTTGGTAGTAGCAGGCGTTGCGTGTGTGCCCTATTATCTCGTCGGTAATAGCAGGTTTTGACCTCATTTCCATCCTTTGGGTGGAAGGGTCTGTGTGTGTACCCTATTATCTCGTCGGTAATAGCAGGTTCTGACCTCATTTCCATCCTTTTGGTGGAAGGGTCTGTGTGCGTGTGTGCCCTATTATCTCGTCGGTAATAGCAGGCTTTGACCTCATTTCCATCCTTTTGGTGGAAGGGTCTGTGTGCGTGTGTGCCCTATTATCTCGTCAGTAATAGCAGGTTTTGACTTCATTTTCATCCTTTTGGTGGAAGGGTCTGTGTGCGTGTGTGCCCTATTATCTCGTCGGTAATAGCAGACGTTGACCTCATTTTCATCCTTTTGGTGAAAGGGTCTGTGTGCGTGTGTGCCATGCTACCTTATTGGTAGTAGTCGGCTTGGACCTCATTTTCCATCCTTTTGGTGGAAGGGACTGTGTGCGTGTGTTCGCCCTATTATCCTTTTGGTAATAGCAGGTTGTGTTGTGTGTCATACTATCCTTTTGGTAGTAACAGGCTGTGTTGTGTGCCATACTATCCTTTTGGTAGTAGCAGGCTGCGTGTGTGCCCTATTATCTCGTCGGTAATAGCAGGCTGAGCATGTGTGCCCTATTAT
This sequence comes from Lathyrus tuberosus, assembly GCA_022829125.1. Taxonomy (NCBI): domain Eukaryota; kingdom Viridiplantae; phylum Streptophyta; class Magnoliopsida; order Fabales; family Fabaceae; genus Lathyrus; species Lathyrus tuberosus. The sequence goes on along the minus strand of JALAZF010000368.1, from coordinate 2,643,145 downwards.
CTCGTCGGTAATAGCAGGCTGTGTGCCCTATTATCTCGTCGATAATAGCAGGCTGTGTGTGTGTGCCCTATTATCTCGTCGATAATAGCATGCTGTATGTGTGTGCCCTATTATCTCGTCGGTAATAGCAGGCTGTGTTGTGTTTGTCCTACTATCCTTTTGGTAGTAGCAGGCTGTGTGAGTGCCCTATTATCCTTTTGGTAATAGCAGGCTGTGTTGTGTGCCCTATTACTTCGTCGGTAATAGCATGTTGTGTTGTGTTTGCCCTACTATCCTTTTGGTAGTAGCAGGCTGTGTGAGTGCCCTATTATCCTTTTGGTAATAGCAGGCTGTGTTGTGTGCCATATTATCTCGTCGGTAATAGCAGGCTGTGTGTGTGTGCCCTATTATCTCGTCGGTAATAGCAGGCTGTGTTGTGTTTGCCCTACTATCCTTTTGGTAGTAGCAGGCTGTGTGAGTGCCCTATTATCCTTTTGGTAATAGCAGGCTGTGTTGTGTGCCCTATTACTTCGTCGGTAATAGCAGGTTATGTTGTGTTTGCCCTACTATCCTTTTGGTAGTAGCAGGCTGTGTGAGTGCCCTATTATCCTTTTGGTAATAACAGGCTGTGTTGTGTGCCATATTATCTCGTCGGTAATAGCAGGCGTTGTGTGTGTGCCCTATTATCTCGTCGGTAATAGCAGGCGTTGTGTGTGTGCCCTATTATCTTGTCGGTAATAGCAGGCATTGTGTGTGTGCCCTATTATTTCGTCGGTAATAGCAGGCGTTGTGTGTGTGCCCTATTATCTCGTCGGTAATAGCAGGCATTGCGTGTGTGCCCTATTATCTCGTCGGTAATAGCAGGTTGTGACCTCATTTTCATCCTTTTGGTGGAAGGGTCTTTGTGTGTGTGTTCACTATCATCCTTTTGGTGATAGGTTTGTCATCCTTTTGGTGTCAGATTTCTTGTTTTTAAACATCCCAATCCCTTTTCTTTCTTTCGGACAAATTCGTGGTCTTCTTCATATCTAATTGTCTTCTACCTCGAAAGGCCGAACGCCGTAGCAGTTCACCTAACTCGGTTCAAGCCAATTAGATAGGGGCATTTGTCATACCCCAAATTTGTCCTACTTGTATATATGTTTTCATCTGTACACCCACCCACTAACCATATTCAGAAAAATCCACAAAAATATGTTCATCCCTCTTTTGTTTTTATCCTTTTTTATTTTTAAGTCATATCTAGTTTTTAACCATTTTTTTTTACCATTATCCATCCATATCCAATTATCCATCCATAATCTAAATATCCATTTATACCCATTTTATTATCTTTTCCACTTTAATACCCACATTTAACTTTTTATTTATTTATTTATATTTCAATTTAGTTTTTCAAGCATAATTTATAGATTTAATTTTATTAGAACTTTATGTTTTATTAGATCTTTAATTCATTTAGAACTTTATATTTAAATTTTAATTTAATTTAATTTTATAGCTTTATTTGTTATTTATATATTTTATTATTTTTTATTACCATTTATTATTCCATGATTTTCTATTACTATCACCATTATTAGTATGTTATTATCATTTATATATATTATTATTTCTAATTATTATCATTTATTGTTATTATGATCATTATTATTTATTTCATTATTATTATTATTATTATTATTATTTCATCATTTTACTATTCGTTATTTATTTATTTCATTGTTATCATTTTTTATTTTTCATTTTTATTATTTGTATCATTTTATTTTCGTTATTTTTAATTTTATTATTTTTAATATTTCATTTTTTTTATTACTCTTATCTTTTTACTATTTTACTTTTATTAATTTTACTATTTCTTTTTTTTATTATTTTTATTATTTCATTTTCATTATTATTATTTGTGTCATTTCATTATTAATATTATATTTTATGTTTTATTATTATTATTATTATTATTATATTTGTTTTTTATTATTATATTAGATGTAAAAACTCAAGGTCTGTTCCCAAATGGCAAGTTCTGCAATACACCAGTTATCACAGTCAAAACAATTTCACCAAAACGTGAAACACAGACCTGCAGAAGTACAACATCAGAGCAGAACAAAACAAAATCTGCAGCATTGACCAACGACCCATACAACAAAATCTCAATAAATCTCTGCTATCTCCCCTGTGCTCCACAACCAAACAAATTTCTTACGCCTTGAGCCAATAACCAACCACTGAAAAAACTTGCACAATTGTACCTGAAACCTTCATCAACAAGGTTTGAATTTGTTTTAAAAAAAAACGGAAGAACATGAGAGAGACTTAACAGCAAGAGAAATATAAAGCTCATGAACCACAAGCCAACTTCACCTCGAACCCACAAAGCTTCACACGTCGTGTTAATCAACCTCACAAACCTTCCGCCCACCTCACCGTTCTTCCTCAAATCCACAACCACAACCCACCGTATTTCCTTCCTTTTCTTTCCGCCATAAACAACAAAACCACAAACCCAGACGAACCGAAACAGAATCAGAGAAGGAGATGAAAAAACCGAGTCCAAAATCATTGTAAACCTTCAACCAAAACCAGACCCAGATTCGCAAAAAAAAAACAGAGAAGTAGGTTGCATCTGTACCTCGTTTATTTTTGTCCATAAGCTTGCTCTGGTTTTTAATCGACCCACCTTTGTTTATTTAAACGAACTGCATACGGCCTTTAGAGAAGATGACGAAATTGGTTCATGGTCGTGCGATGAGTTTTGCTCTGATTCACTGGTTTCTTTCCCCTTTATTTTTACGGCGATGATGAGAGTTCTCTGAACAAATGTTTTTTTTATTTTGACCGTGAAGTCTTTTCTTTTGGATCCACGTTTCCAAGTGGAGGCTGGCGGTGATCCATTTATAATTTGATCCTTACCTTTTATTTATTTACTATTATCTTATGATTTTTTTTATATGTGTTTAATTGCTTGGATTTAACTATTCAATATCCTGATTTATATCCTCCGTTTTGGTCGGCTAGTTGGGTGTCGAGGAGTTCGGTTGGGAGCTTGTTCAACTTGTTATTTAAGTTGAGTAAGAGGAAAGCTGCCTATGTGGCTGAAATGGGCAGCAGGCACAACAGGGAGGGGAGTTGGAATTTTGGGATTCCACCAGCTGCTGTCTCAGGTGTGTTGAAGAGCAGATGCGCAGTCTCAACTCTCTGGTTCAAGACGTGCAGCTTGATGCGAGTAGGGAGGATGTGGTTAGCTGGGAGGGAAGCAATCTTTGTTATTTCACAGTTAAGGAATTTTGCTCTCTATTATCTGGTTTGGGGGAGACACAAGTGTCGCTCCCGGGATTTTCATCCTAGTACAAACGCGAAAGTGGCACCGAAACATAGTCGCCAGCAATGTGTATTTATCCCAAGAGAGGGAAAGGAAACACTGCATAAACCTGAAGGAAAGGATAGAGCATGGTCTTGCGACCAAGAGAACTGGGTTCGGGAGTCGGTTACGCGAGAGGAATGTATTAGCACCCCCTCACGTCCATCGTACCCGATGGGATCCACGATTGCTTGTCTCGATCAAAGGGTGACGTCGTCTGGAGCTCCGCTGCTACTGGAAAGAGAAAGGAATGGGAAAAAGGAAAAGGAAAAGAGAGAGAAAAAGAAACAAATGTAGGGAAAATAAAAGAAGTGCTCGAATGGGCCCTACCCCACTGCCTACGTATCTCATCGGGAACATGAGAATCAGAGCGACGTAGTTCCCCTCAACGAGGGTTGCTTTGTTTGTGTTTTTTTGGGAACGGTTAACGTTCTAGCTCAGGTGTTGCAGGCTCGCTGGTCCGAGTGCGTTACCATCTTGCAAGAGAACGAGTAGGAGCACATTCGTACGCTGAGAGTGAGTGAGATGAGAAGAGAATCCCCGAAGGAAAGACGTTATTGTTTGTTTGAAGTTTTTTAGAAAGAAGTGTTTTGATTATTTTGTGTTTTGTAACGCGCATTGTATTTAAGTCCCTCATGTAAGATCGAATGCCTCGCATAACGACCCGAGATGGGACGCACGCTAAACATTCCAAGAAAATGAGAGAAGATCCCTCACTATCTTATTCTTACATGAAAGGCCTAAATACAATGGTTGTTTTGCCTTTATTAAGTATTTTTTACTTTTGTTTGAAGATGAGAAGAGAGAAAACGCAAAGGAAACTCTAAGGGAGACTAAGGGTCCTAATGTTATCATGCATGGATGTCCTATGGTTAGTGAGGTTTAGGAGAAAAGACTACCTAAAACCTAATGCTAATCCTACTCCAAGCTTAATCAAAAATTAAGTTGAACTAGGTAGCTCTAAAGGGAAAGAATCCAAGACTTGAACAAGTCTTGAGATCCATGGGATGATAAAGAGTGAAAGAGAAGAAAAGAGAAGAAGAAGAATGAGGAAAGTGATGGGGCAGCAAGCACATCATAATCATCATATCCAAATCAACATAGAACATGCTTCAAAGATCATACAAGCACACATCAAGTATACAAGTGAAGGCACACAAGAAAGGATGCAAGTAAACTTGCACAAGATTCACAATTTCACACACTAAGGCCTCATACAAAGATGACATGAACAATATAAGATGAAAGTGAAACCAAGTCAGAATTCAATTCATATCATGATTATCTAATCCAAACATGCAAGAATGTTTCACATTATGATGCATTATGAGCCAAAGAAACCACAAAACCAAAGATGATGATATGCATCATACAAATGAAACCATAATGAACATATGAAGCGAAAACCAAGTAATGAACTCAAGAGGGCAGTAGCATATGTATCCACAACATATCAAGATCAAACTCAAGTCACACAAGATGAATCATTAAGCAACACATTCCAAACATGCATCAAAATTAGATAAAACATCCACTTATCATTCATGCCAACAAACAAAGAAACATGTGAAGCAAAGAGTGAGAACATGTCACATAAAGCACCTTAAACCAAGAGGGTCAGCACCTCTAGCATGTCATACAAGTCAAATAAAAAGCCTCATGCATTGATTGTATCAAACAAGGAAACATTTCACAAAATTAAGTCAAACATACCACAAAATTCAAGTCAAAATAACATCAACTTAGAAAATCAAGATCAAATTGGAAAATGAATCAATGAAGATGATTCCAAAGCCACAAACAAGCTCAAACAGAATAGGATCACACCATATAATCACTTCAAGCATCAATCAATCACAAGTAAACAAATGCACTCAAACTAGGTCAAGTGTTCAAACATGCTTCAAACAATTTCAAACCACAAGTAGGCATCAACCAAAAATAGAAGATTGATCCAATAAATTCCCGAGAAATAATCCAAGGCGAGTTTAAACATCCAATTAACAAGTGAAAAATATTGGAACAAAACTAGTTCAAGAACATGCTCAAAGGTGCTCCACAAGTCAAGGTATGCAAGTGATCGTGTATGAATCGAGGATATCAAAAATCACATGAAAAAACAATCAAAGGTGATCACCAAGGCAGGAAGATAACATTCAAACATTTCTCATACACATGTCAAAACAAGGAAAAAAAATTGGCTCAAGAAGGCATGGAAAAGTCATCAAACATAAGTATTAATCACAAGGGCTAACATGAAATACACTTCGGAAAAGAAAATCGGAATTAATCATCAAAATAAATGGAAAATGAAAATAAAATTCGTAGAAAATTAAATAAAACATTAAAATACGTTCATAATTTTTTTTGGAATTTTTTAATAAGAGGAAGTATTTTTAGTAAATGAAAAGAAAACGAAAATAAAAAAAGAAATAAAAAGGAAACACCATTAAGTGAGGGGGTGCAGTAGCAAGACATACACACACTTGCGTTTGGGCCTGGACATGGGGAGGTGCGAAAAGAGAAGGCTGCTAGGCCCAGAGTTCACTTGATCATGTTATTACATCAGATTTAAATAACATAAAAGAAAAGGAAGTGAAATGTAACAAAAACATGTCAACATATTATCAATTGGTCACTTTTCATTAAAACACTAAAAGACAAAAACGATGCACCACCAACCAGGACGCGACACGCGTCCTTCTTCCTCCCATAATCATGCAAAAATGCAGCAATCTATACATGAACAAATGCAGAATTCGGATTTTCCACCAAGAGCAACAATCAAACATCAAATCTCCATAACTCACTCAATTCTCAACGAAATCAAACAAAATTTAAACCAAAATTGAAGTACAAAGAACAAGGATCATCATTGTACTATTAGTTTCTCAAAAAAACCACTCAAACACAAAGATATTAGGCATGAAAGTCATAGGTTCAAGTATGTAAACCAACACACATTCAAAAATAGCACGAAATATTTGAGCCTAGATCCAATGCCTTTGTGAAAAGGACTTCAGATACAATATGTGGATGCTTCTAACATACATTTAAACCCTAAAATGAGAGAGATAGATAAGAAGCAACTTACTAAGTGGAGAATGGTCCACTGCCTTCTTCAACTTCCAGTACAAAAGAAACCCAATAATCTTGATCTTTAAGCTCCAATGATGAAGAATAAACCCAGAAATCAAAGCTTCCTTGAGTGGATTGAGAGAAATAGTGAAAGCTTTGGAAAACAAACAAAAAGTTCAGATCCGGAAATGAGCCAATGTGTGGCGTCCTCCTCCAAATGAAGGGTATAAAACACTTATATATCATGTGAAATTAGGGCTTGAGTGAAAAAAAATCTTGAGAAACCGTTGGGAGGGCATAATAGGAAGTTTGGACACATTTTGTAAGGTGTGGTGAAAGATGCGTTTTGTGTACATAGAGAGTGGCTATTTGTGCGTTTTGGGGAGCATGTGATACCACGAGGATGGTGTGAACAAGTGACCACGTGACAGACAATGTGCAGCCAGTTTCATACAATTTGCAAAAAAATGCCTTTTTTAGTAAACTTGAAAAAAGGTGGTGTATGCCTTGCTTGCCTTGTTTGGTTGTTTTTGGTAGTGAAAAGGACACAAAAGAAATGCACTATAAGGCGTGTGGTACTGGTATATTATCATGCTACAAGAAAAGTTCAATAATATACCTACAACAAATGCCTTAAAATCCACTTAAACATCTTACTTTGCATGAAAATATCTTGAAGCATCCTTAGACAAATGAGGTGTTCTTGAGCTTAATGGAAACTAGGGAGAAATGTGAACAATTTTGGTGTGGAAAGCAAGTGGAAATGATGCTTTAATCAATGAGAAAAATCAGGTTGAAAGTATGTGTACAAATCTGTCCAATAATAACTTAGAAAAATTTCTAAGTTTTCAAATTTACAACTTGGAACCTTGAACTTTAAGAAACCATATCTCTCTCAATATTGATCCAAATGAGACATTATTTTAATGGTTGGAAAGCTTGAAGAATGATCTAAAACTTTCATGTGAAAAAGATTTCCAAATGGAGCTTGCATCATAGTGTAAAATGACCATGTATGTTGGTTCTCAAAACTGCCCAAAGTAACTTAGAAAAATTTCTAAGTTTTTGAACTTGGTAAAGTAAAAATGTCCAACTTTAGTGCACCATAACTCATTCAATAATAACTCAAACACCATGGTTTTTGTGCCCATTTTGAAGGGAAAACTTCAAACTACAATTTTCATGTGGAAAAGATTTTGAAATGAGGCCTTGAACATAGTGAAAAATAGCATAGAAAGTGATTAAAAATTTACTAAAAATAGTAAGTTTCTAAAAACATAATTTCCAATTTTAGTAACTTTTCCACATTCTTGATTTTTCATGAACCCTTGAACATCTCTTGACCAAATCTTGTCCATGGACCATATTTGACTTGAAAATCATGATGTTGACCTCAAAAGGTCAAGAGTTGACTTTTTCACTGCATAGTTGACTTTATTCCCAATTCTCCTGATTTTCAAACCTCAGATCAATTGAAACCTTCTGAAACAAATTGATGGGCAATCTTCCCTCCTTAGACACTTGAGGACATAAGGGATACCATGAGATCAAGTCTTGCCCAAAAAATCAGAAATAAATTGATTCTAAAGCAAACCCTAATTTTGGTACCCTCTGGTTAGGAGGAGATAGCACATCCTCCAAATTCAAATTCCTCTGAATATGATGTGTATCATGTCCACCAGTGATGACATGTGCCACTTGGAGATGATAAAGGATCAAAGAGCTTGCTCATTTGGGGGTCAGATCCCAACTTTTGACTACCTTGTATAGGAGATCATGCACTGTCCAATCTTCTTGATGAATTCTCCTCTTCCCATGACTTGTGAGATCAAATGGAGATGATACATGATGTAAGAGGTCCTTGAAGCTTGTGAGAAACACTTGGTATTCTTCTTTGGATGATCAACACCTTAGAGAATCACCCGATCACATGCCCTTATGCATGATACAATGCTAAATGCTTGATGCTTTGTTTTTCTATGCTTGAATGCAATGTAATGCAATGAAAACTCATGCTCAAAGATAATGAGGAAAAGAGAGGGCAAATTTTGGGGTAGTACAGCTGCCCATATTCAATCACTGTAGACCTGAACGGATGATAGCGATTGCTGTCAGCCTTTCAAGGTATGGAGAGATTGAATACTGAAAATAACCCAAATATTTGCACCCTGCAGGGAAGAAGAAAAGGGATATAAACCCAACCAAACGAACTCTGCTTGAATAAAACCCTGGTGACAAATAACACTGGAGAAATGTCTTCTATATAACGCCAGACGACTACTGGCCTGCCACACTACGGGTGGACTTTAACAATGTCTTTTGTACAACGCCAGACGACTACTGGCTTACCACACTACGGGTGGACTTTAACTAAGTCTTTTGTACAACGCCAGACGATTACTGGCTTGCCACACTACGGGTGGACTTTAGCAATGTCTTTTGTACAACGCCAGACGACTACTGGCTTGCCACACTACGGGTGGACTATCTTTTCTGAATGGAGTCAGAAGATTACTGACCTGCCACACTACGGGTGGACTTTTGCCAAGCTACGGTTGGAATTTGCAGCTGAACTGCCACACTACAGGTGGACTTTTGCCAATCTACGGTTGGACTTGCTGATGATGCCACACTACGGGGGACTTTTGCCAATCTATGGTTGGACTTGCTGACGATCTGCCACCCTTGGATGGTCTTTGGCCAATCTACGGTTGGACTTAGTTGCGGTCTTTTAAAGGGAGTCAGACGACTACTGACTTGCCACACTACAGGTGGACTTGTGCCAAGCTACGGTTGGACTTCCCAATGATTTGCCACCCTTGGATGAACCTTTTGCCAATCTACGGTTGGACCTTACAATGATTTGCCACCCTTGGATGGACCTTTCGCTAATCTACGGTTGGACTTTACTGCTTTGCTTTGCCACCCTTGGATGGACCTTTTGCCAATCTACGGTTGGACTCTGCCTTGCTTTGCCACCCTTGGATGGACCTTTTGCCAATCTACGGTTGGACTTTAAGAATTTGCCACCCTTGGATGGACCTTTTGCCAATCTACTGTTGGACTTTAAGAATTCCAAAACTGGACTACTCTCTGCATCCGTGTCAGACATCTCTGCTGACTCTGCTGAGGAACCATGATCAATGATTTGATCTCGGAGACTCCTGAAAGGATAATATCTCTACTGGAGAATGAAAGGACAATCCGTCTGCTTCGAACTGTCAAGTTTGCCAAAAATAAATTGGACTTTGGAAATATGGGGAAATGATGATTCTGCCAGGAATTACTTCATCTGTTTGGGATGAATTCTGGTCACAGCAACTCCGCTGGGGATGAGAATTTCTTTGCATGACGTCTTGCTAGGGAAGAAAAGTCATTAAAACTCTGCTTGAGGATCTATCAAACCCTGGATCTTTTACGGGGAGAATAAACCTTCTAACCCGTCTGGGGAAAGAATGTACTAACACTTTGCTGAGAACGAGATTCTGCTGACCTGCTAAACTTCTACAGGGCAGAAAACAACTCAGCTGGGGAGTATTGCTGACAAGATTCAATGCTGAACTCTGTGGGGAATACAATTATCAGAGATACGATCTTGCTGGGAATCAGGGCTACTCTGCCGGGGATATGCAAATCCTGGTTAGAACATGTTCTGCTGCCACATGCTGGGGGAGAGTCCTCAGATCTGCTGGGGGAATCCAAAGCAACTTCACAGTGATCTGCTGAGGAATAAAACCGTCGAGCTCAGGATAAGTGTCACAATGCCTCATGTTAGGCGAACTTTCTGTTTGACGAATCCATTGGGGATAATGAGTTTATAACAAAACTCTGCTGGAGAAAACCACCTTAAAGCGTCTCATGCTCGGGAATGCCCTTTTGAAAGGATTTTACAGAAGACCAAACGTCCTCAAACTCTACTGGGGATAGTAAATCTGGAACATCTCCTGCCAGGGAAATCAAAATGCCCCATGCCTGGGAAATTCAACAGCTCGCTTCCTCCCCCATGATATAAGACTGATCTAAAGAAAACTTCATAAGAGGATTTTACAGAAGGTTAAGCATCTTCAAACTCTTGGCGACTTCACTAGGGATTAACCATCAACTTCGGTGTCTGCGAAGCAACTCTACTGGGGATTCGCAACCGTTATCGACACAGAAAAGCTTGTAGCTGTTGAGAGAATCGACTTAATAAGATACAACGATACCCAGTTGAACTCAAATCACTGATATCGAGACGTCGTGAATGACCGTCGACCAAATGATGAACTCAATCAGTAAACGTTGCGACAAAAGGGTGACCAGTGAACCCTTCCTTGAACATGATTTCCCCAGTCTCCTGCGTGGGAATAAGTGATTATCCGTCTAGGAGAAATAAATCTTGTGCTCTTGGGATGACCTGCCCCTTTGTTTTAACCCTTTTGGCCTATTGACTGCATATGCGTGAACAACAGTTTTTCTCTCATTTGCCCCAGATCAACATGGTCCACCAAAAGAAATTGTCTCAAGAGGATTTTACAGAAGACTTATCATCCAAAACGCCTCAATGTCTTCAAACTTTTGGAGAGATTCGTCAGATCTCGATGTAACGGCCCCAGACTGTATGGTCTACCGAAGAATCTTGAAGTAATTGCCCCAGTTTTCTGAACTCTGAAGAGATTTCTCGACGTGACCGGCCCAAATTGGCTATACCTTAAAGAGATGGTTCGACGTGACTGCCCCGGATCGACTACGTTTTAGCACAACTTGTTGGGAAAGCTCCTGCTCAACAAAGTTTCCTGAGGAAGTACCATTGGATGTGGCTGCCCATCGGGAGTTTCAGGATTCTCAACTCGGCAAGATTAAGCTTCTGGACTGAATTTCCATATGTAAACTTCTTTTGATGTCAAACAAATGTGTGCAAGCAGCAAATATTTTAACCTGAGAATGAAAATTCTAATTCAACACACATGTTGATCTTGAAGTTTTTACTGAAACGATGTCGCAAAGCCGCGAACGAATCACTGCTTAGGGTACGACATTGATTTTTGACTGAAAGAATGCAACGCACATGCAACAATAACACAGATCTTTTAGCACAACTCATAGGAGTCAGGAACGCTATCTCTTGGTAGTGTGCTTTTGAAATAACCCTGTTTCAATTAGGACTTTTGAGGGTTGTATCGTGGCCTGGTTCACGGTTTTGAGAAAAAATGGTTTATGGCTCAAAGTTTATTGGTGCCCACCCATTCTTCGTGATGTTCTCCAATCCTACATTCAGCTAATTTGGCAGAAGCGCTCATCTCTCAAAAAGATTTTGTGATCCTTAAGGAACCCATGAAACTGATGGTTTGATACCTAATGAGGTTTTGGAGTAACAATCACCCCCTTTGTCTTTTGTTCGTAGTCACACGACTTTGTTCTCGCTCGAGGATTTTCTTATGTAATCTCTTTTTCCCATTTTTCGCTTTTTATTTCCCTGGTTTTGCCTGGACCGATTCTTTTTTTTTTGAATCTTTTAATCTTGAAGTCCAGCAGGATGCCCTAACTTTTGCCTAAGTCACTTGTTTTCAAGTTTCAACTTAGCGGGCTTTTTCTTCTTTTTTTTTTTGAACAAATCATGTGACACCGGCTTGTCTTGACTTTGTTGAAAAGGGTTGTGACTGCCTCACTCTTTGATTGTTGAGGGATAACCATCGTGGTTTCACATTTTTTGACCTCTTGACGGTGGAATAGAAGGTAATGGGTCCTCAGATGCACATTCCTTTTGAAACTTGAACGCTCGGTCAAATTAACTAACGCCTACCCTGCCCCTGGGTTAAATGTGAGAGTTTTTTCATACGAAAAGAAACTCCTACTTCAAGGCTCAAAGGGGTTAACAAGGGTCTATCTCCCTTATCTCTCCAGTGTTTGGGGGGTTGAAACAATGCCTGTACATCCTCAACAGGGTTCTGTTCAAAAGCACACAATTAGAGATTTTTGCATTTTTGCCTCATCATCCTCCCTCATAGAGTTTAAACAAGAAATTTGGTATTGCAGTGCACATTAGCATTAAATGAGTAAACACAAATGAACTTAATCAAGAAAACATATCCATTGCATTAAAATCATCAAACCTAATACAAACAAGTTTTAACATGCAAACAATGTCTGAACAAACAAATAAAGACTACATATGAAAATGCAGCAAAGGAGCTAAATGATTGTCCTTGTTAAGGAGGCTTGACTCCGTCTGGACTTATTACTTTTGATGATGTTTTTTTTCTTTGTTGAGGAGGCTTGGGAAGCTTTAGTTAACGTACAGACCATCTGCAGTGAAAATAATGATCCCAACATAAATCAGATCTTGCACTTTATGGCTGAGCACCTTACGATCTTCAATGGCATGCCCCTGTGTCCCTGAGTGGTAATCACAATAAGCCTTGGCATCCCATCCTTTTGGAAGCTTTGCCGGAGGAGATAACTTTCGGAGCTCAATCAATCTTAACTGAAGCAGTTGCTGAAGTAATTTGGCATGACACATCGGTAGAGGATCAAAAACCCTTTCTTGCTTCAGTTGATGATGAAAGGACGCAACCGGGAGGGTTTCAGCTGTGGTTTGCTGATGCGGAAGTTTCAGAACCCAAAGCTTCTAGATTGAGGAAGGCCCCTGAGAGGTGGGAGGACTATTCACTTCTTTAGCAGCAGTCGGAGGAACATCTCTTCGATTAACGGTGCTGATGGGGGTGAACTCAATTGCCCCTGAATCAATAAGCTCTTGGACCTTATACTTGAGCATCTTATAATTTTCAACATCATGACCAGGTACCCCTGAATGGAATTCACACCTATCATGGACATTGGAACCCATACAAAACTTGGCGCGTGGAGGTCCCGCATCAAATCAAATAGCTGAAATTTGAGCAAGTGCTGAAGCAACTGAGCGTATGGCATCGGGATCGGATCAAACTTCCTTTCAAGCTTTTCTGGATTAGGATCCTCAAGAAACAGTCGGTGACGAAAATGCTCTGACGGTGGAGAGGATTCATGAGGCACCCCATGGTCTAGAGGAGATCCCAAAGAGATATGAGGAGTGAGAACCTCTGCTGCGAAAGCGGGCACTTGATTGTCTTCCTTTCTTGACATTGCCTTCAGGACTTCCATAACCTGGCTCATCTGAGTCTTCATCCGGTTGACTTCTTCTCTCAGCAGTTCCTGATCTTGGGACAACGCCTGAATGTCCACCATAAAATGCCCCAGTTGGGCCTTCATCTCTGCCACCTCCGCTCGGAGTTGTTCCATATCTGAACCTTGACTGTGGTGGACCGAGTAGTTGGAAGAAGTCATGTTGACCGTCCAAACTGAATCTTGTCAGACTGAGAAATCCGCTCCGGAACACCCGTTATGCATATGATTATGATTATGAGGATGCAAATGCAATGTTTATTCATTTTGAGGCATTCCTTCCTTCGATTCTAGTTTGACCAAAAGAGAAGAGCGCATATCCTGCAGTTGCTAACAACGACAGAACGCCAGAGGTGTACGTTAATAATTCAGAATACCCATCATACAGCCCAGTGAGTGTGAATCAATGTATAATCTGACGAAGAATCCACCTCAATAATTACCAACAAATCCAATAGAATAAATGAAAAAACCCACAGCCAGGTGTGGAACAGTCAAATACAAATTATTTTCGAACAAATACAACTGAATAGTATGAATACAAATAAAGGGAAGCCCATCAACAAGCCTGATGGTGACTCCCAGAATAGCAACAACACAACTCAAACACTGAGCCCATATAAATCTTCCTGGACCTCTTTGAGAAACACTTCAGTAACTGGATCATTTGGGCGTTCAGTAAGGCTTCTGATCAGCCGACTCCTTAATTTGACAGCCTCTTCTAACTTTCGGATCTGATCTTTGACAGCTGACTCTTTGGCTCTCTTTACTCCGGCGCGGATCTTCGATCTCTTGATTAGCTGAACTTAGTTGCTGGAGAAATTCGCTTTCTTTGCTCTTCAAATTTTTCCTTAACTCGTCGTTTTCAGCCCTGATTCTCGCCTCGATCTCCCTCCGGCATTCAGAAAACTCATCCCATCTCTGTTGTCCTTTGGCAAGGGCATTCTCTGACTTGGTCAACTGCTCATTAATGCGCTTGCACGCCTCCTTTAGTGCCATCTCATTCTGTTTGACCTTACGAATATAGATAGTGTCTTTGGCAATTCTTTTCTCATTGGCCTCATGACGCTCAGTCAGCTTCTGCAGTTCATACTCAACCTTACGCTTGTCACAAAGAGTCTTTCTAAGTCCTTCACTTAGCTTCTCATTCATTTTGACAGTCTTATCCATCTCTGCTTTAAGCTTGTCATATTCAGCAATGCTTATCATGGTCACTGGTTCCACAGCAACTGGATCTGACGGTCTTTCCTGAGAAAACGGCAAAAGAGTAATCTGAACCCTTCTTTTCAACCAGGCATCATATTGAGAGTAAGACACATTATTACACTTTACGAAGACGACTTTACCCTTCATTTGCAGATTACCCCAAGCTCCAGCCGCTTGCCTTACCAACAAAAGGTTATCCTTCACAGGGAAAAAGAAAACCTCTTCCAAATCACCGTCCCTCGGAGGCTCTACTAAGGCAAATCCTAATTGTTTCCTGAGAATAACAGGGTTATAATTAATGTAACCTTTTACTCCCAAGAGTGGCACGTTAGGATGTCTTCCACAGCTGCAGATGAAATCTCTCCCCATTGTCCTCTGATTGAGCCAATGAATATCCTTTGTTGTCAACTGAATCATCCTCTTAGCCCAGTTCTTTGCAGGATGAGGATCCAGAAAAGCATCTGAATTTGGCAAGTGACTCATGAGCCACTTATGGAACAGAGGTGCACAACATCTGACCAACCCTCATAGTTTCTTCTCGTTTTTAAAGTGCACAGAATAGTATAAATCACCCAGGAGTGTAGGTACGGGATTCTTTATTACGAAAATATGGATTGCACTCATGGCCACGAAATTAGGTTCATCAGCAAACAGCATAATTCCATAGATGCTCAAAGCTAGGATGGCACAAACGGTTTCCCACTGAGATTTAGCAGCAAATTCTTCAGCTTTGGCAACCAGGAAGTCCAAATGAAAACCAGCTAATTCTCCTTTGGTGGCGAGATTGTATGCTACCACAGGTACGCTCAAATGAAGGGCCTTAGCTATTTCTTCAGGCTTTGGAGGACGCATGTCGGCGTTGAAAAGAATCTGGTACTTGAGAGGCACATTTAGAAGATGAGCATACTCTTCTAACAGCGGGGCCAACTGAAAGTCTGCAAAAGTGAAACACCTCAGCTGCGGGTCATAAAACTGCAAACAGGTGTGAATGGCACTCCTCTCTGAAGCGTTCAAGTCATCCACCACAGTCAAAATCTCCCCGTGGGCCTTTCTGAACATACCCACACGGTCTGGAGTAATCAGAGAAACCATCTTCTGCAATTGGCCTATCTTGGTATCAAAGAAAGTATAGTGCACGTTGTTCTTCCTGGGAGTATCCATAACTGCAACAAGAACTGTCAACCGGAATCGAAAGGAAGTGTACCCTGCAAATGAATAAACATGAGGGTTACATGCAAGAATGCTAATGATGATATGTATGCAAGGGCATGTGATCGGTGCTGCACAAATACTGCTGAACCCACTGTACTGCTTTCTGAGTTTGGCGTGATATACAGAAAACCAAGGTCAAAAGTACGGTAATAAATCCAGAACAATGAAAACCAGCCAGGATCAAAGGTCTGTAACTGTTCCAGAACAGTAAGAAAACCGGGTATTCTGAAGGTCAAAGGTTCCTGCACACCTGTAAATAATTCCCTCCCCTCTCACATGTGGGTACTAGGATGTTCAGTATCCCGAGCTCTCAGGTCGAGAAATGATGATACGTTCACCATTTCTGGTTTGGCATCATCATCAATCGAGGAGGCCTCAACTGATTCTCCAAAACGGAAGATCCTCAGCTTCAGAGGTTTGAGAAGCAATATCACATTCAGCCCGAAGGATACAATGCTACCGCCAATCAAAGAGGTCGTCCGCTGATTCAATTCAAAATAAAGAGGGGTCATCCTAACAGGTCATCCAGACTTAGCAGCTCTTCCAGATAGTTCTACCATCGTGGGAAATCCACAACGCAGAATTCTCTAGAGAGAACCACATCCAGATTGTGTTTCATATTCCCTCCTCGAACCGAGATGGAACGCGAGAGGACATGAAACACGCTAAACATAGGTGCACTCAGGCCTGTGTATTGGGCCTATCTCTCAGAATACCCCCATCCCGCTAAACAGAAAACAGTACAGTCCAGCATAGCATAATATAACATATGAAATGAAAAATGCTAAAATGCGGTAAATACAGTAATATACAGTAAAGCAGTAATACAGTAAAATAGTAAATACAGCACAACAGTAAACACCTAATGAAAGAAAACAGACAAGCGCTAGGATTGACTCGCTTAGGGAACCAGAGATTCTGGGATTATTCCCCAGCAGAGTCGCCAGCTGTCGCTCCCGGGATTTTCATCCTAGTACAAACGCGAAAGTGGCACCGAAACAGAGTCGCCAGCAATGTGTATTTATCCCAAGAGAGGGAAAGGAAACACTGCATAAACCTGAAGGAAAGGACAGAGCATGGTCTTGCGACCAAGAGAACTGGGTTCGGGAGTCGGTTACGCGAGAGGAAGGTATTAGCACCCCCTCGCGTCCATCGTACCCGATGGGATCCACGATTGCTTGTCTCGATCAAAGGGTGACGTCGTTTGGAGCTCCGCTGCTACTGGAAAGAGAAAGGAACGGGAAAAAGGAAAAGGAAAAGAGAGAGAAAAAGAAACAAATGTAGGGAAAATAAAAGAAGTGCTCGAATGGGCCCTACCCCACTGCCTACGTATCTCATCGGGAACATGAGAATCAGAGCGACGTAGTTCCCCTCAACGAGGGTCGCTTTGTTTGTGTTTTTTTGGGAACGGTTAACGTTCTAGCTCAGGTGTTGCAGGCTCGCTGGTCCGAGTGCGTTACCATCTTGCAAGAGAACGAGTAGGAGCACGTTCGTACGCTGAGAGTGAGTGAGATGAGAAGAGAATCCCCGAAGGAAAGACGTTATTGTTTGTTTGAAGTTTTTTAGAAAGAAGTGTTTTGATTGTTTTGTGTTTTGTAACGCGCATTGTATTTAAGTCCCTCATGTAAGATCGAATGCCTCGCATAACGACCCGAGATGGGACGCACGCTAAACATTCTAAGAAAATGAGAGAAGATCCCTCACTATCTTATTCTTACATGAAAGGCCTAAATACAATGGTTGTTTTGCCTTTATTAAGTATTTTTTACTTTTGTTTGAAGATGAGAAGAGAGAAAATGCAAAGGAAACTCTAAGGGAGACTAAGGGTCCTAATGTTATCATGCATGGATGTCCTATGGTTAGTGAGGTTTAGGAGAAAAGACTACCTAAAACCTAATGCTAATCCTACTCCAAGCTTAATCAAAAATTAAGTTGAACTAGGTAGCTCTAAAGGGAAAGAATCCAAGACTTGAACAAGTCTTGAGATCCATGGGATGATAAAGAGTGAAAGAGAAGAAAAGAGAAGAAGAAGAATGAGGAAAGTGATGGGGCAGCAAGCACATCATAATCATCATATCCAAATCAACATAGAACATGCTTCAAATATCATACAAGCACATATCAAGTATACAAGTGAAGGCACACAAGAAAGGATGCAAGTAAACTTGCACAAGATTCACAATTTCACACACTAAGGCCTCATACAAAGATGACATGAACAATATAAGATGAAAGTGAAACCAAGTCAGAATTCAATTCATATCATGATTATCTAATCCACACATGCAAGAATGTTTCACATTATGATGCATTATGAGCCAAAGAAACCACAAAACCAAAGATGATGATATGCATCATACAAATCAAACCATAATGAACATATGAAGCGAAAACCAAGTAATGAACTCAAGAGGGCAGTAGCATATGTATCCACAACATATCAAGATCAAACTCAAGTCACACAAGATGAATCATTAAGCAACACATTCCAAACATGCATCAAAATTAGATAAAACATCCACTTATCATTCATGCCAACAAACAAAGAAACATGTGAAGCAAAGAGTGAGAACATGTCACATAAAGCACCTTAAACCAAGAGGGCCAGCACCTCTAGCATGTCATACAAGTCAAATAAAAAGCCTCATGCATTTATTGTATCAAACAAGGAAACATTTCACAAAATTAAGTAAAACATACCACAAAATTCAAGTCAAAATAACATCAACTTAGAAAATCAAGATCAAATTGGAAAATGAATCAATGAAGATGATTCCAAAGCCAAAAACAAGCTCAAACAGAATAGGATCACACCATATAATCACTTCAAGCATCAATCAATCACAAGTAAACAAATGCACTCAAACTAGGTCAAGTGTTCAAACATGCTTCAAACAATTTCAAACCACAAGTAGGCATCAACCAAAAATAGAATATTGATCCAATAAATTCCCGAGAAATAATCCAAGGCAAGTTTAAACATCCAATTAACAAGTGAAAAATATTGGAACAAAACTAGTTCAAGAACATGCTCAAAGGTGCTCCACAAGTCAAGGTATGCAAGTGATCGTGTATGAATCGAGGATATCAAAAATCACATGAAAAAACAATCAAAGGTGATCACCAAGGCAGGAAGATAACATTCAAACATTTCTAATACACATGTCAAAACAAGTAAAAAAAATTGGCTCAAGAAGGCATGGAAAAGTCATCAAACATAAGTATTAATCACAAGGGCTAACATGAAATACACTTCGGAAAAGAAAATCGGAATTAATCATCAAAATAAATTGAAAATGAAAATAAAATTCGTAGAAAATGAAATAAAACATTAAAATACGTTCATGATTATTTTTGGAATTTTTTAATAAGAGAAAGTATTTTTAGTAAATGAAAAGAAAACGAAAATAAAAAAAGAAATAAAAAGGAAACACCATTAAGTGAGGGGGTGCAGTAGCAAGACATACACACACTTGCGTTTGGGCCTGGACATGGGGAAGTGCGAAAAGAGAAGGCTGCTAGGCCCAGAGTCCACTTGATCATGTTATTACATCAGATTTAAATAACATAAAAGAAAAGGAAGTGAAATGTAACAAAAACATGTCAATATATTATCAATTGGTCACTTTTCATTAAAACACTAAAAGACAAAAACGATGCACCACCAACCAGGACGCGACACGCGTCCTTCTTCCTCCCATAATCATGCAAAAATGCAGCAATCTATACATGAACAAATGCAGAATTCGGATTTTCCACCAAGAGCAACAATCAAACTTCAAATCTCCATAACTCACTCAATTCTCAACGAAATCAAACGAAATTTAAACCAATATTGAAGTACAAAGAACAAGGATCATCATTGTACCATTATTTTCTCAAAACAACCACTAAAACACAAAGATAATAGGCATGAAAGTCATAGGTTCAAGTATGTAAACCAACACACATTCAAAAATAGCACGAAATATTTGAGCCTAGATCCAATGCCTTTGTGAAAAGGACTTCATATACAATATGTGGATGCTTCTAACATACATTTAAACCCTAAAATGAGAGAGATAGAGAAGAAGCAACTTACTAAGTGGAGAATGGTCCACTGCCTTCTTCAACTTCCAGTACAAAAGAAACCCAATAATCTTGATCTTTAAGCTCCAATGATGAAGAATAAACCCAGAAATCAAAGCTTCCTTGAGTGGATTGAGAGAAATAGTGAAAGCTTTGGAAAACAAGCAAAAAGTTCAGATCCGGAAATGAGCCAATGTGTGGTGTCCTACTCCAAATGAAGGGTATAAAACACTTATATATCATGTGAAATTAGGGCTTGAGTGAAAAAAAATCTTGAGAAACCGTTGGGAGGGCATAATAGGAAGTTTGGACACATTTTGTAAGGTGTGGTGAAAGATGCGTTTTGTGTACATAGAGAGTGGCTATTTGTGCGTTTTGGGGAGCATGTGATACCACGAGGATGGTGTGAACAAGTGACCACGTGACAGACAATGTGCAGCCAGTTTCATACAATTTGCAAAAAATGCCTTTTTTAGTAAACTTGAAAAAAGGTGGTGTATGCCTTGCTTGCCTTGTTTGGTTGTTTTTGGTAGTGAAAAGGACACAAAAGAAATGCACTATAAGGCGTGTGGTACTGGTATATTATCATGCTACAAGAAAAGTTCAATAATATACCTACAACAAATGCCTTAAAATCTTCTTAAACATCTTACTTTGCATGAAAATATCTTGAAGCATCCTTAGATAAATGAGGTGTTCTTGAGCTTAATGGAAACTAGGGAGAAATGTGAACAAGTTTGGTGTGGAAAGCAAGTGGAAATGATGCTTTAATCAATGAGAAAAATCAGGTTGAAAGTATGTGTACAGATCTGTCCAATAATAACTTAGAAAAATTTCTAAGTTTTCAAATTTACAACTTGGAACCTTGAACTTTAAGAAACCATATCTCTCTCAATATTGATCCAAATGAGACATTATTTTAATGGTTGGAAAGCTTGAAGAATGATCTAAAACTTTCATGTGAAAAATATTTCCAAATGGAGCTTGCATCATAGTGTAAAATGCCCATGAATGTTGGTTCTCAAAACTGCCCAAAGTAACTTAGAAAAATTTCTAAGTTTTTGAACTTGGTAAAGTAAAAATGTCCAACTTTAGTGCACCATAACTCATTCAATAATAACTCAAACACCATGGTTTTTGTGCCCATTTTGAAGGGAAAACTTCAAAATACAATTTTCATGTGGAAAAGATTTTGAAATGAGGCCTTGAACATAGTGAAAAATAGCATAGAAAGTGATTAAAATTTTACTAAAAATAGTAAGTTTCTAAAAACATAATTTCCAATTTTAGTAACTTTTCCACATTCTTGATTTTTCATGAACCCTTGAACATCTCTTGACCAAATCTTGTCCATGGACCATATTTGACTTGAAAATCATGATGTTGACCTCAAAAGGTCAAGAGTTGACTTTTTCACTGCATAGTTGACTTTATTCCCAATTCTCCTGATTTTTAAACCTCAGATCAATTGAAACCTTCTGAAACAAATTGATGGGCAATCTTCCCTCCTTAGACACTTGAGGACATAAGGGATACCATGAGATCAAGTCTTGCCCAAAAAATCAGAAATAAATTGATTCTAAAGCAAACCCTAATTTTGGTACCCTCTGGTTAGGAGGAGATAGCACATCCTCCAAATTCAAATTCCTCTGAATATGATGTGTATCATGTCCACCAGTGATGACATGTGCCACTTGGAGATGATAAAGGATCAAAGAGCTTGCTCATTTGGGGGTCAGATCCCAACTTTTGACTACCTTGTATAGGAGATCATGCACTGTCCAATCTTCTTGATGAATTCTCCTCTTCCCATGACTTGTGAGATCAAATGGAGATGATACATGATGTAAGAGGTCCTTGAAGCTTGTGAGAAACACTTGGTATTCTTCTTTGGATGATCAACACCTTAGAGAATCACCCGATCACATGCCCTTATGCATGATACAATGCTAAATGCTTGATGCTTTGTTTTTCTATGCTTGAATGCAATGTAATGCAATGAAAACTCATGCTCAAAGATAATGAGGAAAAGAGAGGGCAAATTTTGGGGTAGTACAGCTGCCCATATTCAATCACTGTAGACCTGAACGGATGATAGCGATTGCTGTCAGCCTTTCAAGGTATGGAGAGATTGAATACTGAAAATAACCCAAATATTTGCACCCTGCAGGGAAGAAGAAAAGGGATATAAACCCAACCAAACGAACTCTGCTTGAATAAAACCCTGGTGACACTTGGTCTTCTTCTTTGGATGAGTCAACCTCTCTTGTAACTTCTCATCCAACTCTTGTCCTTGTCGGATTTCCTCTCTAAGAGTAGAGGTGACATTCAAATTCCCCATAATCGCACAATTAGGAGTCCAATTGAATTGAAGATTCAGATCTCTAAAGTTTTCCATTAAGGCATACTCTAACATCATCAAGTCGGCACTATGCATCACTTTCCTGCTTAAAGCATCCGCCACTTTATTTGCTTTATCCGGATGGTACTTTAGTTCCAAATCATAATCCTTCAAATACTCCATCCATCTCCTTTGACGCATGTTCAACTCTTTCTGGTCAAAAAGATACTTTAGACTCTTGTGGTCGCTGAACATCTCAAAACGTACACCATACAAATAGTGACGCCACACTTTCAAAGTAAACACAATTGCCGCCAATTCTAAATCATGCGTCGGATAATTCTCTTCATGGACTTTCAACTGTCTAGAAGCATAAGCTACCACATGTCCATCTTACATTAACACACCACCTAATCCCTTTTTCGATGCATCACAATATACCTCATACGACTTGCTAGGATCAGGGATAACCAAAACAGGAGCGGTCGTCAAGCTCTTCTTCAAACTCATAAAACTTCTTTCACAAGCCGAATTCCATTCATACGAACAATCCTTCCGAGTAAGTCTCGTCATTGGTAAAGCCAGTTGAGAAAAGCCTTTAATAAACCTTCTGTAATACCCTGCTAATCCCAAGAAACTTCTAACTTCAGAAACATTCTTTGGTCTCTCCCAATTAATCATTGCTTCAACTTTTGAGGGGTCAACCGCTACACCTCCCTGGGATATGACATGACCAAGAAAATTAACCTCTAACATCCAAAACTCACACTTACTTAACTTAGCAAAAAGTTGTCTCTCTTGTAAGATGGATAAAATGATTCTTAGGTGTTCTCCGTGCTCTTGAGGGTCACGAGAATATATAAGAATGTCATCAATGAAAATCACCACAAATTGGTCCAAATAGGGTTGAAATATCCGATTCATATAATCCATGAAAACTGTCGGAGCATTAGTCACACCGAAAGGCATTACGAGGAATTCATAATGACCATAACGGGTCCTAAACGCAGTTTTCGGTACATCCGAACTCTTCACCCGAATCTGATGATAACCCGACCGTAAATCAATCTTCGAGAACACACAGGCTCCTTTTAATTGATCTAACAGATCGTCTATCCTTGGCAAGGGGTATTTGTTCTTGATGGTGACCTTATTAAACTGACGGTAATCAATACACAACCGCATTCCACCATCCTTCTTCTTTACCAATAACACTGGAGCTCCCCAGGGCGAAACACTTGGTCGAACAAAATGTTTAGCCATCAATTCTTCCAATTGATCCTTTAATTCTCGTAACTCGAGTGGTGCCATCCGATACGGAGAAACAGATATTGGAGTCGTTCCCGGTACCAGGTCAATAGAGAACTCCACTTCCCTCTCCGGAGGAAGAGAAGTGATATCCTCGGGAAAAACTTCCGGAAACTCGCAGACTACTGGCATACTCAGAACCTGAAGGTTGTCGTTTTCCTCCTTGGTGAGAACTAAAAGAATAGATTTTCATTTTTAAACAAGAAGTTAATCATTCCCACCGTACCTTCCAAAATAGTAGTCAACACATCCCTCGGAGTAGCCTCCTTGGACGGAATAATAATTAACTTCTCCTCACAACCGATAAAAACCGAATTAGCAGAAAGCCAATCCATTCCCAGAACAACATCCACCTTCTTAAGCGGCAAGCAAATAAGATCAATTTGGAAAACTCTTTCATTCACCGATAGAACACAATTTTCACACACTAACGACATTTCAACAATCTCATCCATGGCAGTAGTAACCACCATGGGTGGAGACAATGGAATAGCTTGCAACCCCAGTCGCTTCATACATTGCATCGATACAAAAGAATGTGTTGCTCTACAATCAAATAACACAAAACAAGGATTTCCATTAACCAGACACGTACCAGCAATTAAAGAATTGTCACCCTTTGTTTTTCTTGCATCCATGGTATACACTCGCCCGGTATTCTTCTTCTGAGGACAGTCTCTCGCCAAATGGCCCATTTTCTGACACTGATAACACCTCACACCTTCGATACCACACTTCCCCTGATGATTTCTACCACAATGACGACATACAGGAGGTGCACTAGTCCTAGAACTGTGAACTTGCTTTCCTTTGAAAGATTGTTGCCTTGGTCTGAATTGTTGATTCGATCTCCCTCGGTCACTTGGATTCAACCTACTCAATTCTCCTTCCGCTTGTACCTTCTTCAAACTATGCTCCGCCACATAACACTGCCTTAACAATTCAGCATAACTAGTGAATTCCCGTTGAGATACGCTATGTGAAATTTTAGCCCTTAAACCAAACAGAAACTGATCAATCTTCCACCTCTCATCAGGAGCATACATGGCTTGTCTAGAATAAGCAGCCATAACCTCGAACTTTTCCGCATAGGCAGCCACGGTCAAGTTACCTTGTCTCAGCTGCTGAAACTCGAACTTCTTTTGAGACCTTAAGGAACTTGGAAAGTACTTCTCCATAAAAGTCATCTTAAATTGTTCCCATACCTTCGGTACCTCTTGAATTGTCATTAAGGCTGAAGCGCTTTCCCACAATCTCATGGCAGGACCCTTTAACAAGTGAGAAGCAAAGACCACCTTGTTTTCTTCACTGCATTGAACTATTAAGAAAATCTGCTTCATGCCGGATATCCATTCATGCGCCTTCACCGGATCTAATCCTCCCTGAAATTCCGGAGGGTTCATATGAATGAAATCCCTAAAGGTTCCCCCTACAGCTTCAGGAACAACCACTGGAGGATGCAGGCCACCAGCCATTTGTTGTACCATTTGCTGCACAAACTGGTTTTGTTGCTGCTGCATCTGCTGCATGAATTGATACAAATGGGCATTCTCCCCGTCACCTGGTGGATTAGTCCCGGCTGGAGTGGTTCGTGGCCTACCCCGGTTGTTTCTGCGTCTGTCCGCCATGTTCCTAAATGTCATACAGATAGGATTAAGTTGATCAGGCTCAATACCATAAATATAACACGTAAGACCAATGGCGACACAACACATATGAAACGGAAGGAAAAAAAACTTATACTATTTCATGGCTAGGTCGAGGATACGACCTGCTCTGATATCAACTGTAACGCCCATATATAAATACATACATCAAAGCATATATCATACATGAATAATACGTTTGGTACTGAAATATACAAGTTCCTAGTAACACAGTATACATATAAATGCCCAAAAAGCCTAATACAACAACTATGGCATGTTATATATACAAGATGTTCAAAAGATAAAACTAAGAACTAGATCAACTAATGATCTCAAAATCTCCACAACGGAAGCCTTGCCACACAAAAGATACGATCCGTAAGGAAAAGTCAAACCACTTTGTCCTTACCCTTCGCAGAACCTGTAGTACCTGTGATGTAAACAACAACGTGGGGTGAGATACATCAAATCTCAGTGAGTTATCTATCTTATATGTCCTCTCGGCTTTACAAGGTTCTAATAAGCCTAACTCAAGTCAAAAAGGAAAGGAAGTGACTTTGAGTCACAATATGACTAATCGGTAACCACACCAAGGAATCCCCTGTTCATGTCCGCTTCTACGTCTAGAAGTTGATCCAAGTCATGGATCCTGGTAACCTACTTGACATACGAATGGATTCGGGGTTCTACGGGCCTTATACCGTTATGAACCATCACTTCACACGGGCCATTTACCGTCACAAGCATACGCTCCCAGAGCGCCATTCGTACTACACGCGAGAATCAAACCTACCAAGTAGTTGTGCACATGTTTCAGAGGAGCTCGAGACCCATGAAACGCACTCGCAAGATAATCGGTTACGATTACGTGATCACACACAAACGTGATTGTATTCGACAATCACAAGGCCATTACGCCTTAACATAACCAAACGGTTAACACACATGTTCCATACTAATGTTTATTCATTCTACATTTTTCCGACATTGTTTACGGTAATATTTCTCACTCCACCTATTTTGTGTTTTAGCATGCATACATATTCAAACATGTTTCATAATAAGAGCATAGGCATATAGTCATCAATCACATAATGGAAACACATAATTCAACATACCACCATGTACACCAATTCACGGTTCCCTCCGATTTATTTAATCGGGCAATAAACTGATATTTCTCACTTCCATTAGCTAGGATATGTTAATAGCTTCACAATGATACCAAGAATATTCACATCGGATAAACGAGTCAAAAGTTATGAAAGAAACAAGTTGGAGGATCTGTCATGCTCGCATTGCGAAGCAGCCAGCGAATGCTCGCTACTTTATTCGCAGTGCAAAGCTTGCAGCGAATGCCTAGCCAACACTTGTTCGCTGCCCCATTCGCAGTGCGAATGTCTGGCGAACCAAGTCAGAACCAAAACAGAACCAAAACAAGGTAAAGTTCGCAGTCCGAACATCTGGCGAATGCTCGCCTTCACACTCGCCGTGCGAATGTCCAGCGAATGTTCGCTTTCCCCTTCGCTAGGGGACTCGCAGTGCGAACCTGCGAATTTTGGGTTTTTCAGCAGCGTAAAAACAGAGCTTGGTGACCCATTTCATCCCAAAACTTCACCAACATGCAAACATATGTAATAACAGATGATCGTACATGTCTAGTGAGTATACTACACAGATTATACCACATTTCAACCGTTAAATCCAAGATTTTGCAAGATTATCAATTTTCTTACAATTCTAATCTAGGTTCTAGAATCCAAGAAAATCTAAAACAAAAGTTTCTATCTATAACCCACCTTGTATAGATGATGAAAATGAAGGTTGGAAGATGATTTGATGAAGAATGGGTGATGGTTGATGACTTGTGTTCTTGAGCTTTTTCCTCTTCTTCCTTTTCCTTTCCTTTCTCTCCCACTTCTTTCTATCCTTTCCTTCCTTTGCTTCTAGTAAGGAAAAAGAGTGGAAAGGAAAATGATATAGTAAAATATCATTAATTAGTAACACTACTAATTGTCCAAATAGTCTCTAAAGCTCTAACACTTAAAACCTCATAGTCAGATAATATTAATTGGGTCTGCTTTGAGCTCATCAGTTTACTCTAATTATTTTATCAAATAAATTCTCAGAGTAAACCGGAGCCCAGTTGATCATAGCAATATTATCCAGAGTAAAAACAATTTACGGGGTATTACAGGTAACAATAATATTAAAAAATTATTACATGGAAGATTTGTTTTGAATAATGATCGAGTAACACACAACAAATTAAACAACAATACAAAATTAATGTTATAATCACTCAAAAATTATTAATTTATTGGATATTAAATTATTTCTCAGGGTTCATGCATTGCTGGTATCATTTTACATTTTATTTCGTTTAACAAATAAACATGCCTTTTAACTAAAAACTAGAAATCGTTTAACAAATAAACATGCCTTTTAACTAAAAACTAGAAATAGTACACACTATTAGCACTTCCCTCCTTTTTTTTCTAACGTTAACCTAACGCCCATTATTCTCTCTATCCTGCAACTTGTCAGTATCAGCTATACAATTCACACTGCTCCTATCTGCTCTACATTTCACAAAAATAGGAGAAGTAGGCTTAGTGATAAGCACATCGCCAGCTGTTATATTTCCTTATTAGCGGTACAGATTGAATCCATTAATTCACCCTGCTCTGACTAAACAATAACAGTGGATAAATTCCTGGTTCCAACGAAACATTGTTGCACGCATTATTCTATAAATTCCTCATTCTATATTATTCATCTGCGAGTCTGTCTCTCTCAAGAAAACATTTTTCATCTGCGAGTCATCCTCATCATATAACCTCAAAACATAAAGAATTATTATTATTATTTATTATTTATTCTACTTTCTCATAATATATTAAAAAAATAGATAAATAAATTGAATTAGCCAAATCTTAAAAAACGACCCTAGCAATTTTTTAATAAAATATTATCAATTTTTAATAAAATATATAAATTAGTTAAAAAAAATAGAATTAGTTTTTTCTTAAAAAAGAAGTAGTCAACCCTCAGCAACTAAACTTAATATTTTTTACGGAAACAATATTTGCCAAAACAAAAAGTTATAAAAAATAGGAAATTTATTTTAATAATAAGTCAAAAACAATTTAAAAATGTGATTTATATTGGTAATATTTCATGACGAAATTTTTTTCATTGTTTTTTTTATGCTAATTATATATTTTATGCTAGCAAAGTTTCATAAATAAACTTAACCATTTCTTAATAAAATATAAACTTCCTAAAATAATTTAAAATATTTTGTTTTTATAATTCCTAAGTGAAAAACATAGCCTCCCTGCCCTCCCAATTCGGTACATTTTACTACAGGAAGGAACGTGATAAGTTGAAATAACTTTAAAATATATAAGAGAAGTCTTGTCTTTATTTTTGTGAAAGGCCGTTCATCTTCCTATTGGCAAAGAATCCAAAGCATAAAATCTTATGGGGAAATGACAAAATCATTCAAATATTATGCAATGAAACCTTTTGCTCATGACGAGGAGTTAACTTACTCAACAGAGAACAACAATTTGGATTAACATTTTCTTAACAACAAGTTCTTCACCATGGCTGTCGAAACTTACTTACCAGGTACCATCTTAATCTCCTAAAATCAAGCTTTCTGGGTCTGTGTTTGTTCTGAGTTTTTGGCTTAAACTCCTAGCCTTAGGGCTAGGGGCCTTGGCTCTGGACAAGCTCTTCTTAGTAAGTTTTGGTGTTTTAGGAAAATAATATATAGGTTTTAGTATACTATGGAGTGGAAAGTTGTAGGAAACAAGAACAATAACAAGAGATTTTCAGTCTGGAAAGATAGAAGTGAGAAGAATATAACAGAGAAGGAGATTATATCTTCGTTTTTCTTCACTGAAATCCCTGAGGGGTACAATGCCAGGGATATGGCCACAATCTTCAAGGATTTTAGCTGTGTTGTGGAAGTTTTCATACCAGCTAGGTTGGATAAGAGAGGCAAAAGGTATGGATTTATAACATTCAGAAAGGTGGATGATGAGAGAAGTATGGCGTTAAGGTTAGACAACATTCAAATCAAAGGAAAAAAGCTATACGTGAATGTCCCTAGATTTGAAAGGAGAATGGAGGTTGTAGTTAGAGGAAAAAACCAGATGGAGGCTCGAGGGGTAAAGCCCAATGAAGCACAAAATAGATTCAGGGGGGGGGGGGGGGGCAAGTTAGACCAGGGAGATCGTATGTGGAGGTTACAAGAGGAGTGTCGGAAAGAGAAAAAACAATGAGAATACAAAAGGAGGAGATGTATGAGAATGAAATAGGGAAATTATATACCAACTGGGGGGTCTTTCGTTCGACATCAATGCTGAAGAGTTTGAACGTTTTGAAAAGGCTTATGTGGGGGAGACGAAGGTATCAGGAAACTCATACAATATCCAAGACATTTTCCACAAAGAAGGTTTCTTTAATATCAGAGTAACTCCGATGGGTGCAAACATGTGTCTATTAGAAGACTTGGTAGAAAATGT
The DNA here is from genome assembly GCA_022829125.1 of Lathyrus tuberosus. NCBI lineage: Eukaryota > Viridiplantae > Streptophyta > Magnoliopsida > Fabales > Fabaceae > Lathyrus > Lathyrus tuberosus. The sequence continues at coordinate 2,613,262 of JALAZF010000368.1, read as the reverse complement.
TGTCAAAGAGTTAATTAAGGAAGAGGAAATTTGGTTACAAAATTGGTTTAAGGACATCAGAGGCTGGTCCCCGGCTGAAGTTGATAAAGAGAGATTAACTTGGATTAAATGTTTCGGCATCCCATGTCACGCATGGAGAAACAATTTTTTCAAGTACATAATCAGTAGTATGGGTGAATTTGTTCGATGTGACGAAGAAACGGAAGCTCAGTCATGTTTTGATGTTGCTAGGATTCTGGTAAAAACAAAGTATACCAGCAATCTAAATGAGGTTATTAGTATTGAAGTCAATGGAATGGTTTTCGTGATAAAACTAGTGGAGGATAACCATGGTCCAAAAAGAATTATAACTAAAGAAGAAAGGAGACATGCTTCAGAGGATTCATCTGAATCATTGGTAGAGGAAACTGATGATGATAGTGAAGAAGACGATGGTTTAGATGATAGCTCATCCATGGAGGAAGAATCTGATGAGATTGAATCATTCAACAACAGGGAGGAGAGAGGAGAAGACTTGGGAGAATGTGAAAGAAACTTTCCATCTGATAGCCACAGGCCTACGATGCGGGTAGATGGAAAAAAGAAGAAAAGTTATCAGTTGTCACATCTTGATATTAAGGTTGGTTCAAGTACAGAGGCGCAAAAGGTGATTCTTGGAAGTCAAAAAGCTGTGGGACCTTGCTCAGGAAGCGGGTTAGGTGATGGGGCATTTATTGATAGTGAGACTCAAGCAGATGGGTTAGGACTTTTGAGAAAAAGTCGGGTTTATAGGGAAGAGGATGTCAGAAAAGCTGCTGCTTTGAATGGTGTATCATGTACGGTTGGTCTTTGTCCTGGGAACAATAACATAATGGATAGTGGAATAGTAGGCCCGTTTAAGAAAGGTGTCGTGGAGTCTGAACTGAGGCCCAGTAATATTTTACAAGAGGATATCAGGCCTGCTGACCCCACTAGGCCCATGAGAAAAAAGATGTTGGTCCAAGATTTATATGAGAAGATACAGATACCTTACGATCCCTCTTATTACTCAGCACTGCTTCATTCATCTACAACTAAAGCTATTGTGGAGGAAAACTCAGTGTATAGCTCTCAATCTGGGGACAGTGAATCTAGGTACTCGGGTGGTTCAATATTGTGTTGTGCTTCGGTAACAGATTCAGATATGGTTGCTGGAAATGAAAGGGTGAAAAGAAATTCTGAAGATGTGTCAGGCAAAGTGTGGTCAATTCTAAAGGATTTGGGTGTGGAAGGTCAGGAAGATGACGAAGCTCTTGAAGGGATATTAAGGAATATGGAGAAAAGAGATAGTTGTGGAGTGGATATTATGAAGGAGGCAAAAACAATAGTCCAATGAATATGTCAATTTATAATATAAGAGGGTGTAACTCTTCTTTAAAAAGAAAGAGACTAAATCAGTTTATTGTAAGGAACAAGGTTGAATTTTGTATGGTCCAAGAAACTAAATGTAAAAAGGTGGAGGAAGAGTTGGTGAAGAGCATTTGGGGTCAGGACGATTTTGAATGGTCAGCATCTGAATCTATTGGTTTGTCTGGTGGAATTATTTCAATCTGGAATAAGAGGTCATTTTGCTCTAATTTTAGCTTTTCTGGGATAGGATATCTAGGGATTTGTGGCACATGGAAGGGTAGAAACATCTACATTGTCAACATATACTCACCTTGTGCTTTGGCATAAAAAAGAACAATGTGGAGAAAGTTGCTTGAGGTTAAAGCGAATTTCACCGAGGGAGACTGGATTTTGGGAGGAGATTTCAATTCCATCAAAGAAAAGGAAGAAAGGCAAGGACAGGGTAGGTGTAATCTGAATGAAATGGAAGAGTTTAAAGTGTTTATTGAAGATATGAACCTTATTGATCTCCCAAATGTTGGGAATAGGTTTACATGGTTTAAAGCTAATGGATCATGCATGAGTAGGTTGGACAGGTTTCTAATTAATGATGAATTGTGTGATATTTGGAAGGTGAATTATCAGAAGGTTGGCTTGAGAGATGTATCTGACCACATGCCTGTATCTTTGGTTTTGAATGATGTGAACTGGGGCCCTAAGCCATTTAAATCTTTAAATGTGTGGTTGGACCACCCTAAATTTTTGGAGTTTGTTAAGGAGAGTTGGAATAATGTTAATGCTTATGGAAGTGCAGGGATGTGCTGCTGAAAAAACTGAGATACCTCAAAAGTAGGTTAAAATGGTGGAACTTTAATGTCTTTGGAATTAGAGACTTAAAGATAGAAGAGAAGGTTTTGGAGATCAATGAGTTAGAAGATGTAATGGCAGGAACTGATAATGAAAGCTTAGAAGAGGCAGTGAAACTAAGGGGAAATAAATTAGAGGAACTGTGGAATGGTTTATAGACAAAGGAAAGCTTGCTTTTTCAGAAATCAAGGCAAATGTGGGTTGAAGAGGGGGATATCAACACCAAATATTTTCATTATGTGATTAATAGAAGAAAGAGAGTTAATTCAATTACAGCCATGAATGTTGGCCTTCAAGAGGAGGATGGTGTTGAGAAAGTTAAACAGACTATTCATGATTTTTATGAAGAGAAGTTTCATAATGGTTTTCATGAACATTTTGAAATGGATCTTAGTTCTCTAAACCAATTGTCTGAGGAGGATAATGTGAGGCTCACTGAGTGGTTTTCCTATGATGAGATTCTAGAAACGATACAGTCGTGTGAGTGAGACAGAAGTCCAGGCCCAGATGGATTCAATTTTAAATTCTTGAAGAAAACTTGGGAGGTGATTGGCCAGGACTTTGTCAATTGTGTACTTGAATTTTATGATAAGGCTTCTCTATCAAAGGCCTTCTATTCTACTTTCTTTGTTCTTATACCAAAACTTGAAAATCCTCAGAACCTAGAGGAATTCAGACCTATAGCATTAATTGGCTTTGTGCAAAAGGTTATCTCAAAGTTGTTAGCTACAAGGCTTAAAAGTGTAATGGGTAAATTGATATCTTCTTGCCAATCTGCATTTGTACCAGGGTGACAACTATTAGATGGAGTGTTGATGGCAAACGAGATCTTCGATTATGTAAAGAAGAAGAAGAAGAAAGGATTTATGTTCAAAGTTGATTTTGCTCAAGCATATGATTGTGTAAGCTGGGAGTTTTTATGTAAAGTGCTAGGTGCAATGAATTTCAGCCCAAAATGGATTTCTTGGATAAGAGGGTTAGTTTGCAAAAGCTTTGGCTCGGTCTTGGTAAATGGAAGTTCATCACAGGATTTTACAATTAACAAGGGTCTAAGACAGGGGGACCCTTTATCACCCTTTCTTTTTGTTTTGATAACAAAATGTCTGGCACACTTGGTTAAGAAAGCAGAAGATATAGGAGTTTTGAAGGGCTTCAGAATTGAAGGTATGACCACAAACTGCCTATTACAGTTTGCTGATGACACTTTATTCATTTGTGACGAATCTTGGTCCAATTTTTGGGGTATAAAATCTGTCTTGAGGGGATTTGAGGCATTGTCTGGATTGAGAATTAATTATAAAAAGAGTTGTATCATGGGCATGGGAGTAGATAGTCATAGAACTGCAGCTGTATCTACTTTTTTAAATTGTAAAGTAGGAAAATATCCTTTTAAGTTTCTTGGTTTAACTGTTGGGGGCAGTCATAAATCCATTGCATTCTGGAAACCAGTCATTGATTCCTTCAGAAACAGGCTGACCAAACGGAGAAGTAATTCATTGTCGATTGGGGGTCGTGTTATCATGTTGAATTTTATACTGACAAATTTACCAGTGCATTATTTTGCACTCTTCTTAGCACCTATTTCTATCATAAAGATTTTAAAAGGCATTCAAAGAAGGTTTTTATGGTCAGGAAAGGGTGTTAAGGAGTGCATTTCTTGGGTTAAGTGGGACTTAGTGTGTAAACCAAAAGAACAAGGTGGGCTTGGAGTTAAAGATGTGAGAGTGTTTAACAAGGCTCTGGTGGCGAAATGGTTATGGAGAATCTTGCACGATCAAGAACCTATATGGAAATACATAATTCAAGCAAGATATAAGGATGATTTTAATAGCATGTTCCTTGATCAAACAGAGGCTAAAAAAAATCAGTATTCTAACTGGTGGAAAGACTTATGTCGCCTTGCATCTGCGTTTAACAACCAAGGTTTATCCAGTATTTTAAATTGGAACACAGGTAATGGTGGTAACACATTGTTTTGGCAGTCTAGGTGGATTGGGAGGAATACTCTGCAGGAAATATTTCCAATCCTTTTTGGCTCTTCTCCTAATCAACTGATCTTAGTCAAAGACTGTGGCTACTGGACAGAAAATGTTTGGTGTTGGGATTTAGCAGGAAAGGGCGTGGTACAGTCAAGTGCAGATGAAGAATTGGTAGAGGAATTACACCAGATGCTGGGAGAATCGTGCTTATCACCCTCTGTAGATGATGTTATACTTTGGCCAGTGAAGATTGACAATTCTTTTAGTGTTAAGGAATGTTATGAGAGATGGATGAGAAGAGGTGGTGTAGCTGAAGTAGAGAGTAACACTTTAGCCGCAATTGGATATTTGTGGAAACTAAAGCTCCCTTTGAAAGTATTGATATTTGGATGGAGATTGTTTTTGAATAGGTTACCGACTCGCAAGAACCTTAGCTATCGAGGTATTATTGTTGATCAAAACCAAGTACAGTGTGTGTTCTGTCAGCTGGAGATTGAAGAGGTTAATCATACTATGCTTAGATGTGATAAAATCAAGTCTTTTTGGAAAGATTTGGAGCACTGGATTGGTTTAAATCTACCGACGGGAATCTGTTGCATTGATGTTTTTTCGTGTTGGTCGTCTGCAAGGGGATCAACTATCATTTATATGGTTAGCATCATGTTGGGGTATTTGGAGAATGCGAAATGCGATAATTTTCAAAGGCGAAGAGTTGAACTTGAAGAAGCTGCTGATGGATATTCAGTTGGTCACTTGGAAATAGAGAAGGAAAAGGAGAAAGAATGAGAACCGCCTGTCGTCACTTGTTCTGAGCCACCTTAGACCTTTGAGACTTGTCATTTGACATTGTCATTGAATCATACTTGAAATATAATGTGAACTTCTTTCCGCACTCGAAATACCTGCTGAAAAGTATTATACAGTGCCGAACCGCATGAGAAAAAATAACTTTCAGAGCTTCTGATAATCAAATCACCCATTGCGCAAAATAAATGCTCGAAATGACTTTGAAAGCTATCTGTTTAGCTCCGAATACTAATGAAACAATCCCTGAACTGACAAAACTCTGAGTTGCGAGAAAATACCTTGATCCCATGTTGAAAAGAACCATGCAAATGTAGAAATGACGATGCAAATGAAATGAAGCATAAGCCAGATTAAGTTAGAAACGGGAGGGCAAATTTTGGGGTGCTACAATATATATATATATATATATATATATATATATATATATATATATATATATATACACACACATGTGTCTTTGATTATAAAAAAAAACACTACACCTAGTCTAAGAATTGACCGCTTTTGCTAACAAGTGAGCAACCGAATTCGTTTGGCGCTTAATAAACTTAACCACAAAGTTTGAAAAAGATTGTAAAAACTTCTTAATAGACAAGATAATTAAACTAAATATTATTTTGTTCAATGACATACATTTTTCTTTATGTTTTATAATTTATTTTAATTACAAATTTATGATTTCTTTAAACTAAAAATATTATTTGGTGGGGGTGTCATAGTTGCTTATTAAAAACAAACGTTCCATTATTTTATTTACCTATAATAACTTTGTTTTATATTTATTTTTACGAACACAAATGTATCAATGACACAAATTTGTCCCATAATTTATTTATTTTTGTATTTTACGAACACAAATGTATCAGTTATTATTAAAATAAATACTATAGATTTTTTTAAAGAGAACAAAATTACGAACATTTAATATTGTTTAAATAATTAGAATCAAAATTTATTTTGGATTTATAATGATCAAATCGGAGTTTAATATGTTCTTCATAAAACGTTAAACATAAAAAAATTAAAAAAAATATTTAAATAAAATTATATCTTAAAAATTAAATTAGTATAGTTATTAAATACGAGAGATTTAATAAAATATACAAAATTACCCGTGCGGACCCACAAATACTGGTTTTATACGCGCATTTGTACACAAATCAAAGAAATAATAAAACAAAAATATTTTTGTTTCAAATATTAATACCGTTTATAATAATATTTGGATTACTCATATATTGTTTTTCCGATATTTGATATTATTTATACAAATATTTGAATATTTAGTATAGTTTTTTCCATATATAAAAATAATATCGTTTATAAATATATTTAAACTAACCATAGATTATTTTCCCTTTTTTGACGTCATTTATAAAAGTATTTGAATTAATAATATATTTTGTAATTGTTGCATGAGTCAATATCTAAATGCTTCAAAAAAATTAATCATCTTACATGTGAAAAATCATTTAACTTTAAATTTTATTTTGTTTTTAATTTTGAATTTATTTACGTCATGTTTTACGCTAGTGATAGTTTACGAAAAATTAATATTCAATCAAAATATATAATTATTAAATTAATTGATTTAATTTTGTGTGTAAACTTGAAAGTAAAGATTTATTTCTCATAAAAATTTATTTAATTTAATGACAGTATAACATAAACAATATAATAAATCTAATATCTTATCATAAATTAAGAATTTAATATCATTGATTATTATTTAATATTCGATTTTAAGATTTTAACATCTAGTTATTCATTTTAGTATTAAAATTTATTAATAACTTGTATTATACATACTCCATATATTTGAATCTCATTTACAATTTGAATCATTACTCTATATTTTTGAATTTCATTTACAAATTTATAATTTTTTTAATTACTTGTCATTTTTTCCTTTAGCGAATATTATTCATTACTATCTATTATGTTACCTTTGTTCTATATATATCAAAGTTGTCTAATCTCATTTACAATTTGAGTATATATATATATATATATATAGGATCAACTTACTCGAGGAAATAAAATTTTCAAACTAACTTCAAATCATAACCTTTGAATTAAATCTAATCTAATGGTTAGATTAACCTTTTATTTAATTAACAATTAAATTAGATTCAATTCAAAAGTTATGATTTAGAATAAGTTAAAAAAATTTACTCTTTGAATAAGGTGATCCCCAATATATATATATATATAAAATTTTGTTCCAATATAATATTTACTAATGATAGAGCTTAACGTTAGCACTAAAGTTGATATGACTGAATTGGAGTAATTGCTATTACCCATGTTGTACAATAAATTGTGTCTAATTAATAAAAAAGAGAGTACCCACTTCTGCTACACCTATTCTTATATGATAACTATGTTAAAAAAAATAGACACATAAGAAACAGTAAACACATAAAACTTTTGAACATAGATGGAACAAAATAATACTTATACCATACTATAAATTTAAATTTTAATATAATTGATTATATTTAAATATTCTATTATATAATAAGTTTGAAACGCTTGATCTTTGCCACTATTTGGAAGAAAGCAGTGTTACGGTCCCCGTGAAGATGCCAATCAAACCCTGATTTTTCATCCCAGAAGAATTCTTCCTGATTAAGGGCTTGCTCAAGCTCATACTGTAAATTCTTCTCCAAGGTTCCAAGGGAGTGTAAGAAACCTTCCTCGTTAATTTGTTTTTGAATTTCCCAAAGCTTATCCTTTTTACTCTGAACCAAATTGTGAATGTTATCAAAATGATTCTTATTCCAATCTTTGAGATTAACTTTAAGAATTTGTAGCTTTTTGGAGAGAATATACATCAGACATCCAACGATGTTGGAATATCAACAACTAGCAATGAAGGCTCTACAAGAATCGTGAAGGGTCCACATACCCTGGAACTTGAATTGTGATTTAAAATTAACCTGATGAAAGGAGGACTCCACCAAGATAGGATGATGATCCGATCTGAACTTGGGAAGAACCGATGTTGTCATCCTACTGCAAGCATTGCACCAATTCAAGTTGCAAAAAGCTCTATCAAGTTTTCTTTCCACAGCAGCCTTCCCCGTTCAACCATTGTACCAAGTGAAGAAGTTTCCGTTAGTGGGAATTTCCATGAGACAGTTATAGTTCGACCAGTTATTAAAGTCTAACATCAGAGCTCTGAAAGGATTACAAGCCCCCTATGTTCATGGGCTCCAAGAATAGAGTTGAAGTCACTAAGAATGCACCAATGAATGTTAAGGGCAGCAACACTCGAAGAGAGATCTTGCCAAAGCGTCTTCCGTTTAATATGACACGTAGAAGCGTACACAACAGTGAGGCCAAGATTGACATTATCAATCAACACCGAGAAAGAAACAAATTGGTTAGAAAAGTTGTGGACATGAGGGGTGAGATTACTATTACAGATACACCAGAGGTTTGGTATAAGATTATTTCTACTGTTGACGGAAAAAAGCTTGAGATTGAGACTGTTCCAAAAAGAAACAGGAAAAAGATTGAAGTTCATCCATGGTTCAGCAATAAACCAGATTTTCGATTTGTGATGAGATAACAAATTTTTGAGGGCTAACTTAGAAGGGGAGTTAGCAAGTCCCCTAATGTTCCAAAATAGGCACTTCATTTGAAAGGCTTTCTAAAACCAGTCTCAGGTCTGTTGTCCAAAGCCTTTTTTGCTTTCTAAGAAAGTTTTCAAGTTCACTTTCTTTGAGATTTAGATATAACAGTTTAGAAGGAAGGCTCAATGGAGTCAACAATACCATCTAAATCAGGAAGTTCTGCAATGTTGGCCCAAGAGTCACGCAGAAACTGCTCATTGCTAGGTTGAGGCTCCGTATGAATGGGATCCCCTAAGGACCATTGTGTTTCTTCTATACATTCTTTAGAGTCCGAATTGTTTTTATCATCCGAGATCGGGATTGTTTCATCAATAAAAGGGACTATGCAGCCTTCCTGTAGGTTTTGAGAATTATTCGGGGGATGTTGTTAATAACCTGCACCTTGATATTGACATCTTCATGAATGGGAGATGGAACATCAGTTGGGTTCACAATAGGCTCAATAAGAAAACCACTAGTTTTGTAACACCCTTTTCTACCCCACAAATAAACACGACAAAATACACAAAATATCAGAGTAATAATCACCTCAAAGGGTACACATTTCTCAATAAACTCAAAATAACACAATTGCCCTATACACCATGGGACTTCCATCAAAATTAAATCAAAAGCCTTCACATGGCAGCGGAATTCAAAACTTCCAATTAAAACGGTTTTCAACAAACGTCATAATAATTCAAATAAAACTACGTCATCAAATAGCACCAAAATAAAGAAACAACATAGTTTGACTCAAAGGACCCCAACCGGATGTTACACTATCAGAGCAAGACCCTATAAATTGACCAAAGCAAATAAACTTCAAGTCCTCGAAAACGTCCACGGCTAAACCTGATCACCTGCACGTTACCCACGTGGAGGCAACATTCAAACAGGCAGGGTGAGTAATCACAATTCAATATAAATCATATAAAGAAAATACATCGACATGCAACAGTTGTTTTCATCACATACTACAGCTTCTCGCCCTAAACATCATATAAAACATCACATAAGACATCACATCACCAATATCACTCATATGCAATTATGCAATGCCACCAAGGATGAAATACAACGTCATAGAATGCATGTGGTACCAAATCATCATAATAATGGACACTAGGCCATCAACCCTCCACAAGGGAGCACGTCACAAAATACTCCAATCCGCACAATGGGATTGAAGCCACCACTGGACCGAAGTCCTAAATCGTCACTGGACCGAAGTCCTAACATCATCAATAGACCGAAGTCTAAATGCTATGAATACAGGATGCACAACGTCATAATCATCATCATCAACAAAAGTTATTAAGTGCATCATCATTCATCAAATATCATGTTAATCCACATCGTCATTTAATCATAAAAACATCATGAATCGTCATCTCATAATCGTCAATATACTCATGGTACTTCACATCATCATTTTATCATCAAACATCACATACAAACATCTAATAGGCATCAATAACGTCATATCATTATATAATCATCAAAGCATCATTTTCATCACATATAACACGTAAACACATAGCAGAAATTCACCACAACATCACAACATCAATATAACACAAGACAGATGTTTTTCATGAATTTTAATTCAATAAAAAAAATAATATTTTCAGTTCCAGGCCGCGCTAAGCGCGCCCCACCCTTGCTAAGCGCGCCCCACCCTTGCTAAGCGCGCTACTCACTGCCTCGCAGAGGTGAAATTTCTTCAGACCGCGCTAAGCGGGCTCTGCGATTTTTGCAGAAAAACCCTGCGATAATAGCACTTCCCCATCTGCGATTCCACACTCCAAAACCCAGATTTTTCCTCAAATCATCACAGATTATGTATTATAACCTATAACTATCATATATACATTAATAACAACAATCATCACATAGTAAATCATCACAATTCATCATCCCTAACCTCAATTCCTAGGTTTTCCCACAAAACCCCAATTACCCACAACACCTAAACTTTATATCACAAATATTGTAAAGCGATACTCCCCATACCTTAGATTTTTGCTTCTTTCGATCTTCTCTCGAAGTTTCGCCGGAAATCTTCTATGCCCTAGCCTCTCTCTCACTTGTTCTTCAGAGCACCTTTTCCTCTTCCTCAAGAAAAAATACGAATAATGAGTTCCTTTCACTATTCTCTCTTAAAATACCCCTAAATATGCTCTTCCCATCTTACCCCCACTAATTCTCCTCAAATGTCCACTTCGCCCTTAATTCCTCTAATATTATTTAATTTAAATAATAATACATCATATTCCATAACATATGCTATTATTTAATTAAATAACCCAAAACTTCATAAAATCACCGACATCCACACAAATCACCGAAATTCACGAATATAATATTTAAATAAATTAATTAAATATTTTACGAAATTTAGGGCGTTACAACTCTCTCCCACTTAAAGAATTTTCGCCCTCGAAAATTACCTCAAGGGAATAGTGTCGGATACGACTCCCTCATCTGATATTCACGTTCCCAAGTCCAACTTTCACCAGCTGGTCCACCCCACAACACTTTCACCAAAGTTATGTCTTTACCCTGCAGTTGCTTCGTCTCTCGACCATCAACACACACCGGTAATTCTTCCGCAGCCAGATTATCCTTCACTTGTACATCATCCATCTGAATCACATGTCCAGAATGTACTTCCTCAATTGAGACACATGGAACACGTCATGCAAATTCGCAAGTGACGGTGGTAAAGCAATTCGATAGGCTACCTCTCCTATCCTCTGTGATATCTGATATGGACCAACAAAACGTGGAGCTTCCTAGACTTCAAAGCTCGACCCACACTAGTCACTGGCGTCACTCTCAGAAACACGTGATCAACCTCTTGGAATTCAAGTGTTTTCCTCCTCTTATCATGGTAACTCTTCTGACGACTCTGCAAATCTTTCATTCTTTCTTGGATCTTCTTAATCTTCTCGGTCGTCTCTTGCACAATTTCAGGTCCGAGTACAACACTCTCGCCCGACTCATACCAACACAACGGAGTCCTACACCTTCTCCCATACAAAGCTTCATAAGGCGCCATTCCAATACTAGCATGAAAACTATTATTTTACGTGAACTCAATCAATGGAAAATGGCTATCCCACGATCCTCCATGATCCAACACACAAGCCCTCAGCAAATCTTCTAAAGATTGGATAGTCCTTTCTGTCTGACAGTCCGTCTGCAGATGGTAGGCAGAACTCATCCTCAACTTAGTACCCAAAGCATCTTGCAAACTCTTCCAAAACCTCGATGTAAACCTCGGATCTCTATCTGACACAATACTCGAAGGTACCCCATGTAACTTCACAATCTCCTTAATGTACATCTCGGCTAACTTCTGCATGGAATGATTAATCTTCATCGGTAAGAAATGAGCCGACTTAGTTAACCTATCCACGATCACCCAAATTGAATCATTTCCTTTAGCAGTCTTCGGCAATCCCACCACAAAATCCATGGAAATACTATCCCATTTCCATTCTGGAATCCTCAACGGCTGCATCATACCTAAAGGCTTCTGATGCTCAACCTTCGACTTCTGGCAAGTCAAACACGCATAAACAAACTCTGCAACATCCATCTTCATACCCGACCACCAAAACAACTTCTTCAGATCCTGGTACATCTTTGTAGCACCGGGATGAATGCTCAACCTACTTCGATGTCCTTCTTCTAGAATACTCTTCTTGATTTCCGGAACATCTGGAACACACACTCTATCTCGAAACCTCATCACACCATTCTCATCAATTCGGAAGTCACCTCCGTTACCTCGGTTAATCAAAGTAAATTGGTGAACCAACTTCAAATCGGATTGCTGACCCGTTTTGATTTCTTCCAGAATGCCACTAGTCAACTTCAACATTCCCAACTTCACACTGTCAGGAGTCACTTCACACACTAGACTTAGATCTCTGAATTGCTCAATTAGTTCCAACTCTTTCACCATTAGCATCGACATATACAATGACTTTCTGCTTAACGCATCGACCACTACATTTGCTTTGCTCGGATGATAACTTAAATCGAAATCGAAATCCTTCAACAGTTCTAACCATATTCTCTGCCTCATATTCAATTCCTTCTGATCAAATAAGTACTTCAAACTCTTATTATCACTGAACACCTCAAATTTAGAGCCCAACAAATAATGTTCCAAATCTTCAACACAAACACCACAACGGACAATTCCAAGTCATGTGTAGGATAATTCCTCTCATGAACTCGCAATTTTCTCGAAGCGTAGGCAACCACTTGTCTATTCTGCATCAATACTCCACCAAGACCCATCTTCGACGCATCACAATACACCACAAAAGATTCGATCGGATTAGGCAAGATCAACATTAGAGCAGTCGTCAACTTCTTCTTTAATTCCACAAAACTCTCTTCACAAGCTACATCCCACACAATAGCTTGACCCTTTCGAGTCAACTGAGTCAAAGGTAATGCCAACTTAGAAAAGCCTTCAATAAACTTGCAGTAATAACCCGCTAACCCCAGAAAACTCTGTATCTCAGTAGCAGACTTCGGAGTCTCCCACTGTAACACGACATCAATCTTAGAAGGATCAACAGCAACACCACCACTTGAAATCACATGGCCAAGGAAACTCACTTCCTTCAACCAGAATTCACACTTCGACAGCTTTGCATACAACTTCTTCTCTTTCAACACTTGCAACACAGTCCTCAAATGCTCAGCATGCTCTTCTTCGGATCTAGAATATATCAAGATATCATCGATAAACACCACCACAAACTTATCCAAATACTCATGGAAAATCCGATTCATGTACTCCATGAATACACCAGGTGCATTAGATACACCAAACGGCATCACAGTGTATTCATAGTGTCCATATCTCGTCCTGAAAGCCGTCTTCAGAATATCATCAGGCTTAACTCGGATTTGAGGATAACCCGACCTTAAATCTATCTTTCTGAACACACAGGCACCTACTAGATGATCCATCAAATCGTCGATTCTCGATAGCGGATACTTATTCTTGATAGTCACTTTATTCAGCTGCCGATAATCAACACACAACCTCATACTTCCATCTTTCTTCTTCACTAACAGCACAGGAACACCCCACGGAGAAACACTTGGTCGAACAAACCTTTTTTCAAGCACCTCTTCCAGTTGTTTCTTCAATTCACTTAGCTCAGAGGCTGACATTCGATAAGGAGCCATCGACACTGGACTCGTACCTGGTATTAAGTCCATTGTAAACACTACTTCACGCTCAGGAGGCAAATCATTGATGTCATCTGGAAATACATCTGGGAATTCACAGACAACCGGAAACTCCACACTTGCAGCCTCACGATCAAGGTGCAACGATGCAAACATCGCAAACACCAAAGCTTCGTCTTCTTGAAGTTCCCCTACTTTCTTAGCAGACAAGAATATCAAATCTCCGCTGTCATCAATTTCAGGAAACTCTACAGCCTCGGTATAACAATTGATGTGAACACGGTTGAACTCTAACCAGTTCATCCCAAAGATCACATCGATCTGGTGCAAGGGTAAGCACACCAAATCCATCACGAAACTCTTCTCAAAAATCGTCACTGGATATCTCAAACACACACGGGTAGTAGTAACAGAACCATTAGCTGGAGTTTCTATTACCATATTACTATTCATATCAGATAACTTCAAACCCAATCTATTAGCGCATTCAAGCGAGATAAAAGAATGAGTAACACCAGTATCAATAATAGCAACCAACTCGATATTATTAATAAAACAAGTACCTCGGATCAAGTTGTCCTTCTCTGGAACTTCTGCACCACTCAAGGCAAACACACGGCCACTGGTCTGGGCAGCAGTAGCAGTCTTCTTTGGCTTCTGACATTGAGTACTGATATGACCTTTCTCACCACAATTGAAACAGGTCGGACCTTCATCTTTGCAGTCAGTAGCCTTATGCCCCTTCTTACCACATCGATAGCACCTCACTACATTGTTGTTACACGCGTCAGCACGGTGACCCTACTTACCACACTTATGACACTTTCCAGAAGCGGGAGCTGCTCCCCCACTTGTCTTTTTCCCATCTGAATCCTTCTGCTTTCCTTTGTCCGCTGAAGTTATATAAGGCTTACCCCTATACTACCCTTTCTTCTCACTCAACTGCTTGTAGTGAGCAGATCGAGCTCGGCTATCCTCGTCGTAGATTTTGCTCCTGTCAACCAACTCAACATATCTGCGGATCTGCTGATACCCAATACCTTGCTTAATCTCTGGTCTTAGCCCATTCTCAAACTTGAGACACTTAGACATCTCAGCATCAGCACGATTGTAGTGCGGACAAAACTTCACCAACTTCTCAAACTTCACGGCATACTCCGCCACAATCATATCTCCTTGCTTCAGCTCAAGGAATTCCACTTCTCTCATGCCACGAGTATCCTCTGGGAAATACTTGCCCATAAACTACTGCTAAACACAGCCCAAGTTATCACAGTGCCAACATCAGTAAGCCTCTGACGGGTGTTATCCCACCAGTCCTCAGCCTCCTCTTCCAGCATATGCGTTCCGAACTGAACCTGTTGCTCATCAGAACACCCCATCACCAGGAAGATCTTCTCGATCGCCTTCAGCCACTTGTGTGCACTTGCTGGATCATGCGTACCCACAAAAGTCGGTGGATTGTTCCTCTGGAACTTCCCCAAAGCACGAAACTCATCAGGAGCTCCATCATTTGGATTCAGCTGCGCCACCACATTATCAACCGATTCCAACGCATCAGCAATTGCACGATCATTTCTTCCAGCCATTATGTACACCACCAACAAGGTTAGAAGAACAAAAACATCGACAGTGTACACACACTCGTCGACTGACAGGGACAGACATCAAGTAAAAACCTGGCCGGACGGACCGACTTGCTCTGATAGCACTAATGTAACACCCTTTTCTACCCCACGAATAAACACGGCAAAATACACAAAATATCAGAGTAATAATCACCTCAAAGGGTGCACATTTCTCAATAAACTCAAAATAATACAATTGCCCTATACACCAAGGGACTTCCATCAAAATTAAATTAAAAGCCTTCATATGGCAGCGGAATTCAAAACTTCCAATTAAAACGGTTTTCAACAGACGTCATAATAATTCAAATAAAACTACGTCATCAAATAGCACCAAAATAAAGAAACAACATAGTTCGACTAAAAGGACCCCAACCCGATGTTACACTATCAGAGCAAGACCCTCTAAATTGACCAAAGAAAATAAACTTCAAGTCCTCGAAAACGTCCACGGCTAAACCTGATCACCTGCACGTTACCCACGTGGAGGCAACATTAAAACAGGCAGGGTGAGTAATCACAATTCAATATAAATCATATAAAGAAAAGACATCAACAGGCAACAGTTGTTTTCATCACATACTATAGCTTCTCGCCCTAAACATCATATAAAACATCACATAAGACATCACATCACCAATATCACTCATGCAATTATGCAATGCCACCAAGGATGAAATGCATGTGGTACCAAATCGTCATAATAATGTACACTAGGCCATCAACCCTCCACAAGGGAGCACGTCACAAAATACTCCAATCTGCACAATGGGATTGAAGCCACCACTGGACCGAAGTCCTAAATCGTCACTGGACCGAAGTCCTAACATCATCAATAGACCGAAGTCTAAATGCTATGAATGCATGATGCACAAGGTCATAATCATCATCATCAACAAAAGTTATTAAGTGCATCATCATTCATCAAATATCATGTTAATCCACATCGTCATTTAATAATCAAAACAGCATGAATCGTCAATATACTCATGGTACTTCACATCATCATTTTATCATCAAACATCACATACAAACATCTAATAGGCATCAATAACGTCATATCATCATATAATCATCAAAACATCATTTTCATCACATATAACACGTCAACACATGGCAGAAATTCACCACAACATCACATCATCAATATAACACAAGACGGATATTTTTCATGAATTTTAATTCAATAAAAAAAAAATAATAAAATTTTCAGTTCCAGGTCGCACTAAGCGCGCCCCACCCGCGCTAAGCGCGCTATTCATTGCCTCGAAGAGGCGAAATTTCTTCAGACGGCGCTAAGCGGGCTCTGCGATTTCTGCATAAAAACCCTGCGATAACAACACTTCCCCATTTGCGATTCCACACTCCAAAACCCATATTTTTCCTCAAATCATCACAGATTATGTTATTATAACCTATAACTATCATATATACATCAATAACAACAATCATCACATAGTAAATCATCACAATTCATCATCTCTAACCTCAATTCCTAGGTTTTCCCACAAAACCCCAATTACCCACAACACCTAATCTTTATATCACAAATATTTTAAAGCGATACTCCCCATACCTTAGAGTTTTGCTTCTTTCGATCTTCTCTCGAAGTTTCACCGGAAATCTTCTATGCCCTAGCCTCCCTCTCACTTGTTCTTCAGAGCACCTTTTCCTCTTCCTCAAGAAAAATACGAATAATGAGTTCCTTTCACTATTCTCTCTTAAAATACCCCTAAATGTGCTCTTCCCATCTTACCCCCACTAATTCTCCTCAAATGTCCACTTCGCCCTTAATTCCTCTAATATTATTTAATTAAAATATTAATACATCATATTCCATAACATATGCTATTATTTAATTAAATAACCCAAAACTTCATAAAATCATCGACATCCACACAAATCACCGAAATTCACGAATATAATATTTAAATAAATAAATTAAATATTCTACGAAATTTGGGGCGTTACAAGTTTCACCAGAGATAATGGGGTTTTTATTCAAAGCAGTATTCTCTACATAGGTACCCACCAGAGAATTGGTTTTAGATCTATCAGTGGCCTTTGTTTTCTGTTTCGCATCAAAGTTTTTCTTTCTTCTACAATTTATTTCTGAATGACCCAACAACTTATAGAAACCACAGAAATCCAGAATTTTTCCGTATTCGATATCAACAAAAAAAAGCGAATCCCACACGTTCCACCAGAATCTTGTCCCACAGTTCATTTTGCATATCAATGTCAATTAACACCCTAACAAAATGAGCAAATGGCCGATCAAATAGTGGTCGATTAGAAGATGAATCGATGAAAATTTGTGTACCCAGACTGCTAGCGATTTTGAAGATAATTTTGGGACGCTAGTACTCTTGAGAGAGACCGTGGATGCGAACCCAAACTTGAGCTGAGCTTTGACTCATGTTAGAAGGAACGAAATCCTTGGACCAAGGGAACAACTTCAGAATACCAGGGTTAAGATTCCAAGAAGGAGAAGAACGTACCCTTCTGACATGGAGGTTATGTTTATAAGATTCAAGTCCAATTTGATATTCATCTCCTGGAATTAGGGGTGTTCAAAACCGAACCAACACAATAAAACACCGCAAACCAAACCAAACCAAACCGAAACCGCAAAAAACCGCATTTGATTCGGATTTGTTCGGGCCATATTTTAACAAAACCGCATGGTTTAGTTTGGTTTGCGGTTTGTATTTTGAAAACCGAACTAAACCAAACCAAACCGCATTATGTTACAACCCAAACTTCACTTATCTCACATCTAACCCAAAACTCAAACCTCTTATGACTTAACCTTACAATTACGAAATAGTTTCTCTTACTCACACTTAACTTTTCAGTTTTAATCTTCTCAAATCTCTCCTAATAGTATTGTGCATTCTTCACATCTTCTTTGTCATGTACGTCTCGCCTCTTCTACACTAATCTCTCATCTCACATGTCCTTTCTTTTTCATCTTCTCATTTTTATGTTACTATTTTCTCTTCTAATTATATTTTTATCGCATATTTCTTCTCTAATCTCACATCTGTTACGTTCTTTCTTTTTCATCTTCTCTAATCTCCATTCTCTTATATTTTTTGTTTTATTATAATATTTTGATATTGTTTTATGCTACTATTTTTTTTCACTTTTGTTTAAATTGATTTTTGTATATTGAATGAGAACTTTTTGCCTAAATATGATGAGTTTTGTTGTTATTTGCCAATGTATGAATGACTAAACACAAAGTTATGTTATTCTCTATATATGTAAATATCACTCAATAAAAATCTTGAAAAAAACCGAACCAACCGAACCAATCCAAACCGTATTGGTTTGGTTTGGTTTGGTTCAGATTTTTTTTAAAAGCCAACCAAACCAAACCAAACTGCATGCTTTTTTCCCTTGCGGTTCAGATGATTTTTAGCATCAAAACTGCCCAAACCGCACCGCGAACACCCCTACATGGAATCAAGATTGATAATCGGTCCCCTTTGACACAAGGGGTTGGAAGTTGACTCGTTGGTATGTTGCAGACATTGTTAATGACTTCCCCATAAGATTTAGATGATTTGGTTTATGAGGGAATGGGATTTGGTTGCGGCGGTTGAACGATGCTTGGCGTTTCAGGGAAAAGTATTAAGTGGGATTCCTCCATGGAGAAGGAGTGTGAGGACCAAGGAGAAGAGAAAATATGTTATCAGGGTAAAAAAAAAGAGAGAAGCGAGACTGTCTCTCTCAAGAAAACATTTTTCATCTGCGAGTCATCCTCATCATATAACCTCAAAACATGAAGAATTATTATTATTATTTATTATTTATTCTACTTTCTCATAATATATTAAAAAATAGATAAATAAATTGAATTAGCCAAATCTTAACAAATAAACATGCCTTTTAACTAAAAACTAGAAATCGTTTAACAAATAAACATGCCTTTTAACTAAAAACTAGAAATCGTTTAACAAATAAACATGCCTTTTAACTAAAAACTAGAAATAGTACACACTATTAGCACTTCCCTCCTTTTTTTCTAACGTTAACCTAACGCCCATTATTCTCTCTATCCTGCAACTTGTCAGTATCAGCTATACAATTCACACTGCTCCTATCTGCTCTACATTTCACAAAAATAGGAGAAGTAGGCTTAATGATAAGCACATCGCCAGCTGTTATATTTCCTTATTAGCGATATAGATTGAATCCATTAATTCACCCTGCTCTGACTAAACAATAACAGTGGATAAATTCCTGGTTCCAACGAAACATTGTTGCACGCATTATTCTATAAATTCCTCATTCTATATTTTACTATTAATAAAAGCACAAGAACTGCAACTAGTATAAAACAAAATACACCAAAACTGCTATCATCTGCTAAAGGCACAAAGTTATTGTGAGTTAATGGAGTTAGTGTGTTATACAATTAGAAAAAAAATTCTTCTACTATTATTTAAGTTAAAATTAATAAAAAGAAAGTCAATGGAGTTAGTCAGATTCTATAACATGTTACTATTATTTATTAATTATTAATTTATAATATATGTTATTCAAAAAAATATTGTGGGATAAGAATTAAGTTTGATGATTTTTATTTATAATATATGTTTCTGATAGTAAATAAGTGATAAAATATTATTTTTTATTTTATTTATTTTTTTATTAATAAATTGATGGATTAGTAGAAAGAAAATAATATTTAAATAAGCTTTTTAAGTTTTTATGTTTCAATATTATTTGATATTTTTAAGGTTGGTAATTCTTATTTAATTAATAATTATTATTTTGTTATAAGGCATGTTAATGGAGTAAATGAGGTAATAGAAACACCAGAATAATTTATTATTTATTTCATTTATTCAATATTTATTAATTAGAAATATTTATTTTTTAATTTACCTAATTAAATATTTTAAATATATTTTGGTGGGAAATTTTTGTGAGAGAAGTTGTAGGATTATAATGTAGTATGATACGATGATATATGATGATTTAGTGTAGATAATAAGTTAATCAATTTTATTATTATTAATTTTAATTTAACACTATTATTATTGTTATTAATTAATGAATAGGTCAATTAATTTTGATTCTAAGTGATAAATGCTTTATAGCTCAGTAATCGTGGCACGGTATTTTTTTTACAGAATTTTTTTTACACATTTCATTGATCATATGTGTCTCAATATAAGGAGGAATCAAATTAATAACACTACATCTAATTGAGAAATGGTGAGTTCTGAGAGCTAGGTGGAAGTGCGTAATAGGAGAAATGTTAAACAGCGAAGGGAGAAGGTTTCAGTCTGAAAAGCGGAGAAAGGCAAGGAGAGGGGCAATGATGAGATGATTACTTCGTTTTTATTCAAGGAATTCCTAGAGACTTATGATGCAAAGGATATGTTCGACACCTTTAAAGAAGTTGGATTGGTGGATGAAGTGTTCATTCCAAACAGGAGAAACAAGTATGGCAAAAGATATGGGTTTGTCCGCATGAGAAAGGTTGAAAATGAAAGAATAATGGCGATGAGGCTTAATAGTATCACTATTATGGGAAAGAAAATTCATGCTAACATACCGAGATTTACAAGGAATGAGGGTGTGGAAAAGAGGGGAAGGTCAGGCCCCTAAACAACAAGAACAGATGAAGAATAGTAACCAAAGAACTTATGCGCAGACATTAGGCAAGAAGTGGGAGAGATAGGAGAAGACGCGACCAAGTTGAAGCGAGTCAGCTTGCAGAATTGAGCAAGGGATGATGGGAGAACGAAGGAAGCAAAACCAAGATGGGCTCACTTAAAATTCAACATTGATATCAAGGAAATGAGAAGGTTCGAAAAAGCGTACGTCGGAATTGTAGTGAAACAGGGAAATACATATAACATCCAAAGAGAGCTAAACATGGAGGGTTATTACTATCATATTAAAGTTTTACCAATGGGAGAAAATCTTTGTATGCTAGAGGAAACAAACGAAAGCGAGCTGAAGTCCTTAATAGAGGGAGATAGAAGATGGATTGCACAGTGGTTTGCAGAGATTTATCCATGGACAACAGAAGATATTGACAACGAAAGATTGACATGGATGAAATGTTATGAAGTTCGAAACCTAACTTCTTTAAGTTTATCTCAGGGAAATTTGTGGAATATGTGTGTTGCAATAAAGAAACGGAAGCGATGAAGAAACTAAACGTAGCAATATTCTTAGTCAAAACGAAGTACTGTATGAACTTTAATGAGGCCTTCAATGTAGAGATCAATAGGAAGATTTATAATATTAAGTTAATTGAGGACTAATATGGGCCAAAAAAGAATAGCTATGCATGGCAGCTCATCGGAGGAGAGCGACACCGCCATATCAGAAACGGAAGACGACTGGGAAGATGAAAGGAGCAAATCGGATAGTGGAGGGGACGGTGACACAGTGTCTGACAATCTTGAGCAGTGCAACGACGTTGGAAAAGCTTATGAGATTTATTTTGACATGGGAAAAGTCAATGATAGGGGTAGTAATGTCAGGGTTGGGGTATAGGATGTGGGTTCCCAAGCGACGACTTTCAATGCAAAGACTTTTGCTTCTATAACGGACATAAGGCCAACATCCTAAGCTACACATGCAACAAGAAAATTACCCAAAAAATCCCTCAAACACCATCCCCTATTCGTTGTTCCTATTTGGTTATTAAAACTTGCATCTACATTACACTTAACCTATACCTCATTTGGCGGATTCCAAATTGTTATATGTCGTTGGGAATTCTTGTTATCATGTTCAACTTGGGAAGTAAACCAATCATGCCAATTATAAAAGGCTTGCATGAAAAACTTCGTAACCCCTCCCCCTCATTATTCCAAACTTTATTATTTCTATTTTTCCAAAGCACATAAATTATTATTGCAAATCTACGATCTACCCTTCTCTCCTCCTTACTACAAATATCTAGAGTAAGGCCTTAGCATCATTACAGAGATGTAAACGAGATTCTATAAGAGAGGATAAACCTTCTACAGTCCAAATAATTAGTAGACTTATAGCCAAAACAGACGTGTCATTCATCTTTATCCACATTCTCACAAAGTTGAAAATATGAAGGACATTGAACATAGTGTTGACGAAGCCTAATCTGTGTCGGTAAGCAACCTCTACAAATTCTCCACAATAAATATTTGGCTCTAGGAGGCGCTATAATGTTCCACAAGCTAACCCAATCTCCCTTCACACTCATATTCACATGATTTGATTGAAAACTCCTCCACATTCTATATCTCGATCTCACACTATAAAATCCATTTTGATCACCTTTCCAAATCATACCATCCTCCTTCACATTCTCCACCAATGAAATTTGTAAGATATCCTCGGCCACTGCATAATCAAACATATTTCTAATCTTCTGCACAACCCATTGTTTAACATTAGGCAACATAAAATTATTAATATTCAGCTCATACATACCTTGTCCTTGAGGACCTCCCACACACCCTTCTCCTTTACCTATAAGCCAAGGCTCGTTCATTACCTTAATCTTACTTCCATCCCTTATACTCTACCTGCAACTAAAGGTTAATACATTCCGAGTTTTCCAAAGACTTCTCCAGACAAAACTCGGATTATGACCAAGGTTAGCTTCAAAAAAAGATGAAATAGGATAATACCTTGCTTTGAAGATTCTGAATATCAAAGAGTTTGGATTTGTTAACAAATTCAATCCTTGTTTAGCCACAATCTCAAAGTTAAAGTCTCTGGAATCTCTAAACCCCATCCCCTATTCCTTCTTCATACATGTCAACTTGTCCCAAGACATCCACCTTATTCCTTTAGTAATACTATTTCTTTGCCACTAAAAAGAATTTAGCATCTTCTCAATATCATTCAAAACCGCATCAGGTATAATAAAAACACTTAAAATGTAAGATGATATTGATTGTAACACTTATTTGATCATTACTTCTTTTCCTTCCTTAGACAACGACCTACCTCTCCAAGAATTTACCTCTTCCATATTCTATCCTTGACAAAAGTAAAAGAAGCCTTTGTGAGTGCTATCTACAAATTAAACCGGGTTTTGAATGATGTCAAACAAGGCAATATATCGTAGTGTTTTTGTATATTGGACGGTGTCAACCTAAATTTAGATGCGCATTTGTCATTTTAGCCTTAGGATGCATAAAAATAGTCTTTGAACAAGTTTGATAGGTCTTAGGTATGTCATACACATAAAAAACCTAGTTTTATTTGTCAACATAACAGCACAGGATGACCTATACGAGTTCAGGTCGACCTATGAAAGCCTTGACTTCAGTACAGGTCGGCACATCCAAGTTACAGGTCGGTTCCCACGCTCCAATAACGAAGCCTGTAGGCTCTTCCCACAGGTCACCATACAGGTCGGCCTGAACACCTTCATAGGCCGACCTATGGCCTTTACAGGCCGACATAGGCAACTTCAAACTTGAAAAATTATTTTTGCATCTTATTTTTCTTGCATTCTCTTTGCCCATTTCCATGCACACACACACACACACACACATGCACCTTCTTCTATTTTAAGGGTTTTCTAGAGATAAAACCTAAACAAAACCGGATTAGAAAGTTGCCCATCATCTTCAACATTTCTTTTATGGATACACATAATTGAAACTACACATAATAATTTTTCGATTAGGTGACCATCTAGATCAAGGTTGATAACGTCCAATTAGGTTTGGTGTAACAAAGAATATTGGGTTGGGAACTTTGTGTTTCAAATAAGAAAACCAAAGTGGTTGTTTCCTTCAAGATCGGTGTGATTTGAAGGTTTTGGACAAGATCACGTCAACGCATATTCGACCGAGTGAAGGCCTTGGGACAAGGTGGTTTCCTTGCAAGAGAGTAGCGCGAGACAGCGAATTGTGTTCGGGAATCTTGGGTTTCTATAAGTTGTGTGCTCGGGATAATCGGAGGATTGTAACCGCATTGTTGGTCACTTGATCAAGGGTTTAGAGGTGCAAGAATCAACACAAATCATTGGGATTTTGGGGTTTGAGTTCTTAATCTCTTGTATAAATGATTGTGCTTTAGATATATTTCTTAGAAGAATGGCTACCGAACCTAAGGGTGCGTACAATAGAGCACCAATTTTCACGGGAAAAAATTATGGCTATTGGAAAGCTCTTATGTGTATTCATGTCAACTCCGTTGACAAAGGTATATGGGACGCTATCCAAAATGGTCTGAATGAAATAACTAAGACCAATGTTGAGGGTGTTACCATACCTAAATTGGAAGCATAATGGGATGCTAATGATTGGAAATTGTAGTCACATGATTGGAAAGCGAAAAACATTCTCACTTCTGCTTTGGGAGTTGATGAGTTTTATCGCGTTTCTCATTGTGAGACTGCCAAAGCTATATAGGACGCATTAAAGATTTTCCATTAGGGTACTAATGATGTCAAACAAGCTATGATCAACACATTAAATCAAGATTTTGAACAATTTTGTTGGTAGGCCCAAAACCAGGAAAAAAACCCTTGCTGAGATCTACGATAACCTAAAGATACCTTATTTACCTTCCTATTACGTTAATCTTCTTCACTCAACCAAAATTGACAAAACCGTTGTGGTTAGCAGAAGTTAATCGAGTTTGGGGATTGGGTGTTCGATGGAGGAAGAGGACACAAGCTCCAGGTACTCAGGTGGTTCAATTCTTTGCTGCGAATCACTGAACGACTTAGACTTCAATCAAGGAAATATAAGGGTGACGAGAATGCTGGATGGAGTTCCTGGGAAACTCTGGCAGACAATCAAAGAGCTTAGTATTTAAGGCGAGGAAGATGGTGATGTGGTTAAGGGTATCATTCGAAGTATGGGAGAAAGGGATAAGAGTACATTTCTAGAAAAGATGGTGGCAGCTAAAATTGAATCATGAATGTTGTCTCGTACAACATTAGAGTGTGTGAGAGTTCAATTAAAAGAAGGAGGATCATAAAAATGATAGAGGAGAGCAAAACAGATATGTATTTTATTCAAGAAACAAAAAATCAGAGTTTGAAGGAGGAGGATGTAAAATCAATTTGGGGTAAGGTTGATTTTGGATGGTCAACTTCATGTGCGAAGGGTAAAACAGATGGTATGCTAACGGTTTAGAGGGTAAGTTTGATTCAACCAATTCTTTGTTTCAAAGGTACTGGGTTTTGGGGTATAAATGTTGTGTGGGAAGGGGTAAACTGTTATTTTGTTAATGTTTACTCACCGTGTGATAAGGGGGGGAAACGCAAGTTTTGGGGAGAATTAATTGAGTGGAAGAGAAAACTGACAGGAGGAGAATGGTTGGTGGGAGGGGAGTTTAATGTAATTAAGTCTGTAGAGGAAAGGAAGGGTGCAGGTAAAGTGAGTTGGGCAGATATGAATGAATTTGTCTCATTTATAGAAATGATGGAGTTAATTGATGTTCATGTGGTAGGCAATAGATACACATGGTTTAATGATAATGGATGATGCAGAAGTAGAATCGATAGAATGTTAATTTCTAAAGGTTTGGCTTTGAAATGGAGAATTTTATCTCAGGAAGTTGGTGTTAGAGATGTGTCGGATCATAGACCAATTTGGGTCAAAGCTAATGGGAGGAATTGGGGTCCTAATTCTCCCCAATAAATGTGCTCTTCCCATCTTACCCCCACTAATTCTCCTCAAATGTCCACTTCGCCCTTAATTCCTCTAATATTATTTAATTTAAATAATAATACATCATATTCCATAACATATGCTATTATTTAATTAAATAACCCAAAACTTCATAAAATCACCGACATCTACACAAATCACCGAAATTCACGAATATAATATTTAAATAAATAAATTAAATATTTTACGAAATTTGGAGCGTTACAACTCTCCCCCACTGAAACAATTTTCGCCCTCGAAAATTACCTCAAGGTAATAGAGTCGGATACGACTCCCTCATCTGATCTTCACGTTCCCAAGTCCAACTTTCACCAGCTGGTCTACCCCACAACACTTTCACCAAAGTTATGTCTTTACCCTGCAGTTGCTTCGTCTCTCGACCATCAACACGCACCGGCAATTCTTCCGCAGTCAGATTATCCTTCACTTGTACATCATCCATCTGAATCACATGCGACGGATCCGGAATGTCCTTCCTCAATTGAGACACATGGAACAAGTCATGCAAATTCGCAAGTGACGGTGGTAAAGCAATTCGATAGGCTACCTCTCCTATCCTCTGCGATATCTGATATGGACCAACAAAACGTGGAGCTTCCTAGACTTTAAAGCTCGACCCACACTAGTCACTGGCGTCACTCTCAGAAACACGTGATCTCCCTCTTGGAATTCAAGTGTTTTCCTCCTCTTATCATGGTAACTCTTCTGATGACTCTGCGACGCTTTCATTCTTTCTTTGATCTTCTTAATCTTCTCGGTCGTCTCTTGCACAATTTCAGGTCCGAGTACAATACTCTCGCCCGACTCATACCAACACAACGGAGTCCTACACCTTCTCCCATACAAAGCTTCATAAGGCGCCATTCCAATACTAGCATGAAAACTATTATTGTACGTGAACTCAATCAATGACAAATAGATATCCCACGATCCTCCATGATCCAACACACAAGCCCTCAGCAAATCTTTTAAAGATTGGATAGTCCTTTCTGTCTGACAGTCCGTCTGCGGATGGTAGGCAGAACTCATCCTCAACTTAGTACCCAAAGCATCTTGCAAACTCTTCCAAAACCTCGATGTAAACCTCGGATCTCTATTCGACACAATACTCGAAGGTACCCCATGTAACTTCACAATCTCCTCAATGTACATCTCGGCTAACTTCTGCATGGAATGATTAATCTTCATCGGTAAGAAATGAGCCGACTTAGTTAACCTATCCACGATCACCCAAATTGAATCATTTCCTTTAGCAGTCTTCGGCAATCCCACCACAAAATCCATGGAAATACTATCCCATTTCCATTCTGGAATCCTCAACGGCTGCATCATACCTAAAGGCTTATGATGCTCAACCTTCAACTTCTGGCAAGTCAAACACGCATAAACAAACTCTGCAACATCCTTCTTCATATCCGACCACCAAAACAACTTCTTCAGATCCTGGTACATCTTCGTAGCACTGGGATAAATGCTCAACCTACTTCGATGTCCTTCTTCTAGAATACTCTTCTTGATTTCCGGAACATCTGGAACACACACTCTATCTCGAAACCTCATCACATCATTCTCAAAAATTCGGAAGTCACCTCCGTTACCTCGGTTAATCAAAGTAAATTGGTCAACCAACTTCAAATCGAATTGCTGACCCGTTCTGATTTCTTCCAGAATGCCACTAGTCAACTTCAACATTCCCAACTTCACACTGTCAGGAGTCGCTTCACACACTAGACTCAGATCTCTGAATTGCTCAATTAGTTCCAACTCTTTCACCAAAAGCATCGACATATGCAATGACTTTCTGCTCAACGCATCGGCCACTACATTTGCTTTGCCCGGATGATAACTCAAATCGAAATCGAAATCCTTCAACAGTTCTAACGACATTCTCTGCCTCATATTCAATTCCTTCTGATCAAATAAGTACTTCAGACTCTTATGATCACTGAACACCTCAAATTTAGAGCCCAACAAATAATGTCTCCAAATCTTCAACACAAACACCACAGCGGACAATTCCAAGTCATGTGTAAGATAATTCCTCTCATGAACTCACAATTTTCTCGAAGCGTAGGCAACCACTTGTCCATTCTGCATCAATACTCCACCAAGACCCATCTTCGACGCATCACAATACACCACAAAAGATTCGCTCGGATTAGGCAAGATCAACACTGGAGCAGTCGTCAACTTCTTCTTTAATTCCACTAAACTCTCTTCACAAGCTACATCCCACACAAAAGCTTGACCCTTTCGAGTCAACTGAGTCAAAGGTAATGCCAACTTAGAAAAGCCTTCAATAAACTTGCGGTAATAACCCGCTAACCCCAGAAAACTCCGTATCTCAGTAGAAGACTTTGGAGTCTCCCACTGTAACACGGCATCAATCTTAAAAGGATCAACAGCAACACCACCACTTGAAATCACATGGCCAAGGAAACTCACTTCCCTCAACCAGAATTCACACTTCGACAGCTTTGCATACAACTTCTTCTCTTTCAACACTTGCAACATAGTCCTCAAATGCTCAACATGCTCTTCTTCGGATCTAGAATATATCAAGATATCATCGATAAACACCACCACAAACTTATCCAAATACTCATGGAAAATCCGATTCATGTACTCCATGAATACACCAGGTGCATTAGATACACCAAACGGTATCACAGTGTATTCATAGTGTCCATATCTCGTCCTGAAAGCCGTCTTCGGAATATCATCAGGCTTAACTCGGATCTGATGATAACCCGACCTTAAATCTATCTTGTTGAACACACAGGCACCTACTAGATGATCCATCAAATCGTCGATTCTCGATAGCGGATACTTATTCTTGATAGTCACTTTATTCAGCTGCCGATAATCAACACACTACCTCATACTTCCATCTTTCTTCTTCACTAACAGCACAGGAACACCCCACGGAGAAACACTTGGTCTAACAAACCTCTCTTCAAGCAACTCTTCCAGTTGTTTCTTCAATTCACTTAGCTCAGAGGCTGACATCCGATAAGGAGCCATCGACACTGGACTCGTACCTGGTATTAAGTCCACTGCAAACTCTACTTCACGCTCAGGAGGCAAATCACTGATGTCATCTAGAAATACATCTGGGAATTCACAGACAACCGGAAACTCCACACTTGCAGCCTCACGATCAAGGTGCAACGATGCAAACATCGCAAACACCAAAGCTTCATCTTCTTGAAGTTCCCCTACTTGCTTAGCAGACAAGAATATCAAATCTCCGCTGTCATCAATTTCAGGATACTCTACAACCTCGGTATAACAATTGATGTGAACACGGTTGAACTCTAACCAGTTCATCCCAAAGATCACATCGATCTGGTGCAAGGGTAAGCACACCAAATCCATCACGAAACTCTTCTAAAAAATCGTCACCGGATATCTCAAACACACAAGGGTAGTAGTAACAGAACCATTAGCTGGAGTTTCTATTACCATATTACTATTCATATCAGATAACTTCAAACCCAATCTATTAGCGCATTCAAGCGAGATAAAAGAATGAGTAACACCAGTATCAATAATAGCAACCAACTCGATATTATTAATAAAATAAGTACCTCAGATCAAGTTGTCCTTCTCTGGAACTTCTGCACCACTCAAGGCAAACACACGGCCACTGGTCTGGGCAGCAGTAACAGTCTTCTTCGGCTTCTGACATTGAGTACTGATATGACCTTTCTCACCACAATTGAAACAGGTCAGACCTTCATCTTTGCAGTTGAAATTCTGGTACCATACGTGTGATGTTAATGTGCGATGTCACAACAACACACTCTGCACAATGGACAACAATAACAGTAAATAAATCAACACAATGATTTGTTCACCCAGTTCGGTCTAATTACCTACGTCTGGGGGCTACCAAGCCAGGGATGAATTTCACTACTTGTAGAATTAAATTACAGACTCAACAACCCAGTTGACAATCTCCTAATCTTAATTCCTACTAGTGACTTTCTACCTAAAAAACCACTTAGATATGAGAACACTACTCAATCCCTAAAACCACTCAAAGAACAACCTCTTTGAGAACCCTTGATTCTGCTTCACAGCTTTGATCAAGTAATACAACTCTCTTTGCTTCACAGCTTTAGAGAGGACAGAATACGACACAGTAATTCACCCTAGAATTCTGGTTATACACCTTGTACAAAATACTCAAGACACTCAGCCTCTGCTCTTGATCTTCTCCCCGTATTTCTGTACCTTTTACCTATGGTCTTGTGCGCTTTATATAGCTCCTTGAATTGGGCTTGGACTTGTCACAATATTTGATCAGATTTGTTAATTAAAACTGAATCTTCAAAACAGATTTTATCCCCAAAATCTTTTTAAATCTTCAACCTTTTAATTCTCCAACAGACCTGCAATTAAATCTCCCATGTAATAGAAAATATCTATCCCAAGATATTCTCATCCAATGAGTCAACCACTCTCCACAATTCCAGCTAACACGCGTACCCTAATAACAACAAACCCATGTTGTTATCAGTTCTGCAGATCTAATGTCACAACATCAGACATGTGACATCAGACATCCAACTTCAACAAATACATACTTAACACAACCCAGTGTTAAGACTTCAATGTTGCACCATCAGTACCTTGATATCAACATTGAATATACTTTGTTTTACACGCGTCAGCACGGTGACCCTGCTCACCACACTTATGACACTTTCCAGAAGCGGGAGCTGCTCCCCCACTTGTCTTTTTTCCATCTGAAGCCTTCTGCTTTCCTTTGTCCGCTGAAGTTGTATAAGGCTTACCCCTATACTGCCCTTTCTTCTCACTCAACAGCTTGTAGTGAGCAGATCGAGCTCGGCTATCCTCGTCGTAGATTCTGCTCTTGTCAACCAACTCAGCATATATGTGGATCTGCTGATACCCAATACCCTGCTTAATCTCTGGTCTCAGCCCATTCTCAAACTTGAGACACTTAGACATCTCAGCATCAACACGATTGTAGTGCGGACAAAACTTCACCAACTTCTCAAACTTCATGGCATACTCCGCCACAGTCATATCTCCTTGCTTCATCTCAAGGAATTCCACTTCTCTCTTGCCACGAGCATCCTCTGGGAAATACTTGCCCAGAAACTACTGCTTAAACACATCCCAAGTTATCACAGTGCCAACATCAGTAAGCCTCTGACGGGTGTTATCCCACCAGTCCTCAGCCTCCTATTCCAGCATATGCGTTCCGAACTGAACCTGTTGCTCATCAGAACACCCCATCACCCGGAAGATCTTCTCGATTGCCTTCAGCCACTTGTGTGCACTTGCTGGATCATGCGTACCCACAAAAGTCGGTGGATTGTTCCTCTGGAACTTCCCCAAAGCACGAAACTCATCAGGAGCTCCACCATTTGGATTCAGCTGCGCCACCACATTATCAACCGATTCCAACGCATCAACAATTGCACGATCATTTCTTCCAGCCATCCTGTACACCACCAACAAGGTTAGAAGAACTAAAACATCGACAGTGTACACACACTCGTCGATTGACAGGGACAGACATCAAGTAAAAACCTGGCCGAACGGACCGACCTGCTCTGATACCACTAATGTAACACCCTTTTCTACCCCATGAATAAACATGGCAAAATACACAAAATATCAAAGTAATAATCACCTCAAAGGGTGCACACTTCTCAATAAACTCAAAATAATACAATTGCCCTATACACCAAGGGACTTCCATCAAAATTAAATTAAAAACCTTCATATGGCAGCGGAATTCAAAACTTCCAATTTAAACGGTTTTCAACAGACGTCATAATAATTCAAATAAAACTACGTCATCAAATAACACCAAAATAAAGAAACAACATAGTTCGACTAAAAGGACCTCAACCCGATGTTACACTATCAGAGCAAGACCCTCTAAATCGACTAAAGCAAATAAACTCCAAGTCCTCGAAAACGTCCACGGCTAAACCTGATCACCTGCACGTTACCCACGTGGAGGCAACATTAAAACAGGCAGGGTGAGTAATCACAATTCAATATAAATCATATAAAGAAAAGACATCAATGGGCAACAGTTGTTTTCATCACATACTATAACTTCTCGCCCTAAACATCATATAAAACATCACATAAGACATCACATCACCAATATCACTCATATGCAATTATGCAATGCCACCAAGGATGAAATGCAACGTCATAGAATGCATGTGGTACAAAATCATCATAATAATGGACACTAGGCCATCAACCCTCCACAAGGGAGCACGTCACAAAATACTCCAATCCGCACAATGGGATTGAAGCCACCATTGGACCGAAGTCCTAAATCGTCACTGGACCGAAGTCCTAACATCATCAATAGACCGAAGTCTAAATGCTATGAATACATGATGCACAACGTCATAATCATCATCATCAACAAAAGTTATTAAGTGCATCATCATTCATCAAATATCATGTTAATCCACATCGTCATTTAATCATCAAAACATCATGAATCGTCATCTCATAATCGTCAATATACTCATGGTACTTCACATCATCATTTTATCATCAAACATCACATACAAACATCTAATAGGCATCAATAACGTCATATCATCATATAATCATCAAAACATCATTTTCATCACATATAACACGTCAACACATAGCAGAAATTCACCACAACATCACATCATCAATATAACACAAGACAAATATTTTTCATGAATTTTAATTCAATAAAAAAAAATAAAATTTTCAGTTCCAGGTCGCTCTAAGCGCGCCCCACCCGCGCTAAGCACGCTACTCACTGCCTCGAAGAGGCGAAATTTCTTCAGACCGCGCTAAGCGGGCTCTGCGATTTCTGCAGAAAAACCCTGCGATAACAACACTTCCCCATTTGAGATTCCACACTCCAAAACCCAGATTTTTCCTCAAATCATCACAGATTATGTTATTATAACCTATAACTATCATATATACATCAATAACAACAATCATCACATAGTAAATCATCACAATTCATCATCCCTAACCTCAATTCCTAGGTTTTCCCACAAAACCCCAATTACCCACAACACCTAATCTTTATATCACAAATATTGTAAAGCGATACTCCCCATACCTTAGAGTTTTTCTTCTTTCGATCTTCTCTCGAAGTTTCGCCGGAAATCTTCTATGCCCTAGCCTCCCTCTCACTTGTTCTTCAGAGCACCTTTTCCTCTTCCTCAAGAAAAATACGAATAATGAGTTCCTTTCACTATTCTCTCTTAAAATACCCCTAAATGTGCTCTTCCCATCTTACCCCCACTAATTCTCCTCAAATGTCCACTTCGCCCTTAATTCCTCTAATATTATTTAATTTAAATAATAATACATCATATTCCATAACATATGCTATTATTTAATTAAATAACCCAAAACTTCATAAAATCACCGACATCCACACAAATCACCGAAATTCACGAATATAATATTTAAATTAATTAAATATTCTACGAAATTTGGGGCGTTACAAGTTTCACCAGAGATAATGGGATTTTTATTCAAAGCAGTATTCTCTGCATAGATACCCACCAGAGAATTGGTTTTAGATCTATCAGTGGCCTTTGTTTTCTGTTTCGCATCAAAGTTTTTCTTTCTTCTACAATTTATTTCCGAATGACCCAACAACTTACAGAAACCACAGAAATCCAGATTTTTTCCTTATTCGATATCAACAAAAAAAAGCGAATCCCACACGTTCCACCAGAATCTTGTCCCACAGTTCATTTTGCATATCAATGTCAATTAACACCCTAACAAAATGAGCAAATGGCCGATCAAATAGTGGTCGATTAGAAGACGAATCGATGAAAATTTGTGTACCCAGATTGCTAGCGATTTTGAAGATAATTTTGGGACGCTAGTACTCTTGAGAGAGACCGTGGATGCGAACCCAAACTTGAGCTGAGCTTTGACTCATGTTAGAAGGAACGAAATCCTTGGACCAAGGGAACAACTTCAGAATACCAGGGTTAAGATTCCAAGAAGGAGAAAAACGTACCCTTCTGACATGGAGGTTATGTTTATAAGATTCAAGTCCAATTTGATATTCATCTCCATCAAGATTGATAATCGGTCCCCTTTGACACAAGGGGTTGGAAGTTGACTCGTTGGTATGTTGCAGACATTGTTAATGACTTCCACATAAGATTTAGATGATTTGGTTTATGAGGGAATGGGATTTGGTTGCGGCGGTTTAACGATGCTTGACGTTTCAGGGAAGAGTATTAAGTGGGATTCCTCCATGGAGAAGGAGTGTGAGGACCAAGGAGAAGAGAAAATATGTTATCAGGGTAAAAAAAAAAAGAGAGAAGCGAGACTGTCTCTCTCAATAAAACATTTTTCATCTGCGAGTCATCCTCATCATATAACCTCAAAACATAAAGAATTATTATTATTATTTATTATTTATTCTACTTTCTCATAATATATTAAAAAATAGATAAATAAATTGAATTAGCCAAATCTTAAAAAACGACCCTAGCAATTTTTTAATAAAATATTATCAAATTTTAATAAAATATATAAATTAGTTAAAAAAAATAGAATTAGTTTTTTCTTAAAAAAGAAGTAGTCAACCCTCAACAACTAAACTTAATATTTTTTACGGAAACAATATTTGCCAAAACAAAAAGTTATAAAAAATAGAAAATTTATTTTAATAATAAGTCAAAAACAATTTAAAAATGTGATTTATATTGGTAATATTTGATGACGAAATTTTTTTCATTGTTTTTTTTATGCTAATTATATATTTTATGCTAGCAAATTTTCATAAATAAACTTAACCATTTCTTAATACAATATAAACTTCCTAAAATAATTTAAAATATTTTGTTTTTATAATTCCTAAGTGAAAAACATAGCCTCCCAATTCGGTACATTTTACTACAGGAAGGAACGTGTTATATATGTTGTTTAAATTACTTTTTTAGTTACCAACTAATAATAATTAATATATTCACTTTTTTTTTAGAGGTAACAATAATATTAAAAAATTATTACATGGAAGATTTGTTTTGAATAATGATCGAGTAACACACAATGAATTAAATAACAATACAAAATTAATGTTATAATCACTCAAAAATTATTAATTTATTGGATATTAAATTATTTTCCAGGGTTCATGCATTGCTGGTATCATTTTACATTTTATTTTGTTTAACAAATAAACATGCCTTTTAACTAAAAACTAGAAATTGTATAACAAATAAACATGCTTTTTAACTAAAAACTAGAAATAGTACACACTATTAGCACTTCCCTCCTTTTTTCTAACGTTAACCTAACGCCCATTATTCTCTCTATCCTGCAACTTGTCAGTATCAGCTATACAATTCACACTGCTCCTATCTGCTCTACATTTCACAAAAATAGGAGAAGTAGGCTTAGTGATAAGCACATCGCCAGCTGTTATATTTCCTTATTAGCGATACAGATTGAATCCATTAAGTCACCCTGCTCTGACTAAACAATAACAGTAGATAAATTCCTGGTTCCAACGAAACATTGTTGCACGCATTATTCTATAAATTTCTCATTCTATATTTTACTATTAATAAAAGCACAAGAACTGCAACTAGTATAAAACAAAATACATCATAACTGCTATCATATGCTAAAGGCACAAAGTTATTGTGAGTTAATGGAGTTAGTGTGTTATACAATTAGCAAAAAAAATCTTCTACTATTATTTAAGTTAAAATTTACAAAAAGAAAGTCAATGGAGTTAGTCAGATTCTATAACATGTTACTATTATTTATTAATTATTAATTTATAATATATGTTATTCAAAAAAAATATTGTAGGATAAGAATTAAGTTTGATGATTTTTATTTATAATATATGTTTCTGATAGTAAATAAGTGATAAAATATTATTTTTTATTTTATTCATTTTTTTTATTAATAAATTGATGGATTAGTAGAAAGAAAATAATATTTAAATAAGCTTTTTAAGTTTTTATGTTTCAATATTATTTGATATTTTTAAGGTTGGTAATTCTTATTTAATTAATAATTATTATTTTGTTATAAGGCATGTTAATGGCGTAAATGAGGTAATAGAAACACCAGAATAATTTATTATTTATTTCATTTATTCAATATTTATTAATTAGTAATATTTATTTTTTAATTTACTTAATTAAATATTTTAAATATATTTTGGTGGGAAATTTTTGTGAGAGAAGTTGTAGGATTATAATGTAGTATGATACGATGATATATGATGATTTAGTGTAGATAATAAGTTAATCAATTTTATTATTATTAATTTTAATTTAACACTTTTATTATTGTTATTAATTAATGAATATGTCAATTAATTTTGATTCTAAGTGATAAATGCTTTATAGCTCAGTAATTGTGGCACGGTATTTTTTTTTACATAATTTTTTTTACACATTTCATTGATCATATGTGTCTCAATAAAAGGAGGAATCAAATTAATAACACTACATCTAATTGAGAAATGGTGAGTTCTGAGAGCTGGGTGGAAGTGCGTAATAGGAGAAATGTTAAACACCGGAGGGAGAAGGTTTCAGTCTGAAAAGCGGAGAAAGGCAAGGAGAGGGGCAATGATGAGATGATTACTTCGTTTTTCTTCAAGGAATTCCTAGAGACTTATGATGCAAAGGATATGTTCGACACCTTTAAAGAAGTTGGATTGGTGGATGAAGTGTTCATTCCAAACAGAAGAAACAAGTATGGCAAAAGATATGGGTTTGTCCGCATGAGAAAGGTTGAAAATGAAAGAACAATGGCGATGAGGCTTGATAGTATCACTATTATGGGAAAGAAAATTCATGCTAACATACCGAGATTTACACGGAATGAGGGTGTAGAGGGTAGGCAAAAAATACTAAAGGTTGGGAAAGAAGGGGATGGTCAGGCCCCTAAACAACAAGAACAGACAAAGAATAGCAACCAAAGAACTTATGCGCAGAAATTAGGCAACGAAGTGGGAGAGATAGGAGAAGACGCGACCAAGTTGAAGCGAGTCAGCTTGCAGAATCGAGCATGGGATAATGG
Organism: Lathyrus tuberosus; assembly: GCA_022829125.1. Lineage (NCBI taxonomy): Eukaryota > Viridiplantae > Streptophyta > Magnoliopsida > Fabales > Fabaceae > Lathyrus > Lathyrus tuberosus. The sequence goes on along the minus strand of JALAZF010000368.1, from coordinate 2,576,051 downwards.
GAGAACGAAGGAAGCAAAACCGAGATGGGCTCACTTAAAATTCGACATTGATATCAAGGAAATGAGAAGGTTCGAAAAAGCGTACGTTGGAATTGTAGTGAAACCGGGAAATACATATAACGTCCAGAGAGCGCTAAACATGGAGGGTTATTACTATCATATTAAAGTTTTACCAATGGGAGCAAATCTCTGTATGCTAGAGGAAACAAACGAAGGCGAGCTGAAGTCCTTAATAGAGGGACATAGAAGATGGATTGCACAGTGGTTTGCAGAGATTCATCCATGGATTCCAGAAGATATTGACAACGAAAGATTGGCATGGATGAAATGTTATGAAGTTCCACCCCCATGCATGGAAACCTAACTTCTTTAAGTTTATCTCAGGGAGATTTGTGGAATATGTGTGTTGCGATAAAGAAACGGAAGCGATGAAGAAAGTGAACGTAACAATATTCTTAGTCAAAACGAAGTACTGTATGAACTTTAATGAGGCCTTCAATGTAGAGATCAATAAGAAGATTTATAATATTAAGTTAATTGAGGACCAATATGGGCCAAAAAGAATAGCTATGCATGGCAGCTCATCGGAGGAGAGCGACACCGCCGTATCAGAAACGGAAGACGGCGGGGAAGATGAAAGGAGCAAATCGGAGAGTGGAGGGGACAGTGACACAGTGTCTGACAATCTTGAGCGGTGCAACGACGTTGTAAAAGCTTATGAGATTTCTTTTGACATGGGAAAAGTCAATGATAGGGGTAGTAATGTCAGGGTTGAGGTACAGGATGTGGGTTATTGGGGGCGGAGGAAGCTGAAATGATCTTCGTGGGTGAAAAGTCGTGCATGAGGATGGGGGAAGAGGACAAAATTGAAGTTTACTAGGTCGTAGGTACATAAAAAATTAATGTTTCTAATGATGCTGTTAAGGTAAGGGTATGTAGCGCAGTTGCCAAAAGATTGGAGCAGGGTAATGTGGACACCTGTAGATGTGTGGTTCAATAAGGAATAAATTTACTTGTGGGCCAGGGAACAAAAGAAGGTTTCGTTTCATTAGATGGGCCCGGGTTATTGAACAACTTTGTTGGTAGGCCCAAAACCAGGAAAAAACCCTTGCTGAGATCTACGATAACCTAAAGATACCTTCTTTACCTTCCTATTATGTTAATCTTCTTCACTCAAGCAAAATTGAAAAAACCGTTATGGTTAGCAGAAGTCAATCGGGTTTGGGGATTGGGTGTTCGATGGAGGCAGAGGACACAAGCTCCAGGTACTCAGGTGGTTCAATTCTTTGTTGTGAATCACTGAACGACTTAGACTTTAATCAAGGAAATCTAAGGGTGATGAGAATGCTGGATGGAGTTCCTGGGAAAGTCTGGCAGACAATCAAAGAGCTTGGTATTGAAGGCGAGGAAGATGATGAGGTGTTTAAGGGTATCATTCGAAGTATGGGAGAAAGGGATAAGAGTGCATTTCTAGAAAAGAGTGTGGAATCTACAATTGAACCATGAATGTTGTCTCGTACAACATTAGAGGGTGTGAGAGTTCAATTAAAAGAAGGAGGATCAGAAAAATGATAGAGGAGGGCAAAACAGATATGTGTTTTATTCAAGAAACAAAAAATAAAAGTTTGAAGGATGAGGATGTAAAATCAATTTGGGGTAAGGTTGATTTTGGATGGTCAGCTTCATGTGCGAAGGGTAAAGCAGGTGGTATGCTAACAGTTTGGAGGGTAAGTTTGATTAAACCAATTCTTAGTTTCAAAGGTACTGGTTTTTTGGGTATAAATGTTGTGTGGGAAGGGGTAAACTGTTATTTTGTTAATGTTTACTCACCATGTGATAAGGGTGGAAAACACAAGTTTTGGGGAGAATTAATTGAGTGGAAGAGAAAATTGCCAGGAGGAAAATGGTTGGTGGAAGGAGAGTTTAATGCAATTAAGTTTGTAGAGGAAAGGAAGGGTGCAGGTAAAGTGAGTTGGGCAGATATGAATGAATTTGTCTCATTTATAGACATGATGGAGTTAATTGAAGTTCATATGGTAGGCAGTAGATACACATGGTTTAATTATAATGGATGCTGCAGAAGTATAATCGATAGAATGTTAATTTCTAAAGGTTTGGCTTCGAAATGGAGAATTGTATCTTAGGAAGTTGGTGTTAGAGATGTGTCGGACCATAGACCAATTTGGCTCAAAGATAATGGGAGGAATTGGGGTCCTTAACCATTCAAGGTTTTCAATTCATGGTACACCCATCCAAAGTTCCTAGAGTTTGTAAAACATGAATGGGAAAGTTGTATGGTAAAGGGTTCAACAACTTATATTGTGAAAGAAAAGCCGAAACATATGAGGTCCAGGCTCAGATGGTGGAACAAAATGGTGTTTGAGTGGGTGGATTTAGATATTCAGAAAAGTGTGGAATCATTAAACCAACTGGAGGAAGTGTTTGATCAATTAAGTGGAGTAGCGCTTCAGCAGGCTGTGGTAGATAAAAGCAAATATCATGGAGAGTTGTGGAATAAACTTCATAACCAAGAAATCATGCTGAAATAGAAAGCAAGATTGACTTATGTGAGGGAAGGAGATTTGAATTCAAGGTACTTTCATTCAATGCTGAAATTTAGATATAGGGTGAATAATATCAGTAGGGTAAACCTGGAATCAAGGTTTGTAGAAGAGGTGTGTTTAGTAAAAGATGCTGCAAGGAGTTTCTTTGCTAACAAATTTAAAAAGGTGGTAAGAGCAAGACCAGAGCTGAGACATCACGACTTTACAATGCTTAGTAGGGTAGAAAACGAAAGCTTAGAATGTGGGTTAACTTCAGAGGAAATCTTAGGGTAAAAAATTAGGGTATGACACTAACCACTGACTCACTGATTTTATTTTCTTGTCATTTAATTCTTGCAATTTACTTTCTTGCCTTTTACATTCTTGCAATTTACCTTTATGCTCATTATCCATCCATTTACTTTATGCATATTTTACTTTGTGCCTTTTATCTGTTGTTATTTATCATTTCCTTGCCATTAAAAAGAACAAAAACGTGGTAAAATAAAAAGACCAAAAAGATATGATTATATACTTGTGACCTAAGAAGATGGACTCTCATGGACTTTGAATGACCTTAGAATTATGGAGTTTCGGAATTAATATTTGACCATAGAAAAAAGAGACTTGGACTTGGATTCCTATTTTCATTGCATAGCTTCGGACACCTTTGCACACACATGGCTTTCTCTTGGGCTACCTGACAATGAGACCCTTTTATTTCTTGCACACATCCCTTTGTATTTTTCATGTACCCATCTCCCCTTCTGATGTACTTTCTTTATCTCTCGCTTTCCCTTGGTTTGGTTTTGCTTTCTAGCTATTTTTATTGACTAGGATCGACCTCACTTTTTTCTCAAACCATTGAGCTAACGTCAAGTGGTATTTTCTTAATAAAACCCTTAATCAAACATCAAGTGGCATTTTCTCAAACAAACTCAAAACATGTTGAAATACATTTAGAATTGCACGCTACGAGCCTTAAGTGGTGGAGAAGGAATGAGAATGGAGCTTTTCTACCCTCATTCTGAGAATTTTGTACACAAGACGTTTGACTTGGTTGTTTGAAATATTCACCTCTACCCATAGTCTTTAGTGCAATTCAAATAAAAAACAATCTCTTCTCAAACCTAAAATTAACATTAACTCATCAGACTCTTTTTTGCGCCTTAGGGCATCATCCCGAAAACCCCTTTTCAAGGTAAAATCAACCAACACACCTTATTTTCTACTCATAATTAGGGAGCTCTGATTTCCTTATTGCACCAAGATTGCAAGATCTTGGTGAGCACACTAATAAAAAACCCTCCATTTTCCCAATAGGAAGTAACCTTTAGATAAACGACACCCATTCACGCTTAGACGACCTAGATAGTTCCCGTTGAGTACAACGGATGTGAGGGGTGCTAATACCTTCGCCTTGCATAACCGAATTCTGAACCCGAATTTGGTTGCGAGATAAAATTCTTCACCTTTAGGGGATTTTATTGTTATTTTCCCTTTCTTTGGAATAAATAAAATTCGGTGGAGAATTTGTGCATTTTTCGCATAGTGACATAGTTGATTTGTTGTCAATCATCAACTTAAAATGCTTGCTCACCTCGATCTTCAAGTCTTGCAGAAAATTCAGAATCTACACAGCTTGACAAACTGTCAGAGTATATGTAATGTACTCAGCTTCGCAGATTGACAATGCAACAAATGGTTGCTTCTTGGAGCACCAAGAAATAAGACCTCCCAGATACTTGAAAAAATATCCAGAAGTACTTCTTTTGTCAACTCTGTCTCCACACCAATCAGATTCTGAATAACATATCAGCTCTGAATCAAATTTACAATCATAGGGGAAAAAACTTCATACCTCAGAGTCCCTTTAATATACCTCAGTATCCTGACAACAGCTTGGTAATGTTATCACTTTGGTTTTTTCATAAACCTGCTCACTATTCCAACTACATAACAAATATCAGATATGGTATTACAGAGATATCTAAATGAGCCTACCAACTATTTAAAATTTTTTGCATCTACATCATCACCCTCAACACCAGAGTCAAACTTGTGATTTGTTTCAGTAGGTGTGATTGCTGACTTGCAATTCAGTAGCTCAAATCTCTTCAGAAGCTCAAGTTCATACTTCAGCTGATGCAAGATTATACTCTTATCATAGTACAAAATCTTCATTTCTAGAAAATATGTCATATTTCCTAGATCATTCATCTCAAACTCATTCATCAACACCTTCTTGAACTTAACTATCGCTTCTAAACAACTCACTGTTAGCAATATGTCATCAACATAAAGACACACCTGAATCACATTACTATCGGATGTATGCTGAATATAAATACTATACTCCATCTCACATTTTCTGAATCCTTGAAGCTTGAAAAATGAATCAATTTTTTGATTCCAGGCTCTAGGAGCTTGTTTTAGTCCTTACAAAGCTTTATGCCACCTATACTCCACCCCTTCCTGATTCTTTTTCACAAATCCAGGAGGTTGTGACACATAAAGTACCTCTTGTAAAGAACCATTCAGAATTGTAGATTTCACATTTAAATGCATCAGAGGCCAATTCCTATTAGCAGTTATAGCAATCACCAAGATGATTGTTTCATGTCTAGATACAGGTGCAAACACTTCAAAATAGTCTAATCCAGATTTTTGTATAATCCTCTAGCTACTAACCTTGCTTTGTGTTTTCTAATTGATTCATCTGGCTTTAGTTTCACCTTGTAAACTCATCTCACACTGATGAATTTCTTGTTCCTTGGAAGCTTAGTCAACTCCCAAGTCTTGTTTCTTTTTATAGCCTCAAGTTCTTCTTTCACGGTCTTCAGCCACACTTTCTTCTTAAAAGCTTCTTCAGTACTAAGGGTGGGAATAGGCCAGGCTAACTAACAGGGGCCTACGGCCTAGCCTACATAGGCTCAGGCCAGGCCAGACGTTTTCTTAAATAGAAAAAGGCTTAGGCTTTTTTATAAGCCTATTTAGCTAAAGAGGCTAGGCCACAAGCCGTAAGAAAAGCCTTTTAAGCCTATCAGGCTGACCTATTTAAAAAAAAACTCAATAAATTTATTATTATTAAATTCTATTTTGTACTTTTAATTAAAATACGAAATAAAACTTAGTTATCTTGAAGAACTTATGAAAATAAGTTGAAAAAACATTATAAACAGTGTCATAAGTTGTTGTCAAAAGTTTTTCTCATAAGTTCTCCCAACAAATAGTATCACCAAACATATGCTAATAGGTAAACTTGAATGAGATAATGAAAACAAACATTTAATCTCATTGATCTTTTAATTTGTTAGTCTATTTAACATTAGTTGAATTTCTTATTTACAAATGTTCAAATGAAGTAGGCTTTTAAATAGGCTACTAGGCCAATCAGGCCTTCGAAAAGGCCAGGCTTAGGCCTAAAAATAAGCCTATGATAGGCTACAGGCCAGGCTCAGGCTTTGTAGTTTTTAGCAGGCTAGACTCAGGCTTGGCATAGCCTAGCTTGGCCCAGCCTATTCCCACCCCTATTCAGTACTCACTAGTTCAGAGTCTACCAACATGACACACTGAATGACTTCCTCTTTAAAGTGTATCTCAGTATCTCAGAACATGTCAAACTCTACAAATATTCTTGGTATTTGTTTGATTATTTGTGGTCTCTGAACTTGTTCAGAATCTTCTTCAGATGTTGGACTACCTTCAGAGGTTTGACCACCTTCAGAGGCTTGATTACTACCAGAGTTTGGATTATCATCACAATCTAGATCAGAATTAGATTCACCTTTAGTCTCTTCTTCAGCATCAAAGTCACTTTCAGACTCTGACTTCTCTTCAAACTCTGAATCTCCTTGACAGGCAGATTCTTCAGAATTTGAAATATCTTCAGAAGTTAACTCAGGTGTTAACATTGCACCATAGTTGGATTAAGACGTGTTCTAATCCCACTCTTCTGATTCTTTCAGAATGACATATTTGTTAAATTCAACTTTTTTGGTAATAGGACAATAGCGCTTATAAGCATCTGTACTGTGGTAACCTACAAGTAACATGACTCTGCTTCTATAATCCAACTTCCTTCTTTTAGCATCTGGGACATGTTTATAACTGACAGAACCAAACACCTTTAGATGGCTCACACTTTGCTTATCTCCAGTCCACTTCTCTAAATGAACAATTTCCTTTAGCTTCTTGGTCGGACACCTGTTGAACACATACGTTGCAGTGGCAACAACTTCTCCGCACAAAGTGTGAGGAAGCTTCTTGTCCTTCATCATGCTCTTTGTCATATCAAGAAAAGTTATGTTTCTTCTTTCAGCAAGACCATTGTGCTGAGGAGTGTATGAAGCAGTAACCTTGTGCTTAACTCCATTCACCTAACATAACCTTTTGAACTCTGTAAAGTTGTAATCCCATCCACCATCAGTTATGAGAATTTTCAGCTTTTGACCACTTTGTTTCTTAACCTTCACCTTAAACTTCTGAAACTCATTAAAAACCTCATGCTTAAACTTGATAAATGTTACCCATGTCATCCTTGTGAATTCATCCATAAAAGACACAAAATACTTGGTTTGTCGAAGTGAAGGTACTTTAAATGGTCCACATACATCAAAATGGACTACTCCCAAAGCATGTTTTACTCTTGGGGCTATTTCTTATGCAAATGGCAATCTTGGTTGCTTGCCTTTCATGCATGTCTAACATGACTTCTCGGGTTTCACAATTTTTGGAATGCCATATACCAGCTTCTTAAAACTCAGATGCCCTAAGCTTCTGAAGTTCAGATGCCCCAATCTTTTGCACTACAGCTCATTGTCACCTTCAGTTCCTTCTGCAATAAGGCATTTAGTTTCAGTTGTTTCCATATTCACTTTGAATGTTCTGTTGCTTCCTTATTCAAACTACATAATTAGCTTCTGATCAGAATCATACAACTTCAAGAGATTTTCCTTCATAGTAATTGAGAAGCCTTTCTCAATTAGCTGACCCTTTCATCAGATGGATCTTCATGCCAGGAACATACCAAACACCCTTGATCAGAACATTTTTTTTTTGCTATTCTTCACTCTAACCTTGACATTTTACATTCCTTCGACATTCAGATACTTATCATTAAAGCATCTGATCTTTGTTCTCTTTCTATAGTTAAAATATATCAGCCATTGTTTGTTTCAAGTTAGGTGGTTTGAGCAGCCAATGTCCATATGCCACCAGTTTACCAAATATCCACCATCAGTCTCAGAAGCCATCAATAGCACAGGTTCGTCATCAGACTCTCCTTTGGATATGTTTGCTTCTTCTGATTTCCTTTCCTTGTTTGACCAACAGTCAGCAGCAAAGTGATCAAACTTCTTACAACATTAGCACTGAATCTTATTCTTGTCAAACTTCTCTTTTCCTTTCTGACGTTTCTTCTCATAAGGGTTTAAGGCTTTTGACTTCTGATAACCACTACCATGTCTCTTCTTGGCCCCTTATCTCTCTTTCAAAGGTTCTCTCAGTCAGACGCAACTCTTGTGCCTCTACACTGCTATGCAGCTCTTCAATTCTCATGATGCTTAAATCTTTAGAATGTTTAATTGCTACAACAATGTAATCAAACTGAGTGTAAGTGATTTAAGTACATTTTCAATAATTACTTGTTTAGAGAGAGTCTCTCCACAAAATTTCATCTCATTTGTGATCCGAATCACTTTGGAGATGTAATCAGGTACCTTCTCATTGTTCTTCTTGTTGAGATTCTCATACCGCTTACGTAGAAACCGGAGCTTCACCTTCTTAACTGATGCATCACCGTCGTAGCTCAATACCAGCATGTCCCATGCAACCTTCACCGTCGTCGAATAAATGATCTTCTCAAACACATTCACATCCACACACTGATGGATATAGAACAAAACTTTATGCCCATTCTTCCTCATCTCTCTATACGTGTTTCTTTGTGCTTCGTTTGCATTTACTAAAACCATTGCATAACTGTCATTGAAGAGACCAAGAACATCTTGAGCGCCAAACTACACACGCATTTGAATCATCCACCAATTCCAATTCTTTCAATCAAAGATTGAAAGCTTCGCGTTCAAGCTACCGTTTCCACAGTGTGCAAGAATTTACTCAGATTTCACTAAACACTCGTATTTCCTAATCCCTCAGAATTAAGAAATACAATTATGTTACGATTCCAATCGTGAATTCAAGAAACAAAATCAATCACACACGCCTCAAGTACGCCCGTGTTTCCTATGAATCTAAACCGGAGCTTAAGATACCAATTATTGGCGCACAAGAAGGAAGAAGTTGAAGATGATGAAGATGGAAGAGAGAGAGAAGAGAGAAAACGTAACTAACTTTCACTAAAATCAAAAAATTCGGTTACACACTGAAAACTACTTACAAATGAAGTTAAGTTCTTTTTATATACTTACAGAATCAGAATTAAATGAAACGCAAATTCATCCTAAATGTAACTTACATGAAAATGAATTATATCTAACAATAAAAGTATCATTATAAATCTTTAACAAAGTTCTATAAAATCCAAACAAATTTTCATTACACATGCCAGAATCAAACTCAAGGAATCAAAAAATTCAAAAATCAAATTCATATAAAGTAAAAATAAATTATTTTTTAAAAGATAATAACACAATGATTATTATATAGTCATCATTTCATATTCAAAACCATTTTAAATATAAGTCTTAACATCAATTATAGTGAGTTCTAAATCTTTAGCAAAATCATACAAATCAAATAATAAATAATAAATGCAAAGCAAAAATGTAACATTAAAATTAAATAATGATAATAAAAATAATAATGCAAATAAAAATAAAAAATTCAATCATAATAACAAAATTAAATAATAAGAACTAGTCCTACTATAAAGTAAGAAAGAAAATTGATTATGAAAGATGAGAGTTTAAGTAAAAAAAAATGTTGTTTTAGTGGTTCTACCAATTCAATTGCATATTGATTTGTTAATCTTTTCCAACCGTCCTACCATCCAATTTACGGTGTGGCCAATCCGATCGGCATGTCGGAAGAAGTTTTCAAACAATGTCAATCAAGCAAAGATGTTTTTCAAATATAGTATAAATAGCGAACAAGAATTAGCCCATTTAATATTATGAAAGGAAAAAAAATCTCAAGACAATCTCCTTTTAAAAACCTTCGATTCTTTCAATTTCAATTTTCATAATTCCCTTTGTTTTTAAGTCAGCCAATTCTAAACTTCCAAAGGGCCAAACCGTAGTAATTAAAAAAAAATGAAAACCACGATTAATACACTATCAAAAACAGCGGTGCAAATAGAAATCTGGTTCCAATTACTTCATCTATTCATTCAGATCTAAAATATTGAGCAAATAATCATATAATCACAATATCGAATATTGAAAATTTTTACCTCATACCCCTACTATTATCACTCTATCTCTACATATTTTAAAATATTCCAATTCTACCATTTTTAATTATCAAATTATTTTATTATTTAGTAGGTATTATTTTCCGGTATTTAATTTTTGCTCACCGGATAACTTGCAATCAAGTTTTTCGGTATGTATTTTTTCTTCATCGGATAACTTGAAATCAAGTTTTCCGGTATGTATTTTTTCTTTACCTGATAACTTGCAATCAAGTTTTTCGGTATGTAATTTTTTCACCGGATAACTTGCAATCAAGTTTTCCGGTATGTAATTTTTCTTCACCGGATAATTTGCAATCAAGTTTTTCGGTATGTAATTTTTCTTTACCGGATATCTTGCAATCAAGTTTTTTGGTATGTAATTTTTATTCACCGGATAACTTGCAATCAAGTTTTCTGGTATGTAATTTTTATTCATCGAATAACTTGGGTTTAGGCAACAAACAAAAACTGTGTCCTAAAGTAAATAAAATCGTTGCTAAAATATCTGACAACGGTTTTTCATATGTGGGATATACAATATTCTATAAGTTGAAAAATCAAGAAAAATTATGGTCTAAAGTAAATAAAATTGTTGTCTAAAATACTAGGCAACAATTTTTTACTTGTGCGATATACAATTTTTCATAAGTTTCAAAAACATATCGAAAAAGGAAGAATTAGAATACATATCGATACACTTTGATAGAGATGTGAAATAATAAATATTAAATAAGGTCATATTACCATAAAAAGGGCAAAATTGAAATATTTTAAAAATGTAGGGGTAGAGAGATAATAATAGGGGTATGAGGTAAAATTTTCCTATAAAGGTTTGTTATTCCTACACTAAAAAGCATACACTGTATACTTACACTCTCTAAACTACATCTATGGCATGTGCTTATTTGTTTTAAAAAATAAAAAATGATTATTAAATATAATTAAAAAAACAAACCGTATCAAAATACGGTGTAAGTTGTAACATGTGGCGTAAGCTTATCATTTCTCATTACCATATTACCATATATATTACATTTAACTATAGGTTTACATAAAAATATAGTTTTTTCTTAAAATAAATTAATCTGTTTTCAACTCATTTAATATTATGTTATATTATACAATTTTATTATATTTTGTAATGGTAAATTTATATTTAATAACATTATATATTATATCTACCATATAAGAAATTATGGGCTGTGGAAATACCCTTTCTACCCCCAACATCTTTTTATGCCACATACCCACTTTTTGAACAAAACTTATCTTTTCATGGCCCTTTAGTAACTAATTATGTCTGACTTTCTTTTCAAACTATTTGGTTAGGTTTGATATACTTTATCTCACCTTGATGTAGACCAAATTGTTCTAAATGAAACGAAAGTCTTCTTCTTTTGCTACATCAAACACGACTATTTGGTCACGTTCGGACACGACTTCTTCTTCTGCTACACCTACTTCCCATCACATCCCTGCTGCTACATCTGCTTCTACACGCCTTCAGACTTCTCTACCCATCACTCCTCTCTACCACAACTTCTCCTTTAGCTCTCTCTTTCATGCGTCTTCTCACTTCCAACTTAATTAGGCTTCTGATATATTCATCTTCTCTGACTTTTGATTTGGATTTTGATTTGGTGTTTTTTGTTTCAGGTTTGGTGATGTTGGCTCGCGCGTTGGGGGGGGGGGGGGGGGATTCGCCGGCGGTGCGGTTTATGAGGAAGTACCAGGTATAATCAATTTGGGAAAGTTAGGCTTTGGATTTCTTTGGCGTTGATAATGAAAAGGGGTTAATTTGTGGTTAGGGTTTATAGAACTGAAATTGGGTTTGATGATTTTGAGTAAAGATAGAATATTTTCTGAATATTATGATGGATTTGTGGAATATTAACTGTTGTAATTTTTTATTTTAATTATGGTATATTTAACAGGTGGTTGAAACAATTCCTCACAATCCTAGCCATTGATGCTCTTCAGAAGATGATCTAGGGTTAGGTTTTTAGTTTGGATTGGATTTTTTTCTCAAATTAGTATTTAAATCTTTAGTTTTGTATTTTATCTTGCTTTGTTTGAGCTTATAAGCGGTTTTGGACATGCATTTCAGAAGTGTTACTGTTGTGTCAGGATATTGAAATTCGATGTAAATTCTGATGTTAAAGATGTTAGCTTTTCAAACCCTAATAATGTATGATCTGTTTATTCCCACTGACCTCACTTCTTTGTTTTACTCTTTCCTTCTCTCTCTCTCGCTGTTATTTCTGTCTGTCTGCTTTATCCTTCTTCCTTTTCTTCTTCCTTCGTCGTCTTTTACCTTTAGAAATAAAAAAGAAACAACTAATGATTTGTTTATATATTTCTGGTAATGTTTCGTATGATGAGATGTTTGAATGTTGTTGATTTGTGTTGTATATGTTTGTGTTGTCAGGATGTTGCTATTAAAGATGTTGCTGAGGGGTTGTTGCCTGATGAGACGTCGAATCCCGTTTTTGTTACTTCAGATACGGTCGCCATTAATGCTCTTCACAAGATGATCTAGGGTTAGTTTGTTAGATTGGTTTGGAATTTTTTTTTCTGAAATAAGTACTTAAATCTTTAGTTTTATATTTTATCGTGCTTTGTTTGAGCTTAAAAGCGGTGTTGGACATGCATTTCTGTACTGTTGCTGCTGTGTCAGGATATTGACATTCGATGTAAATTCTGATGTTAAAGAGGTTAGATTTTCAAACCCTAATAATGTATCATATGTTTATTCCCGTTGATGCTCTTCAGAAGATGATCCAGGGTTAGTTTTTTTAGATTGGTTTGGACTTTTTTCTCAAATTAGTCTCCAAATCTTTATGTGTATATTTTATGGTGCTTTGTTTGAGCTTATAAGCGGATTTGGACGTGCATTTCAGTAGTGTTGCTGCTGTGTCAGGATATTGAAATTCCATGCAATTACTGATGTTAAAGAGGTTAAATTTTCAAACCCTAATAATTTATGGTATGTTTGTTACCATTGACGCGCTTCAGAAGATGATCCAGGGTTAGTTTGTTAGATTGGTTTGGACTTTTTTCCTCAAATTAGTATTGAAATCTTTAGTTGTATATTTTATGGTGCTTTGTTTGAGCTTATAAGCGGATTTGGACATGCATTTCAGTAGTGTTGCTGCTGTGTCAGGATATTGAAATTCGGTGCAAATTCTGATTTAGAGTTCTTACATTTTTTTTCATGAGGGTCCGCTTCGGCACAACCCAAAAATTAACAATACACTTTAGTCTTCTGAAAGGTATGTTGTTAGGTTGGTTGTGTTAAGCACGCGTGACCAGAAAAATTTGTATTTTTCTTGCTATTCTTATGTTGGATTAATGTTGTCATGTAGTAGATATATGTTAGATGGGATCCAGCCGAAGCATGTCGTCTAGTAATAGACTAAGCACCCGTGTTTCATCCGACTATCGAAGTACTCTTCATATAGCGATATTCATATTGTTTATATGGTAGTACTATTGTGCTTTGTTTACTATAGTAGTACTATTGGTTTATCTAAAGGGAACTTGTGGTAAATCTGTTGTTTGTCTTTGCAAAATCTGGAAAATTGTTCAGATTAGATGATGCTTCCCAGATAATGCTTCATTTGTACGTTTTGGTTTTTGCATCATTCATAGATGATGCTCTTGTATTTTGGATTGAATTGAAGCTACTCAGAGAGTTTGTATGTTGTTCTTAGTCTTTGAGGATTGTACTAATATGTATCCGGAAAAAATAACTTGGTTGTTCTTCTTCTTGCTCTCTTTGGTTCTTCTTCTTCTTCTTACATGATCTCTATTCCATTTAGTACTGCAAATGTTAATGTTGTTTATTGACTTCTGATGCAGCTCATTGCGTTGTTTCTAAAGCGTGTTGTTGATATCTCCAGAAGCTTTTCATACACGGAGATTGATTACTGTAATGGACAATTGGATGCATAGCGAAGCAGTAGATGTTCCAAACTATGGGTTTAAGTGTTATAGGAACAATGTGTAGTTGTTGTAGTTTTGAAGTATAGATTTATTTAGGCTTCATTTGATCGTAAGTGGTTATCCTGAGTACAGATATTTCGTGGTGCATTTTGTGACACAATTTGTCCTTTACTCCTTTCTAATCATTAGCAATTTTGTGGTGCATTTTTCCTTTCTACGCTTGAAGGTTTCCTATTGCTATCAAATGTTGCATCACAAGTGGAAGGTTATGACAACAACAAAGGAGCATTTTGATATGGGGGTTGGCGACAAAAACGTAAGTTACACATATTATTAACTGCACCTCCTTGACATTTGCTTGTTGCCATTTGCTTGTGTTTTGTACAAAAACCTGGTCTTCTGTTTAAAATACAAAACCTTCGTTTCTATGGGCCATGAGATTTATGTGGTTGTTCCAACAAACTATAAACAGGCTGTGCAGTCAGCGCTGTCAGTTAACGACACCTACAGATATTTGCAAACACATAATCCCTGACAGTACCATGGACTTCACATCATTTGCTGATATCATCTCAAGGAAATGGCAAAGGAAACTTCTTTGTGGTACTGTCGTTAATGTTGTTATCAAATCGTGTTTTGTTTACTTTTCATGAAATTCTCTTTTAATTCCTTTTCTACTGTTTTGTTTTATAGATGTTATTGGTATGGTTGATGAAGTAGGATGCGAGAAAGATACATATCAATGATGGGTTTCCCGAAAGCAATGACTTTATAAAGAGGTACCCAACTTACACTATATCACAACCTAATAATGTGATGTACCTTTTTTTTGTTCACTACTAATTTTTTTGTTATGTGCATCATAACCTGCAACTTGTCCAAGGGCGCTAACTATGGAAAAGCACTCACAACCACTAGCAACCACACCCGTGATTCGTCGCAGCTGTGTTATGGCTCTAAATTATCTAGTGTTGCTGCAGCAAGCGCTATTATATTATGGACAATACCAGGAAATGCATGAAAGCCTATTGTCATACCCCAAATTTTGACCACTAAGATTTCCCATCATTGTACAAATCATCATCACAATATAGATGAACCATCATACTTCATCAGTCTCCCCAAAGATGGGTGAGCATTCACTACAATCAAACTTAGGGTTTCAAGCCCTCTCAGAGCTTTTAGACAAAGGATCAATAAAGGAATGACATGATCTTCAACTTGTCTACACCCTCAAAAATACACAATGGATCAAAAGGACTCCCACTCCAAGGATTAAGCACAAGGATGTTCCCTTTTAGGTGGATCAAGCCTCAAGATCGCCAGTGTCACCAAATTAGGGTTTTGATCGACCAGGGCCTCCAGATGGAAATTTTCCTCTGGGCATAAGCCAAAGATCCAAAACATAACCTAATATGCTCCATGGAACCTCATAAACTCAATCATCCAGTCAATTTTGCCTCAGGGGATGCATTCATTAAAAATCAGGAATTAGGGTTTCTTGACCTAATTCACCCCTAAGTTGACTTTTGGAACCAATTATGAACCAAGACCTCAAGAGAGGATTTGAGGATCTCCAATATGCCATATTGATCCATTTGGAATGGATTGATCCAAGAAGCTTGAGCAACACGTTTCAATTTCATCTGAACCACAGTTAGGGTTTCGCGGGAAAAGTCAACTGTAACTTGGACTTTTGACCAGGACATGCTCCCAAGCCCTAAGACATGATTCAATATCCTCTATAACACCCATAGAACATGTCCATCAAGTTTGATTTAGGTCAAGGACATGATTTCCTGAAGAATTGCACAGTTTGGAATTCATCGGATAAAAAGTCAACTGTGCACAAAAGTCAACTTTGACTTTTTGAGATTTTTCACAAAAATGGATTTTTAACCCTAAAATGATGTTTATGTATGATTTGAATCATCATTCATCAAGAAAAATCAAAGAAAATGAGATAACTTGTAAAAGGGGTAACCATAAAAACTTGGAAAATTTTCTAAGTTATGGAAAAAAGTGACAAAGGTACCAACTTTGGAGGATCGTAACTCCTAAACCACAAAGCCATTTTTTTCCATCCAAGGTTTGATTTGTAGATCTCATTGTCCTTTACAAAAGCTTCATACTGACCTATGTCCAAATTCCTCATGGATTTTGAGTTATGGAGTGATCAAAATCAAGAAAAGTCACTTTGTTCCAACACTTAGTGAAAATTTCACTAAGTAAGATTTTGCCTTGCTTTTTTCCAAATGTAGGGGCATTTTTCACTTGGATCCAAAAAGTATCAAAACCAAATATGGTCAAACAGTTGTTGTATCATATAAGAGCTTTCCAAAATGGCCAAGAACATCACCAAATTCAACTTAAGCCATGAGATATGACATTGGCAAGTTGCCTTGCTGAAATCTGCCAAGGCAAGGCAGATTTTTGCACTTTTGTTCGATTTGCCAAAATCAGCCAATTCCAAGCCTTGTCATCACCTTGGACACATCTGAGAATTGAATTTAAAGGGGACAATCACTGAGCCAAGCCTCCAAAGTCCTTGGAACAAGAAATAGCATGTTGAACCTAGAATTGCCCAAAATAGGGACAAGACTCCAATTTTGGATTGGAGCATTCAATGGAAGCATCAAGGTGGCATGGACTGAGTCATTCTCAACTGAATTCAGTCAAGACTTATCCAAGACCAAGGGGACCAGCAGCCTGTGCCCTAACCTCTAGTCAATGGCTAGAGGAGACTTGGATTTTCATTTGCCAACATTGGCCAAACCTACTCAGCAGTTGCCATTCACTATTCCTTGCAAAACAAACTTGCTCTACTATAAATAGAGCTCAATTGTGATCAGTTTAAGTACACCAAAGGCCTACAACACTTGCCTTTCTCAAAATCCACTTCTCACTCTAAAAAATGCCTTTCTTAGCAAGTCACTATCGATTTTTTCATTAGAGAGCAATTCCACTCAAACCAATCACACACACACCTCATATACATCATATGTGAGCTGATCAAACACTTAAACAACATCTAGAACACTGATTTCTCAGAATCACCAGTCAATTGCTCAAGGTTTTAACCAAAGTGCTGTTGAGATGCCATGAAGTGATCCAGCCAATTTCCATCAAGTCCAAGCATTCAAACACACTCCATAGGGTGTAGGGAAGCTGTTCAGATCATCACAACTCATCTGTAACACCTCTAACTCAGAAATCAATTTGCTCTTGCTGTCATGACCTAGAGGTAAGCCTAAACTTGGTCATCTCTCAATCTATGCATATTTCCTCGCATAATACTTTTGCCAAATGTTCATAATCATGCATGGAATGTTTCCCCTAAAGTAATTGATTTGTTTGAATCGTGTATCAAAAATCCCAGCCTTCATGCAGAATTTAGGGTTCTTGAGGATTTTTCGTTATTTCTTGTTTTATGCTTAATTTAAATGAAATTAATTGCCATAGACATGATCGTGAGGTTGAAACAAGTTGATTGGTATGTGGATTGCATGATATAATCAAGTATTCAGTGAGATTGGATAGAAAATGCAAATCTGGGTAAGGCAGAAAACGCACGTGTTCTTGGTCCATGTTCTTGGCGCCATTTTCATAAATTCAAATATTTGAATTTTGTGATTTTATTTAATTGATTCAAAAATTAATTTCTCTCTGAGTTTTAATGATTTATAGTTGATTCTTTTTTTAATAATTCACAAAAATGTTAAAATATTTTATTTTACCAAAAAATCCCAAAAATATTATTTATTTCATATAATTGATATTTTTGCAAAGAATTAATATTTTAATTGTTTTTGACATTTTGAATATTTTTTCCACCTTGATTTTGCAACTTTTAATGCCTTCTAATTATTTTGTAGGTTAATACTTAATTTTTGAAGCATTAATCCAAGATCACAATTTGTTTTCCATATGTTAAACAATTTTGATCATTTTAATTGAATTTTTATTCAATTAAAACACATTTTGAAAACAAATTAGGGTTATGGATTAATTCAACCCTCATAAAACATTTTCAAAACTTTTTGGACCTCTAATAGAGTGTAAGACCCAACCCTTTGTAAATACAACCTATTTTGGGCCTCACTTATTGTATAATTCCCGTTGTATTTCAAAAAGTTCGACGCGATCATCATCCGTTGAAAAACAAACTTTGGGCCTACCCTCGTGTTATAAGCCCCACTCTTTTCTAAAAACATTTTTGGGCCTCTTAATAGAGTTTAAGACCCAAACCCCATTGTACAAACAACTTTGGGCCTCACTTATTGTATAAGTCCCTCTGTACATGTGAACGGCGCGACCGTTGCCTTTTAAAAATCAATTGGGCCTCTCCTCGAGCTATAAGACCCATTCAAAACTTTGGGCCTCTAATAGAGTGTAAGACCCAATCCCCTTTTAACCAAAAACAACTTTGGGCCTCAGATATTGTACAAGCCCCTTTGCGTTAAAAGAAAATCTCGGC
Source organism: Lathyrus tuberosus (assembly GCA_022829125.1). Lineage (NCBI taxonomy): Eukaryota > Viridiplantae > Streptophyta > Magnoliopsida > Fabales > Fabaceae > Lathyrus > Lathyrus tuberosus. The sequence goes on along the minus strand of JALAZF010000368.1, from coordinate 2,557,669 downwards.
GCGATCGCCATTTCAAACGAAAATCATCTGGGCCTACCCTCGTGTTATAAGCCCCACTCTTTTTATTTAAACCTTTCTGGGCCTCTTGAGAGAGTGTAAGACCCATCCCTTTGTAGAGAAAACAATTTTTGGGCCCCAGTCACTTGTATAAGTCCCTCTGTACAAATTCAGATAGTTCGATCACTGATAAAACCCTGGGCCTCTCCTTGAGCTGTAAGCCCCAAATCTTTCTTTTTCAAAGTACTTTCTCCTTTGATTTTGAAATATACTGTTGTTTTCAATCTTTCTTTGTTGAACAACTAACCAAACAGCATGGAAGCTCTACAACCGAGTAAGTGTTTATACGCTTTCATTTACCACTTTCATATACATATAACTGTATTTTGGGGCTGTTTCGCTGTAAGTCTTCTTTCATAAACTCATATCAACTGTGTAATAATAGTATAGATATTTAGAGTTTCCCCGACAACTACGTCTAGCATTAAGCCCGTTGATCACTCTTAAATAGTCAAAACTAGATCCCCATAGGATTACCAGACACAGTCTTCCCTACTCTTGGGGTTAAACAATATGGAGACATGAAAGGCAACATTCTCGGTGAACCCTTTCATAGACTGTCACTCGTAGAAGTTATCAAGAAACTCTATTCCCCAGAGATGATCTCTTCTCCGTGAATTGCATCTCTTGAGTTTCTTCCAGATTCTCGGACTTTCCTGGCTTGATCTATTCCTCGTGAATAGCCTGTCTTGAATTTCTCGGGGTTTGGGGACCCACAGTCTTCTTAAAAGCACTTGTCAAGAAACTTTACTCCCTAGAGACGATCTTTTCTCCGTGAATTGCATCTCTTGAGTTTCTTCCAAATTCTCGAACTTTCCTGGCTTGATCTATTCCTCGTGAATGGCCTGTCTTGAATTTCTCGGGGTTTGGGGACCCAGCGGCTTCTTAAAAGCATCGGCCTCCTCTTGGGCATTGTTCAAGGACCCACAGACTTCCTAAAAGCATCCCTGCCTCCTCTTGGGCGTTGTACAAGGATCGGCTTCTTAAAAGTATTCATAGCCTCCTCTTAGGCTTCGTATAATAATTCTTTCTCCGGGAATGATAACCTCCTCTTGGGCTTCATACAAGGACCTACCGGCTTCTTAAAAGTTTCCAGCCTCCTCTTGGGCTTCGTACAAATTGTCCCGACGACCTCCTAGAGGTGTAGGAACAGAAATCAATCATCTTAATAGAACAGTCTTTCCAAGAGTCTACTACTGTTTCTCAAAGCATAGTACAAAAGATGAAACTCTAGACTTGGACTGTCTAATCACCTTGAGTCTCAAAAGACATTCTCAAGATCCTTCCAAAACTAGAAGAGAAAACCCGTAGACTCGGACAGTCTCAATACCTTTCAGATTTACCACTTCCTTAAAGAACAGGAAATATCCCTGATCCTCGAATCAAAATCCCTGAGTGCCAATATTACTCATATAAGAACTGATTTTCTCTTTAAATCAGCATACTGGACCTGTCACTCAACTGAAACAGCGCCATAGCCTCCCTCTTGGGCTTTATACAATGATTCTCCCCAGCGGAACCAAGATTTTTTTAGCCTCCATCTCGGGCTTCATACGAGATACAAAAAACTCTCTTATTGAGTTAAATAGCCTCCATCTCGGGCTTTATACGAGATACCAAAAGACTCCCTCGTTGGGTCAAAATCTTTTAGCCTCTCTCTCGGGCTTTGTACGAGACACATACCTGCCTCCTCTTAGGCTTTGTATAAGAAAACCACTGGTTGATCCAATCAACCTTTTAGCTGTGCCTCGTTCACAGTACACAAACATCAACAACTCCTTTTCCTTCATCTAATCGCTGTAAGCGGCAAGCCTCTGGATTATTTACATCCATGCCACTGTCCCTCCTTTAGCATGAGAGATTCCTAAGGAAAGATAACATTGCTCTACACTGAGTCAAAGTCTTCTCCTTCAGGTCAAAAACCCTTATGAAGGAGATTATGGCATTGCTGGATTCACATATCCCAGTTAAAGTAATCCTCCTTTATAAACCAGTCACCCAACAGTTGTGACAAACAAACCTCTTTAGAGATGACAAATTCTCTCTGAAGTTGAGACCCTTCAACTTCACATCTTGGGCTTTGAACAAGATACAAATAGACTCTTTCACTTCACGTCTTGGGCTTTGAACAAGACACTAAAACACCATTTCCTCCCGTAGAATAGGAGGAACTACGATCGCTCTGATTTCCCTATTTCGGTAAACGGGAATACATAGGCATAAGATTGAAAGAAAAATCTTAGCGAGCACACTAAACAAAAACCCAAAATCCCATACTTTCATACATCCGTCCTAATATCTTAACCTCCCACCCATCGACCGAACACTACTTTTAACAAAATAAACCCAATAGAGACCCCGAATCTTTGTAGCATCTGTAAACCAACAGTTTTGACTGTTTAACCTCAGTTTGCAAGCAGGGTTAATTTGAGACATCTATTTCCCTTCCTTCATCAGCTTCAATAGGATAAAAAATGAATCGAGTTGTAGATACCAAAGAGCGGTAGTGCTTCGCAACCACATCCAAAATCGCTCGCTACAGAAAAATGGCGACTTCACTGGGGACGTGTCATTAGAATCTGTCTCACCTTTGTAGCGAGATCTTCCCGTCTATTAGGTGGAAACTTTAAAAGTGGCGCCCCGTGGGGCCGGTCTTTCTTTCTTTCGGGGATAGGACTCTTTGTTGACTTCACTAGGATCTTAGGTTAAAACGCCGTTAATTTGGGATGGAACCACATAATGGCGTCTCCGCCGGGGAACCATTTTCTGTCAGGAACTTAAGATTCTTAGCTTTTAAAAGGTCTAGGACATTAGGACAAATATATATATTGCTTTTCCTAATTTATATCTGTGTTTATTTTTCTGCTAATGGGAATGCGTGTGATGCCGCATGTGGAGAGATTGAGTATACACTTAAGATAAGTGATGGCGACGAGGTCGACCATCAACCTCAGTGGAGGCTTCCCAATGCAACCCATTCCCTCTCATAGGCAATGGGCCGATTGTGACGTCTGAGAAGCTGAGGAGCTAACCCTTTTGTAGTGCGGAAGCTATCGGAAATAGCTGTCACGTGATACTACCCTCATTCGAGGCTGATGATCTATTCTCGGTGAATAACATTTACTCTAAGATTTCATACAGCTCGCTGGCGATCCGCTTGCTGTTTGTTATCCTGGGAGGAGCTGATGATTTTGAGTACAGGTACAAAAATCACCCTAGTATAAACCTTTGGGGATGGGTAGAGCCTTGACTTCATGACAACAACCCTTTGACCCCATATTTTTTCTATGTTTTTGTGTGCTGCATTCATGCATTCATTTAAAAAACATTAAAACATTCAAAAATTTCTCTTCTAGTCTCTCTGTTTTTTTCAAAATAAACTAAGACTGTGATTGCAAATATCAGAGAAAAGGATTACGCTAATGGATTTCGGTAGAAGGAGAAATCATAAGTACACCTTCAGGATTCCAAAACTAGAGGATTTAAGAGGTTTGGCGAGGATGATCACAAACCAAGAGGATTTTAGAGCCAAGTACGGAGGTTTGTTATCTCTGCTAAGAGTCCATGTGATTGAGGGAATCATGGATGCACTCATTCAGTTCTACAATCCGGTCTATCATTGTTTTACTTTCCCGGATTACCAGCTAGCACCAATGCTGGAGGAATATTCTCATCTGATTGATCTACACATCACTGATCGAGCTCCATTTTCTGGACTGGAAGAAATTCCAAAGAATCAGACCATTGCGAAAGCAATTCATTTGGACGAGTCTGAGGTCCGGACTCACATGACCATTAAGGGTGGCATACAAGGTTTGCCAGCCCAGTTCTTGACAAAGAAAGCCCTGTACTTCACCAGTATCGGTAACGTGACTGCTTTTGAAAGCATCTTTGTTTTACTCACCTACGGGTTATTTTTGTTGCCCAACATTAATAACTTCGTCGATATCAACTCCATTAAGGTTTTTCTCATTGGAAACCCTGTGCCAACTTTGCTCGCAGATGCGTATCATTCTGTACACTTGGGAAATTTGTACAGCGGAGGGGAGATCATATGCTGTGTACCTCTGCTTTATAAATGGTTTATCTCCCATTTGCCTAAGTCTGCTGCTTTTTGGGATCACAAGAGTGCCTTACATTGGTCGCAGAAAATCATGTCTCTCACCAACTCTTACATTGATTGGTGTAATAGAATTTATGACGGAATCAGGATCATTGATCTTTGTGGAAACTTCCCCAACGTACCCCTTATAGGAACTAAGGGAGGAATCAATTACCATCCAGTTCTCGTTCGTCGTCAATTTGGATACCCGATGAGACACGTCCCATGGAGTGTTCATCTGGAAGGTCTTTTCTTCAAGGAAGGAGAAAGTGACAGAGCACTAAAGACAGAAATAGTGCATCCTTGGAAACATGTTCATAAGAAAGGACGAGAGTCTCTAGGAAAACCGGACTGTGTCTCGGTGGAGCCTTATCTCCACTGGGTACAAACTAGAGCTCTCAAGCTAAAGATGCCTTATCCTCGTCATGGAGTTCTTCCACCGAGGGAGTCTGTCATGTACTTCATGACTGAGACTGAAAAGCTCCAGGTTACTCTCAACAAAGTTAAACGGGAGAGGAGGTCTTGGAAGAACAAGTACCGCATTCTCAACGTGGAGTGCATCAAAATACAGCAACTACTGAAAGAAAAGGACGCTCTGATTGAAATTTTGGAGCAACATGCTGTAGAGAATCAAGATGACCAAAGGAATTTGCTCACTCCTTTCACCTGGCAAAGGAATGACAACCCGACAACGGCCCAAGAGCCCCGGTCAAAGAAAAGGAAAGTACCAGAATCAGCACCCGGTTTCTCCTCAGAGAGGACTCGGGATCCATTAGCTTAGGTTTCTGTTTATGCACCTTGTAATCTACTGTATTTCCATTTCTATAATCCTTTGAATTCAATAAAAAGGGGTTTCCCCACTGTTTGATATTTGCAATCTAATTGTCGAAGTTTATTGTGATTAAACCAAAAAATAATTAATATAATCATTGCATTCATCATTCTCATATCGCGTATTCTTCTTACCTACGAATCTCACGTTTGTGTCTCGATTCTAGAGTCAAACTGTCTTATTCGTATAATACTCAGGCCAATCGTCAGAAAAAGATGGATGATCTTGAGGAAGAAAACAGAGAGTTAAAAGAAGAGATCGACGCTCTGAGAGAGGATATGAGAAAGCTTCGTAACGACATGCAAGCCATGGAAGAAGCTCAGCTACAAAGGACTGTGATCTCAGAGATCACCTCAACGCCCATAGTGGAAAAGTATGATCCTAGGTATCAAATTCCGAAAGATCGTCCTTGGGGCATGCCTGTTAACTATATCCCGGAAGGATATATTCCACCGATCACTAAAGATCGGGGAATCATAACAGAAGCCGTTGGGCCTGAAGGTTACAAACTTCGGGAAAACGAAGATGCCAGGGGTATACTGAAGACTCCTGAAGGTTACAAACTTCGGGAAACGCCAAGATTCACTGTCGTAGTCACGGTACCACCCCCTGTGGTGCACACTGTCCCGAAAGGACAGATTTCGCCGATACCTTCTGGTAAGAAGGAAACTATGTTCGATAGAATGCATGAATTCCAGGAACAGTTCCTGGAAATGCAGAAAGAACTGCGAGCCATCCGCGGTCAGGATTTATTTGGAAAGGACGCCGCAGACCTTTGTCTGGTCCCCAATGTGAAAGTTCCACACAAATTCCAAGTGTCCGACTTTGAAAAATACAAGGGTAACTCTTGCCCTCAGAGCCATCTGGTGATGTACGCTCGGCGAATGTCAGCTCAGACAGAGAATCAGGACCTACTGATTCATTACTTTCAGGATAGTTTAACCGGTGCCGCACTCAAATGGTACGTGGTTTAAACCGTGCTACGATTAGTACATTCAGAGATCTTGGTACTGCCTTCGTCCAACAATACAAATACAATTTGGACATGGCACCCGACAGAGATCAACTTAGATCAATGTCACAAAAGGAGAAGGAAATCTTTAAGGAGTACGCTCAGAGATGGCGTGAAATTGCCGCTCAGATTTGTCCACCTCTTGAGGAAAAAGAGATGACAAAAATCTTCTTAAAGACCTTAAGCTCATTTTACTACGACAGAATGGTTGCCAGTGCACCCAGTGACTTCACCGAGATGGTCGGTATGGGAGTTCGTCTTGAGGAAGCCGTTCGAGAAGGACGTTTGGTAAAAGACGTTGGATCATCAAGTAGTACAAAACGATACGGTAGTGCTCTCCCTAAGAAAAAAGAGCAAGATATTAGGAATATCTCTCTTGGAAAGCAAAGGCGACGTTATCAACTGGTAGCAGCTGTAACTCTTGCTATCAGCCCTGCGCCTATTCCTACGTATCAACCTCAGGTTACGCAGAGCCAACCTAATCAGCAAAGGACACAACAGCCTCTTCAGCAGGCTCGTCCTCCATACAACAACAACCGTACAACGCGGCCACCAGGATTTGATCCTATACCCATGTTGTACGCATAACTCTTTCCGTTACTACTGGCTAAGGGGCACATCTAGACTAAGTCTCCTCTTACAGTACCGAAAAATCCACCTTTTTGGTTTAAGGTGGATCAGACATGCCCTTATCATCAAGGAGGTCCAGGGCATAACATAGAGAACTGTCTCAATTTCAAATCTGACGTGCAAAAGCTTGTTAGGAGCGGGCTCTTATCTTTCAAAGATACGAATCCCAATGTTCTCACAAACCCACTGCCTCAGCATGAGAAAGCTGCAGTCAACCTGATTGAGAAAGAATTTAATAACGTCTATCAAATTCATGATGTACTCTTGTTAAGGACCAATCTGGTCAAGATGCATTGTAGACAGAGTGGATATGGCCATGTGCCACCTCATAATTATCATCAGTGTGATATCTACTCTAAAAGTAATCAAGGATGTTCTGTGGTGCAATCAGCTCTACAGGAACAGATGGATCTCGGATGGATCCAAGAGCACCGAGTTCGTGGAATTAACATGGTCTATACGAATTCCAACGTCATTCAGAACCACGACATCCGTGCGATGAATGTCAACTTGGTGGTAATGCACTCAAGGCAAAGCCAGTATCATAATCTGCCACGGCACGATTACAGTTCTTGTCTGACTTGCTCGGTAAATAAACAGGGATACTCTTTCATACAGGAGGCCCTCCAGTGTCAGATGGATCTTGGATGGATCCAGGACTACCATGATAGGAATCCCTATCAGATCAATATGGTTCAGATCTTCGACATTCGCTTGATGAATACCAACTTGGTAGAGTTGCATGCTGAGCAGGTCCGACTCAGATTCCTGATATCACATAATTATCACAGCTGCAAAGCGGGTTGCGAAAACGATCAGGGATGTGCCCTTGTCCAGGAGGCACTTCAGCACTTGTTAAATCATTGGTGGATGCCAATCTACATGGATGAGGATACTCAGCAATTTAGTATCAATAACAGAAACCCCACTCGGCGCCAAAGTCAGGATGTCCGACTCGTGGAGGCTAACCTAGTAAGGTTACATTGTATTCAAAGTGGGCGTGGCTAGGTGACACCACACAATTATGAACATTGTGGAGTCTGTTCGGAAAGTAACTAAGGGTGCTACCTTGTGCGAGCAGCTCTCCAGGGGCAGGTGGATCGTGGAGAGATCCGCCCATATCTAGGTTCCGGACCCATCAATTGGTCGTCGAACTACCCTGCCAATCAAATTGAGGACGTTGTCATCATCTCTGATCATCAGAGACCTAGGGATGTTTTCACCATCATCCCTCTGCTTGACGAATCAAGAATTCCCATCCGGGAACAGATCGAGATTACGTACGATGGTCAGAAAAACCAGAAGGTTCCCATAGTCGTCTATCTGCCGGGACCACTACCGTATGAATCAACTAAGGCAATCCCTTACAAATACGGTGCAACGACAATTGAAAATGGAAAGGAAATTCCATTACCCTCTGTCGTGAATATTGCAGACATCAGTCGTGTAACACGGAGTGGTAGAATCTTTAACAGAGGAGTTGGAGAGTCCAACAAAGAAAAGGAACTTCAGACAGAAGCTCCCGATCCATCAGTCGGTCAATCCAGTAATCCCGACCTTTCGAAAAATGATGATGAGATACTGAAGCTCATCCAAAGGAGTGAATACAACATTGTCGATCAACTATTACAGACTCCTTCAAAGATCTCGGTATTATCACTGTTACTCAGTTCAGAAGCGCACAGAGAGGCTCTACAGAAAGTCTTGGAGAAAGCCTTTGTGGAATAGGATGTAACAATCAGACAGTTCGATAGCATTGTCTCTAACACCACTTCCTACAATAACTTGGGATTTAGTGATGAGGAATTACCTGAAGAGGGTCGCCGTCATAACATGGCACTCAATATTACAGTTAATTGCCAGGACGATGCTTTAGCCAGCGTACTGGTAGACACAGGGTCAGCCCTGAATGTTATGCCAAAGTCCACTTTGACTCAATTATCATTCAAAGGCCCTCCGATGAGAACCAGCGAGGTCGTCGTCAAAGCGTTCGACGGATCCAGAAAAACAGTTATCGGCGAAGTTGACCTTCCCATAACTATCGGTCCTCGCACTTTCCAGGTCACCTTCCAGGTCATGGACATCCGGGCAACGTACATTTGTTTATTAGGAAGACCTTGGATACATCAGGCTGGAGCGGTCACCTCGACCCTCCACCAAAAGCTAAAGTTCGTCCAGAACGGCCAACTCATCACAGTCTGTGGGGAACAGGCCTTGCTCGTCAGCAATTTATTATCATCCACTTATGTGGAACCAGAAGGGATAATCGGAACCCAGTTCCAAGCACTTTCGTTACACAAGGACGAACAATCCGGAGGAGGAATTTCGATTTCCTCATACAAAGATGCTATTAAAGCGGTCGAGAGTACCGATACAACAGGATGGGGACAGCTTGTCATTCCTACTAGCAATACAACAAAGAAGGGTCTTGGTTTTTCTGTAACCTGTACCCGGACAGTTGCTAACGATGAAAGTCTTCATCCCATTCAGGATTTCTTCCACAGTGGAGGTTTCCTTCACCCAGTGTCTCAAGAAGTACACACTATCAATGAGGAGGATCCCTCCGACACAGATGAGGAATGGGAGTCTTATCTTAACGAGGACGGTTATATGTCTCAGAACGAAACGCAGACTCCATTTTACTTTCCTACACAGAGCCCGAGATTTATACCCCAGTCGGACGTCGAAATGATATTTGGAGATTGTGATCTGGAAGGATGTCGTGCTCCGCCAAATTCATTAGAGGAGGACACTCTGATGAAAGACAACTTTGACCACAACTACTATGGCCCGATGGATGGCCTGCCAATGTGGCAGCCTTACCTAGGAGACTAGGGGCCAGGAAGTCAGCCGAGTAATGAAACTCAGCTGAGCATTATTGAACAGAATACCTGTGTCCCCACCATGTCATGGGATCAACACTCAGGTCATTCAGACACTACTCAACATGACGATGAATTTGCAACGTTTGCAGGACTTGAATTCATCAACTATGCTTTTCCCGAGGTCAACGTCATCGAGAGGGATGACTCCTCCAGTTCGAAAGAAGTGTGGGACACCTTGGGACAACCGAGTGGGAAATACGACTATATGGTCAAGTACACTGCTCCTGAAAGCTCTCATATCAGGCTCGAAGATATCCAGCCAATTGGATGGGGAGATACAGCTGAGAGCACAAATGCTATGCAAAATGTAACAGAGGAATTCTCCTACGACAACTCTGCCTGGGAGACAGATTCCAATGATCCTGCTCCACCAGAAATCAGCGTAATTTCTGAAGACAAATTAAGGAAGGTGCCAAACTTTGTGATTCACCGAGGAGTTCTCCGCCAATGGGTTGCTGTCGATGTTCCGAAGGTCGTTCGCCAATCAAAGTAATTACCATCTTTAACCTTTCACCCTGCCCAGGTGAAACAGATGTTTTGATAGGGCTCGCTTTCTGTAAATATCCCTCTTCGCTTGGCCCAAGGCGATAGAGTTTTGTTTTATAGGGCTGTAGTTTCAAGAATCGACTTGTTCATTAATAAAATAACGTCGTTATGTAATTTCCGCATTAATTGTTGTTTTCTTTTTTTCGCTTTTCTCAGAAAATGGTAATCCTAAAAAACAATTCAATAATAAAAACAAGCAGTAAAAGAAAAATACACTGCACACACTTTTGCATTCTCTCTATCTCTTCTAAACACGAATCATCACGTCATGCAGATTGCTTGTTTTAAACCCCGTTGAAACATACGATCCGATGCCTTCTCCCGACTTTGAGTTCCCGGTATTTGAGGCTGAAGAAGAAGTTGACAACGAAATTCCAGAAGAGATCTCCCGACTACTCAGACAAGAGGAAAGGTCTATTGAACCTCACAAAGAGCCGTTGGAAACGGTAAACTTGGGTTCAGAAAAAGAGAGAAAAGAAATTAGGATTGGGGCACTGCTCAGTCCAACTGCCAAAGAGAGTTTGATAAAGCGTCTCAAAGAATTCCATGATGTATTCGCTTGGTCCTATCAGGATACGCCAGGGTTGGATACCAGCATCGTGGAACATCACTTACCGTTAAGATCGGAATGTCTGCTAGTAAAGCAAAGATTGAGACGCACTCACCCGGACATGGCCATCAAAATCAAAGAGTAGGTACATAAACAAATTGACGCAGGTTTCCTCGCCACATCAGAATATCCTCAATGGTTAGCCAATATCGTACCCGTTCCGAAAAAGGACGGAAAGGTCAGAATGTGTGTCGATTACAGAGACCTAAACAAGGCAAGTCCAAAGGACGACTTTCCTTTACCACACATTGACATGCTGGTTGACAGTACAGCAAAGTTCAAAGTTTTCTCCTTCATGGATGGATTCTTGGGCTATAACCAGATCAAAATGGCGCCAAAAGACATGGAGAAAACTTCATTAATCACCCCTTAGGGTACCTTTTGTTACAAGGTAATGCCGTTCGGTTTGAAGAACGCCGGGGCAACCTATCAAAGGGCCATGACTACTCTGTTTCATGACATGATACACAAGGAAATCGAGGTATACGTCGATGATATGATTGCAAAATCTAATACAGAGGAGGATCATGTGACCCACCTGTCAAACTATTCGAGCGTCTGAGAAAGTACAAACTTCGCTTGAATCCCAACAAATGCACCTTCGGTGTCCGTTCAGGGAAACTCTTAGGTTCATCGTCAGCCAGAAAGGAATTGAGGTTGATCCTGACAAGGTCAAGGCCATTCAAGAAATGCCTTCTCAGAAAACTGAAAAATAAGTCAGAGGATTCCTGGGACGTTTGAACTACATCTCCAGATTCATATTCCTCATGACAGTGACATGTGCGCCGATCTTCAAATTACAAAAAAAAAAAAAACCAGGACTGCGTTTGGACAGAAGACTGCCAAACCGCCTTCGACAGTATTAAGGAATATCTGTTGAATCCTCCGATTCTATCACCTCCAGTGGAAGGAAGACCACTGATCATCTACCTCACAGTCTTGGAAGACTCAATGGGTTGTGTACTTGGCCAACAAGACGAAACCAAATGGAAAGAGTCTGCCATTTACTATCTAAGCAAAAAGTTCACCGACTGTGAAACTCGGTACACGATGCTTGAGAAAACTTGCTGTGCTTTGGCTTGGGCAGCCAAACGTCTGCGCCAGTACATGATTCGTCACACTACTTGGTTAATCTTCGAAATGGATCCAATCAAGTACGTCTTCGAAAAACCTGCTCTCACGGGAAGGATTGCCCGTTGGCAGATGTTGCTATCAGAATATGACATAGAGTACCACGCTTAAAAAGTCGTTAAAGGAATTATTTTGGCCGATTATTTGGCTCATTAACCGATTGACGATCAAGAATCAATCGGGTTTGACTTCCCAGACGAAGATGTCATGTACCTAAAAATGAAAGACTGCGACGAACCGCTACCCAGTGAAGGGCCAGAACCAGGTTCCCGATGGGGACTAATCTTTGACGGAGCAGTTAATCATTATGGGAACGGAATTGGGGAAATAATTGTTACCCCTCAGGGTACCCACATTCCTTTCACCGCCAGACTTACGTTCAAGTGTACAAATAACGAGGCCGAATACGAAGCTTGTATTATGGGTTTCGAAGAAGCGATTGATTTAAGGATCAAAAACTTGGACGTATATGGCAACTCAGCCCTAGTTATCAATCAGATAAAAGGAGATTGGAACACATACCAATCAGGACTGGTTCCTTACAAAGACTATGCAAGAAGGTTGTTACCCTTCTTCAACAGAGTCGAGTTTCATCATATCCCTCGTGATGAGAATCACATGGCTGATGCATTAGCCACTCTCTCTTCCATGATTAGTGTAGGTCAATGGAACGACTTACCTAAGATCGACATCATGCGCCTTGAATGACCCGCTTACATCTTCACGATTGAAGCAGTCATAGACGATAAACCTTGGTATCACGATATCAAATGCTTCATTAAAAAACAAGAGTACCCACCTGGGGCACTAAGGAAGGACAGAAAAACCCTCAGAAGGCTAGCAGGTAGCTTCTTCCTGAGTGGTGATACTCTCTATAAGAGAAATTTTGACATGGTCTTGCTCTGATGCATAGACAGACCAGAGGCAGACATGCTGATAAAAGAAATTCACGAAGGATCCTTTGGCACTCATGCCAACGGACACACAATGGCAAGAAAAATTCTAAGAGCAGGGTACTATTGGTTGACAATGGAATCCGACTACTACAAGTACATGAGGAGGTGTCACAAGTGTCAGATATACTCCGACAAAATTCATGTACCACCAACACATCTCAAAGTTCTTTCTTCCCCATGACCTTTCTCCATATGGGGAATCGATATGATCAGCATGATCGAAACTAAAGCTTCAAACGAACATCGGTTCATCCTGGTAGCCATTGACTATTTCACCAAATGGGTCGAAGCAGCGTCATACGCCAATGTAACCCGACAAGTGGTAGTCCGATTTATCAAAAACAATATCATCTGCCGTTATGGTGTTCCAAACCAGATCATTACTGATAATGGATCTAACTTGAACAATAAGATGATGAAAGAGTTGTGTGCAGAGTTCAAGATCGAACACCATAGCTCATCTCCCTACCGACCCAAGATGAACGGAGCAGTAGAAGCGGCTAACAAGAACATCAAGAAGATTGTTCAGAAGATGGTTGTAACCTACAAAGACTGGCACGAGATGCTACCCTTTGCTCTTCACGGTTATCGAACATCTGTCCGCACTTCAACAGGGGCAACCCCTTTCTCTCTAGTATATGGCATGGAAGCAGTGCTCCCCATCGAAGTAGAGATCCCATCAATCCGGGTATTGATGGAAGCAAAGCTTACAGAAGCTGAATGGTGTCAAAGTCGACACGACGAACTGAATTTGATTGAAGAGAAGCGAATCACGACACTATGCCACGGTCAGTTGTATCAACAGAGAATGAAGAAGGCGTTTGACAAAAAGGTCCGACCTTGCGTCTTCAGGAAAGGAGACCTTGTGCTAAAAAAGATACAATCATTTCTCACTGATTCTCGGGGTAAATGGACTCCGAATTATGATGGCCCCTATGTGGTCACGAAAGCTTTCTCAGGCGGCGCCTTGAGACTTGCAACCATGGATGGAGAGGAATTTGCCTACCCCACGAATGTTGATGTAGTCAAGAAATACTTCGCCTAAAAAAAAACGTCACGGTGGATTGAAAACCCGAAAGGGCGGTCCAGGAAAAAGTTAGACACAAAATAAAAAAAATCATCCCGGTGGATTGGAAACATCACAATACAATCCAGGCAAAAGTTAGGGATAATGGCAAGTAACTATGTTCAACAGAGGCAAGTCCCTCAGCAGCAGCAGTTACACCGTCCATCGAAGGAAAACTCTAGGCAAGGTCATCTTCGACAGAAGCTCAAGATGTCCCGAATTCAAAGTTGGTAGAAGGATAGTTGTCGTTATGTTTCAACGTAGCCCTTTTTCCCTGTAAATTACCATTTTCTAGCTTTGTATATACTCTTTGGAATCACGCGTTTGGCCGATCTCCATCTTATCAATAAAATTTGAGCCCTTGTGCTTTTGTTTGTAATTCCCATTTGTTTTAGCTTTATAGAATGACATTTTAACATGCTCAACGATTCTTGAAATAAAACAAAAATGAATTTACTTGTAAAACTTTTTCTGCTTTAAAATAAAGATGGCAATTTCTTTTGACTGTTGAACATCAAAAGAGCATCAACCGCTTCTCCAGAAGTAAGCGAACTTCAAAGTGCAGAATCAAAGTACTCATTCTAACCCAGTACGCCTGAATGAAGGGATCAACTGTGCTAGAGACCTTGTTTCGTCTGACACACCTCGGCCGAGTTCTCATCTCCTAACCCCGATTAACGGTATTCCGCGCGAAGACTACTTCTCCTAAGTAAGGTAGAATTGCTATCTTGAACCAAGTGATACCTTTCATCTCCCACGACGGCCGAGTATCCAGTCGTGTTCATCCGTTAGTTTGTATGTCGCGTCAGTTTTGTCAGCATATACATACATACATCATGCATTATCAATTTACATTTGCATTCACATTGCATCACTATCACTCTAGTTGGTCTTATCCCCTAGTGATAACAGTCATCTCAATCGAGTTGTCAGTTCTTTCCACGTCAGGAAGTGAATCATCTGAACAATCTCGCCTCCAGTTATTTCTAAATTGAAGATAGGTCCTGGACCACTTTGATAACTTGAGCCTCTGAAAAATCAGAGAAACTTTCAACAGATATCACTCTTCGCCATTGAAGATGATATCCTTGCTTTCCCGGATTAAGGAAAATCCCGAGAGAAAGCCTCATAATCAGAGATTCGGTGATACGGAAGTTTTTCTCCGAAAGAACCACTGATGAAAAGGTCATCGGCACCTCAAAAATGGATCCCATCATATGGCATTTCTCCGAGAAAATACCTAGAAAAGTATGATGTAAGACCCCAAACGAAGGCAGTCTTTCAAGGGACTCGCATTCCCCAAATAGAGTCAACAAATGGCATCTCCAACAAAGAAGTTTGTACACCTCTACAATTCAGACGAATAGGTTCCCCAGCAAGTCTGATATCAAAACTTTTTCCACTCAAATGGCATCTCCCCAGGAAAATTCGGCGAGAAGTTTGAAGGAAAACCGCTACAAACAGCGTCCCTTGTCAATAAAGTTTATTGAAAAAGGAACTTAGACCAGTTCCTTGGTAGGAAACCAGGAACGAGGGGAAGTTTAAATCAGAAACTGAGACCAGATCCTTGGTAAGAAACAAGGATCGAGGGGAAGTTGACAAAAGAAAACTGAGACCAGTTCCTTGGCTAAAGACCAGGATCGAGGGGAAGTTTACCTTTTCTAAGCATCATTGCTCAACAAAAGAAGATGAATGTGATCTGCCAAGAAGATTAAATACCTTCGTCATTCACACCTTCGTGTCCAAGAAGATTAAATAGGGGCATCTGTCACACCCCAAATTTTTACCACTAATATTTCCCATCATTGTGCAAATCATCATCACAATATGGATGAACCATCATACTTCATCAGTCTCCCCAAAGATGGGTGAACATTCACTACAATCAAACTTAGGGTTTCAAGCCCTCTTAGAGCTTTTAGACAAAGGATCAATCAAGGAATGACATGATCTTCAACTTGTCTACACCCTCAAAAATACACAATGGATCAAAAGGACTCTCACTTCAAGGATTAAGCACAAGGATGCTCCCTTTTAGGTGGATCAAGGCTCAAGATCGCCAGTGTCACCAAATTAGGGTTTTGATCGACCAGGGCCTCCAGATGGAAATTTTCCTCTGGGCATGAGCCAAAGATCAAAACATAACCTAATATGCTCCATGGAATCTCATAAAATCAATCATCCAGTCAATTTTGCCTCAGGGGATGCATTCATCAAAAATCAAGAATTAGGGTTTCTTGACCTAATTCACCCCTAAGTTGACTGTTGGGACCAATTATGAACCAAGACCTCAAGAGAGGATTTGAGGATCTCCAATATTCCATATTGATCCATTTGGAACAATGGATTGATCCAAGAAGCTTGAGCAACACGTTTCAATTTCATCTGAACCACAGTTAGGGTTTCGCGGGAAAAGTCAACTATAACTTTGACTTTTGACCAGGACATGCTCCCAAGCCCTAAGACATGATTCAATATCCTTTATAACACCCATAGAACATGTCCATCAAGTTTGATTTAGGTCAAGGACATGATTTCCTGAAGAATTGCACAGTTTGGAATTCATCGGATAAAAAGTCAACTGTGCACAAAAGTCAACTTTGACTTTTTGAGATTTTTCACAAAAATGGATTTTTAACCCTAAATTGATGTTTATGTATGATTTGAATCATCATTCATCAAGAAAAATCAAAGAAAATGGGATAACTTGTAAAAGGGGTAACCATAAAAACTTGGAAAATTTTCTAAGTTATGGAAAAAAGTGACAAAGGTACCAATTTTGGAGGATCATAACTCCTAAACCACAAAGCCATTTTTTCCATCCAAGGCTTGATTTGTAGATCTCATTGCCCTCTACAAAAGCTTCATATTGACCTATGTCCAAATTCCTCATGGATTTTGAGTTATGGAGTGATCAAAATCAAGAAAAGTCACTTTGTTCCAACACTTAGTGAAAATTTCACTAAGTCAGATTTTGCCTTGCTTTTTTCCAAATGTAGGGGCATTTTTCACTTGGATCCAAAAAGTATCAAAACCAAATATGGTCAAACAGTTGTTGTATCATATAAGAGCTTTCCAAAATGGCCAAGAACATCACCAAATTCAACTTGAGCCATGAGATATGACATTGGCAAGTTGCCTTGCTGAAATCTGCCAAGGCAAGGCAGATTTTTGCACTTTTGCTCGATTTTCCAAAATCAACCAATTCCAAGCCTTGTCATCACCTTGGACACATCTGAGGATTGAATCTAAAGGGGACAATCACTGAGCCAAGCCTCCAAAGTCCTTGGAACAAGAAATAGCATGTTGAACCTAGAATTGCCCAAAATAGGGACAAGACTCCAATTTTGGATTGGAGCATTCAATGGAAGCATCAAGGTGGCATGGACTGAGCCATTCTCAACTAAATTCAGTCAAGACTTATCCAAGACCAAGGGGACCAGCAGCCTGTGCCCTAACCTCTAGTCATTGACTAGAGGAGACTTGGATTTTCATTTTCCAACATTGGCCAAACCTGCTCAGCAGTTGCCATTCACTATTCCTTGCAAAACAAACTTGCTCTACTATAAATAGAGCTCAATTGTGATCAGTTTAAGTACACCAAAGGCCTACAAAACTTACCTTTCTCAAAACCACTTCTCACTCTCAAAAATGCCTTTCTTAGCAAATCACTATCGGGTTTTTCATTAGAGAGCAATTCCACTCAAACCAATCACACACACACCTCATATACATCATATGTGAGCTGATCAAACACTTAAACAACATCTGGAACACTGATTTCTCAGAATCACCAGTCAATTGCTCAAGGTTTTAACCAAAGTGCAGTTGAGATGCCTTGAAGTGTTCCAGCCAATTTCCATCAAGTCCAAGCATTCAAACACACTCCATAGGGTGTAGGGAAGCTGTTCAGATCATCACAACTCATATGTAACACCTCCAACTCAGAAATCAATTTGCTCTTGCTGTCACGACCTAGAGGTAAGCCTAAACTTGGTCATCTCTTAATCTATGCATATTTCCTCGCACAATACTTTTGCCAAATGTTCATAATCATGCATGGAATGTTTCCCCTCAAGTAATTGCTTTGTTTGAATCGTGTATCAAAAATCCCAGCCTTCATGCAGAATTTAGGGTTCTTGAGGATTTTTCGTGATTTCTTGTTTTATGCTTAATTTAAATGAAATTAATTGCCATAGACATGATCGTGAGGTTGAAACGAGTTGATTGGTATGTGGATTGCATGATATAATCAAGTATTCAGTGAGATTGGATAAAAAATGCAAATCTGGGTAAGACAGAAAACGCGCGTGTTCTTGGTCCATGTTCTTGGCGCCATTTTCATAAATTCAAATATTTGAATTTTGTGATTTTATTTAATTGATTCAAAAATTAATTTCTTTTTGAGTTTTAATGATTTTGAGTTGATTCTTTTTTTAATAATTCACAAAAATGTTAAAATATTTTATTTTCCCAAAAAATCCCAAAAATATTATTTATTTCATATAATTGATATTTTTGCAAAGAATTAATATTTTAATTGTTTTTGACATTTTGAATATTTTTTCCACCTTGATTTTGCAACTTTTAATGCCTTCTAATTATTTTGTAGGTCAATACTTAATTTTTGAAGCATTAATCCAAGATCACAATTTGTTTTCCATATGTTAAACAATTTTGATCATTTTAATTGAATTTTTATTCAATTAAAACACATTTTGAAAACAAATTAGGGTTTTGGATTAATTCAACCCTCATAAAACATTTTCAAAACTTTTTGGGCCTCTAATAGAGTGTAAGGCCCAACCCTTTGTAAATATAACCTATTTTGGGCCTCATTTATTGTATAAGTCCCGTTGTATTTCAAAAAGTTCGACGCGATCATCATCCGTTGAAAAACAAACTTTGGGCCTACCCTCGTGTTATAAGCCCCACTCTTTTCTTAAAACATTTTTGGGCCTCTTAATAGAGTGTAAGACCCAAACCCCCTTGTACAAACAACTTTGGGCCTCACTTATTGTATAAGTCCCTCTGTACAAGTGAACGGCGCGACCGTCGCCTTTTAAAAATCAATTGGGCCTCTCCTCGAGCTATAAGACCCATTCAAAACTTTGGGCCTCTAATAGAGTGTAATACCCAATCCCCTTTTAACCAAAAACAACTTTGGGCCTCAGATATTGTATAATCCCCTTTGCGTTAAAAGAAAATCTCGGCGCGATCGCCATTTCAAACGAAAATCATCTGGGCCTACCCTCGTGTTATAAGCCCCACTCTTTTTATTTAAACCTTTCTGGGCCTCTTGAGAGAGTGTAAGACCCATCCCTTTGTACAGAAAACAATTTTTCGGCCCCAGTCACTTATATAAGTCCCTCTGTACAAATTCAAACAGTGCGATCACTGATAAAACCTTGGGCCTCTCCTTGAGCTGTAAGCCCTAAATCTTTCTTTTTCAAAGCACTTTCTCCTTTGATTTTGAAATATACTGTTGTTTTCAATCTTTCTTTGTTGAACAACTAACCAAACAGCATGGAAGCTCTACAACCGAGTAAGTGTTTATACGCTTTCATTTACCGCTTACATATACATATAACTGTATTGTGGGGCTGTTTCGCTGTAAGTCTTCTTTCATAAACTCATATCAATTGTGTAATAATAGTATAGATATTTAGAGTTTCCCCGGCAACTACGTCTAACATTAAGCCCATTGATCACTCTTAAATAGTCAAAACTAGATCCCCATAGGATTACCAGACACAGTCTTCCCTCCTCTTGGGGTTAAACAATATGGAGACATGAAAGGCAGCATAATCGGTGAACCCTTTCATAGACGGTCACTCGTAGAAGTTGTCAAGAAACTCTATTCCCCATAGATGATCTCTTCTCCGTGAATTGCATCTCTTGAGTTTCTTCCAGATTCTCAGACTTTCCTGGCTTGATCTATTCCTCGTGAATAGCCTGTCTTGAATTTCTCGGGGTTTGGGGACCCACAGGCTTCTTAAAAGCACTTGTCAAGAAACTCTACTCCCCAGAGATGATCTTTTCTCCGTGAATTGCATCTCTTGAGTTTCTTCTAAATTCTAGAACTTTCCTGGCTTGATCTATTCCTCGTGAATGGCCTGTCTTGAATTTCTCGAGGTTTGGGGACCCAGCGGCTTCTTAAAAGCATCGGCCTCCTCTTGGGCATTGTTCAAGGACCCACGGGCTTCCTAAAAGCATCCCCGCCTCCTCTTAGGCGTTGTACAAGGACCCGTCAGCTTCTTAGAAGTATTCACAACCTCCTATTAGGCTTCATATAATGATTATTCCTCCGGGAATGATAGCCTCCTCTTGGGCTTCATACAAGGACCTACCGGCTTCTTAAAAGTTTCCAGCCTCCTCTTGGGCTTCGTACAAATTGTCCCGACGACCTCCTAGAGGTGTAGGAACAGAAATCAGTCATCTTAATAGAACAGTCTTTCCATGAGTCTACTACTGTTTCTCAAAGCATAGTACAAAAGATGAAACTCTAGACTTGGACAGTCTAATCACCTTGAGTCTCAAAAGACATTCTCAAGATCCTTCCAAAACTAGAAGAGAAAACCCGTAGACTCAGACAGTCTCAATACCTTTCGGATTTCCCACTTCCTTAAAGAACAGGAAATATCCCTGATCCTCTAATCAAAATCCCTGAGTGCCAATATTACTCATATAAGAACTGATTTTCTCTTTAAATCAGCATACTGGACCTGTCACTCAACTGAAACGGCGCCATAGCCTCCCTCTTGGGCTTTATACAATGATTCTCCCCAACGAAACTAAGCTTTTTTTAGCCTCCATCTCGGGCTTCGTACGAGATACAAAAAAATCTCTTATTGAGTCAAATAGCCTCCATCTCGGGCTTTATACGAGATACCAAAAGACTCCCTCGTTGGGTCAAGACCTTTTAGCCTCTCTCTCGGGCTTTGTACGAGACACATACCTGCCTCCTCTTAGGCTTTGTATAAGAAAACCACTAGTTGATCCAATCAACCTTTTAGCATCAAAGTTGTGCCTCGTTCACAGTACACAAACATCAACAACTCCTTTCCCTTCATCTAATTGTTGTAAGCGGCAAGCCTCTGGATTATTTACATCCATGCCACTGTCTCTCCTTTAGCATGAGAGATTCCTAAGGAAAGATAGCATTGCTCTACACTGAGTTAAAGTCTTCTCCTTCAGGTCAAAAACCCTTATGAAGGAGATTATGGCATTGCTGGATTCACATATCCCAGTTAAAGTAATCCTCCTTTATAAACCAGTCACCCAACAGTTGTGACAAACAAA
Source organism: Lathyrus tuberosus (assembly GCA_022829125.1). Lineage (NCBI taxonomy): Eukaryota > Viridiplantae > Streptophyta > Magnoliopsida > Fabales > Fabaceae > Lathyrus > Lathyrus tuberosus. Next base: position 2,536,540 of record JALAZF010000368.1, on the reverse strand, counting down.
CCTCTTTAGAGATGAAAAATTCTCTCTGAAGTTGAGACCCTTCAGCTTCACATCTTGGACTTTGAACAAGATACAAATAGACTCTTTTGCTTCACGTCTTGGGCTTTGAACAAGACACCAAAACACCATTTCCTCCCGTAGAATAGGAGGAACTACGATCGCTCTGATTTCCCTGTTTCGGTAAACGGGAATACGTAGGCATAAGATTGAAAGAAAAATCTTAGCGAGCACACTAAACAAAAACCCAAAATCCCATACTTTCATACATCCGTCCTAACATCTTAACCTCCCACCCATCGACCGAACACTACTTTTAACAAAATAAGCCCAATAGAGACCCCGAATCTTTGTAGCATCTGTAAACCAACAGTTTTGACTGTTTAACCTCAGTTTGCAAACAGGGTTAATTTGAGACATCTATTTCCCATCCTTCATCAGCTTCAATAGGATAAAAAATGAATCGAGCTTTAGATACCAAAGAGCGGTAGTGCTTCGCAACCACATCCAAAATCGCTCGCTACACATATTTTCGAATGAATGTGTGCATCTGGTTTGATATATATGGTAATTTTTAAGCTCAAGTTTTCTATCCATAATATTTTTTATTGTTCCTTCTCTTTTTCTTTAATGGCCAATCATATGTAACATCGTATTTGCAACTTAATGATAAACTTGACCATCATCATTCATTATTATTTACCTCTCAATGTTACAATGTTACAGTTTCAAAACAATTAATGCATTTGCATTTTCAAAGGGGGGGGGGGGGGGAGTTGAAGAGTCACAAGCTTAATTATATAAACCTGCCTCCTATTCTCAACAACACAAATCAAACTTCAGAAATGAGGAATTATTTCTATGGCGTCCAACAACGTTCTCCAGGTCGCAGAACCTTTAGATATGCAGACAATGGCTGAGTTCCAGGAAGCTGTGGAATTGCAACAACCTCACGGTGTCCATCAGCATGTCGACGTCCAACAACCTTAAGAGGTCCAACACCTACATTACCTACTTGATTTTTCTTTCACTACAAACATCTCTCCATTATTCTTTCTTCCTCTTTTAATATATATTTTTTATTTACGTCAACAACCGCAAGAAAATGTCGAACATGCTGTCCAGATCCGCCCTGCTTCGTAGATCCAACGACCTACGGAGCTTCAACCACCTTCGAACTTCCACCAACCTCTACCGGACCAACAACCTCTCCACGTTCAAGAACCTCAACAGGTCCAGCCAGTAAAATTTGGCTTTTCCTGGTTCTTTTTGGCCTTTCTTAAATTGCATCACCTTATTGGGCTTTCTTAATGTCAATACACCTTAGCCTTAGTGTGGCTTCAACATCAGGGATATGACATAGTGTGTTCATGCCATAGTCTGTTCAGTTTTCTGTTCATCTGTGCTGACATAGTCTGTTCATGTGCATCAAGTGGCTTATACAAATCCCAATATACATCATGGCATCTGTAGTTGCAGCAGACTTGCCTGTTCATGTTCTTGATAATCCTCATTTAATGGTTTTGTTCAACAGGACCTTCAGGCCCCTGCTGTGCGACATAGAAGAAAAAGGAGAAGAATAAGGAGATTAGCAACAAGTGTGAGAAGGGTACAAATATTTGATTCAGAAGATGATGATGAACAAGACTATCAACTCTTTAATTCTGATGACGATGATCAACAAGACTATACTTGGAGCAACTTTTTGTCGGCTAGGAGTTTTAGAATTGGTGATTAGGAATGCTAAATTTGTTTCGAGTTTATGTCGGCTCAGTTACTATGTATTTTGTCTTTCGAGTGTTTCTTCAAATCAACAATTTATCTTCAACTTACTTTACTTAATTACATTTAGTTTTATATTAAATGTACCTGATACATCTTTCTCAAGTTTTAGTATACCTAATTTTGAACATTATATTTATTTAAAATTTTAGGCAATTATTAAATTTTATGAAACCGGATAAATAAAACAATTGATCAAATACTTTAAGATGATGGGAAAAACAATATAAACCCTAACAAAAGTCTATCACATATTAATAGTTTTTAAATAATTGTTTTTAAAAACCTAAACAATTAACTTTTAAATACTTATATAGATCCTAGAAAAATATTTGGATAATTGTTTTTAAAATTGTCATACAATTATGTTCCAAGAGAATTTTTTTTATTTTTTTCACAAATATTTTGATCTTTTATAATTTGTTTGACTTTTTATGACAAACTGCTTAAAATTTTGCGGACCCCAGCGATACCCGTGCGGACGCACGGGTAACACACCATTACCGTGTAAACGTACGAGTAATCATACCAAAATGGAGAGCCATCTCACTGGTTTTTATTTTTTTCTACATTTAAATAAAATGCGTGTATAGTTTATGTCGGTTATACTACTAACTTTTCATTTTTTTCTTATTTTAAACCATAGCAAAATTAGCTGTCTAATTATTTTCAATTTTATATTTTCTTTCCAATAATATTTTGATACTTTCTAATTTGTTTGAATTTTTATGACAAATTGGTGACAATGTCGCGGTCCACAACAGTACCCGTGCGGATGCACGAGTATCGCACTAGTTTTATAATTGTTTTATATATCTCACTAATCAATATATTTAACAAGAATTTTTGAATATATATATATATATATATATATATATATATATATATATATATATATATATATATATATATATATATATATATATATATCAAATGACATATTAATAAACGAATCTATTTTATAATAATAAAAAAAACACAATAACAAAACAAATTAATACTAGTAAGGTCTAACATTTAGAAAGTAAAATAAAATAAACCAATACAAGTTTTTACTAGAGCAGTTAAGACAAGGGGACAAAGCTAGTCAACTAGAGAATAATCTACTTCATATTTTAGATGTCTAAAACACCAATCATATATGCTGAGATTTCCTCAGCTTTCCTCTAGGACTTGGAGCCTCAATAAGTTTTGATGATAATTTTCTATTCCAATTATACATGAGACAACCACTATAAGGAAGCCTAAGAGCATACACAGAGTTACTCTCATACCCCCACGTATTCAGGTTGCTCAATGCGATACAACTTTTTCACTCAACATAAAATAATGCAATGTCACATGAATTACTCTATAGTATACAATTTGTGGTAATTGTCTTTAAACATTCTTTTAATTCCTTTAGCTTCCTCAATCCAGTTTCCAAGAGAATCCTTTATAGTGTGAATAATATTCCTTCTCCTCCTTTGTATCTTTTTCACATGATAGATTGTTAGGAAAAGGCCCATTAGAGAAAAGAAAATATCTGTTTTACTTAAAGATTGTTACTTTTAATTAGGGAGGCCCCTTTAGCAATTTTAATGTTTGTATGTTTCTTTTATTGGGTTTAGTGGCCCATGGCCCATTTAGCTTATCAAACCCTAGCTTTATATTCAGTTGTATCTTGGTTATGAAGGTTAAGAAAAAGTCTGAAAAGTTTATTGTATTGTGTTCATTTTCTTATGCAACTTTAGATCTTGTTTGGTAATCTTAGTGTAGTAACCTAACATTGGTGCTTTCTACAAGTGAATTCAATGGCTCCCCCAAAACCCACCAACCCTTCCTCAAGAGAAATCGTGGAGGAAGCTGTCCACACATCACAACTTCTAATTGATAAAGCTATGGCTCTCACTCAAGAACAATTAGATGAAAGGTTTGCTAAAGTAGCTGCAGATTTAGAGACTCATATTGGAAGGCTCCAAACCAGATTTGAAAATGATAAAACATTGGAAGATTCAAGGTTTGAAGCAGTCATGGCTGCCATCAACAACCTCACTAAACAAAAGGAAAAACAGCCTGCTACTACTTCCATGGCAGCAAGCTCAATGGCAGCAAGTTCGTCAGGTATTGTCCTCAACCCCCCTAATGTTTCCTTATCCTCAACCCCCACACCTCATATCATTACACCCACCAATACCCCACTTAGAACACCCACAATTTTTTCCCACAACCTTCCGCCACCTTCCTCCACATTTATACCAAGTCCTACAACCCTACCACACCCAACGGCCTTTCCACCACATTTCGCCCCCCACACAGCTTATGCTGCAACTCCAGCTTACAATTTCCCATATTACCCACCAATTCCCCATATCCCTCCTTTACCCCCTATGCGAACCCCTAAACTTGACCTACCCATGTTTGATGGTACAAACCCTCTTGAGTGGTTGTTTTAAGCTGAACAATTTTTTAGTTTTTATAATATGCCTCATGAAAACAGAATGTCTTTAATTTCATTTTATATGAAAGATGATGCTTTGGGATGGTTTAAGTGGATGCACCAAAGTCTGCTGTTATCAGATTGGGTCACTTTTACAAAAGATTTGGCATTGCGTTTTGGCCCTTCATCTTATGAAAATCATCAAGCTGAATTATTTAAACTTAAACAAGATGGTTCAGTTGCTGAGTATCAAACCAAGTTTGAGAAATTAGGAACCCAAGTTGTTGGTTTACCACAAGATGCAATTTTAAATTGTTTTATTTCTGGTTTATCCAATGAAATTCGCAATGAGATGACTATTCACAAACCTACTTCAATCTCACAAGCTATTGGCCTTGCAAAATTGATAGAATCCAAACTTAGGGATTCTAAACCTAAACCATCCAAACCTTTCACAAATTTTTACCAAAAAAGCAGCAACACAGTACCCAACAATCAAGCCCAAAAAATTGCCCAAGTACCTACCTAAGCAACAATTTCCCCAAAACCTCAGCCAACCGTAAACCCCCCCAAATACCCCATCAAACGCCTCTCTCAAGCGCAACTTCAAGAAAGATTTGCCCAAGGCTTGTGTTTCAATTGTGATGAGAAATTTATTCCGGCGGGTCACAAGTGCTCCACTTCTAAATTCCTTCTTCTTTTGGCTAAAGAAGATATCGTGGAAGATTCCAATCAAATCCAAGACAGCATGGACAATGAAATTATGAATCAAGACACTACGGACACCTATTTTCAACTATCGACCCAAGCACTAACAGGCCAATTCTCTCCCCAAACACTCAAGTTCAAAGGCTCAATTGGAGGGTTACTGGTCATGGTTCTTGTGGATACAAGCAGCACTCACAATATTTTACAACCGCGTATTGCTCATCATCTTAACCTCAAAGCTACCCCTACCCCACAATTTTCTGTTATGGTTGGAAATGGTTCCCACTTGCAATGTGAGGGTGTTTGCAACAATGTCCAACTTGTTGTTCAAAATAAGCCATTTCAGATTCCTTTTTATTTACTACCAATTAAAGGTGCAGATGTGGTTTTGGGCATGGCTTGGTTACGCACATTAGGCCAAATTCAGGCTGATTTTTCAATCCCCTCACTCACTTTCCAACACCTAACAGAATCCATCACCTTAAAAGGAGACCCCTCATCTCAACCAACCCACACCACCTTCCACCAACTCCGCCATTTAATATACACAAATTTTGTTGCATCATCTCATTTACTGACCTTTCAAACACTAGACCACCTATCCCACTCCTCACCTTTCAACCCCAACCAGCGAAGACTTACCTCATAACATTCATCCTGAAATTCGTAAATTAATCCAAACTTACCAGACAATTTTCCAGCCGCACACCGGACTGCCCCCAAAACGCCCCCATGACCACCACATCCCTCTTGAACAAAACACACCACCTATCAATATTAAACCATACAGTTACCCCCATTCACAAAAGGAAGCTATGACATCAATTATTCAAGAAATGTTACAGCAGGGTGTCATTGTCCCTAGTCACAGCCCATTTTCCTCACCAGTTCTACTTGTTAAAAAGAAAGATGGAACATGGAGGTTTTGTGTGGATTGCCGTGCTCTAAATGCAGCTACAATCAAAGACAGATTCCCAATCCCAACCATTGATGAACTCTTGGATGAATTAGGCTCTGCTAAATTCTTTACCAAGTTAGACCTACGCTCAGGTTACCACCAGATCCGAGTTGCATCAGAAGATACACATAAAACGGCTTTTCGGACTTTTGATGGGCATTACGAATTTCTCATTATGCCTTTTGGGCTCACTAACGCCCCTTCTACATTTCAGTCTGCCATGAATGATTTGCTACGCCCCCACTTGAGAAAATTCGTTTTAGTTTTTTTTGATGACATATTGGTTTATAGTTCAACTTTACATGATCATCTAACACATTTGCAGGTTATTTTTGAGTTGTTAAAAACCAATTCTTATGCAGTCAAATTGTCCAAGTGTGTTTTTGCAGTGCAGGAAGTTCATTACCTGGGTCATGCGATTTCAGTGGGTGGTGTTGCACCCGATCTAGAAAAAGTCAAGGCCATTTTGGATTGGCCTCGACCACGTTCACTCTCGGCTCTACGCGGATTTTTGGGACTTACAGGATTCTATCGTCGTTTTGTTCGTAATTATGCCACACTCGCCGCTCCACTCACCGATCTATTACGTTCCACTAAATTCAGCTGGAGTCCAGCAGCGGTCGAAGCCTTTACAAAGTTACAACAGCATATGACCGACATGCCGGTCCTGGCATTGCTAGATTTTACAAAGCGTTTTATTATAGAAACAGATGCCTCCGGAGTTGCTGTTGGTGCTGTGTTGTCCCAGGATGGTCATCCAATCGCTTTCTTTAGTAAGAAGTTATGTCCAAGAATGCAAGCTGCATCAGTATATGTCCGTGAGATGTTTGCTGTGACAGAAGCAATCAAGAAATGGCGTCAATATATTATTGGTCAGAAATTCCATATCTACACTGATCAGAAGAGCCTACGTAATTTATTACTGCAGAAAATTCAGACGCCGGAACAACAGAAATGGGCTTCAAAATTACAAGGTTTTAACTTTGAGATGTTTTACAAACTTGGCAAGTCGAACTTAGTCGCTGATGCTCTGAGTCGACAGTTTCACTCTGATGAATCTCTGTTGTTAACCCTCTCATCACCTATTCCAGATCTCTTGGTCACACTGCGTACTTTCTATGCTAAAGATAAAGCAGGTCACGAGTTAGTCACACAAACACAACAGAATAACAGAGAGAAGAACCTCTACAAATTTACAAATGGGTTGTTATACTACAATAATAGATTGTTCATACCTAAAGTAGACGACCTCCGCACTAATGTTCTACATGAGTTTCACAGCACACCCACATCAGGTCATTCTGGGGTCAAGGCAACCTTAGCTCGCGTGTCATCCTCCTTCTCATGGCTAGGCATATCCACCGACACCAAACACTTCGTCAAACATTGTCCAACCTGTCAGCACAACAAGTACGAGACACAGAAAAAAAAGGGGTTATTGCAACTGTTACCAATTCCGAATCAAGTATGGGAAGAATTGACAATGGATTTTATTACCCATCTGCCTCCTTCTTTTGGACATACAGTCATCTGGGTTATTTGTGACCGACTCACAAAATACTGTCATTTTATTGCGATGCCAACACACTTCACAGCTAAAGAGCTTGCTTCACGTTTTTCTGTGGAAGTCGCTCGTCTGCATGGCTCACCTAAAACTATTATTTCTGACCGGGATCCTCTCTTTCTCAGCAATTTCTGAAAACATTTTTTCAAAGCACAAGGGACTATGTTAAAGTACAGCACAGCCTATCATCCTGAGACCGATGGCCAAACAGAAGTGGTTAACAAATCGATTGAGACATACCTTCGCTGTTTTGTGAGTGACCACCCGAAACAGTGGTATAAGTTCCTTCATCTAGCTGAGCTATGGTATAACACGTCGTTTCACACGGCCATCCAGATGTTGCCCTTCAAAGCTCTCTATGGACGAGATCCCCCAAACATTAACTCTTATGTGTCCCAGCCGCATGATATCGACTCTCTGCACACTCTATTGGAACAACGAGACCAGATCCTGTCAAAATTAAAAGAAAACTTAAAAAGGAGTCGGATCCAGATGGAGAAACAGGCTAACAAAAAAAGGTTGGATTTTACCTTCAAGCCAGGCGACCTTGTTTTGTTGAAGCTGAAGCCTTATCGTCAACAAACCGTCAAAAGAAGAGCATCTCAGAAATTATCAAAGCATTTTTTTGGACCTTTTTCCGTCATCAAGAAGATAGGTGAAGTCGCGTATTTGTTAGATCTACCGTCTTCTTCAAAAATCCATCCAGTTGTGCATGTCTCGCTCCTGAGACCGTTTTTTGGTTCACAAGACAATGTTCTCCCTCTTCCAACAGATTTGTTGAAGTTTGATGACAATATACTAGCGGAAGAAGAACATAGGGAGACTGAGGGTAATCAAGAAAGAAAACTTTCAGAAAGTGTTAGAGTAGAGGTTAAACGAAATGCTATTCCTCTGGAGACTGAAGAAAAAAATAAAACACAAGTCGGACGTAACATAGGGGCAAATGAAATTCAGAAGTCTTCAAGTGCTTTTAAAGAAAATGAAAGTACCGTTGCAAAGTATAAGCTTCCTCAGGATTGTAACCCCACGCGTGGCCCCACCCATGTCTTCCCTATTCATCCACGTGATTTCCCTTTCACAAATATCCCTCAGCCCTTATCTCACTCTATCCCACGTGGTGGGCCCCTCCATCATGATACACCGCCCTCTCCCATAAATCCTGCATTGGATACAACTGTTTTCTCACCTAACATATCCCAATGTATTTCAAATTCACCTAACCCCACCTTTCCACAGACATTGAGCCGTGTGCAATCCACTTCCCCACCTTTTCCTATTCCCAATACTAAATTCAAACCATCCTTTACTCACAACCCTAATTCACCCGCGGCCAACTCTGTGCGTGCCACGTCTGCTCCCTCAAACCTTCCTCACCTCACACGCATAAAAAAACAACCCGGCCCAATTGTTAAAAATTTCAGCCCACTTCCAATTCTTCAGGACACCTCCCCCTCCTTGAACCTTGAGGACAAGGTTCTTTTGGACCCATTGAGTATTGTTAGGAAAAGGCCCATTAGAGAAAAGAAAATATCTGTTTTACTTAAATATTGTTACTTTTAATTAGGGAGGCCCCTTTAGCAATTTTAATGTTTGTATGTTTCTTTTATTGGGTTTAGTGGCCCATGGCCCATTTAGCTTATCAAACCCTAGCTTTATATTCAGTTGTATCTTGGTTATGAAGGTTAAGAAAAATTCTGAAAAGTTTATTTTATTGTGTTCATTTTCTTATGCAACTTTAGATCTTGTTTGGTAATCTTAGTGTAGTAACCTAACATAGAACCTAGTGTTTCTATCTCCATCGGCAAGCCACTTATCTTTAGATCTTTGATACCATATCAACTCCTTATGATAAAGAACTTTGGACAAATTTTGCTGCAAAGTTTTCTCCAATACATTGAGACCTGTATGACTTCTTCCCTCTGTCACTACTTTTTTAATTCCTCTCAATCTACCCATAAACTTTTTTTTTCATTTTGAATTATTTTAACTGTGTTCATATTCCACCTGATAGCCTGAGATTTTACTTCTTCCAAATTGTTCTTAAAGATCATATTACCATCCCAAGCAAATTGAATCATCTCTTGGTAAGTTTCTTCAAGGACCTAGGCACATTCAAACTTAAAAGTCTTAGGCATATTACTTCTAGTATTATAATTTAAGGATACTAGACTAGGGTGATGATCTAAAAAGTCAAGTCGAGTAAGTACCTTTACCTGGGCGTTTGGGAATTGGATTCTTCATTGATCATTGCTCAGAGCCCTGTCTAATCTCTTATAGATCCGCAAACCTCCAAGGTTGAGAGGGTCTCTCTAAGTATATTTTTAACCCGTTGAACCTAAATCCACAAGGTTACACGCGTTAATTATATCATGAAATATTTCACATTTCCTTGTCGAAGGTGTAACATGCCCTATGTTTCTTTATCCTACTAAGATGTCATTAAAATCACCACCTACAAGCCACCCATAATCCATATTGTCATCTATGATTTTCAGCTCTCTCCAAAGCTTTTTTTCCTTCTTCCCTAAGGCTAGCATAAACTACCGTTAGAATCCAATCCATATTTTCCCCAACTTTATTTTAGCATGTTTAAATTGGAAATGCTCATTGATAATTGTCACATTAAGCTTGTCCGTCTTCCACCCCATGGAAACCCCTCCTGCATAACCTCTTACTTCAAAATACTCAAAACCATCAAAACCTATTTGCTTGAACTTCTTATAGAGTTTTGAAGGATTAATTCTACTTTCGATGATAATGAACATATATGGGTGATTCTCACGCATATACTATTTACAAACACGAATGAAAGCTTTATTACCCGCTCCTTTATAATTCTAAAACTTAATTTTGCTTTGATCTAAAATCAATAAAATTATAGTTTAATTGATGTATCCCCTTGCCATAAACCTGGCGTTTCCTCCACTAATTCCATATTTGAGTTATCATCTTTTTCCACACTCCACGCAATTTTTCTACGTAAACCATTTTCATCTTTGATTTCGATTTCATTGTGATTGTTACTGTTGCAGTCCCAAATGATGAGAGGTGAGCTAGTCCCTAACGTTTCTTTCCTGATAGAACATTGGGACCTAAATCATTTTGGTAACAATTGGTCCATATTATTTTTCTTGCTGGGTTGGGCTCCTTCATTCTCCGGTTGATTTACTCTTTCTCAAACTATCCGACCTTCATTCAAAGTTAACCCATTTACCGGTTCGGTTATCTTGTTTTCCACCAATAAATTTTCAATAACAGTCGCACCTTTTCCATGTGTATCCTCTTTGTTGTTACCTTTTTTAATGCCGTGAGACATAATAACTAAATTCTAATTCTTATTTTTTTTCTATTTCTTTCTCCACTAGCTTCACTCGCATTGGCCCATCAAAAATTTTCCAACTTTCCTCCTTTCATCAGTGTTGCATGATTTTCCTGTTACGTTACATTCCTCACTTTCATCATTAAAGTTATAGTCATCTGTTATACCCCAAATTTTTACCACTAACATTTCCCATCATTGTGCAAATCATCACCACAATATGGATAAATCATCATACCTCATCAGTCTCCCCAAAGATGGGTGAGCATTCACTACTATAAAAAATTAGGGTTTCAAGCCCTCTCTGAGCTTAGACAAAGGATCAATCAAGAATTTACATGATCTTCAACTTGTATAACTTCTCAAAACATCCACAAAGGATCAAGAGGACTCCCACATCAAGGATTAAGCACAAGGCTGCTGCCTTCTAAGTGGATCAAGCCTCAGGATCACCAGTGTCACCAAATTAGGGTTTTGGTCGACCATGGCCTCCAGATGGAAATTTTCCTCTGGGCATGAGCCAATGCTTCAAAGTATAACCTAAACTACTCCATGGAACATCATGGACCCAATCATCAAGTCAATTTGGCCTCAGGGGATGCATTCATCAAAAATCAGGAATTAGGGTTTCTTGACCTAATTCACCCCTAAATTGACTTTTGGGACAAAACATGAGCCAAGACCTCAAGACATGATTTGAGGGCCTCCAATACACAACATTTATCCATTTTCAACAATGGATTGATCCAAGAAGCTTGATTCCCAAGTTTCAAGTTCATCAGAACCACAGTTAAGGTTTCGCGGAAAAAGTCAACTGTATCTTTGACTTTTGACCAAGACATGCTCCCAAACCCTAGGACATGATTCAACACACCCTATAACACCTATTAAATCAATCCATCAAGTTTTATTTAGGTCAAGGACTTGATTTCATAGAGGATTGCACAGTTTGAAATTCATCTGATAAAAAGTCAACTGTGCACAAAAGTCAAAGTTTAAATTTTAGAGATTTTTCACAACTATGGTTCCTTAACCCTAAAATGATGTTAATGTGTGATTTGAATCAACATTCATCAAGAAAAACCAAATAAAGTGGGATAACTTGTAAAAAGGGTAACCATAAAAAACTTAGAATTTTTCTAAGTTAAGGAACAAAGTGGCTAGGGTACCAACTTCCAAGATCATAACTTGAGATCCAAGCAACCATTTGGGCTGATCCAAAAATGGATTTGTAGCTTTCATGGCATACTTTAAAAGTGTCAACTACAACTCATTCCAATTCCTCATGGATTTCAAGTTATGGAATGGCCAAAATCACAAAAAGTGAAAATGTCACTTTTTTCCAACACTTAGTGAAATTTTCACTAAGTCAGAATCTGCCTTCACTTATTTTCAAATGTAGGGGCATTTTTCACTTGGATCCAAAAGGTATCAAAACAAACTATGATTACACATATGTTGTATCATATAAGGACTTTCCAAAATGGCCAAGAACTCCATGAACATCCACTTGGGCCATGGGATATGACAATGGCAATATGCCTTGCTGCAAACTGTCAAGGCAAGGCAGATTTTTGCATTTTGCTCTATTTGAGCAATTTGTGCAAATGACAAACAACTCTATCCATCTGAACACCTCAGGGGGAGACCAAGGAGGGACAGACATTGATCCCAAGCCTCCCAAGTCCTTGGAACTAAAAATAGCATGCCAACCCTAGAAATCCCTAAAGAGGGGACAAAACTCCAATTTTGTTTTGGAGCATTCAATAGATGCACCAAGGTGGCATGGACTGAGCCATTTCCAACTGAATTCAGTCAAGACATATCCAAGACCAAGGGAACCAGCATCCTGTGCCCTAACCTCTAGTCAATGGCTAGAGGAGACTTGAGATTCCAAAATGAAACCATTTGCCAAACCTCTGTAGCAGTTGCCATTCACTATTACTTGCAAAACAAACTTGCTCTACTATAAATAGAGCTCATTTGTGCTCAGTTTGAGTACACCAAAGCACTACAACTGATGCTTTCCTCAAAATCTCTTTCTCTAGGAAAAAATACCTTCTTTAGCAAGGTAACTCTGAGTTTTTGAGTTAGAGAGAAATTCCATCATAACTCATGATCCAAACACATCCAATATGTCACATCTAAGCTGTCCAAACTCTCACAAGTGACCTGTAATACCAAAAGCACAAAGTCCCCTCTCAAAACCTCAAAATAGGGCATTTTTGCATTTTTCAAGCCATGTCTTGATTCAGTCACTTTCCAAACCAGATAAAACCTCAAACACGCTCCAAATATCATCCTTGAACTGTCCCAAATGGTTTCACACATCTGGAACACCATTTGAGAGAGTTGCTATTTTTGCCACTTTGCCCCTTTTGTAAGAAAGGGCCAATTTCCATTCCTGAGGTTTCCAGCTGATTCCAATCATACTAAAAGCTTCTAAGGGATCATTTGAGAGGGTTCAAAGCATCAAAACATTTCTCGAACAAGGCACTTGACAGATTGCCCAAAAAGCTTCAAAGGAAGTAAGCATTCAAACTTGAACTCTCTGAAATATGCCTTGCTTTGAGGTTCACTGATCATGCATCTCTTATACATGTTATATGTGTTGTGTTTGAACAAATTTATCATGCAATTCATGCCTGTACCAAGAGGTAGCTCAGAAAATGCACAAAATGGCCTATTTCAAAACCACTATCGGGTTTTGAGGAGGATTTATTTTCTGGAAAAACTACCACCACCATTGGATTCCTTGTGAAATTCTAGGCCAGATACATATAAATTTTGTCTCCATCCATGGAGAAATGAGGAAGTTATGACCTTCATGTTTCTAACCAAAAACCTTGTCTTGCCTTGCCTTGGCCAGGCCTAGAAAACAAGGCAAGCCTTGTATATTTGTGGTTTTGTTTCAATCAACGGATGTATCACCACTCCAGTGGTAAGGCGTGCGCCCTGTACACAAGAGGTCTGGGGTTCGAATCCCCCTCGCCCCAGATCCTCCTTTTTTACCACTTTTTCATATTTTTCATATTTCTTAGTTTTCATATTATTTTTAATGATTTGAAAAATTAATAACTCCCTCAATTTTAATTAGTTTTGATTGGTTCTTTTTGCAAAAAATCACAAAAAATGTTGAAATATTTTATTCCACAAAAAAATAAAATTTATATTATTTATTTAATATAATTGGTATTTTTGTGAATAAATTCATTTTTATTTGTTTTTAACATTTTAAAAGTGAATATTTATCTTGAAAATCCAAACCAAATGAGTTTTAGTTCATCTTGTGATTAAACCCTCATTTTTCAAACCTTAAACAAAAATCACAAGTGGTTTATTCAAACTTATTTGGTATTTTTATCATTTTTATTGATTTTCTTTAAATATTTACTTTTAAAGGAAAACAAAATTAGGGTTTCTTTGATTTTCACCCTCATCAAACTTTTTCAAATACTTGGGCCTCTATTAGAGTGTAAGACCCATCCCCTTTGTAAATACACAACTTTTTAGGCCTCAGTCATTGTATAAGTCCCAATGTATTTTCAAAAACAACGGCGCGATCGTCGCCTTTTTAACAAAACCAAATGGGCCTACCCTCATGTTATAAGCCCCATTTCTTTCCTTTAAGTTCACTTGGGCCTCTTAGTAGAGTGTAAGACCCAATCCTTTGTAAATACAAACCTTTTTTGGGCCTCAGATGTTGTATAAGTCCCGTTGTATTTTTAAAATAACGGCGCGATCGTCGCCTTTTAAAACAAAACCCTGGGCCTCTCCTTGAGCTATAAGACCCATTCTTTTTCTTTAAAACATTCTTGGGCATCTAATAGAGTGTAAGACCAATCCCCTTTTAACCCAAACCATTTTGGGCCTCAGATATTGTATAAGCCCCTATGCGTTAAAAGAAAATCTCTGCGCAATCGCCAGTTCAAAATAAAACCCTGGGCATCTCCTTGAGCTGTAAGCCCCATCTCTGGTACAAAAACACTTGGGCCTCTAATAGAGTGTAAGACCCAATCCCGTTGTACATAAACAATTTTGAGCCTCGCGTATTGTATAAGTCCCTCTGTACAGGTTTCAAAACCACGGTGCGATCATCGTTAAAACTTGGGCCTCTCCTTGAGCTGTAAGCCCCAAAAATCTTTTCAAAGCACTTTCTCCATTGATTTTGAATATAATATTGTTATCAAAGCTTTCTTTGTTGAACAACTAATAAAACAGCATGGAAGCTCTACAACCGAGTAAGTGTTTACCCGCTTTTATTTATCGCTTTCATACGTATATAATTGTATTGTGGGGCTATTTCACCATAAGTCTTCTTTCACAACCTCTTATATACTCGTCAAATATCAACTGTGTAATACTAGTATAGTTATTTTAGAGTTTTCCCCGGCAACTACTTATAGAACTAGGTAAAGCCCTGTTGATCACTCTTAAAAATAATCAAAACTAGATCCCCATAGGATTATCAGATACAGTCTTCCCTCCTCTTGGGGTTAAACAATATGGAAACGTGAAAGGCAACATTCTCGGTGAACCCTTTCTCAGACTGTCACTCTTAGAAATTGTCAAAGAGACTCTACTCCCCAGAGTTGATCTATTCTCCGTGAATAGCATCTCTTGAGTTTCTTCCAAATTCAAGAACTTTCCTGGCTTGATCTATGCTCTGTGAATAGCATGTCTTGAACTTCTCTTAGTTTGGGGACCCACATGCTTCCTAAAAGCATCCTCGCCTCCTCTTGGGCGTTGTACAAGGACCCTTAGGCTTCTTAGAAGTTCTCATGCCTTCTCTTGGTCTTAATACAAGGACCCTAACGACCTCTTAAAGGTATAAGACAAAACTTAGTCATCCTTTGCTAGAGCAGTCTTTCCAGCGTCAAAAAACTCCGGTCATCGTAGGGTTGATACTCATCCCTTAATGCTCGTGCCTCCTCTTGGGCATTGTACAAAAGATAAAACTCTAGACTTGGACAGTCTAAGACCCTTGAGTCTCAAAGACATTCTCAAGTTCCCTTCAAACATAGGCAGAAACCTGGTCTCTCTCATGAGAGTTCCCCATACTTGGACTCGCTTCAGGATCTCCGAAATCCGCGACACAAAGATAGCCTCCTCTTAGGCTTTGTATAATGATCTTTTCCTCAAGAAAGATAGCCTCCTCTTGGGCTTGGTACAATGATTCTCCCCAACAGTGCTAACCTTTTCAGACTCTCTTGTTGAGTATAAAAGACTCTCTTGTTGAGTCAATTCCCCTTTTAGCCTCTGTCTCGGGCTTCATACGAGACATCAAAACACTCTCTTGTTGACTATAAAAGACTATCTTGGTGAGTCAAACCTTTTTAGCCTCCGTCTTAGGCTTCGTATAAGACAAATCAAATCACTCTCTTATTGAGTATAAAAGACTCTCTTGGTGAGTCAAAACCTTTTTAGCCTCAGTCTTAGGCTTCGTATAAGACAGATAAAACACTTTCTTGTTGAGTATAAAAGACTCTCTTGTTGAGTCAAGCCTTTTAGCCTCCGTCTTGGGCTTTGTACAAGACACCTATAAAAGCACTCTCTTGTTGAGTCAGTCACTTGTTAGCACTCTCTTGTTGAGTCAACCCTTTTAGCCTCTATCTCGGGCTTCGTACGAGACAACACATAAAAGCACCCTCTTGTTGGGTCAATAGCCTCCTCTTAGGCTTTGTATAAGGAAATCTCGGTTGAGTCAATCAACCTTTTAGCATCAATTTGTGCCTTGCTCACAGCATACAAACGTCAATAACTCCTCTTTAGAGATGTCAAATTCTCTCTCATCTAGAACCCTTTTAGCTTCATATCTTGGGCTTTGAACAAGATACAAATCACCTTTAGCTTCATGTCTTGGGCTTTGAACAAGACACCAAAACAACCTTTTTCCTCCCATGGAATAGGAGGAACTACGATCGCTCTGATTTCCCTGTTTCGTTAAACGGGAATACGTATGCATAAGATTGAAAAATCTTAGCGAGCACACTAATCAAAAACCCAAAATCCAGTACCTCCATCAATCAACCCAAAAGCATCAAATCTAAACACAACATCAAAAACCTCACCAATAGTCCAGACACCGCGTTATTAGGCAAAATAACCAAAGTTGGGGCCCACGTCCACATCGCATCTGTAAATCAACAGTTTTGACTATTTAACCTCAGTATGCAAGCAGGGTTAATTGGAGACATCTATTTCACTTCCTTAATCAGCTCAACAGGATAAAAAATGAATCGAACTGTAGTACCCGAGCGATAGTGCTTCAAGACCACAAAAATCGCGCTACAGAAAAATGACACCCACCGTGGGGCCCGATTCTTGTTCATACAATCTTAGGTAGAAAGCCCTGAGTTCACAAAATATCACAGAAATGGCGACTCAGCGGGGAAGTCATTGTCTGTATAGGATCATAAGACTAGAGGTCTAGGATGATTAAGACAAATATATATACTGCTTTTCCTAATTGATATCTGTGTTTATTTTTCTGCTAATGGAATGCGTGTGATGCCGCATGTGGAAAGATTGAGTATACACCTAAGATAGGTGATGGCAATACGGGTAATCTTACTAGGAGTGAATTCCAGCTAAGAGTCCCTGGTCGACCATCAAACTCAGTGGAGACTCCCTTTGCAGATACATTGCTTATACAACTTCGGTTGCTGAAAGTAGTGTGGTCGACTGGGTTATCTGAGAAGCTGAGGTTTTTAGTAGACTGAAACCATTTTGTAGTGCGGAAGCTATCGGAAATAGTTGTCACGCGATACTACCCTCATTTGAGGTCACTCTAGGATACATCAGCTCGCTGGTGATCCGCTTGCTGTTGTTATCCCAAGAGGGGTCAATGATTTTGCGGACAGGCACAAAAAATCACCAGTATAAACCTTTGGGCGGGGGGAGGGGTAGAGCCTTGACTTCATGACACCGACCCTTTGACCCCATGTTTTTTCTATGTTTTTGTGTGCTGCATTCATACATTCATTTAAAAAACATAAAATAAAAATCTTCTCTTCTAGTCTCTCTCTTTTTCAAATTAAACTAAGGCAATGATTGCAAATGTCAGATAAAGAGATTGCGTTATGGATTTTGGTAGAAGAAAGACTCATAAGTATACCTTCAAGGTTCCAAAGGTAGAGGATTTGAGAGGTTTAGCGAGGATGATCACCAACCCTGAGGCTTTTAGAGCTAAGTATGGAGGACTGCTGTCTCTGTTAAGGGTCCATGTAATTGAGGGAATTATGTCCACACTAATCCAGTTCTACGATTCGGTCAATCATTGTTTCACATTCCCGAATTATCAGCTAGCACCAACACTGGAGGAGTATTCTCACCTGACTGATTTACATATTACTGATCAAGCTCCCTTTTTCGGACTAGAAGAAATTCCAAAAGATCAAACCATTGCAAGAGCAATTTATTTGGACGAGTCGGAAGTCAGGACTCACATGACCACTAAGGGTGGCATCCAAGGTTTGCCAGCCCAGTTCTTGATAAAGAAAGACCTATACTTTACCAGTATAGGGAACGTGGCCGCTTTCGAGAGCATCTTTGTGTTCCTCACCTACGAGTTATTTTTTTTTCCTAACATCAATAACTTCGTAGATATCAATGCCATTAAGATATGTCTGATTGGCAATCCTGTACCAAATTTACTCGCAGATGCGTATCATTCGGTACACTTAAGAAATTTATACAGCGGAGGAATGATCACATGGTGTGTACCCTTGCTATACAAATGGTTCATTTCCCATTTGCCTAAGTCTGCTGCATTTTGGGATCAAAAGAATACTTTACGTTGGTCGCAGAGAATCATTTCTCTTACCAACTCTGACATCGATTGGTCCAATCGAATCTATAACTGGATCAGAATCATTGACCGTTGTGGAAATTTCCCAAATGTACCCCTTATAGGAACTAAGGGAGGAATCAACTATCATCCAATTTTAGTTCGTCGTCAATTCGGATACCCGATGAGGCATGTCCCGCGTAATGCTCATCTGGAAGGTCTTTTCTTCAAGGAAGGAGAAAATGACAGGGCGCTAAAGACTGAAATAGTGCATGCTTGGAAACACGTTCATAGGAAAGGAAAAGAGTCTCTAGGAAAACCAGATTGTGTCTCGGTGGAGCCTTATCTCCACTGGGTACAAACTAAAGCTCTCAAGCTGAGGATGTCTTACCCTCGTCAGGAAGTTCTTCCGTTAAGGGACTCTGTCCTTTATTTTATGTCTGACACGGAAAAACTTCAAGTTACTCTCAACAAAGTTCAACAGGAGAGGAGGTCTTAGAGGAACAAGTACCGCATTCTCAATGTGGAGTGTAAGAAAATACAGCAGCTTTTAAAAGATAAGGATGCTCTGATTGAGATTTTAGAGCAACATGCCGTAGAAAATCAGGATGACCAAAGGAACTTGCTCGCTCCTTTCACTTGGCAAAGGAATGACAACCCGACAACGGCTGAAGAGCCCCGGTCAAAGAAAAGGAAAGCACCAGAACCAGCACCTGAGCTCTCCTCAGAGAGGACTCAGGATCCATTAGTTTAGATTTCCTTTTTCAGCACTTTGTAATCTACTGTATTTCCATTTCTGCAATCGTTGAATTGAATAAAATGGGGTTTTCCCACTGTTTGATATTTGTAATCTAATTGTCGAAGTTTAGTTTGAATAAACAAAAATAATTAATATAATCATTGCATATCATTCATCATTCTCACATAAACGCATTCTTCTTCCCTGCGAATCTTACGTTTGTGTCTCGATTCTAGAGTCAAATTGTCTCGTTCGTACAATACTTGGGCCAATCGACAAAAGAAAATGGATGATCTCGAGGAAGAGAACAGAGAGTTGAGAGAAGATGCAAGCTCTGGCAGAAGCTCATATGCAACAACAACGGACTGTGATCTCAGAGACCACATCAACGCCCATAGTGGAGAAGTTTGATCCTAGGTACAAAATGCCGAAAGATTGTCCTTGGGACATGCCTATTAACTATATCCCGGAAGGATATATTCCACCGATCACTGAAGATCCAGAAACTTCAGCAGGAGCCGCTGGGCCTGAAGGTTTCAAACTTCGGGAAAGCGAAGATGCCAGGGGCATGACAGCAACTCTTGAAGGTTACAAACTTCGGGAGGCACCAAGAGTCTCGACCATAATGACTATACCACCGCCCATGGTACACACTGTCCCGGAAGGACAGATTCCACAGATACCCTATGGTGGAAATGAAAGTATGTTTGACAGAATAAATGAGTTCCAGGAACAGTTCCTGGAGATGCAGAAAGATCTGCAAGCCATTCGCGGTCAGGATTTATTTGGAAAGGACGCCGCAGATCTTTGTTAGGTCCCTAATGTGAAAGTTCCGCACAAGTTCCAGGTGCCCGACTTCGAAAAGTACAAGGGTAACTCTTGCCCTCAAAGCCACTTGGTGATGTACGCTCGGCGAATGTCAGCTTAGACAAAGAACCAGGAGCTACTGATTCACTACTTTCAGGATAGTTTAACCGGTGCAGCATTAAAATGGTACATGGGTTTAAACCACACTAAGATCGCCACTTTCAGAGATCTTGGCGCTGCCTTCGTTCAGCAGTATAAGTATAACCTGGACATGGCACCAGACAGAGATCAACTCAGATCGATGTCATAAAAGGACAAGGAAACCTTTAAGGAGTATGCTCAGAGATGGCGTGAAATTGCCGCCCAGATTTGTCCACCTCTTGAGGAAAAAGAGATGACAAACATCTTCTTGAAAACCTTAAGCTCATTTTACTACGACCGAATGGTCGCCAGTGCGCCCAGTGACTTCACTGAGATGGTGGGCATGGGAGTTCGTCTTGAGGAAGCGGTCCGAGAAGGACATTTAGTTAAAGACGCTGGATCATCAAGTAATACAAAATGATACAGTAGTGATCTCCCTAAGAAAAAAGAGCAGGATATTGGGAATATCTCTCTCGGAAAGCAAAGGCGACGTTACCAACTAGTAGCAGTTGTAACTCTTGCTATCAACCCTGCGCCTGTTCCTATGTATCAACCTCAAGTTGCGCAGAGCCAACCTAATCAACAGCAATATCAGCAAAGGACACAACAACCTCTTCAGCAGGCTCGTCCTCCGTACAACAACAACCGTACAACGCGACCACCAGGGTTCGACCCTATACCAATGTTGTACGCAGAACTGCTTCTGTTACTACTGGTTAAGGGGCATGTCCAAACCAAGTCTCCTCATATAGTACCGGAAAATCCGCCTTTTTGGTTCAAAGCGGATTAGACTTGTCCTTACCATCAAGGAGGACCAGGGCATAACATAGAAAACTGTCTTAGTTTCAAATCCGACGTACAAAAGCTTGTTAGGAGGGGGGTCTTATCTTTCAAAGATACGAATCTAAATGTTCTCACGAACCCGTTGCCTCAACACGAGAAAGCTGCAGTCAATTTGATAGAGGGAGAGTCTAACGAAAGCTATCAAATTCATGACGTACTCTTATTGAGGACCAATCTGGTCAAGATGTATCGCAGAGAGAGCGGGTATGGGCATATACCACCTCATAATTAACACCAATGTGATATCTGCTCTAAGAACAATCAAGAGTGTTCTGTGGTGCAATAAGCTCTACAGGAACAATTGGATCTCGGATGGATCCAAGATCACCGAATTCGTGGGGTCAACATGACTTGTACAAATTCCAACATCATTCAGAGCCACGACATCCGGGCGATGAATGTCAACCTGGTGGCTGTTGAAGTACAAATAGAGTTAGGGTTTTAGTTATCGTTCCACAGAGATTGTTTGGTGATATCGTAGCCGTTCTAAAGTCGTAATGTTTCAAACTTTAAAGTAACAGGGGGTTTTAGATTGTTTTCGTAACGTTTGCATTCAAAGTTAATTAAAACGGTAAAAAGATTGTTTTAACGGTTTATAAAAGCATGTCAAGATTAGGGTTCGGCAAACCACTTCGCACGTATATAATCGATACGCTAATGAACTTGCTTGAATGATAAATACAATCACATATCCTCCCAATATGTTTATCTCTAACACATATTGTGAGTTTTGCCATTTTGATCCTTTGTTGATTTCTCACACAAACTATCAAAATGACAACATTAGAGTTCAATATTTATGAACATCAACACACATTGCTATCTCTAGCCAATATACATTGATGGATGACAAACCTAGGTAAAGAGTTGGAGCACATTTCTCAATCATGATCCAACACAAAGAATAAACATAAAAACAAGGTTTATCATCATACATTCATCATCCAAGAGTTCACAAGAGAGGATCAATCCATATACATACAAAGTAACGGTTTTCCTACATCTAACCTTGACACAAAAGGTAACTTAGCTCTCCATTGTCATGGAAGCTAAACAAACAAGAAGATGAAGAAGATTATTTAACATCAATGACGATATCTCGAAGAATGATGCTTCCAATCTTCCTCAAATGGATGCTACAGTGTTCACAAAGTGTTCTTCTCTCTACTGTCAAAAGGATGGAACAAAAGAAATGCAGACATAACTATTTATAAGGGGGCCACAAATCGCAGAGCGCGCAACACCGTGCTGAGCGCGGCCTCATTAATTGCCAAAATGACCTAGAGCCCGCTGAGCGGGCTGCCAATCCGCGCTGAGCGCGCAAGCTACTGCCACTACCTCCTTCTTCGCGCTGGGAGCGCGCTGAGCGCGCTCAAAGCATGCTAAAAAAATCCAAATTTTCCAAAACTGTTTTTGTGCCATCCTCAAGGCTCCATTCTTGACCTTTCCATGTAAAAATCTGCACAAAAAAAAACAAAAGATAGATAGATACGATAAATAATGAAATTAACTAGAAAACGGTTATAAACGGAAACAATGGGAAAAGCATGGATTTACGAATAAAGCTCACAAAAAAAAAGTGCTAAAAACTAATCTAAATATTAACACTTTTTAGCACCTAACAACTGTCCCCAACTTGTCTCTTTGTTTGCCCTCAAACGAAGATAATTTAGAATAGAAGCAAGCAGAAAACAGGGAACAAAATACCAACAAAACATAATGGTTCAAACCAAATAAACACGCACGCAAGTACCGCTCGTCCTTACGAAGAATGAAAATATGTAAATGAACTAAATTCTAAACATCATTAACAAGCACAATTCATAAGCAACAAAAGCTCAAATTAGAATCATCTAATTTTTCGAATGAGCCTAGCTCAATATATCCAAGGGACAAAACACACTCATAGCAAAAGTGTCAGCATCCAGAACAATTCATGCTTTCATCAAACCAAATCACAAGAAAACCAAGGAAACAAAGATCTCTTAAGGGCTTCTAAAGGTTGTAGCTTGGCAAGGTTAAACAAGAAAGGGATATTTGTAAAAGGCCAATGAAACAAAGTGGTTAACAAAAATTATCAACAAATGAAGAACATGCCAATAACCCACTTAAGACCAACCTCATAACAATTCAATTCAAACATTTCTTTTCTTTTCTATTCTTTTCTTATGGTGCACTCTTTCATTTTTTTTTTTTTAAAACAACTCCCTTTGGAGTGCACAGCACAGCACAAAATAGTGCTTCAAGTTCTTTCTTTCATCACAAGAGGCACCAATTCCCCACTCCATTTTCTTTTTCACAAACTAGCACAACTCTCCCCAACTTTAAACCATACTATAATTAATAGGCAATGTTCTTCAAAAGTATGTTCAAACAAAGGGTTAAGTGCAAAAATAAAAGAACTAGAATGAATCACAAGGGTTTTTCTTTAGCATTAACAACCCACTATAAAGGGGTAGATACAAGATTCATTCCAATTCAAGGCTCAACATGGCTAGCAAGTGCTCACACCTCTCATAAGGTAAAATTGAAGGTTATGGTTTTGTGGTTTTTCTCAAAGTCAACAATTTCCTAGATCATTTCAATGTTTCCATGGTTTGCACATTAATACAAGATTAAACATGAATCATACGAGCTAAACAACATTTACAAAATCACTCAATATTTATGAACAAAGGAGGGACTCACATTTGTGGTTGTGTCCTAACAGATTCCAACGTGAACAAAAATTGCTACATGAAGAGAAACTTGAAAATCATGTGAAGCACAAAGTTAAAAAACATACTAACATTCTACCAAGCACAAAACAGAGTACCTTTGTGTGCACCAATTTAGACTTATATCATCACCATCAATGAAAGGTGAAGCGCACACTTAAATGTTCAAAGAAACAACTTGCTTCAACCATCCATTACCTTAAAAATAAAGGGCAAACAACAAAAATTTCCTGTACAAACTAATCATATAAGCAAAAACACATCCGCCCGGATGTTAACTTCATTAATTAACCAAAAAGTTTTAACACCAATTCACTCACATCCGCCCGGATGGAGAATAAAAAGTTTTAACACCAATTCACTCACATCCGCCCGGATGGAGAATACAAAATTCCTACACAATGTAGTCAAAACAAAATCCCAACATAAAAGTTATACCAAAATAAAGACAAAATAAAATAAGGTCTAATCAAACCCAACATCAATCTGAACTAGAGCTAGACGCTCCATCATCACCGTCATCGCCATCAAGGTCACCTTCCCCCTCCGGAAAAACAGGCCTGCCCTCAAGCCAACGAGCATAAGCAACGAGATCATCGCGAGTTCTCAGCTGGTGGTCCACATGCGGCTCACGAATCTGCAGCTGTAATTGCATCATAGAGTCATGCATAAATAATAAAGCTCGCTGATGAGCCTCGTGCATGGCCCAATTGGCCTCAGCACTTGGATCAAAAGCGTGCCCGCGGCCGCGCCTACGGCCACGAGCTGGAGCAGCAGCAGCTACAGGGACAGCCTGCTCAAAATCAATCGCCCCCATACAGTGACGAGTGGCATAGCTATCATCAACAACCTGGAGCTTCACATTCGGGTGGGTAGGCAATGTAACACGCGCCTCATGGCATAAAGCCATAATCAAACCTGGATAAATCAGAGCGCATGCCACGTGATCTCCAAGAGGCGTACCACTGGTGGCGGTTCTCTTCAATTCGCTAGATATAATCCGTCCAAAGTCCACAGTATGGCCCGCCCTGCACAAATGAAAAATCAGAGCCGCCGTCTCCATTGGAATAGAAGAGGTGTGGCTTCTCGGTCGAAGGTTGTAAAGAACAACCGACATGACAAGCTGCGAGACATTATCCAACACCCTCCTAGCAAACTTCTGAGGAGCACCAGCAGCACTTAAAATGTAATTACCCCCTTGTCTGCACAAGGACTCCCTAAGTTGGTCGGCATTCCAGTTCCGCCGAGCCAACGTCCGTCCAAAATCACAAATGTCATCTTCCCCCAGCTGAGGTTGGTCCCCAAGGTAGGTATTGATGGACTCCCTCGAGAAATTGATTGTCTTTCCCTGAACCCATGTTTGAAAAGTGAACGTCTCTCCATCGGACGACAATGCATTAGCATAGAACTCCCTAACAATGTCAATGTTGTACTCAGGGAAGGGAGAACTAAGCTTGTCCCACGGACCACCCTGCACAAAATGACTCATGTTCCTATGGGGACCATTGGGATCAATCATGATTAACCTATCCAGCCAAATTGATCTTTTTTCAAGCTCCACGTATCTTTGTTGCTGCTCTAGGCCAACAAAACGCGTTGAATCAAATTGGCCAGCGGGAGCTCTGCGGTTAGGATTCGACGTCGAACCAACACGCTGCTTCTTCCTTCCTGACATCTGAAAAACAAAAAACAAGAAAACAACGTACAAACAAAATAGTACCACAAATTAGTGAAAACAGCAAGCTAGAATTCTTAAATTATTTAAACAAAATAAATACAATGACAATATAGCAGAACAGAGTTGGGACAAGGGGGGATTTTTCTGCAAATCTCAGGAGCGCGCTGAGCGCGCAGGAGCGCGCTGAGCGGGCTCTGCGAAATGCAGAAAAATTCCCCTCTGCACAGATGGCTCAAACAGAAAGACACAACCCCTAATTTCACTACACAGCCTGTTACAGAGAACTAATCATCAAAAATCAAAGCAAATTACTCTTTCAACAAACCCTAAGTCTAAAATTTCCTAACCTAATTTCTACAATGCTAACTTCTAACAATATGCAAGCATACTAACACAGAACTTCTACCACATAATTTCGTTAAAAATCCAAGAGAAGAAGAAGAACATGGCTATCCAACAATTACAAACAATGTCCCATTCAAGGGTTTCTAAATGAAAAACGAAAAAAAAAATTGCTAAAACAGAAACTTACTATGATTGATGATGATTGTGCTCTGCAGAAAATGAAAGGGAGATGATGAATGGTCTTGCAAATCCAAGGAACTTTGTGAAAAATTTTGAAAGAGAGAAAAAGAGGGAAATGAGAGAAATGAGAAAAATGAGAAAGAGGCAAGGTTTGGCAAACCCTAGCCACTTTAACATTCATCTGGGCCGGGTACACCTCTGTGGGCCCAGAAATCAAATAAATTTTTTTCAAAATTTCGCAACTCGCGCTGAGCGGGATCCATAGCGCGCTGAGCGTGCTCCCCATTGTAAGTATAGGTTCCTTTTTTCAAACGCGCGCTGAGCGCGCTGAGCAAATTCAAAAAATTTTCCAGCAGCAAACAGACATCACCCCCACGTTCAAAACATCATCCTAAACATCATACAACAATAATTTTTCACAAAACACGTCTAAACAGCAAATTCACTAGTAAAAACGATTAAAAACTTACAGTGTTGGGGTGCCTCCCAATGAGCGCTTGTTTAACGTCGGCTAAGCTCGACGGTCCAAGATGCTCACTTAAGAACATCAAGGAGAACAGTACTAGAGGCGCGATCGAAATTTCCAAGAAGGTAAATTTTCAGGCGCTGACCGTTTACGGTCCAAGAATCCTTCTTTTCCAGGTCTTCGATAACCACCGCTCCAAACTCCTTTACTTCCTTCACACGAAACGGACCGGACCACTTGGACTTTAACTTTCCCGGGAAGAGTCTTAACCGAGAGTTAAACAGCAATACCAATTGTCCGGCCTTGAAGTCCTTTTGCCGGAGCTTCTTGTCGTGGTACTCTTTCACCTTTTCCTTATACAACCAGCTTGAGTGGTATGCGGCATTACGCATTTCTTCCAACTCAAGAAGTTGCACTTTTCTCTTGGTACCGGCCAAGTCCTTGTCAAAATTCAGCAATTTTAAGGCCCACATGGCCTTGTGCTCCAATTCAACCGGTAGATGGCAAGTTTTACCATAAACTAGTTGAAACGGAGTTAGACCAATTAGAGCTTTGTAAGCAGTGCGATATGCCCACAAAGCCTCATCCAATTTTTGTGACCAATCCTTTTTTGAGCTAGACACGGTTTTTTCAAGGATTCTTTTTATCTCTCGGTTGGATACCTCAGCCTGACCATTCGACTGCGGGTGGTAAGGGGTCGCCACCTTATGTGATACACCATAGTGTTTTAAAACATTTTCGAGAGGTGTATTACAAAAGTGCGACCCACCATCGCTAATGAGCACCCTAGGCGTGCCAAAACGGGAAAAAATGCATTTCTTTAAAAAATTTATCACCGTTTTTCCATCCGCCCTAGGTGAGGCAATCGCCTCAACCCACTTCGAAACGTAGTCAACGGCTACCAACATATACTCATTTCCAAAAGATGGTGGAAATGGACCAACAAAATCGATGCCCCAACAATAAAAAATTTCTACCTCTTGTATGTTTTGGAGAGGCATTTCATCTCTTTGTCCGATTCCACCAGTTCTTTGGCACATGTCACAACTTTTAGCATGGAGATGTGCGTCTTTAAAAAGAGAAGGCCAATAAAATCCTGATTGAAGGACTTTAGTGGCCGTTCTCGTACCATTAAAATGGACTCCATACGACGAGTTGTGGCAATGCCAAAGAATGCTTTGAGCCTCTTCACTCGTGACACACCTTCTCAACAGGTTGTCACTTCCTAACTTAAAAAAATAAGGGTCGTCCCATACGTAATAACTGGCATCCGAAAGGAACTTCCTCTTTTGGTTCCAAGTCAGGTCTTCGGGCACCCAACCGGTAGCCTTATGGTTAGCAAAATCTGTAAACCAAGGCCTAACTTGGACTTTGAAAAGTTTTTCATCAGGAAATTCCTCTTGGATTTCCTTTTCAGCAATGGTGACCTCAACATTCACAAGGCGAGACAAGTGATCTGCCACCAAATTTTCCGATCCTTTTTTATCTTTTATTTCCAAGTCAAACTCTTGTAATAAAAGGATCCATCGGATGAGCCTTTGCTTCGAATCCGGTTTGGCTAGCAAATACTTGAGCGCCGAGTGATCGGTGTACACAACAACTTTAGACCCGATGAGGTAGGATCTAAATTTCTCAAGCGCATACACTATAGCAAGTAATTCTTTTTCAGTTGTGGCATAATTAATTTGTGCCTCATTTAATACTTTACTTGCATAGTGTATCGCATGGAAATTTTTCTCCTTCCTCTGGCCAAGTACTGCTCCAACAGCATAATCGCTCGCATCGCACATAAGTTCAAAATTTGAAGTCCAATTTGGAGCGATTATAATTGGAGCGGTAACTAACTTTTCTTTTAAAAATTCAAAAGCGTGAAGACATTCATCGTCGAAAAGAAATACCTGATCCTTGCTAAGCAAGTTGCTCAATGGTCTAGCCACCTTTGCAAAATCTGTGATAAAACGCCGATAAAATCCGGCATGCCCAAGGAAGCTACGGATCCCTTTCACGTTGGTCGGAGGAGGCAACTTCTCAATCACTTCAACTTTCGCTCTATCAACCTCAAGGCCTTTGGACTAAACTTTGTGGCCGAGCACAATTCCCTCCGTTACCATAAAGTGACACTTCTCCCAATTCAACACTAGGTTTGTCTTCACACACCTCTCTAGCACAGTTTCCAAATTTGTTAAGCACAAATCAAACGAACCTCCAAAAACGGAAAAGTCGTCCATGAACACCTCCATTGTCTTTTCTATTAAGTCGGAGAAGATGGCTTGAACGCACCGTTGAAAAGTTGCCGGCGCATTACATAAACCAAAAGGCATCTTACGATATGCAAAAATACCAAAGGGACACGTAAAGGCCGTCTTCTCATGATCCACCGGGTCAACCGCAATTTGGTTATACCCTGAATATCTATCTAAAAAACAATAGAACTGCTGCCCGAATAACCTTTCTAACATTTGGTCCATAAACGGTAATGGAAAATGATCTTTTCTTGTCGCGGTGTTGAGCCGTCTATAATCAATACACATCCTCCACCCCGTCACTGTTTTTGTTGGAACCAACTCATTGTTCTCGTTACGAATCACGGTCATTCCTCCTTTTTTTGGCACAACATGGACAGGACTAACCCAAGGGCTATCGGAAATCGGGTAAATCATACCGGCTTCCAATAGCTTAACCACTTCTTTTCTCACCACCTCTTTCATTGTTGGGTTTAAGCGGCGTTGCGGTTGGGCTACCGCCTTGAAATCTTCTTCCATCAAGATACGATGCATGCAATAAGCCGGGCTAATTCCTTTTAAATCGGAAAGGACCCAACCTATCGCATCTATGTTTTTCTTCAAAACATGAATTAGACGGCCTTCCTCTTTTTTTGACAACACGTTACTAATGATAACCGGCTTGTTACCACCGTCATCAAGATAAGCGTATTTTAAATTGGAAGGTAAGACCTTCAATTCAAGTGGTGAATTCTCAACTTTCAAATGCTTTTTTAATTCTTCCGGTTCTACCTCCCAAGGTTGCAACTCTTTGAGGGAATCAAGCTCTTTTAAGCACTCTTCAAGAGCTCTTTCTTCTTCTTCGGAAAATACTTCAAAAGAATCATTAAGAGCCATTTCCAAAGGAGAGATTTCATGTACATGCTTAGAAACCTCCACAGTTGCCTCTTCAATTGCATCGATCCGAAAGCTATCATGTTTATCTTTGGAATGTTTCATAGCTTCGAAAAGATCAAAACAAACCTCCTCATTTTGGACCCTCACCTTCATCAAACCGTCATCCACATCAATCATCATACGTGCGGTTTTCATAAAAGGCCGTCCAAGAATAAGAGGAGCATCATCATCCTCTTCCATATCAATAACAATGAAGTCCACCGGAAAGAAAAATTTGTCAACTTTTACCAAGACATCTTGAGCTAACCCATGAGGATGAGTTGTGGACTTGTCGGCCAATTGTAAAGTCATACGAATGGCTTTCATCTCAATGTTCCCAAGCTTCTTTACAATGGACAATGGGATAAGATTAATGCTTAAGCCCAAATCAATTAAGCCATTTCCAACATAAACGTCACCAATGGTGACCGGCAAAGTCACACGCCCCGGATCAACTTCTTTTTTAGGAAGAGTTCTTTGGATGATTGCACTACAACTCGCGTCAAGAACAATAGTTTCTGGTTCCGAATACCTCCGCTTCTTCGTGAGAATATCTTTCATGAACTTTGCATACTTCGGCATTTGTTCCAAAGCTTCGGCAAACGGAATGTTAATTTGTAATTGCTTGAAGATGTCCATGAACCGCGTATAGTGCCTCTCATTGTCCTTCTTTGAAGGAGCATGAGGATATGGTAAGTTTTGGATCAGAATAGCGCTCACTAATTCCTTTCCCTTCTTTACTCTCCTAAGTTTCTCCTTTTTCTTCGACTCATCACCACTATTATTTTCAACTTCTACCATTTTATCATTTTTATTTTCAACTTCACCTTCACCTTTTTTATTTTCAACTACTTCCTCATCACTACAATCCTCCACAAGACCATCAAGTTTTTCTTCCTCTACATTTTTCTCCTTCTTTTTAACCAACTCCTTCCTACTTCTAGTAACAATCGCCTTGCAATGCTCCTTAGGATTCACTTGATAATTTTGTTGAGAATTGTGTTGTTGTTGGTAAGGTTGTTGTTGTCTACCTTGATAATCTCTTTGATTTGCCATATAGTTCACTTCTTCAAAACCCGGAGGAGGACAAAATCCGGTGTCATGCTCCCCCTTACAAAGTTCGCAACAAGCTACTTGCTTACTTCTGCTTGGCTCCTTCATTTCTTTGATCTGTTGAGTCAAAAGCTCCACTTGTTGAGAGATAAGCTTGTTTTGCGCAAGGATCGCATCGTTAGTTCCCAATTCAAGGACACCGGGCTTCTTTAGAGAGTTGCCACAGCTTTGACTTTGAAGATCGTTTAGAGCCATTCTATTGATAATATCAGTTGCTTCCTCGGCATTCTTTGCCATCAAACTTCCTCCCGCAGTGGCATCCAACAAAGTCTTACAATTCGGTTGGAGACCATTCTTGAAGATATGAATTTGTGTTAACTCATCAAACCCGTGACCTTTACATTTGCGAAGCATGGACTTGAATCGTTCCCATGCTTCATTGAGGGATTCATTAGTGCCTTGAGAGAACACTGAAATTGCTGTTTTTGACTCCATAAAACGGGTATGAGAGAAGAACCGTTCAATAAATTTTTCCTCCAAGACATTCCAATCGGTCATCACGGCTGGCGTTTGATCGAGGTACCACCTCATAATTAACACCAATGTGATATCTGCTCTAAGAACAATCAAGAGTGTTCTGTGGTGCAATCAGCTCTACAGGAACAATTGGATCTCGGATGGATCCAAGATCACCGAATTCGTGGGGTCAACATGACTTGTACAAATTCCAACATCATTCAGAGCCACGACATCCGGGCGATGAATGTCAACCTGGTGGCTGTTGAAGTACAAATAGAGTTAGGGTTTTAGTTATCGTTCCACAGAGATTGTTTGGTGATATCGCAGCCGTTCTAAAGTCGTAATGTTTCAAACTTTAAAGTAACAGGGGGTTTTAGATTGTTTTCGTAATGTTTGCATTCAAAGTTAATTAAAACGGTAAAAAGATTGTTTTAACGGTTTATAAAAGCATGTCAAGATTAGGGTTCGGCAAACCACTTCGCACGTATATAATCGATACGCTAATGAACTTGCTTGAATGATAAATACAATCACATATCCTCCCAATATGTTTATCTCTAACACATATTGTGAGTTTTGCCATTTTGATCCTTTGTTGATTTCTCACACAAACTATCAAAATGACAACATTAGAGTTCAATATTTATGAACATCAACACACATTGCTATCTCTAGCCAATATACATTGATGGATGACAAACCTAGGTAAAGAGTTGGAGCACATTTCTCAATCATGATCCAACACAAAGAATAAACATAAAAACAAGGTTTATCATCATACATTCATCATCCAAGAGTTCACAAGAGAGGATCAATCCATATACATACAAAGTAACGGTTCACCTACATCTAACCTTGACACAAAAGGTAACTTAGCTCTCCATTGTCATGGAAGCTAAACAAACAAGAAGATGAAGAAGATTATTTAACATCAATGACGATATCTCGAAGAATGATGCTTCCAATCTTCCTCAAATGGATGCTACAGTGTTCACAAAGTGTTCTTCTCTCTACTGTCAAAAGGATGGAACAAAAGAAATGCAGACAGAACTATTTATAAGGGGGCCACAAATTGCAGAGCGCGCAACACCGCGCTGAGCGCGGCCTCATTAATTGCCAAAATGACCTAGAGCCCGCTGAGCGGGCTGCCAATCCGCGCTGAGCGCGCAAGCTACTGCCACTACCTCCTTCTTCGCGCTGGGAGCGCGCTGAGCGCGCTCAAAGCATGCTCAAAAAATCCAAATTTTCCAAAACTGTTTTTGTGCCATCCTCAAGGCTCCATTCTTGACCTTTCCATGTAAAAATCTGCACAAAAAAAAACAAAAGATAGATAGATACGATAAATAATGAAATTAACTAGAAAACGGTTATAAACAGAAACAATGGGAAAAGCATGGATTTACGAATAAAGCTCACAAAAAAAAGGTGCTAAAAACTAATCTAAATATTAACACTTTTTAGCACCTAACAGTGGCAATGCCTTCAAGGCAAAGCCAGTATCATAATCTGCTAAGGCACGATTACAATTCCTGTCTGATTTGCTCGGTAAATAATCAGGGATGCTCTTTTGTACAAGAGGCTCTCCAGCGTCAGATGGATCTTGGGTGGATCCAGGACTACCATGATAAAAATCTTTATCAGATCAACATGATCCAAATTTTTGATATTCGCTTGATGAATACCAGCTTGGTGGAATTACACGCTACGCAAGTCCAACTTGGTTTTCTGGCTTCACATAATTATCAGAACTGTAAAGGATGTTGTGAGAGTGACCAAGGATGTTCTCTCGTTCAAAGAACTTTGCAACACTTGTTAAACCACTGGTGGATTCCGATCTATATGGACGAAGACACGTAATAAGTCAGTGTGGTTAATAGGAACCCAACTAGGCATCAAAGTCAGGATGCTCGATCAATGGAAATAGACCTAGTGGGTTACACTGTATTCAAAGCGGACGTGGCCAGGTGCCACCACATAACTATGAACGCTGTAGAGTTTGCTCGGAAAATAATCAAGGATGTTACCTCGTGCGAGCAGCCCTTCAAAGTCAGTTGGACCGCAAAGAGATTCAACCATGTCCAGTTTCGGGATACATTAACTGGACGCCAGACTACTTCCCTGATCAAATCAAAGATGTGGTTGTAATCTATGATCGCGAGAGGACCAAGGATGTTTGTTCCATCATCCCTCTACTGGACGAATCAAAGATTCTTAGCCAGGAACTGATTGAAGTTACTTACGACAGTCAGAAAAATCAGAAGGCTCCTGTAGTCATCTATCTACCTGGACCATTACCGTATAAAACAGCTAAGACGATCCCTTTCAAATACGGTGCGACAATAGTTGAGAATGGAAAGGAAGTTCCATTACCCTCCGTCGTGAATATTGCAGACATCAGTTAAGTAACACGGAGCGGTCGAATCTTCAACAGAGGTGTTGAAGAACCCATTAGAGAAAAGGAACCTCAAACAAAAGTTCCCAATCAACCGGTCGGTCAGTCCAATAATCTCGACCTTTTAAAAAACAATGATGAGATGCTGAAGCTCATCCAAAGGAGTGAATACAACATTGTTAATCAACTGTTACAAACTCCTTCAAAGATCTCTATGTTGTCTCTTTTACTCAGTTCTGAGGCTCATAGAGAGGCTCTACAGAAAGTCTTAGAGTAGGCCTTTGTGGAACAGGATGTGTCAATAAGACAGTTTGATAGCATCGTTTCTAACATCACTTCCTGCAACAACTTGGGATTTAGTGATGGAGAACTGCCAGAGGAAGGAAAAAGCCACAACTTGGCTCTCAATATTACAGTCAACTGCCAGGACGATGCCTTAGCCAGCGTACTGGTAGATACTGGGTCGGCCATCAACGTTATACCGAAGTCCACTTTAATGCGACTATCATTCAAAGGATCCCCAATGAGGGGCAGTGAGGTCCTCTTCAAAGCATTTGACGGATCTCGAAAAGCAGTTATTGGCGAAATCGACCTTTCCATAACTATCGGTCCCCACACTTTCCTAATCACTTTCCAGGTCATGGACATCCGAGCAACATACAGCTGTTTATTAGGAAGACCTTGGATACACCAGGCTGGGGCAGTCACTTCGACGCTGCACCAGAAACTGAAGTTCGTCAAGAACGATCAACTCATCATGGTCTGTGGAGAACAAGCCTTGATCGTGAGTAACCTGTCATTATCTACTTGTATAGAACCCGAGGAGGTTGTTGGGACTCAGTTCCAAGCACTTTCGGCGAGCAATGAGAATCAATCAGAGAAAGGAACATCTATTTCCTCATACAGAGATGCTCTCGAAGTGATCAAAAGTAACAATACAAAGGGATGGGGGCAGCTTGTCATTCCTACTAATAACAAAACAAAGAAGGGTCTTGGTTTTTCCACAACCTGCACCCAGACAACTGCTAACGATGAAAGTTGTCATCCCATTCAGGACTTCTTCCACAATGGAGGTTTCCTTCACCCAGTGCCTCAAGCAGTCCATACCATCAATGAGGGAGATCCCTCCGATACAGATGAAGAGTGGAAGTCCTATCTTAATGAGGACGTCAATATCTCTTAGGAAGAGGTGCATATGCCATTTTGCTATCCCGCACAGAGTCCGAGATTTATACCCAGGTCAGATGTCAGAACGATATACAGAGATTATGACCCGGAAGGATGTCGTGCTCCACCAAAATCATTAGAGGAAGACACTCTGATGAAAGACAACTTTGACCATGACTATTATGGCCCAATGGATGGCCTGCATATCTGGCATCCGTACCCAAGAGACTTGGGGCAAGAAAATCAGCCGAACGATGAAAATCAGCTGAGCATCATTGAACATAATACTTGCGTCCCCACCATGTCATGGGAACAACACTCAGGTCATTCAGAAAATATCTCGTACGATGATGAATTGGCAAAGCTTGCCGGACTAGAATTCATCAACTATGCTTTTCCTGAGGTCAACGTCATCTAGAGAGATGACTCCTCTAGTTCCACAGAAGTGTGGGACACATTAGGACAACCAAGTGGAAAATACGACTATATGGTCAAGTACACTGCTCCTGAAAGCTCTCGTATCAGGCTTGAAGACATCCAGCCAACTGGATGGGGAGATTTACCTGAGAGCACAAATCCTATGCAAGATACAACAGAAGAGTTCGTCTACGACAACTCTGCCTGGGAAATAGATTCCAACGATCCTGCTCCACCAGAAATCAGCGTTATTTCTGAAGACAAATCAAGGAAGGTGCCAGACTTTGTGATTCACCGAGTAGTTCGCCGCCAATGGGTTGCAGTCGATGTTCCGAAGATTGTTCATAAGTCAAAGTAATTGCCATCTTTATCTTAACCTTTCACCTTGCCCAGGTGAAACGAATGTTTTAATAGGGCTCACTTTCTGTAATTATCCCTCTTCGCTTTGCCCAAAGCGACTGAGTTTTGTTTTATAGGGCTGTAGTTTCAAGAATCGACTTGTTCATAAATAAAATAACGTCGTTCTGTAATTTCCGCATTAATTGTTGTTTTCTCTTTTCGCTTTTTCAGAAAATGGTAATCCTAAAAAACAACTCAAATAATAAAAACAAGAATTTTTCAGAAAATACACTTGCACACACTCTTGCATTCTCTCTATCTCTTCTAAAAACAATCATCACGTCATACAGATTGCTTGTTTTAAACCCCGTTGAAACATACGATCCAATGCCTTCTCCCAACTTTGAATTCCCGGTATTTGGGGCTGAAGAAGAAGTTGACAACAAAATTCCAGAAGAGATCTCCCGATTACTCAGAAAAGAGGAAAGGTCCATTGAACCTCATAAAGAGCCGTTGGAAACTGTCAAATTGGGCTCAGAGGAGGCAAGAAAAAAAGTCAGGATTGGGGCACTGCTCAGTCCAATTGCCAAGGAGAGTTTGACAAAGCTTCTTAAAGAATTCCCCAATGTATTCGCTTGGTCCTATCAGGACATGCCAGGGTTGGATACCAGCATCGTGGAACATCATTTACTGTTAAAATCAGAATATCCGCCAGTAACATAAAGGTTGAGAAGAACTCACCCAGACATGGCCATCAAAATCAAAGAGGAAGTACAGAAACAGATTGACGCGGGTTTCCTCGCCACATCAAAATATCCTCAATGGTTAGCCAACATCGTACCAGTTCCAAAAAAGGACGGAAATGTCAGAATGTGTGTAAGTTCCTGGATTGGCTGGAATTTTGGTAAAACAACAAGGTGTTCAATGTTGATGTCATGGTGTTGATGTTGCAGCATTGAGTCTTAGTACTGGGTTGTACTAAGTTGTGAAGGTTAACTATGTTTGATGTCATGGGCTTGATGTCATAACATTGCACTTAACACTGGGCTGTGTTAAGGTTGCTAGTTGCTGAAGTGGATGTCTGATGTCACATAGGTGATGTTGTAACATCAGACCTACAGAACTGAAGCTAATGACAGCATGGTCTTGTTGTTATTAGGGTCGCGTATTAGCTGGAATTGTGGAGAGTGTTGACTCGTTGGATGAGAATATCTTGGGCTAGATATTTTCTGTTACATGGGAGATTTGATTGCAGGTTTGTTGGAGAATTAAAAGGTGGAAGATTTAAAAAGATTTTGGGGATAAAATCTGTTTTAAAAGATTCAGTTTTTAATTAACAAATCTGATCAAATATTGTGACAAATCCAATCCAAATTCAAGGAGCTATATAAAGCGCACAAGACCAAGGAAGAAGGTACAGAAAACAGATTGAAGATCAAGAGCTGGAGGCTTAGAGTCTAGGGTTTGTTTAGAGTACTTGTAATCACACTATTCTAGGTTGAATAGGTGTTGAATTTTCTGTCCTCTCTAGAAGCTGTGAAGCAATAGAGAGTTGTTGATTGATCGAAGCTAGGAAGCAAGATCAAAGGATCTCAAAGAGGTTGTTCTTTGAGTGTTTTAGGGGATTGAGTAGTGTTCTCATATCTAAGTGGTTTCTTAGGTAGAAAGTCACTAGTAGAGTATAAGTTTAGGAGATTGTCAACTGGTGTGTTGAGTCTATAAATTATATCTACAAGTAGTGAATTTCATCCCTGGCTTGGTAGCCCCCAGACGTAGGTAGTTAGACCGAACTGGGTGAACAATTCCTTGTGTTTTCCTGTTGCTTATTCTGTCCATTATTGCAGAGTGTGTTGTTGTGACATCGCACCTTAACATCACATGTCTGGTACCAGAATTTCAATTGGTATCAGAGCAGGCATCCTGTCTGTCTCTGGGTGAGATCTAGGGAAGTTACTTTCTGGTGAAAGATGGACAAAGAGGTTGGAGGATTTGTCAACAGACCCCCTATATTGGATGGCTCAAACTATGAGTATTGGAAGCCTAGAATGACTACCTTTTTAAAGTCATTAGACAGCAGAGCTTGGAAGGCTGTCATTAAAGAGTGGGAAGCTCCTGTTGTGTGTGAAAAAGATGATGCTGGCAAGGATAAAGAAGGCACCTCTAAGCGAAAGCCTGAAGAAGAATGGTCCAAGGAAGAAGATGAGCTTGCCCTTGGGAATTCAAAAGCCCTAAATGCTATCTTCAATGGGGTTGACAAGAACATATTCAGGCTGATCAACTCATGTGAAACTGCTAAGGCTGCTTGGGATATTTTGAAGGCTACTCATGAAGGTACATCTAGAGTGAAGATGACAAGACTTCAGCTTTTAACATCTAAGTTTGAAAGCTTGAAGATGAAGGAAGAGGAAACTATTCATGACTTCCACATGAGTGTTCTTGAGCTGTCAAATGCATCCAGTGCTCTTGGTGAGAAGATGACAGAAGAGAAGCTGGTGAGAAAGATTCTTAGGTCCCTCCCTAAGAAGTATAAGATGAAGGTAACAGCCATTGAAGAATCTCAAGACATCAGCAAGATGAGAGTTGATGAGCTTATTGGATCTCTTCAAACATTTGAACTTGGACTGAATGAGGAAGAACCGGAAAAGAAGCCTAAGAGTATAGCTTTAGTCTCCACTCCTGCAGCAGCTAAAGATGATGAGTCCCAGGAGGATCTGCCTCAGGCTATACTTATGTTAGGAAGACAGTTCAATAAAGTGTTCAAGAAGATGAACTATAGACCTAGTGTCAAGAACATCTCTTCTGACATCAGCAAGTCAAAAGAGAAAGATGAAGAGAAGATTGCTCAAGATAAAGGAGTTCAGTGCTTTGAATGTGAAGGGTATGGACATGTCAAGAAAGTGTGTCCCACATTCTTGAAGAAGCAGAATAAAGGCTTGACAATTTCCTGGTCTGACACTAATAGCGAAGATGAAAGTGAGTCAGCAAAGCATGTTACAGCTTTGACAGGAATTGTTGAATCTGATGATGATAGTGATGGAGAAGTTACCTATGATGAGCTAGCTTCAACCTACAAGGAGTTGTGTTTAAAGAGTGCTGAAGTTTGTCAAGAAAACAAGTGCCACAAGGAACAGATTGCTCAACTTGAGAATGAAAAATCTGATCTGGAATATGAAGTTGTTCTAGTGAGATCTCAACTTGATCAGATGACAAAATCTGTTAGGATGCTGAACAGTGGTACAGCCACTCTTGACAAGATACTCCAGTCAGAACAGGTTGCTGGAAACAAAGCTGGGATAGGATATGTGGCCGAAGACAAAGGTACCTCAGAAGCAAGTACTTCAGGTCTAAAGAAGGAAGAGTCACAAACTGTGCCTCAACATCAGCCAAAGAGGCAGAATCTTACTCCCAAGGAAGCTGATGTTTCACAACCTAAGAGATTGAGAAGAAGACTGGTCATAATCAGAAGAGAAAGCAGCCACAAGGAGTAAGCCAGAATATGCCCCCCCAATATCATAGGAGCATGGAAGCTGCAAGGGTCAAGCAGACCAGGTCACATCCGATGTCTCAACATCAGGAAAACTGGTATGGACTTGGCCTCAACAATGCTGTGCCGTATAATTATGGAAGAAGGAAGCCTCATCACCATGGGAGACAGCCTAGAAGACATCATCCTCAGTTCAAACAGCACGTGTCTCATCAGGTGTCTCAACATCAGGGGTATGGTTACACTAATGATGTGTCTCATTATGGAAGGAGAAAGTCCCACCATCATGGGAGACAATCCAGGAAAAAGCATTCTCAGCTTCCTTATGGATACCAGCATAATAGAAGGCAGGCAAGCAATGTTAGGAGAAGACCACATTATGGATGGCAACCTATGCAGTCTCATCAAGGCAGAAGATTCAGAGAAGAAAGGGTGAGATGCTTTTATTGTGGAAGGCTTGGACATATGCAATACTCTTGCTACAAGCTGCATGGATACCCTCAGACACAGAACAGATGGAGAGAATACAGGCCCAAATTCGTTAAACAATTGGTACAGAATGAGAAGATGAAGTGCTTATTGGCTCACCTGGCTGACAAAGAAGCTAAAGAAGAAACATGGTATTTTGACAGTGGGTGTTCCAAACACATGTCTGGATGTAGATCCATGTTTGCTGAATGTAGACCGTGTCCTTCTCTTGAAGTGGTGTTTGGTAAAGGGAATAATGGAGTTGTAGAAGGTATTGGAAAAGTAAGAGGACCTGAACTTGACAATGTCTATCTTGTCAATGGTTTGAATGCTAATCTGATAAGCATCAGCCAATTATGTGATGAAGGTCACTTAGTCAGCTACACCAAAGACAAATGTGTTATAACGAATGAGAAGGGTGAGGCTGTAATGACTGGTGCAAGATCCAAAGACAATTGTTATCAGTGGATTCCTCAAACTGAAAGCCAGTCTGGTGATGATAAAGAAGATATCAAGTGTAGACATCAGAATGATGAAGGTTCCCTCAAGTTGATGAAGGTCAGAAGAAAAGATGATCTGAAATTAGTCAAGGGCAAATGTTACACATCAGTCCTCACCATTGATGGAAGGATTAAAGGTTCTCAGGAGCTGAATAGAGCAACATCTCTCGAGAGGAAAGATGCTGATGTCTTGACATCTGAACAAATCATCAGAATCTCGCATCAATGTAGTGGTCTGACTGTGAGTAAGTCTAAAAGGCTAGAGATTGAAGAACTCACTGAAGTTATGGGAGATACCAGTGGTAACTATAAAAAATTATATCATCAAGATCTGAAGAAGATCGATGTCTCAGAAGAAAACCTCCC
Organism: Lathyrus tuberosus; assembly: GCA_022829125.1. Taxonomy (NCBI): domain Eukaryota; kingdom Viridiplantae; phylum Streptophyta; class Magnoliopsida; order Fabales; family Fabaceae; genus Lathyrus; species Lathyrus tuberosus. The sequence goes on along the minus strand of JALAZF010000368.1, from coordinate 2,496,225 downwards.
CTGGATGAATAGCTCTGTGTCGAAAGATACAGATGTCAGAGCAGATGCTGAAACATCTCAAGACAAGAGGAGTATTTCTAGCCTCAAGAAGGATGATGAGCAAAGTGCAAAAATGATTCAGAATAGACTAGAGTCTAAGACTGATCCCAATATGAAAATTGACATGCAGAGGACCTCTGATATTGGCTCTATCAGATCTTGGATTAAAATGTCAAGAATAAATACACATCCTCTAGGATGGAATCATGCTGGTCAAAAGATACAAACTGATCTTGGAAGACTAAGAAGAAGAAAGAGGGGCAAAATCAGATTAGTTCTCAGATCTAAGAAGAAGAACAGTCGTAGATCAGTGTTATGTGGAAAGAACTCATGCTATCAACTCTTGTGGAAGAAACGACTGTTGGACTATCACCATGTCAAGAAAGATGTTACAACATTGCAGAATGTTACTCATCAATGGGATGATGAGCAGGTTGATAGAAAAGATCTGGTTAAATACTCAGATTATTTGGTAAATAAAGAGAAATTAGATGATGAGAGCTTAAAATTGGGGAGCGTATTACTTCAAAATTAATTGAAAGATGTTTTATGGTGCAGTTGGCCTATAAGATAATGGTTATTCAACTGCAGATAGTATGGTACATAAAATAGTCTGTTCAATTTTTTAGTGTAGTCTCTCTAAGAAACTCATCTTGGTGCTCTGGTTCTGTTTAATGCAGTACAAATTTCAGCAGTTTAGAATAGTATTGTAAAGTGTTTGACATGGCAACTGAAAAATCTAAAAATAGGATTTTTATTCAATAGTTGAAAATACAAGATTAGACTACATCCTCATGCCAATCTCCTGCATCCAGAAAAGCCTTCCAATCTGCATCCCATTCATCTTCTGAAGGCTGTTGTTGAGCAGAATGGTTCTTACCAGGCTTCATAGTGGTCACTGAAGTCCTGCCAGTTTTTGTTGCTCCTGTAGAAGGACCTGATGTCGTCTGAGATTTGATCTTCTTCTTCAAAGGGTCTGGTTGTGTATCCTCATGCTTGAGGTTCTTGGTTGGTTCTTTGGAGCTTGATTAACTCATGCTTTATTGGTGTGTTGTGCTGAGCATAGGAGAAAGAGTGGTTTTATAATGGTTTGTTCAAATGCTTGGGTTGTATCGCCTGACCAGTCAAGGGGTTGGAAGTTGTTTTTGACTATGTCATTAATAATGTCAGAACATTGTGCTTGGAGACTACATAGGTCTTGTTGCTACTGACAGTGGGACTAGTATTATGTCACCTTGTAGGGCATTTGATTTGGGATAGTTGTCTAATTATGGCTAAAAAGGGGGAGAGTTAATAAATGCCATAAAGAGAAGAGTAGTAAAAGATTAAGGTGTCTAGTTGAAAAGTGGAAAGTGTGCTGATGCAGCTGTGGAGGGGGAGTATAGACAGCATAGTTGTGGAGCTACTGGAGAGTGCAGCAAAGCAGACATCAAGGGGGAGATGTGCTGCACATTGTGAGCTACTGAACAGCTGTGATGCTGGTTCAAGTTTTTGAGGGGGAGCACCAATTGGCTGTTGTCAATAATGAAGATGGTGTTGCAGCAGATCAAGTAATGAAGACTATATGAAGATTGTTAAACTGCTGCAAGTTAAAGTTTCAAAATATTGAAGATATTCCGCTGCTGAAGTCTCTGAAGATGCAGAGATTGTTTTAGCCAAAATTAGCCAAAAGGGGAGATTGTAAGTTCCTGGATTGACTGGAATTTTGGTAAAACAACAAGGTGTTCAATGCTGATGTCATGGTGTTGATGTTGCAGCATTGAGTCTTAGTACTGGGCTGTACTAAGTTGTGAAGGTTAACTATGTTTGATGTCATGGGCTTGATGTCATAACATTGCACTTAACACTGGGCTGTGTTAAGGTTGCTAGTTGCTGAAGTGGATGTCTGATGTCACATAGGTGATGTTGTAACATCAGACCTGCAGAACTGAAGCTAATGACAACATGGGCTTGTTGTTATTAGGGTCGCGTATTAGCTGGAATTGTGGAGAGTGTTGACTCGTTGGATGAGAATATCTTGGGCTAGATATTTTCTGTTACATAGGAGATTTGATTGCAGGTTTGTTGGAGAATTAAAAGGTGGAAGATTTAAAAAGATTTTGGGGATAAAATCTGTTTTAAAAGATTCAGTTTTTAATTAACAAATCTGATCAAATATTGTGACAAATCCAATCCAAATTCAAGGAGCTATATAAAGCGCACAAGACCAAGGAAGAAGGTACAGAAAACAGATTGAAGATCAAGAGCTGGAGGCTTAGAGTCTAGGGTTTGTTTAGAGTACTTGTAATCACACTATTCTAGGTTGAATAGGTGTTGAATTTTCTATTCTCTCTAGAAGCTGTGAAGCAATAGAGAGTTGTTGATTGATCGAAGCTAGGAAGCAAGATCAAGGGATCTCAAAGAGGTTGTTCTTTGAGTGTTTTAGGGGATTGAGTAGTGTTCTCATATCTAAGTGGTTTCTTAGGTAGAAAGTCACTAGTAGAGTATAAGTTTAGGAGATTGTCAACTGGTGTGTTGAGTCTGTAAATTATATCTACAAGTAGTGAATTTCATCCCTGGCTTGGTAGCCCCCAGACGTAGGTAGTTAGACCGAACTGGGTGAACAATTCCTTGTGTTTTCCTGTCGCTTATTCTGTCCATTATTGCAGAGTGTGTTGTTGTGACATCGCACCTTAACATCACACGTCTGGTACCAGAATTTCAATGTGTGTCGATTACAGAGATCTAAATAAGGGTAGTCCAAAGGACGACTTTCCCTTGCCGCACATAGACATGTTGGTAAACAGTACAGCAAAATTCAAAGTTTTCTCCTTCATGGATGGATTCTCGGGCTATAATCAAATAAAAATGGCACCGAAAGACATGGAGAAAACTTCATTCATCACCCCATGGGGTACTTTTTGTTACAAGGTAATGTCGTTCGGTTTGAAGAACGCCGGGGCAACCTATCAAAGGGCCGTGACTACTCTTTTTCATGACATGATACACAAGAAAATCGAGGTATATGTCGATGACATGATTGCAAAATCTAAAACAGAATAGGAGCATGTGACCCACCTGTCAAAGCTATTCGAGCGGTTGAGAAAGTACAAACTCCGCTTGAATCCCAACAAGTGCACTTTCGGTGTCTGTTCAGGGAAACTCTTAGAGTTCATCGTCATCCAGAAAGGAATTGAGGTTGATCCTGACAAGGTCAAGGCCATTCGAGAAATTCCTTCTCCGAAAACTGAAAAACAAGTCAGAGGATTCCTGGGACGTTTGAACTACATTTCCAGATTTATATTCCTTATGACCGCGACATGCGCGCCGATTTTCAAATTACTCAAAAAGAACCAGGACTACGTTTGGACAGAAGATTGCCAAACCGCCTTCGACAGTATTAAGGAATACCTATTAAATCCGCCGATTCTATCACCTCCAGTGGAAGGAAGACTACTGATCATTTACTTAACAGTCTTGGAAGACTCTATGGGCAGTGTACTTGGCCAACAAGACGAAACCAAAATGAAAGAGTCTACCATCTACTATCTGAGCAAGAAGTTCACCGACTGCAAGACTCGGTACACTATGCTTGAGAAAACTTGTTGCGCTCTGGCTTGGGCAGCCAAACGTCTTCGCCAGTATATGATTCGTCACACTACTTGGTTGGTCTCAGAAATGGATCCAATCAAGTATGTATTTGAAAAACCTGCTAGTACGGGAAGGATTGCCCGTTGGCAGATGTTGTTATCAGAATATGACATAGAGTACCAAGCTCAGAAAGCCATTTAAGGGAGTATTTTAGCTGATCATTTGGCTCATCAACCGATTGACGATCAAGAATCAATCGGGTTTGACTTCCCAGACGAATATGTCATGTATCTAAAAATGAAAGACTGTGATGAACCGCTACCCAGTGAAGGGCCAGAACCAGGTTCCCAATGGGGACTTATTTTTTACGGAGCTGTCAATCATTACGGAAACGGAATTGGGGCAATCATCATAACACCTCAGGGTACCCACATTCCTTTCACTGCTAGACTTACATTCAAGTGTACAAACAAGGAGGCCGAATACGAAGCTTGTATTATGGGTCTCGAAGAAGCGATCGACTTAAGGATCAAAAACTTGGATGTATATGGCGGCTCAGCCCTGGTTATCAATCAGATTAAAGAAGATTGGAACACATACCAATCAGGACTGATTCCTTACAAAGATTATGCAAGAAGGTTGCTACCCTTCTTCAACAGAATCGAGTTTCATCATATCCCTCGTGACGAGAATCACATGGCTGATGCATTAGCCACTCTCTCTTCCATGATTAGTGTAGGTCAATGGAGCGACCTACCTAAGATCGACATAATGCGCCTTGAAAGGCCCGCTTACATCTTCACGATTGAAGCAGTCATAGACGACAAACCTTGGTATCACGATATCAAATGCTTCCTTCAGAAACAAAAGTACCCACCTGGGGCACTAAGGAAGGACAGGAAAACCCTCAGAAGGCTGGAAGGCAGTTTCTTCCTGAGCGGTGACTCACTCTATAAGAGAAATTTCGACATGGTCTTGATCCGATGCGTAGACAGGCCAGAAGCAGACATGCTGATAAAAGAAATTCACGAAGGATCCTTTGGCACTCATGCCAACGGACACACAATGGTGAGAAAAATTCTTAGGGCAGGGTACTACTGGTTGACCATGGAATCCGACTACTACAAGTACATGAGGAAGTGTCACAAGTGTTAGATATACTCCGACAAAATCCATGTACCGCCAACGCATCTCAAAGTTCTCACTTCCCCATGGCCTTTTTCCATATGGGGAATCGACATGATTGGCATGATTGAACCTAAGGCTTCAAATAGACATCAGTTCATCCTTGTAGCCATTGATTACTTCACCAAGTGGGTCGAAGCAGCTTCATACGCCAATGTAACCAGACAAGTCGTGGTCCGCTTTATAAAAAAAATCTCATATGCCGTTATGGTGTTCCAAGCCAGATCATTACTGATAATGGATCCAACTTGAAAAATAAGATGATGAAAGAGTTGTGCGCCAAGTTCAAGGTCGAACACCATAACTCATCTCCCTACCGACGCAAGATGAACGGGGCGGTAGAAGCGGCTAACAAGAACATCAAGAGGATCGTTCAGAAAATGGTTGTAACCTACAAAGACTGGCACGAGATGCTACCCTTTGCTCTTCACGGTTATCGCACATCTATCTGTACTTCAACAGGGGCAACCCCTTTCTCTCTAGTATATGGCATGGAAGCAGTGCTCCTCATAGAAGTAGAGATCCCATCAATTCGGGTATTGATGAAAGCCAAGCTTACAGAAGCTGAATGGTGTCAAAGTCGACACGATGAACTGAATCTGATTGAATAAAAGCGAATAATGACACTATGCCATGGTCAGTTGTATCAGCAAAGAATGAAGAAGGTGTTTGACAAAAAGGTCCGACCTCGCGTCTTCAGGAAAGGAGACCTTGTGCTCAAAAAGATACAATCTTTTCTCACTGATTCTCAGGGCAAGTGGACTCCGAATTATGACGGCCCCTATGTGGTCAAGAAAGCTTTCTCAGGCGGTGCCTTGAGACTTGCAACCATGGATGGATAAGAATTTTCCTACCCACAAATGTTGATGTAGTCAAGAAATACTTCGCCTAAACTAAAAAAATGTCTCAGTGGATTGAAAACCCGAAAGGGTGGTCCAGGCAAAAATTAGAGACATAATCAAAAATCATCCCGGTGGATTGGAAATCTCAAAGTACAATCCAGTCAAAAGTTAGGGATACTAGTAAGTAACTACGTCCAACAGAGGCACAACCCTCCGCAGCAGTTACACCATCCATCAGAAAACTCCAGGCAAGGTCATCTTCGACAGAAGCCCAGGATGTCCCGAATTCAAAGTTGGTAGAAGGATCGTGGTCATTATGTTTCAATGTAGCCCTTTTCCCTTAAATTACCATTTTCTAAACTTTGTAAATACTCTGTGGAATCACGCGTTTGGCTGATTTCCATCCTATCAATAAAATTTGAGCCCTTGTGCTTCTGTTTGCAATTCTTATTTGTTTTAGCTTTACATAACGATATTTTAACATGATCAACGATTCTTGAAATAAAACAAAAAAGAATTTACTTGTTAAAAATTTTCTGCTTTTAAAATAAAGATGGCAATTTCTTTTGACTGTTGAACATCGACTGTTTCTCCAAAGGTGTTTGAACCTCGAGGTGCAGAATCAAAGTACTCCTTCTAAACCAGTGCGCCTGAACGAAGGATCAGCTATGTCAGATGCGAATATTCCATCTGACATCCCCGGCAGAGTTCTTATCTCCTAAGCCCGACCAACAGTTGTTCCCCGCAGGGGCTATCTCTCCTAAGCAAGGCAGAATTGCTATTTTGAACCAAATGATACTTTACATCCCCTGTTGTGGCCGAGTATCCAGTTGTGTTCATCTATTAGTTTGTATGTCGTGTCAGTTTTGTCGGCATAAACATACATACATCATGCATTATTGATTTGCATTCATGATCATATTGCATCACTATCACTCTAGTAGGTCTTGTCCCCTAGTGATAAAAGTCCTCTTGTTAATCAAGTTGTCAGTTCTTTCCTCATCAGGAAATGTTGCATCTGAACAATCTCTTCTCCAATTTATTTCTGGATTAGAATTGGCCCTTGACCACTTTGATAACTTGAACCTCTGAAAAACCAGAAAACGTTCGACAAACGTCACTCTTCGCCATTGAAGATGACACCTTCGCTTTCCCAGATTAAGGAAAATCCCCAGAGAAAGCCTCGCAACCAAAGACTCTCAACAACACATTGATTTTTCTCTCCAATAGAGTCAATGTTAATGAAATCATCAACACCTCAAAATTGGGGTACATTGTATGGCATTTCTCCGAGAAGATCTCGAAGAAAAGTATGATGTAGTATCCCCAAGCCGGAAGCAGTCTCTCAAGAGACTCGTTTTCCCCAGTAGAGTCGACAAATGGCGTCTCTAACGGAAAAGTTTGTGCACCTCTATAGCTCAAACGAATGGGTTCCCCAGCAAGTCTGACATCAAATTTTTTCCGTCAAATGGCATCTCCCCAGGAAAATTCGGCGAGAAGTTTGAGGAAAATCGCTACACATAGCGTCCCTTGTCAAGAAAGTTTATTGACAAAAGAAACTTAGACCAGTTCCTTGGTAGGAAACCAGGATCGAGGGGAAGTTTATATCAGAAACATAGACCAGTTCCTTGGCAAGAAACCAGTATCGAGGGGAAGTTTATATCAGAAACTTAGACTAGTTCCTTGGTAGGAAACCAGGATCGAGGGGAAGTTTATATCAGAAACATAGACCACTTCCTTGGTAGGAAACCAAGATCGAGGGGAAGTTTACATCAGAAACTGAGACCAGTTCCTTGGTAGGAAACCAGGATAGAGGGGAAGTTTATATCAGAAAACTAAGGCCAGTTCCTTGGATGAAGACCAGGATTGAGGGGAAGTTTTTCCCTTTTCTAAGCATCATTTCTTAGCAAAAGAAGAAGGATGCGCAAGCTGCCATTCATGACCACCATCAAAATTTTGGGTATGTGATATTTAATCCTCTTGCACCCCGAATGCCCGAATACCTTCGCCATTCACACCTTCGGGTCCAAGAAGATTAAATAGGGGCATCTGTCATACCCCAAATTTTGACCACTAACATTTCCCATCATTGTGCAAATCATCACCACAATATGGATGAATCATCATACCTCATCAGTCACCCCAAAGATGGGTGAGCATTCACTACTATAAAAAATTAGGGTTTCAAACCCTCTCTGAGCTTAGACAAAGGATCAATCAAGAATTAACATGATCTTCAACTTATCTCACTTCTCAAAACATCCACAAAGGATCAAAAAGACTCCCACATCAAGGATTAAGCACAAGGCTGCTCCCTTCTAAGTGGATCAAGCCTCAGGATCGCCAGTGTCACCAAATTAGGGTTTTGGTCGACCAGAGCCTCCAGATGGAAATTTTCCTCTGGCCATGAGCCAATGCTTCAAAGCATAACCTAAAATACTCTATGTAACATCATGGACCGAATCATCAAGTCAATTTGGCCTCAGGGGATGCATTCATCTAAAATCAGGAATTAGGGTTTCTTGACCTAATTCACCCCTAAATTGACTATTGGGTCAAAACATGAGCCAAGACCTCAAGACATGATTTGAGGGCCTCCAATACACTACATTGATCCATTTTTAACAATGGATTGATCCAAGAAGTTTGATTCCCAAGTTTCAAGTTCATCAGAACCACAGTTGGGGTTTCGGGGAAAAAGTCAACTGTATCTTTGACTTTTGACCAAGACATGCTCCCAAACCCTAGGACATGATTCAACATACCCTATAACACCTATGAAATCAATCCATCAAGTTTGATTTAGGTCAAGGACTTGATTTCATAGAGGATCACACAGTTTGAAATTCATCTGATAAAAAGTCAACTGTGCACAAAAGTCAAAGTTTGACTTTTTGAGATTTTTCACAATTATGGTTCCTTAACCATAAAATGATGTTAATGTGTGATTTGAATCAATATTCATCAATAAAAACCAAAGAAAGTGGGATAACTTGTAAAAGGGGTAACCATTTGGGCTGATCCAAAGATGGTTAGGGTACCAACTTCCAAGGATCATAACTTGAGATCCAAGCAACCATTTGGGCTGATCCAAAGATGGATTTGTATCTCTCATGGCATAATTTAAAAGTGTCAACTGCACCTCATTCCAATTCCTCATGGATTTCAAGTTATGGAATGACCAAAATCACAAAAAGTGAAAATGTCACTTTTTTCCAACACTTAGTGAAATTTTCACTAAGTCAGAATCTGCCTTCACTTTTTTTCAAATGTAGGGGCATTTTTCACTTGGATCCAAAATGTATCAAAACAAACTATGATTACACATATGTTGTATCATATAAGGGCTTTCCAAAATGGCCAAGAACTCCATGAAAATCCACTTGGACCATGAGATATGACAATGGCAATATGCCTTGCTGCAAACTGTCAAGGCAAGGCAGATTTGTGCATTTTACTCGATTTGAGCAATTTGTGCAAATGAAAAATAACTCTATCCATCTAAACACCTCAGGGGGAGACCAAGGAGGGACAAATACTGATCCCAAGCCTCCCAAGTCCTTGGAACTAAAAATAGCATGCCAAACCTAGAAATCCCTAAAGAGGGGACAAGACTCCAATTTTGTTTTGGAGCATTCAATGGATGCACCAAGGTGGCATAGACTGAGCCATTTCCAACTGAATTCAGTCAAGACATATCCAAGACCAAGGGAACCAGCAGCCTGTGCCCTAACCTCTAGTCAATGGCTAGAGGAGACTTGAGATTCCAAAATGCAACCATTGGCCAAACCTCTGCAGCAGTTGATATTCACTATTGCTTGCAAAACAAACTTGCTCTACTATAAATAGAGCTCATTTGTGCTCAGTTTGAGTACACCAAAGCACTACAACTGATGCTTTCCTCAAAATCTCTTTCTCTAGGCAAAAATACCTTCTTTAGCAAGGTAACTCTGAGTTTTTGAGTTAGAGAGCAATTCCATCACAGCTCATGATCCAAACACATCCAATATGTCATATCTAAGCTGTCCAAACTCTCACAAGTGACCTGTAACACCAAAATCACAAAGTCCCCTCTCAAAGCCTCAAAATAGTGCCTTTTTGCATTTTTCAAGCCATGTCTTGATTCAGTAACTTTCCAAACCAGATAGAACCTCAAACACACTCCAAATATCATCCTTGAACTGTCCTAAATAGTTTCACACATCTGGAACACCATTTGAGAGAGTTGCTATTTTGGCCACTTTTGTCCATTTTGCAAGAAAGGGCCAATTTCCATTCCTGAGGTTTCCAGCTGATTACAATCATCCTAAAAGCTTCTAAGGGATCATTTGAGAGGGTTCAAAACATCAAAACATTTCTGGAACAAGGCACTTGACAGATTGCCCAAAATGCTCTAAAGGAGGTAAGCATCCAAACTTGAACTCTCTGAAATATGCCTTGCTTTGAGGTTCACTGATCATGCATCTCTTATACATGTTATATGTGTTGTGTTTGAACCAATTTATCATGCAATTCATGCCTGTACCAAGAGGTAGCTCAAAAAATGCACAAAATGGCCTATTTCAAAACCACTATCGGGTTTTGAGGAGGATTTATTTTCTGGAAAAACTACCACCACCATTGGATTCCTTGTGAAATTCTAGGCCAGATACATATAAATTTTGTCTCCATCCATGGAGAAATGAGGAAGTTATGACCTTCACGTTTCTGACCAAAAACCTTGTCTTGTCTTGCCTTGACCAGGCCTAGAAAACAAGGCAAGCGTTGTATATTTGTGGTTTTGGTCAATCAACGGATGTATCACCACCCTAGTGGTAAGGCGCGCGCCTTGTACACAAGAGGTCTGGGGTTCGAATCCCCCTCGCCCCAGATCCTCCTTTTTACCACTTTTTCATATTTTTTCATATTTTTTAGTTTTCATATTATTTTTAATGATTTGAAAAATTAATAACTCCCGCAATTTTAATTATTTTTTATTGGTTCTTTTTGCAAAAAATTACAAAAATGTTGAAATATTTTATTCCACAAAAAAATCAAATTTATATTATTTATTTAATATAACTGGTATTTTTGTAAATAAATTCATTTTTATTTGTTTTTAACATTTTAAAAGTGAATATTTATCTTGAAAATCAAAACCAAATGAATTTTAATTCATCTTGTGATTAAACCCTCATTTTTCAAACCTTAAACAAAAATCGCAAGTGGTTTATTCAAACTTTTTTGGTATTTTTATAACTTTTATTGATTTTCTTTAAATATTTACTTTTAAAGGAAAACAAAATTAGGGTTTCTTTGATTTTCACCCTCATCAAACTTTTTCAAACACTTGAGCCTCTATTAGAGTGTAAGACCTATCCCCTTTGTAAATACACAACTTTTTGGGCCTCAGTCATTGTATAAGTCCCACTGTATTTTCAAAAACAACGGCGCGATCGTCGCTTTTTTAACAAAACCAAATGGGACTACCCTCATGTTATAAGCCTTATTTCTTTCCTTTAAGTTCACTTGGGTCTCTTAGTAGAGTGTAAGACCCAATCCTTTGTAAATACAAACCTTTTTTGGGCCTCAGATGTAGTATAAGTCCCGTTGTATTTTCAAAATCACGGCGCAATCGTCGCCTTTTAAAACAAAACCCTGGGCCTCTCCTTGAGCTATAAGACCCATTATTTTTCTTTAAAACATTCTTGGGCCTCTAATAGAGTGTAAGACCCAATCCCCTTTTAACCAAAACCATTTTGGGCCGCAGATATTGTATAAGTCCCTCTACGTTAAAAGAAAATCTCTGCGCGATCGCCAGTTCAAAATAAAATCCTGGGTCTCTCCTTGAGCTATAAGCCCCATCTCTGGTACAAAAACACTTGGGCCTCTAATAGAGTGTAAGACCCAATCCCGTTGTACATAAACAATTTTGGGCCTCACGTATTGTATAAGTCCCTCTGTACAGGTTTCAAAACCACGGTGCGATCATCGTTAAAACTTGGGCCTCTCCTTGAGCTGTAAGCCCCAACAATCTTTTCAAAGCACTTTCTCCTTTGATTTTGAATATAATATTATTATCAAAGCTTTCTTTGTTGAACAACTAACAAAACAGCATGGAAGCTCTACAACCAAGTAAGTGTTTACCCGCTTTCGCTTTCATATGTATATAACTGTATTGTGGGGTTGTTTCATTGTAAGTCTTCTTTCACAACCTCTTATATACTCGTCAAATATCAACTATGTAATACTAGTATAGTTATTTTAGAGTTTTCCCCGGCAACTACGTCTAGAACTAGGTAAAGCCCTGTTGATCACTCTTAAATACAGTCAAAACTAGATCCCCATTGGTTTACCAGATACAGTCTTCCCTCCTCTTGGGGTTAAATAATATGGAAACGTGAAAGGCAGCATTCTCGGTGAACCCTTTCAAGAACTTTCCTGGCTTGATCTATTCTTTTTGAATAGCATGTCTTGAACTTCTCTTGGTTTGGGGACCCACAAACTTCCTAAAAGCATCCCCGCCTCCTCTTGGGCGTTGTACAAGGACCCTTCGGCTTCTTAGAAGTTATCATGCCTTCTCTTGGGCTTAATACAAGGACCCTGACGACCTCTTAAAGGTATAAGACAGAACTTAGTCATCCTTTGCTAGACCAGTCTTTCCAGCGTCAAAAAACTCCGGTCATCCTAGGGTTGATACTCATCCCTTAATGCTTGTGCCTCCTCTTTGGCATTGTACAAAAGATAAAACTCTAGACTTAGACAGTCTAAGACCCTTGAGTCTCAAAGACATTATCAAGTTCCCCTCACACATAGGAAGAAACCCGGTCTCTCTCATGAGAGTTCCCCACACTTGGACTCGCTTCGGGATCTCCGGAATCTGCGGCAGAAAGATAGCATCCTCTTAGGCTTTGTATAATGATCCTTTCCTCAGGAAAGATAGCCTCCTCTTGGGTTTGGTACAATGATTCTCCCCAACAGTGCTAACCTTTTCATACTCTCTTGTTGAGTATAAATGACTCTCTCGTTGTGTCAATTCCCCTTTTAGCCTCTGTCTCGGGCTTCATACGAGACAGCAAAACACTCTCTTGTTGAGTATAAAAGACTGTCTTGGCGAGTCAAACCTTTTTAGCCTCCGTCTTAGGCTTCATATAAGACAGATCAAATCACTCTCTTGTTGAGTATAAAAGACTCTCTTGGTGAGTCAAAACCTTTTTAGCCTCCGTCTTAGGCTTCACATAAGACAGATAAAACACTATCTTGTTGAGTATAAAAGACTCTCTTGTTGAGTCAAGCCTTTTAGCCCCCGTCTTGGGCTTTGTATAAGACACCTATAAAAGCACTCTCTTGTTGAGTCAGTCACTTGTTAGCACTCTCTTGTTGAGTCAACCCTTTTAGCCTCTATCTCGGGCTTCGTACGAGACTACACATAAAAACTCCCTCTTGTTGGGTCAATAGCCTCCTCTTAGCCTTTGTATAAGGAAATCTCGGTTGAGTCAATCAACCTTTTAGCATCAATTTGTGCCTTGCTCATAGCATACAAACGTCAATAACTCCTCTTTAGAGATGTCAAATTCTCTCACATCCATAACCCTTTTAGCTCATATCTTGGGCTTTGAACAAGATACAAATCACCTTTAGCTTCATGTATTGGGCTTTGAACAAGACACCAAAACAACCTTTTCCCCCCCATAGAATAGGAGGAACTACGATCGTTCTGATTCCCCTGTTTCGTTAAACGGTAATACGTAGGCATAAGATTGAAAAATCTTAGCGAGCACACTAATCAAAAACCCAAAATCCAGTACCTCCATCAATCAACCCAAAAGTATCAAATCTAAACACAACATCCAAAACCTCACCAATAGTCCAGACACCGCGTTCTTAGGCAAAATAACCAAAGTTGGGGCCCACGTCCACATCGCATCTGTAAATCAACAGTTTTGACTGTTTAACCTCAGTATGCAAGCAGGGTTAATTGGAGACATCTATTTCCCTTCCTTAATCAGCTCAACAGGATAAAAAATGAATTAAACTGTAGTACCCGAGTGATAGTGCTTCAAGACCACAAAAATCGCGCTACATCATCATCACCATTGATTCCAATTAACTCCTCATCAAGAGCATTAAACCTAGACCCTTGACTCCACGTTCTTGCATTGATTATAGCCGTCTTCCCAGTGTACCACTCGTAGATGCTAATTGCCATTCCTTTATAGTGTCTTTCTTGTTTCTGTGTGCCCTTCTTGTCTTTTTAAATACTGACCATGGACTTAAGTTCCTGTTAGATGTCAAACATGTTATATATTTGTATCTGATCCTTGGCATTTTTCAACACCTTTCTGTGTTTAATTGTTGATTTTTGGAGTTACTTGTTGTTGTTCTTCATGCATTGTATTTATACCTTTGGTGCTTGTAATGTGTGTGTTATTGTACAGAAAAGTGCACTAATTGATCAAGGAATTGAGACACAAAGAGATGCAATAAGCTGCCAAAGAAAGAGGAAAACAACAGGGTGTTCGCTTTGCGAACTCTGGCGAAGGTGCCAGCGAAGGTTCGCTTTGCGAATAGCAGCGAGGCTCCCAGCGAATAGGTCCAGAATGTCATGGATGGAAAAGAACCTAACGTTCACTTTGCGAACGCCCAGCGAATGTTCGCTGGTTTGTTCGCTGTGCGAAGGACCTGGCGAATGGAGGCACTGGAAAAAGGACCCTAAATTCGCTTTGTGAATGTGTTGGCGAATGATTCACTGTGCGAATGAATTGTTCGCAGTGCGAACCCGTGACATCAGCCTGGGGCGGTTTAACTCTCAGAGGCACTTAAGGTGCCATTTTCTCTCATTCGCTAGGCGAATGATTCATTCGCAGTGCGAATTCTGCAGAATTCAAGTGTTGTATAAATAGATTTTCACTTTTCTTGAAAGAAGGACTTTTACTTTTTTCACACAAAAACATAGTTTTCTGTATTTTGATCATCCAAGAGGGAATTTTCACCTAGAGAAGCTGAAGTCACATCCATTCTCGATTAGTCGACGTGGATGTTCATTCATCTCCTCTTGAAACTTGTCATCCAAGCTACCATGAGAATGAGTAGCTAAACACTCTTGTGTTAAGGTTAGATGTAGTTGATCTTGATCATATGTATTTCTTTCGATCTTTTGTATATGAACAAGGTTATTGATCAATATAGATGAAGTTATTTGCTCTTAATGATTTATGTGTGGTTTGTATTGCTCTAGACATAGATTTTGCAAATCATGACCTAATAATTTTATCTCTTAAAAACCAAACTCTAGACATAGATTTGGGATTTGTTATTCGCTTTGTGTTGATCTTAACGATTGTTGTTTAGATTGTTAGCGTGAGACATCATCTAACGGTCTAAACAACGATACTCACGAATTTGCTTTAGACATAAACTTAGTCGAGAGGATACGCAGTTGTATTGGTCGGAAACTAAGTTCATATGCTTGATTAATCGAATATGTGTGAGAAGGATTAACGAAACCTAACCTTGACATGCTTTTCTAAAAACCGTACAAACTCTTTGCTACCATTTCATGTTAACCAAAATTGAGAACCATTTGAAACTCTTGAACTTAAAACATTGTGACTATTGAACGGCAAGCATCTAATATCGCACAATCCTTGTGGAGACGATAAAAACACCCCCTAATACTATTTCAACAGTTCCCTATCGAAGTTTTATCATTCTTCCTCACTTCCCCATTGACGTCTAGATCCTTTACTCTATCTTCCGATATCAAAACTTCCTTTTTCTCCTCGCATCCTTTAGTATAATGACTAAATCTTGACCTATAATATTAGAGGATGCGGTAATAGTTCAAAGAGAAGAAGAGTAAGGGCTTTAATAAAAAAGGAAGATGTGGATTTGATTTTCATTCAGGAAACCAAATGTGTCAATATGACAGAAGACATAGCAGTTAGTTTATGGGTTGATAACAAATGTATGTGGACGGCGTCTGATTCCATTGGTCTATAAGGAGGCATTCTCACGATTTGGAGAAGTAACCTGATGGAGCCTATTAGCAGTTTTAAGGATAGTGGATTTTTTGGGGTGAATGCAACTTGGCGAGGTATAAATTGTTACTTCTTGAATATTTATTCCTTATGTTCTAATGCTGAAAAAAGAATTCTTTGGGGTAAAATTCTGCACCTAAAGAATACGATGGCGGAAGGAGAATGGATCATTGGAGGTGATTTCAATGCCATCAAAAACAGGAAGGAAAGAATTGGATACAACAATCATTGCAGGAAAATTACTGAAGAATTCAACGAGTTTATTGAACTGTCAAGCTGTATTGACGTACCTGTTAGTGGCAACAAATATACATGGTTTAATGCTTCGGGGTCATCGTGTAGTAGACTGGACAGGTTTCTAATTTCTCCTGGCTTACTTAACATCTGGAATACGGTGACACAGAAGGTTGGTAGCAGAGACATCTCAGATCATAGCCCTGTTTCATTAGTGGCTAGGAAAATTAGCGGGGGTCCAAAGCCGTTCAGAACACTAAACTGCTGGTTTAAGCATCATGAGTTCATGCAGTTTGTTAAAAAGGTTTGGGAAGAACACGAAGTTAAAGGAAAACCTTATTTTGTTTTATCAAATAAGTTACAGTACTTACGATGCCGGTTAAGATGGTGGAATGCCAAGGTGTTTGGATCGCTAAATACAAAAATAAATGAGAACATTGATATTATTAATGATACAGAAGATAAGATAGTGCAGAACAATGGAAGTTGCAGCAACTCTTCATTATTGAGTAGAAAGAGGGCAGAGGATGATTTGTGGAAGAAATTGAGAACAAAAGAAAGCATCCTGAAACATAAGGCGCATATAAACTGGATCAAGGACGGAGATCTAAACTCAAGATTCTTTCATGCTCCAATTAGACAGATATACAGGTCAAATGCCATTCGTTATGTCAATGTTGAGGGGTGATACATTGAAGACGTTGCAGGTGTTAAGGATGCTGCTGCAAGTCACTTTGAACACAGGTTTCAAAAAGTTCAAAGAACTATGCCATGCATAGGGAGTATGGGATTTAAAAAGTTGACGGAGGCTGAAAGTTCTGCATTAGAGAGTCCTTTTAATGCTGAAGATGTTAAGAGAGTTGTTTTTTATTGTGACGGCGACCGAAGCCCCGGACCAGACGGCTTCAATTTGAAATTTTTGAGGATGTGCTGGGGGGTCTTAGGGAATGATTTTACCCTGTGTATATTGGAATATTTTGAGACTAGCCATATGCCGAAAGTCTTCTCATCTTCTTTCATTGTTCTGATTCCTAAAAGGGAAGAAACAAGAGGATTAAATGATTTCTGTCCCATCTGCTTGATCAGTTCAGTTTATAAGGTGGTGGTAAAGCTGATGGCGGGCAGAATTTAGACTGTTATGGATGAAATCGTCACGGAAACTCATACTGCTTTTATAAAAGGCAGGAATACTCTTGATGGAGTGTTAGTGTTGAATGAATTAATAGATTATGCAAAGAGAAACAATACAAGAGCTATGATGTTAAAAGTTGACTTTGCAACGGCATACGATCGTGTGGAGTGGAGTTTCTTAAAAGACATTATGCAGATCATGGGATTTGGGAGTAAGTGGATGTCGTGGATTGAAGGTACAGTGATGAATAATTTTATGTCAGTGCTTGTCAACGGTAGTGCCACACGGGACTTCAGGGTCACCAGGGGTCTCCATCAGGGAGACCCTTTGTCTCCATATATTTTTACTATTGTAGCAGAGGGATTTACAGTTCTGGTTCAGAGAGCCGTCAATGAGGCGATATTCAAAGGAATAAAAATTGGAAATAGGGGGTCATATGAGCTTCTCCAATATGCAGATGATACGGTGATTGTAGAAGAAGGATCATGGAGCAATTCATGGACAATCAAGGCAATTCTCAAGGGATTTCAGTTGGTCTCTGGCTTACATGTCAATTACAAGAAAAGTGCGTTATATGGAATTGGCACGGATGATGGTTTTTTTGAAAGCGGCTGCAACTTTTCTGGGAGTTCAAATTGATGGCTTCCCGTTCAAATTCCTTGGTGTATACGTAGAAGGTAATCATAGACGATTATCGTTTTGGAAGCCTATCATTGATAAGGTTCAGGTTGGTCTCGCAACTTGGAAAGGCAGATTTGTATCAATGGCAGGTAGGGCAACAATAATTGACTCTGTATTATCCAATATTCCAATGCATTTCATGTCGGTTTATCTCATGCAGGTCAAAGTTGTGAAGATATTGAAGAGCATTCAACAAAAAATTCTATGGTATGGATCCGTGAAGGAGAAAGGCATATCTTGGATTAAATGGAATGTTGTTTGTCAACCTAAAGAGATGGGGGGACTTGGTATAAAGAATGTTAAAAGTTTTAACATTGCACTGGTAGCAAAATGGTTATGGAAACTGCTGAGTTTTAAAGGCAGGTTATGGCAAGGTCTGCTAGAAGCCAGATATCAAGATTACATCATGGATTTTCATTTGGGATTTTTGCCTAATTACTCAACTGGTTCATCTTTGTGGTGGCGTGACATCTTTGGCATTCTGAATGGGTTCGGAAATGATGGATTCATGAAGTATATTAGATAAAAGGTTAACAGAGGGAATGACGTTTTGTTCTGTTTATCAAATTGGTGTGGTAGTGACTCCCTTAGACAATTGTTTCCAAATCTGTGGGAGCTGTCTAATAACAAATTTGGAAGGGCAGTGGAGTTTGTAGATCATGACAGGATCTCTGGGCAGTGGAAGCTGGATTTTAACGGTTCTGAAATGTCGGCATCATACATGTTGGAGAGGGATGCTTTGTTCCTACTGCTGCGTAACCAAAGAGGCAGCCCTTCTAACGTCGATGAATGCGTCTGGGTTGGTGATGAATACCAACTCTTCTCATTTTGCAGTGCATATCAGTTGTTGGAGGAGGCTCAAGGTGTTCGGTTAAAAAGTGAGGAGCAGTTAGCAGCGTTTAAAATTTTGTGGTTATCTATATCTCCTCCTAAGGTTCAGACATTTGGTTGGAGGATGTTACACGACAGATTACCTACGCATCAAAACTTATGCATTCGAGCTATTTTATCAAATTTGCATAATAGCACCTTGTTAACCCTCATTTTCGACGCTAGGAAAATCAAAGATATTTTAAGTTAAAAAACTATTTTCAACGTAAAGAAGGCTTCGACCCAGTTTTGGTGAAGCCTGAGTCGAATAGAGGTTTTAGAAACCTCAAAAAATGGCTAAGTGTTGGGAAAGGTTTCGACCATGGGAATATTGAAACACACGCTGCAGCTGTTATACTAAGGCTGGAGGGAATTTCCAATGTTTGAAATTCAAATAGGAGCAGTTGTGAACGTGGGAACAATTGAGGCCAAGGAGAAGGCGCCAAAGGGACACGTCTGAAGCAATAACCACCACTTAGTATTTATTTCTTTACACTATATATAGGATTTAGTTCTATGTAATAGGGGTGTTCATATTTTTGTACAAGTTACTCAAAGAAACTCAAAGTACTCGCGTGTAGAGAAACAAGTTCGTGAGAATGTACGTAATGTAACACCACTTTCTTTCATCAATACAATTTATCTTCATCATGTTTAAGATTCAGCCATTTACTTTCCATGCCTTTACAATTTCTTGAACTTTATCTTCCATGCCAAATTTACTTTCAAAGTCATTTAAACTTTCTGCATTTACCTTCGACTGCACTTTTACATTCAAGCATTTAATCGTCAAGCATTTACTTTTCAAAGTCTTTTATTTTCAAGAACGTGGAGTTCACCTTTAATTCATTGCATTTATTTTCAAAGTCCTTTATTTTTCCTGCACTTTACCTTCGACAGCACTTTTATCATTCCAGCCTTTACTTTTCAAGAACGTGGAGTTCGTCGCATTTTACTTTCAAAAGTCTTTACATTTCTGCATTTTATCTTTGAAGCCATTTATTTCCTTGCTATTTACATTCGACAGTCATTTACTTTCTTGCACTTTTTACATTCAAGAACGTGGAGTTCAAGCACTTTTACTTTGTTGCAATTTACCTTCATGCATTTTGTATCAATTCAAGCCTTTACTTTCAAAGCTTTTTACTTATTGTCATTTCCTTTCGACGCCTTTAATTTCTGCATCCTTTATTTACAGCCCTTTAGATTTCAAGCCTTTACTTTACCCTATTGCAAGTAGTCGAACGTGAAGTTCAGTTAGATTTTTATTTCAGCATTGTCGAACGTGGAGTTCAATTTACATTCTCTTTATTTATCATTGTCAGTTACATTTTCTCTCAAATTTAGCACATGTCCTAGGATTTGTGTGGTCGATCCTGCAAGTTAGTCAGTTTTCGTTTAAGATTGATAGACCAGAGGTTGTTTACCAAAATTCACAGTAAACAAAATGGCACGCCCAGTGGGACCCAGTGCTAAGTTTTATACTTTTTGTTAACTTTATCTTTCTTGGTGAAGAAATACTTTCGTTGTATGATATTGAGAAGTGGAAAGTTAGCCACAACAAACGAAGGAATACCAAAGAGAAGATACACTAAGAGAATGGCAACTAATGCTAACCAGCAAGTTGATCCTCAAGGGAGTATTTCAAACACTCAGTCAAGTAGCAGTATGGGGTCTCAAAGCACACCATCACCAGTGTCTTCGACAGGAGGACAGACGTCATCTCCATTAGTAGTGTCTTAACCAGGATCAACATACACAAAATCATATACTCAACCTGTGTTAGAATACATAGGACCACAAAGTCCTAATTCACCAACACCCCCAGGAAGAAATTCAATGTACCGGCATGTCCCTCCTCCAGGTTTTCCGCATCTAGGGTCAAGGAGTCAACCCTATGGTATGCCTACATCAATGATGCAAAATCTGCAGAATGCCCCACCTGTATTTTCAGAGACTGTAGTGTCTTTGCCATTACAAGGATCAGGATCAGGAGGTCGAAACAACCAGAGTATAGGTGTTGGTTACTCTGTCCAAACGCCTAGTCTTACAAATACATCCATAAATTGCTTGAGACAGCAGATGGATGAAAGTAACATGCAAATGGTGCATACGTTGTCTCAGACAATGGGAGAAGTTTTTCAACCCTTGATTCAGAATACAACTCAAACAAACCAACAATTGGATGCACAATTGGCACGCATGGCTGATTTCATGGGAGTACCAGCGGTGGATCGAAGAACAACTGTTGTCGAAGATATCCCAAGACGTCATCCACGTCATGGACCTGAGGTGAACTTGGAAGATCAAGAGATGATAGATCATTTTAGAGTCGAACCACCAAGAAATCAGATGCCAATTCAGATGGAGGAAGAGCCAGTAGTGATGGTGAACAGGAACCAAAATGTTGATCAATTACTTAGACAGGTTCGACATCGAAATCAAGCAGAAGAAAATAATCTTGCAGCCATGGTTGAAAGGATAATGACTAGAAATGGTGTGAATCTTGGGTTCACAAGGCCAAATTATACTTCGCCCATAGTGGATTATATTCTCCAAGCAGAATTACCCCCTAGGACGAAGGTTCCAAAGTTCAGCAAGTTTTCAGGAGATACTACTGAATCTACCGTCGAACATGTGGCTAGATATTTGATTGAAGCAGGCGAAATTGCAGCTGACGAAAGCCTTAGGATCAAATACTTCCCAAGTTCCCTTACCAAGAATGCCTTCACATGGTTTACTACTTTGCCTCCAAATTCCATATACAATTGGACCCAACTAGAACGTTTGTTTCATGAACAGTTCTACATGGGGCAAACTAAGATTAGTTTGAAAGAATTGGCTAGCATCAAACGCAAAGTTACTGAGCCAATTGATGATTACCTGAATAGGTTTCGACTTCTTAAAGCCAGATGCTTTACACAAGTGCCAGAACATGAGTTGGTCGAAATGGCTGTTGGGGGTCTAGATTATTCCATTAGGAAGAAATTAGATACCCAATATCTTAGAGATATGGCCTAGTTGGATGATAGGGTTCGACAACTAGAAAGGCTGAAAGAAGAAAAGGCTAAATTCAGCAGGGGTAAAAAAGTGGCCTTTGTCGAATGTAGTGAAGGTGTGGAGAATTCATATGATGAAACATCTTACTTCGACAGAAATGAGGTTGACGTTGCTGAGTTAAAGCAAGGTCCACCTTATGCCTGCAAATATTAGCTCTTTCAGATGGAAAAAATCCTGTCGAATCTAACGATAAATTTCCTAAGAAAACATACACTTTCGACGTTACTAAATGTGACGAAATTTTTGATTTGTTAGTTAAAGATGAGCAAATGATAGTACCTGCTGGTGCTAAGATGCCACCTTTAGAACAAAGAAAGAAAAGAGGTTTTTGTAAGTACCATAATTTTTTGGGTCATAAAACTTCTCAATGTTTTCTTTTCAGGGATTTGGTGCAAAATGCTATCCAAGAAGGAAGGCTGAAGTTTGGTGACAAAGGCAAAGCCCAGATGAAAATTGACTCTGACCCATTACAAGTTGCAGAGGCTAACTACACAGAGCCTCATGAGGTCCAAATGGTCGAAGCCACAGAAGGATTTGATCAGTCAGTCAACATGGTGGAAGTTACTGAGGACTTCGCCACCAATCTTGTGATAACTGAAGGTTTTAGTAAGGCTGCAAAGGGCCTGAATGTTGATGGTACCAGTCTAATGTTGGTGACCAAAGAAACTGCTGATAAGTTTGTTGAAATGGATAATGCTGCCAAGGTTTTGGATATGGCAGTGAGTGGATTGAAGATAAATGCCACTGAAGGCATTAACATGGTCGAATTGGTTGAAGAATCTGATTCTAGCGCAGATAGCATCAGCACCAATGAGGCTATAGGCAGAAATGCCCCCAAAGTCCAAATTGTTAAGGAATTGGAAGATGACATGCTGTTGGTAGGAGAAATGATAGACATGGATGGTTATTTGGTGGAAAACTGGATATGTATGGCTGCTGAACAATTCTTCAAGACATCTCTTGATGTTGAGAGAGTCAATGCTGAGGAAATGGTCGAAGCTGAAAAGACTGCTTGGCAAGAAGCTTCCCAAAAAGCTGCAAAAGCAGCAGCAAGTGGTGGATGTCTGGCGAAGACCACTGAAAGTCTTGAAGCTCATTTCTCCAAGATGCGCTTAAAGGATAAAATTGATGTCAATATGGTCGAAATTACATATCAAAAAGTTGAACAAGTGAGTAAGGCAGATGAACAAGAAGAGCGCAACAAAATAGCGTATCCTAAGCAAGAGGAGACAATTGTGGATTTTCTGCACCGTTGCCAGAAGAAAGGTTCTGGAGTAATGCTATGTCCTAGATGCAACGCCATTTTTGATGAGAAAGCTGCCCACAAGTTAGAAGATGTCAAAAAAGTTGGTGGAAGCTGGGGGCAGAAGGTAAATAAAGGTCCCAGAGGTTTTGATCATAGGCGACTTTCGACAGGAATGAAAAACCAAGTACCAGGAGTTAGGCCAGGTACATTCAAACCAGCTGCGAATGTGGCAACAGGTAGTTGGATCAAGCCTATCGAAGGAAGAGGACAGAAGAAGAAGTGGGAGAAATTTGATGTGGAAAGAGGTTCTTGATTTGAGTATAAAAAAGAGAACCATACCACCAGCAAGTCAGCATACATTTCTCAAAATTACAAGGGTAAAAATCCCATGTCTAGATCACAATGGCGAAGAGAGCAACGTAGGCGAAAGGCTATTAGGGAGGCTCAGGTACAAGGGGAGTCAAGCACCAATGTTGATAATCAAGCTGGGACAATTGAGAAGATGCCCATAAGGTGAAGGTTGTTCACTGTTCAGCCAGAGAAGAAAGCTGAAGATGATGAGAACATGACTGATAATTTCGACAGTGAGTCAGCAGCTTCTCTAGATATTCTTGTGAATGTGGTATCAGTGATGCCAAAAGAATTTGGTCAAGTTTCAGAGGTCGAAGACTTGGATCAAACAGCTGAATTAGAAATGTTGCCACACAAGCCTGTGTGTTATTACATCATGAACAATGGGTGCGTCGAAGAACAAAATGCTTTCTTTGAACGCCCCACAGAGGCAATGAAGGGTCATCTGAAGCCTCTCTACATTACTGGGAAAGTAGAAAATGTTCCTGTTAACAAAATCTTGGTGGATTGTGGTGCAACTGTTAATTTAATGCCAAGATTTTTGCTGAGCAAGATTGGGAAGTTTGAGACTGATGCCAAACCCCACAACATGGTTCTGTCAAACTATGAAGGAAAAGTTAGTGCCACTCTAGGAGTGATTCAAGTGGATCTTACTGTGGGAACCATTACCAGACCAACAGTGTTTATGGTCGTTGAGACGAAAGCTAACTACAATCTACTCTTGGGTAGGGAGTGGATTCATGGAATAGGTGTTGTGCCTTCATCTATGCATCAAAGAATCACCATTTGGAGACTAGATGGGATAGTTGAAAATATTGAAGCTGATCAAGGGTACTTTAAGGTGCCTATTAATCATATGGATAGTAGACAGTTTGAGAAACATTTGGCGAACATTGCTCCATGTCCTCCAGCTGACTTTGAGTTTACGCCTGATGAAGAAACGTTTTATTCATTGTATTTACACCCTGTCGAAGGTTTCAGATGGGACAGGGAACTACCAGGAGAAAGGTTGCCATGCTTAGGCTCACCTCCAATAGAGCCCACAGGATGGGGAGATGAATTCAGTGATCATGACTGAGTTCGAAGCTTTAAAAAGAATTTTGGCCTATGTGGCTGAAACAAAACTACAAGCGGCTTTGGAAGCTGCCAATGACTATATGGCTGACGAAGCCATTTTTGAATTGTATCAAGAAGGTCCTGTTAAGGACTTCGACCTAAAACCTCCAAATAAGGTTGAAACTGGAGAGCAAAGCCAGAGGCTCGACGCCATCTATGAAGATGAGCCTTTGGGATTTGAGAAGGATCCGTTGGCGAATAATATCAAAATGCTAGCACAAGATCCTTTAGAAGAAGTTGACCTCAGTGAGGGGACAACCAAAAGGCCTACCTACATCAGTGCCAACCTTGATCCCCAGTTGAAGGTTGAAGTGGTTCAGTTGTTGAAAGAGTTCAAGGACTGCTTCGCCTGGGATTATAATGAGATGTCAGGATTGAGCAGGGAGTTGGTCGAACACAGGTTACCTATGACACCTGGAAATAAACCAGTCAAGCAAAATCCAAGACGGTTTGCACCAGAGATATTGCCAAAGATCAAAGAGGAAGTCGAAAGACTGCTTCGTTGTAAATTCATTCGCACGGCAAGGTATGTCGAATGGTTGGCTAATATAGTACCTGTTATTAAAAAGAATGGGTCTTTGAGAGTTTGTATTGATTTTAGAGATTTAAACTCTGCAACTCCTAAAGATGAATATTCAATGCCAGTAGCAGAAATGTTAATAGATTCTGCAGCAGGACATGAATATCGTAGTATGCTGGATGGATATTCTGGCTACAACCAAATATTCATTGCTGAGGAAGATGTTCATAAAACTGCTTTTAGATGCCCTGGAGCCTTAGGCACCTATGAATGGGTAATGATGCCTTTTGGCCTAAAAAACGTTGGTGCCACTTATCAAAGGGCGATGAATTCAATCTTCCATGATTTTATAGACACATTCATGCAAATTTACATTGATGATATTGTTATAAAGTCTATTTCTGGGAAGAGTCACATTGACCATCTTCGACAGTCCTTTGAAAGGATGAGAAAATATGGTCTTAAAATGAATCCTCTCAAATGTGCTTTTTGTGTGCAGGCTGGGGATTTCCTAGGCTTTGTGGTCCACAAGAAAGGGATCGAAATAAATCAAAATAAAACCAAATCCATAATGGAGGCGAAAGCGCCATCAACTAAAAAGGAGTTGAAGTCGTTGCTGGGCAAGATCAACTTCTTAAGAAGGTTTATATCCAACCTGAGTAGCAAAACACAAGCCTTTTCGCCATTGCTTCGTTTCAACAGAGATGGTTTTGAGTGGGGGCAATTACAGCAGGAAGCCTTCGACAAGATCAAGGAGTACCTAAGCCACCCTCCAATTCTTTCACCACCTTGTAGTAACAAGAGTATGAGATTGTATATAGCTGCATCAGATAAAACTCTAGGGAGCATGTTAGCTCAGGAGGATGAAAATGGAGTCGAAAGACCCATTTATTACCTTAGTCGAGTTTTAAATGATGTGTAAGTTCCTAGATTGGATGGAATTTTGGTAAAACAACAAGGTGTTCAATGTTGATGTCATGGTGTTGCAACATTGAGTCTTAGTACTGGGCTGTACTAAGTTGTGAAGGTTAACAGTGTTTGATGAGTCTTAGTACTGGGCTGTACTAAGTTGTGAAGGCTAACAATGTTTGATGTCATGGGCTTGATGTCACAACATTGTGCTTAACACTGGGCTGTGTTAAGTTGTTTAAGTGGATGTCTGATGTCACATGGCGATGTTGTGACATTAGATCTGCAGAATTGATAACAGCATGGGCTTGTTGTTATTAGGGTACGCGTGTTAGCTGGAATTGTGGAGAGTGGTTGACTCATTGGATGAGAATATCTTAGGATAGATATTTTCTGTTACATGGGAGATTTGATTGCAGGTCTGTTGGAGAATTAAAAGGTTGAAGATTTAAAAAGATTTTGGGGATAAAATCTGTTTTGAAGATTCAGTTTTAATTAACAAATCTGATCAAATATTGTGACAAGTCCAAGACCAATTCAAGGAGCTATATAAAGCGCACAAGACCAAAGGAAAAAGGGACAGAAATACGGGGAGAAGATCAAGTGCAGAGGCTGAGTGTCTTGTACAAGGTGTATAACCAGAATTCTAGGGTGAATTGCTGTGTCGTATTCTGTCCTCTCTAAAGCTGTGAAGCAAAGAGAGTTGTATTACTTGATCAAAGCTGTGAAGTAGAATCAAGGGTTCTCAAAGAGGTTGTTCTTTGAGTGGTTTTAGGGATTGAGTAGTGTTCTCATATCTAAGTGGTTTCTTAGGTAGAAAGTCACTAGTAGGAATTAAGATTATGAGATTGTCAACTGGGTTGTTGAGTCTGTAATTTAATTCTACAAGTAGTGAAATTCATCCCTGGCTTGGTAGCCCCCAGACGTAGGTAGTTAGACCGAACTGGGTGAACAAATCATTGTGTTGATTTATTTACTGTTATTGCTGTCCATTGTGCAGAGTGTGTTGTTGTGACATCGCACCTTAACATCACACGTCTGGTACCAGAATTTCAATTGGTATCAGAGCAGGCATCCTGTCTGGCTCTGGGTGAGATCTGGGGAAGATACTTTCTGGTGTGAAGATGGACAAAGAGGTTGGAGGATTTTTCAACAGACCCCCTATATTGGATGGCTCAAACTATGAGTATTGGAAGCCTAGAATGACTACTTTCTTAAAGTCATTGGACAGCAGAGCTTGGAAGGCTGTCATTAAAGAATGGAAAGCTCCTGTGGTGTTTGAAAAAGATGATGTTGTCAAAGATAAAGAGGGCACCTCAAAGCTGAATCCGGAAGAAGAATGGACCAAGGAAGAAGATGAGCTTGCCCTTGGAAATTCCAAAGCTTTAAATGCAATCTTCAATGGAGTGGATAAGAATATTTTCAGGTTAATTAATACCTGTGAGGTTGCTAAGAAAGCATGAGATATTTTGAAGGCCACTCATGAAGGAACATCTAGAGTTAAGATGTCAAGACTCCAACTTCTAACATCGAAGTTTGAGAGTCTGAAGATGAAGGAAGAGGAGATTATCCATGACTTCCATATGAGTGTGCTTGAGCTGGCTAATGCATCCAGTGCCCTTGGAGAAAAGATGTCAGAAGAAAAGCTTGTAAGGAAAATCCTGAGGTCTCTTCCTAAGAAGTACAAGATGAAGGTAACTGCCATTGAAGAATCACAAGACATCAGCAAGATGAGGGTTGATGAGCTCATTAGATCTCTTCAAACTTTTGAGCTTGGTTTGAATGAGGAAGAACCTGAAAAGAAGCCCAAAAGTATAGCCTTGGTTTCCACTCCTGCAGAAGTTAAGAAAGTTACAGATGATGAGTCTCAGGAGGATCTGTCTCAAGCCATAGTTATGTTGGGAAGACAGTTCAACAAAGTGTTCAAGAGGATAAACAATAACTCCAGGCCTAATGTCAGGAACATCTCTTCTGACAACAGCAAGGCAAAAGAGAAGGATGAAGAGAAGACTGCCCAAGATAAAGGAGTTCAGTGCTTTGAATGTGAAGGGTATGGACATGTCAAGAAAGAGTGTCCCACATTCTTGAAGAAGCAGAAGAAGGGCATGACAGTTTCCTGGTCTGACTCTAATAGTGAAAGTGAAATTGAGTCAGCAAAGCATGTTACAGCTTTGACAGGAATTGTTGAACCTGATGATGATAGTGATGGAGAAGTCAGTTATGATGAGCTAGCTTCAACCTACAAAGAGTTGTGCTTAAAAAATGTTGAACTATGTCAGGAGAGGAATCAACAGAAGAAACAGATTGCTCAGCTAGAGAATGACAAAGCTGAATTGGAAAAAGAAGTCTTATGTGTCAAAGCTCATCTTAATCATATGACTAAATCTGTTAGAATGTTGAACAGTGGGACAGCCACTCTTGACATGATACTACAGTCAGAAAAAGCTGCTGGAGACAAAGCTGGGATAGGTTATGTGGCTGAGGATAAGGGAACTTCAGAAGCAAGCACTTCAAGTTCAAAGAAGGAAGTGTCACAACCTTTGTCTCAACATCAGCCAAAGAAGCAGGATCCTACACCTAAGAAAGTTGATGTTTCACAACCTAAGAAGATTGAGAAGAAGACTGGTCCTAATTAGAAGAGAAAGCAGCCACAAGGAGCTAGTCAGTATATGCCCCCACAACACCACAAGAGTATGCAAGCTGCTGAGTTCAAACAGCACATGTCTTATCAGGTGTCTCAACATCAGGGGTATGGTTACACCAATGTTGTTCCTCATATCTATGGAAGAAGAAAGCCACACCATCATGGGAGACAATCTAGGAAACAACATTCTCAGCCTCCTTATGGAAGAAGATACCAGCATAATAGAAGGCAGGCCAGTTATGGTAGGAGGAGACCACATTATGGATGGCAGCCTAAGCAATCTCATCATGGCAGAAGATTAAGAGATGAAAGGGTGAGATGCTATTATTGTGGTAGGTTTGGACATATGCAGTACTCGTGCTACAAGCTGCATGGATACCCTCAGCCTCAAAACAGATGGAGAGAGTACAGGCCCAAAGTAGTAAAACAATGGGTTCCTAAAGCTCAGGTCACATGTCTATTGGCTCACACATCAGATGGACATTTTGCTATGGATGCATGGTAATTTGACAGTGGATGTTCAAAGCACATGACTGGATCCAAGAAGCATTTGGTAGAGTTCAATCCTTGCCATGCAAATGATGTTATTTTTGGCAATGGTGTAAAAGGAGTAGTAGAAGGAGTTGGAAGAGTGAAGAATCATGATGGTCTTACTCTTGATAATGTGCTCCTTGTTCAATGGTTGAGTGCTAATTTAATTAGCATAAGTCAACTTTGTGATGAAGGTTACAAGGTAAGCTACACCAAAGATGAATGTGTGGTAGCTGATGAGCAGAATGAGGTAGTGATGAAGGGAGTAAGATCCAAAGATAATTGCTATCAGTGGATACCTCAAGAGGACAGCTTATCTAGTGATGTTAAGGTTAATATTGTAACATCAGATGGTGACATCAAGTGTGAAAGTATGGTGAAAAGTCAATCTGGGTTAATGACTTATGGTGCTGTTACTCCTAAGTTGGATGATGTGTTAAAAGCCAACTTGAGTAGTCAGTTATATGAGCAAGATGAAGGAGTCAACAATGCTGATGGAAGGATCAAAAGCTGTGACCTTAAGAAGTGTTGGGAGCTGAATACTTGCAAGGCCAAGAAAGATGACAACCTGACTAATGACTCCTATAGTTCAGAAGAAAAATTTCACAAGTTGACAACCCTTAGGTTGGAAGATGAAGATGTTAGAAGTGATGATGAACTAATTGCAAAAGTGGTTCCTGGGGTTGCTAAACGACTGAAATCAAGGAAGAGGAAAGATATTGAGTCACCTCCAAAGATGAGAACTGATGAGCAGAAGATCTATGTGGATGGTACTACAAAATCCAGGAGTAAAGTGTTCATCTCTTCCAGAAATAGGAAGATCAGAGATAAGTCTGATGATAATGTCCAGGATATCTCTCAAATGAAGGAAGTCGTTGTTGTTAGAACTTCTGAGAAAATTCAAAAGGCCATACTGGATAACATTCCTGTACTTTTCATAAAATGGTGGAAGTATGTTCTGGAAAAAGAATTTGGTATAGATACTCTGGATATGGTTGAGTTTGCTAGGATATGGTTCAGAGAGGGTGTGGGAACTTATGGTATTCAGGTGTGTATGAATAAGTTGCTCTGACTGTGTTTTATTGGGAGCTTCTTGAAGGACTTCATTGTGCAATGAGTCCTTTGAATGGTGATGAGAAGCTGATGTCCCAAAAGATGTTATAGCATCATGTTTGCTGGTGGTTAGATCTGGAAGATGATTAAGATTGGACATGTGGAGTTGAATGCTCTAGCATTTTGGTCAGAAGAAGTGGAGATTATGGTCATGTGTTTAAGCATGACTACTGTCTTTGAAGACATCACCAGTTTCAACAACTACTGGTGGATGAAGTGTGATCTCTTGAAGAGACTGGATCTCAGTAAAGCTTATAAGTAAGCTGAGAATTTGTGGAGTTTATGACACAGTGTTGAGTTTGGATTATTTTGCTGATAGTAAATCCAGTAGTGGAGTATATGTAATACCCTGGTGTCAAGAGTGTCAAGAGTATCCTTGGTGAAGGATGTCTTTGTTCTGGATCTAAAGCTTAGTTCTTACATTATATCTAAGGAGCATCTACATAGTCATACGGGAGAATGATGAAGTAGAAGGTTTGCCTTGGATGGTGAAGATGAATTGTATGATAGCCTTTGGAGAAAGGGACAGTGGTACCAAAATGCATGTACTCAGAAAATGTGCTCAAATGTTCATCTCCATCTAGAGCATTTGTTAATCATGACAGGGGGAGTACTTGTCTATGGATTTTGCAGCAAAGGGTGTCATAGGACTTACATGTTAAGGTTTGTCCAATTGTGGCTAAAAAGGGGGAGAAGTAGCCAAAGAAAGAAAGCCGAAAGAAAGCCAAAAGTGCAAATCAAAAGGGTTGTTGTCAGAGGAATTTGGTTGCTATGCTGGCCTTTGTATTAAGGGGGAGTTTAGACTGAGCTTCTAGTGAAGATAGCATAGCATTTGAAGAGTGCAGCCAAGCAGACATCAAGGGGGAGAGAAGTGCTGCACATTGTGAGCTACTGAACAGCTGTGATGCTGGTTCATATTTTTGAGGGGAGCACCAATTGGCTGTTGTCAATAATGAAGATGGTGCTGCAGCAGATCAAGTGATGAAGATTGTCAAACTGCTGCTGATGAAGATTTCAAATTACTGAAGATTTTCCGCTGCTGAAGTCTCTGAGGTTTCAGAGGGTGTTTTAGCCAAAATTAGCCAAAGGGGGAGATTGTAAGTTCCTAGATTGGCTGGAATTTTGGTAAAACAACAAGGTGTTCAATGTTGATGTCATGGTGTTGCAACATTGAGTCTTAGTACTGGGCTGTACTAAGTTGTGAAGGTTAACAGTGTTTGATGAGTCTTAGTACTGGGCTGTACTAAGTTGTGAAGGCTAACAATGTTTGATGTCATGGGCTTGATGTCACAACATTGTGCTTAACACTGGGCTGTGTTAAGTTGTTTAAGTGGATGTCTGATGTCACATGGCGATGTTGTGACATTAGATCTGCAGAATTGATAACAGCATGGGCTTGTTGTTATTAGGGTACGCGTGTTAGCTGGAATTGTGGAGAGTGGTTAACTCATTGGATGAGAATATCTTGGGATAGATATTTTCTGTTACATGGGAGATTTGATTGCAGGTCTGTTGGAGAATTAAAAGGTTGAAGATTTAAAAAGATTTTGGGGATAAAATCTGTTTTGAAGATTCAGTTTTAATTAACAAATCTGATCAAATATTGTGACAAGTCCAAGACCAATTCAATGAGCTATATAAAGCGCACAAGACCAAAGGAAAAAGGGACAGAAATACGGGGAGAAGATCAAGAGCAGAGGCTGAGTGTCTTGTACAAGGTGTATAACCAGAATTCTAGGGTGAATTGCTATGTCGTATTCTGTCCTCTCTAAAGCTGTGAAGCAAAGAGAGTTGTATTACTTGAT
Organism: Lathyrus tuberosus; assembly: GCA_022829125.1. Taxonomy (NCBI): domain Eukaryota; kingdom Viridiplantae; phylum Streptophyta; class Magnoliopsida; order Fabales; family Fabaceae; genus Lathyrus; species Lathyrus tuberosus. The sequence goes on along the minus strand of JALAZF010000368.1, from coordinate 2,464,358 downwards.
TAAAGCTCTGAAGCAGAATCAAGGGTTCTCAAAGAGGTTGTTCATTGAGTGGTTTTAGGGATTGAGTAGTGTTCTCATATCTAAGTGGTTTCTTAGGTAGAAAGTCACTAGTAGGAATTAAGATTAGGAGATTGTCAACTGGGTTGTTGAGTCTGTAATTTAATTCTACAAGTAGTGAAATTCATCCCTGGCTTGGTAGCCCCCAGACGTAGGTAGTTAGACCGAACTGGGTGAACAAATCATTGTGTTGATTTATTTATTGTTATTGTTGTCCATTGTGCAGAGTATGTTGTTGTGACATCGCACCTTAACATCACACGTCTGGTACTAGAATTTCATGATGCAGAAACTAGGTATAGCATGATTGAAAAGTTATGTTTGTGCTTGTATTTCTCTTGTACTAAATTGAAGCAATATATAAAGTCAGTTGATGTGTATGTTTCTTCTCACTTTGATGTTGTAAAACATATGTTATCTAAGCCTATTTTGCATAGTCGAATTGGAAAATGGGCATTAGCATTCACAGAATTTTCTCTAACATATCAACCTTTAAAAGCTGTGAAGGGGCAAATAGTTGCAAACTTTATAGTTGACCACTCCATAAATGAAAATGATTTGAATTATGTTGAATTAAAATCTTGGAAGTTATACTTTGATGGATCAAGTCATAAAAATGGAACAGGAGTGGGAATACACATTATTTCTCCTGAAAAAATTCCAACAAAATTCAAGTATAAGGTCGAAGGACCTTGCTCTAACAATGAGGCTGAATATGAAGCATTAATTGCTGGCCTTGAAATTTTGTTAGAATTGAGGGAAACTAGAGTCGAAATAATGGGAGACTCATAATTGGTTATAAAACAAATCACAAAGGAATATAAATGTGTTAAAGAAAATCTCATTATGTACTTTGTGATAGCCAATAGATTATTAAAGAAATTTGAGGTAGTGGCCATCCAACACATACCTAGAATAGAGAATCAAGTTGCTAATGACTTGGCTTAAATTTCCTCTGGATACAAGGTGTCGAAGGAAAACCTTCAAGAAGTAATTGAAGCAAGAGGTAAAGTGGTGGCTGTTGGATTGTGCCCATCAGACCTAGAAACAACTAAGCTTGGATGCATAGATGGCGAAAATTTTGAAATTTTTGCTATAGATAATTTGACAGATGAAGACTGGAGGAAGCCTATAGTTGAATATTTGCAAAATCCAATGGCTTCGACAGAGCGAAAAATCAGGTATCAAGCTTTAAGCTATGTACTTTTGGGTAATGAATTGTTTAAAAAGACCCCTGAGGGAGTCTTATTGAAATGCCTTAGTGAAGCAGAGGCGTATTTGGCTCTTTCGACAATACATAGTGGGACATGTGGAGCACAGCAAGTGTGCCAGAAGATGAAATGGCTATTGTTTCGACAAGGCATGTATTGGCCTACTATGCTGAAAGATTGCATAGAATTTGCTAAGGGTTGCCAAAAATGTCAAATTTATGCTGGAATACAGCATATCCCTGCAAGTGAATTACATTCCATAGTGATACCATGGCCTTTCAGAGGATGGGCTTTGGATATAGTGAGAGAGATTCGACCAGCATCTTCAAAGAACCAAAGATATATTTTGGTGGGAATTGATTATTTCACCAAGTGGATTGAAGCAATACCACTGGCGAATATAGGTCAAGAAGATGTTATTGAATTCATTCAAAATCACATTATTTATAGATTTGGTATTCCTGAAACAATCACTACAGATCAAGGATCAGTGTTTACTGGTCGAAAGATGCAGGAGTTTGCCAAAGAAATAGGTTTTAAGTTATTGACTTCTACACCTTATTATGCTCAGGCCAATGGGCAAGTCGAAGCTGCCAATAAGGTAGTGATTGGGCTAATTAAGAAGCATGTGGGAAAGAAGCCTAGAAATTGGCACAAGACATTGGACCAAGTTCTTTGGGTATGTCGAACATCCCCTAAAGAGGCTACTAATACTACCCCATTTCGACTTACTTTTGGTCATGATGCAGTATTGCCTGTTGAGATTTATTTACAATTTATAAGAGTTCAAAGACATCATGAGATTCCCTCTGAGAATTATTGGGAAATGATGATGAATGAATTAGTGGATTTGGATGAAGAAAGGCTTAGAGCCTTGGAGTTGTTAAGAAGGCAAAAGAAAAGGGTCGAAGGATCCTACAACAAAAAGGTTAAGTCTAAATCTTTTGCATGTGGGGATTTAGTTTGGAAAGTGATTTTGCCTAGGGATCGAAAGGATAGAACATTAGGCAAATAGTCTCCTAAGTGGGAAGGTCCATTCCAAGTCATACAAGTTTTCTCTAATGGAGCTTATGAAGTGGAAGAGTTAGACAAAGATAAAAGAATCTTGAAAGTAAATGGCAAGTATTTTGAAAAAATATAAGCCTATTTTGCAAGAGATTCGCATCAAAACTTAAGCTTTATTCAATAAAAAGAAAGCCAAAATAGGCCAAGTCAGGCTAATATGGCATACAAAGCAAAGAAGAATCAATACAACAATTTTTAATCAAGGAAAGGTTATTCATAATCTCTCCAATCTATGGATTTGAGGAAATCCATATAATCTGCATCTGGTTCATCATCAGAGTCCTGGGTGCTGGAGCGTCCTTTCTTAGAGATCTTCATTCTAGTTTCTCTCTTCTTGGCTTGAGAGGTTGCTCCAATAGAGGCTTCAGGTTTCTTTGTTGCCTCCATCTTTTTTGTTTCCTCAACTGCCTTTGCCTTTCTAGCCATTTTCTTGGCTGATGATTTCTCTGAATTGTTCATGTTTGCTTCTATGCAAAACTTGGTCATATGGAAGAGAATTTATAGAGGCGAAGTATTAATTGGATTGGCCAGTCAAACGGTGGAAACACGTGAGTTATTCTTGGAATTATGCCTGAGGGCTATGCTATAAATGTTACTTTAAAGCTAGAGGCTTATGCCTTGAAGTTTTAAAACTGAGAAAGTTTTGTTTTCCAAGAGAAAAGATAGAATGCCTTAATTGCAAATTTGACTGAAATATGAAGCAATAAATAAAATGCATCATAATATAATATGGGTCGAAAGCAGTTAATGGCGAAATATAACGATTGATTAATCAATGCCAAAGGCATAAAACTATCATTACATAAAGGCCTGAAAAGGCCAAGAAACAAATGATTGGTTGAGCAAATAAAGGTCTTGAAAGCATCAGAAGGGAAGCCTCGACTCCAACTGGGCAAAGGTTTCTATATGATGTTTGAGGCGAGCATTGCACAAGGATTCATCAAGCTTGGCTATGGCAAGATGTTTCTCAAGTTTTTGGGGTGCCTCAATATGATCTATGGCATGTTTCATTTCCCTAGCCATCTCAGTGGTGTCGAAGTTCTGCAAATCACGGTTGCGTTTTTCTGCATTCTCAATTTTAGCTTGTAACTCAGTGATTTGCTGCTTCCAGGCTTCAATATTCTTCTGATTGGAGGCTATTTCATCTTGTGTTTTCTTTTGGTCAGCCTCTATACTTTTGACCTTCTCATATGACTCATTTGCACCGCACCAAGCTGCACTCTCAAGACCAGATGTTTCCTCTAGGGTCTTCTTGATAGAAGGAAGCAACTTTATCTCTGCAGCTATTTGGTTCACCACAGCAGTTAACTCTATCAGAAAGCCAGAAACGTCTGGATTGAGAGTGGTGAGTTCAAGCTTTCCAAGGGTATCCTTCAAATAAGCGGTTGCAGATGGGTCTGAGGCCAAAACTCTATGAATGTCCCCCCTGAAGAATTTTTTCTTTATGGCTTGGAGGATTGGTTTGGCAAAGTCATCTGATGCTGGACCAGGAGAATATTCGACCAACTACTGAAGAGCCTGACAAAGAGATGGTAGTTGAAGAAGAAAAAGATGAAGAAGTAGAAGAATCAGAAGAAGAGGAGGAAGAAGAACAAACTGATCCGAATCCCCACCATACTCCTTCGCCTGTGGTCCAGCAAACCATGGCTAACATTCCACCTCCTGGAGACTCACTGACAACACTTAAGTGGTCGAACCCACGTGAGTATTCCAAATGAGCCTTGGTTTATTGGACTTAGAAGACCTTGTATCTAAAATCCCCTTGAGGAATATGGCATCACAAGGGCGTTGGGTGTGAGGCTGTTGCAGCATATGTGATGGTCAAGCTTGTAATGATGGGACCTATCATAGCTGTGTGAATATAGTGCCTATGCAGGGGAGGTCTGAAAAGCAAAAGTAGTGTACATGGGTGATTTTATTGTTCCATGATGGGTTGAAGGAATCTAGCAAAGGTTGTGAGAAGTGGTCTCAACACCCATTAGAGAAGAAGATGTGTTTGTAAAGTCTTAGGTTAATGAGCCAGCAAACAATGTCTGATGCAATGTCAGAACATGATTTAGGACATGTTGTTCTGGAGCCAAACAGGGAAGTATTTTGGACGGTGGTGTTAGGATAATGTGAAACACGTGGCTTCAACTATGCATGGAGCGTTATTGGCCTGATTTATGGTAAGATTCAGTTGTGAAATATTTAAGGCAGTCAAGGCAGTTTTTGGAAGGTAGGCATTGAATTTGAATGCAGTTTTTGATACCTAAAATAGCGTTTCTTGGACCAAAAACCTTGACATATTCAAGGCTCGTTAATTCCAAAGTTACTGGTCAGCTATTTATAGAGGTTATTTTATTCTCCTTCAGCCAGTGAGTGTTCTCATCTCATAAGTTCTTATGGCGTTTATTCGTGTTTGGGTGAGCACATCTTGGGTCTGGTTCTGTGAGGGTTTCCTTTGCCAATTTGTGGCTAAAAAGGGGGAGAAAAGAAAAGCTTAGGGGCTAAATGGTTTGCGCAGATGGTATGTCTGGAGGCTGCAGTTCCAATTGTTGTAGAAGGAGGTCATATCCTTAAGTTGGTGTTGGGTTTTTGTGACTTGTGTCCTGAGTTATGAGCACAGTTGTGACTTGTGTTCTGAGTTACCTGGGCTGGTAGAGTCGCACTTCTCAACGTGTCAGGTTATGCCACAGATTGATCAAGGGGTCTGATCAAAGAAGGTGTGCAGAATTCTCTTATGCCACCATTGGTCTTTGATGAATAGACAAACATTTCTTTTCTGGAGGAGTCTTCTACATTTACTCCGGGTCTGGGTTGAAAGGAAAAAGAAATGTGTTGTATTAAGGGGGAGTGTTGGATATCTTCTTCCTCATGTGCACCTCCTGATGTGCTGCCTGGAATTGCTGTTAGGTGGTGATGTTATGTTTAACATGATGTCCTGACATCATTCAAAGTTGCCCAAGAAGATGGTTCGCCATGGTTGCCGAACTCAGTAGTTGCTGATGAATGTAATAAGAGCTGTAATGTTTATATATGTGTTTTAGCCAAAATTAGCCAAAGGGGGAGATTGTAAGTTCTTGTAATTGGCTGGAATTTTGTTAAAACAATGCTGATGTCATGGTTGATGTTGCAACATGAGCTTCTAATAGTAGTGTTATGTATTGGCTAACATTCTGGTGTGGAGTTATAGTACAGAAGAGTGATGTCACATGTGATGTTTTGACATCACTATACCAGAACATTAAAACATCAGTTTGTGATGTTGCTAGGGCTGCGTGTAATGAGATATTCTGTTGAAAAGAACCAGAGATAACAGGCGAGAGATAGCAGGCGAAAATCATGGGCTAGATATATTCTGTTACAATCATTTGTGTGTTGCTAATTTAATGCAGAAAGATATGGAGAACGATTAAGTGTTAATTGAGAAGATTTGATTGAAGATTTAATTGAAGATCTATTGAAGAGCAGAATCGGTTTCAGATTGGATACAAAAGATTTGATATGATTTGAAGGCCAAAATCCAGTTGGAATTATATTATAAATAGGATGTATGTAACCTAGAATGGGCACGGGTCCAAGATGTAGATCTTTAGGGCTTTGTCAAAGTGAACCACTCGGGTTGTGAGATGGTCACTGTGGTTAACTCAGAAACCTGTAGGTAATGAGTTTGGGTTTGTTCTTAGAGGAAGCTTTGAAGCAACTCCAATGTGAGTCATGGAAGTGTGTCTTCTGGTTTTTCTGTGTTAGAAAAATAGTTGGTAAATAAGCTGTTGATGCAGTGACGGTGTAGTTGACTGCTAGACATCATTGTGATAATAGGAAGTGAGATGGAGTCTCTTACCTAGGGAGGACTTAGGTAGAAGGGTCATTGGGTAGTGATTAAATTAGGTAGATTGTCAACTGGTCTGTTGAGTCTGTAATTTGATACTACTAATAGTGAACTTCCTTCCTGGCTTGGTATGCCCCCAGATGTAGGTTGTTGAACCGAACTGGGTGAACAATTCAGTGTGTTATTTACTGTTTCTATTATTGCCTTGTTCAGCAGATTGCGATGTTGTGACATTGCACAAAGACATCACACATCTGTACCAGAATTTCAGAGTCATCACTCCCATGGTCACCAAGAGGTGTTCTCGAGGCCACCGTGGAAGGTTCTTTTTCGACACCACTTGTTGTGGGTGACTTTTCGAGTATTTTGGCCACCTTCGAAGGAGGTAGGCCAGTAGGTCCAGATGCCTTTATGGGTTTTCTTCTTTTCTTTGTAAGAACCTCCTCAGGAGATTCATCTGAGGCCTCTGAAGTTATAGTAACAGCTAGGGTATCATTTTTACCTTTCTTGGAAGGTGTTGGAGGTTTTTCGACCAGTCTGAAGAGGCAATGCAAACATAAGAAAGGAATTCATATAGTAAAAGCGTAAGCAAGGGATGTGAAGTGTACCTGTGTGCTTTCTGGTTTTTTGCCACTTTGTGAGGCAGCAGCCCTAGTTGAAGCATTTTTCCTAGGCACAGCTGAAAGACAGTAAAAATTGTTACAAGTTAATGATTACGTGGTTAGTTATAAAGCCATGGATTAAGGGTTTCAAACCTTCATATATTTCAGATTCGACACGAACGTCCTGAATTCCTATATGAAGGTGGCCTTTAAAACTGTCTAACATATGCTTAGTCGAAACCACTCGTTGGGCCTTTGGCTGAGATTACTGTCGAAGAAGTTTTAAATGCTCCCCACAAACAAACCAATATGGAAATAGAGGGGCAAGCGCCACTCCAAAATCAGCATTAGGCAGTCGAGGGAACTTTGGAGGAAAAAGTTTAAAAGCTACCTCATAATGTTTCTCGCGAGGGACGTTGGGAGGAATTTTTAGTTGATCTAGCTTTTCTAGAAATTTTCTCTTTAGAGTGACAACAGCCTCATGAATGGTTCGACTAAGATCATCTGGTCGATAGACAGTTTCAAAGTGTTTTTGAAAAGCCTGTATTTCTTTGATGTGAGTGAACTTACTCTTTTTCGTCTTGTCCTGCACATTGAGAAAAGCTTGGTCAAGTAACGAAGAAAATGTAGCCACATCAAGAAAGTGCTCACTATAGTGCTTCGACCACCATTGGTGGAATGATGAAGTGCATAGAAAAGAAGGCTCAAAAAACACAGGAGAGAGGACTCTTCTTTTCTCATTTCGGCTGTCGAGTGTAAGGGAGACATTTTCCTCATCGAAGCAGGCAGTGTGAAGAATTACTTGGCCCTTTTTCTCATACAAGCACTGAGGAAAGCTCTGGGCCAACCCAAACTGTCGAGAGACAAGGTTTGGTTGATAGGCAATCAGTGCTGATAAACCTCTCCCTAAGTTCAGCCTGTGGATAAAGAATCTGGGAATCAAAAAGGCCTCCCAGATAGCAACAGATTCTTGATCAAGAGTTTGGTGAGGATTTGGAAATGGCCTTTTAAACCACACAGGGTCGTATCTCCTCTGATCAAAAGGTACCATGCTAGGAGTGAACTCATAGCACTTGGCAAACATCATAATATAACTGGTAAAGGCCCTTTGAAGGGGTTCACCATCATCATTGGGAGTGAGTTTGGCCAGACGCGTCCCTTCGACACTCATTTCCCTGATTTCAGCAGAGGCTTCATCAACTAGGCCTTTTCTGGGGAGGCTAGCCTCAAATGTAGCATTAAGCCACAATTGAAGTAGCCAAAGAGGCCCACTCAAGTGCATAGGACCTTGGGCCTCCACATTTCTGAGTCGAGAAGCCCCTTCACTGATAGACTCATAGAGGTTCGCTAGGATGAGTTCACTCAAGCAGGTTCCTCTGTTGTTGTGGAGTTGATTCGCCAGGGGCAGGTATTTCTTGGCTACCTGCAAAGATTTGGTACAAAAAACATATCTCGACAGCCAGACTATGAGAAAAGCAATATGTTCTTCATCAGACACTTTGTCATCTTTTTGTTTAAAGTGGTGTTTGATGAAGAGAGTGTATGTAAGTTTAGAGCCTGAAATATTGATGGTGTCCTCAGCATTAACATCAGGGTTATAAGTAAGGCCATCTGGGCGAAGCCCTGGCAGCTACATCGAACAAGGTTGGAGTAACCATTCCACATGGCAGATGGAAGGTATAATGGGTGCTGTCCCAAAAGTATAAGGATGCTGCCAACATGTTCAGACAGTATGGTATGCTGGTCTTCGACAGCATAAGAAGATCATAAATCCCTATATCCTTCCAATGTTCAGCTTTGACCTTCTCCATCTTCGCCATCCATTGGTCAAATTTTTTCAAGGGGTTGACAGCTCTCACCATCCTGGTGCCATCAGTGAGATAGCCAACATTGATTTTGGGCAAGGGGGTTTCTTCAGGAGAAGTTCCAGCAGCAGCGTTGATTTTGGGAAAACTCTTTTGCCCTAACGGTCTTGTTTTCCGGTACGAGGGGAGAAACTCACTTAGTCTCTCATTAGAAATGTCCACATCAGCTAAAGGACCAGATAACGCATACAGTTTGTCAGAAACAACTATAAGAATCATTACCTGAGACTTGTATATGGCTCTTGTTTCTTCAGTGGTGGGTTCCGGCATGCAACGACGGTTATCCACTAGTTGGGGGCCTGGGATATTAGCGAAGGGAGGAATGGTTTGTTTAAATGGAGTGTCCTTGCCTCTCTGAGTTTTCTTTGGTTGAGGATTGGTTTGGGAAGACGCCATTGTTGAAGAAGACGAAAAGATGGTGTTTTTTTTGGGTTTTTGCGTAAGAGAAACTGAAGAGAAGAAGATGTTCGCTTGAGAATGTGAGAATGTGGAAAGTTCACAAAGTGGTGGAAATGGGTATTTATAGGCGTTTGAAAATCCCAAGACCCTTGGATCTACCGTTGAAGTTGAGGCGTTAGTGGGACGCGTCTTCTTTTCTTGGAGACGTGATGAAAGGTAGTAGTTATGTTCAGACTGCAAACGTCTGTTTTCAAGAAAAGTGTTATGATGAATACGGCTGAAGAGACGTTTAAGGATTTGTCATGATGGTATGACGTCTTAAGCGTGGGTTAGGGAAACTGAACAATCCAGCCACTAAGTAATTAGTGGATTATTCAGTTGAAGCCATGCAAACAAGCGTCGAAATGGTTATTATATCAAGAAATGACCTTCCTACCAATTCTGGCGAAAGGACATTCCTTGGGGGCAATTTGTTAACCCTCATTTTCGACGCTAGGAAAATCAAAGCTATTTTAAGTTAAAAAACTATTTTCAACGTAAAGAAGGCTTCGACCCAGTTTTGGTGAAGCCTGAGTCGAATAGAGGTTTTAGAAACCTCAAAAAATGGCTAAGTGTTGGGAAAGGTTTCGACCATGGGAATATTGAAATACGTGCTGCAGCTGTTATACTAAGGCTGGAGGGAATTTCCAATGTTTGAAATTCAAATAGGAGCAGTTGTGAACGTGGGAACAGTAGAGGCCAAGGAGAAGGTGCCAAAGGGACACGTCTGAAGCAATAACCACCACTTAGTAGTTATTTCTTTACACTATAAATAGGAGTTAGTTCTATGTAATAGGGGTGTTCATATTTGTGTACAAGTTACTCAAAGAAACTCAAAGTACCCGCGTGTAGAGAAACGAGTTCGTGAGAATGTACGTAATGTAACACCACTTTCTTTCATCAATACAATTTATCTTCGTCATGTTTAAGATTCAGCCATTTACTTTCCATGCCTTTACAATTTCTTGAACTTTATCTTCCATGCCAAATTTACTTTCAAAGTCATTTAAACTTTCTGCATTTACCTTCGACTGCACTTTTACATTCAAGCATTTAATCTTCAAGCATTTACTTTTCAAAGTCTTTTATTTTCAAGAACGTGGAGTTCACCTTTAATTCATTGCATTTATTTTCAAAGTCCTTTATTTTTCCTGCACTTTACCTTCGACAACACTTTTATCATTCCAGCCTTTACTTTTCAAGAACGTGGAGTTCGTCGCATTTTACTTTCAAAAGTCTTTACGTTTCTGCATTTTATCTTTGAAGCCATTTATTTCCTTGCTATTTACATTCGACAGTCATTTACTTTCTTGCACTTTTTACATTCAAGAACGTGGAGTTCAAGCACTTTTACTTTGTTGCAATTTACCTTCATGCATTTTGTATCAATTCAAGCCTTTACTTTCAAAGCTTTTTACTTATTGTCATTTCCTTTCGACGCCTTTAATTTCTGCATCCTTTATTTACAACCCTTTAGATTTCAAGCCTTTACTTTACCCTATTGTAAGTAGTCGAACGTGGAGTTCAGTTAGATTTTTATTTCAACATTGTCGAACGTGGAGTTCAATTTACATTCTCTTTATTTATCATTGTCAGTTACATTTTCTCTCAAATTTAGCACATGTCCTAGGATTTGTGTGGTCGATCCTGCAAGTTAGTCAGTTTTCGTTTAAGATTGATAGATCAGAGGTTGTTTACCAAAATTCACAGTAAACACACCTGTTCTTTATGCTTCTCAAGTGATGAATTCACGTTTCATGTTTTATTTTGTTGTGGAAAATCGGTGGAAATATGGTCGCGTCTTGGACTTTGGTTGGGGATTGATGTTGGAACACATGATAGTATATTATCGCATTTACGTCATTGGATTGAGGCTATGATTAGTAGGAAGGTGATGGTTCAAAATTCTGCAGGTTTATGGATGTCTACAGCTTGGTGTTTATGGATAAATAGAAACAAAATTTTATTTAATGATGTCATTTGCGATAGTGATAGGATAGTAGATGATATTATTTTGTTTACTTGGTGGTGGGTAGGAAAAAGAATTAACTCGCTAACTACTTGTAATTATTATGAGTGGATCAACTTTCCTTGCGAATTTTTATAGTTATCGCTTAGGCTGGTTGATGTTTTTTGTACAGGGTTAGATACTCCCATTAGTATCTTGTTGAATGAAAATTTTTACTTATAAAAAAAACTTACGCATAAGAGGTGTAAGCCTTCATATTCTACCTCGTATTGCCTACCCTTAATAGATACCATTGGAAGTAATGGTTTAGTTAATTTCACTTGAATACACAGTCTTACATACTTTCCTCTCCCTTGTGAGCATATTTTTATCCATTTTTACAGTTTTTCTAATACAATCACCCATGAACGCTAGGGCTTTATAGTCGTAGTATTCAATAGGGAGGCCTAGAATTCTAACCCACACTACAAGTTGCACAATTGCATCTCCTGATGGATAAAAGTTTGCACTCTATTCCCTAACCGAGAGGTAGTGGTCATAGATTAACCATGACCCCTCCATTAGAACAAAATCATGATCTTCCTTGCTGGTAAATGTGACTAAGTAGTACTCCTAACCAAGATCAACTATATTTAGCACTCATCTTCTTACCCACATTTGTTGGCGCCTATTCTCCAAGTCCTTGTAACCTATTCTTCGCTCCCAACATTTTGACAATCATACCTCTTTTCTAAGGGTTAATAATTTTTTCTTTCTTTCAATTCAGATAATATGATCTCAGGACAATCATACTCTCTGCATTTCTTCTCTTGAATTCTTAATCCTTCATCTGGCCTTTTGACTTCCTAGAATCCTTCAGTTGCTTGTTCTTTCTCCTCTAATTCTTCATTCTCATTTGTCTTTTCTCCAGTCTCCATGTCTTTATATGAAACATTCCTGGTGTTTTTTATTGTTTCAGTGTCGAGATTCAGATTTTTATTATCCCCTATAGGAATAATTGGTAATGAATTAAAGATCACCTCTCTATCTTTGACTTTTTTTAGTGCTCGTGTCCTTCAAATTATGTTCTTTGCGCGGAGTTGCTTGGTTTGCTTTAACAAACCCTAAAAATTGATGACTAGAATTATATTATTTAGCATTTATGTATGATGCAATTCATTTCATTGCTACCGACCATATAATTGAAATATTATGTTATAAAAACTAATGTTTGTTTAAGGCCTCACATGGCTAATACACTTCAAGAATGTATATCGAATATAGTATACAACTTTTTGAAGACAACACTTGATAATATCTTTTGATAATCTCCACATGTTGATATATGAAATTAATTTAAGATTTCATGAAATTATCATTATGTGAAAATGCTAATATTCTATTTATAATCAATTAAATTTGATATGCTGATTAATTTGTTGACAATTGAACCTTTTAAATATCACATGTATTAATTTACAAAATATAACATGTATTAAACTTTTAAGTGATACTATTTAAAATGAAACATCTCATAATTTGGTGTTTTTGGGCTGTTTTTCTGAGTTTAGTGCACGAAAAATGAAGTCTGGACACACTGACAGTCGTCACCCATGCTGACGGGCTGACAGCACTGTTGGCCCTATCCCTTCCCAGAAAATGGTCGTTATGGCCATGATGGTTAGACCGTCAACCATCATGTCTCGCCCCGTTTTGTAGAAAAATGTGATTTTTAGAATGGTTATGTCCTTCTTGGAGTTAGTACGTTGTATTCGGACGTTAGTCAACTTGAAATAGCGTGTAATACTAACTAGAAAGAGAGTTTCACAGACACTATATTTTGTGGTGTGTTCCGACACAATGGAACCAAATAGTTAAGTGTTAAGCCTTAAGAAGAAGGGCTGAAATTGGTACTTGTATCTCGCTTTAGAAGTAAAATCAATAAAGATACGTTGTGATTGTAAGAGTAGGATTTAATTTTATTTAACCATAAACCTAATTTTTTAAGTAAATAAATTTCTAAATTCCCATTAATTCAAATTAGTTAGTTGAAACATATTCATTAGAAATGTTAAAATTTTGACACAATTTTAAAATTTCAAATTTATATTTTAAAATTCATTTTTAATATAAAATTAGTTTATTGTTGAGTTTTTTTATATCTTGAACTCTAAGTAAATTTTTCTGATCCATTTTAGTTAGAAAAATATTGTTAAAAAATAATGCCAAATCAAGCACTTATTAAACACACCATTGGTTTCATTCGAAGAAAAAAATTGAATAATTTTTTGGACTAGCATGTTTTGGAAAGAAAAAATCAATTTTAAAAGGAGTTAATTTATGAGAAATCAATGGTTTTCTCAGTTGTTAATAAATGATCTATTTCATAATAGTATTAAAAAAATTAAACAAATTAATAGTAAGGTCTAACATTTAGCAAAAAAAAAAAAACATTAAACTAATAGGAGTACGACAAGTTTTTACTAGAGCAATTAAGACAAGGGGAGAAAGCTAGTCCACTAGAGAAAAATCTACTTCATATTTTAGATGTCTAAAACACCAATCATATGTACTGAGCATTCCTTTAGGACTTGGAGCCTGAATAAGTTTGGATGATGATTGTCTATTCCAATTATAGACGAAACAATCATTATAACCAAGCCCAAGAGCATACACAGAGTTACTCTCATACCCCCACCTATTCGGGTTGTTCAATGCGATACAGCTTGTCCACTCAACACAAAATAATGCAATGTCTCCCAAGGTTTCCAATTCAAAGTAACTCATGGTTGACCAGTCTATCTTGAAAACTGCCTTTTCACCATAATCTAATGCAACAACTAAAAGTTGGTCATCACAATTAAGCAAGTGAAGGTTTGAAAAGAGTATGTTGGGAGTATTGTTAAGTTTTAGAAATTTAATATTTGCAGAATTCAAACTGAGAACCCCTATGTTGGCCTTGTTAGTGACAACATATATCATGTTATTCAAAACCACAGCGTGACTAACCATCTCTGGCTTTACTGGTGTGGAATAAGCAACCCAAGCATTATTTCGAGATTGATAGACACGCAAACTGCCAGAGATTTTGCATAAAACCAACAAGACAAATTCCTCAGAGCATTTTTCAAAAGCAAGCAAGGCATGGTAGTCATCAAAAGGGTAAGTAAGTTGAAAAGGTGATGATGTATTATATATTACCTTCTTTATCCTTGTAAATGGATTGAGTAGCAGAACTGTAAATTTATCCTCTAGAATAACAAAATATCCACTGGAACAGGCAACATAGGTAGGGTAGTTTTTGTATCTCTTGGTCAGTATCTTGTCTAAGCTATAAACCTTTTTATTGGATAGGCTACTAAAGCAATGTGGTCCCCAGCGAGGATAACGATAATGCGAAATCTCAACAAGTAATGGTTCTTGAGATGGCAAAAAATTTGATTTGTGAAAGGTCCTCCAATATTTGCAGACACCAGAAAACTGAAAGAGGTCCTCAAAATCTAATGTTTGGGAAATCACATCGAGCAGATCCCAAGGAAGTTCACAGAAATTGCCCTTTTTCCCTTTGTATCACAATAATGAAAATGTTTTAGTTTGCATTCTGAAACACATAAGATTTTTTATTGTTTATAAATTACTAGTACTAACCCATGGTCTCAGGTGGAAGAAGTCTGATATGATTGTCAGTTGACAGGAAGGTGTTGAATTCCAAAATTAAATCTGCATGCCCTTTAAACAAGCTCTTGACTTTTGCTTTGAGACCACTTACATGAATTCTCTCACCACTGAAATCTCTTAGCACTTGTAAAAATTGATAATAGTTTTTCATGTTATATTGAAATGCAACTTTTACTGCCTTTATAAACCTTAATAATCCATTATCAGTATCACCTCTTTGATTCTTGAGAAACCTTAATAACTCATCTTCATCTCGAGAATTCTTCTTTCAAGAAAACGATTCAATTCAGTTTAATTCATTCCAATTGAAAACAAAAGTAAAAAAATATATAAATGATTAGGCACATACCATTGGTTTTGAAGTCTGATTGAGTAGTTGCAGCAGGGGTTCAGAAGGAGACATGAAAGTTGACAGATCTGGCAAAATAGACTATCTGGTTTCGAGGCAGACAGATCTAGCAAAACCTATTTAAATATAGGTTAGAGAACAAGTAGACATGGATTGGGCTTTTTTTTTTTTTTTAAATAAGAATTTATATACACCAAAAACTTTGAAAATATATTAAATGATATTTATGCAATGCATGAATAGTATAAATTAAGAAAAACAAATTATTTAATTTAAATTTTTATATATGACATTTATTTTTATACTTAAGAATAAACTTTTAAAATATGTACTTTTTTTATTATAAACTCTCGAATCTTTCAACGTATTAAAAAATGATATTCAAATAATATAATTTATTTAATTATTTTATTTATTAATATTCCCAAAAAATATCAACCTTAATATTTTTCACATATTTTAAAAATAATAAATAAATTTATTTTGTTTATTAGTTTTTCAAAAATATTATTTATATATTAATAAGTATAACTTTGATTTGCATATTTTAAGGCCAAATTAAAATATGACATGAAATATCTGAAAGTAATTTAAATCATATAACTTTTACATCATATTTATTTATAGACCGCAATTTCAAGAATTTAACAATATCTACCTTATTTGTTGAATCACCTAATTTATATTTATATAACTAAAAATGGAATATGTACGGGACAATTAAATAGAGATCTAAATTGTTTATAATCTTTAAATCTTTAACTAGGCTGATTAATAAATAGAAAGTACCGGTAATCCCTATTCCTCCCTTATTACAAAAATCAATATATACCAAATATACTTCATATATGGTTTTGTGAATTATTAACAAACAATTCTACCATTATTCATATGAACACTTTATTTGAATTTTTGGTGTTTTTTCACCTGTATTTTAATTTTATATTTGAAGAAAAAATGTGTTAAGAGCGTGATATATATATATATATATATATATATCTTTTAGACATAAAATACAAGACGTTTTAATTTAGGTCTATTCAATAACAAGTCGCGTATCTTAATACTGAATTTAAAACCATTAATGATAGTTTTAGAATATATTGAATAAATTATATGTTTTTAGATTTAACAATACAAATTTTTTAAATTGTTATTTTTTATTTTATTATTATAAAATTTTATAGTTAAAGTAAAGAAATTTATATGATCATACTTTACAATCATTCATAAATATGCTTTTTAGAAATATTATGTTAAGAATCAATTTTTTTTTAATTGAGTGACGCATAAATTTTTACTATTAATAAATATATGAATTAAATTATTTTAAATAATATAAATTATTCTCTTTAACAAAACTTTGGAAGAGGCTGTCATTGAATTTATTCATTAGTCTTAAATTTATATATTTTAGGAAGTAAATAAACAAATAGAGATATATTCTAGACAATTATAATTTATTAATATATGATCACTTTTTGTATCGTTATGAGTATCACTTTCTTACCAACTACTACATCATTTACACCATCGCTCCACATTTAAAAATCTAAGGAGAAATTAATCCATATACCATGTCTATTTGAATATTTAAACTAAGATAGACACAAATTAGAATATTCAATATAATTTAATGTACAATAAATATCTTCAATGCACAAGAGAAAATAGTTTTTATAGAATTAAAAACTATTTATTATTTATATATATTTTAGAAAGTAAATAATAAAATAGTGATATTCTAAACAATTATAATTTATTAATATATTGTCATTTTTTGTATCGTTATCATTTTTACCTTACGTACTATTATTTACACCATCACCGATGACTGCACATTTAAAAATGTAAGGACAAAATAATTCATCTACAATGTCTAATTTAAATATTTTAACCAAAATAGCACAAATTAGAATATTCAATGTAATCTAATGTACAATAAACATAGTCAATTGATAATTTAGAAAATTCAATGTAATTAATTCATAATTAAAATTAAAAAATTAAAAAGCGTGGGATCAATCAGTACTCATTTATTAATTTTCCTTCTTACCCTAAGAACTAACATGATGCCAATTTTAAAATCGGTAAATGAGGAATCAAATTGTGCAATTATTGTTGAATCCTATAAATACAAAATGAACAATCAATTTGCAATTATTTGTGAAGTTTTTATAAATGGACAACTAATGTGCAATTATTTGTAAAATATAAGGATAATATATGTTTGATCAGTCTTAAAAATCTAAAATAAAGCTGTATAATGAGATAAAATAAATCATTCATTTTTTCCTCAAACACATGGAGAAAAATGCCAACAAACCCTCACAAATAGATCCATAAACTAAAAGCAATGTAGTAAATATCTGGGGATCGAAGGACTGTGAATGGTCGGCAAAGGGATCATATGGTCTATCTGGTGGATTGCTAACGATTTGGAAGAGTGGATCGATGCAACCTCAATCCAGTTTTAGTGGCAAGGGATTTTTAGGTGTAAAAGAGCTGTGGAAAAGTACTATTGTATATTTCTTGAATATATACTCTCCATGTAGTTTAGTTGATCAGCGACTTCTATGGTTTGATTTAGTTCAACGTAAGAATGCTTTAGAACATGGAGAACTGATAATTAAGGAGTTTTAAATGCGTCTGATTTAGTTCAACGTAAGAATGCTTTAGAACCTGGAGAACGGATAATTGGGGGATTTAGAATATTGGATATGGGGGAGTTTAATACCTTAATTGACCTGTTGGAACTCATTGATTTACCAATTATAAGAAACATTTTTACTTGGGTAAGTTCTGATTGGAGGGCTTGTAGTAGAGTTGATAGATTCCTGGTGTCTGAGGGTCTCATAAACATTTGGAAATTTGTGGCACAGTTTTTGGGAAATAGGGACATTTCAGACCATAGGACTGTTTGGCTTAAGACAAGTCATTGCGATTGGGGTCCGAAGCCATTCAAAGTATATAGGTGTTGGTTTGATCATGAAAATTTCTAAGTTTTATTAGGAATACTTGAGATAGTTATCAGGTTAAGGGAAAAAAGCATTTTATAATTATACAAAAACTTAAATTCATGAAGGAAAGATTAAAGTGGTGGAACAAAAATGTGTTTGGTAAGATAGATCTACAAATTAAAAATGGAGTTGAGAAATTCAACAGATTGGAGGAAGAATTGTTGAATCCAAGTAGTCAACTGTGTGGGGATATAGAGGAGAAGAGAATGATTTTGATAGAGACAATGTTGCAGAATTTGCACTTTAAAGAAAACATGTTAAACCAAAAATCTAGGCAGAAGTGGATAAAAGAAGGGGATATGAATTTTAGATATTTTCATTCAACGATGAGAGTTAGGAGTAGGAAGAATTCTATTATGGCAATATAGACTCCTATAATACCCCAATTTTGTCCCACCTTTTTTCACCATGTTCATTTTTGCATTCATATCCTCAACTTGATGTCCAATTTCCAATTAGGGTTGAAAATCGTCGCGATTCACCATTGCACGTCATTTCATCCTTGCATCCACATATAAAAAACCTTCACTTCTAATCATCTGACCGTCTTACAAAAATTTCATCTAAGCACAATAATGATCCTCATAACCCACACTCACGACCATTGCATTTGGCCAGGCTTTCCATCATTGAGTCAAAAGTTTTTTAGCATAGATTCAACTGCTTGGATTGATCTCCCAACAGATGGACTATTCCCAATGATTCGTGATCAGATGGTTCATCATGAGAATTAGGGTTTTGGCTCTCTTCATTGTATTATTCATGGTGCAAGTTATTGATGTAACACCCCAAATTTACTAGAATATTTATTTGATTTATTTAAATATAATATTTGTGAATTTTTCGTGAATTTTGGTGGTCTGTGTCGATGTCGGTGTTTTGTGAAGTTTTGGTTATTTTAATTAAATAATAGTATATGATATGAATATATTAGTATTATTATTAATTTAAAATAATATTAGAGGAATTAAGGGTAAGATGGACATTTGAGGAGTATTAGTGGGGATATTGTGGGAAAGCCCAATTTTGAGGCCCAAGAGTTAGTGAGAATATAAAAGGAGGATTTTGAGAATAGAGTTCACTTTTGTTAGACCGTGAAAAGAAGGAAAGAAGGAGAGCTCTAAGGAAAAAGGGAAAAGGCGAGGAATTCGTGAAGGTTTCCAAAGACTCAGAGGGAAAGCTTCGAATCGAAAATCTAAGGTATGGGGAGTAATTGCCTTTCATTGTTTTCATTATAGGATTCGATTGATTGAAGTGGATTTTGGGGTTTTTGAGCGTTTATGGGTTTTGAGGTAAACTGATGACTTTGGGGGCATTTCGTGAGGTCGATTATTAAGAGTGAAATAATCAATAAAATAGACCTTGGGGCTGATTTTCCCCGTCGTTGTTGTAGTTTTAACCTTGTGGTGAAGGACCTATAGAGTTTATATGAAGCTTGAGAGTTTTGAAGGTTTAGGGAAATTAAGGTTTCCCGTAGTGCCCTGAATTGACCTAACAGACGTAGGTTTTAGGCCTTTGAATTTTGTGATATATTACAACCGTTATAGGGATGTTTTTAGGTCGTTTGGGACTGTAATCGGAGGTACATTGGAGGCTATGGAGCTACTGATGCGTAGACGTGATTTGCTGTAATCGTAAGTTCGCTAGGCGAACCATTGCTTCGCTAGGCGAATGTTCGCCATTGTTCGCTAAGCGAACATCGCAGCGAATGCGCGATAACAGAAGTGTGAATGCAAAGGTGATTCTGAAGAGGCTTTAGAGATTCGCTAGAAGTCTCGCCCAGCGAACTCCCCAGCGAATGGCTTCGCTAGGCGAATGTGGGGGCGAGTATGACAGATGATGTTTCTGGTGTTTTGGGCATGGAATGGTGGGACTCGTTGATAGCTTCGCTAAGCGAAGGTCCTATCGAATGGGTTCGCCTAGCGAACCCTGGGACGAATGACTGCTGTTTCGCGATTTTGGGTTATGTGCCGTGCTGTTGTGATGTTTTGTTGCCGTGATTTTTATGATGATTTTCCATGATGTTATTGATGATTATCTAATGATGTTTTGGTGATTATTTGAAGAATATGTGATGACATGACGTATATGAGAACTGATGAATAATGATGCATATTATGATGTTTATTTGATTGATGATGATTAGTGATGTTGTGTATCATACATTCATATGCATACTGTGTGGCGACGCTTCATTCCCATTGTGCGGATATAAGGTAATTATGACGTGCTCCGGTTCCAAATGCGGGATCGATCCTATTGACGGGGATCTTTGGAGGGTTGATGGCCTAGTGTCCATCCTTTGTGACGATTGGTACCACATGCATGAGTCTTGTTGTGCATTGCATTCTATGTGACATTGATGTGATTTGTGATATAGTGATTCCTGATGTTTTCCTTATGATGCTCTGTTGATGTTGTATATGATGATGACGCCATTTTATGTATATCTTGTTTTATAATGATTATTATGAATTGTGATTACTCACCCTGCCTGTTTGAATGTTGCCTCCACGTGGGTAACGTGCAGGTGATCAGGTTTAGCTTTGGATGCTTTTCGAGGACCTTGAAGTTTACTTGCTTTTGGTCGATTTAGAGGGTCTTGCTCTGATAGTGTAACATCGGGTTGGGGTCCTTTGAGTCGAACTATGTTGTTTCCTTAATTTGTTGACAATTGATGATGTGGCAATTTAATTTGATTATTATGATGTTTGTCGAAAACCTTTTATTTTAGAATTTTGAGTTCCGCTGCCATGTGAAGGCTTTATAATTATTTGAGGAAAAACCCTTTTTGTTTACAGGGTAATTGTGTTATTTTGATTTAATGAGAAATGTGCACCCTTTGAGGGGATTTTTATGCCTTACTCTGATTATTTGAGTTGTTTCTGTTGCAACATTATTGGGGGTAGAAAAGGGTGTTACATTAGTGGTATCAGAGCAGGTCGGTCCATCCGGCTAGGTTTTTACTTGATGTCTGTCCCTGTCAGTCGACAAGTGTGTGTACACTGTCGATGTTTTATTTCTTCGAACCTTGTTGATGGTGTGCAGGATGGCTGGAAGAAATGACCTTGCGATTGCTGATGCGTTGGAATTGGTTGCTAATGTGGTGGCGCAGCCGAATCCAAATGGTGGAGCTCCTGATGAGTTTCGTGCTTTAGGGAAGTTTCAAAGGAACAATCCACCGACTTTTGTGGGTACGCATGATCCAGCAAGTGCACACAAGTGGCTGAAGGCGATCGAGAAGATCTTCTGGGTGATGGGGTGTTCTAATGAGCAACAGGTTCAGTTCGGAACGCATATGCTGGAAGAAGAGGCTGAGGACTGGTGGGATAACACTCGTCAGAGACTTGCAGATGTTGGCACCGTGATAACTTGGGCTGTGTTTAGGCAAGAGTTTCTGGGAAAGTATTTTCCAGAGGATGCTCGTGGCAAGACGGAAGTGGAATTCCTTGAGCTGAAGCAAGGAGATTTGATTGTGGCAGAGTATGCTGCAAAGTTTGAGAAGTTGGTGAAGTTATGTCCGCACTACAATCGTGCTGATGCTGAGATGTCTAAGTGTCTCAAGTTCGAGAATGGGCTGAGACCAGAGATTAAGCAGGGTATTGGGTATCAGCAGATCTGCAGGTATGCTGAGTTGGTTGACAAGAGCAGAATCTACGATGAGGATAGCCGAGCTCGATTTGCTCACTATAAGCAATTGAGTGAGAAGAAAGGGCAGTATAGGGGTAAGCCTTATACAACTTCAGCTGACAAATAGAAGCAGAAGGCTTCAGATGGGAAAAAGACAAGTGGAGGAGCAGCTCCCGCTTTTGGAAAGTGTCATAAGTGTGGCGAGCAAGGTCACCGTGCTGATGTATGCACCAATAATGTGGTGAGGTGCTATCGATTTGGTAAGAAGAGGCATAGAGCTACTAACTGCAAAGATGAAGGTCCGACCTGTTTCAACTGTGGTGAGAAAGATCATATCAGTACTTAATGTCAGAAGTCGAAGAAGACTGCGACTGCTGCTCAGACCAGTGGCAGAGTGTTTGCTTTGAGTGGTGCAGAAGTTCCAGTGAAAGACAACCTGATTCGAGGTACTTGTTTTATTAATAATATCGAGTTGGTTGCTGTTATTGATGCTGATGCTACTCATTCTTTTATCTTGCTTGAATGTGCTAATAGATTGAGTTTGAAGTTATTTGATATGAATGGGAATATGGTAATAGAAACTCAGCTAATGGTTCTGTTACTACTACCCTTGTGTGTTTGAGATGTCCTATGATGATCTTTGAGAGGAGCTTTGTGATGGATTTGGTATGCCTACCCTTGCACCAAATTGACGTAATCTTTGGAATGAACTGATTGGAGTTCAACTGTGTTCATATCAACTGTTATAACAAGATTGTAGAGTTTCCTGAGATTGATGATAGTGGGGAGTTGATGTTCTTGTCTGCAAAACAAGTAGACGAACTTCAAGAAGACGAAGCTTTGGTGTTTGCGATGTTTGCATCGTTGCAAATTGATCGTGAAGCTGCAAGTGTGGAGTTGCCTGTTGTCTGTGAATTCCCAGATGTGTTTCTAGATGACATCAGTGATTTACCTCCAGAGCGTGAAGTAGAGTTTGCAGTGGACTTAATACCAGGTACGAGCCCAGTGTCGATGGCTTCTTATCGGATGTCAGCTTCTAAGCTAAGTGAATTGAAGAAACAGTTGGAAGAGTTGATTGAGAAGAGGTTTGTTCGACCAACTGTTTCTCCGTAGGGTGCTCCTGTATTGTTAGTAAAGAAGAAAAATGGAAGTATAAGGTTGTGTGTTGATTATCGGCAGCTGAATAAAGTGACTATCAAGAATAAGTATCCGCTTCCGAGAATCGACGATTTGATGGATCAGCTAGTAGGTGCTTGTGTGTTCAGCAAGATTGATTTGAGGTCGGGTTATCACCATATTCGAGTTAAGCTTGATGATATTCCGAAGACGACTTTCAGGACGAGGTATGGACACTATGAATACACTGTGATGCCATTTGGTGTATCTAATGCACCTGGTGTGTTCATGGAGTACATGAATCAAATTTTTCATGAGTATTTGAATAAGTTTGTGGTGGTGTTTATCGACGATATCTTGATATATTCTAGATCTGAAGAAGAACATGTCGAGCATTTGAGGACTGTGTTGCAAGTGTTGAAAGAGAAGAAGTTGTATGCAAAGTTGTCCAAGTGTGAGTTTTGGTTGAATGAAGTGAGTTTCCTTGGCCATGTGATTTCAAGTGGTGGTATTGCTGTTGATCCTTCTAAGATTGATGTTGTGTTACAGTGGGAGACTCCAAAGTCCGCTACCGAGATACGAAATTTTCTGGGACTAGTGGGTTATTACCGCAAGTTTATTGAAGGGTTTTCTAAGTTGGCATTACCTTTGACTCAGTTAACTCGAAAGGGGCAAACTTTTGTATGGGATGTAGCTTGTGAAGAGAGTTTTGTGGAATTGAATAAGAGATTGACTACTGCTCTAGTGTTGATTTTTCCTAATCCGAGTGAATCTTTTGTGGTGTATTGTGATGCGTCAAAGATGGGTCTTGGTGGAGTATTGATGCAAAATGGACAAGTTGTTGCCTATGCTTCGAGACAATTGCGAGTTCATGAGAGGAATTATCCTACACATGACTTGGAATTAGCCGCTGTGGTGTTTGTGTTGAAGATTTGGAGACATTATCTGTTTGGCTCTAAATTTGAAGTGTTCAGTGATCATAAAAGTCTGAAGTACTTATTTGATCAGAAGGAATTGAATATGAGGCAGAGAAGGTGGTTAGAGTTGTTAAAGGATTTTTATTTTGATTTGATTTATCATTCGGGCAAGGCAAATGTAGTGGCCGATGCGTTGGGCAGAAAGACATTGCATATGTCGATGCTTATGGTGAAAGGGTTGGAACTAATTGAGCAATTCAGAGATTTGAGTCTGGTATGTGAAGCGACTCCTGACAGTGTGAAGTTAGGAATGTTGAAGTTTACTAGTAGTATTATGGAAGAAATCAGAGTGGGACAGCAATCTGATTTAAAGTTGGTTGACCAATTGACTTTGATTAACCAAGGTAACGGAGGTGACTTCCGGATTGACGAGAATGGTGTGATGATGTTCAGAGACAGGGTGTGTGTTCCAGATGTCCTAGATATTAAGAAGAGCATTCTTGAAGATGTACCAAGATTTGAAAAAGTTGTTTTGGTGGCCAGGTATGAAGAAGGATGTTGCGGAATTTGTCTATGCGTGTTTGACTTGTCAGAAGTCGAAGGTTGAGCATCAGAAGCCTTTAAGTATGATGCAGCCGTTGAGGATTCCAGAATGGAAATGGGATAGTATTTCCATGGATTTCGTGGTGGGGTTGCCGAAGAATGCTAAGGTAAATGATTCAATTTGGGTGATCGTGGATAGATTAACTAAGTCTGCTCATTTCTTGCCGATGAGGATTAATCATTCTATGCAGAAGTTAGCTGAGATGCATATTGAAGAGATTGTGAAGTTACATGGGGTACCTTCGAGTGTTGTGTCAGATACAGATCCGAGGTTTACATCGAGGTTTTGGAAGAGTTTGCAAGATGCGTTGGGTACTAAGTTGAGGATGAGTTCTGCCTATCATCCGCAGACGGATGGTCAGACAGAAAGGACTATCCAATCTTTAGAAGATTTGCTGAGGGCTTGTGTGTTGGATCATGGAGGATCGTGGGATAGCCATTTGTCATTGATTGAGTTCACGTACAATAACAATTTTCATGCTAGTATTGGAATGACGCCCTATGAAGCTTTGTATGGGAGACGATGTAGGACTCTGTTGTGTTGGTATGAGTCGGGCGAGAGTGCTGTACTCGGACTTGAAATTGTGCAAGAGACGACTGAGAAGATTAGGAAGATCGAAGAGAGGATGAAAGCTTCGCAGAGTCGTCAGAAGAGCTACCATGATAAGAGGAGGAAAGCACTTGAATTCCAAGAGGGAGATCACGTGTTTTTGAGGGTGACACATGTGACTGGTGTGGGTCGAGCTTTGAAATCTAGGAAGCTCACTCCACGTTTTGTTGGTCCATATCAGATATCGCAGAGGATAGGAGAGGTAGCGTATCGAGTTGCTTTACCGCCGTCACTTGCGAATTTGCATGACGTATTCCACGTGTCTCAGTTGAGGAAGTACATTCCGGATCCGTCGCACGTGATTCAGATGGATGATGTACAAGTGAGCGATAATCTGACTGTGGAAACATTGCCTGTGCGTGTCGATGGTCGAGAGACGAAGCAATTGCGGGGTAAAGACATAACTTTGGTGAAGGTGTTGTGGGGTGGACCAGCTGGAAAAAGTTGGACTTGGGAACGTGAAGATCAGATGAGGGAGTCGTATCCGACTCTATTTCCTTGAGGTAATTTTCGAGGGCGAAAATTATTTAAGTGAGGGAGAGTTGTAACACCCCAAATTTACTAGAATATTTATTTGATTTATTTAAATATAATATTTGTGAATTTTCCGTGAATTTTGGTGGTCCGTGTTGATGTCGGTGTTTTGTGAAGTTTTGGTTATTTTAATTAAATAATAGTATATGATATGAATATATTAGTATTATTATTAATTTAAAATAATATTAGAGGAATTAAGGGTGAGATGGACATTTGAGGAGTATTAGTGGGGATATTGTGGGAAGCCTAATTTTGAGGCCCAAGAGTTAGTGAGAATATAAAAGGAGGATTTTGAGAATAGAGTTCACTTTTGTTAGACCGTGAAAAGAAGGAAAGAATGAGAGCTCTGAGGAAAAAGGGAAAAGGCGAGGAATTCGTGAAGGTTTCCAAAGACTCAGAGGGAAAGCTTCGAATCGACAATCTAAGGTATGGGGAGTAATTTCCCTTCATTGTTTTCATTATAGGATTCGATTGATTGAAGTGGATTTTGGGGTTTTTGAGGGTTTATGAATTTTGAGGTAAACTGATGACTTTGAGGGCATTTCGTGAGGTCGATTATTAAGAGTGAAATAATCAATAAAATAGACCTTGGGGCTGATTTTCCCCGTCGTTGTTGTAGTTTTAACCTTGTGGTGAAGGACCTATAGAGTTTATATGAAGCTTGAGAGTTTTGAAGGTTTGGGGAAATTAAGGTTTCCCGTAGTGCCCTGAATTGACCTAACAGACGTAGGTTTTAGGCCTTTGAATTCTGTGATATATTAGAACTGTTATAGGGATGTTTTTAGGTCGTTTGGGACTGTAATCGCAGGTACATTGGAGGTTGTGGAGCTACTGATGCGTAGCAGCGATTTGCTGTAATCGCAGGTTCGCTAGGCGAACCATTGTTTCGCTAGGCGAATGTTCGCCATTGTTCGCTAAGCGAACAACGCAGCGAATGCGCGATAACAAGAGTGTGAATGCAGAGGTGATTATGGAGAGGCTTTAGAGATTCGCTAGAAGTCTCGCCAAGCGAACTCCCCAGTGAATGGCTTTGCTAGGCAAATGTGTGGGCAAGTATGACAGATGATGTTTCTGGTGTTTTCGGCATGGAATGGTGGGACTCGCTGATAGCTTCGCTAAGCGAAGGTCCTAGCGAATGGGTTCGCCTAGCGAACCCTGGGGCGAACGACTGTTGTTTCGCGATTTTGGGTTATGTGTTGTGCTATTGTGATGTTTTGTTGCCGTGATTTTTATGATGATTTTCCATGATGTTATTGATGATTATCTAATGATGTTTTGGTGATTATTTGAAGAATATGTGATGACATGACGTATATGAGAACTGATGAATGACAATGCACATTATGATGTTTATTTGATTGATGATGATTAGTGATGTTGTGTATCATACATTCATATGCATACTCTGTGACGACGCTTCATTCCCATTGTGCGGATATAAGGTAATTATGACGTGCCCCGGTTCCAAATGCGGGATCGATCCTATTGACGGGGATCTTTGGAGGGTTGATGGCCTAGTGTCCATCCTTTGTGACGATTGGTACCACATGCATGAGTCTTGTTGTGCATTGCATTCTACGTGACATTGATGTGATTTATGATATAGTGATTCCTGATGTTTTCCTTATGATGCCATGTTGATGTTGTATATGATGATGACGCCATTTTATGTGTATCTTGTTTTATAATGTTTATTATGAATTGTGATTACACACCCTGCCTGTTTGAATGTTGCCTCCCCGTGGGTAACGTGCAGGTGATCAGGTTTAGCTTTGGGTGCTTTTCGAGGACCTTGAAGTTTACTTGCTTTTGGTCGATTTAGATGGTCTTGCTCTGATAGTGTAACATCGGGTTGGGGTCCTTTGAGTCGAACTATGTTGTTTCCTTAATTTGTTGACAATTGATGATGTGGCATTTTATTTGATTATTATGATGTTTGTCGAAAACCTTTTACTCGAGAATTTTGAGTTCCGCTGCCATGTGAAGGCTTTTTAATTATTTGAGGAAAAACCCTTTTTGTTTACAGGGTAATTGTGTTATTTTGATTTAATGAGAAATGTGCACCCTTTGACGGGATTTTTATGCCTTATAATTGGGGGTAGAAAAAGGTGTTACAATTGATGCATGGAAACAGATACAAGACAAAAGGAAATATCGGTACTTTGATGATGATGCTTTGATTAAGTAAGGAAGCCATTTGAATTTGTAAAAAGGAAAATAAAGAAGTGGTTGGCTTTTTGTCAATAGGGTCAACATTGTGGACCGAACGTGTGACCACTATCCTAAAAGTTCCTAAACATCTTCATTCTTCTTTTCCAAGTCACCACATCATGCATAATGAATTATCACCTTTGACTTTCGAATCACTATTACATTCATAGATAGACATTGTAACTTAAATCACTTCATTCATTCAAAAGGATTCACACGACTTTGCATTTACAACTTCGTATTTCATCACATCATCAAATATTCAAATTACATATCATTACATCACATTTGCATGGGTTTGTTTGGATTCTTTTCATTGGGGTCCCTTAATTTGACGCATTAAGCATGCATTTTCGTATTTTTACATAACTTATAAATGCATCTCGATTTTGAATGCATTTTTAAGTGATTCACTAAGTCACTTTTAACTTCACATTTAAATTCCCTAAGCATGCCTTTTGGGCTCATTTCCATACATACACTTTGCATCACAATGTGCTTCCTTTTATTCAAAAGTCTTTTGAATCATTAAAAATATCTTTGCATATCATAAATAAATTCATGTTACATTACAATTCTTTACAACATTACAAGCATTGCAAAATCTATACATAAGTAAAAGTCTTCAAGCATTTTCATTTCTTCATCTTCAAGTAACTGATAACATCATCCCAAGCTTCATTATCATGCTATGTTTCCATTATTCATTGCTCCACCATTACGTCCATGCTACAAGAAACAAAGAAAAACAAGTTAGCATGTGTACATAATAAAAATTTAGAATTCCATGTACATGCATTAACAACCATTGAATCACATGTAAATTCATCATAAATTAAAAAATGCATGCACATAAAATTCAACCATGCATATACTTTCATATTGCATGCAAAATCATCCAAAAATAAGTCATATTCTATGTATTTTCAATAAAATTAAGAAACAATAGAAGCAACAAACTGAAATATTTAAAGAAAACGAACAATAAAGGATATATTTTTTGGATAACAAACCTCAATTAAACAATTACATTTTAATATTCACTCCTTATTCAAAATACACATACACAAATTATGAAATTATGAAAAAATAGTATTTTAAAATTTCTCGCATATAGGCATTATAGAAAACAGATACACAAGAATGAGAATTCATATCATAAAATTTATTATACAAATAATCAAAATTAAATAAAAATATTCGTTTAATAATAAAAAAAGAGACATAATAATTAAAAATGAGAATGCTAACTAATACTCATTTCTTTTGCTTCTACCATGGTGTTATATCATAACCCTCTTCAATTGGATTAAAATGTGGAAGAAAAGTTGATCATTTTAGAAACTGTTGACAGTTATAATTATGAATATGAGGAAGAATGACTCGTTAAAATCATGTTTTGTGAATTGACATTTATCAAAATCAATTAGATGTGGTATTTTCTTTTCTATCATATGTTAGTTACTCCAAAGTAAGGAATTTATGTTAAACAACCACAAGTATTCATTGTAAAAGGTGGAGAATATAAGGTCTTGAAGCTAAAAAAAGTTGTCTTATCATTTTCATCATCTCAATTTTAAGAAGGTCATTTTTTTAGTTGAAGGTCATTGCTGATGGAGATTTAAATTCTAAATCTTAGGACTAAGAACCTTATTAGTTTTGATCTTCCCTTTCTTTTCTTTTTCTTCTTCTTTGTCTTCGTCTTTTCACTTTCGCTTTTTCTTTAAACTTTAATCTTAGTTCCTACTCTACCATGGATGGTACATCAAATCCTAAGCATAATGAATGGCAACAAGTTAAGAAGAGGGGTTGGAAATCGAATGGAACCTACTCTACCATTATTCATATAAGCACTTTATTTTAATTTTTTGTGTTTTTTCACCTTTATTTTAATTTTATATTTGAAGAAAAAATGTATTAAGAACGTGATATATATATATATATATATATATATATATATATATATATATATATATATATATATATATATATATATATATATATATATATATATATATATATATGTCTTTTAGACATAAAATAAAAGACGTTTTAATTTAGATCTATTCAATAACATGTCGCATATCTTAATCCTGAATTTAAAACCATTATAATTAAGATTAAATGATAGTTTTATAATATATTGAATAAATTATATGTTTTAAGATTTAGCAATACATATTTTATAAATTGTTATTTTTTTATTTATTATTATAAAATTTTATAGTTAAAGTAAAAAAATTTATATGATCCTACTTTACAATCATTCATAAATATGCTTTTTAGAATTATTACGTTAAGAATCAATTTTTTTTAATTGAGTGACGCATAAATTTTTACTATTAATAAATATATAAATAAAATGATTTTAAATAATATAAACTAGCGGGTTATCCATA
The DNA here is from genome assembly GCA_022829125.1 of Lathyrus tuberosus. Classification (NCBI taxonomy): domain Eukaryota; kingdom Viridiplantae; phylum Streptophyta; class Magnoliopsida; order Fabales; family Fabaceae; genus Lathyrus; species Lathyrus tuberosus. The sequence goes on along the minus strand of JALAZF010000368.1, from coordinate 2,434,288 downwards.
CTATCGCACGGGTCCTGTCAGTATTCACACGCTATGTTGCGAAAATCACTTGTCAATTAATTTTTTTTAAGATTTTAAAATTTTTACTACGTAACTAATCTAATAGGTGGATAAATGTAACAACTATGCATAAATTACAAAATATAAAATTAATACTTCTTATAGATATAATATATGAACATTAAAATGACCAGTCTACAGCACGAGTCCTGTATGTATTTACGCGCTATGTTGTAAAAAACACTTATCCATCTTGCAATATTTTTTTCAGATTCTAAATTTTTTAGAACATAACCAATTTAATAGGTTAATAAATTCAACAATAATATTACGTATAAATTATCAAATACAAAATTAAGACTTCCTACATATGGTATTCAAAAATATATAGTAATATCATTCAATAAACAATATTTGACTTGAACATCGTACTTCATCGTTGTAACAATAATAAGTTTTTGATAGAATTTTTTTATTCCTACAATAGCATAAATAAATATATCAAACTTAATTCAATGTATAAAAAAATAAAAATCAAATGACCAGTCTATAGTTGGCATCTAATAGATTTAGATTGACATTAAAATGATCGGTCTACAGATGATATCTCATAGATACGTTCACATTTACCCATGTATCAACATGTAGACTATTTCTCGTTTATAAGCGCGTTGAACCTGTGTGTTAATTTATAAAAAGTATTTATAGTTTATTTTTGTTTATAAAAATAATTTTAGCAATAGTTGAATTTTTCCCGTTTATAAAAATATTTATAACTTATTTTTGTTTATAGAAAATGATTGTAACTTATTCCTATTTATAAAAAATAACTGTATCGACATGTAAAAAAATATTTATAACTTATTCCCGTTTATAAATATATTTTAAATTAAAAATTTATTTTTACTTATAATTTAACGTATAATTAAAAATGACAATTTAATATATAGTTTTACATATAATTTAACAAATAATTTTCTATAACAATTTAATATATATTTATAAATTCTACAATAAATATTCTAAAAGTAGTTTTAAGTAAAATTTTAGTTTTTTTTTTCAAATAAAGAAGTGACATTTTAATAATTATAAATTTTTAATTAAATAAGTCAAATTTTATTCTAATAATTTCACTCATACCCCTAATTATTTTTCTAAAATATTTTCTATAGAATAACTTATTTTGCAATCCATAAATATTCACATAGTTTCAAATATCTACTAATATTATGCACCAACTTTTAAGTATTGATCCGTATTTATAAATAATCGTACAACTGTTTATAACTTCAATTATATAAAACAATAGCAAAACAAATATATAAAAGATGGACATTAAAATGACCAGTCTATAGCCGGTATCTCATAGATATGTTCACATTTATCCGTGTATCAACATGTAGACTTTTTCTCGTTTATAAGCGCGTTGAAACGTGTGTCAATTTATAAAAAATATTTGTAATTTATTCTCGTTTATAAAAATAGTTTTATAGTTGAACTTTTCTCGTTTATTAAAATATTTATAACTTATTTTCGTTTATAAAAAATGATTGTAACTTATTTCTGTTTATAAAAAATAATTGTATCGACATGTAAACTTTTTACCGTTTATAAGTTTCTTGTATTTATAAAAATATTTTTAATTTTTTTCTTGTTCAAAATCCTATAGTTTTTTTCTTAAAATACTTTTGAATGCTATTTAAAAGATATCGATATTATAAAATTTATTTTCATTATTTAAGTTTAATTGAATTTTAATGGGTCATTTAATATATTGAAAAGATTTTAATTAAATTAATTGGTCAATTAACTCCTTGACAAAGTATTTTAAAAAATATTAATAAAAATAAGACGATTTTATTAATATTTCTAAAAAATACGTTATTTTTATTAATATTTCATAAAAAAATACATGATTTTTAATAAAAATAAGTTGTGACTCTAAAAAATAATTTAAAAATATGTTCAACTTTACTATTTTGATTAAAAAATTTTAAATTAAAAATATTACCCTAATTACTATAATAATTCTAAGTATTAAATTTTTTAATATTATTCGAATTTAATATACTTTTAAATTACAATTTATTTTTTAATATAGTTTAATTTTTACTTAAAACTCAATTTTACAATAAAAATTCAAAAATTTAGGTATAAATTTAGTAATAATGCCCAACTTTTAATTGTATTATAAATATATTTTTTTTTAAAAAATTATTTCCATCAACCTGGTTAGGATTTTTTCCATCATTAAATGAGATCGGAACATTGCATGCAAGCTTGAAAGCTCCAAAAAGATAATTCTATGATTTCACAAACACAACCAAACCAAATGAATCATAGTCAAAATTGATATTATATGTTTTCAATGTATCTTTTCAATCAAAGTGGCTTCTCACTATCCAATGTAGTGAGAAGTGTGAAATGCCTTTTTTTCAAAGTGACTTTCCAAATTATGATATTTTATTAATAGCCAAATAATTTTAATTGAAAATAATCTAAAAATTACACATGCGTCTCTCTATTTTCCAATCCGGATTCCCCAAGAGTTTTTTTTTTCAACTTTCTAATGTAGTGAGTGGAATACCATGACCCTACACTTTTTTTTTTCAATTTAAACGTAAAAAATCTAAATAATGACACATCAGTGATATTTATTGCCAAATCTCTAGTATTATAGCAAGAAAAAATTTAAATAATGACACATCAGCAGCATTTATAAAAATGATTGTATCACTAAATTTTTAGTTTTAATCATTTATTTTTCATGATTACCATTTATCATTAAATTTTCATGACTACCATTTAACATTTTTTTATCATGATTACAATTATAAAGTTAATTTGAAAAGATTCGGATAAATTTTAGTTATCTTATACGTTTAAAAAAATTACAAAATCTCAATTGATTTTGTTTTGTTTTATTAAACTTTTTATAAAAATCCAAATAGTTTCAAAATATATTTTATTTCAAATAGCGATCTAAATAATTACAAATAATTTTTATTCTTATATTTTTAGAATGACAAACTAAATATGTTCATAAATAAATGTCGCATATTAATGATTAATATTAAATTTATTATTTTAATGTCTAGTTAATTTGATTAAAATAAAATAAATACTCTAACTAATTAAAATAAATATTCTATAGAAAAAAAACTTATTCTTGTTTATAAAAAATGATTGTAACTTATTCTTGTTTATAAAAAATAAGGCCAAATACCCTTTTTGGTCCTTTAACTTTACCTTGGGTTCATTTTGATCCCTTAACTTTAAAAAGTGTCATACTGGTCCCATAACTCTTCAAAACATTCCATATTAGTCCTTTTGTCTCATTAGCGACTGATTTTTGAATTTTTTCGTCGCTAATAAGACGAAAAGGACTAATATGAAACGTTTTGAAGAGTTAAGGGACCAATATGACACTTTTAAAGTTAAGGGACCAAAATGAACCCGAGGTAGTATTCTGCCAAAAAATAATTATGTTGATGATATAAACATTTTCCCATTTATAAGTTTCTTGTACCCGCGTATCCATTGTGTTGATGATGTCTAGTTAATTTGATTAAAGTAATATAAATATTCTATAGAAAAAAAAAACTTAAAAGACAATTTTTTGAATTTTTTTAATATAACATAGTATTTTTCTTCTGAGTCAAAAAATAATTATAACTGATTTTCGTTTATAAAAAATGATTGTAATTTATTCCTATTTATAAAAATATTCCTGTTTATAAAAAATAATTATATCTCCATGTAAACGTTATCCTGTTTATAAGTTTTTTGTACCCGTGTGTCCATTTATAAGTTTAATAACAACGACCACGTAAATTTTGAATACTAAAAGTAAAATCATATTTAAAAAATTAAATTTTTGAACATTAAAGGTAAATTAGGTTTAATATTAAATATTATTTACTTTTATTTATTAGATTTGAAATAAAAATAAGTCATATTAAATTCGAAAGAGTTAAGAATTTTCTTTTTTATTATATCATGTCATAATACTACCTCCGTCCCTAAATATAAGACCCCGTTGAGAAAGTTTATCCTTATGAGAGAGAAATAGTTAATGTGTTTGTAACTGTATTTATTACATAGTACAAAAAAAGATGTAATATAATTAGGGGTATGTGTAGAAAAAAACAATTAATGCATTTTGAAAGTTGAAGAGAGTCTTATAAAAAGGGACAAGAAAAAAATTCAACAGGGTCTTATAATTAGGGACAGATGTAGTAATATATATGGTATGATTTTTCCATTCATGATACTTTTTAAATAAACCCATAAAAATCATTTTTAATTATTATTTCTACATCAATAAGTTTTATATGACATATAATTTCAATTGACATTTTTAATTATCATTTTTATATATTTGTACCAATATATAAATAATAAGTAATCATATGAAATATAATTTTATATGACATTTATAACATTTGTTTTTATATGAAATATAATAATTTAACATTTATTTTTTACATACAACTTAATACATATTTATTAATTTCTTATAAAAATAAGCCGTAAATCTAAAAAATAATTTTAAAAAATGTTCAACTTTACTATTTTAATTAAAAAAATTTAAATTAAAAATATTACTCTAATTACTATAATAATTCTAAGTATTAAGTAAAATTTTAGTTATTTTTTTCAAACAAAGAAGTGGCATTTCAAATATTATCATTTTTTAATTAAATATGTCAAATTTTATTCTAATAATTCCACTCGTATCCCTAATTATTTTTTCTAAAATATTTTTTTATAAAATAATTATTTTCAAACAAAATGTTATGAAAAGAATAATTATCATTATTCTATTCCATTTCCATGTACACGGTAATTTATGTTTCATTACTCCATAGTCTTCTTCTGTGAAGTAACTTACTTTTTGATAAAAATAATTAATGGAATATAATTAAATGCAATTGCATATCAATAATAAATAATAGAATTGAATCAAATATTTCTTTTTTTGTATAATTAACTTATTTGAATTCTTTGAAGTTTACGCTTATTATATCATTTTTAGTAACAATACTCAATTTCTTAACTAATTAGGTAATAAAAATAATTTTTTAAATAATTAATCAATCAAAATATTTAGAAACTTTTTTAAAGATTTGATTTGGAGGTTTATTATTTTATCCAAAATTAATTGGTTACCATTTTTTTAAAAAGAGGGACCAATTCTTTTTCATGTAACAAATCAAAAGAATAGCCAAAACCTTTTCTCCATCTTTACCACCAACAACCTTAAACCATCTTCTATGTTTAACCAATTCCTTTAACCAATTTTTCTAACCAATTTCATTAATCATAAAATCAAATCAAACCATAACATCTTTTCATAATAAGTAAGACATGACAATTAACATAATTATGACAACCATTAACATTACTAACCAATAAATTGAACTCAACTCACTCAATTAACATTAACAAACTTTTATAACTTAATAGATTCTAACACAATTAACTAATACAAAGGGTCTAACTTCAATTCATCAATTCATTCACTAAACTAATGATAGTAGTATAAATCAATACATGAATCTCTTCCCATTCAATGACGGTAAAAAACAACCAATAATAAATTTAGTATTAACATAACCAAATAGGTCAAAACATAACCATTTAATTCAATTATATTCCATTTAATTTATATTTCATTATATTATTTTGTTTCACATCCTCATTTGTTGAGGCAAAAATGTCAACAAATACACCAACTTGAACCACAACATCAACCTATGAAACTCATCAATTCTTCAATACTGGAAATTGAGAAATAGAATTACTAATAAGGAGGACCAGAAAAGAAGCCTATTTTCCAACTTCAAATCTCTATGACATATTTACTGCAAAAGAAGAGCAAAAGCTTAGATTCTTCTCACTTTGTATATTTCCAACTTCAAATCTCTATGAATATTTTTATATATGAATATTTTTAACGACAACTCGACCTCTTATAACATTGTTCGCTCGGTCTATTTTTATCTCTATCAAGCCAAAAAGAACATAATTACTCAAAAGCAGTTGTTAGTAAACAATAGAGACATAATCATAATCTTTTAGCATATAAAAAATGTTGCTCCAACTTAGCTCTAATATGTGTATATATAAAAAACGATGTCAAGATTAAACACTCAAAATGCACATAATCATAATAAACTTGACAAAATAGGAGAATAAAATTACCTCATCCTCCCCAAGAGATTTATTGTTAAATACAGTTTAGGACCGGCCTCTACCACTGTTCGAAATTCCTAAGATGCACTAACCTCTTTCTTAGCAAGAGTCACTTCCTTCTTGTTTCCATTAGGAGCGTTAAGAAAACAACTCATCTATTAAACTACTTCTGGAAAAAAACACCAAGATCAATTTGAACAAACTATGCAGAAACTGAAAGCAACACATTAAATCAAAATTCACTTTCAAATATATATACCATTTAATTTTCGATTATATAAAAAAATGATGAGATTGATAGATGAAGAACAAAAAAATCTTACCTTTTCCCATTACAATTTGAAACCCTGATACACAAAAAAACATCATAACTAAACCCTAAAAAAACTCATTGGAATTAAATCATAAAATAAATCCATTTGCCAAAAAATTAGGGTTTTCAAAACTAAACCTTAATTTACCTTGGTGCCTCTATCAAGATCATTGAAAATACACAAATAAAGTATTCAACAGAGATAATCCATTGAGCATTTTGCATTAAAATTGAAGGTGAAAATAAAATCTAAGAATATGGATCCAGATTGTTATAATTGATCCAATAACAATTATTATAAAAAAAAAAAAAAGGCAATCAAACATTATGGGTGGCGGGGATGGTGAGGTTAGATATCGAAATCTGCGGCGGCGGAGGTAAGGAATGGGAGGCGACGATGAATGGAGAAGAAAGAAGAAATGTAGAATAAGATTGGGAGAGTGAAGACAATGATATGGAATAGCCATTACTTAATACTATCATTGCATAGGAAACCTATAATGCATTGGTAATGAATAATTTCAACTTTCAAAGTGTTTATTCAATACCCAATGTACTTATAGGAAAAACATGTCTGTACATCTTCCTTTTGTTTTCTATTTTTTTTAAGCATGTACAATACCATGACTCTACAGCTTCAAAGACTTTCTTTCCAACTTATAATTTTTAAATTTTTTAATTGAAAAACAATACCAAAAAAATAATAGCATGTCACATCAGCAGCATTTAATGTCCAATGACTAATATTGCAGCAAAAATGTGCAAGTTGTTAATACCCTTTTTATTTAGTGTAATTAAAGAATTTAGCAGAAGGGTATTATGGATAAACAGCGGGGTAAGTTTTTAATAGATATTTATTATAATTCTTTTTAACAAAACTTTGGAAGAGGCTGTCATTGAATTTATTCATTAGTCTTAAATTTATATATTTTAGGAAGTAAATAAACAAATAGAGATATATTCTATACAATTATAATTTATAAATATATGGTCACTTTTTTGTATCGTTATCATTGTCACTTTCTTACCAACTACTACATCATTTACACCATCGCTCCACATTTAAAAATTTAAGGAGAAATTAATCCATATGGTGTCTATTTGAATATTTAAACTAAAATAGACACAAATTAGAATATTCAATATAATTTAATGAACAATAAATATCTTCAATGCACAATAAAAAATAGTTTTTATAGAATTAAAAACTATTTATTATTTTTATATATTTTAGAAAATAAATAATAAAATAGTGATATTCTAAACAATTATAGTTTATTAATATATTGTCTCTTTTTGTATCGTTATCATTTTTACTTAACGTACTATTATTTACACCATCACCAATGACTGCACATTTAAAATTTTAAGGAAAAAATAATTCATCTACAATCTCTAATTTGAATATTTTAACCAAAATAACACAAATTAGAATATTCAATGTAATCTAATGTACAATAAACATATTCATGATTCGGGAATTTAGAAAATTCAATGTAACTAATTCATAATTAAAATAAAATTAAAAAGCATGGGATCAATCAGTACTCATTTATTAATTTTCCTCCTTACCCTAAGAACCTGATGCCAATTTTAAAATCTTTAAATGAGGAATCAAATTGCGCAACTATTGTTGAATCCTACAAATACAAAATGGACAATCAATTTGCAATTATTTGTGAAGTTTTTATAAATGGACAACTAATTATTTATAAAATATAAGGATAATATATGTTTGCTCAGTCTTAAAAATCTAAAATAAAGTTGTATAATGAAATAAAATAAATCATTCATTTTTTCCTTAAACACCTGGAGAAAAATGCCAACAAACCCCCACGAGTAGATCCATAAACTAAAAGCAATGTAGCAAATATTTGGGGATCGAAGGACAGTGAATGGTCGACAAAGGGATCAGATGGTCTATCTGGTGGACTGCTAACGATTTGGAAGAGTGGTTCGATGCAACCTCAATCCAGTTTCACTGGCAAGGGATATTTAGGTGTGAAAGAGCTGAAAAGTACTATTGTATGTTTCTTGAATATATACTCTCCATGTAGTTTAGCTGATAAGCGACTTCTATGGTTTGATTTAGTTCAACCTAAGAATGCTTTAGAACATGGAGAAGTGATAATTAGGAAGATTTTAATGCGTCTGATTTAGTTCAACGTAAGAATGCTTTAGAACCTGGAGAACGAATAATTGGGGGATTTAGAACATTGGATATGGGGGAGTTTAATACCTTAATTGACCTTTTGGAACTCATTGATTTACCAATTATAAGAAACATTTTCACTTGGGTGAGTTCTGATGGGAGGGCTTGTAGTAGAGTTGATAGATTCTTGGTGTCTGAGGGTCTCATAAACACTTGGAAATTGGTGGCACAGTTTTTGGGAAATAGGGACATTTCAGACCATATGATTGTTTGGCTTATCGCGGGGGTAATTTGGGTGTTACTTTCTGATTTTTTATTTATCCTATGAAGTTGGAAAGGAAAGGGAAGCTATCTCAAACTAACCTTGCTTGCAAATGTTTCTTGACAGATGCTTAAGAGATTGGTTCGTCCGGGGTCAGGTTATATAATGGGGAGTTGTCAATTACCCATCCTATACATGGTTATCCATGGGCTGATTAGCATTAGGTTCTGCTTTCTACTTGAAGGTGTTGGTCCGTAAATGGGAAAAGTTTCTTCTTTGTATGTGTTTGAGAGATATGGGAAAGACATTTTTGTTGTTTTTGGTTTTTATGTTGTTTTTGGTAAGGTACTGAACCTAACTTTTTTGCTAAGTGTGCTCGCTGAGATTTCGCAATCTTTTGCCTGCGTATTCCCTTAAATGTATCTGGGAAATCAGAGTAATCGTAGTTCCTCCTATACTATGGGAGGAAAAGATATTTTTGGTGTCTTGCTCAAAGCCCAAGATTGAAGCTAAAGGGTATTTTGTGTATTGTTCAAAGCCCAAGATTGAAGCTAAAGGTTTGACTGAGAGAGGATTTGTCATATCTGAAGGGAGAAATCTCTCATATCCATCACTGATGTTGATTGGTTTACAAAGGAGTTTACTTTAACTGGAGTGCACTGAATCCAGCAATGCCATAATTTCCTTTATAAGAGGGGGTCATGAAGGAATAAACTTTAACTCAGTGAGAGCAATGCCATTTTTTCTTATGAGTTTTTCATGCTAAGAGAGGTACATTGGCTTGGATGTAAATAATCCAAAGGCTTGCCACTTACAGTAATTAGATGAAAGAGTGGTTTGCCAGGATAAAAGAAGGACTACAACTTGGATTTTGAATCAACAAGTGTGCCACTTACAACAATTATGTGGAAGATGGTTTTGATTATTTTGATTTAATCTGTGATGTACAGAGAGAAATTCTGCCTACAGAGAGAGTTCCTAGTCTCATCTGAGGGTTTGTTGATTTTTGTGTGCCTTGATTGAAGCCCAAGGTTGAAGCTAAAAGATCGACTCTGCTAGAGAGTTTTTTCTGTCTTGTACAAAGCCCAAGATTGAGGCTGAAGGGTGAATTGACTCTCCTGGGGAAAATCATTATATTTGTCTTGTACCAAGCCCAAGATTGAGGCTAAAAGGAAACTGACTCAACAAGAGAGTGTTTTATCTGTCTTGTACAAATCCCAAGATTGAGGCTAAAAGGGAACTGACTCAACAAGAGAGTTTTATCTGTCTTGTACAAAGCCCAAGATTGAGGCTAAAAGGGACTGACTTAACTAGAGAGTTTTATCTGTCTTGTACAAAGCCCAAGATTGGGGCTAAAAGGTTAACCAACTCAGACGGGGTGTGGGATATCTGTCTTGTACAAAGCCCAATATTGAGGTTGACTCTACTGAGGATTATCTTTATACAAAGCCTAAGAGAAGGTTGGGGATATTCTTATACAAAGTCTAAGAGGATGCTAACTTCTGCAGAGGATTCTTTCAATCCAGTGACAATTCTAGTATGTATTGAGGAATTTAAAGAGAAAATTAATTCTTATGGAGGGTTTAATTTCAGATACTATGAGGCTCTGATCGGGTTGGAGATTGTTTAAGGGTAAACTGATCTTGGTTGTGTTTTTGATATTGCTTAGGGATTTTCAGAGATCCCAAAGTGAATGTGTGGATTACAAAGGTTAGACTCTTCTAAGAACTTAGAGCTATATAGATGACTAGTTTATGTTCCTATGTTTGTAGGAAGCCTGGGGATCCTTGTACAAAGCCCAAGAGGAGGCTGAGAATTTTTAAGAAGCCCATGGGTCCTTGTACAAAGCCCAAGAGGAGGCTGGGATGCTTTTAAGAAGCCCGTGGGTCCTTGTACAAAGCCCTAGAGGAGGCTGGGATGCTTTTAAGAAGCATGTGGGTCCAATTTTAAGAATAGTTCTAGAAAGGTTTCACCGGGAATTAATCCTTTCTATAATGAACAGTTCTAGAGTTTTAGTAAATTCAAAAGAGGTTTCACCGGGAATTAATCCTCTTTGGGGAAATGAATTCATGTGTATATACAGTGACAGTCTTGAGAAAAGTTTCACCGGGAATAATGTCTTTCTCTGTTCCATATTGTATAAGCCCAAGAGGAGGCAAATACTGTATCTGGTAATTCCTATGGGGAACTAGTTTTGTCTATGTTGAAAGAGTGACCAACTGGCTTTAATATAAATTCTAGAACTAATTGTCGGGGAAAACTCTAAACAGATATACAGGCATATACATACAGATGGAATATATAGACCAGTATGTAAAAAGAGTGGAAGAGGACTTACAGGTGAGCAAACTTCCATCATTACAAACATATGTATATTTATATAAGCATGTACAAAGAAAACTGATAAAAACTTACACCGTGCAAGCTTCCAGCATTATAAACACAGTTGTAGGGTTAGTCATTCAAGAAATTGAAGAAAGTTTTGATACAACCATAAGTTTAAAATTAAATTAAAAGAGTCTTGGGTCTTATAGCTCAACGAGAGGCCCAGATGACTTATTTGATAACATTGATCGCACTGCGATACATACAGACGATGCAGGACTTATACTATAGTAGAGGCCCAAAAATTATTTATGTATAAAAAGGAATGGGTCTTATACTCAAGGAGAGGCCCTAAGGTATTTGAAAAGATAAAGAAATGGGTCTTATACTCAAGGAGAGGCCCATGGTTATTTGTACAAAAAGACGAATATCGCATTAGGGTTTTGAAAACTGTACAGGGACTTATACAATGAATGAGGCCCAACTTATTTTTGTACAAAGGGGGTTGGGTCTTACACTCTATTAGAGGCCCAAAACGTGTTTTTTAGAAAAGAAATGGGACTTACAACACAAGGGTAGGCACAGATGAAAATTGTTTTGAAAACGGCGATCGCGCCGAGATTTTTAACATATCGGAGCTTATACAATGACTGAGGCCCAAGAAGGTTTATATTTACAAGGGATGGGTTGATTGCATGATGGTCTGGTTTTCTGATGCGTTCAGAAGTGGATATTCACCAAAAATCAGAAGTATTCCAGGTTATCATACGGGAGAATGATAAGGAATGACTGTCTTGGATTGTGGGGTGTCTATCTCTATTGCTGGCTGGGTGAAGTCAGTGGAAAATCTTGCGAAAGAGATGTTGCCCTGGCTATAAGTCATGCTAGTAGTGGATCAGTTTAGCAGCTGTGAAGTTCTGGAGCATGCACACGATAGCTGACATCGTTATAACAAACTAAGGGGCCCTATGCGTCTCTTTGAGTAATGTGAAGCATTCTGATTCAATTGGTTTGTGCCTCAAGCAGCTGGAGGTCTATACATGAGAATTCAAGAGGAGTTTATGTGGTGTGTAGATGGTTGTAGGGACTTTGATCTCAAGCCAAGAGTTTGCTATGGTTGGTATACATTTCCTCACGGGTAGCATGATGGTGATCATGTGTGAGTGATTATTGTTTCTTGTCAGAGGGAGCAATAAGAGAGTTGGTGATTGTGTTCAGCTGGTAAGTTAAACTGAGGGTGCGCTCTTGAAGACATGAAGACGCGTCTTATGTTTTCCTTTCATAAGCTTGGGTGTTCTGTGGAGGAGCACTAGTTACCTTAGATAGGGGGAGATGCCTCTTGATCTAAGATGATTTACTGCAAGGGTGCAGTTGGAGTTCCAGTTTGCATTTGTGCGTCAAGCAAACTGAGATGTCAAGGAGGATGTCTTGACATTGTTGTATTGTTGCAAGTTGTGGGAAACTTGGCAGTGCATGTTAAATGGTTCTTATTGGATGCTTAAGAATCATTGTTGAGTTTGAGGGAATTTATTTTTCTCTGCAGACTGTGATCATAACTTTGTGAAGAAATATCTGCTTTGTCAATTCAGAAGAAGAATCTAGGAATAACAGACATTGTCTGACATGATGTCAGGACATTGTCTTAGAACATATCTACATGCAACTGGTGTCCTTGGATGGTTCTCTCAAAAGAAGTAACCGTCAACAGTCCTGGTAAGTGCGCATTTAATGGAGTTATTGGCTCAATGAACTGACCAACGTTTTGTTCGATGATTCGTTATTTTCAAAGGCAATTTCTTGCTATAAATAGGATTGTTGTGACACTTCAAGTGAGTGGTCAATGGCGTTCTTCAAATACTGGGTGAGTTGTATCTGGGTTTGGAGTTGTATGGGTCACTTTTGCCAAGTTTTGACTAAAAAGGGGGAGAAGAATAATGTTCTGGTTTTTGGGTTCATTCGAGCAGTGGCGATGAAGAATGTTGGAGGAAGATGTTCTATCATCTTATCATCTTTTGTCTATCTTTTTGTGACTTGTGATCTGAGTTGTGAAGCAGGTTGTGTCTTGTAACCTGAGTTACATAATTCTGGTACTCTGTGTTACGAAGGCTATAACTGATGGTTATTTTCTGGAGCAGTTTTCTACGCTATTTCTGGACCTCTCTTGGAAGGAAAAAGAAATGTGTGGAAGAGTTTATTTCAGTTCAAGAGAAAAGATCCAATCAACTCTCACGATGGAGTCTTGCTGAGTGCAGATGGCAGAAGAAGATGTTTTGGCCAAAATTTGTCAAAATGGGGAGATTGAAACCACCTGAGGTTTGACGAAATTTTGGTAAAACATTTGAAGAATAAAGAAGAAGATTCTGCTCAGAATAAAGATTTCGAAGAAGATGTCCTAACAGCAAGATACGAAATCCTGGAGTGATTAGCAGGATTTAAATTAGTAACAAATATGTCCGAGATTTGTTGAGGATTTAAAGCCTGGATCAAGGAGTAAAGATAGACAGCCCAAGACAGAAGACTATATATATGAAGACTTAGACCTAGGATTATGTATGCCTTATGTAACAATTATAACCTAGTTCTCTTTTGTAAAATAAGGGTTTAGGTTTTGAGAGTCATTGGCTCTTGGGGTTGTAGTTCCCCTTTGTAGTGTGGGATACAGAGAGGACGACATAGGTACATCTACACTACCAGAAGCCTTTAGGTAATGGTTGTTGTATTGTTCTTGGACGAAGCTTTTAAGCAAGTCCAAGATAACTTGTAGGTCAAGAAACCGTGACAGGTTCTGAAGATCAAAAGAAGACAGAGACATCACAGGGATGAACACAGACGAACCCTAATTTGCACAAACCAATACGAAATTCCATACACGATTGATTAATAGCAATTGATTGAGGGTTATTACTCTACATACATGCAGAATCATGGTGGTAACTTGAAAACACATTTATGATGCATGAATCATGGAGTTTGAGAGTGTCAGACTTACCTCTTGCAGCTGGTGATTGAATTCTATGTTGGAGATGTTGTAGATGTGTTCCAATGATCTGGACAGCTTCCTTAGGTGCCAAGAAGTGTGTTTGGATGCTTAGAATGGATGGTAATGAGCTGAAACTTGTTTTGGTACCTCAACTGAAACTCTGTCAAAAGCTTGAGCAGATGGCTGGTGATTTTGTGAATTTGATGTTCCAGATGTTGTTTTAGTGTTTGGATCACTCATATATGATGTATGTGAGGTGTTGGCATGGTTGGTTTGGTTTGAATCACTCCCAATTTCAAAACCCGATAGTGACTTGAATTAGAAGTCAAATTTAGAGTGAAAGTGTTATTTTGAGTAAGGCATCTGTTTAGGGCCTTTGGTGTACTCAAACTTATCACAAATGAGTTCTATTTAAGTAGAACAAGTTTATTTTGGCATCAATAGTGAATGGCAACTTGGATCAGATTGTATTGAATGCCTTGGTACTTTGGTCAATGGTCTCCTCTAGTCATTGACGTGTGCCAAACTTTACAGGTTTAGGTCTTCCGATCTTTGGATGTGTCTTGACTCATTCTGACTGGTTTGTGGCTCAGTCATGCCACCTCAATGCATCACTTTAATGCTTGATGCCAACTTTGAAATTCAAAATTCTTTTCATGATGATTTTGCACATGAAAGGCTAGGCTTTTGGAATATTGTGTTATGGATCAGATCATTCATTCATTTGTGTTATGATTGGACAAAATTGAATGATCAAAGTGTTCAAAATCAATTTAAGGAATCGTGGGGTGCAAGTTTGCACCAAATGCTGTCAAAAGAATAATTGGTTTCTAGGCAACTTGTGAGATTCATAACTCCTAGCTCAAATGGAGTTTGATTGAGTTCTTAGACATTTTGGAAAGCCCTAATGACATACTTTAAATTTGATGTTTGGCCGTAGACCTGGTTCATCTTGGATCAAAGTGAAAAATGGCCTCAAAGTTGAGAAAACATGAAGCAGATTCTGACTTGTTTGAAATTTTTCTAAGTGTTGAAAAAAGTGATCATTTCCACTTTTTTTGTGATTTCGCTCAGTTCATAACTCAAAATCCATGAGGAATTGGAATCTCTTGTAGTTGACACTTTTAAAGTATGTAAGATGAACTTTCATTTGAGCTTTGAATGGGAGAAAAATGCCTTAGATTTTGGGAAATGTGACCTTGCAAAGTTGGTACCCTAGCCACTTTGTTCCATAAGTTAGAAAATTTTTAAGTTTTCTATGGTTACCCCTTTTACAAGAAACCTAACTTTTATTGATTTTTCTTGATGAATGATGATTCAAATCACATATTAACATTATTTTAGGGTTGAGGAAGCATTGGTTAACCAAAAATCCAAAAATTCAAACTTATTTTTTCACAGATGACTTTTGATCAGATGAATTTTGAACTTTGTGATCCTTTTGTGAAATCAATCCTTGGGCTTATTTAAACTTCATGGATGGCCTCTAAGGGTATTTAGGGATGTCTTGGACCTTTCCCCAAGGTTTGAGATCATGTGTTGGTCAACAGTCAATGGTAGGGTTGATTTTTCCCCCAGAAACCCTAATTCCTGATTTTTTTTATGGATGGACTTTCAAAGTAATTTTGCCATTGAGAATGGGCTCTTGAGGTTCCTTTGAGCTTATTGGAACATCAATTGGGGTATTGGCTCATGCCCAGGTGAAAATTTTCATCTGGAGGCCTATTGTGAAATCAAAAAGTGAAACTTATTTTTTTCACAATTGACTTTTTATCAGATGAATTATGAACTTTGTGATCCTTTTGTGAAATCAATCCTTGGGCCTATTTAAACTTCATGGATGGCCTCTAAGGTTATTTAGGGATGTCTTGGACCTTTCCCCAAAGTTTGAGATCATGTGTTGGTCAATAGTCAATGGTAGGGTTGACTTTTTCCCTAGAAACCCTAATTTGTGATCAGATGATTTTGAGTTCTTGTGGCTTGTAATTTGAGCTCTTTGAGTCAATTAAATCTTGTAGATGGATTAATATGGTGAATTTGAGGTCCTTAAAGTTCATTTTAAAGCTTTGGATCATGCCTTGCTTCACAAGTCAACTCAAGGGTTGAATTAGGTCAAAACCCTAATTCCTGATTTTTTGATGGATGGACTTTCAAAGTAATTTTGCCATTGAGAATGGGCTCTTGAGGTTCCTTTGATCTTATTGGAACATAAATTGGGGTATTGGCTCATGCCCAGATAAAAATTTTCACCTGGATGCCTTGGTCGACCAAAACCCTAATTTGGTGACACTGGCGATCTTGAGGCTTGATCCACTTGCAATGTTGCATCCTTGTGCTCAATTATTGATGTGGGATACCTCTTGATCATTCATGGATGTTTGAGAGACTAGACAAGTTGAAGATCATGTCACCTTTTGATTGATCTTTTGTCTAAGTTCTTTGAGAGGGCTCAAAACCTGAATCCTCGATTATAAGGAATGCTCAATAACTTCTGAGGAGATTGATGAGACAATGAAGATACCTCCATATTGTGGTAATGTTGACACAATGATGGGAATTCTTATGGTCAAAATTTGGGGTATGACAGTTTGATCATGAAAACTTTCTATGTTTTGTTAGGAATACTTGGGATAGTTATCAGGTTAAGGGAAAAAAGCATTTTATAATTATACAAAAAGTTAAATTCATGAAGGAAAGATTAAAGTGGTGCAACAAAAATGTGTTTGGTAAGATAGATCTACAAATTGAAAATGGAGTTGAGGAATTCAACAGATTGGAGGAAGAATTATTGAATCTAAGTAGTCAACTGTGTAGGGATGTAGAGGAGAAGAGAATGATTTTGATAGAGACAATGTTGCAGAATTTGCACTTTAAAGAAAACATGTTAAACCAAAAATCTAGGCAGAAGTGGATAAAAGAAGGGGATATGAATTTTAGATATTTTCATTCCATGATGAGAGTTAGGAGTAGGAAGAATTCTATTGTGGCAATATAGACTCCTATAATACCCCAATTTTGTCCCACCTTTTTTCACCATGTTTATTTTTGCATTAATATCCTCAGCCTGATTTCCAATTTCGAATTAGGGTTGAAAATTGTCGCGATTCACCATTGTATCCACATAGAAAAAACCTTCACTTCTAATCATATGGCCGTCTTACAAAAATTTCATCTAAGAACAATAATGGTCCTCATGACCCATACTTACGACCATTGCATTTGGTAAGGCCTTCCATCATTTAGTCAAAAGTTTTTTGGCATAGATTCAACTGCTTGGATTAATCTCCCAACAGATGGACTATTCCCAATGATTCGTGATCAGATGGTTCATCATAAGAAATAGGGTTTTGGCTCTCTTCATTGTGTTATTCATGGTGCAAGTTATTGATGCATGGAAACGGATACAAGACGAAAGGCAATATAGGCACTTTGATGATGATGCTTTGCTTAAGTAAGGAAGCCATTTGAATTTGTAAAAAGGAAAATAAAGAAGTGGTTGACTTTTGGTCAATAGGGTCGACATTATGGACTGAACGTGTGACCGCTATTCTAAAAGTTCCTAAACATGTTCAATCTTATTTTCCAAGTCACCACATCATGCATCATGAATTATCACCTTTGACTTTTGAATCACTATTCCATTCATACATAGACATTGTAACTTGAATCACTTCATTCATTCAAAAGGATTCACACGACTTTGCATTTACAACTTCGCATTTCATCACATCATCAAATATTCAAATTACATATCATTACATCACATTTGCATGGGTTTGTTTGGATTCTTTTCATTGGGGTCCCTTAATTTGACGCATTAAGCATGCATTTTCGCATTTTTACATAACTTATAAATGCATCTCGATTTTGAATGCATTTTTAAGTGATTCACTAAGTCACTTTTGACTTCACATATAAATTCGCTAAGCATGCCTTTTGGGCTCATTTCCATACATACACTTTGCATCACAATGTGCTTCCTTTTATTCAAAAGTCTTTTGAATCATTAAAAATATCTTTGCATATCATAAATAAATTCATGTTACATTACAATTCTTTACAACAATACAAGCATTACAAAATCCACGAAAAAAATATATACATAAGTAAAAGTCTTCAAGCATTTTCATTTCTTCATCTTCAAGTAATTAATAACATCATCCCAAGCTTCATCATTACGCTATGTTTCCATTATTCATTGCTCCACCATTACGTCCATGCTACAAGAAACAAAGAAAAACAAGTTAGCATGTGTACATAATAAAAATTTAGAATTCCATGTACATGCATTAACAACCATTGAATCACATGTAAATTCATCATAAATTCAAACATGCATGCACATAAAATTCAACCATGTATATACTTTCATATTGCATGCAAAATCATCCAAAAATAAGTCATATTCTATGTATTTTCAATAAAATTCAGAAACAATAATAGAAGCAACAAACTGAAATATTTAAAGAAAACGAACAATAAGGATATATTTTATGGATGACAAATCTCAATTAAACAACTACATTTTAATATTCACTCCTTATTCAGAATACACATACACAAATAATAAAATTATGAAAAAATAGTGTTTTAAAATTTCTCATATATAGGCATTATAGAAAACAGATACACAAGAATGAGAATTCCTATCATAAAAATTATTATACAAATAATCAAAATTAAATAAAAATATTCGTTTAATAATAAAAAAAGAAACATAATAATTAAAAATGAGAATGCTAACTAATACTCATTTCTTTTGCTTCTACCATGGTGTAATACCATAACCCTCTTCAATTGGATTAAAACGTGAAAGAAAAGTTGATCATTTTAGAAACTGTTGACAGTTATAATTATGAATATGAGGAAGAATGACTCGTTAAAATCATGTTTTGTGAATTGAAATTTATCAAAATCAATTCGATGTGGTATTTTCTTTTCTATCATATGTTAGTTACTCCAAAGTATGGAATTTATGTTAAACAACTACAAGTATTCATTGTAAAAGGTGGAGAATATAAGGTCTTGAAGCTAAAAAAAAAGTTGTCTTATCATTTTCATCATCTCAATCTTTAGAAGGTCATTTTTTCAGTTAACGGTCATTCTTTTTCTTCTTCTTTGTCTTCGTCTTTTCACTTTCGCTTTTTTTTTTAACTTTAATCTTAGTTCCTACTCTACCATGGATGGTACATCAAATCCTAAGCATAATGGATGGCAACAAGTTAAGAAGAGGGGTTGGAAATCGAATGGAACCTACAAAAGAAGAATGGAAACTAACCCTAACAGAAGAAGAGGTGACAATGCACATGAAAATAGATCAAGTTTTTCTTCACCAGGTTTCTATATTCACATGGAGCTAAAGAGATGTACGACATATTTAAGAACTGCAGTGACATAGATGAAGTAGTGATTCCTTCTAGACGTGACAAAAATGGAAGGAGATATGATTTTACGAGATTCGTCAATGTTATTGACGAGAGAAGGATGGTTGTGAGTCTGGATAACATCTTCATCAACAATGTGAAGCTTTTTGTCAACATACCAAGATTCCAAAAGGACAAACATGATGACAAAAAAACATGAAAATTCCCGGAACGGTGATAATAGGAAATATGCATTCAAAACCAACAAGAACCCAAGAAGATTCACGGAACCACATAAATCATCTGCAGATGTCTTGAAAGATAAAGCGGGTACCAGTATGTGATATCATGTGTATCAAAGACAACATCATGACAAATTCGTTAAGAAGCCGGTCTTTGCACGTCTTTAATTTAACACCAATGAAGAAGATAATGTCAGGTTCAATAAAGCTTACGTTGGTGTCATTGTAAACTTGAGAATGACGTACAATATTCAAGAATCCTTTCATCTGGATGGCTATTTTGTTAACAAGATCCCACCAATGAGTGCAAATCTATGCCTAATGGAGGAAATGGAAGAAGGGGAGCAGAAAGCTTTGGTTGAGGATGCTAGTAACTGGTTGGCACAATGGTTCAACGAAGTTCGACCGTGGTCTCCCAACGATATTGATAATGAAATATTAACGTGGTTATCATGTTTTGGAATCCCATACCATGCATGGCATCCGGATTTCTTTGAATTTCTAACTTGCTCGGTGGGAAAATACATTTGCGCTAAGAATGAAACGAGAAACCATACTAACTTTGGCGTGGCTGAATACTTTTCAGAACAAAGTATTCCTTGAACCTTAATCAATGCATTAACATGGAGATTAATGATCATGTGTATCGTGTCAAGATGGTGGAATGATTTCATGGTCCTAAGAGGATTTTCATTCCCAAACATCATGTTACATCTTCAACAAACTCGGAAGCAAGCTCATCTGATGATGGCAATAACGCTTAGGACTTGGAAGGTGGGGATGAGGACGATGAAGGCCCTGTCATTGGTGTGGTTGGTGCTGATGACGACAAGGAATCTCCAGTCATCAGAACAACTCAGATAGTTGATTTGACTTCTCCGATGGCATCCTTGGGTAACACCCAACAACTCTCACCTAAGGACAAGGAAGATGTGACATTTACAGCAAAGGAAATCCCTATTGTCAGTGGCGCCGTGGAGCAATATGTGAAGCATGTCAACTGTGGGTACCAAGAGGTAAGGGTTCAGAGGAAAAATGTGGGTAGGAACAAGTCATCTTTGGCGTATAGGAAACTGGCCAAACAACGCCTTTTTGCGAAAGGTTCGTAGTAAATTCCTAGGAATCGAGGAAAGAAGAATACAAAGACATCTAAACTTAAAGTTTTTACCCTTGAGGGTTAATACTCGGGCCCCATTTCAACGAGCCTTAATGACCCAGTGAGCCTAGTGTCTCTTAGGCCCAAGAAACATAAGAAGAAAATATTATTTGAGGAGGTGGTAAAAACGCTGATGGGCCTTCTGAAAATTTATTTGAGTCTTTAAACTTCTATTTCCCGCCATCCACTGTAAATTCTTCATATCCTATCAATTTTGTCAATGAATCAACAAAGTTTTCTGGTGGTTATGTTTTGTGTTGTGATTCAACTTCTACGGGGGGACATAAAACAAGGAAATGCTAGAGTATGAAGAAACTTCGAACTGGATGCTGCTTCAAGGGTGTGGTCTCAAATCAAAACGTTGGGTATTATTGGGAATGCCTCAGACGAAGTCTTTGAAGAGATCATCAGAAGCATGGAGGTTAGAGATTCTAAGGGGGCCATCGTGAGGAATGAGAACTCAATTGGTGAATCATGAATATTACATCTATAAATATTCGAGGGTGTGGTTTGGCCATCAAAAGAAAAAGGGTCAAACAATTAATTTTGAAGGGAAAAGTTGATCTCATTTTCATTCAGGAGACAAAAAATCAAAACATACCTAAAGCTTATATCAAAGACATGTGGGGGGCTGAGGATGCGTTATGGTCTTATCAGGATGCTATTGGCCAATCAGGAGTGATTATTACAATCTGGAGGCTTGGGATCATTGTACCAATTTTGAGTTTTAAAGGCAAAGGTTTCTTAGGCATTTAGGCAATGTTCAGAGGTAAACCTATTTGCTTCCTTAATATTTATTCATCTTGCATCTTGGATCAAGAAAAGACATATGTGGAGGGAAATACTCAATTGTAATAATAAAATTGGCACGGGGGACTGGATCATTATGGGAGACTTTAACTCCATCAAGCATCACATAGAGAGGGTGGGACTTTAACTTTTATTGATTTTATGGAAGTTATAGACTTATCAACTTTAGGAAATCAACTCACCTGGTTTGGTTCTGATGGGAAGGCAAAAAGTAGATAAGATTGATTACTTGTGTATGAAGGAATCATTGAATATTAGAACCTTGTAGCCAAAGAAATTGGTTGTAGGGATGTCTCTAATCATTGTCCAATTTGGATTAGAGGAAGTCACTCAAATTAGGGCCTTATTCCCTTTAGGTCAAACAATTGATGGTTTGATAATAATAATTTTTTGGCCTTTGTGGAAGCTCAATGGAAGTCTTACCATATTGTTGGGAAGAAAGCTTTTATCATGAAGGAAAAGTTTAAACTACTGAAATTGAGCCTAAAGGAGTGGAACAGAGATGTTTTTGGAATTCTTGATCTTAAGACTGAGAAAGCAGTGGAGGAACTTAATTTTCTAGATGGAATCATTGACCCTTCAACTGATTTGGCCATTATTGAAGAAAGGAAGAAGGTCTAAAAACAGATGTGGAGCAACTTACATATGAAAGAAAGTCTACTGAAAAAAAAATCCAGACAAAAATGGATTAAGGAGGGGGATCTAAATACTAGATTCTTTCATGGCATGTTAAATTTGAGAAGGAGAAGGAATAGAATAATAGCCCTTGAAACTGATAGTGGGAGAGTGTAGGAGGTGGACTTAGTAAAGGCTATGGCAAAAAAGCATTTCAAATCCAAATTTACTGAATAAGGAGGCATAAGACCATCTTTGGATGATATTGACTTCAACTGCTTGAGTGAAGCTGAGTGTATTAGGCTTGAAGACGTTTCTTTTTCTAGAGAAGAAATCAGGGAAGTCAATTGGGAATGTGATGGTTGTCGTAACCCGAAATTTGACCTCTTTTTTTTTGTTTTTTTCATAAGCATGTACATTCGCATCGCTGGCATATGCATTCGCACTTTTTATTTATGATTTTGGTTGCTGGAATATTCAGGTTTCTCAAGCCCGGTTAATCGCACCCTCACAAAGTCATCACATCATCAACACAAGCACAAAACAAGGGTTTCTATGCCTATCTATCAAAGCAAGAGGTTGAAAATTGGAACCGGGGCCACTGCACCATTTTTCAAGCAAATTTGGGATTTTTTGGCCTGGTTAATCGATTAACCATTTGCAGTGCAAATTAGGTTAATCGATTAACCCATGTAAAATGGGCAGATTCTACTACTTTTCATGACAACAACTTACCACTCCATATTTTGACCTCTACTTGTTTCTAACATTGTGGAGAATATTCTAGACATTACTAGACATTTCAAGACCATTCAAGACACTCCACTTATATTTATTCCAACGCATCACTTTAATTTAAGTACACCATGTTCCTTGATTTCCAAGTATGTGAACCTTTGGATTTTAAGCCTAAATTGGGATTTTTACCGACTTGATCCTAACTAATCGAGTTAACCGCTTGACTCAGTGAGTCAAGTGTAACTAACTCCTAGCCTAATTCCAAACCACCCAAAGCTAGCTCCTAGCCTAATTCCAAACCTCTCACACTCCAAACCAAAAATCTATATAAACAAAGCTTCACTATTTTCACAAACCTTCAACCATTTGCTCAAATTCACTCTCAAATCTCTCACATTTTCTCTGAATTTTATGCACTTATTCATCTTCATTCTTCCAAAACCTCACAAAAGCTCTTAATTCACCATTGAAGAAAAGCTACTTTCACCTTAAAAGTGCTTTTTCTTGAGCTTAACCTTCATCATCTTTCAATTCTATTGGATTTTGTGGAGCTTCAGTAGCTTTTGGATTAATCTCAAGTGTTTGCAACAATATTCAACGGTTCGATTTGTATTTCGGAGTTTCTTCGCATTTTGCTCGGTTTCGATACGATTCGGATACAATTGAAGATTCCTCTGGTTTTCTTTGATTATCTTCATCATTTTGCAATTATACTTGATTTTCTGGAGTTTTATTAGCTTTTGGATTCAATTCAAGTGTTTACATCAATCGTTTCGGTGCAAATTCGTTCTCGGTGCATTTTCGCATTTTTGCTCGGTTTTGCTACGATTTGAAGTGCAAGAGCAGAATTCTCTGGTTTTCTTGGCTTTTTCTCTCTACATTTCACTCACAACAATCACCAAGCCAATTCTCTGGCTTGTAGGTTGGTAGCTCTTACTTTACTCGCATTTTTTATCACTTTCGTGCTTTATAATGTGGTTTCGATTGTTTTTCGGTTCGATTAATCAAGTGATTGCTTGATCTTTGATCTCCATGTTAATGCTTTCAATTACGTGATTAATTGCTCATAATTCATGTAATTTTTGTGCACAAATGCATACCATAGCATAAGAGTGTTTGGATAAGTGATTAAGTGGTTGGAAGCACATTTGAAAACTATTTTTTTTGCCACTGCTTCAGTGTTAATCGATTAACACTTTTTAGTGCAAAAAGAGTTAATAGATTAACTAGTGTAATTTTTGCTGTTTTTCAAGTGTTAATAGATGAACACTTTTCAGTGCAAAAAGTGTTAATCGATTAACCAGTGTAATTTTGCTGATTTTTATGCTGTTAATAGATTAACCAATTTTGCACTGTAAATGGTTAATCGATTAACACTAAACCAGAATGCCATTTTCATGCTTTTTCAAGTGTGTTTGCTATGATATTCATTTCTAAACTTCCATGGACCATCATGCTTGATATTATTGATGTTTTTAAGTGTCATTTAACTTCTGGTTGGAGCATGTTAATGGACTTTCGATGCACATTTTCGATTATTCATTTTGTTCATATTTTTGGCAATGTGTGAACATGAACATTCTTGCACTTTCTTTGATCACTTGATACATGATTTGTGATGCATGCTAATTGTCATTTGGTACTGTTTTTCACTTTCGTTTGTGTTTTGTATTAATTTTATTCTTCCAAGAATGAACTTAATCTTGTATAATCAATAATCCATACCTTTTGCTTTAATGATTTTTCATCCTCTTTGGAAAATTGTTTGCATTGCTCCCCTTTGATTAATTGATCGAAACCATGTTTCGATTAGTTGATCTTCCCCTTTTCCCTTCTCTAGGATCTCTTTAGAGATTCTCTTTCTAGATCTCCTGCTGAGTTGGAGGTTCGCACGACGCACGACGCACATCGCACTAGAGCACTGTACAAATTGGAGTTGTTGTGTCGTCCGTCTCTTTCTCCGCACTATACTTTGATTGTTAGAGAAGGAATGAGGATGAGGTTGTCCTATCCTCATTCTGACTATTCTTGGTAAGGGCGTCTTGTCCTCCAACCGAGAATAGTCACCTCTACCCTCAAGCTATAATGTTCCTCGATCCCCAGTCGAGTCGATCCTTGATCACTCTTGCACTTTCCAATCTCTCTTTTGATCAATCACCATTTCTTTGGTTAAAGATCTTTGTCTTGGGTTAGCACCTATCTCTTGCCTCATTATCATGTTCTTGTGGTCAATCATTATCCTTTGATTCCCCTGAAGAGTCTCAATTCCTTTTCTTCGGTTAAACACAGTATTCATGTTAAACACCACCACCCTTGCTTTCAGTTAATCACAGCTTGCCTGTTATTATACTGAGATTCCTCTTGGGTTAATCACCTTCTCTTGCTTAATCAGCCTTTCTTCAGTTAACCACAGCCAGTCTGTTAATATATTGTGTTTCCTCTTGGGTTAATCACCTTCTCTTGGTTAATTACCCATTTTTCAATTAACCACAGACAGTATGTTAATATACTGAGTTTTCTTTTGGGTTAATCACCTTCTCTTGGTTAATCACCCATTCTTCAGTTAACCACAGTCAGTCTGTTAATACACTGAACCTCTTTTGAGTTAATCACCTTCTCTTGGTTAAACACTCATTTTTCTTTGGTCAAACCTCCCTTTGGTTCAAATACTTACACCTTTAGGTTAGTAAAACCAATACTCTAAGAGTCAACAACCTCCCTTTGGTTCAAATACTTACACCTTTAGGTTAGTAACCTTCTTTTGGTTCAAATACCCCTTTTGTTGGTCATGTACTGCTTGTTCAGTCAGTATCAACGTTCATTGGGTCACGATCTTTGCTTGGTCCCCCACCCGTCCTTTGGGTCACAATCTTTGCTTGACCCTACACGCGTTCTTTGGGTCACGATCTTTGCTTGATTCCACACCCTTCTTTTGGGTCACGATCTTTTCTTGATCCCACACCCGTCCTTTGGGTCACGATCTTTGCTTGATCCCACACCCGTTCTTTGGATCACGACCTTCGCTTGGTCCCACACCCGTTCTTTGGATCACGATGTAACACCCCGATTTGTTTAATTGTATTTATTTATTTCATTTATGTGAATTTTGTGAAATGTGTGAATTTATTGTATTTTACCTGCTAATTGAGTTAATTGACTAATTTCCCTGATAGCTAAAATATTTGCAATAATTTATAATTTCTTTTCAACTTTTATTTCCCGAAATATATTTCAACGCTGTTTATGTTTTATCGCATTTTGAGAGCGTTTGCGGGATATTTGAGCTGAGGGGTATTTTGGTCTTTTGCTTGGTTATTTTTCATAAAAAGAACATAGAGATTAGAAAGAGAGAAAAATAGAAAGAAAGAAAAAGAGAAGAAGGAAAGGAGAAAGAAAAGAAGAAAAGAGGGAAAACTTGGAAAGGAAGAAATCTAATCAACCGACTATTGAAAACACGATTAATCGGGTAACGGTGTGAAACTCGATTATCTTATACTTGTGTATGATTATGTATGTATGTATTTGTGTGATAATTGGTTGAAATTGAGTATAGAACTAAAACCATAATATGTTGAGATTTGTTGGGATTTGATACAATTTGTGTCGGAAATCATGTTTTAATGTTCTTAATTGCTGAGATATGTTAGATAGGTGTTGTTGTGCAATCTATTGGTAATTTTCTGGTGTTTAGGAGAGATTTGGGAGAGAAATTGGTGGAATTTCGTAACAGAAATTATGCAGGAAAATTCTGGGTTTTCGCTGCCCATACGCGTATCAGGCAAGGCAATACGCGTATTGGGTTGGGCAATACGCGTATGGCAAGGAAGGATTGTGGGCAATACGCGTATGGGAGTGGGCGATACGTGTATGGAGTAAGGCAATACGCATATTGGATTTTTAGTGGACTTTTTGGGAAAAAAATCAGTCTCTGCCCATACGCATATCACTTTGGGCAATATGCGTATGGATGGGCGAGTGAGCAAGGCAATACGCGTATGGCTTAGGGCAATACGCGTATGGCCAGTGAGAGTGCAGAATTTTGTCTTTTCGCGATTCCATTTCTTTTTAACTCCATAACTTGTGTTCCGATTATCCGTTTTGAACATTCTAGGTATCGTTGGAAAGCTAATGGAATGTTCTTTCTTATTATAATGGTTTTGATATTTGTGGCCGATTTAATTATGTCGGGAATTTGGAAATGTGTCGTTGGTCGACTTTTACTGTTATAATTGTGTGTAATTGATGTGTTATTATGCAACATGCCTTTGATATATAACGTTTATCTTGTGTGCTGTTATATGATGTGAATGCATGTGATGAAATGTTGTGATGATGGTTGGTGGACTTATGGCAAATAAATGCATTGTTTTGGGCTTGATTGCACAACATGATTATTGTTGATTGAGATGATTCATATTGTTGGTTTGTGAAGATGCATTTGATTGTCATGAGTCCTTGTGTGCCAAGCATCATGATATGCATCTTGTGATGTCGTGTGCCCTAGTGGGTGTGAGCGGCGAAACGATTCCCGAGGGGATCCGCTATAACATCGTGTGCCTTATACAAAGAGGTGTGAGCGATGATTATGGACGATCGTGTGCCTTATACAAAGAGGTGTGAGCGATCGGGTCGTGTGCCTTATACAAAGAGGTGTGAGCGATCCATAAACATCGTGTGCCTTAGACAAAGAGGTGTGAGCGACGGGGAACATAGTTTACCCGACGGGGAGTTACACTAAGTAACAAGCGATGGTTCCAATAGTTCCTGAGTGAACTAATAATGAGATGATGGATGAAATGGTACCGCATTTGCATAGAGTCGTTGTGTCGGTCTCTTTGCATTTGCATGAATCATGATTGGATTGATTATGTGTTGAAAATCATGATTGGATTGATTATGTGTGGAAAATCATGATTGGATTGATTATGTGTGGAAAATCATGAATGGATTGATTATGTGTGGAAAATTGTGAATTGATTGAGTATGTGTTGAGATTTATGTTTGAATTGGTGAATTGGTGTGCATATGTGATAAATGCATTGGTTGTGGATAATATGTTTTATGCTTAGACATATGCTATGTGATGCTTGCGGTGAGAATGTTTTATATGTGTATTTTTGTGTTATTATATAATTGTATGCAATTATATTATGATTGTGTTTCTCACCCTTCTGCTGTGGTTTGTTGCTCTATGAGGCAATTGTAGATTAGTAGTCTTGGAGGCTTTTGTGAAGATTAGTTCTCCATCCTTTTGTCGGTCTGTCTGCTCTGATACGTAACACGGGAGTCGGGGGAACGCTTTTGTTATATATGTATACATTTGCAGGATCTGTTTTGTATTACCTTTGTATGAATATTCTGATGTTATAAAATGATTTATTTTGTAAAACAAGTCAGTTATGGATCTTCCGCTTTATTCCATAATTGATCCTTCCTTTTATATGGAAAAAGTTTCCCTTTGAGCTTATTCCATTTTGTGTTATGTATCAAAATTTATGAGCAGAGATTGTGTTTTCTTTCTTTAAATGTGACATCCTTGTTTCTGTCGGAAAAATAAATTTTTATTTACTCTGATTTAATTATGTATTATTTATTCGCGATGGGAATTGGGGTGTTACAATAGTGGTATCAGAGCAGGTCGGTCCGTCCGGCCAAGTTGTTGAGTCAGTTGGTGTGACAGTTGAATATTGTCGTTGTTGTTTGTTCCTTAGTACGTGACATGTGTGTGAAACACTGTCAGTACTTTTTGGTTTTTCTAATCTTTTGCCTTCAGGTTTGAGAATGAGATAAGTGGGGGAGAAGCTGGTGCTTCTCCAAGTTGCTTCAGGTGTGGAGCATTGGCTCAGTGTGCCGTTGGTTGCAAGTGTGTAAGTGTTGTTTGGACAGTGTTGTTCTAGATTCTGGAGGGAGTGCGGAGGTAAGGTTTATGTCGACTAAGGATTTGTGCCTTAGGTAGTTTGTACAAAAGATGTAATAAATGCTATTATAGTTTGGTAAAGAGGGTTTATGCCCCATCATGATTGTCGGCTGTATATTGACAAATTGAGGAACTGATCACCCTTAATCTCTTGTTGATAGCAGACGGGAATTATGTTGAATGGAATAGACGTGTCTTTCCGGCCTTGATAGTGTGTGTAATGAATTGTTTGGAGTTAAGAAAATGGTTACAGATTGTTTTGATGAGTTGATGAAGATTCTTATATCTGAAGATGAGGCGGATTAGAGGTTTTGGTATGTTGGTCAAGTTGGGAAGTCATTGAGAGAGAATGATTGGGTTTTATTTAAGGGCTGCTTCTCAGAGAGTAGAGATTGAACTTAATTGGACGAAGGTGAATAGTTGAGGTTTATATCTGCTACGTGAGTAGAAAACTCTTGGTATATGGGACTAAGATGTTTGTTTTGTCTGTGATGGTAGTGTTCTGGAAATTTGCAGGAAGTAACCGTGATGGGCCATCAGTTGTGCATAGTTTTCAGATGTGTTTTTGGATGGAACATTAGGGTGTTGTCTTAGAGATCTCCAGTATTGTTGGTAACAAAAAGGATGGATGATTGAACGGAATAACAAGCATGATGTGTATGATGGTATTGAGACTATGGAAAGTAAAACTTAGGGTTTTGGTGAGTTTTGGAGTTTTCAAAAGTTTTAGGGCATTAATGGAAATCTTGAGAAAACCCTTAGGTGTGGATGTAATATTTTAGAGTTCTTTTTGGTTGGTGGTTACTACATGTTGGGATTTATGAGAATTTGGACTGTCAAGAGAAGAAATTGTGTATGGATTATTGACAGTTGAATAAGGTGACGATTGAGAATAAGTGTCCACTTTCATGAACAGATGACCGGAATGGTTTGGTTGAGTTTGAGTGAAATCACAATTGTTTGGAACGTTTGATAAGAGTGGTGAATTGTGTGAGTTGAGGCTTTGATCGATTTAATGTGACTGGTTATGTTTGTTATCATCGGGATAAGCTGTTATTTACTCGGTTAAGCTTGTATGTGAGTAACCAGTTACCCAGTGAAAAATTTTGCAAAAGCTTTAAGGATTATATCTTTTGGAATACGGTTGGGCATGATAATGTACAGTGATGGTATTTGGTGTTAGTAATGCGTCTGTAATGGTTGTGGAGTAGATGAATCATATCTTCCATATTTATTTGGATAAGTTTGTAATAGCTTTGATTGAGGATATTCGGATCTGTTATAAACTCAGAGGAAGGACAGGTAGAGTGTTTGAGAATGGAATTACAAGTGTTGAAAAGAGACGAAGTTTTATGCTAAGTTATTCAAGTGAGAATTTGGGTTGAAAAAGGTTAGTTTTCTTGGATATGTTATTTCAGATGAGAATATGGTTATGGATCCATCGGAAGTAGATGCAGTTCTACAATGAGAGACTCCGAAGTCGGTTAAGGAGATTAGAAATTTTTGGGCTTAGTTGGTTATTACTGCAGGCTAGGGAAGACTTTGTTAAGTTTCTACTTCTGTTATCTCAGTTGACTTGCAAAAGGTAAGTCATTGGCTTTGGATGTTCATTGTGAGGAAAGTTTCAGAGAGCTAAAGTAGAATTTGTCTACGGCTCCATTTTGATAATGTGTGATCCTAATAAACCGGTTGTGAGGTATTGTGATGTGTCTTTGATGAGTTTAGCCAGTTTGTTAATGCAGGAGGATAAGGTCGTAGCTTATGCTTTAGGACAATTGAGGATTCATAAGAGGATCTATACTATTTCGGATTTGGGATTGGTTACAGTTGTATTGTGTTGGAATATTTGGAGGTATTATCTTTGTGGCTCTATGTTCGAAGTGTTTAGTAATCACAAGAGTTTAGAGTACTTGTTTGGTCCGAAGGAATAGAGTATGAGACGACGAGGAGGGTTAGAATTCGTGACGAGTTGTGAATTTGGCTTGGATTATCCTTTGGGAAAAGCTATTGTTATGCCTGATGAGTTAAGTCGAAAGTTTTTATACATGGTTGTTTTGATGGTCAGAGAATTAAAATTTATTTGAGCAGTTCAGAGACTTGTGTCTGGTGTGTGAAATAACATAGGAGAGTGTGAGGTTGGGTGTATTAAAAGGGAATAGTGATTTTTGGCAAATATGAGAAAGAGTTAGACTTTGGACGTGAGATTGGTAGACTTGATAGTTTCGAGTAATCAGAGTGCGCAGCGGAAGCGTGATGTGGCACATTTCGGATATGTGTGTGTGACTTGTAAGAGTTCATAGGTTGAACATTGGAAACATGTAGGAGTGATGAGACCATTGGACGTTTCAGAAGGGATATGTTAGGTGGAAGGTTTCAATATTAATTATGTACTAATATGTAAATGGATGTATCAGTTGCATGTTTGGCGGGTAAATCACAACGTTGCTGTATTGATGTTATGTTTGGTATCCTGGTTTTATTGATGTTGTTGAGACGATGTTGTGTCGTGGAACTTTATGTTCTTGTTTGTGTTGTTGCCTCGTTCCTATCGTGTTGGGTCGAGTACGAGTAGCTAATTCCTGTGGTGAATTGGAGGAGTGTTACCTACGGTGATGGTAACGATCTTGTGGCGTTTCGGTTCAAGAGTGAACATGTGTGTTCGTAACTTGGGTATTTTTTGAGTCGTGAGTTGGTCGTCAAGTGCATTGTATGGGATTTGCATCTTGTCGTTGTAGTTGTCGTCGTTGTCGTGTCGTTGTTGTAGCTGCTATTAGCAAGGTGGGTGGTCAGTTTGTGTTGTTCGTGGTGTGCCTTTGGTAGGCCTGATAGTTTGTTAGTCGGCTGCGAGAGTCGTATCTCGAGTTGTTCGTATCAGTATATTTTCGAGGACGAAAATGTCTAAGTGCGGGAGAGTTGTAACGCCCCGATTTGTTTAATTGTATTTATTTATTTCATTTATGTGAATTTTGTGAAATGTGTGAATTTATTGTATTTTACCTGCTAATTGAGTTAATTGACTAATTTCCCTGATAGCTAAAATATTTGCAATAATTTATAATTTCTTTTCAACTTTTATTTCCCGAAATATATTTCAACGCTGTTTATGTTTTATCGCATTTTGAGAGCGTTTGCGGGATATTTGAGCTGAGGGGTATTTTGGTCTTTTGCTTGGTTATTTTTCATAAAAAGAACATAGAGATTAGAAAGAGAGAAAAATAGAAAGAAAGAAAAAGAGAAGAAGGAAAGGAGAAAGAAAAGAAGAAAAGAGGGAAAACTTGGAAAGGAAGAAATCTAATCAACCGACTATTGAAAACACGATTAATCGGGTAACAGTGTGAAACTCGATTATCTTATACTTGTGTATGATTATGTATGTATGTATTTGTGTGATAATTGGTTGAAATTGAGTATAGAACTAAAACCATAATATGTTGAGATTTGTTGGGATTTGATACAATTTGGTCGGAAATCATGTTTTAATGTTCTTAATTGCTGAGATATGTTAGATAGGTGTTGTTGTGCAATCTATTGGTAATTTTCTGGTGTTTAGGAGAGATTTGGGAGAGAAATTGGTGGAGTTTCGTAACAGAAATTATGCAGGAAAATTCTGGGTTTTCGCTACCCATACGCGTATCAGGCAAGGCAATACGCGTATTGGGTTGGGCAATACGCGTATGGCAAGGAAGGATTGTGGGCAATACGCGTATGGAGTAAGGCAATACACGTATTGGATTTTTAGTGGACATTTTGGGAAAAAAATCAATCTCTGCCCATACGCGTATCACTTTGGGCAATATGCGTATGGATGGGCGAGTGAGCAAGGCAATACGCGTATGGCTCAGGGCAATACGCGTATGGCCAGTGAGAGTGCAAAATTTTGTCTTTTCGCGATTCCATTTCTTTTTAACTCCATAACTTGTGTTCCGATTATCCGTTTTGAACATTCTAGGTATCATTGGAAAGCTAGTGGAATGTTCTTTCTTATTATAATGGTTTTGATATTTGTGGCCGATTTAATTATGTCGGGAATTTGGAAATGTGTCGTTGGTCGACTTTTACTGTTATAATTGTGTGTAATTGATGTGTTATTATGCAACATGCCTTTGATATATAACATTTAGCTTGTGTGCTGTTATATGATGTGAATGCATGTGATGAAATGTTGTGATGATGGTTGGTGGACTTATGGCAAATAAATGCATTGTTTTGGGCTTGATTGCATAGCATGATTATTATTGATTGAGATGATTCATATTGTTGGTTTGTGAATATGCATTTGATTGTCATGAGTCCTTGTATGCCAAGCATCATGATATGCATCTTGTGATGTCGTGTGCCCTAGTGGGTGTGAGCAGCGAAACGATTCCCGAGGGGATCCGCTATAACATCGCGTGCCTTATACAAAGAGGTGTGAGCGATGATTATGGACGATCGTGTGCCTTATACAAAGAGGTGTGAGCGACCGGGTCGTGTGCCTTATACAAAGAGGTGTGAGCGATCCATAAACGTCGTGTGCCTTATACAAAGAGGTGTGACCGATGGGGAACATCGTTTTCCCGATGAGGAGTTACACTAAGTAACAAGCGATGGTTCCAATAGTTCCTGAGTAAACTAATGATGAGATGATGGATGAAATGATGAGATGTTGCTCTATGAGGCAATTACAGATTAGTAGTCTTGGAGGCTTTTGTGAAGATTAGTTCTCCATCCTTTTGTCGGTCTATCTGCTCTGATACATAACACGGGAGTCGGGGGAACGCCTTTGTTATATATGTATACATTGTAGGATCTGTTTTGTATTACCTTTGTATGAATATTCTGATGTTATAAAATGATTTATTTTGTAAAACAAGTCAGTTATGGATGTTCTGCTTTATTCCATAATTGATCCTTCCTTTTATATGGAAAAAGTTTCCCTTTGAGGTTATTCCATTTTGTGTTATGTATCAAAATTTATGAGTAGGGATTGTGTTTTCTTTCTTTAAATGTGACATCCTTGTTTCTGTCGAAAAAATAATTTTTTATTTACTCTAATTTAATTATGCATTATTTATTCGCGATGGGAATTGGGGTGTTACACACGACCTTTGCTTAGTCCCACACCCGTCCTTTGGGTCGCGACCTTTGCTTGATCCTACACCCGTTTCTCTTGGTTTCAACATTACCCCTTTTGCTCACTCCTCAATGGAGTCTCTATTATCCTTTTTCTCCTTTATCTTCTTGGTATCGACACCTCTCTTGCATGTTATCCTCAGCATAGTCTCTATTTTTTTCCTTTGCACTTCTATCTTAGTTTCGACACCAGATTTCTTTTGCATCCCCATTGAATCTTTCTCTACTTTTTATTCTCTTGGTTTTGACACAATTTCTTTCGCATTTCCCAGCACAGTTGCTCTTTCTGGTCGGTTTTCCCCAGTAGAGTTTCTTATCTTCTTTTGCTCTTGGTTTTGACACCGTTTCCTTTCCTTTTCCTTTTCCGTCTTAGTTCCACGAACTACAGAAGCTCTGATTCTACATTCCTTCGAATGTATGATACGTAGGCACGAGATCGTGATGTTCTTGGCGAGCACACTTCCACCTTCTTCCATTCCTTTCTCTGTCCCTGGTTCCATGAACTACGGCGCTCTGATTTCCTCATTGTACTATGAGGGTACGTAGGCACGAGGGCCCTAATCCTCCGTGAGCACTTTCTTTCTTTTTTTCTTTCCTTTCTTTTCTTCTCTCTCTCCTTTCTTTTAGCTAGAAGCCTTTAGATAGATAACCCTTCCAAGCCTAGAAGCAAGCGAAATGGTTCCCGTCGAGTACGACGGATGCGTAAAGTGTTAGTACCTTCCTTTCGCATAACCGACCCCTGTTCCCGTTTCTCTTTCCTTGGGTTTTATCGATATTTTCCCTGTCCTTTGGACTAAATAAAGTTCGGTGGTGACTCTATGTTATCTTTGAGTGTGCGATTCACTCAGGTATAAACCAGCCATCTTCAGCTGGCGACTCTGGTGGGGAGTCCTTGCGCTTGCAAGTTGGGGTCTCGCCTAGTTTTGTTTGCTTTTCCTGCTTCTTTTGGTGTTTATCTTTTTCTTGCTTCTTTGGGTGTTTATCTTTTGCGCTTTACTTGCTTTATCTTTATGTTTATTTATTGCATTTCTTTGCTGCTTTGAATATTCATATGTTGTTGTCGTAACCCAAAATTTGACCTCCTCTTTTGCTTTTTGCATAAGCATGTGCATTAGCCTTACTTTGCGCCTTTCCATTGCATAGTATCAAGCATCATGTAGAATCGCATACATAGCATATGCATCATAGCATGCTCCCTTTTGCGTGACTTATCTCCCTTTTGAATTAACTGGTCAAGCCTGAGAGCACTTCCTCAATATCGGCAATCATCATGTCATTCCAACTTTTCTATTTGTAATCCTTCTTTTTGTCTAGCATTGTTCAATTGTAAAACTTATGTGTTTTTGAATGATAATAATAATGAAATGAATATGCATGTTTTGAATAAATTCATTCGTGTTCACTCATACCTTTTATCAATATCAGACATTTGATCAAGCAAAATCAAAAGAGAATGATGAAATCAAAAAGACATGAGATCATTGTCTGTATGCTTCGAATAAAACCCTGCTGACGATGTAAGGCATTGGTTCTATTCCCAAACACCGGAGTTATAAGGAAGATAATCCCTAGTCAACCCCTTCGGGCCTTGAAGTAGGAGTTTCTTTCTGTGCACATAAAACCCTCATTCTTAAGCAGGGGCAGGGTAGTCTTCAGTTATTTGACCATGCGTTCAAATTTCAAAATAGGATTACCCTATCTGCGGATCAACCACATCCTATCCCTCGCAAGAGGTCGGAAAAATCACAAATCTACATTGGTTGTCCCTCACCGATCAACGGAGCGAGGCAGTCACAACTCACCCTTACAAATCAAACACATACATGTCACACGATTTGTTCAAAAAATAAAATAAAATCACAAAATAAAAGAGAACGAAAACAAAAACAAAAATTAGGGCGTCCCGGTAGACTGCAAGCTCAAAATAATCAGTCTACGCAAAAATCAGGGAAAACAAAAAGAACAAAATAGAGAATCAAAAGTGAAAAGTCCTCAATAAGAACAAGTTTGTGTGATCACATGTGACAAAAACAAAAGGTGAGTGACTGTCGCTCCAAAACTCTCGTCGGTTCCTCTACCATCGTATCTACCATTCAAAGCCCATTTTGAAAGGTGAACGCTTGTTTCAAACTAGTTGAACGTAGGATTGGAGAACATCAAGGAGAATGGGTGGGTTAAAATAGAATTTGAGCCTTATATCCTTTCTTTCTTAAACCGTGAACCAGGCCACGTTACAACCCTCAAAAGACCTAATTGAAGCAGGGTTTATTTTGGAAGCATACTTCGGTAAAATCATGTCAAAGCTGACTTCTAAAGATTTGCTTAACATTTGTTCTGGTATTGACATGTCATTCTAAATGGTGATCTATTCTCTATATGTCATAATCTTAGTGAACATGCTTGGATTTCAAAACTGACATATGCATGGAATTAGCATCATCATTCTCAAAACAAACACTTTTTACTTGCGAACAAGCACTTGACATCAAGAAAGTTTCCACAATGGAAAATTTGGTCATCTCAAGGGGAAATACGCCTGAAAATTTTATTGAGCAAAAGGGCAAGCTGCTTTAAGATTCAATCAATATGGGGCGATCACGTCGAGATTCAGCAAATCTCTCAAAGATCAGCCAGACAGGGGCATTCCTCCAAAGATCGACCAACCAGGGGCAAAGTCACTTCAAGGCTTACATTGGGGCAGGCCACCTCAAGAGCGCAAGAAGTTAACCTCTCCAAGAGATTGTTAATCAGGGACATTCTATTCTGACACATTGGGGCAAGTCGAATCAGGATCTTCCTATGACACAACTGCTTCCTAACTTGTGGCTGGGGTAATCCATGCAGATACCCTATAGACTGGAGCATAAACAGGCTACCCAGGTATAAGTTCTCTCCTTGGTTTGAGGCAAGAGCAATAATGCATCAACAACTGCTGATCATGAAGTAGGTGTCGGGGAATCACGTCTTTATGGCTTATACCCTAACCTCAACTCTTTCACCTCCCACAACAAAAACACTTGATAGATTCTCAAGAACCATTGCATAGATCATCCTCATGCATTAATTATGTCGCTTCACTCATGCATATACTTCATCTGACATAGCATGAAGCCTTGACATAAGCTCGATCATACTTGACATCTCTTTAAAACCTGATCACTGACATTATGCATATAGCAATCATTATCGCATAGTATTGCATCGCCAAATGTGTGGCATACTCATCAAGATGGAGCATTACACCATACAGGTTTAAACATGCGTCCCAACCAAAATCCAGTTCTCATCTAGTATTCTAGTTCTCGTCTGATTTATTCAAACTCTTCCAGTCCTCGTGGGCAAACTTTTTCAAAGTCCAGTCCTCGTCTCGCAAACATTTTCGAAACCTTTTCAATTCTTTGGTCTGTCCGAAACTTGCAAACTCGTGATGCAGTACCTTAGCTTGCATCCTTGCATCGCATGATATTAAGCATCATGTCGAACAACACATACATAGCATACATATCTAGCATATTCCTTTTCTTTTGGCCTGATTCATCTCTTAGCAATTTTTTAGCCAAACTTTGCACCTATCAACTCTCTGCACTCACACCTCTCTTTTTGTCGCCGTCGGCCAAATTTTCGAGCTACTCTTTTATTTAATCCCCTTCAACCTCGAATCATCGAAAAGATGGCGGAATTCGAACATTTAGGTCCAAGTGGATTAAATAGGGGCAGCTGTCGTAACCCAAAATTTGACCTCCTTTTTTGTTTTTTGTTTTTTTCATAAGCATGTACATTCGCATCGCTGGCATATGCATTCACACTTTTTATTTATGATTTTGGTTGCAGGAATTTTCAGGTTTTCCAAACTCGGTTAATCCCACCCTCACAAAGTCATCACATCATCAACACAAGCACAAATTAAGGGTTTCTATGCCTATCTATTAAAGCAAGAGGTTGAAAATCGGAACCGGAGCCACTGCACCATTTTTCAAGCAAATTTGGGATTATTTGGCCTGGTTAATCGATTAGCCATTTGCAATGCAAATTAGGTTAATCGATTAACCCATGTAAAATGGGCAGATTCTGCTACTTTTCATGACAACAACTTACCACTCCACATTTTGACCTCTACTTGTTTCTAACATTGTGGGGAATATTCTAGACATTTCTAGACATTTCAAGACCATTCAAGACACTTCACTTATATTTATTCCAACGCATCACTTTAATTTAAGTACACCATGTTCCTTGATTTCCAAGTATGTAAACCTTTGGATTTTAAGCCTACATTGGGATTGTTACCGAGTTGATCCTAACTAACCGAGTTAACCATTTTACTCGGTGAGTCAAGTGTAACTAACTCCTAGCCTAATTCCAAACCACCCAAAGCTAGCTCCTAGCCTTATTCCAAAACTCTCACACTCCAAACCTAAAATCTATATAAACAAAGCTTCACTATTTTCACAAACCTTCAACCATTTGCTCAATTTCACTCTCAAATCTCTCACATTCTCTCTGAATTTTCTGCACTTATTCATCTTCATTCTTCCAAAACCTCACAAAAGCTCTTAATTCACCATTGAAGAAAAGCTACTTTCACCTTGAAAGTGCTTTTTCTTGGGCTTAACCTTCATCATCTTTCAATTCTACTGGATTTTGTGGAGCTTCAGTAGCTTTTGGATTAATCTCAAGTGTTTGCAACAATATTCAACGGTTCGAATTCATATTTCGGAGTTTCTTCGCACTTTGCTCGGTTTCGATACGATTCAACTACAATTGAAGATTCCTATGGTTTTCTTTAATTATCTTCATCACTTTGCAATTATACTTAATTTTCTGAAGTTTTATTAGATTTTGGATTCAATTCAAGTGTTTACATCAATCGTTTTGGTGCAAATTCGTTCTCGATGCATTTTCGCATTTTTGCTCGGTTTCGCTACGATTTGAAGTGCAAGAGCAGAATTCTCTGTGAAATTCTGGCCTATTCAAAAAGGAGATGTCCTAACACATGTCAAGACATTGTGCTACTTAATCTTATAAACATAGAGGCACAACTGCAGACTGATACCTTGAATATCAAAACTGCATACTCACAGATGTCACGACATTTGATCCAACATGTTCATCATGAACCCAAATAGAAAACGTAAATCTGCAGAATGATAAAGAACACACTAATTGTTAACCCAGTTCGGCGCAACTCACCTACATCTGGGGGATACCAATCCAGGAAGAAGATTTCACTAACTGTAGACTGTTACAAAGTTAAACTCCCATGTTTACAACTTTATCCCTAACATCTACCCCATGGACATCTTTACCAAGGTTAAACTCAAACGTTTAGAACCCTGATACGAGATACCCCACTCCCTTCCCTTAATCACCAACTGTGATTTCTTCATCGTCCCTGTCAATAGAGAACTCTGTCAAGCATACTTGACAAACAAGCTTACTCGGATTTGCTTAAAAGCTTCATCCAAGAACAATACACAACCCAATACCTCAAGGCTTATGGATCTGTGTGACACCTATATCTACCACAGTGTATCAACAGATACAAAGGGAGACTTACAAGAGAAACCTATGACTCTCAAACCTAAACCCTACTTTACAAAATAGTATTCCTAAGTCTATGTTGTCGTCTCTCTCATTCTGTTTAGGTCTCGGTCTTCTTTTATAGTCTTCTGGTGAGTTGGGCTTTGTATCATTCTTCCTTGATCCTTTGCAAGTCACGCCTTGAATCATGGAATAGATTTAAACAAAATCTGATATGTCAGTCATGATGTCAAATCTTCATGTTGTGACATTTCACTCGACATCTTTAGTCTGGGCTGAAAACCTCTATGTTGAAACATCTTTCACAGCATTTCTATTTAACCAAAATTTTGTCAAACCCTCAGAGCTTTCAATCTCCCACTTTTGACAAATTTCAGTTAAAACACTTTCTTCGGCTTGATGGTGCATGTAGTGGAAAAGTACTTAAAACAAGCGCTCCTTGTGATATCTGATACATAGATTATGTAACTCAGATCACAAGACACAACTTACTTCCTAACTCTGATCACAAGACACAATTTTGCAAATCAGTAGTACAAATACACCATACACATCCGGATAGTAACAAGCCATTCTCCCCCTTTTTAACCAAAATTTGAAAAAAATGGCCCATGCAAACCCAGATTCAAATAATGCTTAACCACACACAAACAAAACACATTTGATCTTACCCTAAGTAAAATGTTTCTGTTTGATCATCCTTAAATATGTGGATAGAGCAAATCCAGACAAAAGACTAGTCAAGGACTGCAAAAACTGTTGGTCAAGATATTCTATCTTTTCTGACTTATCCTTGAAACCACTTCTGAACAAAGATTTGATACTCATCATGCGATTGTTAGATTTATGGTCCCACAATTAGGACTACTCAGTCCAGATTTAGCAGACTCGATTATAAGCAAAATTCTTTCGTGAGCAAAAAACCAATGTCTTCCAGTTAGCTCTCAATAGATTTCTGTATTGAACATAAACCTTCACAGCTCTGTGACTACAGTCTGCAGAGAAAAATAAATTCCCCAGACTCAATAAATGATTCTTAAGCATCCAATAAAAACCATTTAAATATGCATTGCCAAGTTTCCCACAACTTGCAACAATACTCTAATGTCAAGACATCCTCATTGACATCTCAGTTTGCTTGACACACAAATGCAAACTGGAATTTCCACTACATCCTTGCAGCAATTCATCTTAGACCAAGGGGCCTCTCCCCCTGACTAAGGTAACTGATGCTCCTCCACTGAACACCCAAGCTAATGACTGGAAAACATAAGATGCATCTTCATGTCTTCAAGAGCGCACCCTCTGTTCAACACACCTGCTGAACGCAACCATTAGCTCGTTATTTTTCCCTCTGACAAGAAACTATAATCACTCACACATGATCATTGTCATGCATCCCATGAGTACTGTATACAAACCATAACAAACTCTTGGCTTGAGATCAAATTCCCATTGATCCCCCTCACTCCACAACCATCTTATACACCACACGAACTCCTCTTGAATTCTCATGTATAGACATCACGTTTCTTGAGGCACAAACCAATTGAATCAGAATGCTTCCCATTCCTCAAAGAGATGCACATGGTAACTTAGTTTGTTATATCGATGTCAGTTATCGTATGCATGCTCTAGGACTTCACAACTGCTAAACTGATCCACTACTAGCATGACTTGCTCCCAGAAGCATCATCCCCTTATGCAAGATTTTCCATTGACCTCACCAGGCCAGCATTAGAGATAAACGCCCCGCAATCCAAGACAGTCATTCCGTATTATTCTCTCGTATGATAACCTGGAATACTTCTGATTTATGGTGAATCTCCACTTCTAAACGCATTCAGGAAATGGACTTCCATGCAATTAACACGTGATCCACTTCAGTCTTCACAAAACTCTTACATCCTCCTTCCAAGGAACCCTTCTACTCCATCATTCTCCCGGATGATCATGTAGATACTTCTTGGACACAATGCAAGTAACCAGTTCCTCACAGAACCTGACATCCTTCACCAAGGATATCCAACCCAAAGATGTTCTAACATCAGTTAGGACATCTTCCACACATCACATACACCACACTCCATGGTTCTTGATATGCTCCACTACTGGACTTACTATCAGCATAGTAATTGATGTGTGGTTTTTGCAAGTATACGAAACACGTCAGAGTAATACAAAAGATTATCGATCCCACAGAGACCAAACGTCAATTTATCGATTCATATAGTTACGGTGTTTATCTAAGGCAAGTTAATTCATGGATTTACGAGTGCACAGTAAAAGTAGAGTGAAGCAAAGTACGAAGATATAAAACTCAAATGAAAACAACAGGCTTGAATGTAATTCACACAGTCAGATAACATTCTACCGCATGTAACAGAACTACTTATGGGCAATGTTTTCTACTTTATGAAAAGAACTAATTTAACGGGAACTGTCGCTTTCGCGTATTCAGAACCGAGTTTAACCTTTAAACAAAAACTCTTATTGTCACTTATAAAAAGGCGCGCATTGCGTTAAAGTGAAAAACCTATTTTTAAGAAATATAGTTTCTTGACTTAGTTGAAAAGTATTTTGATCTGAAACTTTTAAACAAAAGAGGTTCATACGAACCGGATTTTAAACCTACAAACGCGTCC
Organism: Lathyrus tuberosus; assembly: GCA_022829125.1. Taxonomy (NCBI): domain Eukaryota; kingdom Viridiplantae; phylum Streptophyta; class Magnoliopsida; order Fabales; family Fabaceae; genus Lathyrus; species Lathyrus tuberosus. Next base: position 2,391,919 of record JALAZF010000368.1, on the reverse strand, counting down.
GAAAATAGTTCTAAAATCGTTTTTCTAAAGTATTAAAAATTCCTACTTAACTGTACAAAGCACTGTCGCTTCCTTTGTACAATCAAGACTAACCAAGTTTATCTAAAGGATGGACAGCTTTCGATCTTACCCAACAGAAATTAAGTGCGGAAAACTCGTGTTAAAGACCAAAATAGCCCCTAAGTGTTTCTATCGATGCATTATGTGAAATGATACTTAAACCGTGATCTTTACATTCTAACCTTTAAGATTTATCCAGACATGGAAATGTAAACAGACATATTTAATTTTATCATGTCAAAGTAAAGTCTTTTTGAAATAAAAGGTTTTGAAAGTAAATAATGCGAATAAAGTAAAGCGATTGCGAGAAATAAATAAAGTAAAGCGATGCGAGAAATAAATAAGGTAAAAGCGATGCGAGAAATAAATAAGGTAAAAGCGATGCGAGAAATAAATGAAGATAAAAGCGATGCTAGAAATAAATGAAGATAAAAGCGATGCGGAAATAAATGAAGATAAAAGCGATGCGAGAAATAAATGAAGATAAAAGCTTAATTCATAAATAGAAACCTGCTCCAATCGAAGACTTGAATTCTGAAAAACAACTGGAAAATAACTGGAAAGGAAAATGGCGGCTGGATTAACTTCCACCAAGTGCTCCAAACTCGATTACAGACTCGATCACACAAATGTGATAACTTCCCGATGTGAGAAGATTATCACTTATAAAAACTCGATTATTTATGCCTAAGGTGTTTGCAACTAAGTTTGGATGCCATGAAATGAACAAGAAGCCTCTATTTATAGACTTAGGAAAAGGTATGAAAGGACAAGGATGCCGTCCAACTTCTTTTGGGAGGGAAAATGTCCGTCAAAGGTGGCGCCCGCCACATGAACTAGGGAAGAAAGTGGTGGGAGACATGGCAGTTGTCAGCAGTTGAGTCCCCTCCAACTTGTGGCCTACCCCATGGCGCCCGCCATGTTGGGTGCCACATGTGCAATTCCTTCAAAAGTTGGCTTTTTGCTCGATTTCCTTCATTTCTTCGTGGATGGCTCTGGAAACACCTAGAGTCTGAAAACAAGACAAAATACAAGCATAATACAAGAAAACGATAATAAAAATCCTAAGAAGCATGTGCAATTTTAGTCAAAAACACGGTGTAATTCGGTGTTATCAAATTCTCCCACACTTAAACCTTTGCTTGTCCTCAAGCAAAACACTCTAAGGCTCGTGACAGAAAGAAGTGATATCAATGAATGATTCGGGCTAAAAGGGCTTATAAGTTCAAATCAGGATGAAGAGATAGGTACTAACTAGATGAAACAAGGATATCGTAATCACACTTTTCCGCAGACACGGACATAAGCTTCGTTCCTATGCAAATCAATCCATACTACCCCACTGTACCTAGGCCTACCTTGTGCATTTCTTGGGTCCTTTTCATTCCGGCACAATCACATTAAGCCCGTTATCCGTACATACTCATAGTAAAGTGACCGGTTAGTGATTCTGATCTCAAACACAGGGGCTCTGGTACACAAACTGGTGTAACCCCTTTTATTGACCCTATTGTAGTTGTGGGGGATCGGATCGTAACCCGCCCTACCAAGTCTAGCACCAGACACCTCTGAACCAGCTAACAATGGGTAACTTTTTGCTCTTTTTTATTCTTTTTCTCTTTTTTTTTGCAAATTTTTACAACTTTTTGAGTTAAGTGACCTTGTGAGGGTCACCTATCCTGAGTTGCCTTTTCTATAAAGCACAACATATAGATCATTCACTTATATTCATCGGTCCCTTACGTAGAGCATGCTTAGGCCGGAGCCGACTGCTGGGATAAACTACTAAGGACCTACTCTAAAAAGATAATTAAGGCCATGGTATATGGGGTATCGGGGTCGATTCCTATAATCATGAAGCCTATGGTGTTAAAACGATACCGATGTTTCAAAAAAGTTTTCCCAAGTCATCCGCATCCTAACTCAAACCTGTCTCAAAGCCCAAATTTTCAGAACAATACACTTTCTTTTGTCAATATATTTTTTTTTGGTAAGGCTAAGGAAATGGGGAAATAGGGATACACTACACAGATGACTCGTCAAGCACATGCATAAACGCACGAAACATTAAAACAGAAAAATTTTTAAAATCGTGCTAGAAAACAGTAAATTTAACTAGAAAGCGGTAAAATGAAAATAGTAAAGTTCCTCCCCCACACTTAAACCAAACATTGTCCTCAATGTTTTGATAAAAGGTGGTAGAGGAAGGATAGAACCTGTATGAATGCCACGACCAAATTCGCTCTGATTCTTCCCATTTTGTCCCTGTCTTCGCTGGCCACTTCTACTCCGACGTCTTGTACTACGAGTTATCTGAATTTGCTGAAACTTCACTTTACTGAAGCCGCTCCTCATACTATTTGTTTCCGAAGGAAGTACCTGCAAAAAATGTTAGAAGAATACGGTGCGGTGTGTGCAGGTGGAACCTGACCATGCGAAAGGACAAGGAGAAGGTGAGTTACGAACAGGAGAGACATGCTCTCTCCTATCATACTCATCAATTGTGTCACCACTAGCAGCGATATTCGTAGGAGTGTCCGTGGGCACCAACTCATCTTAAGGGATTGTCATCTAGAGATCTTTTGCCTAAATGTAGCTGAGACGTGACAAGCGATACAATTCTTTATTTTCTGCAAACACAAACAAAAAAGGAAAATATTAAATTAAAAGCTTGTGGGTTTCCACCCACGCAGGGCTTTGTTTAACGTCAATAGCTCGACGGTTAGGAGTGTTAATCTTCGGTTTCCAAGGCCATTTATCAAGATATCTCACATATCCCTCACCTTTTCTTTTCTTCCTTCTATGGGGTGGTTCATTCTTTTGAACTGGTGGTGGTGGTTCTGGATCTATCCTAAGTATTAGCTTTTCGAGTTTGGGCTTAGTTATTTCATCTATCACCTTAAAGTTGAACCTTACCCTCTTAGCAGTAATGATATCCCAAGTTTCATGTCCTCGAATTTTCTCTTTTTATGCGTGACCTCAAACAAAGATACATCGGTGTGGATATTTTCGAATACCTCCACATGCGTTTTGGATTGGGATTCTACCTTAGCTTCCACAAACCTTTGCGATAAAGGAATTGGTGGGGTATATGGAGGAGGAACGACATTAGGTGCTTCCTTCTCTACCTCTTCGACAATCCCCCTTTCGGATGGTGTCGATGGATTTTTCTCAATCTCAACTCTTTCCTCACCAGAACTCTCCTCAATTTCATTATCACTCTCCCAAGGATTTTCTATTTGTTCTTCACTATTGGTTGCTACAACATCCACATGTTCCTCAGGGTAGGGTCCTATAGGTGTCTGTGCAAGCAGGGAGATTTGAGTCTCCATGCCTCAGTGTGAGTCGTGAGGGACTCGACCATAGTGTTTATCTGCCTAAGGGTTTCATAAGTATCGAGATGTTGTCTTCTAAGCTCTTCATTATGGAGAGTTTGGGTTTCCACAAAGTGCTCCATCATAGATTCTAACCTAAAATTAGTTGTTGTTTTAATGACACTACTACGAAAAACCCATTTAGCAACGGTTGGGAATGACATATAATGACGCGGGCGAAGGCGTTGTTATGTAGATTGTTGTTGTAAGTTCGCCGTTTCTACAACGGTCTGGAAACCGTTGTTGTATTGTGGAAGCGCGCGATATATTGCAACGGTTAGGTATTTCAACCGTTGTAATATATAATAAATATCACAACGGTTATCAGTATGAACCGTTGTCATATATGTTAACTATCACAACGGTTATTTGTCTCAACCGTTGTGGAATATATCCTTAGTTTATTAAATACAAATGTATATTGCTTGTTTTACCATCCACCTTATTAAAGAAATACAACCATTAAAATTTGTAAAGAACTATATAATCTGAAAATTAAACTGTTCTTGAAAACCAACTTAAACACACCACTGTTTTCCGAATTGCATCCATTTCATTCCGCACATTTTATGTTCCTTAACATAAAATTTATGGTTCGATGGTCGGTTTCCTTCAATCCATCAATATCTTTTGTTATAGTTTACCTCATCATCGCCAAAAATTGCCACGATTTTATCATTATAACAATGATCATGATCTTAACAACCACGGCGATTAGTGATGATGATGAGGTAAATTATAATAAAAGATATCTATGGATTGAAGGAAACCGACTATCGAACCATAAATTTTATGTTAAGGAACATAAAATGTGCGGAATGAAATGGATGCAATTCGGAAAACATTGACATGATAAAGGTTGGTTTTCAAATACATCCTAATTTTCAGATTATAATGTTCTATAGCAATTTAACTGATTGCATTTTCAATAAAAGGATAGTGAAACAAACGATATACATAGTATATAATAAACTAAATTTCATATACAATATCAGAATGAATTCATATATATGTACCTTATCAGAATGAATTCATATATAGGTACCACCATCATCATCACCATGTGAAACGAATCCTAAGAAGTGGGAAGCAATGATGAAAATTAGTTAATATTAAATTTAACTATATACAATATACATAGTATATATATAATAAACTAATGTTCTATATCAATTTAACTGATTGCATTTTCAATAAAAGGATAGTAAAACAAACAATGTACATAGTATATAATAAACTAAATTTCATATACAATATAAGAATGAATTCATATATATGTACCTTATCAGAATGAATTCATATATATATATGTACCACCATCATCATCATCATGTGAAACAAACCCTAAGAAGTGGGAAGCAATGAAGAAAATTAGTTAGTATTCAAAACAAAACAACCAAAAGTTGAAACAAAACCCTAAGAAGTGGGACTGTACCATTACAATGAAGTTCACCTTGCTTGTGAAGCATTGAAGTCGAATCTACACAAAATGAGAACAATCAACAAAAACAACATGAAGCAAACGAGATAATGGGAACTATTTAACAAAAAGATTGAAGTAGAAGACTACCTTATTTTCCATAAACAATATGTACATTACGCTTGCTACCGCCAGCATCATCACCATGTTCATCTAGTTTTAGATTCTGCAGGAAGAACTACAAGGAGGAAGAAGCTTAAATTAAAAGCTTCATACTTCTTGTATTTCTTCTCGCAGATTCTAAAAAAAGATGAAGTTTGGGTGCTAGGGTTTCACTGTGAAGGAAACGGCGCGACTGTCAAAAAGGGAAAGTTAATTCCCTTATATAGGTAAATTTTTCACAACGGTTTTCTAAAATAACCGTTATGATAGATTATATATTAATTTAATAATATCACAACGGTTAGTTATAATAACCGTAGCGATACCCCTTATACGTGGTACAAGGTTCGACACCAGGCAACAACATTTTCCTAAAATTACGCCTGGATTATAAGTGATATCGCTACGGTCATTACTTATAACCGTCGTGATATTATTAACCGTTGCACTTCCCAACATATGAACGGTTTACAAGAAAATATAGTTCCAGAATATGAACGGTTTACAAGTTATCATCATTACAAGCATTAAACTATCAGTCTTTTCATCTTCAACCTCATCTATAAATAGACAATTTTACATATCTAAATAATATATTCTTCGTAACAATGAGTTCAACAAATGAGAATCCTAAAAACCTCAATGAGGAACGTCAGGCGCCAATCCAGGAGGTCGTCCAACCAGCAACTGCCAACTTCAGGGATGCCTTAAGGGTAAGGAAGGATAAGAAGAAGAAGCCGAAGAAGAAGAAGATAAAGAAGAAAATGAGGCCTGTATATTATGATTTCGATGAGGGGAGTGAGGAGAGATGTCTAGATTATGAAGATGCATTTTATGCTATGAGCTCTGACAATGATCTTGATATGTAATATGTTTATCAATGTACTCTCAATGGAATATTAAAATAAAATTATGTCTATATATGTTCATCTCTTACAGTTTTATTTTTAAAGTTATATATATACTCTATTGCACTTAAAAATACTAAAGAATACATTGCTGTGAATTGAAGCGTGATACATGTAGTACAACGGTCTTCTAATACAAGCGTGTTAAAATGTAAACATACGGAAAAAAAATATAGAGCTGGGAATCGAAGCTTGTTACACAGCTTGTATTACAACGGTTATGTAATACAACCGTCATTAAATATGGCGTTATAAATCTTTAATCCTGTTACAACGGTGGGATACGAAACCGTGGTAAAGCTGGCGTCGTTAAATGGGGTTTTCGTAGTAGTGTGAAATCCTCCATTAATTTTTCAAGGTTGGAATTGACGGATTCTTGTGGTTTCTCAAAATAATGGGATTGGTAGTTGCAGAGGAAATTTGGGTGAGAATGAGTTAGTGATGCATTGAAATTCTCCATTTGTATTTCAAGGTTGGAATTATGGGATTCTTGCGATTCCTCGAAATACTGGCAGTGGTGATTGTAGAAAAAATTTGGGTGATACATAGTTTTTATTTTTTTTAAATTTTTATTATTATAATTTTTTTTATGGGAGTGCCTTAGTCTATACGGTGTAACAACAGGGTACGAAATTTGACGTAATTGGTCCCCGGCAACGACGCCAAAAATTTGATGCGTGGTTTTTGCAGGTATACGAAACGCATCAGAGTAATACAAAAGATTATCGATCCCACAGAGACCAAACGTCAATCTATCGATTCCTATAGTTACGGTGTTTATCTAAGGCAAGTTAATTCAGGGATTTACGAGTGCACAGTAAAAGTAGAGTGAAGCAAAGTACGAAGATATAAAACTCAAATGAAAACAACAGGCTTGAATGTAATTCACACAGTCAGATAACATTTCAACGCATGTAACATAACTACTTATGGGCAATGTTTTCTACTTTATGAAAAGAACTAATTTAACGGGAACTGTCGCTTTCGCGTATTCAGAACCGAGTTTAACCTTTAAACAAACCCTCTTATTGTCACTTATAAAAAGGCGCGCATTGCGTTAAAGTGAAAAACCTATTTTTAAGAAATATAGTTTCTTGACTTAGTTGAAAAGTATTTTGATATGAAGCTTTTAAACAAAAGAGGTTCATACGAACCGGATTTTAAACCTACAAACGCGTCCGAAAATAGTTCTAAAATCGTTTTTCTAAAGTATTAAAAATTCCTACTTAACTGTACAAAGCGTTGTCGCTTCCTTTGTACAGTCAAGACTAACCAAGTTTATCTAAAGGTTGGACGACTTTCGATCTTACCCAACAGAAATTAAGTGCGGAAAACTCGTGTTAAAGACCAAAATAACCCCTAAGTGTTTCTATCACTGCATTATATGAAATGATACTTAAACCGTGATCTTTACATTCTAACCTTTAAGATTTAGCCAGACATGGAAATGTAAACAGACATATTTAATTTTATCATGTCAAAGTAAAGTCTTTTTGAAATAAAAGGTTTTGAAAGTAAATAATGCGAATAAAGTAAAGCGATTGCGAGAAATAAATAAATTAAAGCGATGCGAGAAATAAATAAGGTAAAAGCGATACGAGAAATAAATAAGGTAAAAGCGATGCGAGAAATAAATGAAGATAAAAGCAATGCTAGAAATAAATGAAGATAAAAGCGATGCGAGAAATAAATGAAGATAAAAGCGATGCGAGAAATAAATGAAGATAAAAGCTTAATTCATAAATAGAAACCTGCTCCAATCGGAGACTTGAATTCTAAAAAAACAACTGGAAAATAACTGGAAAGGAAAATGGCGGCAGGATTAACTACCACCAAGTGCTCTAAACTCGATTACAGACTCGATCACACAAATGTGATAACTTCCCGATGTGAGAAGATTATCACTTACAAAAACTCAATTATTTATGCCTAAGGTGTTTGTAACTAAGTTTGGATGCCATGAAATGAACAAGAAGCCTCTATTTATAGACTTAGGAAAAGGTATGAAAGGACAAGGATGCCCTCCAACTTCTTTTGGGAGGGAAAATGTCTGTCAAAGGTGGCGCCCGCCACCCTGCTCATGGCGCCCGCGACATGAACTAGGGAAGAAAGTGGTGGGAGATGTGGCAGTTGTCAGCAGTTGAGTCCCCTCCAACCCACCATGTTGGGTGCCACATGTGCAATTCCTTCAAAAGTTGGCTTTTTGCTCGATTTCCTTCATTTCTTCGTGGATGGCTCTAGAAACACCTAGAATCTGAAAACAAGACAAAATACAAGAATAATACAAGAAAATGATAATAAAAATCCTAAGAAGCATGTGCAATTTGAGTCAAAAACACGGTGTAATTCGGTGTTATCAGTAATCCACAAAACTGAAGAACTCCAGACAACACTGCGCAACCAGCTTGAATAAGAGCTCCAGAAAGATAGAAATAAACTCTCATCCACCTTCAATAATAATAATCTCCTTGAGTATTCAACTCATCACCCTTCTGTCCAAGAGTAACTTGTTCCAAGACAATCCTCAAGAATAACCAGCTGCCATACTCTGATTATCTTGATTCTTCGAATCCACTTCTGAGATCAACCAAATGCTACAATTTGATCACCTCCTTCATGAATCCTCATATGAAAAACAGTCAAATGCCACATTTTGACCTTTTTCAAGTTTGTCAGAACTCTCACAAAAATATCCTGATCCACCAATGAAACTTGATCTTCAAGTCGCATGTTCCACTTGCTCAATAGCAAACACACTTAGACTCCCTAAGCCATGGACATGTAACATATTCTCCTTCTTGCTGCTCCCGCAAAATGCCATGAGAACGATCTTTTTGAAGCATCCTATTGTTCATTCCTGTAGATCACCCTATCTTAAGCTGATGTGAAGCTAGATGTCAGAACATTATGACATCCAACTATTGAATTCAGCTCCTCCTTCTGCCACTTAGAAGCACCTCCTCCCTTTGCAGAAATAGATTTCCATGCTCTCATAGACTTGATTCAATAACCAAGTTTGAGTAGACAACCTTCATCCTGCTTTGTAACTCCAAAGACTTCAAACCTGCCACATCTGAATCTTCAGAAAATAAGTAGTCCAAGACTACCCCATAGCTATACCAAAGAATGCCACATCCCTTAGTAAAGCCGTCAGTTGAAAGCCAGAGATAACTGCCACTTATCCTTGACCCTCACAACCAGAGCAAACACCATGCTCCAAAGCACCTAGATCAGAAATAAACTGATCCAAGCTGTAACCATCAAGATTATGATGTCTTCATAGTCTTCCATCTCCATCTTCAACACCATCACCATCTGGACAAGTCATTCATAATACTTTCCAGGAACATATGCTAAGCCAATAATCCCAGGTCAAAGACTAGAAGACTTCTGAGCGAATGTAGAACCCCTCCCATGATTCTCCAAGCCTCTGATGAAGAGATGTTATAACATCTGACAAAACATCCTCAATCCTGAATCACAAGGATAATCAATTAAATACTTGTGAATTCCATAAATAGCAAATGATCTTAAATCCTTGTATAGTAACCCTTCTTCACTACTGTAGCTGACCTTCACCAGATCATGTCATGAACACTTATAAAGTATTCAATCCTTTTGCAAGTATCTTCTTCAAGGACAAGGTTGAGATACCAAGGCTGCCACCCTTGACTCAAGTAATTAAGACTTTCTCTAAACAAATCTTATTTACCTCAACAATTCTTCAACCATATTGGATCTACTCTTAGGGTCAAGAGAGATGAATCCTTCCTTGCTATTTTTGGATGGTGAAAATAAATCACCTCTATTTTCTTCAGATTGTGTCTCAAGGAAACACCTTCTAGTCAGAAGAGTAACTAGAAGACTCCAGATACAAGACATAGATGTCTTTATAAGTAGGCTTGAGAGAACTCTCAAGTATCTTTGACAACCTAGCCGACCAAACATTTATCAAACTCCTAGAGCAAGAACCTGATAAACTTTAACTCAACTCCTCTCCTCTTCAACTGACTCCAAAACTGCACCAGGAAACCAACTTTCCAAGTACCAAGTCATCATACCAGATTTATAACCTCAACTTCCTTCACTCTATTGCTCCCGACTTTGGAATAAAAGAATGCAGATATCTTTAAATATAGAGGCCTACGATTGTGACCTTCCACCAACTGTCTTCAGTAACAACTCCAGAATCCCATAATTCTAGAGCTCTTCCATCAAAAACACATGCAGCGGAACCACCAAGGAACAGATCCTGTTTGCCCTAATAAGATGTCAGAACATCTTATAAGACACATCAACAAGAGAACTAGCCACTTCTCCTGTAGTTGTTGTAGAACCTCCTCAGCAACATGAACAACCTCTGGGTTGCTCCCTTCGATCCAGAACATCCATATCATCCATTAATACCTTTGAGTATGTCTGAGTTAATTGATATGATCTCCAAAACTCCTCCTCGTTTAAACGCCATAAAGTATCTCCCATGGATCTCATCCAGAACCAGACATGATGCCTGCTCTGATACCAATTGAAATTCTGGCCTATTCAAATAGCAGATGTCTTAACACATGTCAAAACATTGTGCTACATAGTCTTTTAAACTTGGAGGCCCAAATGCAGACTGATGCCTTGAATATCAGAACTGCATACTCACAGATGCAATGACATCTGATCCAACATGTTCATCATGAACCCTAACAGAAAACGTAAATCTGCAGAATGATAAAGAACACATTAATTGTTAACCTAGTTGGGTGCAACTCACCTACATATGGGGGATACCAATCCAGGAAGAAGATTTCACTAACTGTAGACTGTTACAAAGTTAAACTCCCACGTTTACAACTTTATCCCTAACATCTACCCCATGAACATCTTTACCAAGGTTAAACTCAAACGTTTAGAACCCTGATACGAGATACCCCACTCACTTCCCTTAATCACCAACTATGATTTCTTCATTTTCCCTGTCAATACAGAACTCTGCCAAGCATACTTAACAAACAAGGTAACTCGGATTTGCTTAAAAGCTTCATCCAAGAACAATACACAATCTAATACCTCAAGGCTTATGGATCTGTGTGACACCTATATCTACCACAGTGTATCAACAGATACAAAGGGAGACTTACAGGAGAAACCTACGACTCTCAAACCTAAAACCCTACTTTACAAAATAGGATTCCTAAGTCTATGTCGTCGTCTCTCTCATTTTGTTTAGGTCTCGATCTTCTTTTATAGTCTTCTGCTGTGCTGGGCTTTGTATCATTCTTCCTTGATCCTTTGCAAGTCACGCCTTGAATCATGGAACAGATTTAAATAAAACCTGATATGTCAGTCATGATGTCGAATCTTCATGTTGTGACATTTCACTCTACATCTTTAGTCTGGGCTGAAAACCTCTATGTTGAAACATCTTTATCAGCATTTTTGTTTAACCGAAATTTTGTCAAATCCTCAGAGCTTTCACTCTGGTTTTCTTGGCTTTTTCTCTTTACATTTCACTCACAACTATCACCAAGCCAATTCTCCGGCTTGTAGGTTGGTAGCTCTTACTTTACTCGCAGTTTCGATCACTTTCGCGCGTTTGCGATGTGGTTTCAATTGTTTTTCGGTTCGATTAATCACGTGATTGCTTGATCTTTGATCTCCATGTTAATGTTTTCAATTATGTGATTAATTGCTCATAACTCATGTAATTTTCGTGCACAAATGCATACCATAGCATGAGAGTGTTTGGATAAGTGATTAAGTGGTTGGAAGTACTTTTGAAAACTGTTTTTTTGCCACTGCTTCAGTGTTAATCGATTAACACTTTTTAGTGCAAAAAGTGTTAATAGATTAACCAGTGTAATTTTTGCTGTTTTTCAAGTGTTAATCGATTAACAATTTTCAGTGCAAAAAGTGTTAATCGATTAACCAGTATAATTTTGCTGATTTTTGTGCTGTTAATAGATTAACCAATTTTCCACTGTAAATGGTTAATCGATTAACACTGAACCAGAATGCCATTTTCATGCTTTTTCAAGTGTGTTTGCTATGCTCTTCATTTCTAAACTTCCATGGACCATCATTCTTGATATTATAGATGTTTTAAGTGTCATTTAACTTCTGGTTGGAGCATGTTCATGGACTTTCGATGCACATTTTCGATTATTCATTTTGTTCATATTTTTGGCAATGTGTGAACATGAACATTCTTGCACTTTCTTTGATCACTTGATACATGATTTGTGATGCATGCTAATTGTCATTTGGTACTATTTTGTACTTTCGTTCGTGTTTTGCATTAAGTTTATTCTTCCAAGAATGAACTTAATCTTGTATAATCAATAATTCTTACGTTTTGCTTTAATGATTTTTCATCCTCTTTGGAAAATTGTTAGCATTGCTTCCCTTTGATTAATTGATCAAAACCATGTTTCGATTAGTTGATCTTCCCCTTTTCCCTTCTCTAGGATCTCTTTAGAGCTTCTCTTTCTTGATTCCCTGCTGAGTTGGAGGTTCGCACGACGCACATCGCACTAGAGCACTATACAAATTGGAGCTGTTGTGTCGTCCGTCTCTTTCTCCGCACTATACTTTGATTGTTAGAGAAGGAATGAGGATGGGGTTGTCTTATCCCCATTCTGACTAGTCTTGGTAAGGGCGTCTTGTCCTCCTACCGAGAATAGTCACCTCTACCCTCAATCTATAGTGTTCCTCGATCCCCTGTCGAGTCGATCCTTGATCACTCTTATACTTTCCAATCTCTCTTTTGATCAATCACCATTTCTTTGGTTAAAGATCTTTGTTTTGGGTTAGCACCCATCTCTTGCCTCATTATCATGTTCTTGTGGTCAATCATTGTCCTTTGATTCCCCTGAAGAGTCTTAATTCCTTTTCTTCGGTTAAACACAGTATTCCCGTTAAACACCATCACCCTTGCTTTCAGTTAATCACAATTTTCCTATTAACATACTGAGTTTCCTCTTGGGTTAATCACCCATTCTTCACTTAACCACAGTCAGTCTATTAATATACTGAGTTTCCTCTTGGGTTAATCACCTTATCTTGGTTAATTACCCATTTTTTAGTTAACCGCAACCAGTCTATTAATATACTGAGTTTTCTTTTGGGTTAATCAACTTCTCTTGGTTAATCACCCATTCTTCAGTTAACCACAACCAGTCTGTTAATACACTGAACCTCTTTTGATTTAATCACCTTCTCTTGGTTAAACACTTATTTTTCTTTGGTCAAACATAGTTTTTCTGTTAAAACCAATACTCTGTGAGTCAGCAACCTCCCTTTGGTTCAAATACTCACACCTTTGAGTTAGTAACCTTCTTTTGTTTCAAATACCCCTTTCGTTGGCCAAGTACTGCTTGTTCAGTCAGTATCAACGTTCTTTGGATCATGATCTTTGATTGGTCCCACACCCGTCCTTTGGGTCACGATCTTTGCTTGGTCCCACACTCGTTCTTTGGGTCACGATCTTTTCTTGATCCCACGCCCTTTCTTTGGGTCACGATTTTTGCTTGATCCCACACCTGTCCTTTGGGTCACGATCTTTGCTTGATCCCACACCCATTCTTTGGGTTACAACCTTTGCTTGGTCCCACACCCGTTCTTTGGGTCACGACCTTCGCTTGGTCCCACACCCGACCTTTCGGTCATGACCTTCGCTTGGTCCTACACCCGTTTCTGTTGGTTTCAACATTACCTCTTTTGCTCACTCCCCAATGGAGTCTCTATTATCCTTTTTCTCCTTTATCTTCTTGGTTTCGACACCTCTCTTGCAGGTTATCCTCAACACAGTCTCTATTCTTTTCCTTTGCACTTCTTTCTTGGTTTCGACACCAGATTTCTTTTGCATCCCCAACGAATCTTTCTCTACTTCTTATTCTCTTGGTTTTGACACCATTTCTTTCGTTTTTCCCAGCACAGTTGCTCTTTCTGGTCGGTTTTCCCCAGTAGAGTTTCTTATCTTCTTTTGCTCATGGTTTTGACACTGTTTCCTTTCCTTTTCCTTTTTCGTCTTAGTTCCGCAAACTACGGAAGCCTTGATTCTGCATTCCTTCGAATATATGATACGTAGACACGAGATCGCGATGATCTTGGCGAGAACACTTCCACCTTCTTCCATTCCTTTCTCTGTCCCTGGTTCCATGAACTACGACACTCTGATTTCCTCATTGCACTATGAGGGTACGTAGGCACAAGGGCCCTAATCCTCCGCGAGCACTTTCTTTCTTTTTTTCTTTCCTTTCTTTTCTACTCTCTCTCCTTTCTTTTAGCTAGAAGCCTTTAGATAGATAACCCATCTAAGCTTAGAAGCAAGCGAAATGGTTCTCGTCGAGTACGACTGATGTGTAAGGTGTTAGTACCTTCCTTTCGCATAACCGACCCCCGTTCCCATTTCTCTTCCCTTGGGTTTTATCGATATTTTTCCTGTCCTTTGGACTAAATAAAGTTCGGTGGCGACTCTGTGTTATCTTTGAGTGTGCGATTCACTCAGGTATAAACCAACCATCTTCAATGGTGATAAAAGTCATGGCCCCAATGTCTTTAACATCACTTTCCTAAATAAGTGCTAGAACATTTTGGGAGAGGATGTCATTGGTGTCATTCAAAAATTTCATTCTACTGCCCATCTCCCTAAAGTTGTAACTGCCTCCTTCTTGGACCTCATTCCAAAGTCCTTAAACCCTAAAAAGATTGAAGATTACAGGCCAATTTGTTTAATTGGCAATTTGTACAAAATTGTGTCTTAAGATCTTGGAAAAGAGGACCAGGAATGTTATTGGCAGCATAATGTCCAAATCTCAAACATGTTTTATTCCAGGTGGACAAATCCTTGATGGTGTATGGTGTATTGGTGACTAATGAGGTGATTGATTATGCAAAGATATATAAGAAATAATGCTTATTATTCAAGGTGGACTTTGCCCATGCTTATGATAATGTGTGTTGGGTCTTCTTGAGGTACATGCTAATCAGAATGGGTTTTGGCAAGAAATGGATTGATTGGATGGAAGGAGGTGTCTTTAATAGCAACATGTCAATCCTAATCAATGGCAGCCCAACACATGACTTTGTTGCTTCAAGAGGATTGAGGCAAAGTGATCCTCTTTCACCTTTCCTATTTGCCATTGTGGTTGAAGGGCTACCAGGCATTATGAGGAAGGTTGTGGCCACTAATTTGTTTAAATAATTCAAGGTGCAAACAGAATTGGGTGGAACTTCTTTTGGTCTTACGCAGTTTGCAGATGACACAATATTAATTGGTGATGGTTCTTGAAGCAACCTTTGGGCCATTAAGTCTATATTAAGAGCTTTTGAGTTAGTTTCTAGCCTGAGAGTTAACATGAATAAAAGCAAGCTTTATGGCATTGGTCTCTCACCTCTTTTTTTGCTTGCTGCCTCAAACTTCCTCTTTTGCAACATAGATCACATTCCTTTCAAATATTTGGGGATCGTTGTGGGCTCCAATCCAAGAAGAGTAGCAGCTTGGAAGCATGTTATCTCTAACAAGAAAAGCAAGTTATCTTGCTCGAAGACCAGCTTTTTATCTATGGGAGGAAGAATCGCTTTGTTAAACTTTGTTCTAAATAACTTACCTATCCATCATATCTCATTTTACAAGATGCACGAGAAGTAAGGAGTGAAATCATCAGAATTCAAAGGCATTTTCTTTGGTTTGGTTTGAAGGAAGGCAAGGGTGTGAACTAGATAAATTGGCTGACAGTGTGCAAAAGTAAGTCTGAGGGAGGCCTATGAGTTAAAGACATTAGTAGATTCAATGAGGCATTACTGTGCAAATGGGTTTAGAGGATATTGAATGACAAGGAAGCCATATGGAGTGGTATTATTCAACTCAGATATAGAAACTTAACTAGGAGCATGTGGCTTGATGAAAATAAACACCACCCTTCTAAGCAATCCCTATGGTGGAGGGACCTTAATAACATTGGTTTGAACATGAAAAACTTTAGTAATGATAAGATTGGAATTAGGCACATTGCTAGATTCAAACTTGGCAATGGTGAATCAATTCCTTTTTGGAAAGGGATTTGGCTTAGTTCAAAGTCTTTGGAAGAGGATTTTCCTCTTTTCTACAGCCAAACTACCAACACAAATGCCATGGTCAGTAAGTTGGAGGAATGGTCTCAAGGATCCTGGCAGTGGAAGATTGAAGAGGCTGTGACTGATGGTGATCCTTTAATTGCAGATGAACTTCTTTCTTTAAACACAATCCTGACAGAATTTTTCCAAATCAACATGGTGGGGGATATAATCACTTGGGTGGCCGCCCCTTCTCAACATTTTTCTGTCAAATGCTACTATGAATCTTTAAGAGGCCGGAGAGTGATTATGAATAGAGTTATCACCTTAAATTCTATGTGGAAGATGTTGTGGAAGATGAAAGTTTCATCAAACGTTAAGGCCTTTGGTTAGTTTGTGACTGGTTTTTCCTTTCCACTTTCTATGTAGGCTATTGGGATCTTCTTGTATTGTTGGTTGGTTGAGTATTTCTTATACTCTATTTTAATGAATATTCTTGTTTATAAAAAAAAAGTTACTCCAAAGTAAAATAAAATAACAAAAAATAAAAAAGTGCATGAAATGAATGATAAATATTTAGAATTTTGAAACAATACCATATAACAAGAGAGAGCATTCAATTGCTTTGGTCTTTTCAATGTCAAAACTAAAGCAGAAAACAATTGCATTCGAAACATACTTGAATGAGTGATATTAATTGAGATTTTAAGAAGAAAAAAATAGAGACTCGAAATATGAAGAACTATAAATTGAGAGTAGAGAAACCTGGTCTTCTTAAAAAGAAATGGGGTTGTCATGGTTAGTTGTTTCCTTGGAGGATGGATGTTAATTGTAAAGCCCGAAGACTAATGGATTCTATTGACAAATTAAAAATATATTAAAATTATTAATTGACTAATTATTTATGGTGTAGTGCTGGATTGAAAGAAAAATCCACTAAAAAGATGAGGAAGAAAAACAATTGAAGAAAGAAGTACGAATAGGGAGTTAATAGGCATAACATTAAGAAATAGGAAAATAAGTTATATTTGATTTTTTTATTTTATTTTAAAAACTTGTTTAAGATATTAGTAACTGTTAAAAGGGTAAATATGAAAATAAAATACATCAATCCATTAACTCTTATCCCCTTTATAATTTATAAATATGTATAAGATAAATAAGTATAGATTACTCATAAATATTGAGTACTAATGTTTATGGTGATATACATTAATTTGTTAATTTCAATATTATTATATTGATTCTCAAACATTATGAGTAATCAATTATAATAAATATATTCTATAACAATAGATTAAAAAATGTAATTTCTTTTGTTTTTATTTTATTTTATTTTAATCGGATATTGGTACACTTAATATTATTTAATTTAAAATTTTAATTTTTTTAAAATAAAATAATATTTAAAAATAATGTGATATTGAATATTGTCATTTAATTAGGAAAAGATATCGATACCCAATTAAATTGAAAGTACTAATGGATTCACAGAAAAGAATATGTGTTTTTGTCAGCTTCTTATTTTAAAATTGGCTCTACATAACTATCTATTCTTTAAAAAAAACTATTCATTTATTTATTTATTTATTAAAATTGTGCTAAAAAAGTGAATAGTAGAAAGAGAAGTTGTGCAACTAAACTATGCCAACCTCTCTGAGCAGTTACATTATATCAACTCCTCATATTCTTATATATATAGAAAATGTCTTTTTTATCTCTCACTATCTCAATTTTACTCTTTTAGATCTTTTTCTATCAATTTATTTCTCTCATATTTGTCTTGAATTTTATTTTATTCTTAATTTACAATTATGTAGTTATAAGACGGAGAGAACGGTGGAACAAAAGTTATTATGTCTTCTCTTTATGTAGTGTTCTTTATATAGTGTTTGCTTTGATAATCAAGAAACAATCTATTCTTTTTCTTTTACTATCTTTTGGTTTCAGTTGTTGCATAATATGGAGGGATAGAGGAATATTGAAGTCAATGAATAAAGATCGAGTCTCATATTGGGTAGAGGTAGGAATAAGTTAGACCGAACTAAGTTGAAAATTTTACTCTAGACCCCTACAATTATATTCATACTCCTATATTTTAAAAAAAAATGTCAATTTTATCCCTATTTATTTTTTATTATTTTATTTTTTTACTTTGTACTGTTCCTGTCAAACCGTGTAAGAGTTCCGAAAAATTCACCCAAACCAACTCGTTTCGGAACACTTTCTCTATGACTTCCGAAATGCTTTTTCACACACCAGAAAACTTCTGATAAGAGTTCCGGTTAATTAAAAAATATGTACCAGAAGTGTTGCAAAAAGACTTTCGGTTCTTAGACTTAGTTATTACTCTTCCGAAACACTTTCACTCATGTCTTCCGGTTTGCTAGTAGTGTGTACCGGAACACTTTTGCCAAGAGTTCCAGTTTCTTAACTTTGTATACCAGAACTCTTTTCTTGAGTCTTCCGGTTTGTTTTCGTAAATCTATTTTTGTATTTTGTTTAATGTAGGTACGGAAATTCCTCTGCAAATATGCGATAAAGATCAGATATGTGTAGATACGTCTGATGTTTTTTCAACTACTCAAAGATTTGGTACACGAGAAGAGGTGATAAAATGGATTAAAGAGTTCGGAATCCAAAATAAAGTAACGGTTATCATCACTCGTTCAGATATTGAAACAGGCAAGAGAGGAAAAAGTAACAAATTAATATTTGGTTGTGATAAAGGTGGAAAACACCAGGATACTGATTGTGGTACCCAAAGTGCAACAAAAAAATGTGGATGTCCATTTAAAATCAGGTCGACTCCGGCGAAAGATGAGTCTGGATGGAAGGTTGATGTAAAATGTGGAGTTCATAACCATGGTCTACATGATAGATAAGAAGGTCACTCATTTGTTGGTAGGTTGACAGCGGATCAGAAGCAACATGTTGATTTGACAAAGAGAAAGGTTCCACCTAGACATATATTGCTTTCCTTGCAAGAGCAAGATCCAGATAATGTCACTCGGATCACTCAAATATACAAGCAAAAGAGTATGATAGAAAAAGAGATAAGATGTCCTAGAAGTGAGATACAACGTTTGTTTAAGCTTATTGAGGGTGTAGGTTATTTTTATTGGTGTAGAAAAAAAGATGACTCTGAAGTTATTAGAGATATATTTTGGGCTCTTCCAGATTCAGTTAAGTTGTTGAATATTTTTTCTATTGTATTAGTTATGGACAGCACTTACAAGACAAACAAATATAGGCAACCTCTGTTTGAAATTGTTGGCATGACATCAACTGAATTGACTTATGCTGCCGCATTTGCGTATATTGAGTCAGACCAGACTGAGACTTTTTTTTGGGTGTTAGATAAGCTTAACCAATTGTTTGTGAAGAAAGATTTGTGTCCACAAGTGATTCTGACAAATAGAGATTTTGCCTTGATGAAAGCCATTGAAACTGTGTTTCCAAGGTCGATCAATTTGCTATGTAGATTTCATAATAACAAAAATGTTGGTGCAAAACGGAAACAATATGTGGATAGTGACATGCAAGAGACAATTGACAAATTATGGACGAAAGTTGTATGGGCTAGTGATGAGATTGAATATGATCAACGGTTGAAACAACTTGAGCGGGTGTGCGTTGATTGTAATGAATTTATTGATTATGTGAAGGACACATGGTTGACACCATATAAACAAAGATTTGTTGGAGCATGGATTGATCGAGTGTTACATTTGGGAAACACCACGACTAATCGGTAAGTATTTATTTTTAGTATTTCTAAATTGTATATTTTTTTTTGTATTTTTTAAAGTATTTTTAATATGTATTATTTTTAGGGTTGAGTCTACTCATTGGAAGTTAAAGTATATGTTGGGGAACAATATTGGTGACATGGTTGTCGCACCTCGAAAAATCGTTTGATCGAAGACACGGCCCTTCGCGTGAAAGGCGCGGAAAACGGTTCGACAGAGTCGCCACTGAACTTTATTTATCCCAAAAGAGGGAAAGGAAAATATCGAGAAAACCTTTAAGGAGGAGATAAGAACATGGTCGTCGCAACCACATTCTGGGTTCGGGAGTCGGTTACGTGAGGGGAAGGTACGCGCTCCCCCTCACGTCCGTTGTACTCAACGGGAACCTCTTGATTCGAATCACGATACTCATTAGCTAAGTTTGTTTGTTTTCTTCTCAAAAATAAATGCTAAATGGTAAGATAAAAGGGAAAGATGCTAAGGGAAAATGGGGTGGTTTAAGGATAGGGTGCTCGGGAAGATCATCGCGACCTCGAGCCTACGTATGCTCATTCGGACGAGAATGAGGAATCAGAGCAATCGTAGTTTGACTACGGGAAGGGTTGGAGGGAATACGGAAGAGGGAGGGAAGGTAGCTCGCCAAGATCATCGCAATCTTGTGTCTACGTATCTTTATTCTGACGAGAATAAAGAATCAGAGCAGTCGTAGTTCGTGGTACGCCCACGAAACAAAAGGGAGAGTTGGGTTGGTTTAGATGACGATTACTTGAACTTAAGAAAGATTCCTCGGGCCCAAGTAATCGGGAGAGTGAGTCAAAGATTTGGCTCCCTCTCTTTTTCATCTAAGGTGGTTAAGTTTGAAAAGGTTTGATGGTTTGAAAAGTGGTTGAAGGTTGGACGGACGGTTGTCGAGTTGGATGTATTTTAGAGGCGTCAACTGCTCACACACGAGTAAGAGAACTCGCACCCAAACAATCGAAGGAAGATTAAAGACTTGAACCCCCATTTTTCACCTTGAAAGAGTTTCAATAGTTGTTAGTCGTTTTGAGGTTTGATTATGAAAGTCCGCTTGACGTGGGATCAAGGGTTTATTGTATGCGCTTGGTTATTTTGAAAAGGATTTGATTTGTTAAAAGAAGAGGCGTCAATTGCTCACACACGAGTAAGAGAACTCGCACCCAAACAATCGAAGGAAGATCAAAGACTTGAACCCCCATTTTTCGCCTTAAAAGAGTTGCGATAGTTATTAGTTGTTTTTGAATTTGATTATGAAAATCTACTTGACGTTGGATCAAGGGTTTATTTGTTATGAAAAGAGTTTGGTTTGAAAAAAGATTTGGTTAGAGGATGATTTGAAAATGGGCTCGACGACGAATCGAGAGTTTGGTTGAAAATGAGTTTGAAAATGGGCTCGATGACGAATCGAGAATTTGGTTGAAAACGGGTGTGTTTGAAAATGGCACGACGACGAGTCGCGGGTTTGTTTGAAAATGGCTCGACGACGAATCGAGAATTAGTTTGAAAGTGGGTTGCCTATGCTAGTCCCTAGGGGTGCTCCTAGTAAACAAACCACGATCAAAAGAAAACTAAATGCGTACATCGGAATGGGGAGCGGGGTACATGTAAATTACAAGGGATGACATGAAATAAAGGGTCTCGTTGTAAGGTAGCCCAAGAGAAAGTCGTGTGTGTGCGAAGTGTCCTAAACTAAGCCTTGATCGAAAGTCGCCAGGCAGCCAACAGTCCATCAATTATTGTTTTAAGGTTTCGATATTTTTAGTGTTTTCTGATTAATGGTGAACAAAGAAAATGGTTAGATAAATAAATATGAATATGGTATGGACAATATGATAAGAGTATGAATAATATAATCGAGGTAATATGAACAAGGTATAATATTGACATAAAATAAAGTTGGTCTCGTCTTAATCGGAATTCAATCGAGAAATCGATAATCAACGACTTTTGACTTTCATTGACCAAAAGTGAAAATAAAAGAATATAAATCGAAATAGACATAAAAATCGAAAAACTAAGAAAGGTCTCATCTTTACTAAGATTTTAAATCGAAAAATCGATAATCTTTAGTATTTGATTTTCATTGACCCAAAAATGAATAAAAATGAAACAAAAATGATAGAAATGAAATAAAATTGAAAATGACAAGAAAAAAGAATAAAGGGCTCACCTTTATCAAGATTTAAAATCGATAAATCTTAGATATTTGGTTTTCATTGACCCAAAAAATGAATAAAAATAAAATAATGACAAAATAAATCGAAATAAATAAATAGTAAATAGTAGGCCTCATATAAATCAAGATTTGGTACCGATTTTAAAGAATCACCCAATATCAAGATGTTTTTGATATCATTGGCCCAAAAAAAATGAGAAATAAAATCGACAAGAGAAATTGAAAATCAAGCAAAATAGTAAAATTCACAACATCTTAAAAACTTCTAAAATCTAGAAACAAATATAAAATGATATTTAAAAAAAAAAAAAAGAAATAGTTAGAAGGAGTTGGGGGTTGTAGCGAGCGATTTTGGACGTGGTTCTTAAGCACTGGTCGCTCTCTGCGGTTGAGCTTACTACAGGTCGATTCATTTTTTATCCTATTAAAGCTGATGAAGGAAGGGAAATAGATGTCTCCAATTAACCCTGCTTTGCATACTGAGTTTAAACAGCGGTCTGTTAGGTTACGAATGCTATCAATGTGGGGGGGGCTTTGTACTGGTTATTTGTATTTTCGCCAATACGGTTTTCTTTTCTCTTTCTAGGATTTTCTGGCGGGGAACAAGGATTAGGATGTTAGGACTGATGCTTTTGATAGATACATGAGAGTATGGGATTTTGGGTTTTTGTTTAGTGTGCTCGCTAAGATTTTTCTTTCAATCTTATGCCTACGTATTCCCGTTTACCGAAACAGGGAAATCAGAGCTTTCGTAGTTCCTCCTATTCTATGGGAGGAAATGGTATTTGGTGTCTTGTTCAAATCCCAAGACGTGAAGCGAAAAAGGTGATTTGTATCTTGTTTAAAGCCCAAGATGTGAAGCTGAAAGTGTTGACCTTAGAGAGAATTTGTCATCTCTAAAGAGGGGTCTGTATGTTACGACTGTTTATAAAGGAGAATTACTTTAACCGGGATGTGTGAATCCGGAAATGCCATAATTTCCTTTATAGGGGATTTTAACCTGAAGGAGAAGACTTTAACTCAGTGTAGAGCAATGCCATCTTTCCTTAGGAATTTCTCATGCTAAAAGAGGGACAGTGGCATGGATGTAGATGATCCAGAGGCTTGCCGCTTACAGCGATTAGATGAAGGGGGATGAGTTGTTGATGTTTGTGTACTGTGAACGAGGCACAACTTTAATGCTAAAAGGTTAATTGGATTAACTAGTGGTTTTCTTATATAAAGCCTAAGAGGAGGCGAATATGTGTCTCGTACAAAGCCCGAGAGAGAGGCTAAAAAGTTTTTGACTCAACGAGGGAGTCTTTTGGTATCTCGTACGAAGCCCGAGGTGGAGGTTGTTGTTTATTTGGCTCAATAAGAACCTTTTTGTATCTAGTATAAAGCCTGAGATGGAGGCGAAAGAGGTGATTGACTCAACGAGGGAGTCTCTTATGTGTCTCGTACAAAGCCCGAGAGAGAGGCTAAACGTTGTTTGATCCTGCTGGGGAGAATCATTGTACAAAGCCCAAGAGGGAGCCTAACTTCACTGGAGAAGGATCATTATACAAAGCCTAAGAGGAGGCTATGATGACTGTTCAGTTAAGTGACAGGTCCAGTATACTGATTTAAAGAGAAAATAAGTTATTATATGAGCAACACT
This sequence comes from Lathyrus tuberosus, assembly GCA_022829125.1. Lineage (NCBI taxonomy): Eukaryota > Viridiplantae > Streptophyta > Magnoliopsida > Fabales > Fabaceae > Lathyrus > Lathyrus tuberosus. The sequence continues at coordinate 2,368,366 of JALAZF010000368.1, read as the reverse complement.
GTACTCAAGGATTTGGTTCGAGGATCCGGGTTATTCCTGTTCTTTAAGGAAGCGGGAAATCCGAAGGGTATTGAGACTGTACGAGTCTACGGGTTTTCTTCCTATTTTTGAAGGGGTCACTTGAGAATGTCTTTGAGACTCAAGGAAATTAGACTGTCCAAGTCTAGAGTGTCATCTGTTATACTGTGCTCTGAGAAACAGTAGTAGACTCTATGAAAGGACTGCTTTATGTAGATGACTAAGTTTTGTTCCTATACCTCTAGGAGGTCGTCGGGACAATTTGTACGAAGCCCAAGAGGAGGCTGGAAACTTTTAAGAAGCCGAGAGGTCCTTGTACGAAGCCCAAGAGGAGGCTATCATTTCCGGAGGAAGAGATCATTATACGAAGCCTAAGAGGAGGCTGTGAATACTTCTAAGAAGCCGGAGGGTCCTTGTACTAAGCCCAAGAGGAGGCGGGGTTGCTTTTAGGAAACCTGTGGGTCCTTGTACTAAGCCCAAGAGGAGGCCGATGCTTTTAAGAAGCCCGTGGGTCCCCAAACCCCGAGAAATTCAAGGCAAGCTATTCACAAGGAATAGATCAAGTCAGGAAAGTTCGAGAATTTGGAAGAAACTCAAAGATGCCATTCACGGAGAATACATTCATCTCTGGGAGTAGAGTTTCTTGACAATTCCTAATGAGGACAGCCGAAGAGAAGACTGTATCTGGTGATCCTATTGGGGATCTAGTTGTCTATTTCTATGAAACGAAACGGCGTCACCTAGTTCTAGACGTAGTTGCCGGGGAAACTCTAAATACCTATACTATTATTACACAGTTGATATGAGTTTATGAAAGAAGACTTACAGTGAAATAGCCCCACAATACAGTTATATGTATATGAAAGCGGTAAATGAAAGCAATAACCACTTACTCGGTTGTAGAGCTTTCATGTTGTTTGGTTAGTTGTTCAACAAAGAAAGATTGAAAACAAAAGTATATTCAAAATCAAAGGAGAAAGTGCTTTGAAAAAGAAAGATTTGGGGCTTACAGCTCAAGGAGAGGCCCAGGGTTTTATCAGTGAGCGCACTGTTTGAATTTGTACAAAGAGACTTATACAAGTGACTGTGGCCCAACAATTGTTTTCTGTACAAAGGGATGGGTCTTACACTCTCTCAAGAGGCCCAAAAAAGTTTAAAGAAAAAGAGTGGGGCTTATAACACGAGGGTAGGCCCAATTGATTTTTCCGTTTAAAATGGCGATCGCGCCGAGATTTTCTTTTAACGCAGAGGGGCTTATACAATATCTGAGGCCCAGAATGGTTTTGGTTAAAAGGGGGTTGGGTCTTACACTCTATTAGAGGCCCAAAAGTTTTTGAATGGGTCTTATAGCTCGAGAAGAGGCCCAGTGTTATTTTTAAAAGGCGACGATCGCGCCGTTTGTTTTTTATGGTATCGGGACTTATACAATACTGAGGCCCAAAAATGATTTGGTCAAAAAAGGATTGGGTCTTATACTCTATTAGAGGCCCAAAGTGTTTTGAAAATGATTTATGAGGGTTGAATTAATCCAAAAACCCTAATTTGTTTTCAAAAATGTATTTAATTGAATAAAAATTCAATTAAAATGATCAAAATTGTTTAACATATGAAAAACAAATTGTGATCTTGGATTAATGCTTCAAAAATTAAGTATTGACCTACAAAATAGTTAGAAAGCATTAAAAGTTGCAAAATCAATGTGAAAAAAATATTTAAAATGTCAAAAACAATTAAAATATTAATTCGTTGCAAAAATATCAATTATATGAAATAAATAATATTTTTGGGATTTTTTGATAAAATAAAATATTTTAACATTTTTGTGAATTATTAAAAAAAGAATCAACTCAAAATCATTAAAACTCAGAGAGAAATTAATTTTTGAATCAATTAAATAAAATCACAAAATTCAAATATTTGAATTTATGAAAATGGCGCCAAGAACACGCGCGTGTTCTGGGCTTGCCCAGATTTGCATTTTCTCTCCAATCTCACTGAATACTTAACTATATCATGCAATCCACATACCAATCAACTCGTTTCAACCTCACGATCATGTATATAACACTTAATTTCATTTAAATTAAACATAAAACATGAAATCACGAAGAAACCTCAAGAACCCTAATTTCTGCATGAAGGCTAGGATTTTTGATACACTATTCAAACAAAGCAATTAATTGAGGGAAAACATTCCATACATGATTATGAACATATGGCCAAATTATTGTGCAGCAAAAATTGCATGGATCATAGAGTTAGAAGAGCTCATGCTTACCACTTGCAGCTGGTGATCGTGATTTGTGTAGGAGGTGTTACAGTTGTGTTGTGATGATCTAAACAGCTTCCCTAGGTGCTATGGAGTGTGTTTGAATGCTTGGACTTGATGGAAATTGGCTGGATCACTTCATGGCATCTCAACTGCACTTTGGTTAAAACCTTGAGCAATTGACTGGTGATTCTGAGAAATCAATGTTCCAATTGTTGTTTAAGTGTTTGATCAGCTCATATGTGATGTATGTGAGGTGTGTGAGTGATTGGTTTGAGTGGAATTGCCCTCTAGCTCAAAACCCGATAGTTACCTTGCTAAGAAAGGCATTTTTGCCAAGAGAAAGAGATTTTGAGAAAGGCAAGTGTTGTAGGCCTTTGGTGTACTTAAACTGAACACAATTGAGCTCTATTTATAGTAGAGCAAGTATGTTTTGGGATCCACGATGAATGGCATCTGCAGCAGGTGTTTGTTCAATGTTGGCCAATGGAAATCCAAGTCTCCTCTAGCCATTGACTAAAGGTTAGGGCACAGAGCTTTGGTTCCCTTGGTCTTGGATAAGTCTTGACTGATTTCAGATGAGAATGGCTCAGTCCATGCCAACTTGATGCTTCCATTGAATGCTTCAATCCAAATTTGGAGTCTTGTCCCTATTTTGGCCATTCTAGGTTCAACATGCTATTTCTTGTTCCATGGACTTTGGAGGCTTGGCTCAGTGATTGTCCCCTTTAGATTTAATCCTCAGATGTGTCCAAGTGGATAGGAGCATTTGAATTTGGCTGATTTTGGCAAATCGAGCAAAATTGCAAATTCTGCCTAACCTTTGACAGATTTCAGCAAGGCAACTTGCCAATGTCATATCTCATGACTCAAATGGAATTTGGTAATGTTCTTGGCCATTTTGGAAAGCCCTTACATGATACAACAACTGTTTGAACATGTTTGGTTTTGATCTCTTTTGAATCCAAGTGAAAAATCCTCCTACATTTGGCAAAAAGTAAGGCAAAATCTGACTTAGTGAAATTTTCACAGTGTTGGAACAAAGTGTTTTCTCTTGATTTTGATCACTCCATAACTCAAAATCCATGAGGAATTTGGACATAGGTCAGTATGAAGCTTTTGTATAGGGAAATGAGATCTACAAATCAAGCTTTGAATGGGGCACAATGGCCTTGTGGTTTAGGAGTTATGGTCCTCCAAAGTTGGTGCATTAGTGGCACTTTTTCATGACTTAGAAAAATTTCTAAGTTTTATGGTTACCCCTTTTACAAGTTATCCAACTTTTCTTGATTTTTCTTGATGAATGATGATTCAAATCATACATTAACATCATTTTAGGGTTAAAAATCCATTTTGGTGAAAAATCTCAAAAAGTCAAAGTTGACTTTTGTGCACAGTTGACTTTTTATCAGATGAATTCCAAACTGTGCAATTCTTCAGGAAATCATGTCCTTGACCTAAATCAAACTTGATGGACATGTTCCATGGGTGTTATAGGGTATATTGGTGCATGTCATAGGGTTTGGGAGCATGTCTTGGTAAAAAGTCAAAGTTACAGTTGACTTTTCTCATAAAACCCTAATTGTGGTCCAGATGAAATTGAGACTTGTTGCTCAAGCTTCTTAGATCAATCCATTGTCCCAAATGAATCAATGTGACATATTGGAGATCCTCAAATCCTCTCTTGAGGTCTTGGCTCATGGTTTGTCCCAAAAGCCAACTTAGGGGTGACTTAGGTCAAGAAACCCTAATTCTTGATTTTTGATGAATGCATCCCCTGAGGCAAGATTGACTTGATGATTGGGTCCATGAGGTTCCATGGAGTATATTAGGTTAGGTTTTGGATTATTGGCTTGTTCCCAGATGAGAAATTTCCATCTAGAGGCCCTGGTCAACCAAAACCCTAATTTGGTGACACTGTCAATCTTGAGACTTGATCCACTTAGAAGGGAGCAGCCTTGTGCTTAATCCTTGAAGTGGGAGTCCTTTTGATCCATTGTGGATGTTTGAGAGGTTAGACAAGTTGAAGATCATGTCATTCCTTGATTGACCCTTTGTCTAAGCACTCAGAGAGGGCTTGAAACCCTAATTTTGATTGTAGTGGATGCTCACCCATCTTTGGGGAGACTGATGAAGTATGATGGTTCCTCCATATTGTGATGATGATTTGCACAATGATGGGAAATCTTGGTGGTCAAAATTTGGGGTATGACAGGGGTGAACCACAGGAAATGGGGTTTGGAATAGTAAATGGCATCCATCAAAACAACAAAAAACGGGTGGATAAGAAGATAGATGGGTGGATTTTCAAAAAAGAAGGGCGGTGGCAATTGAAATAAGCATGTGGGCCTCCAAAAGCTTTCATCAGCCCATTGGTTTTCAGAAAGCAAAAGAAAAAACATTAACAATAGGTCATCAGTTTTTCAACGCACCCTAGAAAAATCAGGATGAACCGCTATCAGAGAAAAAGGAATCGAAAAGATCTCAAAACAAGAACGACATCGATGCTTCTCCCAATCTTATTCATTTTTTATTCCTCGACCTCATTCCGTTCCTACTTTGTGCTTCGAACTCTCTCTCGTAAGTTTTCGGTTTCGATTCACTTGAACTTTCTTTTCTATTTTTATTCTGGTTTTGTTTTGTTTCACTCTTCTCAATCTCTCTCTCTGATCTGGTCTGATTTGTTGGTTTTTGGGATTCTTGATTTACAAGTGGTTTTGGGAACGTTTCTGGGTTGGATTTGGGTGGCTCGGTTATTGATTTGGAGTGTTTTGTGGTTGTTGTTGAAGATTGAAAAAGGATTGGTGATGGGTTGTTAGTTGTTACGGATTTGAAGAAGAACGGTGAGGTGGTGGTTTGAAAGAGTTGGGGTTTATTGGAAAAAAGGTTGAAGGTGGGTTGAAGGAGGATGAGGGTGAGGCGATGAAGGTTGAAGTAGGAGTGAGGTCGGCTGAAAAGAGTTGATAGGTGAGGGTTTAACAGAACCTGATTTGGTGGTGAAGAGGAGATTCAATTGGAATTTTCTGAAGGTGGTGGCAAGCAGAAGAAAAAATGAAAGGCTCAAGAAATTGGTTTCAGAGAGAGAATTCCCCAGGTTTGTTTTTCTGAATTTCTTTTCTTTGCCCGATTCCATTTCCTTCCCTCTTTTTAACAAATGAAATTTTGTCCTGGTGTTGATAGAAGAAATGCAGCAGGGTGTAGCGTGTTTTCAAAGTTGCAGCAGAGGTTTGACCACAGAATTGTTTTGATGTTGCAGGATATATTGTGAAGTCTTTGTCTTGGCTGGGTTGCAGATTATAGCAGTGACTGTAGGAGGTAGCAGAGTTTAGCTTTTGCTTGTCTTGGAGTGGTGTGTTGGAACGGTACATGAGATGTCATTGTTGTGCATATGGTTTTGCTTGTCTTGTTGTGCATATGGTTTTGCAGGGTCAACATTTTGGCACAGTTGGTGTATTGTGTGAAGCAGGACTTTCGTCCGATGGTGCGCATATCATAGCTTGTTGACTAAAATAATGAGTAGCAGTTGTGGCCCTTTTTTTTGTTTGTAACGTGAGTTGGTAGATGGTGTTGTGTTGTGCCATGGCTGCATATTGTGGTTGATTGACTTGGTTAGCAAGGTTTTATTTTTGTATAACCTTTGATGTAAATGGACCGCTAGAAACAATGGGCTCTTTCTCACACCTCTTTTTTTGACAAACTAGATTATGGGCCTTTAAAATAACCATGGCAAAAGAATTTTCTTGAATTGGACCTTATGACTTTTGTGTAGAAATGATAATAACTACAATAATAATAAAAATGGATTATGGATGAAAGAAGAATGGTATAGAAATGGAAATGGATAATAATGGAGAATGGGTAATTATGGACATTAAAGTGAAGTGGATTTTATGTATATGGATAAATAATTTTGAAGTGGGCATGGATAAAAAGTTTGGATTGAAAATGGTTTGTAATTGGATATGGATTTGAGGAAATGGTTAAAAAAAGATAGATAATTAAAAATGGTTATGGATATAAGTGAATTATAGATTTATGGATTAAAAGAAAGGTTAATGGATAATGGATATGGTTTTAAGAAATGGGCTTTAGAATTGATAAATGAACCCAAAATGTACATACACACCTCTAATAAATCTATCTTGAAACACTAATTGAAAAAATAAAATAGACCATGAAGCGCTATGAACTTGACAACTTGACAACTCAACCCCGACACCAACTGACTTAAATTAACCCAAGAACCCCTGATTGAAACTTCACACGCATCACCTGAACCATGAAACACTATTTTGCCTGAAATACAATTCAGCTCAATAACACCTCAAGCAGAAACAACACTTTTTTTGGATTTTTTTGAATAATTGTCAATGGATGGATGTACAGATGGAAATTATGTACAGGTAGGACAAATTTAGGGTATGCCAGATGCCCCTATCTAATTGACTTAAACCGAGTAAGGTGAACTGCTGCGGCATTCATTCTTTCGGAAGAAAAAAATGCTTGGGAGGTGAAATAACAAATAGCTTGCAGAGGTCGTTATCACCAAAAGGATGACAAACCTATTACCAAAAGGATAATAGGGCACACACACACACACCCTTCCACCAAAAGGATGAAAATGAGGTCACAGCCTGCTATTACCAAAAGGATAGTAGGGCACACACACACACAGACCCTTCCACCAAAAGGATGAAAATGAGGTCAAAGCCTGCTATTATCAAAAGGATAATAGGGCACACACGCACAGACCCTTCTACCAAAAGGATGAAAATGAGGTCTAAGCTTGCTATTACCAAAAGGATAATAGGGCACACACACACACAGACCCTTCCACCAAAAGGATGGAAATGAGGTCACAACCTGCTATTACCAAAAGGATAATAGGGCACACACACACAGACCCTTCCACCAAAAGGATGGAAATCAGGCCACAGCCTGCTATTACCAAAAGGATAATAGGGCACAGACACACAGACCCTTCCACCAAAAGGATGAAAATGAGGTCAAAGCCTGCTATTACCAAAAGGATAATTGGGCACACACACACAGACCCTTCCACCAAAAGGATGAAAATGAGGTCACAACCTGCTATTACCAAAAGGATAATAGGGTACACACACACACTGACCCTTCCACCAAAAGGATGAAAATGAGGTAAAAGCCTGCTATTACCAAAAGGATAGTAGGGCACTCACACACACAGACCCTTCCACTAAAAGGATGAAAATGAAGTCAAAGCTTGCTATTATCAAAAGGATAATAGGGCACACGCACACAGGGACCCTTCCACCAAAAGGATGAAAATGAGGTCAAAGCCTGCTATTACCAAAGGGATAATAGGGCACACACACACAGACCCTTCCACCAAAAGGATGAAAATGAGGTCATAGCCTGCTATTACCAAAAGGATAATAAGGCACACACGCACACATGGACCCTTCCACCAAAAGGATGAAAATGAGGTCAAAGCCTGCTATTACCAAAAGGATAATAGGGCACACACACAGTGACCCTTCACCAAAAGGATGAAAATGAGGTCAAAGCCTGCTATTACCAAAAGGATAATAGGGCACACACGCACACGGACCCTTCCACCAAAAGGATGAAAATGAGGTCAAAGCTTGCTATAACCAAAAGGATAATAACAAGCAAAACGATAACAAGGGCTGCCACTCACCAAAAGGATGACACACAGACCAAGGGTTCACGGATCGGCGACACTAAAAGGATGATGGATCAAAACAAGCTACTACCACCAAAAGGATGATAGGAACTTCCCACTTGCGAGGACCAACACCAAAAGGATGTAGGTTAAATTGAAATGATATAAATGGCTACCACCAAAAGGATGATAGTAAGGCAGTTGGCAAAAGGTCAAGTTTGTTGGGGATATGTTGAGTGAGATTTATTTGGAGACATCAACAAAAGGTTGAAGTAAAGAACTCAATGAGGAACGCCCACTGACTCGGAGGAATGTTTATTGGTTGAGCTGAGGATGACAACTTTATCAACAAAAGGTTGAAGAACTTCAATGAGAAATGCCCATGAACTGAAGGTGATGCCCCTGACTGGGCTGAAGATTGCTAGTAGTCTTGTCTTGATCAACAAAAGGTTGGACCAACTTTGTGAGGAACGCCCATGAACTTGAAGAAAATGCCCCTGACTGGGCCGAGATTTGCTTTGAACTGGTCTTGATCAACAAAAGGTTGAACAACTTCGTGAGGAACGCCCACAGACTTGCAGAAGATGCCCCTGACTGGGCTGAAGGTCGTCTTGCTGTCTTATCCTTGAGATATAACTTTCTGAGGAACGCCCACAGATTTGAAGAAGATGCCCCTGACTGGGCCGAAGATCTTCTTGTAATCTTGAGATTGATCCTGGATCTTGACATGCATATATAAATGCTTGATTTTGTAATGATGTGCAATGCAAATGCTGACGCGCGGAGATGCAAGTGTTGGGGAAGTATGATTTGGTTTTTTAGTTATGCATATGATGCACATGATGTCTATGATGCTGAATGCGATGCATATGATGCGTATGATGCAGACGGGTGATTGGATATGTTTGGGGAGGTGCCAACATGGTGTACTTTTGGTAGTTGCCAATGCAGATTGGACTTTGGGCGGTGAGAGGGATTTGATTTCCTCGACACTCATCTTGTTGAAGTCGCCATGATTGAAGCAAACGAAGATGCTCTGGATGCTTTGAGTTTGATCACTTGTTGATGAATTGTGGGTTCACTCCTGAGAGATCCACAACTCTGTTCTTAATGGTTAGGATAGCCTGCTGCAATGAGTCTTGCCCCAGTCTGAACGTGGTAAAGGTCTGCCCCTGATTAACCAATTCTGAAGTAGTCTGATCTTTGGAGGTTGAGATTTGATGTACTTTGAGATGACTTGACCCTGATTGAGGTGTTGAAGGATTTGCCCCAGCCTGTGGGTTGAGGTAGTCTTGCTTCGGGTCGGCACCACTGAAAGTTCAAGTTCCTCTTTGGTTGCCCCTTGTTGGAATTGCTTTGATGTCTAGCACTGATTTGCAATTAAAATTGCTTATTCACAAATGGTAATCTTAATGCAATGCTCATGTAAGTTTTGAAAAAGAGTCGTTTATTCGAGTGTCGTGATAGTGAGACGAATGAATCGTTAGTCCAGACTTTGTGCTGATTTTGATGGTGTGAAAGATATAGCAAGGAGAATGACACCAATGCTGAAGATTAGCAAATATGGGGAGTCAGTTTACGCAACCTTGTAATAGTATGCTTTTAGAATAAACCTCGCCTCAATTAGGTCTTTCGCGGGTTGTAACGTGGTCTGGTTCGCGGTTTATGAAACAAAGGATATTAGGCTCAAAGTATGATTTCTACCCACCCCTTCTTCGTGATGATCTCCAGTCCTACGTTCAGTTAAATCTGCACATGTTTATATTCCAAAAGGGTTGACGGTGTAACCGTGATGATTCGAGGTTTGCTCGAAATGGAAGTCACCTTATTTTATTTTTGATGGATGTTAGTGACCTTTTGGTTTTGATATGGTGGTCACCGGATCTTATTTTGTTTTTGTTGAGGGTTTGAGGGCCTCTTTTGATTTTTGATCCCTATCTTTTGCATGGACTGATTTTGGTTTTCGAGTCCATCGGGATTGCCTTGATTTTTGCCTAAGTCTCCTTTGAGGTGTTCGACTTAGCAGACTTTTGATTTTTTTTGTTTTTTTTGTTTTTGTTTTGTTGGAGGATAGTGACTGCCAAGCCATGGGTCTTGACGAACAACCGTCATGTCTTTTGGATTTTGCTTTGTGATTTGGGTGCGTAATTGTGTTAACTGAACACTACCCTGCCCCGGGTTAAGTGTAAGGGTTTATAGACCCAAAGGAAACTACTACTTCTCGGCTCGAAGTGGTTTACTAGGGATTAACTCCTTGTCTCTCTAGTGTTTGGGGGATTGAAACAATGCCTGTACATCATTGGCGGGATTTTATCCGAAAGCATACGACTTGTAATTATGGGTATTTTGTTTTCATCATCCTCCCTCCAATCATTGCTAACAACAGTTCAATATAGAGAGTGAAGTGGAAATAAATGTGTCTGTGATTTGCAGTATAAGGAAAAAAAATGAGTGAATACGACATAACTGATTCAAAACATGCATTGTCAATACATTAAGAAAACCAAATACAAACGGCAATGTTCAAAGCATGCAGTACTTAAACAAACAGAAACCAAAATACAAGAATGTAAATGATGGGATGGCAACATGACTGCCTTCTTCGGGGAATAAACTCGACTTGACTTGATTTGATTCTGGCACTAGTTTGGCGGCGGCAGAGGGTTTTTGATGACGTTTGGAGCCCTTCCATTGAACGTGAGAAACTTTGAGTCAATCATGTCCTGAACCTTGTGTTTGAAAGCTCTGCAGTCCTCGATCGTATGCCCTGGGGAACCCTTATGAAACTCGCAATGAGCATTAGCATCATAATCTGGGGGAATGACAGTTGGAGGAGCTAGGTCCCTCAGAGTGATCACCTTCTTCTCCATCAATTGAGCAAAGATCTGAGCATATGTCGTTGGCAGACGATTAAAGTCTCTATCTGGCCTCCTTGTCCTTTGTTGATTAGGTTGACGTTGTTGAGCAGTCCTCTATTGTTGATGTTGAGGAGGATACTGATACCCTTATTGATTGTATGATTGTTGCTGAGGAACCTGTTGCTGAGGCATTGGAGCTTGAATAGCTTGAACAGTCGGCTGATAAGGCATCGATGTATATTGCACAACAGCAACATACGAATACTGGAAATAAGGGATTTGATAAGGCATTGGAGCGGGAGCTTGTTGAGCTTGCCCTTTCTGAGCAGAGACAACATTTGTTTCACCCTTTTTCTTCTTGTATCCATTGAAGGGCTTCTTGGCTTGAGACTGTCTGCTAGAACCTCCTTGGATCTTTCCGCTCTTCAGACCTTCTTCAATTCTCTCACCGACAATTACCAAATCAGAGAATCTGGCAGAAACATTACCAATCAACTTCTCATAGTACTGGCCTTGTAAAGTACCCATGAAGATGTCAATCAGTTCACGATCAACAAGAGGTGGATGCACTCTTGCAGCTAGCTCTCTCCAGCGTTGCGCGTACTCCTTAAAGGATTCGTTGTCCTTTTGAGCCATACTCTGAAGTTGAGTACGGTTCAGAGCAAGGTCAGTGTTGTACTGGTATTTCTTAACAAATGCATCAGCTAGATCATCCCAAGTGCGCACATTGCTATGCTCCAGCTTCATATACCATTCGAGTGATGCCCCAGACAGACTGTCTTAGAAGCAATAGATCATCAGCTTTTCGTCTTTGGCATGGGCAGCCATCTTGCAACAGTACATCCTTAGATGCATGTGGGGACAACTGAGGCCTTTGTACTTCAGGAATTCCTGTACTTTGAACTTGGGAGGAATGACAACATCTGGCACCAAGCACATTTCCAGAGTGTTCAGAGATTTTGAGTTGCGCCCCTCCATGACTCGGAGTTTCTCAGCTAGATCACGGCACATCTTGATGGCTTCAGAATCCTGAGCAGAGGTAGGATTGACAATTGGGATAGCAGCATGGTAGTTATGTACTTCATCATACTGATCCACCAGATTTTCTTCGGCATGAGGAATAGGAACCTGAGTGACAACAGGTTGGGCTTGCGGAATAGCACCAACAGCGACTCCAGATGTTGGAGGTGGTTGAGAAATGGCTCCTTCAGCGGCAGGAGTGAAGTTCATTGGTATCCCATAATTGACAGGGTTGGGAACAGGAACTGAGAGCCTCGAGGGTGACCCTTGCACAAGCACGGTGTTGTTGGCAGCAGCGGCTTCACGCAGTTCTTCTTCTCTTCTGGCCATCATGATGGCTTCAAGAATCTGATCAATCTTTCCCTTCATAGAGTCCATTTCTTCGCTGAAGGCAGCTTGCTCTTGCTGAATCTGCTCTGTCGTTCTTCTTGTGTTGGCTCGAGTTGCGTACTGGTGTCGAGGAATCAGCTTGATTTACTGGAGAAGGAAGGAAGTTGAAGTGAGTTTCTGAGGTTGAAAATGCAATGCAAGATGCGTAACAGATGCAATGCAATGCAATGATATAAGATGCAATGCAAGATGCAAGATCCAGGATCGCTGAATCAAATAGCTTCAAACAGTTCTGCGGTTGGCCGGAGATGACGGGTCAAGAACCACAGCTAGGATCAAGAAAGCCCACGGGTAGGTTTCTAGAATGGATAGGTGCCTAGAGTTATGGATATATTTCAAAAACATTATAACCAAGATGAAGAGACATCCGACTATAATATCCTCGAAATAATCTCGTCTAGGTGAGGTCTTCGTTTCTTCCCCACGAGAAAGATTCCTCGGAGGCGCCCACTACAAAACCATCGACACACGGGTTCTAAATAGGGTTCTCAGAATCCTAGATCGATGTCGAAAATATTACTGTCAGGAAGTAATACGTTCGAGAGATCTCATCTGATTGGGGCGTTCGCATTAACTCACATAGAATTAACGCTACCAACCACCATGGGTAAATTGGGTTAAAGGTCCTTGGGATCGACGACCGACCTCGAAAGTATTACCACCATGGCAAAGATTCACCACAACAATAATATCTCCAAGGGAATCTACTCCAAGCGGTGGTTTTCGCTTCAACTCACGCGGAAGAGACCACGCAAGCCTACACTACACAACCACCATCCTAATCCTAGGGTTTTTCTCGACTCGGGTGTAGAGCCATCTCACAAAGTGCCCAATATCATAACAACCCAACAATGTTGCAAAAGGTAACATAAATAAGGAATAGGAAAACAAGTAAATAAGCAAAGGAGAAGAAAATAAACAAACAAAACTAACGAGCTTGCGATTCGAATCAAGATAGGCTTGACTCTCTCTTGCATGGAGCAAATACATCCCCAGCAGAGTCGCCAGTTGTCGCACCTCGAAAAAATCGCTTAATCAAAGACACGACCCTTTGCGCGAAAGGCGCGGAAAACGGTTCGACAGAGTCGCCACCGAACTTTATTTATCCCAAAAGAGGGAAAGGAAAATATCGAGAAAACCTTTAAGGAGGGGTAAGAACATGGTCGTCGCAACCACATTCTGGGTTCGGGAGTCGGTTACGTGAGGGGAAGGTACGTGCACCCTCTCACGTCCATTGTACTCAACGAGAACCTCTTGACTCGAATCACGATACTCGTTAGCTAAGTTTGTTTGTTTTCTTCTCAAAAATAAATGCTAAATGGTAAGATAAAAGGGAAAGATGCTAAGGGAAAATGAGGTGGTTTAAGGATAGGGTGTTCGGCAAGATCATCGCAACCTCGGGCCTACGTATGCTCATTCGGACGAGAATGAGGAATCAGAGCAATCGTAGTTCGACTACGGGAAGGGATGGAGGGAATACGGAAGAGGGAGGGAAGGTAGCTCTCCAAGATCATCGCAATCTTGTGCCTACTTATCTTTATTCGAACGAGAATAAAGAATCAGAGCAGTCGTAGTTCGTGGTACGCCCACGAAACAAAAGGGAGAGTTGGGTTGGTTTAGATGACGATTACTTGAACTTAAGAAAGATTCCTCGGGCCCAAGTAATCGGGAGAGTGAGTCAAAGATTTGGCTCCCTCTCTTTTTCATCTAAGGTGGTTAAGTTTGAAAAGGTTTGATGGTTTAAAAAGTGGTTGAAGGTTGGACGGACGGTTGTCGAGTTGGATGTATTTTAGAGACGTCAACTGCTCACACACGAGTAAAAGAACTCGCACCCAAACAATCGAAGGAAGATGAAAGACTTGAACCCCCATTTTTTACCTTGAAAGAGTTTCGATAGTTGTTAGTCGTTTTGAGGTTTGATTATGAAAGTTCGTTTGACGTGGGATTAAGGGTTTATTGTATGCGCTTGGTTATTTTGAAAAGGATTTGATTTGTTAAAAGAAGAGGCGTCAATTGTTCACACACAAGTAAGAGAACTTGCACCCAAACAATCGAAGGAAGATCAAAGACTTGAACCCCCATTTTTTGCCTTAAAAGAGTTGCGATAGTTGTTAGTTGTTTTTGAATTTGATTATGAAAATCCGCTTAACGTTGGATCAAGGGTTTATTTGTTATGAAAAGAGTTTGGTTTGAAAAAAGATTTGGTTAGAGGTTGATTTGAAAATGGGCTCGACGACGAATCGAGAGTTTGGTTGAAAATGAGTTTGTTTGAAAATGGGCTCGATGACGAATCGAGAATTTGGTTGAAAACGGGTGTGTTTGAAAATGGCTCGACGACGAGTCGCGGGTTGGTTTGAAAATGGCTCGACGACGAATCGAGAATTAGTTTGAAAGTGGGTTGCCTATGCTAGTCCCTAGGGGTGCTCCTAGTAAACAAACCACAATCAAAAGAAAACTAAATGCGTACATCGGAATGGGGAGCGGGGTACATGTAAATTACAAGGGATGACATGAAATATAGGGTCTCGTTGTAAGGTAGCCCAAGAGAAAGCCGTGTGTGTGCGAAGTGTCCTAAACTAATCCTTAATCGAATGTCGCCAGGCAGCCAACAGTCCATCAATTATTGTTTTAAGGTTTCGATATTTTTAGTGTTTTTTTATTAATGGTGAACAAAGAAAATGGTTAGATAAATAAATATGAATATGGTATGGACAATATGATATGAGTGTGAATAATATAATCGAGGTAATATGAACAAGGTATAATATTGACATAAAATAAAGTTGGTCTCGTCTTAATCGAAATTCAATCGAGAAATTGATAATCAACGACTTTTGACTTTCATTGACCAAAAGTGAAAATAAAAGAATATAAATCAAAATAGACATAAAAATCGGAAAACTAAGAAAGGTCTCATCTTTACTAAGATTTTAAATTGAAAAATCGATAATCTTTAGTATTTGATTTTCATTGACCCAAAAATGAATAAAAATGAAACAAAAATGATAGAAATGAAATAAAGTCAAAAATGACAAGAAAAAAGAATAAAGGGCTCACCTTTATCAAGATTTAAAATCGATAAATCGATAAATCTTAGATATTTGGTTTTCATTGACCCAAAAAATGAATAAAAATAAAATAATGACAAAATAAATCGAAATAAATAAATAGTAAATAGTAGGCCTCATATAAATCAAGATTTGGTACCGATTTTAAAGAATCACCCAATATCAAGATGTTTTTGATATCATTGGCCCAAAAAAAATGAGAAATAAAATCGACAAGAGAAATTGAAAATCAAACAAAATAGTAAAATTCACAACATCTTAAAAACTTCGAAAATCTAGAAACAAATATAAAATGATATTTAAAAAAAAAAAAGAAAAGAAATAGTTAGAAGGAGTAGGGGGTGAACCGCAGGAAATGGGGTTTGGAATAGTAAATGGAATCATCATGGGCTTGAAGCCCATTCATCCATCAAAACAACAAAAAACGGGTGAATAAGAAGATAGATGGGTGGATTTTCAAAAAACAAGGACGGTGGCAATTGAAATAAGCATGTGGGCCTCCAAAAGCTTTCATCAGCCCATTGGTTTTTAGAAAGCAAAAGAAAAAACATTAACAACAGGTCATCAGTTTTTCAACGCACCCTAGAAAAATCAGGATGAACCGCTATCAGAGAAAAAGGAATCGAAAAGATCTCAAAACAAGAACGACATCGATGCTTCTCCCAATCTTATTCATTTTTTATTCCTCGACCTCATTCCATTCCTACTTTGAGCTTCGAACTCTCTCTCGTAAGTTTTCGGTTTCGATTCACTTGAACTTTCTTTTCTATTTTTATTCTGGTTTTGTTTTGTTTCACTCTTCTCAATCTCTCTCTCTGATCTGGTCTGATTTGTTGGTTTTTGGGATTCTTGATTTACAAGTGGTTTTGGGAACGTTTCTGGGTTGGATTTGGGTGACTCAATTATTGATTTGGAGTGTTTTGTGGTTGTTGTTGAAGATTGAAAAGGGATTGGTGATAGGTTGTTGGTTGTTGTGGATTTGAAGAAGAACGGTGAGGTGGTGGTTTGAAAGAGTTGGGGTTTGTTGGAAAAAAGGTTGAAGGTGGGTTGAAGGAGGATGAGGGTGAAGCGATGAAGGTTGAAGGAGGAGTGAGGTCGGCTGAAAAGAGTTGATAGGTGAGGGTTTAACAGAACCTGATTTGGTGGTGAAGAGGAGATTCAAGCGGAATTTTTTGAAGGTGGTGGCAAGCAGAAGAAAAAATGAAAGGCTCAAGAAATTGGTTTCAGAGAGAGAATTCCCCAGGTTTGTTTTTCTGAATTTCTTTTCTTTGCCCGGTTCCATTTCCTTCCCTCTTTTTAACAAATGAAATTTTGTCCTGGTGTTGATAGAAGAAATGCAGCAGGGTGTAGCGTGTTTTCAAAGTTGCAGCAGAGGTTTGACCACAGAATTGTTTTGATGTTGCAGGATATATTGTGAAGTCTTTGTCTTGGCTGGGTTGCAGATTATAGCAGTGACTGTATGAGGTAGCAGAGTTTAGTTTTTGCTTGTCTTGGAGTGGCGTGTTGGAACGGTACATGAGATGTCGTTGTTGTGCATATGGTTTTGCTTGTCTTGTTGTGCATATGGTTTTGCAGGGTCAACATTTTGGCATAGTTGGTGTATTGTGTTAAGCAGGACTTTCGTCCGTTGGTGCGCATATCATGGCTTGTTGACTAAAACAATGAGTAGAAGTTGTGGCCTTTTTTTTGTTTGTAACGTGAGTTGGTAGATGGTGTTGTGTTGTGCCATGGCTGCATATTGTGGTTGACTGACTAGGTTAGCAAGGTTTTATTTTTGTATAACCTTTGATGTAAATGGACCGCTAGAAACAATGGGCTCTTTCTCACACCTCTTTTTTTGACAAACTATATTATGGGCCTTTAAAATAAGCATGGCAAAAGAATTTTCTTGAATTGGACCTTATGACTTTTGTGTAGAAATGATAATAACTACAATAATAATAAAAATGGATTATGGATGAAAGAAGAATGGTATAGAAATGGAAATGGATAATAATGGAGAATGGGTAATTATGGACATTAAAGTGAAGTGGATTTTATGTATATGGATAAATAATTTTGAAGTGGGCATGGATAAAAAGTTTGGATTGAAAATGGTTTGTAATTGGATATGGATTTGAGGAAATGGTTAAAAAAAGATAGATAATTAAAAATGGTTATGGATATAAGTGAATTATAGATTTATGGATTAAAAGAAAGGTTAATGGATAATGGATATGGTTTTAAGAAAGGGGCTTTAGAATTGATAAATGAACCCAAAATGCACATACACACCTCTAATAAATCTATCTAGAAACACTAATTGAAAAAATAAAATAGACCATGAAGCGCTATGAACTTGACAACTTGACAACTCGACCCCGACACCAACTGACTTAAATTAACCCAAGGACCCCTGATTGAAACTTCACACACATCGCCTGAACCATGAAACACAATTTTGCCTGAAATACAATTCAGCTCAATAACACCTCAAGCAGAAACAACACTTTTTTTGGATTTTTTTGAATAATTGTCAATGGATGGATGTACAGATGGAAATTATGTACAGGTAGGACAAATTTGGGGTATGAAAAATGCCCCTATCTAATTGACTTAAACCGAGTAAGGTGAACTGCTGCGGCGTTCATTCTTTCGAGGTAGAAGACAATTAGATATGAAGAACACCACGAATTTGTCCGAAAGAAAAAAATGCTTGGGAGGTGAAATAACAAATAGCTTGCAGAGGTCGTTATCACTAAAAGTATGACAGACCTATTACCAAAAGGATAATAGGGCACACACACACACACACACCCTTCCACCAAAAGGATGAAAATGAGGTCACAACCTGCTATTACCAAAAGGATACTAGGGCACACACACATACAGACCCTTCCACCAAAAGGATGAAAATTAGGTCAAAGCCTGCTATTATCAAAAGGATAATAGGGCACACACGCACAAACCCTTCTACCAAAAGGATGAAAATGAGGTTAAAGCCTGCTATTACTAAAAGGATAAATGGGCACACACACACAGACCCTTCCACCAAAAGGATGGAAATGAGGTCATAGCCTGCTCTTACCAAAAGGATAATAGGGCACACACACACAGACCCTTCCACCAAAAGATGGAAATGAGGCCACAACCTGCTATTACCAAAAGGATAATAGGGCACACACACACAGACCCTTCCACCAAAAGGATGAAAATGAGGTCAAAGCCTGCTTTTACCAAAAGGATAATAGGGAACACACACAGGCCCTTCCACCAAAAGGATGAAAATGAGGTCAAAGTCTGCTATTACCAAAAGGATAGTAGGGCACACACACACACAGACCTTCCACCAAAAGGATGAAAATGAGGTCAAAGCCTGCTATTATCAAAAGGATAATAGGGCATACGCACACAGGGACCCTTCCACCAAAAGGATGAAAATGAGGTCAAAGCCTGCTATTACCAAAAGGATAATAGGGGACACACACACACAAACCCTTCCACCAAAAGTATGAAAATGAGGTCATAGCCTGCTATTACCAAAAGGATAATAGGGCACACACGCACACAGGGACCCTTCCACCAAAAGGATGAAAATGAGGTCAAAGCCTGCTATTACCAAAAGGATAATAGGGCACACACAGAGTGACCCTTCACCAAAAGGATGAAAATGAGGTCAAAGCCTGCTATTACCAAAAGGATAATAGGGCCCACACGCACACGGACCCTTCCACCAAAATGATGAAAATGAGGTCAAAGTCTGCTACTACCAAAAGGATAATAGGGCACACACACACACACACACACTAACCCTTCCACCAAAAGGATGAAAATGAGGTCATAGTCTGCTATTACCAAAAGCATAATAGGGCTCACACGCACACAGGGACCCTTCCACCAAAAGGATGAAAATGAGGTCAAAGTCTGCTATTACCAAAAGGATAATATGGCACACCCACACACAGACCCTTCCACCAAAAGGATGAAAATGAGGTCAAAGCCTGCTATTACCAAAAGGATAATAGGGCACACACGCACACAGACCCTTCCACCAAAAGGATGAAAATGAGGTCAAAGCTTGCTATTACCAAAAGGATAATAACAAGCAAAACAATAACAAGGGCTGCCACTCACCAAAAGGATGACACACAGACTAAGGGTTCACGGATCGGCGACACCAAAAGGATGACGGATCAAAACAAGCTACTACCACTAAAAGGATGATAGGAACTTCCCACTTGCGAGGACCAACACCAAAAGGATGCAGGTTAGATTGAAATGATATAAACGGCTACCACCAAAAGGATGATAGTAAGGCATTTGGCAAAAGGTCAAGTTTGCTGGGGATATGTTGAGTGAGATTTATTTGGAGACATCAACAAAAGGTTGAAGTAAAGAACTCAAAGAGGAACGCCCACTGACTCGGAGGAATGTTTATTGGTTGAGCTGAGGATGACAACTTTATCAACAAAAGGTTGAAGAACTTCAATGAGAAACGCCCATGAACTGAAGGAGATGCCCCTGACTGGGCTAAAGATTGCTAGCAGTCTTGTCTTGATTAACAAAAGGTTGGACCAACTTTGTGAGGAACGCCCATGAACTTGAAGAAAATGCCCCTGACTGGGCTGAGATTTGCTTTGAACTGGTCTTGATCAACAAAAGGTTGAATAACTTCGTGAGGAACGCCCACGAACTTGCAGAAGATTCCCCTGACTGGGCTGAAGGTCGTCTTGCAGTCTTGTCCTTGAGATATAACTTTGTGAGGAACGCCCACAGATTTGAAGAAGATGCCCCTGACTGGGCCGAAGATCTTCTTGTAATCTTGAGATTGATCCTGGATCTTGACATGCATATGTGAATGCTTGATTTTGTAATGATGTGCAATGCAAATGCTGACGCGTGGAGATGCAAGTGCTGGGGAAGTATGATTTGGTTTTTTGGGTATGCATATGATGCACATGATGTCTATGATGCTGAATGCGATGCATATGATGCATATGATGCAGACGGGTGATTAGATATGTTTGGAGAGGTGCCAGCATGGTGGACTTTTGAAATTTGTAGTATACATTCCAAGCTTGCCAACCATGTAAAGTTTGCTCAAATTGGATCATTTTTTAGAGAGTTATGGTGTCCCAAAGTTGGAGGTTTCAAGTTGTGACTACACCAAAACTTAGAATTTTTTCTAAGTCTTTTTGGCAGCTTCAAGGGCATGAATTCAAGGCATATTTTCACATACTTCCAAGCATCATTTCCTTTCTTTTTCAACATCAATTTTGTTCCCTACCATGCTAGCTTTCTAAAGAATCCAAGTTTGTCCCATTTGGTTTTGAATTCTTTAAGTTATGAATGTTCAAAGATGGTGTCATCAAGTGATCAAGTTGTGTTCATGACTTAGATTTTTCTCATTCCATTTTGGCAGTGGTGAGTACTTGTCTTCATGGCTGATTTTCATCATCATCTAAGCCTTGTTACAAGTCAATTTCAACATGGAATTTATTGGTTATTCTTCCAACTTTCATTAGAACTTAAGAATGCATGAAATGGAGCTATGGTCACCACGTTGTGCGCATGAAAAGTGAAGGTTGTCCAACTATTTTCCTTGGTATGTTTGGTATGATTTTGCAGCATGATCATGTACATGCCAAGGTCACACGCATACACATCAATTCATTGCCAAAAGTGTGTAAGCAAGTGCACATTCCATGCACATATCATATGGATGTTTTGCCATAAAGAGAAAAGAAGGAAAAACTTAGCAAAATGACCTCATTCTCCTCCCTCACGTGCCACCCTCCTCACCCTTATCTCATGATTCATTTTTGTCTCCAAACCTCATGCCAAACTTGAGAGCAAACCTGAAACTGTGCCACACATGTGCATTCTACTTGCTCTCATTTTTCATTTCCCAAACCAAAACCACAAACTCTAAACCTCAACCTCCATTCCAAACCTAAAAAGCATCCTATATAAGTCCACACATTCCAAACCTAGACATTCTTGGGCATTTTCATATCTGAATCACCGTTTTTCTCTCAAACTCATCACCTTCGAATTTCTTTTTTGAAGAGTCTTCTCTACATTTCCAAGCCAGATTTATCTTCCTTGAGGTTTATCCAAGCTGGTAGTGAAGCTTTCTGCCAGAATTAGCAAGGTTTCAAGGTGTAGTGGAGACTCTCCACTAAGTAACCTTCAAGATCTGTTATATATCATTCTAGAAGCATGTTAGGCTCATGATTGTTGCATCTAAAGTCCTATGTGTGTAGGCATTGATTGATATGTGTTTAAGTGTCTGAACCTTGAGATCTCAGTTATGTGCACTTTATTTCAATTCTTATTTTCATGGTTTTCTTTGGCTGTTTGCATGATTTATTGGTGTATTAGAGATCTACTTGAAGAGTTCTTGAAGTAGTGGTTATGGTTGTATTGATTTGTGAACATTTTAGTTTAGATCCATTTTCTTTATTTCTTCAATTCACTGTGATATCTTGTTTATTTATGAAAATGGACGTTGGATTTGGAAACTACATGAAATTCTGGTTGAGGTGATGTGCTCGTTTCTTATTTCTGGATTGTTCACGGTGGCTCCGGTGGCCAGATCGCCGGAGGAGACGACCGGAGCTAGGGCTCCGGCATCTGAAGGTTAGAGATGATGATGCAGCCTTGGCGCCCTATTTTAAATTTGAATTTTTTGAGGTGTCTTCATCATGACAATCTGATTTGCCTTGTCATTGCCATGTCAATTAATGAGAGTGAGGTGGATGCCATGCGGGCAGTTTTATTTTTTATCTCTGATCATGCTGGACTGGGCTGATGTATCATTTGTTATTCACACACCCCTTATTCTGAGCCCAATGCGGGTGCACTGAATTTCTGTTGTGACTATTTTACTCATACACCCCCTCCTTCTATTTCTTCTTTTTATTTTCTTTTTCTTTTATTTTCCAATTTGATTTTTATTTTAATTGTTAAACACATTATAAAAATATCAAAAAAATTGTTTTCTAATTAATTAATGTCTTGGCTTATTTTTCAATATTTTTAATTATATTTTTAATTTATTTTTTCAATTTTATTTTGATTTAATTTGAAAGAGTGTTTCCAAGGATGCCCTTCATCTAGGGTTAGGAATTTTGTTGATCACTGCTCATCTTTTGAGGCCAATTTTTTAGTCACATTTTGACCTTGATATAAGGATGTTTTGATGCTGGTTAGGTTTTGGTTTGAGTTACTTTTTAGTGACTTTCCATTCAAGTTTTGTTGGCCCTCGATTCATGCTCGATTCCTTGCATACCTTGTTTTGTTGATCACTTTTGGGCATGTTCTTGAACTAGTTTTGTTCCAATCTTTTGGTACATGTCAATTAGATATTTAAAATTTCCTTTGGATATTTTTTGGGATTTTATTGAATCAATTTGAGGTTTTTGGTTGAGGCTTTCATTTGATTATGTTTTGAGCATGTTAATGAACATTTCTTGACCTAATTTTGTTTCCTTTGAATGACATGAACTTATTTGATGATTGGTGATCTTTCTTGGATTTATAAGACATATTTAAGGTTCTAATTTGCCTTGGAATTTGTTGCATTAATCATTTTTGTGTTGTCTTACTTGTATGGAAACATGTGAACCATTTCGGACTAAATCTTGTTGAATACATGCCTAGTTTTGGCACATGCGTTGAGTATGATACTTGATGATCCTTTTTTATTGGTTTGAGCTTAATTTTGACTCTTGGATTATGCATTTGCTACTGCCTACTTGGATTCACATCATGTTTCCACTTCACTTGATCATTGTGGTTGGATTTCTATGATGCATTTCATTAGCATTTGATTGTTGCTACTTTGGTTCATGATGCATGTTAGTGTGAAGTTTTCTTACATGTTTAAATTGGTTGATTATAAGGTGAATTAAGTTCTGACTTGGTTTCATTTTCATCTCACCTTGTTCACATGGCCTTTGTGTGTTGATTAATGATGTTCATTTGTGATTCTAATGCAAATTGTTTGCACCCTTTCTTGTTTGCTTCTATTTTCTTGTATGAACTTCAATGTGTGATGTTTTGAAACATGATTGGTGATATGAATTGGATGTGATATACATGAGGTGCTTGCTTCCCTACCTTGTTTCTTATCTCATGTTTCATATTTCTTCTTCATCTCTTAATTCATTTCTCTCCCTTGGATCTCAAGACTTGTTTAAGTCTTGGATTTGCCTTTTTCTCTTAGGGTTCCCTAGTCCAACTTAATCTTTGATTAAGCTTGGAGTAGGGTAGATATTAGGATTCAAACCATGCATGTTAACATAAGGTAGAATCTTCCTTTCTTACCTTGACCATAGGGCCACCATTGCATGATAACACTAGGATATAATTCCCTTAGTGTTTTCTTTTCCCTTTGAGTTTTCTCCTCTCATCTCATAACAATTCTAAAATACTTAATAAAGGCAACAAGCATTGTTCGCAATGAGCCTTAAGTATTTATGAAATGAAGAATGAGGGGTCTCCCTTCACTCTTCTAGAGTGTTTAGCATACGTCCCATTGCGGGCGACCATGCGACGCATTTGTTCCCGTGTCATAGACTTCAGTGCAATGTAAGTTACAAACTAACTCAACTCACTTTTGTCTAAAAAACACAAAAACAAGTTCAAATCTTTTTATCCTTCGGGATTGTTGGGTTTCAAGTCATTTTCAGAAAGGAGCACGTTATTTCCGTTCAATCGCAAACAGGCATCGACCCTAACTGTCGGACGCGAACTCAACGTCGCTCATAAAAAATACAAAGACCTTATAGGTCGAACTACGACTGCTCTGACTCCCTCTCTCTGGTTAGATTGAGGATACGTAGGCATAAAACGGTGATGTATTGGCGAGCAACCTCCCCCTTTTAGTGCGTAGTCCGTCAAACTACGTCGACTCTGATTCTCCGTTCGTCCATGAAGATACGTAGGCATAGGATTGCAACGATCCTTGCGAGTCCGTTTTTGTCTTTCCCTTTCTCGTTTCTGTTTAGCAGTAGGATTTAGATAACTCACCCTTTTATTATAGAACAAGCGTGGATCCTATCGAGTACGATGGACGCGTGGGGTGCTAATACCTTCCCCTCGCGTAACCGACTCCCGAACCCGGACTATGGTTGCGATGACCATGTCTTTCCCTTTCTTCTAGGTTTTCTTCGATCGTTTCCTTTCCCTGCGATGGGATAAATAATGTTCGGTAGCGACTCTTTTGTTCCTGTTTTCCGTCGGTTGTTTTTTCGCAGTTGCGACAAATCCAAAAGAGAAAATCAATTCTTATTGAAAGTTGAAATATCAGATACCATGAGGTTCTGATTTTGGTTGGGGATTGATTAAGGGTTAACTAACCCTGGCTAGGTGTTCTTTGATATTGATTAGGGATTAGCAGAGATCCTAAGGTGAGTTTGTGGATAAAAAAGGGTTAGACTCTTCTAGTGATTTAGACATGACTAGATGACTAGTATCTATTTCTATGCTTTTAAGAAGCCTGGGGGTCCTTGTACAAAGCCCAAGAGAAGGCTGAGAACTTTTAAGAAGCCTATGGGTCCTTGTACAAAGCCCAAGAGGAGGCTGGGATGCTTTTAAGAAACATGCGGGTCCAAATTTAAGAATAGTTCCAGAAAGGTATCACCGGGAATTAATCCTTTCTGTAATGAACAATTCTAGAGTTTGAGGAAATTCAAAAGAGGTTTCACTAGGAATTAATCCTCTTTGGGAAAATGAATTCCTTTGTGTATAAATAGTGACAGTCTTGAGAAAAGTTTCATCAGGAATAATGCCTTTCTCTGTTCCATATTGTATAAGCCCAAGAGGAGGCAATACTGTATCTGGTATTTCCTATGGGGAACTAGTTTTGTCTATGTTGAAAGAGTTACAAACTGGCTTTAATCTAAATTCTATACCTAATTTCCGAGGAAAACTCTAAGCAAATATATAATAGGCATTTATATATACAGATGAAATATATATAACAGTATTGCTGAGAAGAGATAAGGATACTTACAGGCATGCAAGCTTCCAGCATTATAAACACAGTTGTATGGTTAGTCATTCAAGAAATTGAAGAAAGTTTTGATACAACTATAAGTTTGCAATTGAATTAAAAGATTTTTGGGTCTTATAGCTCAAAGAGAGGCCCAGATGATTTATTTTATAACATTGATAGCACTGCGATACTATAGCGTTGCGGGACTTATACTATAGCAGAGGCCCAAAAATTGTTTATGTACAAAAGGGAATGGGTCTTACACTCTAATAGAGGCCCAAAGGTATTTGAAAATAAAAAGAAATGAGACTTATAGCTCAATGAGAGGCCCAATATTATTTGTACAAAAAGGCGACGATCGCGTTAGGGTTTTTGAAAACTGTGTCGAGACTTATACAATAACTGAGGCCCAAATTATTTTTGTACAAAGGGGTGGGTCTTACACTCTATTAGAGGACCAAAGGTATTTTAAGAAGGGATGGGTCTTACAACTCAAGGAGAGGCCCAGATGAAAATTGTTTTGAAAACGGCGATCGCGCCGCTATTTTTGAAAATGTATCGGGTCTTATACAATGACTGAGCCCCAAGAAGGTTTATGTACAACAAGGATCGGGTCTTACACTCTGAGGCCCAAAAGTGTTTTGAAAAATATTGGTAAGGGTGAAAATAATCAAAACCCTAAGTTGATAAGAAAAAATGTATTTAATTTTTAATAAAATGATCAAAATTATCAAACATGTGTAAAAAAATGAGTTGTGATCTTGGAAAATGTTTGAAAAATCATATTTTACTCACAAAATGATTTGAAAATCAATTGAATTTGAAAAAACAAGAGAAATAACTCATTTAAATGTTTAAACATAATTAAAAGGGAAATCTTTTCAAAAATTCAAAGTATATTAAATAAATAATATCTTTTTTATTTTTATGTGGAATAAAATATTTTAACATATTTGTGGATTTTGAAAAAAAAAAAACCAATAAAAAATGATAAAAATTGAATGAGAAATTAATTTTTGAAGTTATTACAAAGATGGTGAAAAAAAAATGAAAGAAAATGAGTGGTAAAAAATTAGAAATGGTCCCCCCAAAGTTTGAACCCACGCCCTTGGGGTGGATGGTTCAAAATTTTACCAACTGAGCCACTTGCGTGTGGCTGATAGAGAATGGAATGGGCAAATAATATATGAAAAATCCTTTTGAAAATGGTTTGAAAAAAATACCAAAAGGCCTGGGGCGAGGGGGATTCGAACCCCATACTTAAGGGATAAACTCACTCAAAACACGTACTCTTTACCACTGGGGTGGCCATACATCCGTTGATTTAAATGAGATGATGAAATAAAATATTAAAACATGGTTTTATGGCGCCATGGCCATCATCTTCAACCTCGTGTTCTTCTTCTTCTTCAGATTTTGCAAGAAGCCCCCTAACTCACTCGTTTCTCAACCAAATCACATGATCCAAATATGAAAATCGTGCGTTTTTAAAGAAGGAACACAATGGCAATACTCAATTTTGTTTAAATTAAGTGAATTAAAAGATAACAAGTTGAAATCAGATGAACCCTAAAATTTTCAAGAACTTAATGAAATCCTATACATGCAAGATAAATAGCAATTGATTGAGGGAAAATGATCTATAAACACCCAGAAACACAATGGTAACTTGAAAACATGTTTATGATGCATGATTCATTGAGTTCTAAAGTTTAAGGCTTACCTTTGCAAGTTGAGAATCAAATTTTGGCTTGGAGGTGTTACAGTTGTGTTTCAATGATCTGGGCAGCTTCCTTGTACCTCAAGGAATGTGATGCTTGGACTGATTTGAAAACCTCTGGATTTCTTAACACTACTCAATCTCCAGCTTTGAGGCAAAATTAAGCAAGAGGATGGTGACTTGAAGATTTTGATGTTACAGATAGGATGTGAGTGTTTGATCAGCTTATATATGATATATGGAAGGTGTTAGATCAATTAGTTGTGATGGAATGACTCTCTAATGAAAAATTCGATAGTGACTTGCAAATGAAGGCATTTTGGAGTGAAAGTGTGATTTTGAGTAAAGCATCTATTTAGGGGCTTTGGTGTACTCAAACTGATCACAATTGATGTCTATTTATAGTGCAACAAGTTTGTTTTGACATCAATAGTGAATGGAGGCTTGGACAGTCCCTTGGCCAATGTTGATCAAAAAGCATATTTGGTCTTTGCTAACCATTGACTTGAGTCAATGGAGCAGGATATGAGTCCATTGGCTCAGAGTTGAATCTTGACTCAATTTAGTCATGAATTTCTTGATGTTTGCCACATTATGCATCCATTAAATGCATTGGAACAAAATTGGAGTCTTTGAGCTTTTAGCCTTTTTAGGGTACTTATGGCTACATGTAGATTCTTGGACTTGGGAGGCTTGTGGATCATATCATTTCCCTTTGGTGTTATCCTCTGAGGTGTCCAAATGGATGACAAGGCTTGTACTTGTTTGATTTTACCAAATCGAGCAAAACTGCCAAATTCTGTCTTATACAAGACAGTTGGAAAATGTGGTTTTGAGGAGATCATATCTCCTTGATCAAATGGAGTTATGGAAAGCTCTTGTGCTTTTTAAAAAGCCCTCATATGATACAATTGATGTGTGATCATGGTTTATCTTTAAACTATCTGAATCCAATGGAAAAAACCTCATGAACTTTGATGTCCAAGGCTGACACTTAGATAGTTTTTCACTAAGTGTTATATTCTAGATTTTTCACCACTTTGATCCATCCATAGAGTTTCATGTAGTTGAAGCTATTGTAGAATGTAGGAAGTCCTACAAATCAGGCTTTGGATCACTCAAAATGGATGCTTGGATCACAAGTTATGATCCTTGGAAGTTGGCACCAAAACCATTTAAACTTAGTAACTTAGAAAAAATTTCAATTTTTTCAAGATTACCCCTTTTACAAGTTATCATGATTTCTTGATCAATTCTTGTTCAAATGACATTATAAGTCATATTTTATGAAAATATAAGTCATGAGGATCATTTTTTCCAAAAAAAAAGTCATGTTTTGACTTTTGGCTCTAGAGCGATTCGGCGCGTAAAAACTCTAATTCCCGACTTTTGAGAAATGAACTTTCTAAGGGTAGTTTAACTTTGAAAATGAATTCCTAGGATTATCTTGAGCATTTTGAGTCATGTTTTGAAGTATTCTCTCAATCCCTTATGAAAAATTCATTTTGAGGGTGTCAGTCGACAAAAAACCCTAATTTAGTGACACCGGGTGTTTCGAGGCTCATTCCACTTGGAAGTTTGCAACTTTGTGCTTGATTTTTTATGTGAGAGTCCAATTGATCCTTTTTGGATGTTTTAGGAGTTTAGATAAGTTAAATATCATGTCATTCCTTGATTGATCTTTTGTCTAAACTTAGTGAGGGCTCAAAACCCTAATTTCTTGTTGTAGTGAATGCTCAACAGTTCTTGAGAGGGTTGATGAGGCATGATAGTACATCCATATTATTGTAATGATTTTCCCAATGATGTGGAATCTTGGTGGTCAAAATTTAGGGTATGGCACTTCTTGGGAGGCAATTCAATAAGGTGGTGAAAAGATTGGATAGGAAGCCAAGACCAAATGTCAAGAACATGTCATTCGACATTAGTAAGAACAATGATTTTCAGAGAAAAGCAAGAACAGAGGAGAATCAAAATCAAGGAAAAGGTATTCGGTGTCATGGATGTGAGGGTTTTGAAAATATTAGATCAGAATGTCCCAGGTACCTCAAGAAATAAAATAAGCGCTTGTATGTTTCTTGGTCCGATGATAATGATTCTGAAGGTGAATCTGATGATGAAACTATTAAGCATGTTACAGCCTTCACTGGTAGATGTAAATATGATGAAGATTCTTGTGGTTAGTATGTCTCTTATGAAGAATTGGTTATTTCCTACAAAGAGCTTTCTGCCTGAAAAGAAGAGGTTTGTATGATAGGAGAAAAACATAAGAGAATCATAGCTCAACTGCAAGCTAAAAAAGAGAAACTTTTATCTACTATCTCTGATCTTTAAAATGAGGTAACCCTATTGACTTCTAAACATGAAAACATGACCAAATCCATAAGAATGTTGAATAATGGGTCTGATATGTTAGATGAAATTATTCAAGTTGGGAAAAGGGATGGAAACTTAACAGGTATACGTTGTGAGAGCAAGAATTGTCTCTACAAGTCGTATCTATGTTTTGATGATAACAAGCGTATTTGTGAAAGAACCATTTTGTGTTCTAATGTGTGTTGTGTGCAGATCATAATTACATAAGATATCAGATCCAACAAAGCACCAGTTAGATGAGCGTAATTGATAATATGTGAAGTTACTATGTGTGACACAAGTCGCAAGAAGCAAGAACGCTTCTGTATCTGATCATGATCAGTCAGATCCAAGGATGATAATATTGCTATTACAATGCTCTTGTGGATGCTCTCTGAAAGTGATTAAGATTATGAAGATAGCGAAGCTTCTGAAGAAGATAATCCTATAGAGAACCAAAGTGCTGAAGACTCTCATGACTTGAACTTCTGAAGGCTGAAGGCTCTGAAGACCAAGTGCAGAAATACTCTGAAGACTTATGTGTTCTAAAGTCTGTGGTCCCAAAGGTCAAGTGCTAAAGACTCTGAAGACAGATTCCTAATGGACAGGCTCTGAAGATCTGAAGGCTTGAAGTAATGAAGAATAACGGGTTTCTAGACAAGTGCTGAAGTTCTGAAGGCTGATTCCTAATGGACGACTTTAGAAGACTGAAGACTTGGAGATTCAGATACCCTGTTATAATGTCTCTACTCATGCTTCAATTAATTACCATCAGAAGCCTCTGTAGATTTGAAGACAAAAGTTATCGTTGTAAATGGTTGTGCACTGCGCCCAAGAAGATATATCATGTCACTTCCTCCATAGTAAAAAGGAGGTGTGTCAGTACAGCTTCATTATTACACAATGTCTCATTTCTATAGCCAACAGTATTTCAAACGGCTATATTTTACTAGGCTATTTAAATAAAGGAGAAGACGGTTCTAAAGGCATCGATTGGCTGTATCATTTACAGAATCGATCAAGTCATTATGTGAAGATAGCAACAACGATGAGTTCTCGTTGTAACACTTAAACATTCAAAGCTATCACCATTTTACACATGGCCATTGTTGTTGAAGCTTAAGATCATAAATCAACACAACAAAAACAAATTGGAACAGAAGCTGTTGATGAAGAAGACAACATTGAAAATCAATCAAGTCATCAACCACCTTCTCGTCAGCATTACATTGAAGATCTGAAGCAAGGAGTTGTTGCTCAAAGCTTGCTCAACCCAGAAGACAAAGAAGAAGAAGATCTACAAGATGTCATCAACTGTCAAATTCAAATACATCTTTGTAGTTTCTTAGAATAGCAAGGAGTTATTGCTCACATTTTGCTTGAACACCTGTGTGTTCTTTGTACTTAAACTTACGAGTAATCTGCTTGTTAAGAAGCATTATTGTAATCTCCTGTTAACTAATTCTTAGTGAATTAGGATTCCTTGAGTGGTCAGTGTGACCGGAGACTCGAGAAGACAATGGCTGGGTGTCATTGTGGTAAATCCTGAAATAGGGTCAGTAGGTGTTATATTCATTGCGATGAATCCCTGAACGTCTAGCTGTGAAATCCTAGCAGTAGATCTTGCGAGATTGGAACCTGCAGGTCAATGTCCGTTATATTCATTAAGTTGAATCCCTGAATGGTTCATTGTGTGTTAGTCACCTGCGTTATCCCGTGCACCTGTAATCAGTTAGATTATAGTGGATTAAGACCTTGTGTTCAAGCCGAAATCACCTGAGGAGGGTGGACTGGATTAGCCTTGTGGTGAACCAGGATATATCGGGTGTTCTTTACTCTTGATATGTTTTATATTATTGTTATGTTTCTGTATTGATTATCAGAACCTTACATAACTCTGATAAGATTTTGCTCTGCAAGTTCTGAATGTTGCACATAGCGTTCAGACTCTCATTGGTTCTCATGCCTTAAGCATTGCCAAGTCTGAATATTTATTCGCGGGTCAGAGTCTCTCAACAAACTCAGATATTATCTCAGCACCTTAACATTTAAGAAGAGAAAAGTTATTAAAGAGTGAATACACAATTCAAACCCCCCATTTCTTGTGTCTTTCTCACACCTTCAATTGGTATCAGAGCTCCAGTTATATTATTGATGGATATCAAAACACTTAACAGTGTCAAAAAAAGATCCGGATGCGGTGCTTAGAAATACTCTGGGTGAGATTTCAATCCACTTACAATTTCTGTAACAGCTCAGAAGATGATTGTGTACAAAATTGTAATCAATCAGATTACGTGAGCAAGTCACTGATTCTGGAAGCTTTGTGTAACACCCCCAATCTATACCCCAAAGCTATTAAAGCGATAAATAAGAATTCAAAATTTCATTAGAGTATATTTAAAACATGCACGGCATAGACCGAGGGGTCACATCAATTTGAAACAAACATACAACACCTGCTCATAAAGATATGCAACACTCCGCAGGTAGCAAATAAACAGAGGAACTTAGTTCCTACTACCCACAATTCAAATACAGAATAAAGCTGAAAATCTGTACTGAATCTCATATATATATATATATATATATATATATATATATATATATCACATAAAAATTTTGTCATACATCAAGTCATACATGCACAAGCCAAAAGATATATATACATATACACATCAACCTACAAAACGATCCCCCTGACTACCCGGTGCCACATATCAGAGCCGACCGACAAAAGAATGAAGTCCTAAGCTTCACAAAAAGACCTTCAGCAACTCTAATCTGCAATGCCTCATAGAGCATTATAAAAGAGCAGAAGGGTGAGAAAAACAATCATAATATATTTGCATACAATTATATATTAACACGGAAACGCACAAGTCAAATATTCTCACCACAATTGCACCACAATTAATTACAACACAACACGGTACACTTATCAAGTATTCCACACCAATGCACATCAGTCATACACAATACACTCATCATCAATACAATTATACATATTCCATCTCATCGATCACATTCACAATTCCATACACAATTAATCCATGATTTATGCAAATGCACAGAGACTGACACAACAACTCTATACATATGCCATGCGGTACCGACTTCCAATATTTCTCATCACTAGTTCACTCAGGAACTCTGCTGGAATCATCGCTCGTTACATCACTGTAACTCCCCGTTGGGCATACGATGTTACCCATCGCTCACACCCCATACGGGCACACGACGTTTATGGATCGCTCACACCCCACACGGGCACACGACCTGATCGCTCACACCCCACATGGGCACACGATCGTCTATAACCATCGCTTTCGATTCTCTTATTTTTAAGGCGATTCATACCTCTTATTTTTAAGGCTCACGATGTTATAGCAGATTCCCTCTGGAATCCATCCGTCACTCAGGACGTCACAACAATGCATATCATGATGCTTGGCATACAATGACTCATGACATTTAATATGCACACATATACACATCCATAATCATGCATATATCAACAATTACCACACATCGTATTTTCTTGCCGTAAGGCCACCAACCATCATCACAATATGTATTTCATGCAATTTCATCACTCAACAGTACACAAGTCATACAATATCCACACCAACAGCATATTGCACTTACACACCAAGTTCGCACAATTAAACGGCAAAAGTCGACAACAAAACAACACATTTTCTGATTCCCGACATAATTAAATCTTCTAACAATCTCAAAACCATTACAATGATAAATAACATTTCACAAGCTTTCTAACGCATCAAACCACGCCTCAAACCAACTCACGGATCAAAAGTTACAAAGAAAACAAATTGGGAAAAGCTGTCATGTTCGCAGTACGAAGCTCCTAGCGAGTCCTTCGCTTCTTCATTCGCAGTGCGAATGTCCCAGCGAACAGTGGCAGAAGCAAAATAGCCTAGAAAATTCCCAACGTTCGCAGTGCGAACCATCCAGCGAATGCTCGCTACCCTATTCGCAATGCGAATCCTCCAGCGAACAGTGGTAGAATGAAAAATAATGCAACGTTCGCAGTGCGAACCTCACGCGAACGCTCGCCACTCCATTCACTGGCCATTCGCAGTGCGAACCTGCAATTTCAGCAAAACCCAGCAGCGCACCAGATCATCCAAAAATGATATTTTCTCAACCAAAACATTTCCAAACCAACATATAACAATTAGAACATAACTCAAACATGGTAACAAGTATTCTACTACGTTTACACTGATTTTCGACCGTGAAACCATCGATTTCTCATTATATTTCTCATTTCCCTAGAATCCAAAACTAGATAAAGACAATAGCATATGCAAACACATACATACATAATCATACACAAGCATAAGATAATCGAATTTCACACCCTTACCTGATTTAATCGTGTTCTAGAAAGTCGGTTGATTAATTTCCAAGTTTTCTCAAATTCTCTCTTTTTCTTCTCTTCTCCTTTTCTTTTCTTCTTCCCTTCTTTTTCTTTTTCTTAATATTTTTCTCTCTTCCTATTTCTATTATATTCTATCTTAACAAAATAAATCAAAATGCCCAAAATACCCCTACACTCAAATATCTCGCAAATGTTCCCAAAACGCTACAAAATATATTCACGATGAAAAATAACATATTTTCACATAAAAGTCAGAAATAAAATAATATAATAATAAAATAATCAAAACGACTCGATTAAATAAAAACTGACAAAACTGGGGCGTTACACTTTGTAGTTGACCAACAACTAAATATTCCTCTCTAAAGTCTTGATGAATATTGAAGAATCAGCTGACAAGATAGATTCATCGGATAAGTAGTAGTATTTGTTGAATGCTTATCTTAGAAGATACGTGTGAATGAACCGCATATTTGCTCAAAGTTGGATCATCAGAAAACAAGAAGTCTTGTTTGCTGAAGATTAATTCTTTATGAGTTTTTGAGATGTTTTCAAGAAATGGATTAGGTCCACCCTTGACTTTCTCGTTTAAAACTCATTCAAAATCTCTTCATGTAAAGAAGAAATATTGTTGTTCTATGATTTTGAATTTCAGAATAAAAGTCTACTGAAGTCAGAAACCTGAAGAATTCAAACTCTTAGAAATGATTCAACATTTGAATCTTGACTAATTAAGAAGTTAAAAGATTCGTTGAAGAACTGAATATTGTTTTCTTGAAAAACATAAAGAATATTCAGAAAGAAGAAATCCAATGATTCATCAAGTACTTGAGTATTGTATATTCTAAGTCTTGATTGAATTAAACTCAGATGTTTAAGTTCTGCAAACTTAAGATTCTATCTCAGTTGAATAAAATGTTATTGATCGGATCCTGTCTGATAAGTTTCTCAGAACCTATTAAATCCGGAATCAGAAGATGTTCAAACACCTAAGTCCCCTACTTGCAGTCAAAAGGATTTATGATGCTGATGTCCTTCAGAATGAAGAGATTAGTTAACATTATCTTCTGGAGTAGATATGTTGTTAATCCATGATGGACTAATTCTATACAAGAAAGATAAGCATTGCGAGATCAAGAAAAGTCATGCAAACTACATTACATGTTATCCACGTGTTTCATGACATTTGGCTCTAAACTTGATCTGCATCTATTTAAAGAAACAAAGTTAGAAGAATTTGAAAAAATCAAATCTCGAAGCACATAACCTTCAATGGTTTATGATTATGCTAAGAAATTAATGATCTTCTGAAAACCAGAAAGCTTGATGGAATCTTGCTTGTTCTGACAATGTAGTTTCAAGAGTCTCTGATTGGTTGTTCTCAAAAGTCAGATGAATAACTCTGAACAGGAAAAGAAAGAATAATCTGGAATAATATTCTTGAGTTCAGAATGTAGGGAATATCTAATTCATTCAACTTAAAAATTCTGAATTATGTGGGATTCAACATTGGTCCAAATAGGCCACTCAGAAGGAAGCAGGAGTTGAAATCTAATGAACAGAAGCTCGGAATCGGAATGCATTCTTCAAGAAGAATGATGATCAAATCAGAAGAAAAACATCTTCCATACAAGATCTTTGTATTTTCAAGGTATGTTCTTCCTATTCATTTATGACCTAATTAAAATTCATGTTAAATATGCTTGAAAACTCTATTAAAATTAAAACAATTATCATAACATGACAAGCTTCGTGAAAATAGAGTAGAAACTTGCTTAGAGATTCTTATGTCCTTTTATGTCTGCACATGACTGATGAATAGTTAGTCTCTTACATAAACATATCTCCATCATGTCAATCACTCTGACCTAGGTAAACCTCTGTAGTCTAAGTATACTCTAACAAAGTATTCTCTTTTGAGTCTAAATCTCTCTCTCTCTCTCTCTCTCTCTCTCTCTCTCTCTTAGTGTTTATCCATCTAGTCTTGGAATTGATTATCTCAATAGTCATCTCAGATAGGAGAAGCCATTTCCAATAGCCTTATCTTACTATCCACTTAAGAAAATCTCAGTCATTCAAGGGTTCTTGAAATACGCTCAATGACATCTGTTTGTATGCATAAGTACGATATTGGAAAGCGTGCTACCTTGTCCATAATAGCCTATCATCTAGTCCTCCAGCTACTAAACAGACGTGGTCATGCACTGACCAGTTAAGAGTTGATTTCTTGTTGGAAATAGTAAAATCTTTTTGTTTGCACCTTTGGGTATGAACTTATAGTTCTTGGAACAAGGAATTGCGTCTATTCTTTTTACAACCAAACACATTTATTGCAAATACCTAACTCATGCCAAGAATTAATTACAGGGAATCGTTTTCATAATCTCTTGGTCTTCCCTAAGTTAACAGATTATTGTACTGTGTAAATCTCCTCATCTCTTAGACTGTCTCTACCCAATCTAGAATCTAAAGTAATCATGAACCAGTCCGTATAAGTCACCCTCAGTCCTTAACCCATTCAATTCAAAGTCTCTTTCCCTGTCTATTTAAAGACACACCACTCTTCTAAAAATTCTTCATTATCTCTTGTCCTCAATCATCTTAGTAATCTAAAAAGCACCCTTGATAATGACTCCAAGAACCTTTCATGGAAACGATGGCCTTCTGGAAATCATCAATGAGAAACGGCCAAATCCTGGAAATACAAGTCAAAATTTTTGTCTTGGGATTCACTTTCAAAACTGGAATGGATACCTAGTTATACTAAGGGGTTCAATTTATCCTAACATCCTAAAGTCCTTTTGGATCAACGCCTCTGTCAGCAGTAATAGTCTGACCATCTCTTCTGATATCTATGGTCTTCCAGTCACTAAGGACGCCACAAACATTGCTGAAGCCATTGACTGTCCCCCAGGTGGAGTTACACCTAATCATGCATCCATTCGATGTACCTCCAATGCTGAAATGCATTATATGTTTGATAAAGGCTCTGCCTTTGAACCCACAACCCCTGAAAAACTTCTGCCTTCTGCAAAAGGATGGTTCAAGTTCATCTTGACAAAAATTCTTCCTCGCAACACAAACAAAGATTTTCTGTATCATGATGATAAGCTTCTCATCATGTGTCTCCTTAGGCCAATCCCTATAGATTTGTCCCAAGTAATCTTTGACCATCTTAAGGAGTCAATAATCATATCAAGAACTGTAAGACCCTAATTTTTGACCCCTAAGATTCCACTTATCTTTCACATTTTCATTTGCATCTTTACCACAAACAAGATCACACATTGGTTCCCTCGTCCCTCTCATCTTTGGGTTTATGCCTTGCAGGGTTTACTGATCATCTGTGTGTTTCTTATTCACTTTATTGCTTTATTTGTTTATATTTTACTAACCTTAACCAAAATCCAAAAATATTTTTGTTTTCTTTAACTAACATTTTCAGGGGAAGAACAGGTCAAAAATGCCAAAATAACAGTCTCACAGCTCGAATGAATTTTATCTGAGAAAAGTCAAAGTTGATCCGCAATCATGTCAAATTTATCTGGTCAAGGATTCCTCCAAGTTTTAATTGATTATTAT
Organism: Lathyrus tuberosus; assembly: GCA_022829125.1. Lineage (NCBI taxonomy): Eukaryota > Viridiplantae > Streptophyta > Magnoliopsida > Fabales > Fabaceae > Lathyrus > Lathyrus tuberosus. The sequence goes on along the minus strand of JALAZF010000368.1, from coordinate 2,331,031 downwards.
TCAAGAGACTCCAAGGTTCATGTGTTTATTTTCATGCCTTCTTTGACAAGCAAAAGAATTGAGCCGAACCACAGCAGTGCATTCAAAAGAAGTATTTTTCAAAATTTGCACTAAGTAATCGGTTATCATATAGTCTGTAACTGGTTACCCTCGTGGAAATTTGAAAAAATTCAGCAAATTCAAATTCATTATTTTCACACCAATTCTCATCATTTTGATCACATTTGGAATATTCTAGACCATCTCATTTTAATTCCATACATCATCATAATTAATTCCTACCATGCACCTTCACTAATCACCACTCTTTTATGAATTTCCCTCCAAATTCAAATTCCAAGTCTAATTTTGATCTTCCAAACCAAATTCCTAACCACCAAATTCCCAAGCCTAAACTCTTTAAATAGAGCCCTCATTTCATTCATTTCACAAGCTTTTGATAAACAAAAAACCTCTTGCAAATTCTCTTCCCAACCACAAATTTCACTAAAGCTCACTTTTCTTCTTTTGAAAGTTAACAAGAATTCACATTGATTCTTGTTCAACTTTGAGCTAAACCTTCATCCAAACTTGTTTTCTTCATCAATTCTCATAGATCAAGGCGTTGGTGTTTGGATCTTGAAGCAATTTGAAGGAATTTTTCAGATTTGAAAAGGTAATTCATTTTTCACCATTGTTGAAGCTTCGTCTTCATCTTCCATAATGTAGATCTTTGGAGATCTTTGTTACTTGGTCCTTTGGATCTTGTAATTGTGTTTAATTGCTGGTTTTTGCTGTTATTTTACTTTAAATTTCGTGCATTTTCAGTTCCATGATCACAAGGTGTTTGTAAAAAGTTTTGAAAGTGGATCATGCTGAATTTTGCACATTTTTCTGCATTCTCGTGCAGAGTAACCGGTTAGCAGATGTGCAGTAACCGGTTAGCAGATATGCAGTAACCGGTTACTCGTGCGGTATTGCTTTCGGATGACGATCTACATATCGTCCATCTAGCATACATTAGCACAGAGAGCTATTGATCGGCCTCATTGTAGGGTAATTACTCTGTAAATTACTCGGCGATTACTTAACATAGCGCAACATATGTCCCTTATCGGGAAATAATAAAAAATTATTGATTATTTGTCTTTTGGTTCAATACTTATGAGACTTGTTGTTATGAGGCTTTGGTCTTATCAATCCTCTAATGAGTTCTCATTAATCTTGACCTAAGTGCAATTATTCAATTATTATTGATCACTTACTCTAACAACTAACAACTAATCACTAACTTCTAACTTTTACTTTTATGCTTCCTTCTTGCTCCCTATCTCTCTTTTACTTTTATGCTCCATTATTATCATTTCATATCATGTTTATGCTTCCGCAATTTTTCCTTTGTCCATTGGACATATGTTTATGCTTCCGTAATTTTTCTTTTGTCCGTTGGACACATATTTATGCTTATGCCTTTTTCTCTTTGTCCACTTGGACCAAAAACATTAATAAAGGCCAAAACCTCTAATAAACTTGTGCTTCTAATCTTGGACTATGGTTACTATCCTTTGCAATGGACATGGAGTTTTGCACCCAGAGCTTGGATTTCAATGCAATTCTTGGATCCTTGGACTTAGAACTAGGGCATTTTCCCTTTGCTTTGGAATTATGGTTCGAATACATTGGACTTCAATGCTATTCTTGGATCCTTGGACTTAGAACTAGGACCTTTTCCCTTTGGTTTGGAATTATGGTTCGAAGACTTTGAAGACTTGTGTTTTTGCTTGGTTTATGGTAAAGACAACTACATTGGTGTTTAGATCTTTCTTATCCTTAGCTTTTACTTTATGCTTTAGGATAGTCACTTCTTCTCCTCCCTATTCTTCAATTTTCAAAACTCTCTCCCTTTTTCAAAACTTTCTTGATTTCAAACTATCACCTCATTCCTAATCAAACCTTGAATTTGTCAAGTGATTTTACTTTTTTTTTCTTTTCATTTCTTAACAAATGCTAAACTACATAAGCATATTGACACCTTTTTCAAAAGACTTTAAAAAACATCAAACTCATCCAAACTCTTTTTTGGTCCCCTCGTGCACTTTCTCTTTTAAAACTTTTTCATAAGTTTAGACATGATTCATTTGTTTAAGCGGAATTATTCGCTTCAAAATGACGACTTGTCTTTACATTTAAAAACAAACAAATTCCTTATTTGTATCACGAACTACGAGGTTTTGATCCTACATTGCACATCGTGGGTACGTAGGCATGAGACGACAAGTCTCTCCAAACACAAAAATACTAAAAACAATTTCTTTTCTCATCTCCTCAATCTTTTTTCAAGCAAACTTTTTCAGACCAAAAAGCATAGATATTTCAAAGGGTTCCTATAGAGTACTATAGACGTTTTGGGTGCTAACACCTTCCCTTAACGTAACCAACCCCCTTACCCAGTCTTTGTTCACTTGTTATTGTTTTAGAGCTTATGTAGGTTTTGTTCGCTCTTTTTCCTTTCCATTTTTTGGATAAAATAAAAATGCGGTGGCGACTCTTGCTTTTTGAGTTAAGTTAATCAATAGCTTATACTCGCGATTTTGCCGCTACAGAAAAATGGCGACTCTGCTGGAGAATCTCCCTTGAGGGGTTTAGCCTACTTTGATGTATCTACTGCTTTTCGTCTGATTTGCTTGTTACTTGTTTGTTCTGTTTGGGAGTTGCTCTGTGTGTGAGATAGGTCATATACCCGGACCAGAGTGAACTTTGAGATAGGAGGATGGTATAGTCAAGAGAGCTTTGAGGGAGTCGAATCCCGAAAAAGGAGAACTTGAGAATCCATCCGCTGGTGGTTGCCTCTTTGGAATTACTGATGTCGATTGAGCGATTGTTGAAGGCATTACTTTTCCATAGAAGCCTATAACACTGAGAACCGTAGTACCCCTTAACCCATCTTAGCCTTTTTAGGATCATGGTGGGGAAGCTATGAGGATGCAAATCTGACTTAGCTGTTACGTGATGCCACACTCAGGTTAGATTCTCTTGAGGATAACTACCAACCTCCGAGCAAATCGGTGCGCTGGTGTGTCTGATAGTGGATTGTGGACCCTGGGCACTCTGTTAGAACCACTGTTTTCTGCAGGTACAATGAAGACGAAACCTTAGTACATACCTTTTGTGGGGTTGGTTCTTAACCTCGACTCCATGGTCGTGACTCGAACCTTGACCCGTGTGCTTTGAGTGATCTTGTTTGTGGTTGTCGCATCCATGCACTCTTGCATCCATGAGCATACATATGCATTCATCCCATTTGTCTCAAAAACTCATTTCAACTGTCTTCTTCTTCAGTTATTTGTTCACCGTCAAGCTGTTTCCTCAACACAACTACGGAATTAGAGCTACTGTCAGATTGAGAATGGAAAACCAAGAACAACACAACACCAAAGTCAGAATGGAAATTGATGAGTTGAAGGCCGACATGACCAAACTCACAGAAATTATGCAAGTTCTAATTGCTAGAGGTGAACCACCTCAGAGGACTGTGATCTCTGAAATCTTACCTGCTGCTGTTGACCCTTCACTGACTCAGAAACCAGCTTCTACTTAGCTAGAATTTGGGTTACCTCCGAATTAATCGCCACCCTTTGCAACTACTCATGTGTTTGTCCCGTCTGTACTGCCAGTATCTTCAGCTCCTTTATTCACTGAACCTCATACTGTTGTGCATTCTGTTGCTCAAGTTATTCCTGAGAATCCTCCATTCGTGTACCAAGCTGCTGGTCCACAATCTGAAAGTCAGGGAGAACCCGGATACATTGAAGAAGTCAGAGAGCAATGGCAAACTCTAGATAAAAGGATAAGAGTCGTGGAAGGAAGTGATGTCTTTAGTGTTGCCGCAATGGACATGTGCTTGGTTTCAGACTTGGTTATGCCTGCAAAATTCAAAACTCCTGATTTTGAGAAATACAACGGGCACACCTGTCCCAGAAGCCACTTGGTGATGTATTGCCGCAAGATGGCTGCTCATGCCAAAAATGACAAATTGCTCATTCACTGTTTCCAAGACAGCTTGAGTGGGGCTTCAATGAAATGGTATATGGGACTTGAGAAGAACCGTATCCAAAGCTGGAAAGACTTGGCTGATGCTTTCTTAAAGCAATATAAGTACAATTTAGACATGGCACCTGACTGCGTCAACTGAAAAACATGTTTCAGAAAGAAAAAGAATCCTTTAAGGAGTACGTGTAATACCCAAAAATTTGCCCTCTCTTTTCTTCATATCATTTAGCATGAGCTTTCATTGCATTGCATTGCATTCAAGCATAGAAAAATAAAACATCAAGCATTTAGCATTGCATCTTGCATAAGGGCATGTGATCAGTTGTTTCTCAGAGGTGTGGATCATCCAAAGCAAGGGAACCAGAGCTAAGAGTCTTCCAACAAGCCTCAAGGATCTCTTACATCATGTATCATCTCCATTTGATCTCACAAGGCATGGGAAGAGGAGAATTCATCAAGAAGATTGGATAGTGCATCATCTCCTACACAAGGCAGTCAAAAATTGGGATATGACCCCAAATGGGCAAGCTCTTTGAGTTTTTATCATCTCCAAATGGCATATCTCATCATTGTTTGAGAGGATACACATCATATTCAGAGGAATTTGGATTTGGAGGATGTGTTGTTTCCTCCTAACCAGAGGGTGCCAAAATTAGGGTTTGACCTAAAATCAGTTTATCTTTGATTATTTGGGCAAGACTTGATCTCATGGTTTTCCTTATGTTCTTAAGTGTATATGGATGGAAAGTTGCTCATCAATTGGTTTCAGAAGGGTCTCAATTAATCAGTTGCTTGATAATCAAGAAATTGGGGAAAAAATCAACTGTGCAGTGAAAAAAGTCAACTCTTGACTTTCCAAGGTCAAATTCATGAAATTCATGTTATATATGTTCAATGGACAAAATTTAATCAAGAAATGATGGAGGAATAATGAAAAATCAAGAAATCACAAAACTGCCAAAAATGGAAACTTTAGGGTTGCCAAAATAGTAAGTTTGGACCATTTTGCACCCTAATTTGAGGCTCTCTTTCTCCAAGATAAAAGCTTCAAACTTCAGGCCTAAGTGGAGCCAATTAAAGTTCATGTTCTAAGCTTCAAATCCATATACAGAACATCTCCATTGGATCAATATTGAGTGAGATATGATTGATCAAAGTTTGAGGAAAGTAGGTCCAAAATCAAGTCATAACCAAGCGTGACCAAGCCCACCGGGCATAATTTTGACAAACACTTGGTGTGCCAAATGTCAAGCTGAATTTCTCAATGATAAAAGCTCCAAATGAAAAACTTTTCAACATCCAAGTTGTTCCTTGCCATGCCCTCTTCAATGTTGATGTTGGACAATTTTTGATTTGACCAAGTTATGAGGGAGATATATTGGTCCAAAGGTGGTTGCTTCAAACTGAAAGTTCCCTAAGTCATCATGCCTTGCCTGCAGACCAAGTTACACGCCACACACCAGTTTGATTTCCAATATTTCAGGTCACTTTTGAGCATGTTAGAAGCATTGTTTCCAACCATGTTGCATACCAAACTTGTAGTATTACACCTCCTTTTTCCAATGATCCCAAAACCTCATCAAACCATTCACTGAATTGAGATATTTCCACTTGCAAATTATCATGTTTGACACTGATGCATTAACAACTTGTGCACAATTTTGGTTCAGGCATCCATCAAACAACTCGTGTACTTTGTTTCTTCATTTGAACACACCATTCCCTTACATACATACATGCTTGCCTTGATATACATGGAAATGGAAAAGAACCAAGCTTATTGAGCAAGTTTCCTCTGCACCACTGATTTCACATCGCCACCAGTCATGCCATCATCACAATTCTTTTCACTCCACCTCACCTTATGTACCATGAACATTTCCACACCATAACCAAGCTCACTAACCGCCCCTAACTAACTTGACTCAGTTGGTTAGGGTGAACTCAGTTAACCCAATTAACTCACCTTAACTCACCCATTTAACCACCTCTGGTTCACTTTAAACTACACATATAAATAGAAACTTCACTCACATTTTTCATTTCAACTCTCATTTCTCATTCTCCCTCTCAAACACTTCAAACTTTCTCTCTCCATTTCTCTCTATTCTCTCTGAGTTTACACGAATTCACCATTACTCATCATCACCATTGCTTGGCCTTGAAGAAAAGAGACATTGAATCAATATCCTTCTCCAAGTGAAATCTCAGCAACATTTTGATTTTCTCTCTGCTTTCTATTCCAAGATTCTACAGCATTTATTTTGCTTAGATTAAAGTTCCAAAGGTGAAGATCAATTGGATATCTCTAGTTTTCTCAACTGTTCCAAGATCTACAAGTTTCAGGTTCAAATTTTCTTCACTTTATTCTGCTCGTTTAGATTGTTTTGAAGTTTGTTTTTAGCTTATTAGGAGCTCTGTTAACTCCGGCTAGTTGATAGGCCTCTTAGAGGCATAGTTTCAAAACTTAGGGCATATGTTAATCTCCTCTATTTTCTATGTACGTGCTTGTTATGTGAAAAATAATGGTGGATTCATGATGTATGCAACGCCAGCTTCATTTTGATATCATGTTTGTGCATTTCTGGAGATTTTGAGATTCGCAGGTGGTGGTTGCTCGCCGGAGAAGATGACCGGAGGTTCTTCTCCGGCCGGTGGTTTTAAATTCTAGGGTTTTGTAAGTTTGAATCCTGGCCGTTGGATTTGTGCATCGTGTGGCTGATATGTTGCCAACACATTAAAATCTTTTTATAAACTAAGTGCTTGTGTGTGGATGTTCCATGATTATTATTGTGTGTCCTCCATGTGATCCATTCATCATGATTGCTATTTGATTCGTTGACTGATTATCACACATTGGTTTGATCTGATGGCTTGTAATGTGCCAACGCATTAAGTTACCATGTGTTGTTCACGTGTTTTCATTTTAACTTCTGATGATTGAATGCACGCGCGCGTATTGTTATTACCATGTACATGATTTTGTGAGACGTTGGATCGTTGACTGGTTGAGATTCATATTATCCTGTGGCCATGATTGACTGCGTACGTTGACTGCATGCACACTCCTCACACACAATCACAATTTTAATTGGGTTGGACCATTGCTATTTGCGCCCCCTTTGCTGAGCCCAATGGATATTTTGACTGAAGAATTACTTCCTTTACACCCCCACTCCATTTTCCTCTTATTTTTATTTTATTTTCTAGGTTGTTTTGATTTAGTTTTTAAAAAAATAGTAAATGACATCTAAAAATTCCAAATAAATTCATGAATCATCTTTATAGTATTATAAAATTTTTGTAAATTTTATTTTTTATTTTTATATTATTTTTTGCCTCTGAATTAATTGTTGTTTGATTTTCTTTTTGAAGTGGTTCATTTGTGCACACCTTGCATTCCTGATTTTGTTTCTCATCATTGGTACATAGTTTGATCCCCATTCTTTTTGCATATTTCAGAGGACACTTTGAAGCATTTAAAAAAAAAAAATTTCCTATTTTTAAAATCATCTTTGCATCCTCTTTGAGCTATTTCTTTGTGCATGATCATGTGAAACCTATAAGTGACTATAGCTTGATTGTTTGAGGTCCTTTCTTTCTGAATTTTTGTATGATTTTTTGGTATGACATTTGTTTCTGGTTGAGGTCTCTTGAGACCTAATTTGGTGATTTTTTAATTGTGTTTGGTATTTGTTTGATGACTCTTTTTTAATGTCCCTTTTCATGAACTTCTTTGGTCATGTTTGTTTACTTGCTTGATAAGGCACTTGTGCCATTGTATGAGATCACTCTTCTTGACTTCTTGAGCCATGTTTTGATCATTATAGGTCTGTTGATTGAAATTATAGGTCATTGGTTTGAAGTTTATGTCTTATTGTGTACATGTTCAATACTTGTTTTACATACTTCCTTTTGACCTATTTCCTCTTTCTTTTGCATCTAAGTGCCAACTTGAATTGTAATTGGTTTGTTTATGCCATGTAATACTATTCATTTGCATTTCATATGATGTATGCCTCTGACTTTAAAGTGTTGCATTCATTCCACATGCCATTTATGTTTCACTTTGCATACTTGAACATGCTTCATCCAAAGGTATGTTTCTTTTTCTTCTAGCTTCTAAATGACTTGCAATTGCTTGAATGTGTTTGGTTTGAGCATTTTATTTTCATCCTAATATGACCTATTACTTCTGACTTTGGTACTTGAGTTTCATCTTGAATTTTTTTAGGTTTGACTTATGCCATGAATGTTTTCTTTCCATGTTAAATTCATGTTCATATCTTCTCACTTCTTCTCCTAATCCCTCTTAATGTTTGGATACTTGATTGCTTGTCTCATATGAAATTTGTGTATCATGTTTAGGCACATGTTTAGGTCATCCACATTCTGACTTTGACATTACTTGAAGCATTCTTGCATGATCACTTTGCATATCCACTCATTCTTCATCTATTTCTTCCATGATGCACTTCTTTAATGATTAGTGCTTTGCTTGTGCATAATTCATTTGTGTTGGATACCTTAATATTAGAGATCACTCTTATTTTTTAGATTCTGACTTTGATTAGTTTGTATCTCTTAAGATTCTTATTCCTTAATTCTTAATTGATTTGATCATTACTTGTTGTTTCTCCCTTTATTTCCTACTTGTAAATAATTTTGTGAGCTAACCTTTTCATGTAGGTGCATGGTAAGTAAGAGTGTGGACTTAGTTCCACATACACTTCTTTCTCTTATGTTCTCTTATTTCTTTTAAACTTTCAATTTGTGTTTGATAAGCATTTACATGCTTCTTTTGAATAACTTCCTCTTCCTCCCTCTTTAAGATCAACTTAACTTTCATCTTGGAAGTAAGTTGCTTCTTTTGCTCTTCTTCTTCTTTCTTTTAGAAGTAGGTTTCTTAAACCATATTAACCATAGGATCACTATGTATGATAACATTAAGGTTGAGTCTTAGTCTTCCTCATTAGATTTTCACCTTTGATCCGTTTTTGAGTCTTTCTTCTCTCATCTCAAAACAAAGAGTAAAAAATACTTAATAAAGGCATAACTAATATTGTATTTGAGCCTTTCATGTAAGAATGAGATAGTGAGGGATCTTCTCTCATTTTCTTAGAATGTTTAGCATACGTCCTGTCTGGGGACGATGTGCGAGGCAGTCAATCTCACATGAAGGACTTAAATACAATGTGAGTTACTAAACACCAATAATCAAAACTATTCTTGCTTAAAAGACAAAAACAAACAATAACGTCTTTCCTTCGGGAACTCTTTTCTCATCTCACTCCTTCTCAACGTACGAACGCGCTCCTCCTCGTTCTTTTGCAAGATGGTAACACACTCGGACCAGCGAGCCTGCAACACCTGAGCTAGAACGTTAGTCGTTCCCTAAAAAACACAAACAATCCATCCCTAGTGAGGGAAACTACGTCGCTCTGATTCTCATGTTCCCGATGAGATACGTAGGCAGTGGGGTAGGGCCTATTCGAGCACTTCTTTTATTTTCCCTACATTTGTTTCTCTTTCTCTCTCCTTTCTTTTTCCAGTTCTCCAGCTAGCAGTTCCTTTTCCAGTATCCATTCCTTACACCCTTTGATTGAGACAAGCAAGCGTGGATCCCATCGGGTACGATGGACGCGAGGGGGTGCTAATACCTTCCTCTCGCGTAACCAACTCCCGAACCCGGTTCTCTTGGTCGCAAGACCATGCTTTTCCTTCCCTTCAGGTTTATGTGGTGTTCCCTTTCCCTCTTTTGGGATAAATACACATTGCTGGCGACTCTGTTCGGTGCCACTTTCGCGTTTGTACTTGGATGAAAATCCCGGGAGCGACAGCTGGCGACTCTGCTGGGGATCGAACCCAGAATCTCTGGTTTCCTTAGCGAGTCAATCCTAGCGCTTGTCTGTTTTTCTTTCATTGGGCGTTTACTTTTTTTGGCTGTATTTACTGTTATTTACTGTATTACTGTACTTTACTATATTTATCGCATTTTACTGCATTACATATCATTATTATATTGTGTTGTGCTGGACTTTTCTGTTTGGTGGGCAGGGTGTTCTGAGAGATAAGCCCACTACCCAGGCTTGAGTACACACGTAGGTTTTAGAGTGGATATTCATGACGCCTGCATGGTGGTGACCACGTATTGTTGTTCATGAGACCCACAGCCAGACGAAGTTCTATCAAGAGCTTTCTGCTACTGCATGTTATGCAGACCAGTAGTTATTCTCTTGAGGAACTGTCGACTCTGGTGACCATTCCCGAGGACTCAGTTGTGGCACTCCTCCCGAGATGTGACAGTGGCAGACCACATTTTGTGGCAAACCCATTACGCATTCTCGATCCGAGGACCCAATGCTGGGAACTTGCTATAGGTTGTCTTTTTTGAAAGGGAATCAGTGGAGGCACTCCTCGATTGGCGATAGTACTGTACCCTGAGGGATGAATGTACTATTGCTTCTCGACCTCAGTGCCAGAAGCTGAGGACCTTTCGTTTTGGAGAATTGGCTGAGGCCTCCTCGACCGATGATGATGCCAAACCAGAAATGGTGAACGTATCATCATTTCTCGACCTGAGAGCCTGGGATACTGAACATCCTAGCGCCCACATGTGAGAAGGGCGGGTTGTTTACAAGTTTGCAGGTAACCATAACCTCCTACATACCCAGTTTTCTGGCGTCGTCACACAAAAGGAGAATTCATCCTATTATATTCAGATGGTTCTTATCTATGGTTCTATATTAATCTCAGAGCTACACTGACACCGTTCACTGTCCAGCACAGACACTTGGCACCTTGATATCATGCCCTTTGCATTGCATTATCATATCCTAACATACATGTTTATTCATTTCCAGGTGCATATTTTACCCCCGATTCTAGTCATCAGGTCCACACAGAGATGAACACTAAAGAGAGGAAGAATATCATCAGTTACAAGTTCTTCACGCCTGCTCTGGGCCCTATTATTATCTTCAAGGGAATGGCAAGCCCTGAAGTGCGGACAGCTTTCGAAGAGAAATATGGTTGGATTTTATCTTTTGTTTACAATGTCAGTGACTACGAGTACAGGGGTCTCCATACTTTGATGCAGTTCTACGACCCCCAGTTGAGGTGTTTCGTATTTCCTAATTACTTGTTAGTACCTACTTTGGAGGAATATGCTAACATGCTAGGGATTACAATCAAGGAGGAGCCTCCTTTCTTTGGGTCGGGGGGTGATCTTGACTTTGGAAAAGTGGTTGGTCCTCTTTATTTGAGCAAGTCAGAACTAGAAGCCAATGTCTCCAACAAAGGAAAGATTTGTGGTTACAAGCTGGAATATCTGATTAAGAAGGCTCAGGAAGCAGCTAAAGGCGAGAATTAGGTTGTTTTTAATGCTTTGCTAGCCCTTTGTGTATACGGCATTGTATTGTTTCCCAACGAGCCGGACTTCATTGATACAGACGCCATATGGATATTCATGATGAAAAATCCGGTACCAACACTGCTGGGAGATCTTCACTACTCTTTGTACAACCGAAACGAAAAGAAAAGAGGGGGGGTAATTCGTTGTTGTGCACCGTTGTTCTATAAGTGGTTTGCAAGTCGTTTACCACAATCAGGGGCTTTTGTGGATTCTAAAGATTCTCTAGAATGGAGTCAGTGCTTAATGGGATTAGTTGCCAAGGACATCATATGGGTAGATCATGGGCTGATTGGCAAGAATATTATCCACCGCTGTGGTGAGTTCCCTAATGTTCCATTGATAGGAAGAAGAGGGGGAATTAACTACAATCCTTCTTTGGCCGTCCGGCAATTTGGGTACGCCCTGACGGGTCCGCCTATTAAGAGAGATGTAGAGGAGTCCCTATATTTCCACGCATCAGATGGTCGAGAAACATCATAAAAAGCTTCTGAAAGCTGGGTTAGTATACTGAAGAAGGGGAAAGTGGCACTAGGCAAACCCAACAACCGGGCTTATCCAGCATATGAAGAGTGGGTGAAGAAAAGAGTTGAAGATTTTATCTTGCCTTTTAGTAAGGCACCCCTTTTGTATCCGGAGAAAGAGAAAATAAGAAGTACTGCCACTGTGGAATAAGTTGACAATTTGCAGGCCTCGGTGAAAAAGCTTCAAGGAGAGAATTATGAGTTGAGTAGCCGTCTTCAGAATGCTCTACATGCCAACAAGGGGATGGAGCGGAAAGCCCAAGATGCTGAAAGAGTCCTAGCAGCAAAAGAAAGGGATTTTGCTGAAAGAGCGCAACATTTTCAGAAGATTAGTAAAGGTGCTGATGCTGCTACTCAAGCTCACAAGCAGACCAAACAGGCCTTAGCGCAGAACAAAGAGAAGTTAGCCAAGTTTCAGCAAGCCTGAGATGAGGTCAGGCTCGAGATTGCAGAGTTATAAGAATAGTTAAAGGCCAAAGATGACGAGCTCCGTAGAGCACATGAACAACGGCGAAAACATAGGGAAGACTTTGTAAAGAGCCAAGAACAGCTAAAGATTGTTGATGATGAATTGAAGAGATCCAAGAAAAAGATTGAAGATGCCATGGTGGAGATGGGAAGACTCAAAATACAAGCTGGGGTGAAAAGATTCAAGGAAACGAGTACTGATGAAGCTCTCTTGATGCACGCAGATTCATTAACTGAAGCCCTGAATAAGAGAGACATTTTGATCAAGGAGTTGATTAAAAAGTCGGATCATCAACGCACTAGGATCCTTTTTGAAGAAATTAAGCATTCTAGCGAGAAATTAAAAAATTTAGAGTTAGATGTGTGATCTTACTTTCCCCTCTTTTGATGTATTTTTGTTAACGTATTGTTGGATACCATCAGGCTTGTTGATGGAGTCATCTCTTTGATGTACTTTCCATTTACAAACTCATTGTAAAATGTTCCAGTACTTATTAGCTTTTTGTTCAATGAATGGTATTCAAAGGGGTTTCTTCGGCATCACGTTATTCACCAGCACATTATCATAGCACAGTTCTGCGCAATATGCTTCTCTCAATATTATGTGACTATCGTTGAGATTCTTGTGATTAAGACTGGAATCAGGGTGTAAAATGCCCTGGTAGTGATAAATATGGCATTGGCATGGCATTTGCATTGCATATCATTTTGCATGTGTTATTTGCTTTGCAGGTACTTGTTGCAGGAGATCTCTAACCTTTATTTGGTTTCAGGCATTATAGCTGAGAATCACGTTCACCGATACTCAACTCGAAGAAATCAAGCAAGGATAATGGATCAAATGCAGAATGATTTGGCTGAAATGAGGGCACGCATGGACCAGTTTATGACTCTCATGACTGGTATGGCACAGGCTCAGGAAAGATTGAGGCTTCTGGTCTAGCGTCCAGAGACCACGCCAGGAGGTAATCCGGTTGATAATTCGCAAACTCATGGCACTCCTCCTCCGGTTGGCAATCCTCCTCCTGTTGGTAATCTGGGTAATGGAAATGTCAGAAATGCTGGTGTTGTTCAGGAAGATGCTCAGGAAAACCAGTTCACCTTAGTGGATGCTGAGATGGGTAGTCCTAATGACAAAAGGTACAATGAGTTGGCTGAGAAGATACGGGCTATGGAATGCAAGAATTCTATGGGCATTGATGTCACCAATCTGGGTCTGGTACCAGGAGTCAAAAATCCTCACAAATTCAAGCCGCCTACTTTTGACAAATATCATGACAATACGTGTCCCCAGACACATATTCAAGCTTATTTTGGGAAGATCTCATCCCATACTGATGACGAGAAGCTATGGATGCATTACTTTCAAGACAGTTTGGCTGGAGCTCCTTTTACCTGGTATATGAAATTGAACAGAGCTACTGTGAGAAGTTGGAAAGATCTGGCAGAAGCATTCCTAAAGCAATATCAGTACAATATCGACATGGCGCCCAACCGCACTCAATTGCAAGGGTTGTCACAGAATGCTAAGAAAAGTTTCAAGGAATATGCTCAAAGGTGGAGAGAGATGGCTGCACAGGTTCAACCTCCTTTGCTGGATAGGGAACTGGCAGACATGTTTATGGGCACCCTGCAAGGGGCATTTCTTGAAAGATTGGTTGTGTGTCCATCAACCGGATTTGCTGATATCGTGATTGCTGGAGAAAGAATAGAAAGTCTGTTGAAGTTTGGTAAGATCCAAGATGTAAGTGGAGCTGGCTCTTCTGGGACGAAGAAACCATTTGCTAGTGGTCAGAAAAGAAGAGAAGGTGATACAAATGTTGTATATAGAGGACGAGGCAGAGGACGTTCTCAGGGTTACCATCAAGTAGGTGCAGTGATAATCCTAGCACCAACCGTTCAGCAACAACAACCTCAATAGCAAGCTCAGCAGCAACCTCCTATCTAGCAGAGGTCTAGGCAGAGGGATCGTAAGATTGATCCTCTCCCTATGACGTATTCAGCGTTGTTACCGCAGTTACTCAAATTGAAGTTGGTTGAGCTTCGTACTATGAGACCTCCTGCCGCTGGCAACTTGCCACCTAATTTCGATGTTAACGCTCACTGTGAGTTCCACTCAGGTGCTCAGGGACACACCATTGAAAAATGTTGGGTGTTTCATCATAAGGTGCAAGACTTGATAGACGCTAAAGCTATCAATTTCTCTCTACCTCCTAATGTTCTTCAGAACCCCATGCCTGATCATGGTGTGGCAGATGTGCATGCTATTGAAGATGGAAAGAGATTGAATTTGGTAGCAGATATCAATCAGGTGAAGACTTCCTTGATGGTTGTAAAAGATCGTTTGTTGAAGGGACAGGTGTTCCCGGGATGTGATCAAAATTTTTCTGAGTGTTTGGGCCAAGAGAATGGCTGTGATAAGTTGAAAGTTGGTCTACAGAATTTGATCAATGATGGCCGGCTACAGTTTGACAGGGTTGTTAAAAGATACTGATGAGGTGTCAACCGTGACCATTTATTACACTCCAGCTAAAATCCAAGTGCCTGCAGGTACAGCTCCTGGGGCAAGTGTTGTGCCAGAAAGACCCAGTCTTGTTACCATTACGGTGCCAGGACCAGTACCGTTTACAACTACGAAGGCAATCCCATGGCATTATGGGGCAGACGTGTATTATGAAGGGAAGAAGCAGGAAGTCGGGACATCAGCCAGTTCAAATATTGATAATGTGGGTGGTGTAGGTGGCTTTACAAGAAGCGGGAGATTGTTTGCTCCCCAAACTTTGCGCAGTGATAAAGAAGTGGAAGTTGCAGCAAAGGCTAAGGGAAAACAGGTGGTTGAAAGTGTGCCTGTGCCTGAAGCAGAGACAAAGATTTCCTTTGACAGCGAGGTGGAAGAGTTCATGAGGATAATAAAGAAAAGTGATTATAAGATAATCGATCAACTGAACCAGACACCCTCGAAAATTTCAATTTTGTCATTGTTGATGTGTTCTGACGCGCACCGGGAGGCTTTATTGAAAGTGTTGAAGAGAGCATATGTTCCACGGGAAATCACTGTTAATTAGCTTGAAGGTGTGATTTCCAACGTCAATGTCAGCCACGGATTGGGTTTCACAAGCAGAGATTTGACGTCTGAAGGAATAAACCACAACAAAGCTTTGCACATTACAATGGAGTGCAGGGGTGCAGTGTTGTCTCACGTACTGGTAGACACTGGCTCCTCGCTCAATGTCTTGCCAAAGAAGGCGCTAATGAAGCTAGAGGTGGATGGTTTGATTTTAAGGCCCAGTGAGTTGGTCATCCGAGCGTTCGATGGAACGAAAAGATCTGTATTTGGTGAAGTAGAATTGCCCGTGCAAATTGGACCGCAAGTGTTCAAATCTACATTCCATGTGATGGACATACAGCCTGTGTATAGCTGCTTATTAGGCCGCCCTTGGATTCATGCAGCCAGGGCTGTTACATTCACCTTACACCAAAAGCTGAAATACGAGTTCGAGGGGCAAGTTGTGACAGTGTATGGTGAAGAAGATATTTTTGTTAGCCACTTGTCCACGTTCAAGTATATTGAGATGGATGGGGAAATTCACGAGATGCTTTGCCAGTCATTTGAAGCGGTGAATATTGACAACGTGCCTGAACCATCCCTTACATCGGATAGAGCTGGTACTTCCATTTCATCTTATAAGCAAGCTGTCGAGGTGGTTAGAGCAGGAAATGCCCAAGGCTGGGGCAAGCTGATAGAGACACCAATGAAGGAGGACAAGTTTGGTATTGGTTATCATCCTTCTATGACTTCAGCTGCAGAGAACAGTGGACCCATCACTTTCAACAGTGGGGGAATTATTTACTCAGATCAGTCTTGTGCAGCTACAGAAGATGGCGTTGACAGTGACTGTGCCTTGGACAACTGGGTACGTCCACGCACTCCGGGACCACCATTGTAGAATTGGTATGTTGAAGAAGTCATCCGAGTTACTCTTCAAACAGAGTAATTTTCTTTGTTTTTCTAACCATAATGCATGTTAAAATCTTGCGCTCTGTCCAAGGCATATAGAATCATTTGTAGGGCCACCCTGTTAGCATTTGCAATTTTAATCATCAATAAAGGACGTTTTTGCACTCAAATTTTGTTCTCTGTCTTTCATTTTTATTTTTTGCACAAAAATAATAAAATGGCAATGTTTCGTTTCTTTTTGTTTTAAAAATAAATTCTAAAATAAAGCATGAACCCGTTCGTGCAGACTTGATCCTTCGGATTTCATTGATAACGATTCTGCTATGGCCATGTATGACTTTGACAAACCGATTTATCAAGCCGAAGAAGGGGATGAGAAGGGTTGTGAACTCCCAGAGGAACTGGCCAGATTGTTAAAACAAGAGGAAAGGACTATCCAGCCTCATCAAGAGACCATAGAGATCATTAATATTGGTACCGAGGATGCTAAGAAAGAGATCAAAATTGGCGCCAACTTGAAAGCAGATGTGAAGAAGGCCTTGACTGAGATGTTGTGTGAATATGTTGATATCTTCGCCTGGTCGTATCAAGACATGCCAGGGTTGGATACGGATATTGTTGTACACAGGCTGCCATTGAGAGAAGAATGCCCGCCAGTCAAGCAGAAACTTCGTCGGACTCATCCCGATATGGCCATAAAGATCAAAGAAGAAGTTCAGAAGCAGTGGGACGTTGGGTTTCTTGCTGTGACTAATTATCCTCCCTGGGTAGCCAACATCGTGTCGGTACTAAAGAAAGACGGAAAGGTTAGAATGTGTGTGGATTATCGAGATCTTAACAAAGCTAGCCCAAAAGATGATTTTCCATTGCCCCACATCGATGTACTGGTTGACAATACAGCTCAGTTTTCAGTGTTCTCGTTTATGGATGGTTTCTCCGGGTACAACCAGATAAAGATGGCACCTGAAGATATGGAGAAGACTACATTCATTACTCCGTGGGGTACATACTGTTATAAAGTGATGCCTTTTGAGTTGAAAAACGCAGGGGCAATGTACTAGTGGGCAATGGTAACATTTTTTCACGACTTGTTCCACAAAGAGATTGAATGTTATGTGGATGACATGATTGCCAAGTCGCGAACGGAAGAAGAACATCTGATTAACTTGAAAAAGTTGTTTGAAAGGTTGAGAAAGTTCCGTCTAAGGTTGAATCCAAACAAGTGCACTTTTGGGGTACGTTCTGGAAAGCTGCTGGGTTTCGTCGTGAGTGAAAAAGGGATTGAGGTTGATCCTGCCAAAGTGAAAGCAATACAAGATAGGCCTGAACCGAGAACAAAAAAAGAGGTTCGTAGTTTTCTGGGTAGATTGAACTACATTGCAAGGTTCATATCTCACCTAACAGCCACATGCGAACCAATATTCAAATTGCTAAGAAAAGATCAAACGGTCAGGTGGAATGACGATTGCCAATTGGCATTCGATAAAATAAAAGAATACTTACAGGAACCTCCAATCCTCATGCCTCCAGTTTCGGGAAGGCCTTTGATAATGTATTTGACAGTGCTTGAAGGTTCTATGGGTTGTGTTCTCGGTCAACACGACGAGAGAGGTAGGAAGGAGCATGTTATCTACTATCTGAGCAAAAAGTTCAATGATTGCGAGTCCCGGTACTCAATGCTTGAGAAGACATGTTGTGCACTTGCATGGGCTGCTAAGTGATTGAGGCGGTATATGATTAGGCACACAACCTTGTTGATTTCAAAAATGGATCCTATCAAATACATTTTCGAGAAACCAACACTAACAGGCAGAGTTGCACGGTGGCAAATGGTTTTGACAGAGTATGATATCCAGTATACTTCCCAAAAGGCCATCAAAGGAAGTATCTTGTCAGACTATCTTGCGCAACAGCCGATTGATGATTACCAACCCATGAAATTTGATTTCCCTGATGAGGACATCATGTTTCCCAAAGTTAAAGACTGCGAGGAACCACTCCTGGAGGAGGGGCCAGACCCTGAATCCAAATGGAGTTTGATGTTTGATGGGGCTGTCAACATGAATGGGTGCGGAGTTGGAGTAGTTCTTATCACGCCGGAAGGTGTTCATATGCCTTTCACTGCCCGAATAACTTTCAGATGCACCAACAATGAAGCAGAGTATGAAGCTTGTATAATGGGATTGAGGAGGCGATTAATTTACGAATTAAGACCCTTGATATCTTTGGTGATTCAGCATTGGTAATCAATCAAGTGAAAGGGAGTTGGTACACGCACCAAGCAAATCTAGTGCCGTATAGAGATTATACAAGGAGATTGCTGACGTTTTTCACAACAGTAAAGCTGTACCATATTCCTCGAGATGAGAATAAGTTTGCTGATGCCCTAGCTACTTTGTCTTCCATGATTAAAGTGCAAAGATGGAATCATGTACCTAAGATCGAAGTGTCTCGTCTTGACAGACCTGCATTTGTGTTTGCTGTTGATGCAACGTCTGATGACAAGCCATGGTTTCATGACATCAAGTGTTTCTTGAAAAGTCAAGAATACCCGCCAGGGGCATCTACTAAAGATAAGAAGACGTTGAGAAGGTTGTCTAGTTGTTTCTTCTTGAATCGGGATGACGTGTTGTACAAACGAAATTTTGACATGGTTCTGCTCAGATGCGTGGATAGACACGAAGCAGACCTGTTAATGCAGGAAGTACATGAAGGCTCTTTCGGTACCCATGCCGGAGGTCATGCCATGGCTAAGAAATTATTGAGGTCGGGATATTATTGGTTGACAATGGAAGCGGATTGTTGCAAGTACGCTCGCAAGTGTCACAAATGCCAAATTTATGCAGACAAAGTGCATGTACCTCCAAATCCATTGAGTGTCATGTCCTCTCCTTGGCCCTTTGCTATGTGGGGCATTGACATGATCGGAAAGATTGAGCCTACTGCTTCAAACGGCCATCGTTTCATTTTAGTCGCCATTGATTATTTCACTAAATGGGTTGAAGCAGCATCTTATGTGTCGCTCCCAGGATTTTCATCCAGGTACAAACGCGAGAGTGGCGCGAAAAACAGAGTCGCCAGCCGTGTAAATTTATCCCAAGAGAGGGAAAGGGAACACCGCATAAACCTGAGGAAGAGGGAAAGAAATGGTCATCGCAACCATAGCCTGGGTTCGGGAGTCGGTTACGCGAGGGGAAGGTGCTAGCACCCCACGCGTCCATCGTACTCGATGGGATCCACGCTTTTTGTCTATTCTAAGGGTGAGTTATCCTAACATCTAGGGCTGCACTAAAATGGGGAAGGGGAGACAAAGACAGACTCGGTAGGACGTCGACGTCCTAGGCCTACGTACCCCCTTTGTGCAATGGGGAATTCAGAGTCAACGTAGTTCGGACCAAGCTCTTTTTGTGTTTTTTATGAGCGACGTTAAGTTCGCGTCCGGCAGTTAGGGTCGATGCCTGTTTGCGACTCAGACGGAAGGTAACGTGCCCTTTTTGAAAATAGCCTTTAGTTTGACAATCCCGAAGGACAAAAAGGTTTGAAGTTGGTTTGTATTTTTTAGGACAGAAGTGACTTGAGTTAGTTCATAACTCAACTTGAACCAAATTCTATGACACGGGAGCGAGTGCGTCGCATGGTCGCCCCTAATGGAACGTATGCTCAACACCCTAAAAGAGAGAATGGGGACCCCTCAATCTTCATTTCCTATGTTTAAGGCTCGTGTGAAAGGCAAGTTGACCTTATTAAGTATTTTAGGGATGTTAAGGGATGAGGAGAGGGACTCTAAAGAAAAGAAAAATACTACGGGGAGAATCTATCCTAATGTTATCATGCAAAGATGGCCCTAAGGGGAGGTTTGACAATAACCTAAACCTAAAGAAAAGAAAAGATGATAGAAAGGAGGAGTAAGGGTGAACATGGATAACTATCCACACCCTTAAATAACTTACCTCAGCCCCTGCATAAAAGGTTAGTACAAAACAGACATACGTAAACGAAATGAGACAAATGAAACCCATATAATAGTGATTAAGTGACCTATAACAATTCAAACATGAATTAAGAAGTCAATGACACAATCCCAAAACAATGGCACAAGTGCCTTCTCAAACAGATACTCAGGCATGATCAAGGATGTGCATACAAGTAGGCCTCAAACAAAGAGCAATCACATAATTAGAAAAACATCTTCTAAAATCACCAAATTAATTATCAACATATCTCAACCAGTGGCAAACAACATGTTAAAAACTCCTGTAAAAATTCCCCAGATAAATCATTCAAACAATTATGCAAAGTTCAGACAAGAAACATGGCTCAATACGCAAAAGAGGAGGACTAAAATGCAATATGAAATGATTTAAAAAATGAGAGAAAAATATTTTAATGCAATTCCATGTGTTAGTGAAACAATGCAAAAAGAAAGAGTTCAAAATGCTTTATGGATGATGAGAGATAAAATAAACAGGTCATGGTATGCATGATATGAATAATTCAAACAGAAAGTAAACATATAATTATTTCAGACGCCAAAAATAAAATAAAATTTGGGAAAATTTTATAAAATTATAAATATGCTACATAATTTTTCTGGGAATTTTTTAATGCAATTATCTATTTTTAAAAATTAAAAATGAATTAATGCAAATTAAATAAAATAAAAATATGAAAATGCGCAAGGGGGTGTGGAAAGTAACATAACACGTTGAAAAATTGAAATGGGCTGAAAGGGGGTGTGTAAATAGCAAGCCCAAACAAAACCCATCAGAAAATAAAATAAAACAAAAAAAACGCTCACGTGGGCTGCAGTCCACCACGTTGACTTCCTACTCATCTTAGGATCAATCCTGCGCTTATCATTAAGTCAACACAATCTCAAAGTCATTAAAATCAAAAGTCAAGATTAAAAGTCCACAGCAACAATGGTGCACGCGCATACAACAAACCCATCAGCATACCATGCGCAGCCACGTGATAGGCACATGGCTATTTTAATGTGTTGTCAAAAGGATATCCACAAGATCAATCACACACATGGTAATCAGTCAAATAATCCAATAGTATGCAAGATGAGTGGTCATGATTTGGTGGTACATGATAACTACCATAGGGTAATAAACACACGAACATTAAAATAAAAACTCAAAAACTAAAAACGTGGCAGCATGATGGCCACACGATGAAATGAATCAACGGCCATAACTTCGTCTCCTACCTCCAGCACCTTCACCGTCCGGAACCTGGACCAGCCACCGGAGCTAGGGTTCCGGCCACCTTCTCCGACCACCTGCAATGAAAAACTCACCAGAAAACGCAAACCAATACACTTTCTTGACCATAATTTCATGAGGATTACAAATATGCCATCAAAAATCACAAACCATCAACACACAATGAAAAACGCAGAGAACAAGCTAGGGTTCAAAAACTTTAAACACACGATACAACCAAACCATGCGTCCAAACACAAAATAAAGTATACCAGGATGATCAGCAACAATCACAGATTATTATGCGCATCAAAAAGAGGAGTTTTAGGAACATGCAAATTGCACTAACCTGGGATTATGCAGACTGTATCCCTTGCTATTAGCTTCAAGTGATGGATGATTTGTACTCTATGGATCCCAAGGATGAAGACTGTGAAAGAATTTTGTGAAATGCCCTTGTGGATTGAGAGATTCAATGAAGAAAAGTTTTAGGGTTCAAGCTTTGGTTCTCCTCAAAATCACGTGTATCCTCCCTAACCCTAGCATGATTTAGCTTAAATAGACTAGGTTAATCCACTGATCAGCATTTGGGCCTTGGTAATTCTTTGTTTAATGAGTTTTGGGTGATTTTAGAAAATTGCATTATGTGAAATACACCCTCCTCCATGCATGTATATCCAAATATTTCATGATGGATCACTTAAGTTTCAATTGCTAATCACACCTGAATTTGATTTGGGCCTTGAGATGTATTGGTTCATGAGTTTTCAATAATTTGGCAATTTTGCACCATGTGAAATAAGTAATGAATAAGCCATGAAATTTCTTGGTTCAAAGGCCCAAAATGATCCTTAAGGAGTGTTCTTTGATGTTATAATGTGACATGAAGCAATGGAATCAATTATAGGTCACCATGTCCCAAAATGCAAAAGTTGTGAAAATGGAACCCTAAAAACCACTTTGCCTTCTTTTGGTCATAACTTGAGTTTCACAAATGATATGGGGACCCACTAGTACTTGTTGGAAAGGGGAGAAAAAGATCTTCAACTTTCATGTTTGAGGAAAATTCATTTTAAGCTTTCTTGATGGTGAAAAGTCAAGTTGAATGTAGTGTAAGGACTTGCCCAAAAAGGAAACTTTCAAATTATAGGTCATTTCCATATTTAGCAACTTTTGTACCAACCCTTGATTCTTGATGAATGGTATGAAATTTGACTCTTGAAGACCATATGAGGATGTGAGACCTTGAAAACCTTGGAGAGAACCTCAAAATTCCACAGTTGACTTTCCCTCTCACAGTTGACTTTTACCCAATTCACCTAATTCCCAATCCATTGGCCAATTGAACTTCTCCTGAACCAAACTGATGGACAATCTTCCATTCCTAGATACTCAGGGACCCAAGTAATACCATTGAATCAAGTCTTGCCCAAGAAATCAGAAATAAACTGACTTTATA
This sequence comes from Lathyrus tuberosus, assembly GCA_022829125.1. Lineage (NCBI taxonomy): Eukaryota > Viridiplantae > Streptophyta > Magnoliopsida > Fabales > Fabaceae > Lathyrus > Lathyrus tuberosus. Next base: position 2,307,972 of record JALAZF010000368.1, on the reverse strand, counting down.
GCAAACCCTAATCTTGGTACCCTCAGTCTAGGAGGAAATAGCACAGTCTCCAAATCCAAATTCCTCTAAATATGATGTGCATCTTCTCCAACAAAGATAAGATATGCCATTTGGTGATGATAAAAACCCAAGAAGCTTGCCCATTGGAGCAATAAACCCAAGAATCTCAAAACCCCAATTTCTGCACTGGTTAGGAGAGAGTGATCCACTTGAGCTCTCTTGCTTGACCCTTTGAAGAACATCTTCTCCTCTTGAACTTGCCTCTGGCACCTTGACCCCATTCTAAGAACCAATGATATGCACACATGACAATGCAAAATGAGATGAAACATAAGCCAGTTAGTACTAAAGTAAGGAGGGCAAATTTTGGGGTGCTACAGCTGCCCCTATTCAATCAACTTGGTCCTGAGGGTATGATAGCGATGGCTTTCAGACAATCGGGATGCACGGAGATTGAATACCAAAGAACCCGGAAATTTGCAATCCTCAAAGGAGAGGTGACTCCACTGGAGAATCAGCCATAAATGTTGTACTGTCACAACACGGACGAGTGCTAGCTATGCTAGGTATAAAGTGAAACAAACTCTCCCAGGTTATGTCATCTCTGCTGATAAAGAGAACTGACAAAGGAATCTCGAAATATGCCATCCCTGCTGATAAAGGGAACTGACGAAGGAAATCTTCAAAAGATTGTTATCCCTGCCGATAAAGAGAACTAGCAAAATAAATGCCATCCCTGCTGATAAAGAGAACTGACGAAGAAAAATCTTCAAAGGATTGTTATCTCTGTTGATAAAGAGAGCTAGCAAAACAAATGCCACCCCTGCTGATAAAGGGAACTGACGAAAGAAAATCTTCAAAAGATTGCTATCTCTGCTGATAAAGAGAACTAGCAAAACAAATGTCATCCCTGTTGATAAAGGGAATTGACGAAAGAAAATCTTCAAAAGACTGCTATCTCTGCTGATAAAGAGAACTAGCAAAATAAATGCCATCACTGTTGATAAAGGGAACTGACGAAAGAAAATCTTCAAAAGATTGCTATCTCTGCTGATAAAGAGAACTAGCAAAACAAATGCCATCCCTGCTGATAAAGGGAACTGGCGAAAGAAAATATTCAAAGGATTGCTATCTCTGCTGATAAAGAGAACTAGCAAAACAAATGCCATTCCTGCTGATAAAGGGAACTGACGAAGAAAATCTTCAAAGGATTGTTATATCTACTAATAAAGAGAACTAGCAAAATAAACGCCATCCCTGCTGATAAAGGGAACTGACGAAAGAAAATGTTTAAAAGATTGCTATCTCTGCTGATAAAGAGAACTAGCAAAATAAATGCCATCCCTGCTGATAAAGGGAACTGATGAAAGAAAATCTTCAAAAGATTGCTATCTCTGCTGATAAAGAGAACTAACAAAACAAATGCCATCCCTGCTGATAAAGGGAACTGACAAAAGAAAATATTCAACGGATTGCTATCTTTGCTGATAAAGAGAACTAGCAAAATAAATGCCATCCCTGCTGATAAAGGGAAATTGGCCAGTAAAATATGTCAAGCAAGAACTGACTACCAGGTGAGAACTGGATTCCACAAAAGAGAAGGGCCAAACAAAGGCAAACTCCCAACCGACTCAAAATCCACAGGCAAGATGGCTCCGCTGGGGAAGGAGAAGTCTAAATAAAAGACTCTGTCGGGGAGCACAAGTATGAGGAACGTGTCCCTACAGGGTCTCCTGAGTCATGCCATCTCTGCTGAGAAAGAGAACTGACAAAGAAAGTATCAAACCTGGCTTATGCTTCAAATGCAAATGTTTGAATTTTGGCGTAATACTCCATACGAAATGGAAATGCTACGCGTTTGAGGATGCAATGCGAATGCTTATGATATGCAAAAAGGGTCCCTTCAGCAAAATAAATGCCGGAGAGAAAAGATCAATTCAGCTGGGGATGACAAAAATAAATTGTCCTCTGAATCCAGGAACTCTGCTGTGAAGGATCACACTGACCGACTCTTTGGATCCACAACTTTTGTCGGGGATGAAATCCAAAGCATATACACTCTACTGGGGATTGCATACGTCCTTTACTGAATGTGACATCGAACCTGAGATTCCTCCTCTACTGGGGGAGTTGAGAATGAATGCCAATAACGGAACCGGAAGTCTGTTACTGAGGATTGCTAATAACAGATGGGCTTAGGACCTGCTGGGGGATGCCAGCCCATAATACCATCCTGCTTGGGGAAGACAGTCCATAATACCATCATGCTTGGGGATACTGCTGAACTTAGCCTGCTGATGGTGAGAATGCCCTTACTCCCGCCTTGCTGGGGATTAGAATATGACATCGTTGGTGAAAGCACGCTTCCTGACTGGATGGGGAAGATGAACACCTGGATTTTGTGGAGAATTAACGTCTTGATCCAGAGGAAATACTTCCTAAGTCTCCTGCTGGGGAAAGTCTGCTCTGCTGAGGAAAGTGCAATCTCAATGCTGGGGAGAGCAAACTGCTGGGGAAGTACAAACCTGTTGCCCTGCAAGTCAAATAACAACAAATAGAATATGCCACAACATGACTATCACCAAAAATGCCTAAGTAACTTCTATTGCTTTTCGTTATGCTCCGCAAAGCTCGAAGTTTTATATGCAATGTTTATCAAAAATATTGGACGTTTTTTTGCAAACAAAACAGTAAAAGTAAAACAAACAATGGAAAGCTCGTTGAGTGAAATGAATATTTTATTGAGAAAAGTGGCCTGTAAATAGGCATTTACAACTGGAAGCAATTCCTGGAAAGAGGTAATTGCGCAAAAACAAAAGGAAAATACATATGTCGGCAATGCAGGAACAGATATCCACCATGATTCGACTCAACTATGACCTATACGTCTTGCTTATCCACAACTGTCATGACCTTTGAAGAGACCAACTGTACTGATTCCTTTCTTTCAGAATTTCCAGGTATTGAAGGTGCTCACAGATCGAACGCAGACCATAGCCTTTCGCTTATAAATCCCTAACTTTTTCCTAGATCGCCCTTTTCGGGTTTTCAATCCATCGGGATACCCATTTTTGCCAAAGTCGCCTTTTCAGGTTTTCAACTTTGCGGGTTTACACGTTTCTTTTTTACATCTTATCCCTAATTTTTGCTCGAACCTTTTCCTTTTTATGGTTCGCCAGGATGCCCCTTTTTTTCCTGGACTTTCTTTTTATGTCCAGCGGGTCTCTTTTATGCGAAGTATTTTTTGACTACGTCTGCATTCACAGGGGATGTAAAATCTTCGCCATCCATAGTTGAAAGTAGTAAGGCTCCACCAGAGAAAACCTTTCTGACTACATACGGCCCCTCGTAGTTTAGAGTCCATTTTCCCCTGTGATCTGTCTGACGAGGAAGGATCCTTTTCAAAACCAATTCACCTGTCTGAAAACTCTGAGGACGCATTTTCTGGTCAAAGGCGTGCTTCATCCTGCTCTGATACAACCGACCATGTGTGATGGCTGCCAATCTCTTTTCTTCAATAAGGTTCAACTGATCCAATCTGGAGCGCACCCATTCAGCTTCATCAAGCTTCACATCTGCCAGAACTCTCAAAGACGGAATCTCGACCTCTAAGGGTAACACTGCTTCCATACCATATACCAATGAGAAAGGGGTTGCTCCAGTTGACGTACGCACCGAAGTACGGTAACCATGTAGGGCATAGGGTAGCATCTCATGCCAGTCTTTATATGTTACCACCATCTTCTGCACAATCTTCTTGATATTCTTATTCGCTGCCTCAACAACACCATTCATCTTTGGACGATATGGAGAAGAATTATGATGCTCGATCTTAAAACTCTGACATAGTTCCTTCATCATCTTATTGTTCAAATTCGAGCCATTATCAGTAATGATTCTCTCCGGGACCCCGTAACGACAGATGATATCCTTCTTTATAAACCGGGCTACCACTTGCTTGGTGACGTTGGCGTACGAGGCTGTCTCCACCCACTTTGTGAAATAGTCAATGGCAACCAAAATGAAACGATGCCCATTGGAAGCAGTGGGCTCAATCTTTCCAATCATATCTATGCCCCACATTGCAAAAGGCCAAGGAGATGATAACACGTTTAGAGGCGTAGGCGGTACATGTATCTTATCTGCGTAAATCTGGCATTTATGGCACTTTCGGGCGTACTTGAAACAATCAGACTCCATAGTCATCCAGTCATTTCCTGCCCTCAACAACTTTCTAGCCATGGTGTGTCCACTGGAATGAGTACCAAAAGAGCCCTCATGAACTTCCTCCATCAACAAACCTGCCTCGTGTTCATCAACACAACGTAGCAAGACCATATCGAAGTTCCTCTTATATAACACATCATCCTTGTTCAGAAAGAAGTTTCCCGCCAACCTCCTCAGAGTCTTCTTATCCTTGGTGGAGGAACCCTCTGGATACTTTTGTCTCTTCAGGAAAACCTTAATATCATGATACCACGGTTTGCCATCAGACACATCTTCAATTGTAAACACAAAAGCTGGTCTGTCCAGACGCATGATTCTAATCGAAGGTGCTTCATTCCAACGGTTCACCTTATACATGGATGCTAATGTTGCTAACGCATCGGCCATCTGATTCTCAGCTCGGGGCACATGATGAAAATCCACCCTGTCAAAGAAAGGTAACAACCTTCTGGCATAGTTGTTATAAGGCACCAAATTCGCCTGACGAGTCTCCCATTCTCCTGTAATCTGATTAACTACCAACGCGGAATCACCATAGATATCGAGGTTCTTAATTCTCAAATCAATTGCTTCTTCTAACCCCATGATGCATGCTTCATACTCCGCGTCGTTGTTGGTACACACGAATGCTAACCGGGCAGTGAAAGGTATATGAGAACCCTTTGGGGTTGTAATGCTTGCCCCAATTCCATTACCATATGAGTTGACAGCCCCATCAAAAATCATCTTCCACTGAGATCCAATCTCAGGTCCTTCATCAGGCAGAGGCTCTTCACAATCTTTCATTTTCAGAAACATAACATGCTCGTCTGGAAACTCAAACTTCATTGGCTGATAATCCTCGACCGGCTGTTCAGCAAGATATTCTGACAAAACACTTCCCTTAATGGCCTTCTGAGAAACATACTGAATATCGTACTCTGTCAAAACCATCTGCCAACAGGCTATCCTTCCAGAAAGCGTTTGCTTCTCGAACATGCACTTAATCGGATCCATCTTCGAAATCAAAAAGGTTGTGTGGTTTAACATATATTGCCTCAGGCGCTTGGCTGCCCAAGCGAGTGTACAACATGTCTTCTCCAACATAAAGTATCTTGATTTGCAATTAGTGAACTTTTTACTCAGGTAGTAAATGGCGTGCTCTTTCCTATCTGTCTCGTCGTGTTGATCGAGCACACAACCCATCGAATTCTCAAGAACCGTAAGGTACATAATCAACGGTCTCCCAGACATGGGTGGCATAAGGACTGGAGGTTCCTGCAAATACTTCTTTATCCTTTCAAATGCCTCTCGACAATTTTCATTTCACCTGACCTCTTGATCCTTTCTCAACAACTTAAAAATTGGTTCACATGTGGCTGTCAGATGAGAGATGAACCAAGCAATGTAATTCAACCTTCCCAAGAAACCACGTACCTCTTTCTTTGTCCTTGGCTCAGGCATCTCCTGTATGGCTCTTATCTTGGCAGGATCAACCTCGATACCTTTTTCACTAACAATGAATCCCAGCAATTTACCAGATCTCACCCCGAAAGTGCACTTGTTCGGATTCAATCTCAGTCTGAACTTCCTCAACCTTTCAAACAGCTTCTGGAGGTTTACCAAGTGTTCTTCCTCTATTTGTGACTTCGCAATCATGTCATCAACATAAACTTCGATCTCCTTGTGAATCATATCATGAAAGAGAGTCACCATTGCCCGCTGATAGGTTGGCCCAGCATTCTTCAATCCAAAGGGCATCACCTTGTAGCAAAATGTTCCCCACGGTGTTATGAACGTTGTTTTCTCCATGTCCTCTGGGGCCATTTTGATTTGGTTATACCCAGAGAATCCATCCATGAAGGAAAACACAGAATATTGGGCAGTATTGTCTACTAACACGTCAATGTGGGGGAGCGGGAAATCATCCTTCGGGCTCGCCCTATTCAAATCTCGGTAATCAACACACATCCTGACCTTCCCATCCTTCTTAGGTACAGGTACGATATTAGCAACCCACGGAGGATAATTTGTCACAGCAAGAAATTCGGCGTCCAACTATTTCTGAACCTCTTCCTTGATCTTGACAGCCATATCTGGTTTCGTCCTTCTCAGTTTCTGCTTGACTGGAGTACAACCCTCTTTAAGCGGCAGTCTGTGTGAAACAATGTCAGTGTCAAGCCCGGGCATGTCTTGGTAAGACCAGGCAAAGATGTCCACATACTCTCGAAGTAACTCAACCAATCTTCCCTTAACAGTGTCTTCCAAAGCAGCCCCAACCCTTACTTCTCGTTTAACATCCTCGGTTTCCAGATTAACAGTCTCAACCTCCTCCTGATAAGGTAGAATAACCCTTTCCTCCTGTTTCAGTAGCCTGGCTAATTCTTCTGGTAAGTCACAGTGTTCGTCAGCCTCTTCTTCGGCTTGATAGATAGGATTGTCGAAGTCATATCGGGCCATAGCTAAGTCATGATGGGTGGAATCTGAACAAAGGAACCTGCATGATGGATGTTTTATGTTTATTATGAGTGCAACAAATGAAAAACACATTGCCATTTTGATGTGGGTTAATGCAAAAAAAAGTAGAAACAGAAAAACAGGGATCAAAATGTTTGAATGAAAAAATGTCCTTTATTGATGATAAAAATAGCAAATAAAACATCCAAGCCCTACAAATAAGTATCACTACGTCTTGGGCAGAACGCAGGATTCAACATAACAGAAAACAAAAGTAAATTACTCCGGGCGCGTCACTTAGATGACTTTCTCGGAGGACCAGTTGCCTAAACTCTGACCAGGGGTGCAGGGACGGATCCATTCATCCATGTCACAGTCACTATCCCCTTCATCCTCAATAGCATTGACTCTGTCGAAGAAAACACCGGCACTGGTGAAACGGACTGGACCATAGAACTTGGGAGGCTCTTCAGGACGCCTAGGTGGCTTGTAACCCAGTCCATGAGTATCTTGCTTCCTTTGAACATCAATGACATTGCCCCACTTCTGAGAACCACCAGCTTCAACTATAGCGCGCGCTTCTTTGAAATAGGACATTGGAACCTCTGGTTGTCTGACAACTTCAGGTTGGGCAACCACCTCAGGCTGACTGACTGCCTTTGGGGGTTCCTCGAGAATTCTCACAGCTTCAAAGGCCTGGCACAAAGTTTCCTGTATCTCACCATCTACCTCTACATACTTGAAGGTCGATAAGTGACTCACCATGATCTCCTCCTCACCACAAACAGTCACAACGTGGTTGTCCACCATATACTTCAACTTCTGGTGCAGCGTAGAAGTTACTGCTCCAGCACCGTGGATCCAGGCTGAATATCCATTATGTAAAAGGTGGTGTTGAAAATCTCAGGACCCACCTTGATTGGCAGAACTAACTCTCCAAAAATTGACCTCTTGGAGCCATCAAAAGCACGTACCACCAAGTCACTTGGTGTACAAATTAACCCACGAGTATCCAATTTCATCAAAGCCTTCTTCGGTAACACATTCAAAGACGACCCAGTATCAACTAACACATGCGACATTAAGGAATCACGGCATTCCACTGAAATATGCAGAGCGTTGTTATGATTCCTCCCAGCCGGAGTTAGATCTAAATCGGTGAAACCCAAACCATTACCAGCATTTACATGAGCCACAACCCCTTCTAACTGATTGACGGATATTTTCTGTGGTACATAAGCCATATTCAAAACCTTCAGCAATGCATTTCGGCGTGCCTCAGAGCACAATAGTAAGGATATAATGCAAATCTTCGATGGAGTTTGGTGAAGTTGATCAACAATCTTGTAATCACTTTTTCTGATCAACCTCATAAACTCTTCTACGTCTTCTGAGAAAGTATCCCCAACCTGCTTTGTCATAGAATTATTTGCTTCCTGCCTCTGTACAGACTCATCCATCATCTGTTTACCTCTGTCTTGTCTTAAACTGCCAGCTTGATCCTCGGACGGAATAAAGACTCTACCACTCCTAGTGATAGCCCCTGCTTCAACAAGATTTTCAACCCCTGTATTCACAGCTGATGTCTCTTCCAATTCCTGCTTCTTACTATTAACAAACACCTCGGCCCCATAGTTCCATGGGATGGCCTTGGTACTCTCATACGGGACTGGTCCAGGAACAGTGGTAGTGACCGGCGCTGGTCTTGCCGGTGCTGATATAGTTATTGTCTTGAATGGAATCGTTATTATGGCAACATCAATCTCTTTGTTAATAACTTTATTCTGCTTACAACCCCTATCAAACTATAATATCCCTTCGCTGATCATTCTCTGAATACGTGCTTTCAATAAATCACAACCGCCTGGCTGCGACACGCATCCTACACAACCTTCATCACATCCGGGAAATACCCCTCCCTTCAACAGTCTTTCCTTCACCACACCCAAGGGAGTTTGAACTTCGTTCACATCTGAAATCAAACTTAAATTTTCACAGTATTTAATAATAGCATTGACTCTCGGCTCACCGTGATTCGACATCGGGTTCTGGTTTACATTTGGAACATCATTGGAGAAATTGATGGCTTTGGAATCCACCAAATCTTGAACCTTATGCTTAAAAGCTTTACAGTTCTCAATATAATGTCCGGGTGCCCCAGAATGAAACTCGCAGTGGGCGTTGGCGTCATAGCCGGGAGGTGGATTACCAGTGGGTGGAGCCAATGTTCTCTTCTGAATTAACTGTAGCTTTAACAAGTGCTGAAATAACTGAGCGTAGGGAAGAGGTGGAGTGTCAAAATACCTATCCCGCCTATTCAGAGGCTGCGATCGGCGAGGAGCCTGATTTTGTTGTTGAGACACTGCTGGTTGCTGAGGTGCTGCTGGGATGGTTACAGAAGCCACCTGCTAATTGTAGTTCTGACGAGGTCCTTCTCTACCACGATATGATGACACAGAGTTTGTATCTCCCTCCCTCTTCTTATAACCACTGGCATAAGGCTTCTTACTTCCTCCAGATGAGGTCTCATCACCGCCTGATATTTTTCCCGCCTTAATTCCGCTTTCCACCATCTCTCCCACCAAGATCAAATCAGCAAACTTTCCAGTCATACACGGTACCAGCTTTTCATAGTAATGACCCTGCAAGGTGGCCATAAACATAGTTATCATTTCTCACTCCAACATGGGAGGCTGAACCCTTGCTGCCAATTCACGCCACCTCTGGGCGTACTCCTTGAAACTCTCATTGTTCTTCTGTGACAAATTCTATAGTTGTGTTCTGTTCGGAGCCATGTCAGTGTTGTATTGATAGTGCCTGATAAATGCCCCTGCCAGATCTCTCCAACTACGCACATCTTTCCTCTCTAGTTGCATGTACCACTCCAGGGATGCCCCAGATAGGCTATCTTGGAAGCAATGCATCATCAGCTTCTCATTCTTCGCATGCGCAACCATTTTACTTGCATATGCCCTCACGTGGGTCCTTGGGCAAGTCACACCATTATATTTCTCGAAAGTGGGAGTCTGAAACTTGTGCGGAATAACAACGCCTGGAACCAGCCCCAAATCCTCTAGATTCATACCCAAAGCATCCTAATTCACATCACCCCTTAGTTGTTCCTCAATCAACCGGAACCTCTGATCATTGTCAATCTGGGGACCAGCATCCCCACCTGGCACAGAGAATGCGTCTTCCTGGAGATCATCATACTGACGGCCATGAATTGCACCGACATTGTTACATCCCCCCACTACAGTAGGAACCACAACATTTTCTCCTCCGCCCGGAGGAATCACAACACCAGCAACAGGAATACTTCCGCCCGGAGGGCCATTCTGAACATTATTACCAGTAACACCAGTATGAAGGACACCGTCCTCATCAACCCTTGCAATTAGTGGCTGAACGAGAGTCCTCAACTGCTCTTGGCCTTGAGCGACACCTTGCATTAATTCCATGAATTGGTTCATGCGAGTCCGCATCTCAGTCGTCTCATTTTGTAGCTGATCCATGAGTCTCTTCTGATTCTATCTGGTAGAATACCGATGAATGTGCTGATCTGCAATCCTGAGATTATAACAAGATAAGAATACCGGAGATAAACACCTGTTATGCAAAATGATTATGCAAAATGATTATGAATATGCAAATGCAAATGAACATGTTTGAATATCCGCAGGGCGATCCCCCCCTTGATTCCAGTTTAACAACAAGATAGAACGAAACTTCTGCTCATATATTAAGAAAACCAGAGGAAAACCAAATGTCAACAATCACAAATCCAAGATAACAAGTCTGAACACAATAATCATAGATCCCAACCAACAAGCCTGGCGGTGGTCCGAATAATGAAAGAAAATATAAAACTACGGCATGTCATCAAAGTCTACAAGTGTCAATCCCCCCCGCCCATTATGCTTCTTGCTCTAGTCTTGAATTTCCTTGAACAGCTTTCTGGTGTCGGGATGCTTCGGTCTCTGAATTAGCTCTTGAATGAGAACGTCTCTCCTATGCATAATCCCTTCCAAGTATCGGCAATGTAACTCCCCAGCGTCTTCTCCAAAAACATCATCCATGCTAGGTCCCTCATGTCTAGATCTCTTCACTTCAGCTTGGACCTTCAATTCCTCTATGGAGGCTATGGCTTTATTGAGTCGACCCTCGACTGCTTGTCTCTGGAATACCCCTGATAAGATCTCAGCGTCTTTCTTCTTGAGTTGCGACTTCAATTGATCAATCTGAGCCAGGTAATCGTCTTCCTTTCTCTTATTCTCAGCCATTGCAGTTTCTCGGTGAGCATTGAACCTGTGAATTTTTAACAAAGCCTTGTCCAATTCCTCCTTCTTAGACTCGAGAACCTTACTGATACCGTCTAGAGCTTGCTTCATCCTTTGTCTGGATGCGACCTTGTCTGTTAGCTCTTTTTCTGCCTCAGCAAGAAGCTCTGTCTTCAACTTGGCGATATGAACAGCTTCACCCCGCTCATGTTTCAACTGGTAAATATCTCTTTTTAGCTCACTGTTTTCTTCTCGCAGCTTTTCTTTTTCAGCCCACAACTTGTTAAATTTCACTATCTCAACTGTGGTAGGAGGCTCAATCAGCAAGGGGTAAGATGGTGGTTCTTTGGAGAATGGCAGAAGTTCTTCCTCTACCCTTTTTTGAATCCAATCTTCATATGCAGGAAATGTTCTGTTGTTGCTCTTCCCAAAATAAGTCTTCCCTTTCTTATGACGATCTCCCCAAGTATTTACAGCTTCTTTTAATAGTTATGGATTGATTTCCCCACTCAGATATAAAGATTCCTGGACCTCCTCGTCACTTGGTGGCTCTTTCAAGGCATACCCGAATTGCCTAATAGCAAGAATAGGGTTGTAGTTAATTCCCCCTTTCCTTCCTATTAGAGGCACATTTGGGAGACCTCCACAACTAATCATGATATCTTGGCCCAACAAGTCACGTTTAACCCAAATCAGATTTTCTGCCCTCAAGCCCATCAATCTTTTGGACCAATCCAATGTTCCTTGAGTATCTACAAATGCCCCAGATTTGAGAAGACGATCAGCAAACCATTTGTAGAAGACTGGCGCACAAAAATAAAGGGGTCCTCCCCTCCTCTTCTCGTTCTTATAGTGCACTGAATAATACAGATCCCCAAACAAAGTAGGTACCGGATTCTTCATGGTGAATATCCGGACAGCGTGCATGTCCACGAAATCCTTCATACTTGGAAACAACACAGTTCTGTAGACACACATAGCCAAGATGGCGTTGAAAACTAACCAACATCTAGCCTTAGCATACACAGTAGCCTGTTCTATCAAAAATTTCACATGAAAACCTTTACACCCTCCCTTACTGGCAATGTTATTTTTCAACAAGGATGGGTCCAAATGCAAGGCCTCGGAAACCTTTTCCAAATCAGGAAGTTCTTTAGAAGGATAGAAAGGAGCCTCTTTTTTAATGTCAACATCCAGAATGAGAGCAAATTCCTCCAACGTCGGAGCCAAAAGGTAATCAGTGAATAGGAAACAACGCAGGTGAGGGTCATAGAATTGCACCAGAGTATACAAAGGCCTATACTCATATTCAGTGATGTTACGAGCAAAATCCAGAATTCTTCCATACTCTCCTCTAAAGTCTGCCAATACCCCAGGTTCTGCCATAGACACAATCTTGTGAACAGGATCCAGAATAAGTGATGGGAACTTGTACACTGTGATGTTCTTTCTCTTCTCAGTACTCATCCTTAATAGTCTTCAAAAACCAGAATCAAAGTTAGGATGCAGCCCTGCAAATGAATAAACATGTTAGGATACAAAATGATGATGCAAATGCACACATTGGATCAAGGATGCCACACAGACTAGACAACTGCTGCACTGAACAACTGTATAATCTCAAAGGTCTGCCCAAATACCCAGAATACTAGAATAACCATAGTACCACACTGATAAATCTGCTGATCAGAAAACCGGGTATGTTGAAGGTCAAGGTTACCTGCAAACCTGTAAACACCCTGCCCTCTCACATGTGGGTACTAGAAAGCCGAGGATCCTCAATATCACAGGCTCTCAGGTCGATAAATGATGATACGTTCACCATTTCTGGTTTGGCATCATCACCAATCGAGGAGGCCTCAACTGATTCCCCTCAAAAAGAAAACATCCTATGGAAAGTCCTCAGCTTCGGCACTGAGGTCGAGAAGCAATAGTACATTCATCCCTCAGGGTACAGTACTATCGCCAAACGAGGAGTGCTTCCACCGATTCTTTTCTAAAGGACACCCTATAGCAAGTTCCCAGTATTGGGTCCTCGGATCGACATGTGCAATGGGTTTGCCATTTCTGGTCTGCCATTATCACGTCTCGGGAGGAGTGTCGTTACTGAGTTCTCGGGAATGGTCGCCAGAGTCGACAGCTTTCCAGGTTACATTCAATCATCTGCACCAATGCGCAGGATAGAACATTACCAAAGAAAACCTCGTCTGGATGTGGAGTTTTCATGTATACTATGTCTGGCTAAATGCCACACGAGTCACACTACTTGCCACGCTAATCCTACGTGTATGCTCAAGCCTGGGTATTGGGCTTATCTCTCAGAACTCCCAACCCGCCAAACAGAAGAACAGTGCAGAAGATGATAATAATATGCAATGCAAAAAATGCGGTAAAATAAAATACAACAAATAAAGCAAAACAGAAACAAAAACACCCAAAAAGAACAAAGACAAGCAAGCGCTAGGATTGACTCGCTTAGGGATGGACCAACATAGGTCAACCAGAGTCCCCAGCAGAGTCGCCAGCTGTCGCTCCCAGGATTTTCATCCAGGTACAAACGGGAGAGTGGCGCGGAAAACAGAGTCGTCAGCCGTGTAAATTTAACCCAAGAGAGGGAAAGGGAACACCGCATAAACCTGAGGAAGAGGGAAATGAATGGTCATCGCAACTATAGCCTGGGTTCGGGAGTCGGTTACGCGAGGGGAAGGTGCTAGTACCCCACGCGTCCATCGTACTCGATGGGATCCACGCTTGTTGTCTATTCTAAGGGTGAGTTATCCTAACATCTAGGGCTACACTAAAATGGGGAAGGGAGACAAAGACAGACTCGGTAGGACGTCGACGTCCTAGGCCTACGTACCCCCTTTGTGCAATGGGGAATTCAGAGTCAACGTAGTTCAGACCAAGCTCTTTTTGTGTTTTTTATGAGCGACGTTAAGTTCGCGTCCGGCAGTTAGGGTCGATGCCTGTTTGCGACTCAGACGGAAGGTAACGTGCCCTTTTTAAAAATAGCCTTTAGTTTGACAATCCCGAATGACAAAAAGGTTTGAAGTTGGTTTGTATTTTTTAGGACAGAAGTGACTTGAGTTAGTTCATAACTCAACTTGAACCAAAGTCTATGACACGGGAACGAGTGCGTCGCATGGTCGCCCCCAATGGAACGTATGCTCAACACCCTAGAAGAGAGAAGGGGGACCCCTCAATCTTCATTTCCTATGTTTAAGGCTCGTGTGCAAGGCAAGTTGACCTTATTAAGTATTTTAGGGATGTTAAGGGATGAGGAGAGGGACTCAAAAGAAAAGAAAAATACTACGGGGAGAATCTATCCTAATGTTATCATGCAAAGATGGCCCTAAGGGGAGGTTTGACAACAACCTAAACCTAAAGAAAAGAAAAGATGAGAGAAAGGAGGAGTAAGGGTGAACATGGATAACTATCCACACCCTTAAATAACTTACCTCAGCCCCTGCATAAAAGGTTAGTACAAAACAGACATACGTAAACGAAATGAGACAAATGAAACCCATATAATAGTGATTAAGTGATCTATAACAATTCAAACATGAATTAAGAAGTCAAAGACACAATCCCAAAACAATGGCACAAGTGCCTTCTCAAACAGATACTCAGGCATGATCAAGGATGTGCATACAAGTAGGCCTCAAACAAAGAGCAATCGCATAATTAGCAAAACATCTTCTAAAATCACCAAATTAATTATCAACATATCTCAACCATTGGCAAACAACATGTTAAAAACTCCTGCAAAAATTCCCCAGATAAATCATTCAAACAATTATGCAAAGTTCAGACAAGAAACATGGCTCAATACGCAAAAGAGGAGGACTAAAATGCAATATGAAATGATTTAAAAAATGAGAGAAAAATATTTTAATGCAATTCCATGTGTTAGTGAAACAATACAAAAAGAAAGAGTTCAAAATGCTTTATGGATGATGAGAGATAAAATAAACAAGTCATGGTATGCATGATATGAATAATTCAAAAATAAAATAAACAAATAATTATTTCAGACGCCAAAAATAAAATAAAATAATAAAATAAAATTTGGGAAAATTTTATAAAATTATAAATATGCTACATGATTTTTCTGGGAATTTTTAATGCAATTATCTATTTTTAAAAATTAAAAATGAATTAATGCAAATTAAATAAAATAAAAATATGAAAATGCGCAAAGGGGTGTGGAAAGTAACATAACACGTTGAAAAATTGAAATGGGCTGAAAGGGGGTGTGTAAATAGCAAGCCCAAACAACAAAACCCATCAGAAAATAAAATAAAACAAAAAAAACGCTCACGTGGGCTGCAGTCCACCACGTTGACTTCCTACTCACCTTAGGATCAATCCTGCGCTTATCATTAAGTCAACACAATCTCAAAGTCATCAAAATCAAAAGTCAAGATTAAAAGTCCACAGCAACAATGGTGCACGCGCATACAACAAACCCATCAGCATACCATGTGCAGCCACGTGATAGGCACATGGCTATTTTAATGTGTTGTCAAAAGGATATCCACAAGATCAATCACGCGCATGGTAATCAGTCAAATAATCCAATAGTATGCAAGATGAGTGGTCATGATTTGGTGGTACATGATAACTACCATAGGGTAATAAACACACGAACATTAAAATAAAAACTCAAAAAATAAAAACGTGGCAGCATGATGGCCACACGATGAAATGAATCAATGGCCATAACTTCGTCTCCTACCTCCAGCACCTTCACCGGCCGGAACCTGGACCAGCCACCGGAGCTAGGGTTCCGGCCACCTTCTCCGACCACCTGCAATGAAAAACTCACCAGAAAACGCAAACCAATACACTTTCTTGACCATAATTTCATGAGGATTACAAATACGCCATCAAAAATCACAAACCATCAACACAATGAAAAACGCAGAGAACAAGCTAGGGTTCAAAAACTTTAAACACGCGATACAACCAAACCATGCGTCCAAACACAAAATAAAGTATACCAGGATGATCAGAAACAATCACAGATTATTATGGGCATCAAAAAGAGGAGTTTTAGGAACATGCAAATTGCACTAACCTAGGTTTATGCAGACTGTATCCCTTGCTATTAGCTTCAAGTGATGGATGATTTGTACTCTATGGTTCCCAAGGATGAAGACTGTGAAAGAATTTTGTGAAAAGCCCTTGTGGATTGAGAGATTCAATGAAGAAAAGTTTTAGGGTTCAAGCTTTGGTTCTCCTCAAAATCACGTGTATCCTCCCTAACCCTAGCATGAGTTAGCTTAAATAGACTAGGTTAATCCACTGATCAGCATTTGGACCTTGGTAATTCTTTGTTTAATGAGTTTTGGGTGATTTTGGAAAATTCCATTATGTGAAATACACCCTCCTCCATGCATGTATATCCAAATATTTCATTATGGATCACTTAAGTTTCAATTTCTAATCACACCTGAATTTGATTTGGGCCTTGAGATGTATTGGTTCATGAGTTTTCAATAATTTGGCAATTTTGCACCATGTGAAATAAGTAATGAATAAGCCATGAAATTTCTTGGTTCAAAGGCCCAAAATGATCCTTAAGGAGTGTTCTTTGATGTTAGAATGTGACATGAAGCAATGGAATCAATTATAGGTCACCATGTCCCAAAATGCAAAAGTTGTGAAAATGGAACCCTAAAAACCACTTTGCCTTCTTTTGGTCATAACTTGAGTTTCACAAATGATATGGGGACCCACTAGTACTTGTTGGAAAGGGGAGAAAAAGATCTTCAACTTTCATGTTTGAGGAAAATTCATTTGAAGCCTTCTTGATGGTGAAAAGTCAAGTTGAATGTAGTGTAAGGACTTGTCCAAAAAGGAGACTTTCAAATTATAGGTCATTTCCATATTTAGCAACTTTTGTACCAACCCTTGATTCTTGATGAATGGTATGAAATTTGACTCTTGAAGACCATATGAGGATGTGAGACCTTGAAAACCTTGGAGAGAACCTCAAAATTCCACAGTTGACTTCCCCTCTCACAGTTGACTTTTACCCAATTCACCTGATTCCCAATCCATTGGCCAATTGAACTTCTCCTGAACCAAACTGATGGACAATATTCCATTCCTAGATACTCAGGGACCCAAGGAATACCATGGAATCAAGTCTTGCCCAAGAAATCAGAAATAAACTGACTTTATAGCAAACCCTAATCTTGGTACCCTCAGTCTAGGAGGAAATAGCACAGTCTCCAAATCCAAATTCCTCTGAATATGATGTGCATCTTCTCCAACAAAGATAAGATATGCCATTTGGTGATGATAAAAACCCAGGAAACTTGCCCATTGGAGCAATAAACCCAAGAATCTCCAAACCCCAATTTCTGCACTGGTTAGGAGAGAGTGACCCACTTGAACTCTCTTGCTTGACCCTTTGAAGAACATCTTCTCCTCTTGAAATTGCCTCTGGAACCTTGACCCCATGCTAAGAACCAATGATATGCACACATGATAATGCAAAATGAGATGAAACATAAGCCAGTTAGTACTAAAGTAAGGAGGGCAAATTTTGGGGTGCTACATTATGCCAACGTCACTAAGCAAGTGGTAGCTCGTTTCTTGAAACGGGATATCATTTGTCGCTATGTAGTGCCTGAGAGAATCATTACTGATAATGGTTCTAATCTGAACAACAAAATGATGGCTGAGTTGTGCCGGGACTTCAAAATTGAGCATCACAATTCTTCTTCGTATCGCCCGAAGATGAATGACGCTGTTGAGGCGGCCGAGAAGAATATTAAGAAGATTGTGCAGAAAATGGTTGTCACATATAAAGATTGGCATGAGATGTTACCGTTTTCTTTGCATGGGTACCGAACGTCAGTACGCACGTCCACTGGGGCAACACCATTCTCACTTGTATACGGTATGGAGGCAGTACTATCTGTTGAAGTTGAAATTCCATCCCTCAGAGTCATGATGGATGTCAAGTTAGACGAAGCTGAGTGGGTTCGCGCCAGGATTAATCAGTTGAGCCTTATTGAAGAGAAACGACTGGCAGCTGTATGTCACAGGCAATTATACCAGCGGAGGATGAAGCAGTCATTTGACCAAAAGGTGTGTCCTCGGGTTTACAAAGTGGGAGATGTGGTACTCAAAAGGATCTTTCCTCCTAGTACAGATCATAGGGGCAAATGGACTCCCAACTATGAAGGTCCATTCGTGGTTAAGAAGGTCTTCTCGGGCGAAGCCTTGTTACTTACAACCATGGACGGCGAAGACTTTTCATCCCCTGTCAACTCAGATGTAGTCAAAACATACTTCGCATAAATAGAACCGCTGGACAGGAAAAAAAGAAAAAAGTCCAGGCAAAAAAGGGCATCCCAGCGAACCACAAAAACAGAATAAAAATGTTCGGGTAAAAATTAGGGATACATAATAAAAAATTGTACACCCGGTGAGTTGAAAATCCGCAAGGACAACTCAGGCAAAAAAGGGTATCCCGGTGGATTGAAAACCCGAAAGGACGGTCCACGCAAAAGAGGGATTTAAGCGAACGACTAGGGTATGAGTTATCTGTACTCCATCACCGTTTCAACAACTGGCATTCCAAAGGGTAGGAATCAGTCTAATCATTCCTCAGAAGGCAAGGTCGGGGAGTTTTGAAGACATACGGGCCATAGCAGAATTGAAACTCAGTGGAATGCCGTTTTCACATTGCCATTAGGATAGTTTCCTTTCTCAATTTTCAGCGATCACCTCTTTCCAGGGATTGCTTCCTAATGTAATTGCCTATTCTGGGTTTTCCTTCAATAAATTGAATTTTAGTAAAAAGCTGCTTATTTTGTTTTACTGCTTTGTTTGCAAAAACGTCCGAATTTTTGATAAAACGTTGCATTTGAAAACATGGTGGCTTTACAATAACATGCACAGAAAAACATTTAAAATTACTTTGAATGTTGAACAATCCTGGATGGTGGAATCGAACCACGCGATATTCTGGGGCATGTGTGTGTATGCTTTTGTTGCAGGTAACAGATCCGGGTGACTTCAAGCCCAAGATAAGTAATCACTTATCCCCATGCAGAAGACTGGAGTAATCATGATCAGGGAAGGCTTCACATGTCACCCTTTTGTCACAACGTTTACTAATTGAGTCCATCATTCGGTCAGCGGTCGGTCATGACGTTTCGATATTGGTAAATGGAGTTCAATTGGATAGTGTTGTATCTTATTAAGTCAATTCTCTCATTCAGTACTTCCAACAGTTACAAGCTTTTCTGTGTCGATAACGGTTGCGAATCCCCAGTAGAGTTGCTTTGCAGACATCGAAGTTGATGGTTAATCCCCAGTGAAGTCGTCAGGAGTTTGAAGATGCTTAATCTCCTGTAAAATCCTCTTATGACATTTCTTCAGGTAAGTCTGGTATCATGGAGCAGGAAGCAAGTTGTTGACCCTCTCAAACATGGGGCATATTGAATTTCACCGGCAGAAGATGTTCCAGATCTATTATCCCCAGTAGAGTTTGAGGACACTTGGTCTTCTGTAAAACCTCTCAAGAGACGTTCCCCAGCATGAGACGCGTTGAAGCATTTCTCCCCAGCAGAGTTTGTTATAAACTCATTATCCCCAACGGAGTCATCAAACGAAAAGTTCGCATAACATGGGGCATTGTGATACTTATCCTAAACTCGGCAGTCTTATTCCTCAGTAGATTACCGTGGAATTGCCTTGGGTTTCCCCAGAAGATCTCTAAGAACTCTCTCCCAGCATGTTGCAACGGGATGTCTTCTAACCGGATTTGCATATCCCCGGCAGGGTAGCCCTGATCCCCCAGAAAGATCGTATCTCTGGTAATGGTATCCCCACAGAGTTCAGTATTGAATCTTGTCAATAATACTCCCCAGCTGAGTTGTTGTTTTTCTCCTTGCAAGAGACTTATTGATCAACAAAATTTATTCCTCAGCAAGGTGATAGTACATGCTTTCCCCAGCCGAATAGCAGGTTGATTCTCTCCGCAAAGGATCTCAGGTTTGGTAGATCCTCAAGCAGGGTTTTAATGTTCTTCCCTAGCAGGACGTCATTCAAAAGGATTCTCATCCCCAGCAGAGTTACTGTGACCAGAATTCATCCCCAAGCAGATGAAGTAATTCCTGGCAGAATCATCAATCCCCTAAATTTCCAAAGTCCAATTTATTTTTGGCAAACTTGACAATTCGAAGTAGACGGATTGTTCATTCATTCTCCAGCAGAGATATCATCCTTTCAGGAGTCTCTGAAGTCAAATCATTGATCTTTGTTCCTCAGCAGAGTCGGCAGAGATGTTTGACACGGATGCAGAGAGTAATCCAGTATTTGAGTGTTTAAAGTCCAACCGTAGATTGGCAAAAGGTCCATCCAAGGGTGGCAAATTCTCAAAGTCCAACCGTAGATTGACAAAAGGTCCATCCAAGGGTGGCAAATTCTTAAAGTCCAATCGTAGATTGGCAAAAGGTCCATCCAAGGGTGGCAAATTCTTAAAGTCCAACCGTAGAATGGCAAAAGGTCCATCCAAGGGTGGCAAATTCTTAAAGTCCAACCATAGATTGGCAAAAGGTCCATCCAAGGGTGGCAAATTCTTAAAGTCCAACCGTAGATTGGCAAAAGGTCCATCCAAGGGTGGCAAATTCTTAAAGTCCAACCGTAGATTGGCAAAAGGTTCATCCAACGGTGGCAAATTCTTAAAGTCCAACCGTAGATTGGCAAAAGGTTCATCAAAGGGTGGCAAATTCTTAAAGTCCAACCGTAGATTGGCAAAAGGTTCATCCAATGGTGGACCATTTCTATTTGCGCCCCCTTTGCTGAGCCCAATGGATATTTTGACTGAAGAATAACTTCCTTTACACCCCCACTCCATTTTCCTCTTATTTTTATTTTATTTTCTAGGTTGTTTTGATTTAGTTTTTTAAAAAATAGTAAATGACATCTAAAAATTCCAAATAAATTCATGAATCATCTTTATAGTATTATAAAAAATTTTCAAATTTTATTTTTTAATTTTCTATTTTTTTTTTCCTCTGAATTAATTGTTGCTTGATTTTCTTTTTGAAGTGGTTCATTTGTGCACACCTTGCATTGCTGATTTTGTTTCTCATCATTGGTACATAGTTTGATCCCCATTCTTTTTGCATATTTCAGAGGACACTTTGAAGAATTTAAAAACATTTTTGTCCTATTTTTAAAATCATCTTTGCATCCTCTTTGAGCTATTTCTTTGTACATGATCATGTGAAACCTATAAGTGACTATTGCTTGATTGTTTGAGGTCCTTTCTTTCTGAATTTTTGTATGATTTTTTGGTATGACATTTACTTCTGGTTAAGGTCTCTTGAGACCTAATTTGGTGATTTTTGAATTGTGTTTGGTATTTGTTTGATGACTCTTATTTAATGTCCCTTTTCATGAACTTCTTTGGTCATGTTTGTTTACTTGCTTGATAAGGCACTTGTGCCATTGTATGAGATCACTCTTCTTGACTTCTTGAGCCATGTTTAGATCATTATAGGTCTGTTGATTGAAATTATAGGTCATTGGTTTGAAGTTGATGTTTTTTTGTGTACATGTTCAATACTTGTTTTACATACTTCCTTTTGACCTATTTCCTCTTTCTTTTGCATCTAAGTGCCAACTTGAATTGTAATTGGTTTGTTTATGCCATGTCATACTATTCATTTGCATTTCATATGATGTATGCCTCGGACTTTAAAGTGTTACATTCATTCCACATGCCATTTATGTTTCACTTTGCATACTTGAACATGCTTCATCCAAAGGTATGTTTCTTTTTCTTCTAGCTTCTAAATGACTTGCAATTTCTTTAATGTGTTTGGTTTGAGCATTTCATTTTCATCCTAATATGAGCTATTACTTCTGACTTTGGTACTTGAGTTTCATCTTGAATTTTTTTAGGTTTGACTTATGCCATGAATGTTTTCTTTCCATGTTAAATTCATGTTTATATCTTCTCACTTCTTCTCCTAATCCCTCTTAATGTTTGGATACTTGATTGCTTGTCTCATATGACATTTGTGTATCATGTTTAGGTCATCCACATTCTGACTTTGACATTACTTTAAGATCAACTTAACTTTCATCTTGGAAGTAAGTTGCTTCTTTTGCTCTTCTTCTTCTTTCTTTTAGAAGTAGGTTTCTTAAACCACATTAACCATAGGATCACTATGTATGATAACATTAAGGTTGAGTCTTAGTCTTCCTCATTAGATTTTCACCTTTGATCTGTTTTTGAGTCTTTCTTCTCTCATCTCAAAACAATGAGTAAAAAATACTTAATAAAGGCATAACTAATATTGTATTTGAGCCTTTCATGTAAGAATGAGATAGTGAGGGATCTTCTCTCATTTTCTTAGAATGTTTAGCATACGTCCCGTCTGGGGACGATGTGCGAGGCATTCAATCTCACATGAAGGACTTAAATACAATGTGAGTTACTAAACACCAATAATCAAAACTATTCTTGCTTAAAAGACAAAAACAAACAATAACGTCTTTCCTTCGGGAACTCTTTTCTCATCTCACTTATTCTCAATGTACGAACGTGCTCCTCCTCGTTCTCTTACAAGATGGTAACGCACTCGGACCAGCGAGCCTGCAACACCTGAGCTAGAACGTTAGCCGTTCCCTAAAAAACACAAACAATCCATCCCTAGTGAGGGGAACTACGTCGCTCTGATTCTCATGTTCCCAATGAGATACATAGGCAGTGGGGTAGGGCCCATTCGAGCACTTCTTTTATTTTCCCTACATTTGTTTCTCTTCCTCTCTCCTTTCTTTTTCCAGTTCTCTAGCTAGCAGTTCCTTTTCCAGTATCCTTTCCTTTCACCCTTTGATCGAGACAAGCAAGCGTGGATCCCATCGGGTACGATGGACGCGAGGGGGTGCTAATACCTTCCTCTCGCGTAACCGACTCCCGAACCCGGTTCTCTTGGTCGCAAGACCATGCTTTTCCTTCCCTTCAGGTTTATGCGGTGTTCCCTTTCCATCTCTTGGGATAAATACACTTTGCTGACGACTCTGTTCGGTGCTCCTTTCGCGTTTGTACTTGGATGAAAATCCCGGGAGCGACAGTACGCTTAACGCTGGAGAGAACTAGCTGCTCAAGTGGAGCCACCTTTGGCTGAAAAAGAATTGACTGGTTTGTTCATGGACACTCTTCAGCCACTCTTTTGGGAAAAGATGATAGGCAGTGTATCATCTGGCTTTGCTGACCTAGTCACTATTGGAGAAAGACTAGAAGAGGGTATCAAGAAAGGAAAGATTGCCAATGCTGAAGCCTTTAATGGTGCTAAAAAGTATACTGGGAATTTTCAAAAGAAAAAGGGTGGTGATACCCATGTTGTTTCAGTTGAGGGGAAACCTCTTCGCAGACAACAACAATATGTAGCTCCAGTTGCTCCTGTTATCAATAATCAACCAGTTCAAGCTCCTCGTCAAGCTGTTAGACAAAATCAGAATCGCAATAGGATTAACTTTGATCCTATCCCGATGTCCTACACTGAGCTGTATCCATGTCTTGTAAAGAAAGGTTTGATTAAAACGAGGGATCTACCTCCTCCTCCAAATCCTCTCCCAGCCGGCTATAGGGTTGATCTTCATTGTGAGTTCCATGAAGGTGGGGCAGACCATAACTTGAAAGGTTGCTATGCATTGAAAGCTAGAGTACAAGAATTGGTGAAAGCAAATATTTTGACTTTTCTTGATGATAATCCCAATGTTGTCAACAATCCTTTGCCAGAGCATGCCAAGTGAAATTTGAGTCAGTTCAGACGGATCATCTCCTAAAGCCAGTGCTTCAGACAGGACAGCTCATCCTTGTTGTTGATTAGTCACTAGGCCTTGTTTCTTTCTGTTTGTATTTTTCTTTGGTTGTATTGTTTGTTTGCTTTCGAACTTTATTTGTACTTTCATGGTAATTTCAATGAAATGAGCAATGCAATGTTTTGATTCAAATTCATTTATATCCACTGTGTGCATCTTTATGCTTTCTTTTTCACAAAATAAAAATATATCTCCTATTCACTTTCTTTATCAAGCTTTTGTTTATGCAAAGATTGGAGGGAGGATGATGAAAACGAAATACCTAAAATTGTTGGATTGTATGCTTTCAATTAAAACTTGGCTGGTGATGTACAAGCATTGTTTCAACTCCCAAACATTGGAGAAATAAGGAAGTTAATCCCTTGTTAACCCTTTTGAGCCTAGAAGTTGGAGTTTCTTTCTGTACGAAAAAACCTGCAATCTTAACCTGGGGATGGGTAGTTCTCAGTTAATTTGACTGTGTATTTAAACACAAGAGAATTATTGCAATCACAAGCTTTCCTTCGCACACATCAAATAATTTTCGAAGATGTCTTTCAAATCAAAAGCCAATGATGGTTCACCGTAATCATTAAGCCAGGCAATCACTATCTTTCATAAAAAAATGGGAAAAAAATCAAATGAAAAGCCCGCTAAGTCAAAACCTATGAAGGAGACTTAGGCAAAAATTGGGGCATCCCGCTGACTGTAAGCTCAAATGACACAGTTCAGGCAAAAGTTAGGGATAACAAAAGAAAAATCAAGAGGTTACCAAAATCCTCAAAGACAAAATGCTTTGATTGAGGTCGTCATCAAAAAAACAACAAAATGTTGTAAGAGAGTGATTGCCATCTCAAAAATCCTCTTGAGCCATCATCATTGCAATTCAAAAATCGCTTGGAACCTGAATGCATAGTTTGAATTAACTGAGCATAGGACTGGAGATCATCATGAAGAATGGGTTGGGTACAACTAAACTTTGAGCATATATCCTTTGTTTCAAAAACCGTGAACCAGACCACATTATAACCTTCAAAAGACCTAATTGAAGCCATGTTTCTTTTGAAAGCATACTACAGCAAGGTTGCGTAAATTGACTCCTAAGTTTGTTGCCAATCATTTGCTTTGATGTCTTACTTTTGCTTTCTCTTTCATTTTGATTGTCTAAACCGCCGTGTTTTGACAAGTGATTCATTTGCTTTACATCAATAATATCATTCCAAAAATGATTTTTTGATTTCAAAAATTGCATGAGCTTTGCATTAAAATTACCATGTTTGAATGATTTTATTTGCAGACAAACTTTCCTCATCAAGAAATTTCAAACAATTGAGAAACTTGGTCAGTGATCTTATCAGGGGCACATTGCTTCCAGATCCTATTGTGAATCAATTCAAGATTTATTGCTCAGTGTAAGTTATTCTCATATTTGGTTATCCAGAAGATCTCTTTCAAGATCCATACTGAATTTAGCCTTCTCAACAGTCATTTCAATAACTGAAGCCATGATCAGTTCATCCCCAACAATAGTCAAGCTGAAGCCATGATCAGTTTATCCTCAGCATTTATTCCAAGAATTGAAGCCGTGATCAGTTCATTTTTCCCCTGCAGCAGTCAAACTGAAGCTATGATCAATTTATTTTCATCAGTCAATCAATCTGGGGAAATCTTCTTCAAGAATCCTCAAGATGTCTTTCTTCAAAAGACTATCAGCCTGATACAATTCATAAGTGTGACAGAGATGTGTTCAACATTTTCTCTCCAAGCAGAGTGGGCAGTGTTTCCTGTGTTGAGGAATCAGAGTTCCATTCTTCCCTCACAAATGAGTCTATCTCAGTTGTCCCAATCATTTGCCTTACATACATAAATCATTCATCTATCATACATATAAATATTCTCATAGCTCGAAGTATGCTTCGCGCTCATACGCATTTCCTAAGGTCCTGTTGCTTTCAACATCTTACCTTGTGATCAAAGTCCAACTTACTTGGCGCCTACCAAAACTTTTACCTGCCTTGTCATTCAGTGCCATTCCTGAATGTTGTCGTTTACCTATCTTGTTTATTTTCCAGTGCCATTCATGGATGTTTTCGTTTCTCTATGCATCTTATCCTGTTGCTAGATGTTTGTTTTCTTTCATTCCAGTGCTATTCCTGGAAGTCTTTTCTCTCTTCTGTAATCCCCATCATATTTGCTTGGATATCTTTCAATTCCATTCCTGAAAGTTTTATCTGTTCATTCAGTGCCATTCCTGAATGAGTTTTCCCTTTTGCATTCAGTGTCATTCCTGGATGTCTTTCTCATAACCATTCAGTGTCATTCCTGAATGTAGTGATTTACCTTTACCTTTCAGTGTCATTCCTGAAAGTCTCTGCTTACTTTATTCAATACCATTCTTGGATATCTCTTCCTCAACAGAGTCCAATGATATTCTTGGATATCTTTGATGTTTACCCTCTTTTATCCAATACTATTCTTGGATATATTTTCCCTAGCCAAGTCTAATGCTATTCTTGGATATCTCTGATGTTTACCCTTGTCATCCAATGCCATTCTTGGATGTCCCCGGTGAAGTTTTCAAATGGAATTTTGTTTACATCCAATGTTATTCTTGGATGACTCTGATGTTTACTGTTGCCTCATTCAACGCCATTCTTGAATGTTGTAGTTTCTTTCATCCAATGATATTCTTGGATATCTTATCCCCAATAGAGTATTTTCTTGGATGACGCTGTTATTTTTACCAGAAACTTTCTTGTTGCCAAGTCCAATGCCATTCTTGGACATCTTTTGACATACCTTTTATCTCGTTCGTAGTTTCTATCCAATGCCATTCTTGGATGTCACTACCCATCTTCCAGGGTCTTGTCCCTTTGTTTCCAACTATTGATGGATACTTCTTGTCACATTGACAGATCTCCAGAAATAGCTTGCGTCCCCCGGCGTGTCTTTTCACGTCATCTCTCTCAATGTACCGTAGATCTCTTGTTTTAAGTTTCCCCACAATTTGTTTCATCCTTTGCATTCAAATCATCTTATGGCATCTTAGGGCTAAAAAATATAGCTTTTTGTATTTAAGTATCTTCATATCTCCCGATATAAGAAACTTAAATAGGGGCAGCTGTAAGACCCTAATTTTTCACCCCTAAGATTCCACATATCATTCACATTTTCATATGCATCTTTACCACAAACAAGATCACACATTGGTTCCCTCGTCCCTCTCATCTTTGGGTTTATGCCTTGCAGGGTTTACTGATCATCTGTGTGTTTCTTATTCACTTTATTGCTTTATTTGTTTATATTTTACTAACCTTAACCAAAATCCAAAAATATTTTTGTTTTCTTTCACTAACATTTTCAGGGGAAGAACAAGTCAAAAATGCCAAAATAACAGTCCCACGGCTCGAATGAATTTTATCTGAGAAAAGTCAAAGTTGATCCGCAATCATGTCAAATTTATCTGGTCAAGGATTCCCCTAAGTTTTAATTGATTATTATTCAAGAGACTCCAAGGTTCATGTGTTTATTTCCATGCCTTCTTTGACAAGCAAAAGAATCGAGCCGAACCACAGCAGTGCATTCAAAAGAAGTATTTTTCAAAATTTTGCACTAAGTAACCGGTTATCATATAGTCTGTAACCGGTTACCCTCGTGGAAATTTAAAAAATTCAACAAATTCAAATTCAGTAATTTTCACACCAATTCTCATCATTTTGATCATATTTGGGATATTCTAGACCATCTCAATTTTACTTCCATACATCATCATAATTAATTCCTACCATGCACCTTCACTAATCACCACTCTTTTATGAATTTCCCTCCAAATTCAAATTCCAAGCCTAATTTTGATCTTCCAAACCAAATTCCAAACCACCAAATTCCCAAGCCTAAACTCTTTAAATAGAGCCCTCATTTCATTCATTTCACAAGCTTTTGATAGCCAAAAAACCTCTTACAAATTCTCTTCCCAACCACAAATTTCACTAAAGCTCACTTTTCTTCTTTTGAAAGTTAACAAGAATTCACATTGAATCTTGTTCAACTTTGAGCTAAACCTTCATACAAACTTGTTTTCTTCATCAATTCTCATAGATCAAGGCTTTGGTGTTTGGATCTTGAAGCAATTTGAAGGAATTTTCAGATTTGAAGTGGTAATTCATCTTTCACCATTGTTGAAGCTTCGTCTTCATCTTCCATAATGTAGATCTTTGGAGATCTTTGTTACTTGATCCTTTGGATCTTGTAATTTTGTTTAATTGTTGGTTTTTGCTGTTATTTTACTTTAAGTTTTGGGCAATTTCAGTTCCATGATCACAAGGTGTTTGTAAAAAGTTTTGAAAGTGGATCATGCAGAATTTTGCACATTTTTCTGCATTCTGGTGCAGAGTAACCAGTTAGAAGATATGCAGTAACTGGTTACTATGTGTTAATTTAAAAAAAAATGCGCTTATTTTGAACTAAATAACCGGTTAGTAGATATGCAGCAACCGGTTACTTCGAAACAGAATGCACATTTTGGCTTGTTTTTGGGACTGTTTTGGTTCCTTTTCCATTTTCTTCCCTTTTCTTTTGTTCTTAGTCTTAGATCACATAATTGTGTGGTTTAATTTGGCTTTAGCTTCATCTATTTCCCTTTTCTTTTGATCGATGAAAGTCTTATGGATCATAGAATTCCGTTGTTGAATTTTGATCAAGACTAGATCGCTACCTTCTTTTTTTTTCGTGCGGTATTGCTTTTGGATGATGATCTACATATCGTTCATCTAGCATGCATTAGCACAAAGAGCTATTGACCGGCCTCATTTTAGGGTAATTACTCCGTAAATTACTCGGCGATTGCTTAACATAGCGCAACGTATCTCCCTTATCGGAAAACAATAAAAAATTATTGATTATTTGTCTTTTGGTTCAACACTTATGAGACTTGTTGTTAGGAGGCTTTGGTCTTATCAATCCTCTAATGAGTTCTCATTAATCTTGACCTAAGTGAAATTATTCAATTATTATTGATCACTTACTCTAACAACTAACAACTAATCACTAACTTCTAACTTTTACTTTTATGCTTCCTTCTTGCTCCCTATCTCTCTTTTACTTTTATGCTCCATTATTATCATTTCATATCATGTTTATGCTTCTGCAATTTTTCCATTGTCCGTTGGACATATGTTTATGCTTCCGCAATTTTTCTTTTGTCCGTTGGACACATGTTTATGCTTCCGCAATTTTTCCTTTGTCCGTTGGACACATGTTTATGCTTATGCCTTTTTCTCTTTGTCCACTTGGACCAAAAACATTAATAAAGGCCAAAACCTCTAAAAAATGTGTGCTTCTAATCTTGGACTATGGTTACTATCCTTTGCAATGGACATGGAGTTTTGTACCTAGACCTTGGATTTCAATGCTATTCTTGGATCCTTGGACTTAGAACTAGGGCTATTTCCCTTTGCTTTGGAATTATGGTTCGAAGACTTTGGACTTAAATATTATTCTTGGATCCTTGGACTTAGAACTAGGACCTTTTCCCTTTGCTTTAGAATTATGGTTCGAAGACTTTGAAAACTTGTGTTTTTGCTTGGTTTATGGTGAAGACAACTACATTGGTGGTTAGGTATTTCTTATCCTTAGCTTTTACTTTATGCTTTAGGATAGTCACTTCTTCTTCTCCCCATTCTTCAATTTTCAAAACTCTCTCCCTTTTTCAAAACTTTCTTGATTTCAAACTATCACCTCTTTCATAATCAAACCTTGACTTTGTCAAGTGATTTTACTTTTTTTTTCTTTTCATTTCTTAACAAATGCTAAACTACATAAGCATATTGACACCTTTTTCAAAAGACTTTAAATAACATCAAACTCATCCAACCTCTTTTTTTTTTTGCCCTCGTGCACTTTCTCTTTTAATACTTTTTCATAAGTTTAGACATGATTCATTTCTTTAAGCGGAATTATTCGCTTGGAAATGACGACTTGTTTTTACATTTAAAAACAACCAAAACAAACAAATTCATTATTTGTACCACTAACTATGAGATTTTGATCCTACATTGCACATCGTGGGTACATAGGCATGAGACAACAAGTCTCTCCAAACACAAAAATACTAAAAACAATTTCTTTTCTCATCTCCTCAATCTCTTTTCAAGCAAACTTTTTTCAGACCAAAAAGCGTAGATATTTCAAAGAGTTCCTATAGAGTACTATAGACGTTTTGGGTTCTAACACCTTCCCTTAACGTAACCAACCCCCTTACCCAGTCTCTGTTCACTTGTTCTTGTTTTAGAGCTTGTGTAGGTTTTCTTCGCTCTTTTTCCTTTCCATTTTTTGGATAAAATAAAAATACGGTGGCGACTCTTTCTTTTCGAGTTAAGTTAATCAATAGCTTATCGTCTTCATCCTCTTCCCCTTCAATAGGCTCCTCTTAG
The DNA here is from genome assembly GCA_022829125.1 of Lathyrus tuberosus. Lineage (NCBI taxonomy): Eukaryota > Viridiplantae > Streptophyta > Magnoliopsida > Fabales > Fabaceae > Lathyrus > Lathyrus tuberosus. The sequence continues at coordinate 2,277,758 of JALAZF010000368.1, read as the reverse complement.
ACCAGACCTTAAGAACCTCTCCTAGCTAGGTCTATCTTTTGATTGTTTTGAACTGGTTAGGATTAAGATCAACCTATGCTTCAAATTTTGAAACTATTTTGTGTTGTACTGTGTTGATGTCTTCATCTTATTGTTAATCTTGAAAATGCTTTGATTGATCTCTAAAGACGTTTATCACTGAATTGTTCTTTATCATAATTAATCTTAATTTTGCTTTAAAAAGCTCAAATGCTCTAAACTTTTTGATGATGTCAAAATGGGGGAGAAAATAGAAATATGATTTTGAATAAAAGATTAAGAAAGAAAGAATGTAAACTAAAACAATGAATCATATAAAATGCGTTTCTACTAACGTTTGTTGTTTGATGTTTAACCGAGGAACTCTAAACAAGTTCACTTTGCATTCTCAGAACAGGTTAAGAAAAGAAGAACTTTGTTAAAAGTTCTTATGAACTGGTTGATTATATGATCAAAGTTGTACACTTCGTGAACAGGTGTTCAAAATCAGATCTACCCAGTACTGTTCAGAAGTTGAGAACTTTCTGAAAGTCAAATTTTATCGTGATCTCTGTCTCACTTAGTTCAGAAGCTGTGAGCTGTCTGAAAATATGAGATTCAGAACATAAGAATCAGAAGAAGGAAAGCTCTGAAGGTAGTCAAGACAAAGTCCACATCTCAAGATTCTTATTCAAAAAAACTGTGCAAATTAGAAGTCAAGAACTGTCTGAAGATCTGGATTGAAGATCCAAGAAGAAGTAGTTCTGATGTTTACCAAGAACCAATTAAAAAGAAAATGATTTGGTAACAGACTAAATCAAAAATTGGTAATCAGACTCAGTATATAAGGATTGGTATCAGACTCAGTCTGAAGTAATATTAATCAGAGCTAAGTTGTGTAATGTCTTCTATACCTTCAGTGGTATCAATTTTAGCACACTAAGGAAATACCCTTCAAGTGGTATGAGAAAAATACCTCAGTTGGTATTAGACTCAACATACTCTGGTATCTAACTCAGTACACATTTTGAGTATCAAATCACATGTGTACCAGATTCAGAATCAAGCGTTGATTGATCACTAAATTAACCTTCTATTGGTATCTGATCAAAAATCAAGCTTTGATGAACCACTGAGTTGTGATAGTAATAAGGTTCTGAGATGAAGGCATGTGTTCATAGTCAAACTCTGAAGAAGTCATAATCTTTATTGGTGATTATAAATTTAATATTTCTGAACTACGTTCTGAAGATCCCAATATCTGACTTATGGAAATTAGGGGGAGACTACCCAAAAGATTCAAATGTTAAATCCTAAAATCTTCACAAAGTCTGAAACTCAGGGGGAGTTTCTTAAGACAGTGTTTGTTTCTGATAACTAGCGAGGCTATGTTATTAGATAAGAACTGATCTGCTCCTGTGCTTAAGTGATTCTACTGAAAAGTAGAAAATGCTTCAGATGTCTCTGAAAATTATAAGCTCTGATATGACATTAAAAGGGAACTAAGTTCTAAAGATCTGAAGATGGAAGTTCTGATGAACTAGTCCAGATGCTGAAGACTTTTGTCTCCTTAAAGACAAGATGGAGAAGTAATCCTTTTCTATTCTTTGTTCTGGCAACTCAAGTTGTTATTTTGTGTGTCTTTGGATCATATAAGATTCTAGATAATCACAGATAAAACTTTGAGGTTAACACATTCAGGGGGAGTATTTTGTTCCAGACTCTGAATATGTTTGTTTGGTGATTACCATGTATAAAATGTTCAATCAAAATACTTGGTTTTGTCATCATCGAAAGGGGGGAGATTATGAGAGCAAGAATTGTCTTTATAAGTCGTATGTATGTTTTGATGATAACAAGCGTATTTGTGAAAGAAACATTTGTGTTCTAACGTGTGTTGTGTGCAGATCATAATTACAGAAGATATCAGATCCAACAAAGCACCATCCAGATGAGCGTAATTGATAATATGCGAAGTTACTATGTGTGACATAAGTCGCAAGAAAGAAGAACGCTTTTGTATCTGATCATGATCAGTCAGATCAAAGGATGCTAATATTGTTGTTGCAATGCTCTTGTGGATGCTCTCTGAAAGTGGTTAAGATTCTGAAGATAGCAAAGCTTCTAAAGAAGATAATCCTATAGAGAACCAAAGTGCTGAAGACTCTCACGACTTAAAGTTCTGAAGGCTGAAGGCTCTGAAGACCAAGTGCAGAAAGACTCTGAAGACTTATGCGTTCTGAAGTCTGTGGTCCCAAAGGTCAAGTGCTGAAGACTCTAAAGACAGATTCCTAATGGACAAGCTCTGGAGATATGAAGACTTGAAGCGATGAAGAATAACGGGTTTCTAGATAAGTGCAGAAGTTCTGAAGGCCGATTCCTAATGGACGACTTTAGAAGACTGGAGACTTGGAGATTCGGATACCCTGTTATAATGTCTCTACTCATGCTTCAATTAATTACCATCAGAAGCCTCTGAAGATTTGAAGACAAATGTTACCGTTGTGAATGACTCTGCACTGCGCCCAACAAGATATATCATGTCACTTCCTCCACAGTAAAAAGGAGATGTGTCAGTACAGCTTCATTATTACACAACGTCTCTTTTCTACAACTAACAGTATTTCAAACAGCTATATTTTACTGGGCTATTTAAAGTAAGGAGAAAACGCTTCTGAAGGCATCGATTGGTTGTATCATTTATAGAATCGATCAAGTCATTATGTGAAGATAGCAACAACGACGAGTTCTCATTGTAACACTTAAACATTCAAAGTTATCACCATTTTACATATGACCATTGTTGTTGAAGCTTAAGATCAGAAATCAACACAACAACAATAAATTGGAATAGAATTTGTTGATGAAGAAGACAACATTGAAAATCAGTCAAGTCATCAACCACCTTCTCGTCAGCGCTACATTGAAGATCTGAAGCAAGGAGTTGTTGCTCAAAGCTTGCTCAACCCAGAAGACGAAGAAGAAGAAGATCTACAAGATGTCATCAACTGTCAAATTCAAATACTTCTTTGTAGTTTCTTAGAATAGCAAGGAGTTGTTGCTCACATCATGCTTGAACACTTGTGTGTTCTTTGTACTTAAACTTACGAGTAATCTGCTTGTTAAGAAGTATTATTGTAATCTCCTGTTAACTAATTCTTGGTGAATTAGGATTCCTTGAGTGGTCAGTGTGACCGGAGACTCGAGAAGACAATGGTTGGGTGTCATTGTGGTAAATCCTGAAATAGGGTCAGTAGGCGTTATATTCATTGCGATGAATCCCTGAACGTCTAGCTGTGAAATCCTAGTAGTAGATCTTGCGAGATTGGAACCTGCAGGTCAATGTTCGTTATATTCATTAAGTTGAATCCCTGAACGGTTCATTGTGTGTTAGTCACCGGTGTTAGCCCGTGCACCTGTAATCAGTTGGATTATAGTGGATTAAGACCTTGTGTTCAAGGCGAAATCACCTGAGGAGGGAGGACTGGATTAGCCTTATGGTGAACCAGGATATATCGTGTGTTATTTACTCTTGCTATGCTTTATATTATTGTTATGTTTCTATATTGATTATCAGAACCTTGCATAAGCAAGTCAGAACCTTGCAGCTTAACTCTGATAAGCTTCCGCTCTGCAAGTTCTAAATGTTGCACATAGCGTTCAGACTCTCATTGGTTCTCATGCCTTAAGCATTACCAAGTCTCAATGTTTATTCGCAGGTCAGAGTGAATACACAATTCAACCCCCCCCCCCCCCCCCCCCCCCCCCGCCTTTCTTGTGTCTTTCTCGTACCTTCATAGGCTTTAATTACCAATCTCTAAATAAATAAGGAAAACCCCTCTGACAAAACTTATTCCTTCTAAAAGGAAGTATGAGCCCACGATGTTCGACCAAATGTTACAACATCCTACCAGACATTAGGAAACTCAAACTAAATCCAAGTTCTTGCCTCAGAAATGTCATTATTGTGGTAAATATGGTCATATAAAGCCATTTTGTTACATATTGTATGGTTATCAAAAACATCCAACACAACCTAGGGCTAATCATGTGATGCTTAAAACAAGAAAGGAGTGAAACATAAGATTATTGGTACTAGTATTATAGCCCATACTTATTTTAGAGATTCATCTAGAGAAGAATGGTACTTTGACTATGGATGTTCTAGACATATGATAGGGCTAAAGAAGTATTTAGTGGACGATAAGTTTGATTCCTCCAGTTTTGTCACGTTTAGTGGTGGAGCTAATAGTTAAATTAAGGGAGTAGGAATGTTAGTGTGTACCAGACTTCCTAGACTAGATGATGTTCTTCTTGTGAAAGGATTGACTACAAATTTGATCAGTATTAGTCATTTATGTGATCAAGGTTTAAAAGTCAATTTCACCAAGTCAGAATGTTTGGTTACCAATGAGAAGAATGATGTTCTGATGAGGGGAGTTAGGTCCAAAGAAAATTGCTATTTGTGGGTGCCACAAGAAACTACTTATTCATCCACATGTTTAATGTCCAAGGAAGTTGAAGTCAAGTTGTGGCACCAGAAGCTTGGACATATGAATCTCAAAGGTATGAAGAAGATTATGTCTGAAGAAGTTATTAGAGGTCTACCAAAGCTCAAAATTGAGGAGGGTAAAGTCTATGGTGAGTGTCAAATTGGGAAGCAAACCAAGATGTCATACCCGAAGGTGCAACATCAGACTACTTCCAAAGTTCTACAATTTCTTCATATGGATTTAATGGGGCATATGTAAGTTGAAAGTCTTGGTGGAAAGAGGTATGTATATGTGGTTGTTGATGATTTTTCAAGATTTACTTGGGTGAACTTTATCAAAGAAAAATCATATACTTTTGAGGTTTTCAAAGACCTTTGTCAACGCCTTCAAAGAGAGAAGGAAAATGTGATTGTTAGAATCAGAAGTGACCATGGCAAGGAACTTGAAAATGCCAAATTTTCTGAATTTTGCTCTTTTGATGGTATTGGTCATGGATTCTCATCACCCATCACTCCTCAGCAAAATGGGGTTGCAGAACGCAAGAATAGAACTTTACAAGAATCAGCTAGAGTCATGCTACATGCAAAAAATCTTCCTTATCATTTTTGGGCTAAAGCCATGAACACAACATTCTATATTCACAATCGTGTCACTCTGAGAGCTGGTGCATCATCTACACTCTATGAATTGTGGAAAGGGAGGAAACCTATTGTTAAATACTTTCATGTTTTTGGGAGTACATGTTACATCCTGGTTGATCGATAACAAAGGAGAAAGATGGATCCCAAAAATGATAAAGGGATATTTCTTGGTTTGTCTACAAATAGAAAAAAAATTTGGGTCTTTAACTCTAGAACCAAAGTCATGATGGAATTCATTAATGTTGTGGTTGATGATTCGATCATTTATGAAAGGAACTGATGTCGAAGAAAATTTTGGAACATCATCGCAACAGACTGATGCTCTAGAAAATGAGGCAGACATTGAGCCAGCAAGTACTGAATCAGATAATCCTCAAGCCAACAAAGGTCCCTCTATTAGAATTCAGAAAAATCATCCAAAGGAACTTATTATTGGAAATCTTGATGAAGGGATCACCACTAGATCCAGAGATGTGATATACAATTCTTGTTTTGTCTCAAAAATTGAACCTAAAAATGTGAAGGAGGCCTTGACTGATGAATTCTGGATCAATCCTATGCAAGAAGAACAAGGTCAGTTCAAAAGGAATGAAGTGTGGGACTTAGTACCCTGCCCTGAAGGAACAAATGTTATTGGCACAAAATGGATTTTCAAGAACAAATCTGATGAAAAGGGAATCGTTACCAGAAACAAGGCTAGGCTTGTGGCTCAAGGATATATCAAATTTGAAGGAGTTAATTTTGATGAAACGTTTGCTTTTTTTCCCGTCTTGAATCCATAAGATTTCTCCTAGGAGTGGCATGCATGCTAAAATTCAAGTTATTTCAGATGGATGTGAAAAGTGCCTTCTTGAATGGGTACTTAAATGAAGAAGTATATGTTGAACAACCAAGGGATTCATAGATCCTAATTTTCCAGGTCATGTTTACCAACTAAGGAAAGCTCTATATAGATTGAAGCAAGCACCTATGGCTTAGTATGAAAGGTTAACTGAGTTTCTTGTCAACTATGGCTACAAGAAAGGGGGAATAAAGAAGACCTTGTTTGTTAATTAAGAGCTTGGTAAAATCATGATAGCTCAAATATATGTTGATGACATTGTGTTTGAAGGGATGTCGAACCAGATGGTCCAACATTTTGTCAAGCAAAGGAAATCTGAATTCGAGATGAGTCTTGTCGGTGAATTAACTTATTTTATTAGTCTTCAAGTGAAACAAATGGATGATACTATCTTCATTTCTCAAAGCAAGTATGTTAAGAATATAGTAAAGAAGTTTGGTCTAGAAAGTGCTAGTCACAAAAGGACATCTGCAACAATACACCTGAAATTAACTAAGGATGAAAAAGGTGTTGATGTGGATCAAATTTTGTACAGGAGTATGATAGGTAGTCTTTTGTATCTTACAGCTAGCAGATCAGACATCACTTTTGCTATAGGAGTATGTGCTAGATATCAGGCTGAGCCTAAAATTAGTCACATTACTCAAGTGAAGAGGACCTTGAAATACATCAATGGTACTGGTGATTATGGCATATTGTATTCTCATAGTACTAATTCCATGCTTGTAGGATATTGCGAGGAAGACTGGGCAGGTAATGCTGATTAGAAAAAGCACTTCTGGAGGATGTTTCTTCTTTTGAAACAATCTTATCTTTTCCAAAAGACTACGAAGAAAGTGAAACTAATTCAGGGACAAATGAAAGCTTCTCAAAGTAGACAGAAAAGCTATCATGACAAGAGGAGAAAGGATCTTGAGTTCCAGGAAGGGGACCATGTATTCTTGAGAGTCACTTCAGTGACCGGTGTTGGACGTGCCCTGAAGTCAAAGAAGCTCACTCCTCGGTTTATCGGTCCATATCAGATATCCGAGTGGGTAGGATTTGTTTCTTATAGAATGGTGTTGCCACCAAGTTTGTCCAATTTGCATGATGTATTTCATGTTTCGCAGTTGCGGAAGTACATTCCAGATCTGTCGCATGTGATTTCGATGGATGATGTGCAAGTAAGGGATAACCTTACTGTGAAGGCTTTACTTGTGAAAATTGATGGTCATGAGGTGAAACAGATACGGGGCAAGGAGATTGCTCTCGTGAAGGATGTGTGGGGAGGCGCTGCCGGAGGAAATGCAACTTAAAAGTTGGAGAGCAGGATGTGAGAGTCGTCATGCTTCCACAAGTGCACGGAAATATTGAAGTAATATAAAAGATTGTCGAACCCACAGAGACCAATGTCAACCTACTGTAATCTATCGTCGCTTTGTAAAGCTAAAGCTAATGATAATTGATTAAGAGGAAACTAGAACTAAAACTAAAAATGAACTTAGAAAATATGATAATAAAGAGAGGTCGGAATATGGATTCCGCATTCCTAAAGGACTTAGTAGAATTCGGGTACTAATTACAACTATAATTTAGTTCCGTAGAATATACCGACTTAAAAACTCTGCCTCACGCTCACGCGGTATTAACTAAAGTCATGTTCCCTAATCCCAAGATTTTTCTCTCGCTCGCCCGGTAACTAGGAAATATATTTTGAAAGCCACTAATATCCTAAACGTATCTAAAGCGATCTCGCTGTATTTAGATATGTTGCCTAATTTCCACTATCCGTTTCGACCCCCAAGCTCTCGCAGTGCCGGCTCTAACCTTAATTAATTTCTCACTCTCGTGACAAAATCGTGTTAAATACCCTCTCACTCTCATGACAAAGTTATTTAAATTAGACTTGGAAATTAAAACCAAAACAGAATTTTAATCATGAGTTCGCACCTATTATTTTCTACTGAGTCCCGTCGGTAACGACGGTCCTCTTACGTCGGACTCTAAACTATTTAGCAAGACATGGAGTTAAATGAAAACGAAAGAAACATGGTAATATAATCAAGGACAACATGCTTAAACAATTATGAAATGCAATAAAAAAATAATAATAATAATAATAATAATAAAGCGATAAAATATAGAACCTGTAAATACGATAAAATAAATGGAGACTTGAATTAAACAAAACTGGAAATAACTTCAATAAAATGATGACAAGATTGTTGATCCAAGCAAGTTACATAGAACATAGGCCTAAATACTAATGAGGGAGTAATTCCTCGATGTGAGAAAATACTCCTTTTACAATTGTAATTTTCTGCCTAAAACTACGAACAGCGCTTTCGCGCACAAAACTTGGCTCCCAAAAAATGTAAAGGAAACTACTATATATAGAGTAACAATGTGTCTGGTAAGTCATGGAGAAAGTGGGAGAAAAGTGGAAGAAAACCTTCCCGTAGTGCTGTAGTGGGTGGTTACAAGACCAGGCGTGGAGAGAAATAAGGGAAAGTGGCTTCGTGGAGAAAAATCAGGAAGACTAGGTTGAAACGTGGCATCGTGTAAGTTATACCGTTGAGTGGCCACATAGTTTAAAATTCATTTCTGAGAAATACACTTGTATCGGTCTCCATGGTCATGTGACGAGGGTCACAACTTAAAGCTTCGTGACGGTCGCCATGGACCTGTGACGGTCGTCATGCGCCCTGAGTGCAGAATCTTAATTCTGCTGTCAAATGCCTTCTTTTCTTCTCTTCTTCCTATTTTCTTCATTTCATTACTTTTTTTCTTTCCTTTTGCAATTAAAATCCATTTCCATCAAGCACCTGAAAAAGACAATAAATATCGGCATAATAAAACATAAATCAAAGAAAATAAGTAAAATGAAATTAAATTGCATGCAAATCGGGTCTAAAAATACGATACATTTACGTGTTATCAAGTCGTATCCTGAGTTGTTTGCGTCAGGTAATTTTCGAGGACGAAAATATTCTAAGTAGGGGAGAGTTGTAACACCCCGTTGTATTTTAAATTATTTTTCGTAAGTTAATTTTGTGAAGTTGTGTATAGATGTCATTGTGTGTGCTTTGTTGTGTTTAGGGTACCCTGCGGTAGGGGGTAGTGGCCTTAATGTTAATGACCTCGAGGGTAAGGGGTGTGTGGCTAATTTTTAGAATTGGTGGTGTGGTGAGAATGATTAATAAGTAATATTAATAATTTATAAGACAACGTTGTTATTATTTTAGTTATAAAATAATCGATAATAATACTGGAATAATAATTATTATAAAAATATAAGAATATTAAGGTGAAAATGAGAAGGAGGGGCATAATTGGCAATTGAGAGAATTTTGAGGGCATAATAGAGAGTTAGAGAAATAAGTAAGGGCATAAGAGGTAAACCATAGTTGAGGGGGTTATAAGGGAATTGAAAGATTGGAATCAGTTTCTGATGGTACGTGTTTTAGAACTGACAGTGAGAAAGGCTAGGGCTAGAGGAGAAGAAGAATAACCACCATCTGTGAAAGTTTGGCAAGCTTCATTTCGAGGTAAGGATGGGGTTCTGGTTTTATAAGGGTTAATATGTTGAATGATGGGTAAAAGTTAGATTTTGTCTTATAGGTGGAATATTGTTCTATGTTATTATTACTATGAATACTTGATCAATGATGAGATTGTTAGTCGATTAGGTGATAAACGATGTTTTTCTAACTGGTACGTGATGAGTTCTATACATATATGTGTGTAGTAATTTTGTTTTGGAAATTGCTGAAAGTGCCTCCATTGTTGAGTTTTGGAGCTTCGAGTCAAAAGTATGAAATTGATGATAATTTGTGGTTAATTCATGATTAAAACATAGCATAATTGATTTTTAGGATCATCTCACAACATTCTTTTCTTGTGAATAAAATACGATGAATAAATATTGACAATAAACAGATTGTTGTCTCTCTAATTGGCGTTGATCTCTAGGAATCCTTGACCACGAAAGCTAGAAATCAACTCGCAACAACCTATCCTCTATATAACAAGCCACCAGACCTGGAACAAGAAGCTTTAAATGATCACTACACCTCTGAATTACCCCACAACTTTTTCACCAAAGTCTCAGAAACATCCTGCAAAGTCCTCGGTTGGGCGTGTTTTTTTGTTGTTGTCTTTAACAATGCTCCATTCATAGTTGATACATTTTGAATTGGGTATGATGTTGGCAAAGAGAAAGACTTGAACCGACATCTGACGCCATCAATATAAATATTAAATTGTGTGGCACAATGATTTATGTAAAAATGTGTCATTTGTTGATTGGGTTAGTTCACACTCATGTAAAAATGTTCTACTTCATAATTTCTCGTGAAAAATATTACTCCCTCCGTTTCAAAATGATTGTCGTTTTAGGGGAAAATTTTTGTTTCAAAATGATTGTCGCTCTCACTTTTCAATGTAGTAATAATTGCTATTTTTCCAATAGCGTCATATAATTATTACTCTGTACACTATTTCCAGCACATTAATAAGACTAATTTAGTAAAAATACAATATCTTATGACAATACCATTGCATTCTTTAATCTGTGTGCAAAAACCTTAAACGACAGTCATTTTGAAACAGAGGGAGTATGAAAAAATAGATCTTTGAAAAACACTGATATAGATTTTCTTGCATGGTAGAACTACCAACAATATCATAATGAATTACAGATATATGATTCCAGAGGCGTTAGTGAAATTCTGGCATAGCAAACAGCAGAAGTCCTAACACATGTCAAGACATTGTTCTACATAATTATTAAACAAGGAACAGAACAGCAAACTGATATCCAGAATATCAGTAACTGCAGAAACACAGATGTTCCGGCATCTGTTCCAACATGTTAATCAAAATTGAACTGTAAATTGAAGAATGATAAATAACACAGAATATGATGACCCAGTTCGGTGCAAATCACCTACATTTGGGGGATACCAAGCCAGGAATGAATTCACTATTAGTAGTATTAATTTAGAGCTAAATTCCCCTGTTTACAACTCTTCACTTAATCCCTACCTAGTACAATTCTATCTAGAAATCACCATCTAGATAAGAGAAGCCCATCTCAATTCCTTAATCACCTCAGTGATATCTAACAGTTACAATCTCCAGGAACTGCATCAATCTGTTCAATTGAAAGACATTCCTTCCAATAACAATATTCATCCAAGACTCTTGACTAACAACAATACTTGGTTTTGCTTAAAAGCTTCAGCCAAGAACAATACTCAACTCTTTCTTTAAAGCTTCGAGTGAGAACAATTTACAACAACCTATGTCGACCGCATAGTATCAAAAGATACATGGGTGACTTACAAACTACACAAGAGACTCTCAAAACCCTAAACCCTTATGTTGCACCTACGGCTTGTTGTTGTGTGTGCTTGCTTCCTTTAGGTCTAGCAAGTCCTTATTTTTAGACTATTGTAGTATAGGCTTGGACTCTTCAATCAGGTCCAGTCTTCACGTTGTAAATCTTCTGCAGAATCTTCTCCACAAAAATAGAAACAAATCTTTTATAGTTTCCTAAAAGGTCTCAAGGATCCTTTTTATGAAATCCAATTAAATCTGCACTTTGTTACTAATAAATCTCCTTGACCTGCGCATAATGATGAGGTATAACCAAAAAGATCTCATCAAATCAAATATGTCAAGAGATATAAAACAGCAGTGTCTGCTGTACCAGACCAAGATGTCATGACATCTGTCTGAAACACATGACAGTAATATTGTCATAACAGTTAATGAATATGTTACAACATCTTGCTCAACATCTTGTTATAAACTTGTTTTAGCCAAAATGCAGCCAATCAAAGACCTAATAATCTCCCCCTTTGTCAAATTTTGGCTAAAACATTCTTTGAATAACACATCCAGCTCCCCCTCAAGGAAACAACCAAGAAACACTACTACTACTTACTTCTCCCCCTTTTTAGCCAAAAATTGACAAAAATTGGGGTAAATGTACACTTCTGATTCAATCCATTGACACCCAATGACAGAATCAGAACAACCTGATAAGTCCACCTAGAACTTATACCAGTAGAGCAATGTCACGACATCTTGTCTGACATATCATCCTCTCCTAAGGAAATCTATCAAAAACTGCTTGAAGCCACAAGCAATCTTGATAACTAACTGCATTATTACAGCAACATACCCAAAATAGAAGTGCAACTCCCTCTGTCGTAGATAACTAGTGCTCCTTTGTAAGAACAACACCCTAAATAAATGGAAAACATAAGACACATCTTCATGTCTTCAAGAGCACACCCTTTGTTCAACACACCTGCTGAACGCATTCACCTACTACTTGACCCTCAAGCAAACCATGTACCATACCAGTACAATAATCAGACAGAAGTTCTCCCCCTATCTTTCTCAACAGATGCTTCTTCAGCAAGAACCACCCAAAATCACCACATGATATCCCATGACAACTTCATGATCATATAGTGAGAGTACCAGGAACGCACCCTTATACCATAACTAGCAAACTCTTGGATTTAGACCAAAGCTCCATTGATCCCTCTCGTCCAGAAACCATCTATACACCACACGAATTCCTCCTAAATTCTCATGTATAGATCTCCTTGTTCCCTGAGATACAACCCAATTGAATCTGGAATACTTGACATTCCCCAAAGAGACACACAGGGCCCCTTAGTTTGCTAGCTTGCCCAGATGTTCTTCACACTTGAAGGACATCAAACACATGCTCCAGAAATTCTTATCCCATTTGCTCCACAAGCACCAATCTGCTCCACTTCTAGCATGTCATATTCACATCAGACTTCCAAGACATTCTTTTACCCATCATTCTCTCGTCGATAAGATAAATACCTCTTAGACAATATGTGAATTCAGAATCCTACTCTCAGGATAACCAACCAAGAAGATGTTCTAACATCAGCTAGGACATCCTTCACATATCATAGACACCAAGCATCATGGTTCTTAATATGCTCCACCATTGGACTTACTATCTGCATAGTAATCCAACTGAATATCTTCAAACAACACTGCGCCACCAGCTTGATCAATAAGAACTCCAGTAACCAAAGAGAGAAATAGACTCTCATCCACCAAAAGAAGGTAATCTTCCATAAACTGAGAACTTCTTCCACAAGCTCCAAGAAAAGAATCAACACCTCCTCAGGTCTTCAACTAGCTACCCTTCTGCCCAAGAGTAATTTGTTCCAAGACACTTCTCAAGAATAATCAAATACCACTATTTGATTATCTTGATTTCTTGAATCCACATATGAGAACTACCAAATGCCACTTTTGATTGCCTCATCCTTTTTGAATTCAAATATGAAACCAACCAAATGCCACCTTTTGACTGATCTCACCCTTTTTCAGAATTCCCACAAGATACATTGATCCACCAATGAAATATGATCTTTAAGTTACATGAACTACTTCCTCCATAGCATGACATCTTGGATCCACCAAGTCTTAGACATGTAACATCTTCTCCATCCACAGCTCCCGCAAACTGCATGAGATAGACCTTTTTGAAGCATTCATAACTTCCATTCTCCTGTAGATCAACTTATCTTAAGCTGATGTGCCACAACACCAGTTGAGATCCTGATGTTAAGCTTGATGTTAGAACATTCTAATATGACATCCAGCTGTTGAATTCAGCTCTTTCTTCTGCCACTTAGAAGAACATCCTCCCTTTAATAGAACAAGAGTTTCATGCTCTCGTACACTTGATTCGACAACTAAGTTTGAGTAGACAACCTCCATCCTGCTTAATCTTATCATAGGTATTCCATTCAAGCTCATTCCTTGATGAATATCTTCCTTGAAACTTTAAAGAATTCACACCTGCCACGTCTGATTCTTCAAATGAAAGTAGTCCTAAACTACACCCCATATATACCAAGGAAATGCCACTTTTCCCTTAGTAGAGCAGTCTTCAAGATGTCATGGATATTGCCACCTATCCTTGACCTCCATGGTGAGCACCATAAAATGCTCCTAGGTACGTAGATCAAAAATAAACTAACCCAAGTTGTGTTATCACCAGCACCATATTCTGGACAAGTCTCTTGTCAGGACACTTTCCAGATAGACATCAGATGCTTCTAGTAACACTGGAACACACCTGCTGCACACCAACACTCCTAGATCAGAAATAAACTGATCCAAGAACTATCCATTAAGATTATGATGTCTTCTTCTTCATCTTCCACATCCCCATTGTCTAGACCAATTTCTTGCTAGGAAACTCTCCAGAGATCAGATGCTTCTGCCACACCAACTGAAGTATATTCTTAGGTCAACACCCCAAAAAATCCAAAAGCTTATGTAGTACCCCTCCCATGATTCTGCATAAACCCAGATGAAGAGATGTTTCAACATCGTGTTGAACATCAGTAATCTTGAACTTCACATACAAGGATAATCAATTAAATACTTGTGAATATCACAAATAGAAATTGATCTTAAATCCTTGGTCAATAATCATGCTTCACTATTGAACCCATATTCCAACAGATCACTCCATGAATACTTATCAAGTATTCAATCTTTGCAAGTATCTTCTTTGACAAACAAAGTGTTGAGATACCAAGGTTGCCACCCTTGACTCAAGTAACTGAGATTCTCTCTGAACGAACCCTATTTACCTCAACAGTTCTGAAAACTCCACTTAGATTGGATCCAACCTTAGGCTTAAGAGAGATGAATCCTTCCTTGCACTTTTGGATGGTGAAAATAAACACCAATTACAAGGGAATCTTGGTGTGGTCAATGTCCTTGCACTTGTGATGGGAGCCAAACACACTTGATTTCTTGATGAATAAGGCCTCTTGAATGTATGTAAGATCAATTGGTTGAATCCTTCCTCCACTTTCTTCAGATTTATGTTTCACAGAAACACCTTCTAGTCAGAAGAATAACTAGAAGACTCCAGATGCACGACTGAGACGCCTTTATGAGTGGAATTGAGAGAATTCTCAAGTATCTTTGACAGCTTAGGCGATCAATAATTTATCAAACTTCTATATCAAGAAATTGATAAACCTATTCTCAACTCCCCTCCTCTTCAACTCACTTCAAACTGCACCATGGAACCAAGCTTCCAAGTACCAAGTCACCATAACAGACATCTTCCAACAACTCTCTCCATTCCATCGCTCCTGCCTTTGGAATAAAAAATGCAGATATCTTCAAATATAGAGGTCGGCGATTAAGATCTTCCACCATTTATCTTTAGTAACAACTCCAGAATCCCGTAATACCAGAGTCCTTCCATCAGAAACATATGCAGCGGAACCACCAAGGAACAAATTCAACTTGCCCTAATAAGATGTCAGAATATCTTACAAGACACTCCAACAAGAGAACTATCCACTTCTCCTGCAATTGTTTTAGAACCTCCTCAGCAACATGAACAACCACCGGGTTGTTTCCTTCGATCCAGAACATCGATCCCATCCATTAATACCCTTGAGTATGTCTGAGTTGATTGATATGATCTTCAAAACTCCTCTTGCTTAAACGCCAGAAAGTATCTCCCAAATATCTCATCCATACACAGACAGGATGCCTGCTCTGATACCAATTGAAATTCTGGCATAGCAGACAACAAATGTCCTAACACATGTTAAGACATTACTCTACATAATTATTAAACAAGGAACAGAGCAACAAACTGGTATCCAGAATATCAGTAACTGCAAAAACATAGATGTTCCGGCATGTGTTCCAACATGTTAATCAAAACTGAACTGTAAAATGAAGAATGATAAACAACACAAAATATGATAACCCAGTTCGGTGCAAATCACCTACATCTGGGAGCTACCAAGCCAGGAATGAATTCACTATTAGTAGTATTAATTTAGAGCTAAATTCCTCTGTTTACAACTCCTCACTTAATCCCAACCCAGTACAATTCTATCTAGAAATCACCATCTAGATAAGAGAAGCCCATCTCAATTCCTAAATCACCTCAGTGATATCTAACAGTTACAATCTCCAGCAACTGCATCAATCTGTTTAATTGAAATACATTCCTTCCAATAATAATATTCAGCCAAGACTCTTGACTAACAACAATACTTGGTTTTGCTTAAAAGCTTCAATTAAGAACAATACTCAACTCTTGCTTTAAAGCTTCGAGTGAGAATAATTTACAACAATCTATGTCGACTACATAGTATCAAAAGATACATGGGTGATTTACAAACTACACTAGAGACTCTCAAAACCCTAAACCCTTATGTTGCACCTATGACTTGTTGTTGTGTGTGCTTGCTTCCTTTAGGTCTAGCAAGTCCTTATTTATAGACTCTTGAAGTATGGGCTTGGACTCTTCAATCAGGTCCAATCTTCACGTTGTAAATCTTCTGCAAAATCTTCTCCACAAAAATAGAAACAAATCTTTTATAGTTTCCTAAAAAGTCTCAAGGATCCTTTTTATAAAATCCAATTAAATATGCACTTTGCTCCTAATAAATCTCCTTGACATGCGCATAATAATGAGGTATATCCAAAAAGATCTCATTAAATCAATCAAATATGTCAAGAGATATAAAAGAGCAGCGCCTGCTGTACCAGACCAAGATGTCATGACATTTGTCTAAAACACATGACAGTAATACTCTCATGAAAGATGGTGAAGATGTTACAACATCTTGCTGTAAACTTGTTTTAGCTAAAATGCAGCCAATCAAAGACCTAACAGTTAGTTTCATGGATTCCAAAATTATTTTGGAGAATATGAATTTAATTTTTTTTTTGTTTGTTTCAATTATTTATAAATTATGTCTTAAAATTCTTTATTTTCAAAATTTTAATTTACACTTGGTTTTTTCTTTTTATTTTTTATTTTCGTATAATAGGATGGAACGTTTATATTCCTATAAAAATAAGGGGTAATTGCCAATAACTTCTCATTTTTATTAATATAAGACTTTTATTTTTTTATTTTAAATTTTTAAATTAAATATATTTTACAAAAAATAAAGATAAGCATAAAATTTCTAGTGATAATGATCTCGAGAATAATATTCCTAAAATTGAAGTTTTAATCCTTGAAACAAACACCCTAAAATTTTGTTCGGGAGTTTGGAGACTTTGTTTGGTAATTTGGAGAAGGGGGAAAGGTATAAGTCACAAAATGGATCCAGCTTGTTTGACAAGTCTGTTTTGCCCGTACTTTATTGCGAGACGGGTTGGGAATTTGAAGAGGAGGGAAAGATAAGGGTGGCAAAATAAACCCAACCTGTTGAGCATGCCCATTTTTCCCAATGCAGGATAGACTAAAGGTTTAGTGTAACACCCCGATTTATTTTTATTATTTTTCGTAATTTGAATTATATGATGTTGTGTATATGTGTGGAGTTATGCGTGTTTTGGTTGTGTTTGGGTTGCCCTTAGTATGGGGTAGTGACCTTAGAATTATAGAGATTAAGGTGTTGGGGGTGTGTGACCAATCATGTAGGACTTGGTGGGGTGGTGAGAATGATTAATTAATATTAGCAATGTTTGATTAATATTATTAATTTAAATTATTAAGAGGTATTGTTATTATTATTTAATTAGTAAAATAACAATAATAATGATAATAATATTAGGCTAATAATAATAATAATATGAATTAAAAAGAATATTAGAATAATAGAAAAGGGGATTAGGAGAGGAGAATTGGTCATTACGTGAAAAGTAGAGAAAGGGAGAAGTCAGAGCTAGGGCAAGAGGAATGAGACTCCATCGCTGAAGGAGAATATTTTCAAGAACTCTAAGGTAAGGGTGGGGTTCTTTAATCTCTTAAGGGTGGTATAATGTTTGTATAAGGGTAGATAAACCATCGGGATCATCTCCATGCGTTGATTGTGTTGGTATAGGGTTGGAGTTTTGCGTGTCAGAGGTTTTGATATGGGGAAAAGTGCATAAATTAATCGGTTGAATTATGGGTTATGTGTTTCTAATTGATTGTATGATAACCTGTGAATATATGTACATCTTTGGATTATTTGTGAGTGGAATCAGAGAATGGTTGGGGTTGGTTCGTGCAGAAACCGCAACTGCAGAATTGCAGAATCGCGCACTTCGACGTACGAATGATAGTTCGTTGAGTGAAGGTTCACCCCATAATCGTTGGGCGAACGAAGCAGAGAGCGAAGGGAAAGAAGAGGTAATTCTGGAATGAGTGGTGAGGAGGTTCGCCCCATATTCGATGGGTGAACTCCTGGCGAACCCCAGTTCGCTGGGCGAATGAGAGGCAAAGGGAGAAGAGAAATAAGTGAGTCTCGAGTTTTTGTATGGGAAAGGTAGTTCGCTGGAGACTTCACGAGGAGAAGTCCTAGTGAATGATAGTTCACTGGGCGAACTTGTAGCGAGCATGATAGTGTTATTCTGCTGCTGTACGGATAAAATTTTCTTAAACTTTAAAAATTCATAAATTTTAATCCGTATGTCTGTTTCAGTCGCCGTTCGAATCGTTGGAAAGCTGGTTTTGTATAATTTTGTTAAAATTAAACTCAATGTCAAAATTCCAACTATTTTATGCATTAATTGGGTTTCCGTGTATGTTATGATGTGTTGCACGTTGAAATGGTGAGTTGGGTTGTGTGAATGTATGGTAGCGATAGATTGTGATTGTTGCATGTTTTGGCAGGTATATGCTGTGTGTTAGACAGTTGTAGTGTGATGTATTGGATGATTGTTAGTCATATGCATTGGTTGTTGTATGATATCGTTGTATTTATACCATGTTGCATAAGTTGCGAGATAAGTCATGTGCCCATGTGGGGTGTGAACGTCTTATCCGGATTCTTTGAAGTAGAATCGTGTTGTTGTTGTTGAGGTGATTGTATGCCCACGTGGGGTGTGAGCGATCACGGATGTCGTGTGCCCATGTGGGGGTGAGGGACTATGAGGAAATTCCTACGGGAATTATGATCATGAAAAAGGTATCGAATTGGTAGCACATTGCATTGCATTATGTTGTGTTGTATTGTGAGTCGTATGATTATCTGCTTGTGTGTGGGGGATTGTAATTTCGTTGATGTTGTGATGATAGGATGAATTGTATAAAGATTATGTCCTTTTATACTTATCTTATGCATTTCTTTTGTTGATTTGAGAATCTCACCCTTTCTGTTTGAATGTTACCTCCACGTGGGTAACGTGCAGATAATCAAGATTAGTGCAGAGTTGAAGTTAGTGAAGATGAAGTCTTCTATTTTATTTCGTTTGAGTCGGCGTCTGCTCTGATGTGTAACACTGGGGATTTGGAACGCTTACTGTTATTTATTTTATTGTCCGTTATTACTTTTATGTATTTGATGATGACTGTGTGGTATCAAACATATAATGTTTTTGTTGAATTTCCGCTGCTATATAAGAAGATTACTTAAGTATGGTTTTGTTGGTGATAATTATGTGTTACATGTCGTATGTATGAGCAGGTGTATGTTGAAGGTAGCATCCTAAATGTTGTATGTTTTATTTTACTCTGATGTTTTGTTATTAATTGTCGCGGGGGTTTAGGGTGTTACATAGTGGTATCAGAGCAGGTCGGTCTGTCCGGCCAAGTTGTCGAGTCGTTGTTGTGTGACGATTATCGATGTCATTTCCTTAACCATTGTGTTTTATTGTTGATGCGTAACTGATTTAGAATGGCGGGAAGGAACGATGTTGCTATTGTTGCTGCTTTGCAGGTTGTTGCTCAGGCGGTGCAGAACCCGCCTCATGCTGGTGAGAATGACGAGTTTCAGAAATATAGACCGCCTACCTTCAAGGGAAGATACAATCCGGATGGAGCGCGGGCTTGGCTCAAGGAGATCAAGAGAATCTTTCGGGTTATGGAATGTCCTGAAGCACAGAAGTTGCGGTTCGGTACTCACATGCTGGCTGAGGAGGCTGATGACTGGTGGGTTATCAATCGTCAGTTGTTGGGGACAACAGGAGAGGTAATCACTTGGGCTGTGTTCAGCAGGATTTCTTGAGGAAGTATTTTCCTGAAGATGTTCGAGGGAAGAAAGAGATTGAGTTTCTGGAATTGAAATAGGGTAACATGACGGTTACGGAGTATGCTGCCAAATTCTTAGATTTGGCTAAGTTTTACCCTCACTACAGTGCAGAAACTACTGAGTTCTCAAAGTGTGTCAAGTTTGAGAATGGATTGAGGCCTGAGATTAAACAAGCGATTGGTTATCAGCGAATCAGAAGGTTCCCAGATTTAGTGGATTGTTGTAGGATTTTTGAGGAAGATAGCAAGGCTCGATCAGCTCACTTTAAAGGGTTGGCCGAGAGAAGAGGAAAGCAACAGATGCCCTGTGGGAAGCCTTACGCAATTCCAGCTGAGAAAGGTAAACAGAAATATGCTGATGGCATGAAGTGATAACACGAAAATGTATCATATATTTGCCTTGATTTACTACTAATAATTACGTTATTTTGGCTTAAGTTCCGATTATTCCGCAAGTATTCTAGTGTTTTCGCAGGTATTTCATTGTCTGAGCTAAAAATGAGCAAAGTAGAGAAACATGAAGAAATGAGAAGAAAACAGGAAGAAATGACAGAGAAAAAGCAGAAAAATAGAAAGTGGTGTGTGTGACGACCGTCACACACCACCACGACCGTCACGCAATTAAAAGACGCACCACACTCGTCACACCCACCACGACCGTCACGCGCGCAAAATGACTTATTACGTTCAGAACACAGACGTGGACACGGAAGGGTCAATTCAGTCAACACTTTCTCCTTGAACTTCTCCAACTTCCCATTATCTCCACTACTTCTCCAGTGCCCCATTATCTCCACTACTTTTCACATGAATTCTGAAGTAACTTCCAACCTGTTATCACTATATATATGACCTATCATTTAGTTTCAGGGGATCGAAGTTTATGTATGCGAAAGCACTGTTGAATTTATTTCGTAGTTTTAGGCAGAAATTACTGGTGTAAAAAGTGGTAGTTTCTCACATCGAGGAACTACCACACCATTAGTGTTAGGCCTTCAATCTATGTAATGCTTGGATCAATCTTGCCGCCATTATTTCAAGATATTTAATTCAGTTTTATTTCCAGTTTTATCTTCAGGTTCATTTACTTTTACGCTTTTATTTTCTGCCATTTATATTTATGCTTTATCTTTCTGCCATTGTTATCATTTCAAGCTTTTATCATTTTTTCTTCAAGCATCACTTTAAATAATTTTAAACCGCTTGCTATGTTTTCGTCTAATTCAAAAACCCAAAATTGTTTATTTGATTCTGTCACTATGTTCGGCTAAATAGTTTAGAGTCCGGCGTGTGAGGACTGTCGTTACCGGCGGGACTCGGTAGAAAATAATAGGTGCGAACTTATGATTAAAATTCTGCTTTTGGTTTTAATTTCCAAGTCTAATTTAAATAGCTTTGTCACGAGAGTGAGAGGTTATTTAACACGATTTTGTCATGAGAGTGAGAAATTAATTAAGGTTAGAGTCGGCACTGCGAGAGCGTGGGGGTCGAACCGGATAGTGGAAATTAGGCAACAAATCTAAATACAGCGAAAGCGCTTTAGATACGTTTAGGATATTATTGGCTTTCAAAATATATTTCCTAGTTACCGGGCGAGCGAGAGCAAAATCTTGGGATTAGGGAACATGACTTTAGTTAATACCGCGAGAGCGTGAGGCGAAGTCTTTAAGTTGGTATATTCTACGGAACTAAATTATAGTTGTAATTAGCACCCGAATTCTACAAAGTCCTTTAGGAACGCGGAATCCATATTCCGCCCTCTCGTTATTATCATATTTTTTAAGTTCATTTTTAGTTTTAGTTCCAGTTTCCTCTTAATTAAATATTCATCAGCCTTAGCTTTACATCGTAGTAATAGATAACGGTAGGTTGACATTGGTCTTTGTGGGTTCGACAATCTTTTATATTACTTCGATAAATCCGTGCACTTGCGGACGCATCAAGTTTTTGGCGTCGTTGCCGGGGACCAATAGTCAATATTGTTATTCCATTGTTGCACCATATAGACTAAGGCACTCCCATAAAAAAAAAAAAAAATAATAATAATAATAATAATAATAATAATTTAAAATTTAAAATTTAAAAACCATGTATCACCCAAATTTTCTCTATGATAACCACTCACATTATCTTGAGGAGCCGCACCCAAATTTTCTCTACAATTACCAACCGCAATACTCCCAATATTTTGAGGAACCGCAACCAAATTTTTTCTAGGATTACCATTCCCAAAATTTTGAGGATCCGCAAGAATCTCATAATTCCAACCTAGAAATATTAATGCAGGATTTCAATGTGACACTGACTCACTCCTAATATCTCGAGGAACCGCACCAAAATGTCCTCTATGATCACCATTCCCAATATTTCGAGGAACCACAAGAATCTGTTAGTTCCAACCTCGAAGCATTAATGGAGGACTTCATTGAAACAACAACTAATTCTAGGGTAGAGTCTATGATGGAGCACTTTGTGGAGACACAAACTCTCCAGAATGAAGAGCTTAGAAAACAACATCTCGATACTTATGAAACCCTTAGGCAGATAAACACAATAGTCGAGTCCCTCGCGACTCACACTGAGGCATTGGAGATTCAAATCTCCCTGCTTGCACAAACACCTATAGGACCCTCCCCGGAGGAGCATGTGGATGTTGTGACAACCATTAATGAAAAACAAATCGAGAATCCCGAGGAGAGTGATAATGAGGTTGAGGAGAGTGATATTGAGGTTGAGGAGAGTTCTGGTGAGGAAGAAGTAGAGATTGAGAAAAATTCACTAGGATCACCTAAAAGGGAGGTCGTCAAAGAGGCAGCGAAGGAAGCACCTAATGTCGTTCCTCCTCCATATACCCCACCAAAGGTAGAATCCCAATCCAAAACGTATGCGGAGGTATTGGAAAATATCTACACCGATGCATCTTTGTTTGAGGTCACGCATAAAAAGGGAAAATTCGAGGACCATGAAACTAGGGATATCATTACTGTTGAGAGGGTAAGGTTAAACTTTGAGGTGATGGATGAAATAACTAAGCCCAAACTCGAAAAGCTATTACTTAGGATAGATCCAGAACCGCCACCACAAGTTCAAAAGAATGAACCACCCCCACAGAAGGAAGAAAAGAAAAGGTGAGGGATATATGAGATGGCTTGATAAGTGGCCCTGGAAACCGAAAATTATTAATCATTGAGCTATCGACGTTAAACAAAGCCCTACGTGGGAGGCAACCCACAAGCTTTTAATTTAATGTTTTACTTTTATTGTTTGTGTTTGCAAAAAATAAAGAATTGTATCGCTTGTCACGTCTCAGCCATATTTAGGCGAAAAATCTCTAGATGACAACCCCTTAAGATGAGTTGGTGCCCACGCACATTCCTACGAATGTCGCTGCTGGTGGTGACACCAATGACGAGTATGATGGGAGAAAGCATGTCCCTCCCGTACTTCCTTCGGAAATAGGCAATATAATGAGCGGCTTCAAGAAAATGAAGTTTCAGCAAATTCAGATAACTCGTAGTACAAGACACCGGAGTAGAAGTGGCCAGCGAAGACAGGGACAACAAGGGAAGAATCAGAGTGAATTTGGTCGTGGTAGCACGCAATGGCATTCATACAGGTTCTATCTTTCCTCTACCACCTTTTATCAAAACATTGAGGACAATATTTGGCTTAAGTGTTGGGGAGGAACATTTACCGCTTTCATTTTACCATTTTCTAGTTAGATTTACTGTTTTCCAGCATGATTTTAAAAAAATTTCTGTTTTAAATGTTTCGTCCGTCTGTGCATGTGATGTCGAGTCTTTATGGTGATTTTATGTTGTCTATCGATTTCCCCGTTCTCTTGAGACATACTAAATATTTTGAAAATTTTTGAGTTAAAAATAGTGTTTCTTTTGAAAATCTTAGGTTACAGACGAATTGAAGTTATATTGTGAGACTTGGAAAAATTCCGCAAGATCGGTATCGTTTTAACACCGTGAGCCTCTAAATTATGGAAATCTGTTTGAGTACTTTTTATGCCATAGCCTTAAGTTCTCAGCCCTTTAGTAGTCCCTAAGTAGTTTATTTAGCAGTCAGCACCATCCTAAGCATGCACTAAGTAGGAAACCGATGCAAATAAGTGTATGATCTCAGGCTTAAAAGGTAAATTAAGAAAAGAAAAAAATGAATGCTCCTTCTAAGTTAGGTGATCCTCACCCGATCATTTAGCCCAACGGTGCAAACTTCTTTATTTTATGGATTTTTAAGACAATGTGCCAAAAAGAAAAAAAAAATGATAATAATGAGATCATAGTCACTAACAGGCCATCCTACCATTAGTGTGAAAGGATAACGGGCTTAATGTGATTGTGGCAGAATGAAAAGGGACGAAAGAAGGATGAGTGGACTAGGCATAAGTATAATGACATGATTCGGATTGGTTTGTATAGGATAGAGGTTGATGACCGCAAAAGCGGAGTTGTGTTGTTACGATATCCTTAGTGTGTGAGCAAGTACCTATCGACACAAACTTAACCGAAGTAGAGTTGGTAGCCAAGGGTGAGTATCCGTATGCACTATTTTTCCTACGAGTCATGGTTTGCTTGAGGACAAGCAAAGGTTTAAGTGTGGGGGAGTTTGATAACACGAAAATGTATCATATATTTGCCTTGATTTACTACTAATAATTACGTTATTTCGGCTTAAGTTCTGATTATTCCGCGACTATTCTAGTGTTTTCGCAGGTATTTCATTGTCCGAGCTAAAAATGAGCAAAGTAGAGAAACATGAAGAAATGAGAAGAAAACAGGAAAAAATGACAGAGAAAAAGCAGAAAAATAGAAAGTGGTGTGTGTGACGACCGTCACACACCACCACGACCGACACGCAATTAAAAGGTGCACCACGCTCGTCACACCCACCACGATCGTCACGCACGCAAAATGACTTATTACGTTCAGAACACAGACGTGGACACGGAAGGGCCAATTCAGTCAATACTTTCTCCTTGAACTTCTCCAACTTCCCATTATCTCCACTACTTCTCCAACGCCCCATTATCTCCACTACTTTTCACATGAATTCTGAAGTAACTTCCAACCTGTTATCACTATATATAGGACCTATCATTTAGTTTCAGGGGATCGAAGTTTATGTATGCGAAAGCACTGTTGAATTTATTTCGTAGTTTTAGGCAGAAATTACTGGTGTAAAAAGTGGTAGTTTCTCACATCGAGGAACTACCACACCATTAGTGTTAGGCCTTCAATCTATGTAATGCTTGGATCAATCTTGCCGTCATTTTTTCAAGATATTTAATTCAGTTTTATTTCCAGTTTTATCTTCAGGTTCATTTACTTTTACGCTTTTATTTTCTGCCATTTATATTTATGCTTTATCTTTCTGCCATTGTTATCATTTCAAGCTTTTAACATTTTTTCTTCAAGCATCACTTTAAATCATTTTAAACCGCTTGCTATGTTTTCGTCTAATTCAAAAACCCAAAATTGTTTATTTGTCTCTGTCACTATGTTCGGCTAAATAGTTTAGAGTCCGGCGTATGAGGACCGTCGTTACCGACGGGACTCGGTAGAAAATAATAGGTGCGAACTTATGATTAAAATTCTGCTTTTGGTTTTAATTTCCAAGTCTAATTTAAATAGCTTTGTCACGAGAGTGAGAGGTTATTTATCACGATTTTGTCATGAGAGTGAGAAATTAATTAAGGTTAGAGTCGGCACTGCGAGAGCGTGGGGGTCGAACCGGATAGTGGAAATTAGGCAACAAATCTAAATACAGCGAGAGCGCTTTAGATACGTTTAGGATATTATATGCTTTCAAAATATATTTCCTAGTTACCGGGCGAGCGAGAGCAAAATCTTGGGATTAGGGAACATGACTTTAGTTAATACCGCGAGAGCGTGAGGCGAAGTCTTTAAGTTGGTATATTCTACGGAACTAAATTATAGTTGTAATTAGCACCCGAATTCTACAAAGTCCTTTAGGAATGCGGAATCCATATTCCGGCCTCTCTTTATTATCATATTTTTTAAGTTCATTTTTAGTTTTAGTTCCAGTTTCCTCTTAATTAAATATTCATCAGCCTTAGCTTTACATCGTAGCAATAGATAACGGTAGGTTGACATTGGTCTCTGTGGGTTCGATAATCTTCTATATTACTTCAATAAATCCGTGCACTTGCGGACGCATCAACTTTTTGGCGCCGTTGCCGGGGACCAACAGTCAATATTGTTATTCCGTTGTTGCACCGTATAGACTAAGGCACTCCCATAAAAAAAATAAATAAAAATAATAATAATAATAATAATAATAATTAAAAATTAAAATTTTAAAAACCATGTATCACCCAAATTTTCTCTATGATAACCACTCACATTATCTTGA
The DNA here is from genome assembly GCA_022829125.1 of Lathyrus tuberosus. Lineage (NCBI taxonomy): Eukaryota > Viridiplantae > Streptophyta > Magnoliopsida > Fabales > Fabaceae > Lathyrus > Lathyrus tuberosus. The sequence continues at coordinate 2,251,397 of JALAZF010000368.1, read as the reverse complement.
GGAGCCGCACCCAAATTTTCTCTACAATTACCAACCGCAATACTCCCAATATTTTGAGGAACCGCAACCAAATTTTTTCTATGATTACCATTCCCAAAATTTCGAGGATCCGCAAGAATCTCATAATTCCAACCTAGAAATATTAATGCAGGATTTCAATGCGACACTGACTCACTCACAATATCTCGAGGAATCGCACCAAAATGTCCTCTATGATCACCATTCCCAATATTTCGAGGAACCACAAGAATCTGTTAGTTCCAACCTCGAAGCATTAATAGAGGACTTCATTGAAACAACAACTAATTCTAGGGTAGAGTCTATGATGGAGCACTTTGTGGAGACACAAACTCTCCAGAATGAAGAGCTTAGAAAACAACATCTCGATACTTATGAAACCCTTAGGCAGATAAACACAATAGTCGAGTCCCTCGCGACTCACACTGAGGCATTGGAGACTCAAATCTCCCTGCTTGCACAAACACCTATAGGACCCTCCCCGGAGGAGCATGTGGATGTTGTGACAACCATTAATGAAAAACAAATCGAGAATCCCGAGGAGAGTGATAATGAGGTTGAGGAGAGTGATATTGAGGTTGAGGAGAGTTCTGGTGAGGAAGAAGTAGAGATTGAGAAAAATTCACTAGGATCACCTGAAAGGGAGGTCGTCAAAGAGGCAGCGAAGGAAGCACCTAATGTCGTTCCTCCTCCATATACCCCACCAAAGGTAGAATCCCAATCCAAAACGTATGCGGAGGTATTGGAAAATATCTACACCGATGCATCTTTGTTTGAGGTCACGCATAAAAAGAGAAAATTCGAGGACCATGAAACTAGGGATATCATTACTGTTGAGAGGGTAAGGTTAAACTTTGAGGTGATGGATGAAATAACTAAGCCCAAACTCGAAAAGCTATTACTTAGGATAGATCCAGAACCGCCACCACAAGTTCAAAAGAATGAACCACCCCACAGAAGGAAGAAAAGAAAAGGTGAGGGATATATGAGATGGCTTGATAAGTGGCCCTGGAAACCGAAAATTATTAGTCATCGAGCTATCGACGTTAAACAAAGCCCTGCGTGGGAGGCAACCCACAAGCTTTTAATTTAATGTTTTACTTTTATTGTTTGTGTTTGCAAAAAATAAATAATTGTATCGCTTATCACGTCTCAGCCATATTTAGGCGAAAAATCTCTAGATGACAACCCCTTAAGATGAGTTGGTGCCCACGCACATTCCTACGAATGTCACTGCTGGTGGTGACACCAATGACGATTATTCCGCGAGTATTCTAGTGCTTTCGCAGGTATTTCATTGTCCGAGCTAAAAATGAGCAAAGTAGAGAAACATGAAGAAATGAGAAGAAAACGGGAAGAAATGACAGAGAAAAAGCAGAAAAATAGAACGTGGTGTGTGTGACGACCGTTACACACCACCACGACCGCCACGCAATTAAAAGGTGCACCACGCTCGTCACACCCACCACAACCGTCACGCACGCAAAATGACTTATTACGTTCAGAACACAGACGTGGACACGGAAGTGCCAATTCAGTCAACACTTTCTCCTTGAACTTCTCCAACTTCCCATTATCTCCACTACTTCTCCAACGCCCCATTATCTACACTACTTTTCACGTGAATTCTGAAGTAACTTCCAACCTGTTATCACTATATATAGGACCTATCATTTAGTTTCAGGGGATCGAAGTTTATGTATGCGAAAGCACTGTTGAATTTATTTCGTAGTTTTAGGCAGAAATTACTGGTGTAAAAAGTGGTAGTTTCTCACATCGAGGAACTACCACACTATTAGTGTTAGGCCTTCAATCTATGTAATGCTTGGATCAATCTTGCCGTCATTATTTCAAGATATTTAATTCAGTTTTACTTCCAGTTTTATCTTCAGGTTCATTTACTTTTACGCTTTTATTTTCTGTCATTTATATTTATGCTTTATCTTTCTGCCATTGTTATCATTTCAAGCTTTTATCATTTTTCTTCAAGCATCACTTTAAATCATTTTAAACTACTTGCTATGTTTTCGTCTAATTCAAAAACCCAAAATTGTTTATTTGTTTTTGTCGCTATGTTCGGCTAAATTTTTTAGAGTTCGGCGTATGAGGACCGTCGTTACCGACGGGACTCGGTAGAAAATAATAGGTGCGAACTTATGATTAAAATTCTGCTTTTGGTTTTAATTTCCAAGTCTAATTTAAATAGCTTTGTCACGAGAGTGAGAGGTTATTTAACACGATTTTGTCACGAGAGTGAGAAATTAATTAAGGTTAGAGCCGGCACTGCGAGAGCGTGGGGGTCAAACCGGATAGTGGAAATTAGGCAACAAATCTAAATACAGCAAGAGCGCTTTAGATACGTTTAGGATATTATTGTCTTTCAAAATATATTTACTAGTTACCGGGCGAGCGAGAGAAAAATCTTGGGATTAGGGAACATGACTTTAGTTAATACCGCGAGAGCGTGAGGCGAAGTCTTTAAGTTGGTATATTCTACGGAACTAAATTATAGTTGTAATTAACACCCGAATTCTACAAAGTCCTTTAGGAACGCGGAATCCATATTCCGGCCTCTCTTTATTATCATATTTTCTAAGTTCATTTTTAGTTTTAGTTCCAGTTTCCTCTTAATTAAATATTCATCAGCCTTATCTTTACATCGTAGCAATAGATAACGGTAGGTTGACATTGGTCTCTGTGGGTTTGACAATCTTTTATATTACTTCGATAAATCCGTGCACTTGCGGACGCATCATGAAGCCGGGTGGGGGAGGTGCCCCTGCTCCTCTTTTGTGTTACAGGTGTGGTGAGTTAGGTCATCGTGTCAGTGAGTGCACGAGTGATGTAAAGAAATGCTTCAAGTGTGGACAGGCAGGACATCTAATTGATGACTGCAAGGTTAAGGTGGTAACTTGTTACAACTATGGAGAACAGGGCCATATTAGTACTCGTTTCCAGAAACCAAAGCAAACTTCGACTGGAGGAAAGGTGTTCGCTTTGACAGGGACTCAGACTTCCAATGATGACAAACTGATATGAGGTATATGTTACATTAATAATACGCCTTTGATTGCTATTATTGATACTAGTGCTACCCATTCTTTTATTGCTGCTGATTGTGTGAGGTGGCTAGGCCTCGTTGTTTCTCCTATGAAGGGGGAGATGGTTGTCGAAATTCCAGCAAAGGGATCAGTGACCACTTCCCTAGTTTGTTTGAATTGTCCACTATCAATCTTTGATAAGGACTTTGGTGAGGATCTTATTTGCTTGCCATTGGGAAATCTTGATGTGATCCTGGGTATGAACTGGTTGGAGTTCAATCATGTTCATATTAAGTGTTTTAACAAGTCAGTGCAATTTCTTGCTCCTAAGGAAGAGGAAGAAGATGGTTTCCTATCCGCTAGAGAGTTGAGAAAGCTCTTAGAGGAAGAAGTTCAAGTGCTTGCATTGTTTCCATCCTTGTTAGTGGAGAATGAGTTGATGATTAATGAATTTCAAGTAGTGTGTGAATTTCCAGAAGTATTTCCGGATGATATTACTGATGTACCGCCAGAGAGAGAAGTGGAGTTTACTATTGATCTTGTCTCTGGTATCAGACCTATTCCTATCGCACCGTACAGGATGTCTGCATCAGAATTAATGGAACTGAAGAATCAACTGGAAGAGTTGTTAGAAAAGAAATTTGTGAAACCGAGTGTATCGCCTTGGGGAGCTCCGGTGTTGTTGGTGAGGAAAAAGGATGTCAGTATGAGATTATGTATCGATTACAGACAGTTGAACAAAGTAATGATTAAGAATAAGTATCCACTTCCAAGAATAGATTACTTGATGGATCAGTTAGTGGGTGCCCATGTGTTTAGCAAGATTGACTTGAGGCCGGGTTATCATCAGATACGAGTAAAAGATGAAGATATTCAGAAAACGGATTTCAGGACCTGGTATGGACATTATGAGTATGTGGTGATGTCGTTCGGAGTTACTAATGCACCTGGCATATTCATGGAGTATACGAATCGAATTTTTCATGCTTACTTGGATCAATTTGTGGTTGTCTTTATTGATGACATTCTTATCTATTCTAAGTCAGAAGACGAACATGCTGAGCATTTGTGGATAGTGCTGGAAGTATTAAGAGAAAAGAAGCTATATGCTAAGTTATCTAAGTGTGAATTCTGGTTGAGAGAGGTAAGTTTTCTCGGTCATGTTATCTCAGGTGATGGTATTATTGTGGACCCATCCAAGGTAGATGCAGTTCTACAGTGGGAGACTCTGAAGTCGGTAACTGAGATTAGAAGTTTTCTGGGCTTGGCTGGTTACTGCCGTAGATTTATTGAAGGCTTTTTAAAGTTAGCACTTTCGTTGACTCAGTTGACTTGTAAAGGTAAAGCGTTTGTGTGGGATGTTCACTGTGAGAAGAGATTCATTGAGCTGAATAACAGATTGACTACAACTCCAGTTTTGACTCTACCCGAACCAAATGAACTGTTTGTGGTGTATTGCGACGCTTCTTTGATAGGTTTAGGAGGTGTGTTAATGCAGGACGGTAAGGTTGTCGCTTATGCTTCACGACAGTTAAGGATTCATGAGAGAAATTATCCAACTCATGATTTGGAATTAGCTGCAGTGGTATTCGTACTGAAAATTTGGAGGCACTATCTTTATGGTTCCAAATTTGAAGTGTATAGTGATCATAAGAGCTTGAGGTATCTATTTGATCAGAAGGAGTTGAATATGAGGCAAAAAAAGGTGGTTAGAATTCTTAAAGGATTATGATTTCGGCTTGAACTATCATCCTGGTAAAGCTAATGTCGTGGTTGATGCTTTGAGTCGGAAGTCGTTGCATATGTCTACTATGATGGTTAAAGAATTGAATTGATTGAAGAGTTCAGAGATATGAGTTTGGTTTGTGAACAGACGCCGTATAGTGTAATGTTGGGTATGCTGAAGATCAACAATGAATTTCTTAATAGTATCAGAGAGGGTCAGAAGTTGGATGTGAAACTGGTGGATTCGATGATTGGAAATAAACAGACTGAAAGTAACTAATTCAGAGTGGATGAACAAGGTGTGTTGAGGTTCCGTGATAGGATCTGTGTTCCTGAGGATTCTGGGTTGAAAAGAATGATTCTAGAAGAAAGTCACAAGAGTAGCTTGAGTATCCATCCCAGAGCTACAAAGATATAATTTGGTGGCCTGGATTGAGACGTGATATGGCTAAGTTTGTCTATGCTTGTCTGACTTGTCAGAAGTCAAAAGTGGTACATCAGAAACCTGTTGGTTTGATGCAACCATTAGATATCCCAGAGTGGAAGTGTGACATCATTTCTATGGATTTTGTGACTGGGTTGCCTAATACTCCAAGAGGACATGATTCCATTTGGGTAGTGGTGGGTAGACTGACGAAATTGTTACATTTTATTCTGATTAATATCAATTTTCCTTTACAGAAGCTGGCAGAGATTTATATTCGGGTGATTGTGAAGTTGCATGGAGTTTTGTTGAGTATTGTGTCGGACAGAGATCCATGGTTCACTTCCAGATTTTGGGAGAGTTTGCAGGAAGCTTTGGGATCGAAACTGAGATTGAGTTCAGCTTATCACCCGCAGATGGATGGACAGACGAAGAGAACTATACAATCTTTGGAGGATTTGTTGAGGGCATGTGTGCTTGAACAGGGAGGTGCTTGGGATAGTCATTTGCCATTGATTGAGTTCACTTATAATAGCAATTATCACTCCAATATTGGAATGGCGCCTTTTGAGGCTTTGTATGGTCGGAGGTGTCGGACGCCTTTGTGTTGGCATGAATCTGGTGAGAGTGTAGTACTCGGACGCCTTTGTGTTGGCATGAATCTGGTGAGAGTGTATTATTATTATTATTATTAATAATAATAATAATAATATGAATTAAAAAGAATATTAGAATAATAGAAAAGGGGATTAGGAGAGGAGAATTGGTTATTACGTGAAAAGTAGAGAAAGGGAGAAGTCAGAGCTAGGGCAAGAGGAAGGAGACTCCATCACTGAGGGAGAAGATTTTCAAGAACTCTAAGGTAAGGGTGTGGTTCTTTAATCTCTTAAGGGTGGTATAATGTTTGTATGAGGGTAGATAAACCATTAGGATCATCTCTATGTGTTGATTGTGTTGGTATGGGGTTAGGGTTTTGAGTGTCAGAGGTTTTGATAAGGGGAAAAGTGCATAAATTAATCGGTTGAATTGTGGGTTATGTGTTTCTAATTGATTGTATAATAACTTGTGAATATATATGCATTTTTGGATTGTTTGTGAGTGTAATCAGAGAAGGGTTGGGGATGGTTCGTGCAAAAACCGCAACTGCAGAATTGCAGAATCGTGCACTTCGTCGTGCGAATGATAGTTCAATGAGCGAAGGTTCGCCCCAGACTCACTGGACGAACGAAGCAGTGAACGAAGGGAAAGAAGAGGTAATTCTGGAAGGAGTGGTGAGGAGGTTCGCCCCAGATACGCTGGGCGAACTCCTGGCAAACCCTAGTTCGCTGGGCGAATGAGAGACAAAGGGAGAAGAGAAATAAGTGAGTCACGGGTTTTTGTATGGGAAGGGTAGTTCGCTAGAGAATTCACTAGGCGAACTCCTAGCGAATGATAGTTCGCTAGGCGAACTTGTAGCGAGCATGACAGTGTTGTTCTGCTGCTGTACGGACAGAATTTTCTTAAACTTTAAAAATTCATAACTTTTAATTCGTATGTCCGTTTGAGTCGCCGTTCGAATCGTTGAAAAGTTGATTTTGTATACTTTTTGTTAAAATTAAACTCAATATCAGAATTCCAACTATTTGGCGCATTAATTGGGTTTCCGTGTATGTTGTGATGTGTTGCACGTTGAAATGGTGAGTTGGGTTGTGCGAATGTATGGTAGCGATAGATTGTGATTGTTGCATGTTTTGGCAGGTATATGTTGCGTGTTGGACAGTTGTAGTGTTATGTATTGGCTGATTGTTAGTCATATGCATTGGTCGTTGTATGCATACCAAGTTGCATAAGTTGCGAGATAAGTCGTGTGCACATGTGGGGTGTGAGCGTCTTATCCAGATTCTTTGAAGTAGAATCATGTTTTTATTGTTGTTGAGGTGATCGTGTGCCCACGTGGGGTGTAAGCGATCATGATGTCGTGTGCCCATGTGGGGTGTGAGCCACTATGAGGAATTTCCGACGTGAATTATGATCATGAAAAAGGGATCGAATTGGTACCACATGCATTGAGTCGAGTGGTGAGTCTCATTGCATTGCATTATGGTGTGTTGTATTGTGAGTCGTATGATTATCTGCTTGTGTGGGGGGATTGTAATTTCGTTGATGTTGTGATAATAGGATGAACTGTATAAAGATTATGTGATTTTATACTTATCTTATGCATGTCTTTTGTTGATTTGAGAATCTCACCCCTTCTGTTTGAATGTTACCTCCACGTGGGTAACGTGCAGATAATCAAGATTAGTGCAGAGTTGAAGTTAGTGAAGATGAAGTCTTCTATTTTATTTTGTTTGAGTCGGCGTCTGCTCTGATGTGTAACACTGGGGATTTGGAACGCTTACTGTTATTTATTTTATTGTCCGTTATTACTTTTAATTAATTGATGATGACTATGTGGTATCAAAAATATAATGTTTTTATTGAATTTCTGCTGCTATATGATAAGATTACTTAAGTATGGTTTTGTTGGTGATAATTATGTGTTACATGTCATATGTATGAGCAATGGTATGTTGAAGGTAGCATCCTAAATGTTGTATGTTTTATCTTACTCTGATATTTTGTTATTAATTGTCGCGGGGGTTTAGGGTGTTACATTTAGGCCCACACCCTCTAATGTGCCCACTCAGTCCCTATTTTTTTAGGAATTTCTTAATGCACCTTTAATGTTCCTTAGGGACCACGCGAAAATACTAAAATGCCCCTCAATTTTCGGAGATGCATCTTCAGATGCACCTGATACACACTTAACGCAAACCATTCACAGTGGCGCCTATAAGTTGGGTATTTCCGTAACGCAGACACATCAGTAGCAGAGGCAACCACCAAAAACATGTAATTTTACAAAATGAAATTAAAATTCATAAAATAAAATAAGCATTACATAGATGATTTCAACATAAAATGCAGCATTACACTTCAATATCCAGGTGGACGCTTCAAACTCTTCGCAATATTTTCGACCGATCTTGAAATCCTCGCTTTCAACTCGAGCAATACTTTTGTTTCGAAACGGAAATACGTATTCCACATAGCCCTTACATCTGCATCCTCTTGAGCTCAAATTTGTCTTGATAAAAGAACAAATGTTGTTATGGGCAGAATAAAAAATGTATTAAGATACAATATGAATAAATGTTGAATATATTATACTTCATTAATATTGAGACACAATTACATATACTTATCTGTCCGGCTAAACAAGAAATTAAAAAGAATTGAAACATATGTCGCCGACTAAATATATAGGTGATACCCCCTTTGAATTCTGTGCATTTGACTCTCTTTCAATGTTGCTCAATTTCTCGAACTCTTGCATTTTTTCCATAAAATGATCCGACCAAGTCTCGGCTTTTTTTGTTGAATGAGTCGTCCACTCCGGTGTTGTAAGTGGTATAGGGCATCCCGGTTTCAAGTAAACTTGAACAAAATGACGTGATCTTGAAAGCCACCCAATACATATATATATATAATACGATCATTTGGATTTTTAGGTGGGGCGGTGCGCAGTGGGAAGCGCATCCATTTTGCCCATTTCAAAATCACACTCTATCATATGCACATACTATTAGGTGGCCCATTTTTAGGGAAGCGCATCCATTTTGCCTCCGGTGTCGGACCGCTAAGGCAAGGAACAAGAGACTCATAAACTTCATCAAATTTTTCTTTCTTTCTGTACAGTAGTGTGTATGATTCTTTATGCGTCCTCAATTCTTTATGCGTCCCGCGCAACATTGACGATCTGCTCGATGTATTTGTGCATAAAAATGGGCATCTCGTCAATGAATGACATTTTTTGTGGAGGCGACGTAAGAGGTGGTTTGCTAATGCAATCTTCTTTAACAACACTTGTTTGAGATTTTGGAGTTGGTGAGTCGGGAAAAACTTTGTCAACATGTTCAAAATATGAAGGAGACCGTGTAGTGGAATTGTCGTTCAGTGTAGGCTTGATTGTCTTCGGAGAAGCTTTTGTTTTTACCAATTGAGATGGTGGTTTCAAGTCGGTGGTTTTCGGATAGACAATCTTCCTCAATTGTTCTTTGATGTGGAGTTTCATGTTGTCATCGGCTTTCAAAAATCTCTCTTGTATCACTTATCATTCGTTCAAAATAAAGATATTCGATTTACCGTCTTTCATGACACTATCATCATTAAACCTAAGCCTCTTCCAATAAGTGCAAACCTCATCCATTCTTATCGAGCTACCGAGTTTCACATTTTTTGCAATAACACAAGCACATGGGAGACCATATGTTTTCACAATTATGCATCTACAATTTGTGCTATCAGAGCCTACATTATCAGATCATTTAGCCTCGTGAAAAATATAATTCAAACTCGCTTGAGATATGTTGCCAACCAACTGAGAATAAATATTGTTGTCTTTAAACATGTGTTCCAAAACTGTGATGCTCCGACCAAATGATGTTTGTATCTCGTTATGCTGGTTTTGAATCATTTAGTTCACGGAGTCCCAATCTCTACACAAATCGCCCTTACTATTTCCCAACCAATTTTTCAAAGTAGCATGGGCAGACTCAATTCGGTTAGTTGTTGTATTTCCAAGGTGTATAACCTTATCAGTCCAAGCACAAACAACTTTCTCCTTCACTTGTCAAGAATTGTGCTTTCAACATATTTCAACAAATCAGGATACTTTTCTCACACTTTCCTGAAATGCATAACAGAATCGGCATATAATTCTTTTGTGGAAGAATTTACTATACAATTCCATGCATTCATTATTTTTTCCACAACCAAACCCGTCTTCACCATTTTTCCATCTTCGGACTCTATCTATTTCGTCCCTACCGCGGGTTTAACCCAACTTCTCACATTCTTTGTTGTGTGATACCTACAAAGTAATGCCTTAGAAGTAGGAAATACGTTTGCAACCGAATTCATCAAGTCGGTATCGCGGTCGATAACAATCACTTTAGGCATCTCACATTGGTCCTTCAACAATATCCGACACACCTCTAAGGCTCAAGTAACATTCTCCTCTTTTTCACTCTATAGAAATGCAAACCCAACAGAATATGTCTTCTCAGTTGAGGTAACACCAACCATCGCCATTAATGGAAGTCTATACTTGTTGGACTTGTATGTTGAATCAAGTATGAGCATAGTAGGAAACGTGTTGAATAACTTTATGGAATCATAATAAGTCCAAAATATGTCTCTAAGAGTAACTTCATCCTCACACATTTGACACCTAGACATGTAACTGTTATCATCCAACAGTTTCAAGAGTTGTTGCATTTCAGTTCTATCCCCCTTAAGCACCTTGTTAGTTTGGTACAAAATATTATACACTTTCTTGATATTTGATATATTTTCGGGTCTTTTCCCTTTCAATGTTTCAAGTATGTTTTTCAGTTGAACCAATTTCAATGTCACGTCAACAACACATTCCTTCTCTTCCGGTATGAGCCGACACACACTAGGATAGGATGGTCGGCTAACTTTTCACATAAATCATGGTTATGCAAACCACATATGACATTAAATCTTCAGTTTATGTTTGTCTACATGTAATCACGCACCTTAAAGGGACACTCACATTTTCTTGAACTGGTGTTCTCTCTTTTAAAATTTCGGAGAGGAGATTTATATTTCCCGCTTCTTTCGCACATCATTGTCACAAAAGCACATCTTCTATCCAAACAATTATCGGACCTTCCAATAACCACACCAAATCTAAGTTTAAAGGCTTCCATGCGAATCTATTGAAGCATTTGATCATGAGATTCAAACTCTTACTCGTTTTTAAATTGATTGCCAACATCTAACGCCTTCACTTAAACATTTTGAGAAACAACTTGTTTGGGAAAAACATCGGGGGTGCATCATATCTAATGAAAACAATTATCATATCACAGTATATAAGTGCCACTGCTGAAAATAAAACTGAAAAGTGAACACATGCTGATTCCGAAAATGCATTTCCAGATAAGTTCATATTTGTTTCGAAGATACATTTCCAGGAAAAAAAAACGCTCGTTTTTCAGACAAAAACAAGATTAATGTGAGCAATGCAGCTTGAAAAAAAATGATCTTTATCTGAAATTCTATCTTCTTTTGCTCCCTCTGGTGTGATGAATCAAAAGATTGAAGATTTGGCGTGAAAATATGGATTGAGAATGGAAGGATTTTTTGTGAGGATTTGTAAAGAAATACAACAATGGTTGTGTGATCGTGCAGCTGTTTGTTTTATTAGATTATTTCATAGATACATCTTGAGAAATGTATGACATGCAAAGATGATAGCATATTTCAAAATCCGCTCAAACTTTTGAAGATGTATCTCCAAAATTTCCACTAAACTGATCAATCATGAATATATTTTTTGAAATATTTCGGAAATGCATTTTCAGAATTAAAAATATCCAACTTATAAGACGCTACTCAGAATGACTTACGTTTAATTGTATAATAAAATGCGTCCAGAGATGCGCATCTTTAAAAACTGAAAATATTTTATTATTTTTGCATAATACCTAAAAAAAACATATAATAAGATGCATTAAAAAAATTTCCATTCTTGCTAGCTTTTTTAGTACAAAATTAAACAGGACGAACATGTTCATTTTTAACCTCTAGAAAAGACTTCCGAAAACAAACTTTTTTTGAAAAAATTTAAAAATGATACTTCTGAAAGAATCATTTTATATAGAATGATAAAATAGTATTAATTATTACTGTATTTTTATTTTTCATACAACTATAACAACTTAAAATATAATAGAAAAATTTATGTAAACCCTCCAAAATACTCCAAAACACACCTTCAATACAAATTTTGAATACAAATTTTGAGTTCCCCAATTTAAACAAGAATTTTAGTGTTATGATTAAAAAAGCAAGCCCTCTAAAACTCTTCCAACCAAAATTCTTCAATTCCTTCCCCTCACCCTCCTAGCCTTCACCAGCAAATGGTTCCCAAAAAGCAAGCAAAAGAACTTATAAAAATCTAGCATACAAGAAAATTTCTATTTTTTCTATGAACCTTGAATATTTGGAACTGTTTGTTACTGTTGTGCACAAAAACAAAGCTAAAAGTCTTCAATAGTTAGCATGGCTTCTAAATTAGGTAGCCACGTTGGGATAAAAGATAACGCATGTTTGGCATGCATAAAATGTCTCTTTAGCCCATGCTACAAAGATGTTCCTTCCAATCTTGACTTGGTATATCCCAGACTAATTAGTCTCTGTATCAATATTTTTTCAGCTTCTATCTGCAATCCATGAAAGTTGGAAATCAATATTGAATTTAAAGATAATGTTGAAAACCGATATTGAACTTAAAAATCAATACATGAGAATAGCGATGAAAAATATAGTTCAGCGAGCAAGGCTCCCTATTGTGAGATCTGGGTGGAGAGGGAGATCAACTTTTAAAACAATTAAGTAAAGAGTTTATTTAATATTACACTAACTGCAAAAAATGAAAACTAACCATCAATTACAAGAGGTTGATTGCAGTTTACTGCCATAATATCTAATGCTAACTCGAGATACTAAGTAACAGCAGCACATGCCATGAGGTGATTCTGAATGTATCATGGTCAAATATCTATATCGAGGAATGTTAGTAACACTCTTAAGACTTTCTCTCCAAAACTTACTCCATAATTGTGTGAAATTTCTGTAGATTCTAACTAAATTAATAGGTACCATTTCCAAACTGGTACGACCCACATAAACTTCACCTAATTCTGAAATACAATTGACTAAATGAATATGAGAGATGAAAATTATATATTTACACCTTGTGTGGATTATGATTTATAAAACTAACCATTAAAACCATTTACAAATCCAATTATGAATCTGGTTGCAGTTCCCTAACCAGTTATTTCTCAAACCCGGTTAAAATTTGAATATTTCTCCAACCCGTTTAAGAAATCATTTTTTTAACAAATCCGGTCTCAAAAACCAGTTATGTCTAAAATCCAATTTCAAAAACCAGTTTTAGCATAGAATCCAATTTCAAAATTGAATTGAAATCTGGTTTTCAGCATAGAATCTCAGGCTTAGAAAAATCTTATGGGATATTCCATATTAATCCTGACTTGTTCGATAAACAAATTTGAGCAAGATTGGTATAAAAGGTTAATTTATTAAAATGATCAATCATTATAAAAATTATACAAACTGAAAAGTTGTATATGGAGTATAGAGAATGTTCCAGTCACACTATGAATCATACAAACTGCAAGTTTAAATTTGGAGATTTTACATCCAAAGAACAATGTTTGTAAAGTAAATATTAAGAGTAATAATGAAACCAATGAACTCAACTCAGAGTAATAAGGTGGCACTAGAAATTCAAAATAGAGTATAATTATTTCGGATGAAAAAGATATCATATGATACTATTAGAAAGACATAATAAACCAAGCATGATTCAAAGCAATAAGCCAATCCTCTACTATTTATCAAGGCAGAGTTCAACTCCTCAAGCCACCTGACCGAGCTGTTGTAAGAAGGGTAGAGAAATAACATGAGAGGTTGTGCCTCGAAGAGTCAGAATCATTAAGTGGAAAAAGATAGACAGTGGCCACAGTGCCAGGTTAACCTCTTGGGCCCAGCCCAAATGCAAAGAACAGTTTTAGGAAACAGAAAGATAATATCATGGTTTCACGGAGTTAGCAGCACTACACATAAGAGGCAGCTTAAAACAGTGGGCCAACTTGTGACATTAATCAGTAAGACCTATACTACTGTAAAAGTGCACAAGCTGGAAGTCTTGGTGTTGGCTTATTTCTGCTAATTTGACGTTCTATTAACCTATTTAAAAGGTTCAACATATTCACTAAATTTCAAGAGGATGCCATCGAATGCCACTACAATATGTGCTTGGCAGTTTTTCTTTCAACAATGGGACCCAAGGGGATTCAACATTTGGCGGAGCATGTTGATAGAACTGGTACCAAAATAGATAGATAAGGGAATAACCGATGTTTTTATTGAATTATCTCTTGAGGAAAACAGTCCCCGAGATATACGCTCGAACTGTATAAGAAAACAAAGCTATAGAAAAAATGGAAGAAGTATGAGAATACGGTTCCGCCAAGGATTTCGAGAGCCTTGGAACTCTCCCTTACCAAATTCCACTCTGAATTTCTGAGATGCCTCCCCATATTCAGTGTCTTCTCCTTATATATTTTTCCACTACCCCAAACTAACCAGGCACATTAATTACTGCCCCATAACTCCTATAATGTAACTGCCCCATAACTGAGTAATTCCACTAACTAATATAATCAGTTCTGCCCTTTTCTCTTATACACATTTCGTATAAGAGGTCTAACAATACTCCCCCCCAAAAGAGTCACCTTGTCCTCAAGGTGAAAGGAAGGAAAATGTTCTTTGATGACATCAATTGATTCCCAAGTAGCTTCAAAATCTGGAAGGTCTTGCCACTGAATGAGGACTTCAGCTGAACCTTGTGTTGTGTTGCGGATAGCCTTAACTTCCGCAGGGAATACTTGGGTTCTAGATCCTCGGAGAGCATAGATGGAAGTGGTTGAGGTTGGGCAGCTAGTGCTAAAGCTTTCTTCAACAAGGAGACATGAAAAACAGGGTGTATTTTGCTCTCTGGTGGTAATGCTAATTCAAACGCAACAGGGCCAATTTGTTTGATTATCTGATAGGGACCATATAAGCGAGGGCTCAATTTCTCATTTCTTTTCTTGGCAAGTGATTTCAACAGGTATGGCTGCAACTTCAAGTAGACCCAATCACCTATGGATAAAGTAACCGAACGTCTAGATTGATCCGCATAAGTTTTCATCTGAGCCTGAGCCTTTAATAAATTTTGCTTTAAATCATGAAGAAGGTGATCCCTCTCTTGAGTCATAACATTAACTTCTTCCACCAAGGATGGAATGGTAGTCCCTTTCAGCAAGTGTGGAGGTTCCCGTCCGTACAGAGCTTTGAAAGGCGTCAACTTCAAAGAACTATTGTAATTGGTATTAAACCAGAATTCTGCCCAGCCCAACCATTTAGGCCATTGTTTTGGTCTCGTTCCCGTGAGGCCGTGTAAATAAGTTTCCAAACACCTGTTAACCACCTCGGTTTGTCCATCCGTTTGAGGGTGATATGCAGAACTAAATTTTAACTTTGTTCCAGCCATCTTGAATAACTCCGATACAATGGTCGAGGGAAATCCATGCAATTTTACCACTTCCTTAATAAAAACTTCAGCTACATCCTTAGCAGTGAATGGATGACTAAGAGAGATGAAATGGGCATACTTTGTTAAACGGTCTACAACAACCAAAATCGCATTCTTACCTTGTGCCTTAGGTAATCCCTCTATGAAATCCATAGAGATGTCAGCCCAAACTTGCGTCGGTATCGGTAAAGGCTGCAGCAGCCCGGCAGGAGACAAAGTTTGGTATTTATTCAATTGACAAACCTCACAAGTGGCTACAAATTGCTGAATATCCTTTCTCATCCCCTCCCAATAAAGAATGGCTGAAATACGTTTGTAGGTTCTAAAGAAACCAGAATGTCCCCCACTGCTGAATTATGGAACTCCTGTAACAACTGTAAAATCCTGGAGGAATCTTTAGGTAACACCAACCTTCCTTTATAGAACAACTTTCGATCCTTGAAAATATATCCTGGATGAGAGTTAGCATCCCTCAACAAATCTTGAATGATGCCTACTAACTTCGGATCTTTTTGGATTTCGGCCTCCCATTCTTCCAACTCATCAAAGTGTACCGTGGAAAGAGCTGCATAAGTCATTCTCCGGGATAAAGCGTCAGCCACTCTATTTTCAAGTCCTGGTTTGTATTGAATTTCAAAATCCAGACCAATCAATTTTGAGGTCCACTTAAACTGCTCCTCTCCCAAAACTCGCTGATCAGAAAGAAATTTAAGACTTTTTTGATCAGTACGGATGATGAAATGCCTCCCTAATAAATAGTGTCTCCATTTTTGCACAGCTATGACAATTGCCATCAATTCCCTCTCATAAGCTGACTTGGATTGTGCCCTTTCTGACAAAGTTTGACTGTGGAAAGCCACTGGTCGGCCGTCTTGTACCAAAATAGCACCAAGTCCTCGGTTGGAAGTATCAGTTTCTATGGTAAAAACTTCAGGGACAGTTAAAATAGGCAATTCAGCCATTGCCTGTTTTAGTTGTTCAAAAGACATTTGTGCATCTTGATTCCAGCGGAAACTGTCTTTCTTCAATAGCTGAGTCAATGGTCGGGCTATTTTTCCATAATTCTGCACGAACCTTCTATAATATCCGGTCAGTCCCAAAAAACCTCTTAAAGCTTTAAGATCCTTGGGAATTGGTCACTCCATCATAACTACAATTTTTTTAGGGTTTGCTGCTACTCCTTCTCCAGATATAATATGGCCAAGATACTCTAATTGAGATTGCCCAAAATTACATTTTCTCAAATTAGCAAATAATTGGTGCTCTTGTAATAATGCTAAAATTGCCTGTAAGTGCTTCTGATGTTCCTCCACATTCTTGCTGTAGACCAGTATGTCATCAAAGAAAACCAATACAAATTTTCTTAAGTATGGTCTAAGCATTTCATTCATAAGGGCTTGAAAAGTAGAAGGGGCATTGGTGCGTCCGAATGGCATCACAACAAACTCATAATGTCCTTCATGGGTTCTAAAGGTGGTCTTAGGAATGTCTTCCTCCTTCATTCTTATTTGATGGTACCCCGATCTTAAATCCAATTTCGAAAAAATCGTGGCTTCCCCCAATTCATCAAGTAACTCATCAATAATAGGAATGGGAAACTTATCAGGCACAGTACTTTTATTCAAAGCTCTATAATCAACACAAAATCGTCAACCCCCGTCTTTCTTTTTGACTAAGATTATCGGGCTTGAATAAGGACTTACACTTGGCCTAATGACTCCAGCCTTAAGCATATCATCCACTAACCTTTCAATCTCATTTTTCTGGTAGTGTGGGTACCTATAAGGCCTGATATTTGGAATATTGGCTCCTTCCTTGAGTACAATGGCATGATCCTGTCTCATAGACGGCGGTAATCCCCGTGGCTCTTGAAAAACTTCTTCGTAGTTGACTAGGATTTCTTCTAGCCACTTAGGTCGATTGTGGTTCATTTCTTCCTCTCCCTTCAAATGTTGACACTCCAGGAGGAATCCGTGGCCTTCATCACGAATAGCTTTTAGGACAGACTTGATAGAGGCGGCTTCCCTTGTCAATTCTGCCTCTCCTTTCAAAATATGGTACTTGCCATCAAGAGGAATTTTTATGATTAAATCTCCAAAGTTTGCTCGAATTTCACCAAGGCTGGACAGCCACTCCATTCCCAGCACCACATCCACTCCTCCTAAGTCAAAAATAAAGAAGTCTTGTTGAACTTCCATTCCTTGCATGATTAACTTCAGTTTGGGGCACATTCCTTCACATGGGATTTTTCTTCCATCTCCCACTTCAACATGATAAGGTGGGGTTTCTTCTACCAAATACTTTTCTTCTTTTACCAACATGGAGGAAATAAAATTGTGAGATGCTCCACAATCTATCAAGACCACAACCTTTCTATTTCCCATGATTCCCCATAGTTTAATAGATTTTTTGGTAGTGAGGCCTGATATGCTATGCAAGGACAGCTGCACCATTTTCATTTCCAATTCTTGTCTTTCCTCTTCTTGAATCTCTTCTTCGGTTTCTTCCTCCAAATCTCCCTCCAACAATAATACATGAAATTGCTTGTTAGCACATACATGACCTGGACTAAATTTTTCATCACATTTGAAGCAAAGTCCTTTCCTTGACTTTTCTTGTAGTTCAGCATCTGATAATTTTCTGAAACCCCTTCCTTTGAAAGGATTATTTGGCCTCTGATTACTAGTTTCTCCCACAGAACTTCCGGTTGCCGATACAAACGAGGATTGATTTTTAGTCCCCGGTTCCCACGTTGCAGTTCGGGTGTTATTGTAAGTTTGGAATGTTGATTTGTTACCCAAATTTGTACCCACATTTCCTTTGCTTAACAATCTGTTTTTCTCATCAACCCTTTGTGCATAATCCATTAATTCCGATAATCTTTCAACTAGATGAAGCTTTAGTTCCGCCCTTATCACATCTTTGAGTCCGTTCAAAAAAATTCATTTTAAATAAGAAGGCTCTGCGCATTTCAGGGGGCCTGCATATAACTCAAATTGCTCTCTATATTCTTCCACTGTTCCTGTTTGTTTGAGACTCAACAACAATTCAAAGGGACTTTGGATCATTGAGGGTTGAAAACGTTTAAGTAGGGCTGTTTTGAATTCCTCCCAAGTCGAGTTTGGTGAAGACACCTCCCACCGTTGATACCATGCCAGTGCTTTGCCCTCCATGGCTACCATTGCTGCCTGCAATCTCTCTGTTTCATCCACCTGCTTTAGGTCAAAATAACGCTCGACACGGTTCAGCCAACCGTAAGCATCAGTACCTTCAAAAATTGGAATTTCCAATTTTCGCCATCTTTTTTTGCGAGACCGTGGACGTCGGTAATTCACAGATGCATCATCTTCATCAGATTGGTCCTCGTGTTGTGATCCTGCTGGACTTTTGCGCCTCGTGCGACGAACAGTTTCAACTAATTCCGTCATTTGTTGTCTAACCTCCATTCGCTCCACCCGGTCTTCGTCGCGTTGTTTCTCCATTGTTTCTTTCATTGCTAACAACGCTTCAAACCCACGTTCTAACAGTTCCATTCGTGCCTCCATCTCGCTTCTAGTAACCACCATCAACGTAACAAGGATCGTAGTGCTTTGATACCAGTTGATAGAACTGGTACCAAAATAGATAGATAAGGGAATAACCGATGTTTTTATTGAATTATCTCTTGAGGAAAACAGTCCCCGAGATATACGCTCGGACTGTATAAGAAAACAAAGCTATAGAAAAAATGGAAGAAGTATGAGAATACGGTTCCGCCAAGGATTTCGAGAGCCTTGGAACTCTCCCTTACCAAATTCCACTCTGAATTTCTGAGATGCCTCCCCATATTCAGTGTCTTCTCCTTATATATTTTTCCACTACCCCAAACTGACTAGGCACATTAATTACTGCCCCATAACTCCTATAATGTAACTGCCCCATAACTGAGTAATTCCACTAACTAATATAATCAGTTCTGCCCTTTCCTCTTATACACATTTCGTATAAGAGGTCTAACACATGTCTGAGAACTAACTCTAGCAGCAAGTGAAATTTAAAATTTGAATAATAATATAGCCAAGGTTTAGTATTTGTATATTCTGTTAGATTAGATAGTTGGTTAGGGGGTTAATTAGGTATATTGCCTATAAAATATAAATAGGAAGAAGGGTGAGGGGATTGACATTCATTTGGTTTGGTAATTTAGTCCTGTAAGTACTAGGGAGAGATCAGATTCTTTCTAATAATCTAAATGTGTAGCATTCATTTCAATATATGACTCTTTCTTTTCTTCTTCTGTACCATTTCGTTCCTATCACCGAACATTAATTATTTTCAAAAAAATCCTATAACATATGGAAGCAAGAAAACCATTTACAAGACAACTTCCCTGAACTAAGGTGCCAAGACTAAACTAGGTGCCAAGAATGATTGAGAGAGAAAGAGAGAGAACTGACCTCAACCATGGGACTATTTTTTGGAATATTGCAAGCCATAATTATATTGAGACCAGTTTTCAACACTGTGATAAACAAACAAATAAATAATGTTAAAATATGAGAGAGGAACAATTTCTCAAAACACAATACAGCATAACAGTTAACTACCTAATCGACGAGCAATGCCAGAACCTGTATTATCAGAATTCCCTCCAAGTATAGAAGTTACAGAAACCACATTGTTCTGTAATTGTTAACACAAACCAAATCACTATCCATACATCCATAATCTCCAAAAACACTCACAAAATCAACAACCGTCTTAAAAAAATGTGAAAACTTACCGGTCTAGTTGAAGCTGCTGCATAAACCAATCCCAATTTCGCAGAGTTATAACCAATCCACACAAATATCTATCTATCACAAAAATCCATATTCAAAACAATTACTAAATTGAAGAAGCATTAAAAGACAGCAACTTTTGTGTTATTGATTTAAACCCTAGTTTTTGAATGACCCGATTGAAGAAACTAGGGTTTGAAAAGGGAAAAACCTGTTTGGGAAAGCGAGTGATCTGAAAATGGAGGTTAGCATCGTTGACGAGTTCAGTGAAGCAAGTGAACTGCAATTCGCTCTGTGTATGTGCACCATGCTCCTTCTCTTTCAGTGTAATTTCTTCAATTTCTCTCTCTAATTCTTCTGAATTCATTGAACCCTAAACCCTAATTTTTTCAACCAGCTCAAGCTTTTGGCACTTCGCTTCTTATGCACAAGTTTGGGCAAAATGAGATAAAGAATATATAGGAGACTAATAACTATAAAAAAAATTTAAAATATTGTTATTGTTATAAAATGAGGGGAAGAAGATAAAAGAGAAAGATGAGAATAATTTGTTTTTATTATTTCATCCGTGTAATCTTCTATAATGATAATCATTGGTCATATTTATAGAATATTATATAGACAGTGTAATAAATATAATTTGTTATATATAAAAAATAGATGATTGGGATATAAACATTCAAATATTCATAACATTTATTTTGAATGTTTGTTTTGGATATGTCTAGTTAAAATCTTACTAAAATAAAGTTTATTGGGAAAAAATTTAGTGAAAGAAAAAGTAGAGGTGATAAAACGGGTTTGGTCAGTTGGGTATGCTCGTTTTCCCCGCACTAAAGACTAAGGGTTTTGACTCTTACCCGCTAATGTATGTATTCGTCCCTTCTCGTCCTATTTTCTCTGCGGGTTTTTGCAGACATGAGTATTTACATAAACTTTTATGTTTTTAGGCTTAAAATGTGCAGTGTCCGCGGGCTTTCTCTGTCTCGTCCTCACTTTTTTGCGGCCTCAATTAAGCCAGCTCCGCCCTGCTCCTTTTTTTTTTGCGGGTTTTTGCAGGGCGGACCTAAACGGGACAGGCGTGCCTGTTTGCCACCCTTAGGAAAAGAGTACAATATCGTTTTAAGATAAATTCATTTCTCCCCCTCAGGTGAATGATCACTTCTTCAACTATGAAGATCAATCTTTTGTGCTAGTTGACTAAAAGTTCTACTTTGGAGTGACTTTGTGAAAAGGTCTGCAAGATTATCACATAAACGAATTTGTTGGATATTTATATCATCATTCTTCTGAATATCACGAGTAAAAAAGAACATTGGAGAGATGTAGAGATGTGTTTTGTTTGGTATCCTTTAATGTAACCATCTTTCAATTGAGCGATACATGCAATATTGTCTTCATATATGATCATTGTATTTATTTATCCAGAAGACCAACCACAAGTATTTTGCATGTGTGGGATTAATGATCTCAACCAAATGCATTTTGGACTTGCCTCATGTAGTCCTAAAAGTTTTGCATGATTAGATGAGGTTGTTGTTATTGTTTATTTCACTGATCTCCATGAAATAGTTGTACCATCACATATAAACAAATAACCTGTTTGTAATCTGCCATTATGAGGACATGACAAGTAACATGCATCCGCATAACGTGTTAATTCAAATTTGGGTATTTTGGTATAAAACAAACCCATGTCTACTGTACCTCTAAGATAACGAAGTATATGTTTGACTTCGTTCCAATGTTTTCGTGTAAGTGAAGAATTGTATCTTGCTAATAGATTGATAGTAAATGATATATCAGGAAGTGTATAATTAGCAAGGTACATCAGTGCTCCAATCTCACTGAGATATGGTACTTCAGGAGCAAGCAATTCTTCGTCCTTTTCTTGAGGTCTAAACATATAAGTGTTTCAACACTTTTTCTATATAACCTTCCTGATGTACAAATATTTCATTGTCCAAATGCTCAATTCATCTCAAACTCTTTAAGTAATTTATAGCTTTTGGAAGCACTTCAGGAGTTTCAATAATATTTATATCATCCACATAGACAACTATTATTGCAAATTCTCTTCCACATCCTTTTATGAAAATACAAGGACAAATTGAGTTATTTATATATTCCTTCTTTAGTAAATATTCACTGAGTCGATTATACCATATGCATCCAGATTGTTTCAGTCCATAGAGAGACTTCTTCAATTTGATGGAGTAGTTTTCTCGAGATCTAAAATTACGTGTCTCTGGTATATTGAACCCTTCAGAGAGTTTCATGTAAATGTCACTATCAAGTGTATCATACAAATAAGTTGTTACAACATCCATCATGTGCAAATTAAGCATTTCGTGTGCTACTAGGATTATTAAATATTAAAAAGTGCTTGCATCCATTACCAGTGAATAAGTCTCATCAAAATCAATTACAGGTCTTTATGAAAACTCTTGAGCGACAAGTCGAGCTTTGTATCTCACAATTTCATTATTTTCATTTCTTTTTTGCATGAAACCCCATTTGTATCCAACTGGCTTCACACCTTGAGGTGTTTGGACTACAGGTCTAAAAACTTATCTATTGTGAAGTGAGTTTAATTATGCTTCAATTGCATCTTTCCATTTTAGTCAATTCTCACTTTGTCTACAAGTTTTAATAGACGTCAATTCATGATCCTCTTTGTCATTTAGCGCTATATTATATGAAAAATATCATCAATGTCGACTTCATGTCGGTTCCATTGTATTCCATTATAGACATAATTTATCAAGATCACTTTATTTTCATGAGTTTCAGGTACCCCATCAATCACTTCTGAAGATAAGATGTTTATTATGTCTGGAGATTCTTTTAGATTTTCTATATCCCCACTTAAGTCATCTTTATTCTTAGCTTCTTTTCTTGTTCGAGAATTATTATCTTTGGAACCGATTGGTCTGCCATGCTTCATGCGTGGCTGAGACTCATTAGATTGTCTAATAGGGATGTGTCCATTTTTTATTTGAGCAATTGTAGCTGGTATATATGATTTAGTCACACTCTTTGGATCAGTGAATGCATCTGGTAATTGATTTACTAAGTTTTGCACATGAATTATCATTTGAACTTCTAGTTCACATTGTTTTGTTCGAGGATCAAGATGAGATAATGATAACTCATTCCAACTTATCTCTTTTTCCATCTTCTTATTCTCTCCCCCTAATGTTGGAAAATTTGATTCATCAAAATGACAATTAGCAAAATGAGCAGTGAATAAATCTCCTGTAGTTGGTTCAATGTACTTTATAATAGATGGACATTCATATCCAACATATATTCACATCCTCCTTTGAGGACCCATCTTAGTGCATTGTGGTAGAGAAATCCGGACATACGCCGGATATCAAAAAATTCTTAGATGGGAAATATTATGTTATATACCAAAAACTAATTGTAAAGGGGAAGAGGTGTGATAACTCGTTGGCCTAATGCGAATCAATGTTGCAGCATGCAGAATTGCATGTAGACCATAGGTGGAGACCGTTGGAATTCGAGGAAGGTGATCATGTGTTCCTAAAGGTTACTCCAAGATTGAGATTGAAAGGAAATTTTAAATCATGAAAGTTAAGTCCGAGGTATATTGGACCATATCATATAATTGGGAGGATCGGTGAAGTAACATACCTTTTAGTTTTACCACCCTCACTGTCTGGTATCCATGATGTCTTTCATGTATCTCAACTTCGAAAATTCATTCATGGCCCTCTTCATCCTATTCTTCCAAATACCGTTGAGGTAGAAGCATATCTTTCTTTCAAACCTCAACCTAGTCAGATCCCAGATCATGCAACTAAGACATTAAGGAACAAGGAGATTCCTCTTGTCAAAATTCTTTGGGAGGAATCCCACCCAGGTGAAGCTACTTGGGAGCTTGAGTTTGAGATGCGAGAAACTTATCCTTATCATTTTTCAGGTAAATATTTAAAATTTGAGGATGAATTTTTATTTAAGGGGTGGAGAATGTAATATCCTATGTCCCCGTAAATACTCTATTCCTTGTCAGTTGAGACCAACTGAGTTCTTATAAGCTCTAATTCTTATCAGTTAGGATAAATAGAGCAATTAGTAAACTCATGTGAGCTTAATTTTTACTCTGTGAGATTGACCTTTATTAGTATGTTAAAGAAGGAACATTTGGTAACATTAATAATTGGTCAATTGCTCTCTAGAAGATAGAAACTACCCTTTAATATATTTTTTTCCTTTTCTTACTAATCACTACTTTTGTCATATTGTTAGTAAGAAAAATAGGAAAGGAAGATAATAAAAGAAGAAAGTTAGTAAGAGAAAAGAAAGAAGAGAAATAATAGAAAAAGAAAGAGAAGAAAGAGAAAACTTAGAAGAAAGAAGAAAATCTTGAATCATCATCATCTTATCTCCAATATTTCATCATCTTCATCAATATAAGGTGGGTTCCTAGATAATATTATCTTTGGGGGGAAATTCATGTTTTGGGAAGTTAGGGGTTGTGTACAAATATGTTATATGTGAATCTTTTGTATCATATATGATGTTTTGATGCTTTACATGTTTTGTTGTGATAAACCATGTTGTGTTGTGTTATCGGATGCATTAAGATGATATGGATTGGCTTTATGGATTGTTTCTCCTTCCTGTTAAGTTTATGTTTTGGCTTAATCTTGTCATCCTCGCCAGGCGAGAGTTCATGTTGGTGGGATGTGGTGTTCTATTATTCTCGTCAGGCGAGAGGACTATCTTGCCTGGCGAGAAAGGTCTCTCTTAAGGCTCGCCAAGCCTCGCCAGGAGACATAGCAAAATTTTGTGAAAGGAGACATTCTTTTTAGTCTCGTTGTGCGAGAGCTCGCTGGGAGGCTCGCTGAGTCTCGCCAAGCAAGAATGCTCTGTTTTGCTGAAAATGTTTTGGTTCCTTGTTTTCACCATAAAACGGGAACCGTGATTCCGATTTATGCAAGACTCGAAGCATTGGGAAGCTAATGAAATGCTCTATCCTTTATGAAGTAAAATCATGCGTATATATTTATTAATGTTAGATTAGAAATGATAAACTCTTATATCATAAATTGTCACTTACTTTGAATGTAAATGGTTGAACTAAGTATAACGGAAAGTGAGGTAAACCTAGGTTGTAACTAGGTGAATGAACTAGAAAGATAACTTAGGTTATGAAAATGACATAGGTGGCAATGCTTGAACATGAAGGTACCTCGATGTGTACCGTGGAAGAGTAGTCGCTAGAATTGAGAACTAATAGGCTTTGAATGGAACATGTGGTGTTAATATGAGAACTTTGGTGAATGTGATCACCTAGTGATTGATAAGTTTAATCACATTGAATGTTGGAACTTAATCATGTATTCGAAAACAACTCTTGGTCGTGCACATCCCAATTGAGATGCTTATGTAAAATAGAATTGGGGATGTGGCATCATTGATTCTAGCCTCATAAATGGGTTTGAGTCCCATAGAGGAGAGGCCACATAAATGGGTTTGAGTCCCATAGAGACGTGGACGCCTAAGTGGGTTCGAGTGCCATACGACGAAAGATACTCTAAGTGGGTTCGAGTCCCATATAAGTGAGGGTTCTTAAAGTGGGTTTGAGTCCCATGGATAACCAAAATCCACAAGAAAGATAAATCATACAAAACATCAGTGACCCAAGCCTTGCCCTAGGCCTAGGTTTGGTCGGGAAAGGACGCTTTGTGACGTGTTCCGAATAGGGATTTATTGAGTTAAGTGAAATCATGTTAAATGTTTCCATACAATGTGAATATCTCTTAGATGCTTAAGTCTTGTTTTATTGTGTAAGTGAACACAAGTATGACAAAGTTGAATGACTTAAGTTAAGAATCAATAAGAGATCCTTGTAAAGTCGAGTGGTCTCATAGGATAGGGGAAATCACTGAGATTATTATCTCATCCCACTATACTTGTTGTTTTCATATGGTTTTTTGCTAGTGAAAGGCAAGGATAAGCTTGCATGATGATGTTTCAAATACTTTCTTTTGACGATCTTCCGTTGTGGATATTGTACATGGGTTGATGTGTACATAGCTCTTAGTTTTTGATTAGGCACCTTGGTATAGCATGTGCCATATTGTATATTATTTCTTTTGGACATGTGTATATATTGATGTCGATAGGAACTTATGTGTATCAGTACCAAATTACACTATATGTAATATATTTTCTAGATGTATATTATGTGTGGTTGATACATCATTTGTCTCATATTGAGAACCATATTCATGAGTGTGATCATGATCCAAATTGTTAATGTTACCCCGTTGTTTCTATTGAGGGGGTAACCATACTTCTTAAAGCATGTATCTATGGTATGATTATTCATACCGCAATGTGTACAAATCTTTATTCCTCAACCTCGACCACCAGATTGTTGACCACCTCTAGTATTCTTGCCATGAACGGAATAATTTCCTCTACCTTGAGATTGACCAGAAGAAAAAGCTAGGATCTTAGATTCATCGATAAGAGTGACAATCTATCTTTCTTGTTGAACAAGTAAGGAATATAGTTTACGAATATTTGGAAGAGGATCCACCAACATGATTTGATATAACATAAGAATATTGGTGATTTAAACCCTTCAAGAATCTAATAACTTGATCAAAATCTTTGTAACTTCAAATTTTTCCAATAGCTATACAAGATATGGCACAATCACAAATAGAGATGGGGCAAAAATTGTCTAATTCTTGCCACAACATTTTTAATTTAGTGTAATAAGAAGAGATAGAACAATCACCTTGTTTTAAAATGCAAATTTCTTCTTGAATATCTGAGAATCTGAATATCTCACCATGATAAAACTATCTTTCAAGTCCTTCCATATGTTGGATGTAGTCTCCATCCATAAGCTGTTATGAGAAATCTCTTATTTGACTAAATTGTTGAGCCATAACATTATCATAGTGTTGCACTTATCTAAATATATTGAATCACATCTCCATCTGATGATCTTGGCATTGCTCCATTGATGAAGTGAAGCTTGTTCTTGGATCTTAAAGTCATTGTCATGGAACGAGATCAAGAATGATAATTGTTATCATTCAATAGAGGTGTAACTAGAACAAGAGATAGATTTTTATTGGTCACTTAGGTATGATCAACTAACTAAGAGTTACACTATGGTCAGTTAACTTGTTATACAAGTAACTTCTCCAAACTTCTAATTCTCATGCTTAATAGATTTAACCTTTAAAGTATTCATGTCAAACTTATCTAATATATTTTTAACATAGCTCTTTTGTGAGATATATGTAGTTTTTAACACTCTATCTATGTAAATATGCATCCCTAGAATCGTATTAGCAACAAACTTTTTCCATTAGGATTTTCATATAACTTACATTATCTAAATAATTAGAAACAATCATATCATCCACATACAGTAACAAGATAATAAAAGAACTATCATCAATGCTCTTGATAATATCACAACAATCATACTCATACCTTATGTAGTCAATCTGAATGATGTGTGTTAAAGTGGTTATACCACTGTCTCATAAACTATTTTAAACCATACAAATACATCTTCAATTTAAAAACTAGCATGTCCTATCCAATATCACTCAACCCTTCTAATGTTTCATGTAAATTTGCTCGTCTAGATTACCATAAAAAATATTGTGTTCATGTTCAACTGCTCTAAATGCATCCTTCGGCGGAATACCAAAGTTATTATCAATGTCCTAATAGAAATATGACTGGCAACCGAAGAGAAAATCTCATCGTATAGTTAATCATTTTCTGTTTGGAGTACTACTTTGCTCCCAAACGAGCCTTAGAGCTTCTTTTTTTTGTTACTAATGATTTTCGCCTAATTTTCTCCTAGACACCAACTTGCAACTGATAGTCCTTTTCCCCTTAAAAAGTATAAAAAGTTAAACAAGCTATCGTATTCGATTTTTCTTCAAGGACCTCCACCTTCTCTATCATAGAAGATATCCACTTATTTTTCTCTTGGCTAGTTATAGCCTCTCAAAAGGTGGAAAAGTATGAAGAAGAACAAGTAAGAAGTGCATAAATTGTCAAGTCTCCATACTCATATCTTTTTAGGCACTCTTTTGACGTACAAGAAAATAATCCTATACTCCACTTGAATCTTCAGGTCCATGATGAATTTCAATATGAGATTTTTGTCCGATTGACACATCAATTGCAACTGGTTGCTTCAACATGAATTACTTGTCAAAAACAACATCTTTGTTGATAATCATCTTACTTAAATTTGATCTCATAACTTGAACCCTTCATTCACACTTTTTGTGTAACCAATAAAGATACAGGTAATTTGGGTCAAATTTGGATCGGTTTTCATTGAGTATATGCACATAAATTGGACACGCAGATTCTTCACGTGTCAAGATCAATGGAATTTCCTATTCATACCTCCTATACACCCTTCCTCTCCAAAGAAACTTGTGGAAACCTACTAATGAGAGACGTCTCGTCCTTTTAATTAGAAACATGTTCTTTCTTTCTATACACTATTCAAGCTTGAAGATTCTGACAAACTGAAAAACAAACTCCTTCACTGGTCTATAATAGAGACATGTTCAGAAACATCCAGAAAGCCATGTCAGAACTTCTAGAATTTGTACTAAAAATAGAAAACCATTACCCTCCAAAATGGAAAGAAAAAAACAAACATTCTTCATAACAAAAATGAAGTACATTTTTTTATGATCTTCTTCCATAGAGCAGTTCCTTCATAATGATGAAATGAAACAAATGAAAATACAAAAGGAATGGATAGTAATAATCAAACTGTACACACACCACCACCAGTGCAAAGGAGCACATTCCAACCCAATTCATACACAAAAATCTACACTCTAACATCTACACCTAAGTTATAACAACAGAATGAACAGATAATACGTATATATATTATAAACCATTCAAAAGTTACAGGTTCGGGCTCCGTGTCTTGATGTAAAAGTCGCCGGCGGCAAAGGAACTTACAGAATCTCAAAAGAATGCAAAACTTGCAACTTCACTTGTTAGTTCCTTCTCAAATTTTGTCTAGAATCTGGAGTGTCACTTTTATCTGTATCAGAAGTCTCCCTCTGGCTCTCTGCCTCTATGTTTCCTGCTTGATTCCTACGCCGTCTTCGATCCTGAAATGTCGCCTCTATTATTTGGTAAACATCACATTCCAAATATGCAACCTCAAATAAAGTGATTTCATAAAGTAAAGACTGGATTGGAAACTATAAGGATCAAATGTCAAACCTCTCGAGGTATGGGATATTCCTCCGATTCAAGCATGCGGACAACTTGGCTCATCTTTGGTCTTTTTTCAGAATCTGGATCAACACATCTCAAAGCCGTTAAAAGGGATCGTTTTAGAGCACTCGTCGATGGCCTCGTCTCAATGTTGGGGTCCACCACTTCTTCCGAGCGCCTACACCCTACCATCATCTTGAGCCAATCGACCAAATTTACCTTCAAGAAGCAACCAAGAATGTATCAATAGAAAGATGATTATGATTTATGAATAAATAAATTTGTCATATGCACCAATGTGTTCCATTTTATGATTAACCGAAAACCAATAACAGTGACACACCTCGGTTGCTGGTCGGCTATAATCGACCGGGTCACGTCCTGTAATTGCTTCAAGAAGCAATACACCAAAGCTATAAACATCGCTTTTCTCGTTTAACAAGCCAGAATTGGCGTATTCCGGAGCTACATATCTGAAAAATTGAAGCATAAGCATGCAAAAAAGAATGAGCAAAGTAAAGAACAAGTTCTAAATTTGAAACATGAAGCTTACCCAAAAGTACCCATTACTCTAGTTGTAATGTGACTTTTTCCGGCACCGAGTAATTTAGCTAGCCCGAAGTCAGATATTTTAGCATTAAAGTTATCATCGATTAGAATATTGCTCGACTTAATATCTCGGTGTACAACTTTTGGCTCGATCGCCTCGTGCAAGTAAGCTAGCCTACAAGATATAATAATCAATGAAATTAATCATAGCTAAAAAGGAAACTTGATCAACAAAATAAACTTGGAAGAACTAGTAGGTTAGTTATTTTTTCCGCAAGAAGAAATGAGCATACGCTTTGGCTGTTCCGAGAAGAATTTTCACCCGAGCTTCCCAAGTAAGATAGCCATGCTGCCGCATGGCTCCGTGAAGCCACTGTTCTAAATTGCCGTTGCTAACAAACTCGTAAATCAATAACCTGAAATTAATAGTGAGTTCAATAAGAACAAAATATGCAAATAATATAAACCAGTACTAAAATATTAGTAAGCAGATGCAATTGTGATATAAATCCATGATATTCACCAAGAAATTTCATGCGAGAAAGATGCCAAGACTTGATTTTTCAAGCAGTTAATGTTAAGAGTTGTGGTTGGGCCGAACTCATCCGTAAAAAACCGAGTTGTAGGGCGAGACTTGCCCCCACTTATAAGCACATAAACACGTGTTCAGGTCATATATTGTCTGATGTGGGACTCTTAACACACTCCATCACGCCCAGGACTCGACATCCGGACTGTGAAAATAAATGGTGAGTGACCCAATAGCAGAAACCTGAGAAACCTGATAGCAAGTAGTCCACCGGATATTAAACCACGCTCTGATACCATGTTAAGTAAATGTGGTTGGCCAAGATGGTATCAGAGTCAAGTTGCGATCCTAGGACCTGTGGGTTATGAGCCCATCACACTTCCGCTGCGCTACACTGATACAAGCGGATTTTGTAGGGATGAGTTAGCCTCAACCACAATTCTTAACTTAATAGTTAAGAGATTTTTAAAATGATGGCAATGATAATGATGTACAGATTAACCACACTGTAAGCTTTTATAGTGCAAGGTGTAAGTCAAATGATCAAATCAAGAAATAGAGACGCAAACAGTTAAACGCATACATAGCACAAACATTAAACAATTTGCTACCTGTGAGTGCCTTCAATGCAAAAACCCAATAGCCGAACCAAGTTCTTATGCCGCACATGACCAATAGCCTCAACTTCAACCCTAAATTCCTTTTCAGCTTGTCCTCTGCATGATGAACATGAAAACACACCATTATAAAATCTGGTTCATAATTTAATAAAAACAGACTTCAATGAAACTATTAAGGAAAAAACTTACAAATTATTGAGGAGCTTCTTAACAGCCACGGGATTCCCGTTGATAAGTTGACCTCGATAGACAATTCCATAACCACCTTCACCGATAATACTGTCTTTCGAAAACCTGTTTGTTGCAAGTTCAAGATCCCTTAATGTAAACCAGTGACCCCAACCAAGGTGAGAGAATTCGGGAAGCCCAGAACATGGCGATGGTGCAGATATAGGATGTGACGAAGACCTATAAACCGAAACGCTCCTAAAACCACCGCTGTCTTCACCTGACTGAGAGCCATTCAGATCTTTCTCTATACAATTAAACGAGCCTGATTGACTGCTATTATCTCCATTCTTTGTTTGGATCAACACCTTTCCGGAATCTCCGTCACTAAGCTTATCATTCAAGCTCATAAAGCCACCGTTTCGCGGATGACTATTCGATGAAACTTGATCGACGCTAATTTCTTTAATATCTTCTGAAATTGATAGAATATGGCCAAGAGGAAGCATGCTGCCAGTGCCTCTTCTGGATTTTTTTCTTAAAGTAAGACATATCGATAGCACCACAAGAATGACTATAATGAACAATCCAACCATAATTCCCATTAATACCCATACTTTCAATCCAAAAATCGTTTTCTTTGACAGCCCAGAATTTAGATCCGATGCCATCTCGCTGTTGACAAATAAATCTGCAAAAGTTAAAGTTGAAACATTAGAAGGCACTTGGATACATACAACAAAGCAAGTTACAAATTATGACACCAAACTCTTCAATTAGGCAAATGTTTGTAAGAAATCAGATTGAAATACAATTTCTAAGTATACATTACTATTTTTGTGATTTAGCACAAGCATGAGGTTAGAGAAATGGTTTGAACAAAACCTGCATTTTGGTCATAAATTCACATCCCAATTAATCAAGGATAAATAAATCATACTCATGAAAGGAAAAGCGGTCAAACAACCAAAGTCATTGGAAAATACAAAATCATGAAGCTTAAAAGCTAAGAAATTTGGTTTTCATATAACAATTGAAACAATCCTGCCTATGTTAGTTTTGCTATGCATTGCCGGTCTCAACCCTGAATAAAAGGAGAGAGTTTAATTAGACATCGTCAGTCAACGTAAAACTTCGTTGAATTTCAATGGATCAACTAAGAAATATAACAATTGAAACAAATCTTAACCCTTTATTCATTTCAACATATGAAAAACAAGCCTAGCAAAGTTTCAAATTCAAGAAACCCAAAGAAAAATTGACCCAAATTACAAAAACAACCAATGCAACAAAAAACAAAAACCAAACTACAAAACCTTCAAACAAATACCTTTCCACAGATTCCTTCCACCTCCTTCTAAAGAAACCCCAAAACTAGATCTCAACTCCTCCCAAAACCCTCAATGACATGAACCTATTAAAACACCCCAAGCTCAAACCCATCTTCAAAAACCTCAAAAATATCAAATTTTGCTACCTGGGTTTCACCAAATGCTGAAATGGGTATCTAATTCCAATCTCAAAAACTTAAATTTCTGAAACCAACTAAAAAAGGTACCAAATTTAGCCCTTATTGTGTGCAGTTGGAGGGAAATGAAGAACACACAAGAAGCACATGAAAGTCTGAGGAGAAGGGAATGGTGGTGGGGCTAAGAAGAAGAAGAAGGCATTGAATTATCAGTGGTAGGTGATGGGCAGTGATATGACTCACATTACATACAGTAAAAGAGAAGCCATCAAAAAAATAAAAATACTAACTTTTTTTTTTGATGATGTTTCTTCAAAACTCTTCTTTCTCTACAATCTTCAACATTGCATTAGATTACATAATCTCTTTGTTTTGGTTAGTCTTCAATCTCTTTCTTCTCTCTCTCTCATATGTCTACACCTTTTCTTTGTTACCTTCCCCACTTGCAACTTGTACTTTCTATTTTTAATTCATTTTGTTATTTATTGATGTTTCTTAGCACGCCCAAATTTTCAAATTTTATATTTTAAGATAAATTTGCATCACCTTTTACTTAATTATTAACCATGTTCTTTTATAGGGTAATTTAAAATACCGAATCTTACAATTTTTTTACTCTTTTTATTTAAAAAATATTATTAAAAAATTGTTGTTGTTCATGGATTTAACTCTTAACTAAGAGTTTATAATTTGGCACATATTTAATTGATATATTTTAAAAAAAAATGTTTGTATATGCAAAATGTCTATGATACATAATTATACATTAAAACAAAGGAATATAGAGGGATATGGGAATTGATCTTATCTGATCAGAAAATGATCAGCAATCAGCATACGTCGTGAGTTTTTAGTTTGTTGGTGGTGGAGAAGAGGAGGGGTGTACCTGTAAGGCACTCTGATGTTAAAGTAAGTTTCAGCGAGAGAGCAAAGGCAAGTACAGAAAGCATTAGAATTTTTGAATACCTAATTCTCTAGTGATAGAGGGTATTTATAGTGAGCCCTCATCGTTGGGCTAACGGTTACTTTGCATTAGGTTAGATTGTTAGGCCCAATACGAGTAACTGCCAGGGTCTACATGGTGTAGGGAAGATCAGCATGTGGTCTTCACCTTGGGTCAGCTGCCCCGTGATCTTCGGAAGGTGGTCGACCTGTTCTTTCGGACACGGGTAGTTGCTTGATGATGTGTCCCCGCATAAGGGGCACGTGGATACCGTGGGGGAGACGCGTGAGCGCTCCCCGTGTGACTTGATGAATTGGGCCCTCCCCGACGGGGGAGATGGGTTGGGTCGTGCCCGACAATGGGGCAGCCTTTGGCCCAATCCAGAACAGGAGCCCCCCAAGTCGTTGCTCCGAAGCAGATGAGTAATGACTTAAGAGTTCGTTCTGGTGTCGAGGAGAGGCGTAAGGCCTGCCCGGAGGGGTGTTGAGCGTGCCCGAAGTGCTTTAGCTCGTGGGACAACGCGCGCGCCCAGGAGCAGGGGTCGTTCGACGTGGTCGACCAAGTGTTCATGTGGTGGACAGGTGTTCGCGGGGAGACCTGTCCGTCAGATGTAATCATGGCTCTTTTCTGCTTCTCCCGGGGGAACATTCCCGGTAGCGTAAGGGTCGGGCATTGTGGCCGACGATGTGATGAAAACGGAAGGGAACGGGCACGTGTGGGGTCGGGCAGGAGAGGTACTTAAAGGGACGCGGGTGGCGACCTCTAAGGGCGCGTGTCAGAAGCAATAAATGCCTAGGGCGACTAGGCGTATGGGTACTTTAGTGCCTAGTGATGTCTCGCTTTCCCGTGCTAGGGTTTATAAATAGGGGGAGTCCGCTTCATTTGCACTCTCCCCTCTATTCTAACTCAGAATTTTCTTCAACTTTCTCAAAGCATCCTCTGCTCTCCAAAGTACATTCGTCGTCGCAGTCGCCGTCAACCTTTCTTCGCCGTCTAGAGTTTTCTCTATTCAAGTAAGTTATTGCCCTTTTTTTCCAAATTCTATGGATTTTATGAGTTTTTCGGGGGTTTCTTGAATCTAGGATGAGTTTTCTGGGGGACTTATGGGGTTTTCGGCGGCTTTCCTGGGAAACCCATAAATTTTTCGGCGACCTCATGAAGTTTCTGGAGGAACTATGAAGTTTTCGATGAAGATTCTGGGAACGTCATGAAGGTTCTAGAAAAAGGACAGGGTTTCTGATGAAGGTCGCGAGCACCCCACGATGCGTTAATATCGGGGACACGTTTCCCCGTGGCACGAGCGTATTGAGAAGACATCTTTCATCTAGGAGGACTCATGTCGAGGGAACTCTTCCCTGCGGAGGGGATTTGTGTCCCGCGGCGAAGGGGGTTTCCTCGTGACCACGCGCTTGTCGGCAAGGGCTCTGGTCGATGATGTGTGTCGAACATATCCTCGCCCTTTCACTTTATTTGCGGTGGAAGGGTGATTTGATCTTATCGTCGAATTCACTATTCCTTTCTGCTTTTCAATTTAAATGGATCCCAAGTCCGAAGACGTCGTCATGCTCGACAAAGAGGCCGTCAACGCGGCAGATGTTGGCGAGGACGTTGAAAATAGCTCGGGGGACGCGAACGATGAGTCTCCCTCTGCCTGGTCCAAGATGGAACCTTTGTCTGCTGTTTCGCGATTTGTCCACGATGACTCGGAAGTCTTCGCTACCGTTGAGAATCGAGCTGAGGGGACCCCGACGAATTGGAAAGTATACCGGCCTAAGGAGACCGACCGGATCTGCTCGAGCTATGAGGGGAAGCGCTTTCCCATGTACGAGTTTGTCTTCCGGGGAGCGGGTCTCCGCATGCCCTTCACCGACTTTCAAGTTGCGGTGTTCCAGTGGCTGGACTTGGCGCCTTCGCAGCTTCACCCCAATGCCATTGCGTTTATGAGGGCTTTTGAGTTCGTCTATCAATACCTCGACGTCGGGGCCACGCTTCTATTGCTCTTCCGCCTCTTCCATCTGCAGCGACAGACTCAATATGGTCGACACAACTGGGTATCCCTGAAGCAACCGAGGAGGTTGTTCAAAGTGTACTTGGACTCTGTCCATTCCTTTAAGGACATATTTTTTGTTGTGAAGCCAGTGACTCACGCCGCCGTCAACTCCTTGTTCGACCGTGTAGAGACGATCATCGACGGGCAGCGGGAGATGAACTTAGAGGCCAAATTTCCTCTGGAATGGCAGAATATCCACTTCAAAAAGGGGACTGAGAGCTATATCGCGAAGCCCTAAGACTTAGATGAAGACGATAAGCTTGCCTATGACAGGATCGTGGGCTTCGTTGACAGCTTTACCCTTTTTAAGTGCGTGAATAAAGACAGAAGTTTCGCCCGGGAGGCCAACGGGGACATCGCCCTCGAGGCCCGTTTAATCAATACCAAAGCGCTCCTCGAGTGCGGTTCCGACGAAGAGGCTTTGAGGCTCTTAGGTAGTAAACGTTTTTATTTGCTCGACTGCTCATTTCTCATTGTTATTCTAACTTGATTTTTCTTTGTCACAGACCGGATGTCGAACCTTCAAGAGCGCGTACTGAAGCTTGCAGCGACAAAGGGCGGGAATAAGGTTCCCCCAAGGGTCATCTCTCTCAAGTCCAGCAAGCAGCGAAGGCCGACCAACAACCAGGGGGTTCTACTTCCTCTCCTCGTGGGAGTCAGTCTTCGGGCTCTCAAGAACATTTGTCGAAAAGGCCACGGTCGGAGGAGTTCGGTCCTGTCGACCTCACGGAGGGCGTTCTCGGGGAGAGGTTTGTGCTGCCTCCCTTCCATTGTAATAGGGAGCTCTTCCCCACGGAAAACTCTTTGATTGTGCCCGAGGCAGAAGCCAAAGCAATTTTTGAGGTCGACTAGGCGGCCAGGAGAAAAGTGTTGTTTGAGGATGCGACAGCAGTGATGAGGGTCCTCGAGACGGATTTGGCTCTCAATGACGAGACCCGCCCCCTAGCCGAGGTGAGGAAGCTAAAGGTAGAGATCGAGAACCTCTCTGCGGAGAAGGTCAAGGTGGAGAACGACCTTATTGACTGCAAGGAAAGGTACAAGATCCAAATCAGTCTCTACCGCAACCTCGAGGAGATGCGGCAGAAGATGGTCAAAGCCGATGAGGAGAGGGAACGGCTCCAGGCGAGGGTCGCCAAGTTGGAGGTCGCGGCCAAGCCTGCTGAAGATGAAAGTGCCAAGGAGAAGCTCCTAGAGACCCGGGGCGATTTGGTTTCTTGGATTAGGGTGTTCGAGCAGGACTGCCTAGGGACCCTTGAGTTGGGCTTCAACATGGCGATGGAGTAACTTCAAATTGTCAACCCTGGGGTCCAGCTCGTCATCGACGGGGTCAGTGTTTTTCACCGGGTGGTCAACAACCAGGTAGTTTCCATCGAGGTGCCTAACAGTGGGGCTGGACAGAGTGATGGAGATCCCCGACCCAAGGAGGAAGCCACTGTTTAATTTCTTTTAGTTGTTTAGCCTCCGCGCCACATTTTGATTATTGTTTTATTCGGCTTGCATGCCATAATTTTGTAAATTAACTTTGCTCAGCCTGCGCGCCATGGGTTTTGTAATGTTCTAACAACGGGTTTTGCCCGCTTTAATGCATTGTTTCTTTTTGTTTAGCGTGTTCGTATTCTGTGTGTGTCGTTGTATTTCGAATACTTTCTTTCCTCGTGGATATGCAATATTATGTTTGTCTGTTTTCATTTAAGTATTTAGGGCCTTTGCTCGACGTAGTTGGTCCTCGACAGTGTGGAAAACTGGTTAAGTGGTCGGAGTGGGGTTTCAATCGTCGACGAAGCTAAAAGCTCGATCGTGGTCTTTGCTCTGTGGCGTGAACTTCCCACCGCAAGTTGGGTGTTTTGCCTAATTGGTACGACAATGGTGAAGCTCAGTTGAGGTGTCCTCGTCGGATCAAGAGCTTGCTCGCACACACTAGAGCGGGCTCTTGTCTTCTTGTCTCGAGTTTAGGAGTCGTGCTTGTACCTTAGCGCGCTCATGTGGTCGGGACGCACTTCGTCGTGGTCGAACCAAGTACATCACGGGCAGTGTCTAACTGTAGTACTGTTTAAGCTTTTCAGCATTCCATGGTCAAGCAAGTTCCTCCTCGTGTAAGTTTTCGAGGTAGTAGGCTCAGTTTCCCGTTCTCGCGCGGACGCGATAGGGGCCCTCCCAGTCCACGGCGAGTTTACCTTCGCGTGAATCTTTCTGGTTCCTTTGTAGGACTAGGCTGCCTACTTGGACTTTGCGTTTGATGACTTTGTTGTCCCCGACCGAATTTCTTCGACCAGGTCGAGCTCCTCCCTTAGGGCCTCATCGTTCGTCTCCTCATCGAGGGGAGACTCGCTCCTCTTGGAGGGTTCCCTTATTTCTACTGGAATCACTGCCTCGGTTTTGTAGGTTAGTCGGAACGGGGTCTCCCCGGTGGTCGAGTGTGGAGTCATTCTGTAGGCCCAGAGCACGCTGTGTAACTCCTCGACGCACCTCTTATTGGCTTCGCCTAGTCTTTGTTTCAAGCCTCGCAGGATCACTCTGTTCACAGCCTCGGCTTGCCCGTTGGTTTGCGGGTGCTTGACAGATGTGAAATGTTGCTTCATGCCCAGCTTGGTAACGAAGTCCTGGAAGTTCTTGTCGGTGAACCGTGTCCCGTTGTCGGTGACGATTGCTTGGGGATACGTACGCCAAACAGGGCAAGTATGTTCCTTTTGCAGAAACGGAGTATGTTGTGCGTCATGATTTTGGCGAGGGCTTCGGCTTCTATCAACTTCGTAAAGTAGTCGACGTCGACTATCAAATATTTATTCTGGAATGACCCTATGGTGAAGGGTCTGAGGATGTCCATCCACTACCAGGCGAAAGGCCACGGGGACGAGAGCGTTTTGAGCTCGTTGGGCGGGGCCAGTTGCATGTCCCCGTGACGTTGGCACTTGTCGCACTTCTTGACGTGTTCCTTGGTGTCTTGTTGCATGGTGGGCCAATAATACCCCGCCCGTAATGCCTTACGGGCGAGGGACCGTCCGTCGAGGTATTGAGCGTTGATCTCTTCGTGGATCTCCTAGAGTATATTATGGACCTTGGACTCCTCGACGCATTTGAGGAGGGGAATGAAGAATCCCCGCCGACACAATTTATCCTCGGTCAAAATGTACGAGCAGACTCGCCGCCTGACCACGCTTACCTCCTTGGAGTCGTCAGGCAGTTCCTCCATGCTGAGGTATGCGTATACCGGTGTCATCCAACATTTGTTGTCGTCGATGGCATTTATGTCGACGGTCGAGGTAGGTTTCTCGATGTTTAGTCGAGAAAGTACCTCTTGGATTATGGACTTGTTCTCGCCTTTCTTCTTCATGCTTGCCAGCTTCGACAGGATGTCTGCCCTGGTATTGTTTTCGCTCGGAACGTGACTCACTTCTTCATAATCGAATTTTTTCATCTTCTCTTTCACCAGGGCTAAGTACTCGACGAGGTTGTCATTCTTAGCCTGGTACTCTCCCCGCACCTGGGAGGCTACGAGCTGGGAGTCGATAAATATTTTTACCTCCTTTGCGCCGAGGTCCTCGGCCAGGCGTAGTTCGGCGAGGAAGGCCTCATACTCGGTCTGGTTGTTTGATGTCGGGAAGGACAGGGTGAGGGGGACCTTGATCAGTATGTCTTCTTCATTTTCTAGAATGATGCATGCTCCACTGCCCATCGAGTTGGATGCTCCGTCGACAAAAATTGTCCACTTTTGGGATCTGTCGGTCGAGGAGATCGGAGCGGTCATTTTCGCGACAAAGTCGGCCAGCACTTGAGCCTTCAGGGCCTTCCTACTCTCGTACTGGATGTCAAACTCGGAGAGCTCAAGCAGCCACTTGAGCATCTTGTCCACCATGTCGAGACAGCCAAGCAGCTACTTCACGGGTTGGTTCGTCCTCACCACGATCGTATGGGCCATAAAGTACTGTCGCAGCCTTCTAACCGCATTGATGAAGGTCAAAGCGACCTTCTCGATCTGCTGGTACCTAATCTCGGGGCCCTGGATGGCTTTGCTGGTGAAGTATATTGGCTTTTGTTCCTCGGGGGTTTCGCGGATAAAAGTCGTGCTGACCTCCTCGGTTGCGACGACAAGGTACAAATACAAAGTCTCCCTGTTCTCTGGCCGTGAGAGGACCGGGGGCTGCGAGAGGACTTGTTTGAGGTGGAGGAGGGCTTGTTTGCACTCCTCGGTCCACTCGAACACGACCTATTTTTGCAGGAGCTTGAAAAATGGGAGTGTGTGCTGGGCAGACTTGGCCACAAAGAGGGACAACAAGGCGAGCATCCCGTTTAGGGATTGGATCAATTTCTTCGAGTTCGGTGTTGGGAACTCGGAG
Source organism: Lathyrus tuberosus (assembly GCA_022829125.1). NCBI lineage: Eukaryota > Viridiplantae > Streptophyta > Magnoliopsida > Fabales > Fabaceae > Lathyrus > Lathyrus tuberosus. Next base: position 2,211,276 of record JALAZF010000368.1, on the reverse strand, counting down.
AATGCCTTTCACTTGTCGGGGTTCGCCTCGATTCCTCGTTCTGTTATATAGAAGCCGAGTAACTTTCCTGCTCGGACACCGAAGGTGCACTTCTCCGGGTTAAATCTTATTATGCATCTCCTCGCCGTATTGAAGACCCTTTTGAGATGGGCGGTATGGTCGATCTTTTCTCGTGATTTCACGATCATGTCGTCCATATAGACCTCGAGCATGTCTCCGATCTCACCCCGAAAGACTTTGTTCATCATCCGCTGGTAGGTCGCGTCAGTGTTTTTCAGACCGAAGGGCATTACGTTGTAGTAATAGTTGCCTGACTCGGTCATGAAAGCAGTGTATTTCTTGTCGTCCTTCGCCATGGGGATTTGATTGTATCCCGAGTATGCGTCCATGAACGATAGTAATTTAAAACCTGCAGAATTGTCGACCAGTTTGTCGATGTTAGGCAATGGATATGCATTTTAGGTAGATGCCAAGTTAAGATCAGTATAATCAACACACATTCTCCATTAGAATTTTTAACGAGTACAACGTTGGACAACCAGGTTGTGTACTGGGCTTCCGAAATAAAATTTGCCTCTAAGAGGTCTTTTACAGCTTTTTCAGCAGCCTCCGCTTTCTCGGGAGACTGCCTACACCTACGTTAAACTATGGACCTAGCGGCCGGATCTATGGTGAGCTGGTGGCAGGCCACGTCTAGGTCGAGGTCTGGCATCTCTGCAGCGTTCCACGCGAACAGGTCAGCATTCTCCCTGAGGCAGGCCTTCAGCTGTTTCCTCGCCAGGTCGGGGAGCCCCGTGCCGATCTTCACGCTCTTGTCTGGGTCATCGCCAAGCGTGATGAGCTCGAAGTCACCATCTAGAATAGGGCGCATGGGATGAAGAGGTTACCCTCTACCACTGTCTGTTGGAGGGCGCGTGATCTGTTGCCTCGTTCTGCTCCTGCTTGTTGGGGAAACGACTGTCGAGGTCGATCGCGTTGACGTGTGGGAGTGGCTTCTGCTCCCCGTCTTGAGCTGGCTTTCCTGCGGTCTTGGACTTGATATTGATCAAGTTCATCCCCTTGGTAGCTGCCTCGAAACATCTTCTGGCGGCCTCGATGTCCCCGTGGAGGCTGGCGACACGACCTCTGGTCGTGTAGTACTTCATCTTCACGTGGATTGTAGATGACACAACTATTAGTTCGGCCAGAATTGGCCTCCCCAGGATGCACTGGTATATAGAGGGGCACTCTATGACCAGGAAGCCGACCTTGACCTGTCGGACAGTCTCCTCGTTCCCAAAGGTGACCAGTAGCTCGACATAGCCCCACGACCTTGTGGTGGTGTCGTTGAAGCCCTGCAAGTCAGAGCCGACGTACGGGGTCAGATGCGTCTCGTCGAGCTGAAGGGTGGTGAACAGGTGGGCATACATTGTGTCCACTGAGCTCCCCTGGTCGACTGAGATGTGGCAGATGTCGAAGTTCGCCATCTATGCCCTGATTAGGAGAGGGATGTTGGAATTAGGGGCACCACCCAGTAACTCTTGGAGGTAGAAGATAATGGGGTTCGATCTCCCCTAGACCTTGTCAAAGGTGGTGTTCTGCGCCGAGCTCGCCTCTATCAGCTCGTCGAACTTTCGCTTCATCGACCCCCACGGAGACCTTGTTGAACCCTCCACCGAATATGACCATGGCGGTGGGGAAGCTTTCCCACGGGCTACGAGCGGACACGGGCGTGTCGGGCTCGTAGGGAAGGCAGAAGTCCACTGGCCGAGAGACGCACAAAGCGACTTGCAGCCCGTTGTCGCCGGAGGACGAGGTCGCCTCCTCGACCCTCTTTGTCTCGCGGTGTACATTATAAAATTTTATAAAATAATTTTACACTGTCAACCAATCATCATCATATATTCCACCACATCACAATGTAAATTTTCACTTACTAATATGATATAGCAGATTGATGAATCCCTATTGGTTGACAGTGTAAAAAATTATTTTACATTGTCAGTGCATACCAATTAAACTCAAAAATAAATATTTATTTATTTCATAATTCAATAATAAATTTGTTGTATTTATATTTATTTATTTCATAATTCAACAATAAATTTTTTATGTTTTTTATAATGTTATTAAAATTTTAAAATATTATGATATTTTATAATTAATCTCTTTATTTTTATTAAAAATATAGATAACAAAAATGAATGAAAATGAACACTTAGATATAAATACAGGGAACTTACAATTCAAACATTGGTTTCATATAGCTATGGATTCAAGTAGAAGGATTTTTTCAAAAACTCTATATAGAGATGGGTATTAAAGTATTTATTCAAACTATGTTCATTCTTATCCCTAATTTATTCCTAATTCAAAATTGATATTTTTTATTATGCATCACTATAACACAGAGATTCATTAAATGATGGAGACTCGCATGCTTCATCAATATTTAAATAACATTATTTAAATTAATAATTAATATAACATTATTTATTCAAACTATGTTCATTCTTATCCCTAATTTATTCCTAATTCAAAATTGATATTTTTTATTATGCATCACTATAACACAGAGATTCATTAAATGATGGAGACTCGCATGCTTCATCAATATTTAAATAACATTATTTAAATTAATAATTAATATTTGTTTAATATTAGTAATTAATTTGAAGAATTAAACATATAAAAATAAAAGTTAAATTAAATATTTGTATAATTAAATATTTAAAAAATTTATCTTAAGCGTCATAACCTAGCATTAGAGATCAATTTTTCGTGATTAAACTCTACTAACCAAGCTCTTGCAGAAATCAATGTTCATCGATCGAGACTTGATTTTTATGAAGATTCTCAGTATGTAGTCTCTTGTTTTGATTTGTTTTTCTTATGTCTCTTTGCATTCTTTTTCCTTGCATCTTCAAGAACTCCTAGTGTAAATGCAACAATTTTTTTTCACTCTGAGTTACAACTTCACCAATCAAAGTTTTTCATAAACCTAAATAAACATTATACTCGTAAAAGTACATAATGATAACTTTATCAGCGAGGGTCAGTAGATTCGTAGTCAGATGTTTTGTGAATTATGTATATCTTTTTTTCTTTTGTAATTGTTTCCTTATATAATAGTTCTAACTAATTTCATACCCACTGCCTATTAGGGACCATTTAAGGTGATTGTCCTAATTAGTGCAATCTCATAATGGCAATTGTCCATTAGACTTTAATGCCAAATTTTAGTCATAAATGTGTTATCCCTTGGTAGGACTCATTTAGCTGAGTATGGGAGAGATGTTTTTTTGAGACCTACTGAGAGATCGGACGTGTACACAACCTCTCAAGTGTGTTCCACGTAGGGACGAAATGTTTTCTTGAGACCTATCGAGATACCAAACATAAACAAGCCCCTAAAGCATGAGTGGCGTAGAGGCAAAATACTTTTTCAGATATTAGTTGATGATTGTTTGTCGCGCCTTATCCGTCTATCCTAATTATTGGGGGGGGGGGGCTTACTTTAATTTTTTTGGGCATGACGGCCTTTGATCGTTATCGAATAATGTCTATTGGTTGCTTAATTGTTCTGCTTACACTAGCTGTGATGATTTCCAAATACCTTGGAATAACAATAACTCATGGCTTGTCCCCATATCCTATAACCCTGGGGGGATAACTTTAAATTCAATTGTCTTTTATCTGCCACTCTACCATATAAACAAACATTATGGCTTCTCATTTCCCTCATCTCTTCGCTTTATCTCATACATTTTCAACAAGTATCTCCTACATTTTTCTCCTTTCTTTGTCTTGAATCCCTGACAACCACTCACAACACCAATTAATACTTTATTCCATTTGTTATTTTCATTTTTTTCTATGATATTTATTTGATAGTGTGATTTATTTATGAGGGTCATAGAACCCCAAAATGATGCTAAGACATGTGAGTTATAGACTAAGTTCTTAAAGAGATCAAAATGGGGTACGAGGAAATAATATTAGAAGTTTTAGAAATGATTATTTTGTAGTTGCAAGAGTTTGTCTATTAGTAAGTTAGGGAGTGGACCGCTTAGTGATAGTTACACTGACTTAGTAACTTATTCCTCAGCTCCGACTAGATCCATCATGGAACTCTTAGCTTCTAACGAGATCTCCTTTTCGATGAGGCTATGAATATTGATTTGATCATCCTTGAAGATGACTAGGTACAAGTCTTGTTATTAGATTTAGAGTTGTTTAATATCGGGAACGAGACTTGTGTGATATTAGATTCATACAATTTAGGCAATAAGGTTTGCATGCGGTGGCCTTGAGCATGGAGGACAAATAAATCTACTTATATAATGGGATTATTGAGGACTCTGAGGTCAGCATTCTTTTTACCCTCTTTTAGTCTAACATTCTAAATATCTTCAATGTCGCCCCTTCCTAACTACACTAAAATAATTGGGCATTCGTCTGAGAATTCGAGAATCTGTATTGGGGCCTCAATATTATGCCTATAACATGTATATTCTTCTCATCAAATGATACAAAAGGGGTGAAGGGTCTCTACGAGCTCCATCACTGGGTGAGCTTTTATATCCTCTTATATTTCCAACTACAAAAATTGGAAAGACAAATTTGTTCGGGTTAAGGGCAGTTCCCTTTATCCCAAAGTCATATATGAAGAAGATGGTATGGATAATCTTCCTCTTTACTGAATAAGCGAGTCACTTGTTATCATGTACTACAACCCATATAAACATAGTGAGATGGAGATAAAGTTGTTGATCTCTTGGACTAGTTCGATATTATGGGGGTGAGAGACCTACTTAGACTTGAAGGAGATCTTTCGGTGTTTATGAGCTTTTTTTAAAAGGCATTTTCCTAATGTCTCATCCTTTTATACATTTTTAGTTGATTATAATCAATTGTTTTTGTTTTTTCAAAAAGGATGACTCTTTTTCATTAGCAGAGAAAAAAGTGATGATAGAGAAAGCCAAAGTACAGGCGAGGTAGAACCTATTCACTAAAGTGATCCCTCAAGCTTCCAAGCTCGGATGTCCAAGAAAATAAAGGCTTCCACTAAGGGGAAAATCATTAGGTTTTTTCCATTGGCTACTTTCACGTCACCTCTGCTTGAAAGAATAAAGTTGCCCCCAACAAAGAGAAGTAGGGTGGATCCTATCAAAAAGACAACATATGTGGACGGTGTTTCTTCTATAGACCTATAGATGGGGAGCTAATATCTAGGAGGGGGTGGATAAAGTTTCAGAATCTTTTCCATTTGTCACATCCATTTAAGAATTTAGTATCATCTCTTTGCATGTTCAGTCAATAGTACCTGACCTTTACAAGTTTGCTTCTCAAAACTCTCTCACACATGTAGCCTCCATATAGGCCTTCACGAACTTTGGCCAAAACTAGGTCTACCTCTTCATTTGCTAAATATCTCAACATATGTGTAGCTCCTCCTACTTTGTATAACTTCTCAATAATCATGATGTACTAGGCAAAGAGATTTTTTGTCTTCCTTACTTCCAACTCATCAACTTGCAGTTCAATGTGTAATCTATCCCGATAATAGTCATATGGGTGTTGATTTTTATTATGTGCTCATAGGGATCGTTCTTGTCATCAAATTATACTAGGGGCGGGCTCTATTGAATTTGGGCTACAATCCAACTCATTCTTGATGATTCAGTCTAGTAGACCAGACATGTACACATTTTCTCAAACATGAATCACATAGGGCAAAATGTTTTCTTAAGACCTCCTGAAAGACCAAACATGTACACATATCTTAAACATGATGCACGTATGAACAAAATACTTTCCTTAAACCTACTTAGAGATTGGACATGTTCAAACATCTTACATGCACTGGTCATCTACCAACACGCAAAATGTCAAGTTGAAAAAAAATATGGGTAGGGAAAAGATTGAAATTTAATCTCCTAGAAATTAAATCTCTTAATTCTTTCAATCTTTTTTTTCTAAGTTCTCCCATTTGTTTTCCTATAAATTTCTAAATAAAGTCTAATATTAAAATTTAGGAGGAAAGACGAGAACTATAAAAAAAGGAAAGAATTGATGCAAAATAATTAATGACTTTTAATGATGAAAGTTTAAAAAATAAATAAATAAGAATCTTTCTAATATGACGAATTAAAATATTATATTGAAGGATGATTTTTTAGAGTCTTTGAATATTTTGTTAAATTATTCAAATTATATATATATATATATATATATATATATATATATATATATATATATATATATATATATATATATATATATATATATATATATATATATATCATTTTTAAATATTAAAAATATATTAATTATTATAAATACTCATTATTATTTTATATAAAAAATAATAATTTTTTTCATCTTCTTCAACAAAAAAAAATCCTTTAACCTTTCCTTAAAACTCTCAAGCAAAATTTAAGAATTTGGTATATTGATAAATAAAAATAAAATAGATATTGGATATGAAAGTTTTGTGTTTGATTTTCTTTAGTGCCTATAGAAAATAGTTAAATGTAGGCAAAACATTCTTTTTCGTCCCTTAACTTTAGCTCGGGGTCCAGTTTGGTCCCTTAACTTTAAAAAGTGACAAGTTGGTCCTCTAACTTTTAAAATGGTGCCACCCGAGTCCTCACTGTTACTTGCCCTCAAATATCTATTTATGTGTTAATATGTGGCAGCTGACTTGGCAAGGCAACTTCATCTTCTCTAGGGCAGTTGCTTGTTCCCTTCTTGTCCATTACCCTCAAATTCGTGAACAATTTCAGAAATTAGACTTAGGACAATCAGGTTCCCAATTCTCTTCTCTTCAAATCCGTTTCCATCCCAAATCAGACCTAGGGTTTTGGCAAGCATGAAATCAGGTGGTTCATCGGTGATGTTGAAACAAAAAAACTCAGAAAGTGGATATTCGAACGTTTGTAGGTCACAATGGAAACCCATATGTCATTGTGGAGACATGGTTGTTCTTCAAAGGGCAACTACTGTTTAGAATTTGGGAAAACTTTTCTAGGGTTGTCCAAACTATAAGGTATGCAAGCTTTTAATTTCTTAATAATTTCTGTTTGAGTTTCATTTTGTAGGTATATTTGAACTCTAAACAATGAAAAATTCAGGGAACTATGCAAGTTGAGTGTGGTTACTTTTGTTGGTTTTATGAGGATGTGGGTGATGAGAAGGAGCAATTTTGGATGCATAGGCTGGGTGTGGTTACAAAGGGACTTGCTGAAGCAAAAAAGGACATTGAAAAAGTCACAATGGTGAATGAAGAATTAGGGAAAAAGTTTATGAATCTTGAAAGTGAAATGAAGAATATCATGAAGTGGAAAAAGCTTTTGAATTTGATATTTTTGATGATTATCATTGTATAGTTTTTAGAATGAATTAGGGTATTATGAAGATTAGGTTAAGGTTTGTTTGTAACGATTAAGTTAAAGTTTCGTTAAAGTTTGTTTGTAATTGTTGAATATTTGGATTAGATTATATCAGTTGAATATGTTTGCAATATTTGGATTGAATTTGTATCTGTTGAATATGTTTGCAATATTTGGTTTGTTAAGAGAAGTTTAATATTGACACATAATGTTGGGCATGACCTGCAATGGTCTCTACCATAATATGTATCAGTTGAATATTGGGCATGACCTGTAAACATAACTTGTAATTTTTGGGCATGACCAGTTAACATAACCTGTAATTTTGACACATAATTTTGACCTATTTGTAATAACTGCACATAATTTTGAACACATAATTTTTGACACAAACTGGTTCCATTCCATAACAGATACATAACCTGATACATATGTTCAACAAAATACATAAACTGATACATAAACTGGTTCTATAACATGACAGCAGTTCCAAAAAGCACAAAATACATAAACTGGTTCCAAACAGCACCAAACTGATAACATGTTCCAAACTGATAAACTGGTTCCTAATTAAACATGACAGAAGTTCCAAAAAACACAAAAAGCATAAACTGATAGCCTAATTATATCTAGAGGTTCTTCTTTGATGTGGTCATCTTAGTTGGAGTAGCCCTCCTTGTTACTGGGCCAACAACATTCTTGGTTGCACTCAACCTAGTTGTAGGCTCTGGTGGTACAAAAGGTCATGTTGCCTTCCTAACAAGAAGCTTCTGTGTCTTGCCCTTAGCAGTTCCATGAGTCTTCTGAGTAGCCTTTCCCTTAGAAGTCTAAGATGGTTGACCTGATTGTTGAGTAGACTGTGTTGGAGTCTGAGATGGTTGGCCTGATTGTTGAGTAGCCTGTGTTGGAGTCTGAGATGGTTGACATAATTGTTGAGCAACCCGTGTTGTTGTGTCCTTACAAGTAGACTTGTAGTGTCCTACTTTCTTACACCTACTACACTTCACCATGAAACATGTTCTTCTCATTTTGCGATCAGACCCATCAATTTCTCCTTGTTCAAGATTCCCCCTCGTTTTTGGTCTACCAGGCATCTTCCTATACTTGGATGGTTGCACATCTGGATATGGTGTCTTAACCCACAAGTTTGATCCATTTACAGGGTATATGACATGCTTATAAACTGAATTGTACCTTGAAACCCTATAATACTCTGGAATGTAACTATCCATTTTGAAGTTCCTACTCTTCATAACTGACAATGAACACATGGGAGTCCTGTGAGTTCCCATCTTCTGCATGAACATATATGATCTTTCAGGTGTACAACAATTTTATCAGCTTGATTTTCCAAGTGCCTTACTTCAAATATATGTTCATCAGACATCCTAAAGTAATAAACAAAGAGAATATATTAGTTATATAATGTTTGAAAATAAGTAATAATATATGCTGATATTACATACCTTACAAGCCAATTGTTGGTGTATGTGCTTATGACATCAACTTCACATTATACTCTCTACAACTGTGTTTGTCAATTACTTTCCTAAGTTGTCGAGAGTCTTCATTTGACAACTTGCTACAATAAACTTCCCACTCACAACCAACTTTACATCTAACCCTTACCCTAACTCTGTCATTTTTTACGAACCTTAGGTCTCTACCATTTTGCACAGCATAAGATGTTATTGCTTCCTTAAAATCACCCTTTGAACTAAAAGACATTCCCACATCCCACTTGTAATCTGACATGTCCTTTGGCTGCCTGAAAATTGGGTGCTTTTTTTCTTGGAACTCCACTACCATCATCACTATCACATCCACTTTGCATGTCCTCACTGTCATTATCACTCCTTTTATCTTCTACAGACTTTTCTTATGTTTTTTGCCTTTTACATTACCCTCACTTTCATACCCAATTAGGTTAGCAAGTTCATCTTCCTCAATGTTATCATACCCATCAGACTCATCCTCAAAAGCCACTTCAAGAGCACTATCATAATTATAGTCTTCATCATCAATATCATCAAAACTTAAGTCATTATTCATTACACCAACTTTAACTTGTTCAAATCCAGCATTAACTTCCTCAACTCCAACATTACATTCCTCGACTGCAGGATTAACTTGTTCAACTCCAACATTACCTTCCTCCAACCCAACAGTGGCTTGTTAAACTCCAACAGCTTCATCATGCAGTTTACTAAGTAACTCCTCCACCTCATCTACAATTTCAGCAGGCCCCTCATCAACATTATCAACAACAACATCACAATAGTCAGGTTGAGACAACGTGTGTTGAATGTAAATATCAACACTTTGGTGCACCCTATAAAGATCTGCAATTTCTAAAGCACCCTTGTCATCAACAAGTGCATTCATCCCAAATTGAGGGTCCTTGTAATATATTGTCTCAAACTCCCTATAACCCAATTCTTTCAATACATCAACTAGCTCAAAACAACTCCATTTGTCGACATGTACTCTCAAATCATCTACTAGTTCATCTTCATATACACTCCTACATCGATGAATTCACCACTATGATGAATTTTGAGATTTATGTATTCATCCATTATACCTATTCATATAACCTAAGCAATTAGTGTTTACACTAAAACAATTACATAAACCCTAAAACTGAATAGAACCACATATTACCCTAACACATTCGTAAATCCTAAAACAGATTGAAATTTACTAACCTTTTTATAAACGCGTCTTGAATCGTCTTCAATCTGTCACGTCTTTGATGAAACAACCCTATGCACCTTCAATCAGTCACGTCTTTACTAAGATTTCTCCCTTCAATTCGCAATCGCAACAACAAAATTAGGTCTTCGTCGTTTAAGTGTCTAGGTTATTGAATGCAATAATACACTTGGATTGTTATATTACATGTTATATCCACGTCAACAACAAAAAAGACACCTGGACAAACGTGGCACCAACTTACTAGCTTTGACTAATGCCAACAGACAGAAGGACAAACGCGACACCATTTTAAAAGTTAAATGACCAACTTGTCACTTTTTTAAATTAAAGGATCAAACTGGACCCCGAGATAAAGTTAAAGAACGAAAAAATGTATTTTGCCTTAAATATAAACTATTTTATGAGTAATTTTTACTTTTAAGATTTTTTTTATCTTATACTAATTAATACACTGCTCACTTAATTTAATTTTTGTGTAAAGAAGATTGTATGCAGCTCTCATAAATATGAATTTTAATTCGAGCACATAATTGAAAGATCATAAGAATAAAAGAATCAACTAAGTTAGAGTTCGTTTGGAATAGCAAAAAGATTAGATATTCAAAATGTATCAGGTTAATATTTAATAGAGGGAATTTATGACAAATCTAATTAAATAAATATTGGAACAAAATATTGCACAAATTTAATTTTGTCAAAATTTGTCCTTTCAAAAATAAAAAATGGTGTTTCATATTCAAATCAAACGTCTATTTCGATCAATGAGATCCTAACAACTCTTTTTGGATATTATAAATACAGATATGTAACTTAAGATGATCATTTTACAAGAGACAAGTGATGTCTCATCACGAAGAAGTTATAAAGTGCATATTTAAAAATGAAAATAATCAATATACAAATTAAATAAATTAAACATATGTTTTTAAAACACTTCAGAAAAGGAGAAATAGATAAAATAATATAATAGATATGATATCTTGCTGGTAGAAAAATGAAAAATAAATAAATATTGGAGTTTTTTTTTTTTTTTACAGAAATAAATATTGGAGTTAGAATATACAAATATCACTGTTGCATGAGAAAGAAAAAGTATAGATAATTTTACAAAATTAATATTTATTAATGACATAATAATAATGATAATAATAATAATAATAATAATAATAATAATAATGATATTAATAATAATAATAATAAATAATAATATTATGTCATGTAAAACGACATATAATTTATAATTATTTTTTTGATAAAGAAATTTATAATTTAAGACAAAGAAAATATTTGACTAAAATAAAAATATTTTTTTAATAAAAATTAAATAAACATTTAAAGTTAAAATGATCTATATTTAATAGATACTTTCATTTGAAGATATATAAATCTTAAAATAAAATAAATATTAAGACATTATATTATTAAATTTGTAATTCTTTGTGTCGAAGTCGAAATAGTGTGTTTGTATTTGACGAGTTTCGAAGGTGTTTATGTCTAACAAAGTTTATATTTGTTGTATTTGACTGAAAGTCAAATACAGCTTGTCGAAACATGCTGTCGAAACATATAGTTGTCGAAGGAGTCAATAGAGTCGAAAAAGATTGACTTAGCTTAGTTTTAGTTAAGTTAGTTATTTTTGTGATTACTTGGAGTGTAAGTAATCTTACCTATGAATAGAGAGGAACTCTATTTCATTTGTATGAAGTGTGTAATACAAGTTTGTAATAGCATTGTGTAGCTTTCAGAAATCACAGTGGTGATTAACACACATTGTAACAAACACCTTGAGTACAGTTTATACAATAATAGATTCTTATCCTTCTTCCTCCAAAATTTCTCTTTTCTCTCACTTTCAATTGTATTATTTTCTTTTTTCAGTTCTTTGTGTAATGTAGAATTATCTTGCAACTAATGAACGATTGTTTCACCTAAGTAAAGGGTGAAAACAAGAGACGAGATCAACCAGAAAGATTGATCTCTGTCCGTCTAGATTGATTCGGTTAACTTCAAGATTGGAGTTTTCCCAACATCTAGTATATAGAGCACCGACTGAGTGATCTTTGGGACTCATTGAATCAAGATGAATCATTCGAACGAGCATTTTCCATCGAATCTTCCAATTTTGAATTGTAAGAATTATGAAAATTGGTGTAAGTCGATTAAGGTTGTTTTCTATTATCAAGATCTTTGGGATCCTGTGAAGAACGGAGTAACACCGATTGAAGAGAATACTACAGATGAACAAAAGGATGCATACAAAGATTTGAACATGAAGGATTATAAGACTCTCTTTCTAATCCATTAATGTGTTGATCCAGACAACTTTGAGAAAGTTGATGATGTAGATTTAGCAAAAGAAGCATGGGACATCCTGGAGAAATCATTAGGAGGCGCTGAGAAAGTGAAGGAGGTGAGGTTACAAACTCATAAAAGAATGTATGAATTGCTTCATATGAAAGACAATGAAAGTGTGACTGATTTCTTCACCAGAGTAACAAGACTGGTGAATCAAATCAAAATGTGTGGAGAAGTGTTTACATCAAAATTTGTAGTGTCGATGATTTTGAGGTCGTTGCATCCAAAGTACAATCAAGTGATAGTATCCATATAAGAATCAAAGGATTTGTCAAGTATGAAAAAAAAGAGCTTCAAGGGACTCTTGAATCTCACGAACAAAGAATGGTTGAAAGAACTGCAAGCAAATCAAAGACTGATGTGGCTTTGCAGACTCAATTGACTAGGATAAAGGAATATGGAATGGTAACAAGGGCAGAGGAAGTTAAAATAATTTGAATGATAGAGGATACCATCAAGAAGGTAGTTCATCAAATCAAAGACAATCTTTTAACCAAGGCAATCACAGAGGTGGTGGTGCAGGTAAAGCAAGAGGCGATCAAAGAAAATCTGATAAAAGTCATATTTAGTGCTACAATTGTCAAAAGTATAGCCATTATGCAAGTCAATGTCAAGGAGGCAAGACAGATCAAGAAAGTGAATCAAAGCTTGCAAAAGACGAAGTAATGCTAATGGTCACAACAATGGAAGAAGAAATATTCAAAGATCAATGGTATCTCGACTCAGGTTGTTTGTCACACATGACTGGAAGAAAAGATTGGTTTATCAACATCGGTCCCTCGTCAAAGAAGAAGGTAAAATTTGAAATCGACAATAACCTATCTGGTGAAGGTATTAGGATTGTTCTGATAAGAAGAAAGGGTGGCAAATGATCTGTAATTTCCAATATGTTATACATACCTGGAATGAAGAGTAACATGCTAAGTACAGGTCTGTTGATCGAAATGAATTACAAAGTGTTGATCAAAGATAGAATGTTGAGAGTGATCGACCTGAGAAACATATTAATCTTGAAGGCTCCTATGTCTCAGAATAGAACCTTCAAGATTGAACTTGATTTGTTAGAACACAAGTGCTTGGCGACTGCAACTAGAAGAGATGAATGGTTATGGCATTACATAATTGGTTACTTGAATTTCAATGACATTAGTAATCTAAAGAGGAAGAACATGGTTTCAGGCTTACCAAAAATCCACATTCCAGAAGAAGTATGTGAAGAATGTGTTCAAGCAAAGCAACACAAGAATAGCTTCAGCAAGGATGCAAGAAGCAATTCGAAATCCACTCTCGAGATAATCTACTCAGACGTGTGTGGTCCTGTCCAAGTAGATTCACTTGGATGTAATAAGTACTATGTTACATTTATTGATGATTACAGCAGAAAGTTGTGGACCTACTTAATTAAGAAGATAAGTGTTGTGATCGATGTTTTCACCAAGTTCAAAGTAATGGTTGAAAGACATAGTGGTTACAAGATTAAGGTTCTGAGGATAGATAGAGATAAAGAGTATGTGTCGAAAGACTTCGACACACTATGTACAAAAGAAGGAATTATGCATGAGGTGGTGCCACCATACATTCCTCAACAAAATGGTACTACTGAAAGAAAGAACATAACCATTATGAATATGGTGAGAAGTATGTTGAAAGGAAAGCATCTCTGAAATGAGTTAGGGGCGAGGTTGTGTTGACTGTAACATACATATTGAACAGATGTCCGACAAAGAGGCTTGAATGTGTCACACTAGAAGAATGTAAGTCTGGTGTCAAACGTATTTTAAGCCACTTCAAAGTGTTTGGATCCATATCACATAGGCATGTGTTAGATCAGTTGAGAAGAAAGATGGATGTTAAGTCGAGTTAGATGATTCTAGTGGGATATCATTTGACTGGTGGATATAAATTGTTCGACCTAGTGAACAAGTAAGTTGTGATCAGCAAGAATGTGATTGTAGATGGGCTTAAGAAGTGGGATTGGACTAAGAACATAAAGAAGGATTCAGTGAGAATCATGTGTGATGAACCAACTAGTGAAGCTGTTAGAAATGTTCAACAAGCTGTTAGCGAAGTTCGACAAGAAGCTACCGAAGGTTAAGCTAGCACAAGCAGACCCAAAAGAACAAGAAACATGCATGCAAGACTGCAAGAATGTGTAATCACATCAAATGATGTGGTCGATGATGAAGGTGAGTTATTACATTGTGCCTTATATGCAGATACTAAGCCAATCAATGCAGTTTAAGCATTAAAAGACTCAAGGTGGATGAAAGTTATGGTTGATGAGGTAAAATCCATAGAAGACAATGATATATGGTCACTAGTCGAATTTCCAAAAAGGAAGACGCCAATTGATGTGAAGTGGGTATACAAGGTCAAGCTAAATCTAAAAGGTGAAGTAATTTGACACAAGGGAAGAAGGCAAGACTTGTAGCGAAAGGATTTCTTCAGAAATAAGGAATTGACTATGATGAAGTCTTTGCACCAATAGCTAAAATTGAAATAATCAGGTTGGTTGTTGGTATAGCCAATATACATAACTGGTCAATATGTCAGATGGACATGAAATGTGCATTCCTGAATAGCCCTTTAGACGAAGAAGTGTATTTAACACAACCAGTTGGGTTTGTGAAACAAGACCAAGAAAGGAAAATATACAGGCTGCATAAAGCTCTGTATTTACTGAAACAAGCTCCAATAGCTTGGAACAAGAAAATAGATGGTTTTTTAAGAGAGAAAGAGTTTGAGAAGTGTTTGACAGAGCGCGGTGTGTATGTCAGGAGAAACATGAGTGAGCTTCTTATACTATGTCTCTATGTCGACGATCTGTTGATAATAGGTAGTTGCAAGAAGGAGATCGAAGACTTCAAACATGACTTAAGTAAGGATTTTGAAATGTCAGACTTGGAAAATCTCTCATACTTCCTTGGTATCGAATTCTACAAGAGTAATAGAGTCTTGATTATGCACCAAAGAATATACGCAAGCAAAATACTCAAGAGATTTGAGAAGCAAGATTGCAACCCAACTTCGACGCATGTTGAGCCCATATTGCAATTGATAAAAGATTCGACTGAAGATGATGTCGATATAACACAATATAGAAGACTCATTGGATCATTTCGATACCTCTGTCACACAAGACCAAATTTAGCTTATTATGTAGGCATGGTCAGTAGATTCATGTAGAAGCCAAAGGTATCCCATCTTGCAGCCACCAAGAGGATATTAAGGTATCTTAAAGGAACACTCGACTTTGGAATTTTGTTCCCTTCAGTCGATGAAAGAAAAAAATGTAAACTTGTGGGCTACAATGACTCTAGTTGGTGTAGTGATGCTGGAGATAGAAAATCGACAGCAAAATATGTGTTCATGTTAGGTGGTGCGCCAGTTGCATGGAGTTCGAGAAAGAAATTAGTGGTAGTTTTATCATCATGTGAGGCTAAATACATAGCAGCTTCACTATGTGCATGTCAAGCAACATGGATGATGAATCTAGTCGAAGAAATTACAGGCAAAAATCATGGAAGAATGACCATGAAGATCAAGAACATATCGGCTATCAACTTGGCAAAGAATCCAATATTATACGGAAGAAGCAAACACATTGAAATGAGGTTCCATTACCTGAAATAGCAGGTAGCAAATGGAAAGTTGAGCTTGGAGCATTACAGATCAAAGAATCAAATTGCAGATATAATGACGATGGTTGTGCAGGTCGAATTATTCAAGAGATTAAGAACAATGATGAATGTAGATAGGTTAGATACAATGAATTAGGTGGTGTGTTAAATTTGTAATTCTTTGTGTCGAAGTCGAAATAATGTGTTTATATTCGACGGATGTCGAAAGGTGTTTGTGTCGAACAAAGTCTGTATTTGATGTATTTGACTGAAATTCAAATACAGCTTGTCGAAACATGCAGTCGAAGCATGTAGCTGTCGACAGAGTCGGAGAAGATTGATTTAGCTTGGTTTTAATTGAGTTAGTTATTTTTGTGATTACTTGGAGTGCAAGTAATCTAATTTCTAAATAGAGAGAAGCTCTATTTCATCTGTATGATGTGTGTAATACATGTTTGTAGTAGCATTGTGTAGCTTTCAGAAATCACAATGGTGATTAACACACATTGTAACAAACACCTTGAGTGCATTTTGCACAATAATACATTCTTCATTCTTTTTCCTCTAAAACTTCTTTTTCTCTCACTTTGAATCGTATTGTTTTCTTCTTTCAATTTTCTGTGCAGTATAGAATCATCTTGTAATCAAGAAGTGGTTGTTTCACCTGAATAAATAGTAAAAAACAAGAGACAAGATCAACCAAAAAGATTAATCCTTATTCATCAAGATTGATTCTTTAACTTCAAAATTAAAATTTTTAAAATAGAAAATTTCATATTAAATAAATAAATATTAATCAATTATTTACTCATATGCCTCTAGATATCCATTAAGTTGACATCCTATGGTAGATAGGAAAAAAATGGACCCGATGCAATCAATTTCACATAGCTCATGTTACCCCTAATGAATAATATGAATGTTAGGCAATAATCATTATCCATGGATGGTGGCCAATACCTATAGAATCTATGATTCAAACATTCAATTCTAGTTTCACTTTTTAAATGCAGCTAAATCATCATATTTAAAAATAAAAACGGTCGAGGTCGGCGATACTATAAAAATTCGAAACATTAACAAATAAAAAGAAAAGTTAATAAGAGTAGTAATATCAATAAAGTTTCCCTAGTAAATAAGAAATGCTAACAAATATCTCGGAAAACAAAATAGGTTTTGTTTAAAAATATTTGTATTTAATATATCAAAAATTAAAATAATTGACTAAAAACTAAACATAATATTAACACATACCTTAAAATTTAGTAGTAATGGTTCGATTGAACTCAACCGCATTAATACTAACATCAATAAAAATTAATCTTAACTCTATAATTTTTTTTAAAATAACTTATTAAATCAATTTAGAGTTTAATAGTAGTGCACTGTCAGTATAAAAAATTTTTATACATACATTCAACTAAAATATTTTAAAATGGCAAATTATATTAGTAATTTAAAATTAACAGGCTGACTTAGCGGGATATATAGTTGTCATTAGTTGACAGTGTAAAAATAATTTACACTGTCAGTGCGCCGTTCTTTTTCTCTTCAATTTAAATACCAAAATAACATATTTTTAAAATTAATTACCAAAGTAATATATTTTGAAATAGGAGGCGCATTAATGGTTTTAAAAAAAATTAGGGTGAAGACGCCATATAATATAGCGCATCAATGATTTTTTAAAAAAATTAAAGAGGAGGCACCATATGATATGGCGCCTTAGTTAATTTTTTTTTGTTTTTAAAAGCCATTTCATATGATATGGCGCCACCACTCTAATTTTTTAAAAAAATTATTAATACACTCTATCATATAACACCTCCTCTTTCAAAATATGTTATTTTGATAATTAATTTGAAAAATATATTATTTTAATATTTAAATTGAATTAATAGGTTATTTAAAAAAAATTCTAACTCTATAAATGTAACAAACAATTAATAAGAACTAATATCATTTAATACTAAAATCAAAACGATGTTGTTTTTTAATAATTATTTTAGTTTAAATGTATTTTTTTCCTTTTTATATACTTTTGAGTTTTGATCCCTATTTTATAAAATTAATGGTTCCTCTATTTTATTTTATTTTTAGATTTTAATAGATTTTAATCTCACTGTTTGATTTGAGTCTATTTTTAAATGACATGACATTTCAAAAATACAAAATATATTTTAGAAATTAAAATTTAAAAAATATTAAAATAAAAATAACAATCTCGTCATTAAAATTTTATCTCTGTTCACAAAACAAACTAAAAAAAGTTTAACATATACGGAAAATCGATTTAGTATATGATATGGTGTCAATTTTTTTTTTAAAATTTTAATGACCATGTCACTTGAATCAACTTGATTTAATACTCATACAAGATGTTATCAAGACCGAGCTATATGATCAAATCATTCAGTTTTATCTAAATTATTCACACGATTCAATCAGTGACACTTTAGTTCAACCATCGACCCCTTAACCCCATGAACTTGTTGGGCTGGTGATCAAACTGATTTTTAAAACATTGGTATAAACATATCAATCCTAATCCAAACTCTAAAGTAAAAGGTGTTTTGGGCTAGGCAACGACTTATAAAGAATAACCCATTCCACCTAGGTCTAATTTTCCCTAGGGCTCACCTCGTCGTTGTACAAGTGGACCTCTCTCACGCGAGACCACACATAAGTAGACCCTCCATTTATCTAAGTTGTTGATATCCATTCACTGCCACATACGTTCCACGTCGGGAAACCCAAAGACGGTTACAGTGACATCTCCTATATAAGTGTGACCTTAAGTCACACTCCGGTACAATTCAACTTATACATGCAAAGTTCCATATCAATCTCATGTTGACTTAAGTGTCAAAGTGCTATCATTTTTTGCGGGTTCCATCTATGGTCGATGGAGAAGTGACATCACCGTGTTGGAAGCATATTTAGGGTGGTCTTTATCAACATACTAATACTTTCTTGTTCCATTACGAAATAGTGGCACGGTCTATAGGAATTAACTTTATGTGATTCTCCTGAATCTCTTTAGTTTTCCGAATGTAAGTATTTTCAATCTCACCTTTGATGGTTCATTCAAAGTCAACTCGCGCCAAAAAAAATCACCTTTAATTAACCATTTAGATCATTTAAAGCAACGACGAAATAGTTCTTTCTCACGTCAATGATCCCCAAGGTTCAACATATTTCATCAATTGTTGTTATAAGAAACTTGATCTCTCATACTTAAACCTCAAGTTCCTCCACTGCAGACTCATCTCCCTCCACCTCAAATTTCATTTCTTCCATCTCACGTTTTAATTCCTCCACCGGTATATCTTATCCAATAACTATAAGCCTCATTTGATGCACCAAACAAGAACGAGCTTCTGTTGAAAATTTTCAATCTACTACCACATAAAAATCTCAGGCTTCTTCGCGTCAATGATAACTAGAAAAAGATTTCAACAGGGTTTTGCAACACAAATAAAGGTCTTGCAATGCAACCACTCCAAATATATCCCCATGATCACTCCTACCGACTCCGATTTGCAATCGTCAAGATCCCGAAAGCGACTACACTAAATGAGGCATATACATAATTCTACTAAACAACTTGCCACTTGCCGTCGACGGAACTCGTTCACAAAACAAGTCACTGAATGCATCATCTCTAAGTCATTATAGAATCCCCCAAAGTTGGAGACTTATGACGATACCAGAGACCCTGATGAGCACATCAATCCTGTGGACAGTATTTTAGATTACCATCAGGCAAGGAACACAATGAAATGAAACATTTTTTCTTCACATTGAATTAAGAATCCATGACTTGGTTCAATAGTCTGGAAGGCAAATCCATTAACTCTTGGATAACACTATGAAAAGAGTTCACATTTTGTTTCACTTCCTAGAATCGTTAATCAGGGCCGACCCAAATAATATATAGGCCATGTTCTAAATTTTTAAATAGGCCCCTAATAAATAAAATATTTTTTTAATTATCATATATTTAAATTATAAATAATATTAAAATTTGATAAAAAAATGATTTAAAAAAATTATAAAAATTTGATTGATACAAATATGATTTGCATATCTTTTCTGTCCGAATAATTTTTCTATTTATAGAGTTCTCTTTCTAGATCTCATAGAGTTTATAATTTTGTTTCTATATTCATATTTATACAAAATATAAATATATACAAAATTAAATTTAAAAACATTTTTATATTTATAAAATCATCAAAATTTTGATACATCGTGCTAAGAATCTATTGCATTTGTATTAACGAACTTAAACAAACTTTGGTACTGATATGTACAATTTACAAATTGATCTTGATGGCTGATCAGACATGAAGTGGGCTAGAGATGACGTCTGCGATTCTGGGTGTGAAAGATGAGGAGGGGGTGCACCTGCAAGGCACTCCGATGCTGAAGTAAGGATCGGGTGAAAGAAAGACAAGTACAAAGTAGAGATGTCAAAATGGGCCGAAGCCCATGGGCCGGCCCGCCGAGCCGGAAAAAAGTTAGGGCTTGGGCCTTATTTTTGGAGCCCATATTATTCCGGGCCTTTTTGAGCCCGGCCCGAAAAAGCCCGAAAAAAAATGGGCCGGCCCGTATGGGCTATGGGTAGCCCGCCAGCCCGACAACTTTTTTTAAAAGAATTAATTTAACTATTTGGCCCATATATAAATTAATAAATATATATAATTGGACCTAAAAAATAAATTTGGCCCAAGAAACATTTGGATACAATGTGTTAGTGCTTTTTTGGTTCGGTCCACACACACTTCAGTGACTACCAGAACATTAATTTCTATTACATTATATTACATTACAGTATTCTAAAATGAATATATTACATTAAGATCATTAAAATGAGTATTAATTTCTATAACATTATATATTAAAATGAGTATTAATTTCTATTACATTATATATTACTTAAAAAATGAATTTTTTAATTTTTTTTTTAAAATGGGCCCGTTTAGGGCTGGGTAGCCCGCAGCCCAGACAGGGCTGGGCCTGGGTAGTAAAAAAGGAGCCCGTATTCAAAATGGGCTTTTTGAGCCCGGCCCGGAAAAGCCCGAGGCCCGCCAGGGCCGGCCCGTTTAGGGCCGGGCTACCCGTTTTGACAGCTCTAGTACAAAGTATGTGTTTCGTAGGATGATTTAGAATACATGACCCTCTTAAATGAGAGGGTTTTTATAGTGGCCCCAGCTCTTGGACATTGGTCCCTATTTTCGGGGCGAGATAATTGTTCCCCAAAGAATAGGTAACTGCCAGAAACTAGCCGTTAGGACGGGCAGAGGTGCCCGAAACTAGCCGTTTCCACGGGCAGAGGCGCAGTTGCGGGCACAAACGTCGTGACTTTTTCTGGATGGGGGAACCGTGCGTGACGGGAAGGAACTGCTGAGGAGGGGTAGCTGACCCTGGGGGTCCATCCGACCAGCCTTTTCCGATAGAGGGGCAAAAAGGTAAATGCTGCCCAAAATCGGCTGGACTTAGGCAATTGGGCCGTTCTGGGAGCAAAAGTGGATTGGGTCAAGCCTAGCCATTGAGCTAGTTTGGAACAGGAGCCCCCCATGTCGTTGCTCTCGAGCATGGGAGTGATGACTTAAGGGTAGCTCACAGTCCCGGGGAAGTCCAGAGATGGTCGTCGCTTGCCGACGAGACGAGGTTATTTTATGGTGCCCGAGGGAGTCCGTGCCCGGGGGACCGGAACGTTGCAAGGCGTGCCCGGCTTACAGGGAGCCCAACGGTTGATGTGATCTGAAGAAGTGAAGTTCCATGTGTGCCTCGAGCCACGTGCCACATTTAATGTGTAATGATGACTAGGCTAGGGTCATGATGATGCCCCTAGTCACGCGTGCTCATGCACGTGCCCACAGATTATCTATAAATAGAGGGAGAAGCTGCTCATTTACACTTTTTGCTTCTCTCTCTTCCCTTGTTCTCTGCTCTGTGCTCCACCGTCTACTACCGTTCTACGTTGTCTAGCCACTGTACAAGCACCAACCAGAACTCTTCGATCCCTTAACTTCTTCCTCGACCACATAAGTTGCCTCAACTGGTCTCTATTATATGCTTTTTATCTTTCTTAGAATGCATGCTTTTAGGGTGAAATTAGGTAGTGTAAGGGCTGTTTTCGGTGACTGTCGGTGGCAGGCGGTGGATTGGCCATATTTCACCGCTGTCGGCGTCTCCAGAATCTTAGAAACTTAGGCCTTTATGTTGATTTTGACGCAAGTTGCGACGACAGAAGCGTTTGTCGCCGACGGAAACCATGAATTTTTCGGTGTACTAATGAGTTTTCTGGTGGATCTTAAACGGCAGTTCTGGGTATCGAACCGGGGAGGATCTCCCCGCGTGCATCAGAGGGATTGCCCTGGGCATCTCCTCGCACTGTAGTTGTACCATTTGAGTAGGGCTTAGGTCGGGGATGTCGTCCTCGAGCCTTCGCGCGCCCTTTCGCTTGACTAGCGGTGGAAGGTGGATTTAATTTTGTCATCGAATTCACTTTTGTTCTCTGCTTTTCAGGTAAAGGGAATGGCACGCAAAACCGAGGATGAAATTCTCAGAGATTTGTCCGAGGAGGGCTCCTAGGAGGATAGTGACACCTAAGATACCTCTACTCCCCGGGATGTTGACGAAACCCCTCCCTTGAGGACTACCGCGGAAGAGTGGTCTGTTGCGGAACCTGGGGAGCATGCCTCCATCTTCGCCTCTTACACTGGAGACGCCTTCACGACGGTGGGGGCTGAAGGGGAGTGAAAGGTCTATTTCCTCAGAGAGGATAACTACATATGCTCGGCGTACGGGGAGATGTCCCTTATGTACAAATATGTCTTCAGGGAGATAGGGATGAGGTTGCCCTTCACGGATTTTCAGAGGTCAATCTTCGTGCATTTAGATCTGGCGCCCTCGTAGTTACATCCTAACTCGATTGCCTTCATACGGGCATTCGAGCTGACATGCGATTATTTGGAGATCGGAGCTACCCTTCCCCTCTTCTTTATAGTCTTCCATCTTCAGCAACAAGTTTCGGGGAGGAAGTTAGGCTAGGTCTCCCTGAAGCAGGGGAGAAAGCTGTTCAAACCCTTCTCTGAGTCCATTAGGACTTTAAAGGAGAGGTTTTATATTATTGAGCCCGTGTCGGAGAGGGCCACCGACTCCACGTTTGTCTGGGAGGTCTCGAGGGATGAGAACGGGGAGGACATTGTCGACGAGGAGGGCAAGATACAGGGGTGGAGGTTGTTGAGGTTCCCCTTCTGTTGGAGCAGGGATCATTTCACCCGGGGAACAGATGGTTACACCGCCACCCTAGACATGCTGAACGAGGATGACAAGGCCAGCTACGTGAAGTTGGTGGATTTTGCCAACGGTTTCACCCATGCTCAGTGCGTGACTAAGAGCGGGCTCCAATTTATGAGGAAGATGGGGGGCTCAAGGTGGAGAGCTGTTTCATCAGTACGAAGGAGCTTCTCGAGTGCATCACTCGTGAGAAGGCTCTAGAACTGCTGGGTAGCCTTTTATTATTTTTTCTTAGCTTGTTTGGACTATTATCCTCTCCTTTTACTAATGTGCTCATTGTGTTTTTGCAGGTAAAATGTCTTCTGCCCATGAACGGATGGTGAAGAATGCTCAGGCGAAGGGCAATAGGGGCATACTAATCGGGAAGAGTCGTCTCAGCCAGCGAGGGCCGCCTCTGCAAAGGGGGTCGGAGACCTCCTCGTCTACCACCTCACCCGTCCAGACATCACATGTGCCAGTTAATTCGAGACCCAAGCACATACGGACGGGTGAGATTGTGGATCTCAGCAAGGAGGGGGATAAGAGTAGGTTCGAGTTGCCCCCGTGCCTCCACAACAAAAGGTTCTTCGAAGGTTCTTCTTTGGCAATTCCTCGGGCGGAGTCTCTGAAGCTCGAGGAGATGGACCGTCCGAGCAAAAGGGCAATGCTAGCTCAGGATGCTTCTGCCCTGATTAGGGTCTTGGAAATGGCGGTGATTTACACCAAGGAGGGTTCCCACCACGATTCTGGGCTGAAGAAAGCCCAGGATGCGATCGTGGACCTGGAAGAGGAGTTGAAGAAGTCCAGGGAGGCGGTGAAAAAGTCCCAGGATGAACTGACCAAGGTCAACGGGGAAAAAGACACCCTTGCCACAGAAAATAAAGTCGCCGAAGACCTGGTCGAGCAATTGAGGACCGTTGCTGCCCCCACCGAGGACGAGAATGAGGAGGTGAAAAAGCTGACGACTCGGGCTGAGCTGGTCGCCCGTATCAACCAGGCAGGGGATGATTGCGAAGGCATCGCTGAGGATTCATTCAACAATGTCGTGGCGCAATTGAGGATCCTGAACCCCGGGGGTCGAATTGTCCACCGAGGGGGTTAGGTTCCTCTACAACGTTGTGGACGGCAAAATCGTCATCCCCGAGTTTCTTCAAATCGGCGAGGAGCATGCACAAATTACTCGTGACGAGCCTCAGCATATGGACGAGTGACTTCTTTTTAGTTGTATCTTTGGCCTGCGTGCCGTATTCTTGTAACTTATTTTTTGTATGGGGCATGGCCCCTTGGTGATGTAACAAGTACAATCGTGGTCCTCGTGGCCACCCTTATTGTAATATTTATTCTCGGCCGATGTGGTCAGTTTTGCATGATTTATTTTTGCACATGGCTTTACTTTGCTTTATTTTCGTTAAGTGTTGAAATGTTGCTCGATACGCGTGTGCCCGTTATAAGGGTAATTTTGTTGTTTCGGGGCTTACTCGACTTAGATGTGTTCAGCAGTGAGGGGAACTGGTCGAAAGACATGGGTAGCTTTTGGGCGTGAGGGCGGAGCTCAGGTCGCGTTTGCGGCCTGAGTTCGCAGTGTGAACTTACCATCGTGAGGTGGGTGTTCTGCCTATCATGGTACTTGGACGACGGTGGGCTCGGTCGAGGAACCATTATCGGGCATGGGTTTTGCTCGTTCCTGAGCGAAAGCCTGCCTTGATTTGTTTTAGTATGCGGAGCTTGTACCTGGGCGCGCATTTGTGGTCGGCACGTTATGCTTTTCGTGTTGACGAAGCAGGCCGACAGTTAGGGCCTTAGCTATAATATTGATTTAGCCTTTAGGCGTTCCATGGTCGAGCAAGTTCTTCCCCGTTAAGCTGTTCTAGGTAATAGGCCCCATTTTCTATTTTTGCTCGAACACAATAAGGCCATTCCTAGTTAGCGGCGAGTTTGCCTTCTCAAGATTCTTTGTGATTCCTTCTTAGGACGAGGCTACCCACTTGGAATTCTCATCGTAAAACTTTGACGTTGCGCCTAATTGCGATTTTTTGCTTTAGTGAGGCCTCACAGAGGGCTGCTCCTGACCGAACCTCTTCGACGAGGTTGAGCTCCTCCCTTAATACCTCGCTATTTGTCTCCTCGTCCAAGGGGGATTCAGTATGCCTGGAGGGCACATATATCTCAATGGGGATTACTGCCTCAATTCCGTACGCTACACAGAAAGGGGTTTCCCCAGTCGACGAGTGAGGCGTAGTATGGTAGGCCCAGAGTATGATGTGCAGCTCCTCAACCCACTATTTCTTCGTTTCATCTAGCCTTTATTTGAGGCCTCGTAGGATCACCCTGTTTGTTGCTTCAGCTTGCCCGTTGGTCTGGGGGTGCTCGACGCATGCGAAGTGCTGCTTGGTGCCCAGTCGGGCTACAAACTTCTGGAATTTTTTGTCTGTGAACTGTGTCCCGTTGTCGGTGACGATCGCTTGGGGGAATGCCTAAGCGAGCAATGATGTTTCGTTTGTAGAAGCGGAGTATGTTATGGGCCGTTATTTTGGCCGGAGCCTCTGCCTCTATCCATTTTATGAAGTAGTCAATGCCTACTATCCGGTACTTGTTCTGATTTGATCCTACGACGAATGATCCTAGGATATGCAGGCCCCACGATGCGAAGGGCCACGGGGAGGACATTACTTTGAGTTCATTGGGTGGTGCCAAGTGCATGTCCCCGTGCCTTTGGCATTTGTCGCATTTCTTCACATGTTCTTTTGCATCATGATGCATGGTTGGCCAGTAGTAACCTGCTCGTAGGGCCTTCCTGGCGAGGGATCTCCCCCCGAGGTGCTGGGTGTTGATCCCCTCGTGGATCTCGAGCAGGACATGGGTGGCCATCTCTTCCTGACACATTTGAGAAGAGGGATGGAGATCCCACGTCTGTAGAGCTTATCTTCGACCAGAACATAGGAGCAGACTTTGTGTCTGACTACGCCGGCTTCCTTGAGGTCGGACGGTAGTTCGTCCTTGGCGAGGTAGTTGTAAACTAGAGTCATCCAGCAACTGCTGTCACCGACGATGTGCACGTCGAGAGTCATGGAAGTTTTCTCGATGATGGGTCAAGGAAGTACTTCCTGGATGACAAATTTGTTTCCACCCTTCTTCTTCGTGCTCGCCAGCTTTGACAAAACATCTGCTTGGACATTATGTTCACGGGGAACATGCTTTACCCCTACCGATGTGAACTTTGTCATCTTTTCCTTGACTAGGGTCAAGTATTCAGATAGGTTATCGTTCTTGGCCTAATATTCTCCCTGAACTTGGAGGGCCACGAGTTGAGAATCGGTTCATATGACGACTTCCTCGGCTCCTAGGTCTTTGGAGAGGCGTAGACCTACGAGGAAGGCCTCATATTCGGCCTGATTGTTGGAAGTGGGGAAAGACAAGGTTAGCGAGACCTCGACGAGGATCCTTCCTCATTTTCCAAGATGATACCTGCCCCGCTTCCTGCTGAGCTGGATGCCCCGTCGACAAAGATTATCCATTTGCGGGCCCCGCAAGTAGGGGAATCGGGCAATGTCATCTCTGCGACAAAGTCGGTCAGCGCCTGAGCCTTGAGGGTTTTTCTGCTTTCATACTTGATGCCGAATTTGGATAGTTCCAGTGACCACTTGAGCATTCGGCCAGTCATATCTGGGCGGCCCAACAGTTGCTTTACGGGCTGGTCCGTTCGTACCACGATTGTGTGGGATGGAAAGTAGTGCCTCAGTCTTCTTGTAGCATTGATAAGGGCCAAGGACACCTTCTCTATTTGCTGGTATCTCAGTTCCAGTCCCTGCAACGCTTTGCTCGCGAAGTATATAGGTTTCCCCGGTATTAGACCTGGAGAGGACCGATGGTTCTGACAGAGCTTGTTTCAGGTGGAGGAGGGCTTTGTTGCATTCTTCCGTCCACTCAATGGCTACCTCTTTGCGGAGGAGTTTGAAAAAGGAGAGTGCGTGCTGAGCAGACTTCGCCACAAAATGGGATAGAGAAGCGAGCATCCCATTAAGGGATTGGATGGACTTCTTCGAGTTTGGCGTAGGGAACTCGGAGAAGGCCCTGCACTTGTCGGGGTTATCTTTGATTCCTCGTTCTGTTAGATAGAAGCCGAGGAACTTGCCCGCTCGTACACCGAACGTGCACTTCTCCGGGTTGAAGCGCATCCTGTATTTCCTGGCCTCCTCGAAGACTTTCCTCAAATGGATTATGTGATCGGATTCCTCGTGGTATTTCACGATCATGTCGTCCATATAGACTTCGAGCATATCCCCGATTTCTCCTCGGAAGACCTTGTTCATCATTCTTTGGTAGGTAGCGCCAACGTTTTTCAAGCCAAAGGGCGCTACGTTGTAGTAATAGTTGTCCGATTCGGTCATGAAAGCTGTGTACCTTTTGTCGCTTTTTGCCATGGGTATTTGGTTATAGTTCGAATACACGTCCATGAAAGATAACAATTTATAACCAGGTGAATTATCAACTAATTTGTCTATGTTGGGAAGGGGATATGCATTTTTTGGGGCAGGCCCTATTGATATCGGTATAATCAACACACATGCGCCATTTTCCATTTGATTTTTTAACGAGTACAACATTGGACAGCTAAGTAGTGTACTTGGCCTCTAAAATAAAATTTGCCTCTAGGAGGTCTTTTACAGCTTGTTTGACAGCCCCCATTTTCTCCGGAGACTGCTTTCGCCTATGTTAAGCTACTGCCCTAGCGGCGGGGTCGATGGTGAGCTGGTGGCAGGCAACGTCAGGATCTAAGTCAGGCATTTCTGCGGTGCTCCAAGCAAAGAAATCTGCATTCTCCCAGAGATAGGCTTTGATCTGTTTCCTTGCTAGGTCGGGGAGTCTGGTCCCGATCTTCACTCCTCGCTGGGGGTCATTACCGAGCAGGACAAGTTCAAACTCGTAATCCGGAATTAGACGCATCAGATGAGAGGTCTCGCCGCTACTGGTTGAAGTTGAAAGGCTGCTCGAACATGGCTGGATCTCCTTCCCCTTCCTTTTCTTCTCCCTCTGGACGTCCTCGGAGAAGCGACTGTCAAGGTCGATAGAGTTGACGTAGGGAAGCGGCTTTGCCTCTTCGGAGCTGCTGGGCGGGGCAGGCTAGCTAGAAGTCTTCGGCTTGGCGGCGATAATATTCAGCCCTTTGGAGGATGCCTCGAAACTTCTCCCTACTGCTTTGATATCTCCGTGCAGTCTGGAGACAAGACCCTTAGAAGTGTAGTACTTCATCTTCAGGTGCACAGTTGAGGGCACGACTACCAATTCGGCCAGAGTTGGCCACCCGAAGATGCATTGGTAGAGGGACGGGCAGTCGATGACCAATAACTGGACTTTAATAGACCTGACCGTCTTTGCAAACCCGAAAGTCATGATCAGTTCCATGTACCCCCAAGGCTTCGTGACCGACCCGTTAATACCTTGTAGGTCAGAGCATACGTAGGGCGTCAGGTGTGTCTCGTCCAGATGGAGGGTGGAAAACAACTGGGAATACATGATGTCGACCAAGCTGCCTTGATCGACTAGGATTCGACGAACGTCAAAGTTGGCCATTTGTGCTCTCACGAGCAGCAAAATGCTTGAGTTGGGAGCCCCACCGAGGAGTTCCTCATGGTAGAAGGTGATGAGGACCGACTCTCCCCGAACTTTGTCTAGCGTGGTACTTCGGTTCGAGCTCGTGCTGAGAAGATGTTCGAACTTTCTTTTGACGGAGCCCACAATAACCTTGTTGAAGCCCCCTCCGGAGATGACCATGGCAGAGGGGAAGGTTTCCCATGGGCTATGCGTAGCGAAGTAAGGGGGAACGTTGAGTCCCTTGGAGATGTAGAAGTCCTCAGGCTGCGAGATGCTTATAGCGACCTGAAGGCTTGTCTCTTCCGAGGAAGGCACCTCTTCCTCGACCTTCTTAGACTCATGGACATCCTTCCGTGGAATATCCTTCTTCTTTGCAAACTTTTTCAGATGCCCGTCCCTGATCAGTATCTCAATGGCATCCTTCAGGTGGATGTAGTCGTCGGTCATATGGTTGTAGCTCTTGTGGAACCAACAATACTTTAACTTGTCAATATTAGGCTTTGCTGATATCTGTTTAGGTAATCGAACCCCCGCATATCAGAACTCCAAGTTGGCACATTCGGAGATGATCTTCTCCTAGAGACGGTCAGAGGAGTATACTCGTGGAAGTGGTCGGAGGGCCCTTTGTTGTCCCAGGACTCCCGGGGGTGGTCTTCGCATCTTCTATCCCCCCGACGAGATGTCGAGGGGTCGTCGTGCTTGGAGGACGGGGCACTCTCTTGGTGCCTTGAGTCCCAGGCGGAACTAACAGCTTCTTTCTCCTCGTACTGGATGTACGCTTGTGCCTTGAGGAGGAGGGCGTTAAGCGTTGTCGGGGTTTCAATGCCGACCGCTTTGGCAAATTTTGTGCAGGGACGAAGTCCTCGATCGAGCAAGAACTTCTTCATATCATCGGTCGTTGAGACCCGAACTGTTTCTTTATTGAACCTTTCGATATAGGCTCGAAGAGGCTCATCTTTCCCTTGAATTATGGCCTCAAGGGAGGCTTCGGTCTTTGGGTGACGACGATAGGCCGTGAAGTGTCTGGAGAACATTCTCCCCAACTGTCTTCGCGATGTGATGGATTCGTCGGGGAGCTTCTTGTACCAATTCATCGCATTTTTCCTCAGCGTGGTAGGGAACAATCTACATTTGATGGAGCCCCGGACACCACGGTAGTCGAGCAATGCATC
Organism: Lathyrus tuberosus; assembly: GCA_022829125.1. Lineage (NCBI taxonomy): Eukaryota > Viridiplantae > Streptophyta > Magnoliopsida > Fabales > Fabaceae > Lathyrus > Lathyrus tuberosus. The sequence goes on along the minus strand of JALAZF010000368.1, from coordinate 2,181,156 downwards.
GATATTCTCGATGTGCTCGTCAAGATCCATTGTACCGTCATACGTGTCCAGAGACGGTGGTTTCTCCAGCCCCTTTGGCAGGCGCATGACCATAATTTCTTGGGACAACGGGCTGCGAGACTCGTCGTCGCTGCTGCTGGACCACGACGGGGTGCGTGTGCTTCGTCCAAGGGTAGGACGACGATCTCGGCGGGGAGACGAGGTTCGTGTCCGGCCCTTGGATTTGGGCGGAGGCGAACCTCGGGGCTTTGCTCGCTGGTCCCTTATGGTCCTCTTGGTTTCCGGGGAGTACTGGCTCCGTGGGGAGATGCGGTCGTGCTTTCTGATTTCCCGGGACTCTGGCTCAGGTGGTGCCCGACGGTCTCTTTCACGTCGGGGAGGCGAACTCCAAGATCTTTGGCATTCTTTCCTCGGTGAAGGGGATCTTGGCCGGTTGGACGCTTCTAGGGCTCCAATCCTTGCGTTCTATTAGAGGATTAGGAGGTTGGTCTTGTTGAGAGCTTCAAGGAGGGCCGCCATGGTCGGGTCGGTGCTGGGCGGAACCGGGACAGGTTGGTGGTCCTGAGAAGGTAGGACCTCAGTGTGATCAGCACGAACGGGGGAGGGAGACTCGGTGGCTCCATCTCTCAGCTGATGAACGTCGCTCCCAACAAAGGGGGTTGCTCCGTCAATATCAGTTTTGTTGACGGGGAGAAAAGCAGAGTTACGAGCATCGTGGACATGGTCTTGGCTGGCCATGATCCGAATCTTGGAAGAACTATTTTGGTCTTGAATCTACGATGGAGGAAAGACGGGGATAACAGAGTTTCCCACAGACGGCGCCACTGATTTTGATGACTGATCAGAACCTGAAGTGGGCCAGAGATGACGTCTGTGATGCTGGGTGTGAAATATGAGGAGGGGGTGTACCTGCAAGGCACTCCGATGCTGAAGTAAGGATCTGGCGAAAGAAAGGCAAGTACAAAATATGTGTTTCGTAGGATGATTTAGAATACCTGACCCTCTCAAATGAGAGGGTTTTTATAGTGCCCCCAGCGCTTGGCCATTGGTCCTTATTTTCGGGGCGAGATAACCATTCCCCAAAGAATAGTTAACTCCCAGAAACTAGCTGTTAGGACGGGCAGAGGTGCCCGAAACTAGCCGTTGCCACGAGCAGATTGCGGGCACAGACGTCGTGACTGTTTCTGGATGGTGGAACCGTGCGTGACGGGCAAGAACTGCTGAGGAGGGGCAGCTGACCCTGGGGGTCATCCGACCAGCCTTGCCCGACAGAGGGGCAAAAAGGTGAATGCTGCCCTAAATCGGCTGGACTTAGGTAATTGGGCCGTTCTGGGAGCAGAAGTAGATTTGGTCAAGTCTAGCCATTGGGCCAGTCTGAAACACAAATATAATTTGTTTATACAAAACATATATTAATATTTAAAATAAAAAAATACATAATTTTTTTTATTAGGAACTAGGCACGAAGAATATTAAATTAGTAGGAAATATGATAAAATTTTATAAATAGTATATTAGACTAGACTAAAAAAAATCGTTAATAATTTCATTTGTTAATTTATTGTCAATTTAATCATAATTATTTAATTAAAAATAAATTGATTTATTGTTTAATATGTTATTATATAATAAAATTCAATAATGTATCAAAAAAATATTTTTATAATTGTGTATATTTCATTTAAAATATTTGAAGTTTTTAAAATATCAATATAAGGTTTTTTTTTTTACAATTGATTAAAGTGGTAATCTTTCATGAGTATGTTATCTCACAAAAAAAAAGAATTAAAAGAAATTTAGTGGTGGTGTAGAACCAACCATAACCTTTTCTGGAAACAAATGCCTAGCCTGGTTATGTCAAGCAATATATTTACATTTTGCATAAACAAATATATAAATCATATAAAGTGTATTATAAATTATGAGGCCCCAAAATTATGAGGCCTTGTGTTGTGGCACTTGTTGCACATGCACAGGGCCGGGCCTGGCGTTAATCAAAGAAAATGGTTGTACTTAATGCAATTCTACAAAGGAAGAAGGAGAACATATGAGAGTGGACTAGTAAGTTCACCAGGGAAGTTATGGAGGTTAAAGGAACAAATGATAAATTCAAGTTATGGATCTTCGAGAAAGGCTTGTGGTCAATTGCATGTTTATTGAGAAGTTGTGGTTAGAATATTCACAAAGCATAAGTTAATTACTCGTTCAATCTCAATCATACATCAACTATAAGGAGAAGTTATTGTATAAAAAATTGGAGAAGAAAAAAAGCATGGGAAACCAGGGACAACAAGCATCGTGAAGACGGGGACAAGGAGAGGATAAAGGGACCCTGATGCTGGTACTTAAAGTTCACTTTGTTGAACATGTATATAGAAAGAATCCCACAAGAGTTTCCAATACAATGTTCTAATAATTTATGGTGAAATACCCCATACGTTGAAGGAGTCCCCACACAAGTAAAACAAAGCATTGTAGGTAACATAAGTGTCACATCTATGAGGCTAGAGATTGCATCCATCTCAAGGATGAAACTGAAAACTTGATCAAGATGGGGGAGCTTAATAGATACACTACATAAAATGTTCGGATAGAGGAAAATAATAAACATATGGATTCTCCGTGAAAAACTGTTGACATTAATGAATCTTCGCGAAGAAAGCGATCCCTTGTCAAGATGATACTCTGTTTAGAAAGGCAAATAAATTAGTTGGAAGAACCAATGAGGTTCAAGAAAGTGACAAATATGAATAGCAAGAGAAAGTAAAACGATATTTTATAACTTCAATCTCAAAAGTTCGTCATTTCATTGCATCAATCGTATGGGGATTCCTGCCTCTAAGGAAATTGTCCAGCGGAACAATTAAGAGGAATATCACATAGGTTTTGTTCGTCGTTGAGAGTCAAAAATTGACTTTAGACGAGAACCATAATAAACCCATTTTGAGATTTAGAGACAACAAAAGGGTATAAGGGATTCCCAACCTGATATTTTCCTTTCATAATCATGACAACCATGGCCTAATTCGACATATCAAGAATTCTCTTCAATGAAGGTTTTAAAAAATTGGGCTTGAGAAGAGAAAGGTTGGTTCCACACATGGGGATAAATTTACATGTCCTCAACAACACGGTAACCCTTCCTTGGGGCTTTGTGGAGTTACTAGTTACCTTTGGATAAGAGAGCATGAAGATGCATATCGACACTCAATTCCTCCTTGTCCCATGCAAGTTCATCTACAACTTCATGTTAAGGAGACCCACAATAACAACCTTAGGGGTAGTGGAATCCATTTCCACCTTAAAATGAAGTACCACGACATCAAGTAGGAAATTATGATGGTATGTGCAAACCAAAAGGGAGTCACACGCTGCTATAAAGACATGAAGAGAAACCTGGACGTGTTTTTTGTCCAAGGAAAATGGATGGTGAATGAGGTTAACTCTTTTGGACAATACCCCTTAAACATCAACATCACAGACTTCGACGCACATTTAAAAGAAGCCATGTCCAAGAAAGATAATAACCTAGATATACTTCTCCCCATTGAGACCATAATGAAGATTAAAAGTACAATCTCTGATGGCGGCCTCATGTCCTTCCAACTCGACAATAACCCCACATATTATAAAAATTGGGGAAAATCTTCCCTGTTTCGTAGAAGAATAACCCATCAAATGCCTCAAGGCCAACAAAGACTTGTTTGTACGCACCCCTAAGGAGGTTCTAAACATCAACCTCGATGTGGCCTGCCATCAAATCAACATTAATCACTTTTCCAAGTACATCGCCCAAAGAAGATCACGTCAGCATCCACCTGATCGCGACTTTCCGTAGTGGTCGGATTAGTGCTGCAAGTATACAGCTTATCGCGTAGTTTTAAAAGATTGTCGAACCCATCGGGACTAATAATCAACCTAGAGTGATCGATTATTGCGGTGTAAAGTTAAGGCTAGATTTGGCGGTAAACGAAAGTTGGCTTTTAACGGGATTTGAAAACAACAATAAAGACGAGACCGAAGAATAATTTCCGTGCTCCTTGGGGACTCCGTAAAATTCGGGTGTTAATAAAGGTTTCGAAGTTGATCTGTAGGAAATACCGGTTTAAAGGCTCGATCTCATCTCTCGCGGTATTAACCAAGCCACGCCTAATGACCCCAAGATTTTGCTCTCGCTCGCTCGGTAATTAAAAGGTGCGCTTTGAAAACTAACATAACATAAATGAGGCCCTAAAGCGCTCTTGCTGCATTTAGGCTCAATGTTCGATGCCTACTATCCGGCGATCACCTCAAACTCTCGCTCTATTAGACACGCCTTGGTGTGTTTCTCACTCTCGTGACGAAACGCTGTTAAACAACTCCTTTCTCTCACGACAAGGCTGCCTAAATTCAGATTAGACACCAAAACCAGAATTTTGAAAACATTAAATTAAACACTTATGGCTCTACAAAGTCCCGTCGGAACGACGTTCCTCAATCTACAGACTCATGCAAATCTACTCAGACATATTTAAACCTAATACTAACACAGTAACATTGCTGAATTTTAAGGCAAACATGTTGATTAATTTGAATAAAGTTCAGACTTATGATTTATTAGTAAAACAAGTTAGATTGCATACAAGTACAATTAAATAATGCGATGAAATAAACATAATGTAAATAACCTGAAATGTGAAGAAAATAAATGAAAAGTAAATCTTCTATTAATTGCAATCGATCCAAGTGTACATCAGCAACACAGAAAAGAAAATACAGCAGTTGTATCAATCCCTCGATGTGAGTGATCGATAAGTAGGTAGGCTAAGGAAAATTCTGCAGCGCTTCCGCGGGGTTCTTGGATCTCTAAATGCAGACCTCTGATGGTCTATTTATATAATGCGAATGGCTCTAAGAACACAATTTTGAATTTGAAGTTTAACTTGAAAACTGCCAGAACTGCCTCTGGAAAACTGCTCCCGCGCACAATGGCGACCGCCGTTCCTTTTGTACTATGGGAGGATGGCGAGCTCCATTCAGTTCAGGCTGGGGCAGAATCATGCATTTTCTTCACTTTTTCTTCTCTTTTATCTCAGTTCTTGTTCTTTCCTTCTATAGGGCTGATATAGGACCTGTCAAGGGAAAATGAAAGTAAACATAAGTAAATAATGCATAAAACGATAATGACTCGATGAAAATACAATTAAACATGCACGAATTGAATCGAAATAAATGATACGGAATCGAGTCATCAAACTCCCCCACACTAAGACTTTTGCTTGTCCTCAAGCAAACTCCCAATGTAATAAAACAGTAAGCATGATGTTCGACTCTTAGGCATGACAAAAACAATCTAAGCACAAGTTTGCTAGGCTAAAGTAAAACGGATAGGTATTGGGTAGTGAAAACAAGGATACCGTAATGACACGACTCCACAAAAGCGAACGAATACTCCCTTCCTATGCAATACCAATTCAAATAATGACATTATAACTAGACCTATATCCTTCATCTTATTTCACCTCTTTTTCATTCTCGCGCAATCACATTAAGCCCGTTATCCTTTGTACTTACATGGTAAGTGAACCTGTTAGTGTTTTATGATCTCTTATTCAACACAATTTTTTTTTTCTTTTTCGCACATTATGCTTTCTTTTGCTTACGAATTTCAAGAGTCCGAACCTTTAGGCTAAATGGCCGGGTGAGGACCACCTAACTTAGCGGGAACATGTCTTTCATTCATTTTTTTTCTATAAAAATCACATCATTCAAATTTTGAGATCACACATATTTGCATCGGTTCGTTACTTAGTTCGTACACACGGATGGTGCTGACTACTAGTATAAACTAATAAAGAGGTTACTTCTAAGAAACTAGGCATAAGATCATGGCATAATGTCTATTTAAATCAATATCACATACTTAGGGAATCTAAGGTGTAGGAACGGTACCGATATTTTCAAAACTTTCCCAAGTCCGCCTACCTAGCCTAAATCAAGGAATGAAACAACCTATACTATATGTGTCATGCCATTGAGTCAAAACAAATTTTTTTGAAATTGGGGTCAAATAAGGGAGTTATTAGACACAGGAAAAATGTAAAGTAAAAACGACTCAAACGTGCATATGACTCGATAATGAAAACAAACTAGACTAGAAAGCAGGAAATAAATAAAAGCAATAAACGGCTCCTCCCCCACACTTAAACTAGACATTGTCCTCAATGTCTTAGTCTAAGGTGAAAGAAAGAGCGATAGAACCTGGATACATCAATGATAGCGAGCACGCCCTGCACGAGGGTGTCTATCCTGCCTGAAGGCTGGGTTGTCCTGGGGCACACGCTGGACACAATCTGCAATACGGTTCACTTCTCTGTGCAATCCTACCATTTCTGAAACAACATCCCTCAAATCCATCTAGGCTCTCTCCATAAACTCGTACTGCCTCCTCTGCATATCCTGCATCTGCACATCACACACAGCCTCTCTCTCTGCTGCCTAAGTTCTGACAGAACTTCATCCAACGATGAACGAATACCTACAAAATCAGAAAAGGTACGGTGTGTGCTTGGGTGCTAGACCCAGGTATGTCAGTGGTATGACTATGAGTGTGGGGCTGCTCAGAATTCTGCCTCATAACTTCACGGTAGTGCCTCTCATCTCTCTCTGCTTCTAAATCACGGACTCCTAAATCAAATAGCCAGTTAGTGCTATGACGCACATTTATACGCTCTGAATTTGGCAAAGAAAAACCTCAAAACTCGTGTGTGCGGACCATAAAGTGGTACTTGTTATGATGCAAACTCTTGACAAGCCGCGCATTACGGCAAAAGTCAATGTCAGCATAGAGACAAGGTATACTCTCTTTGTTTTCTAAGTCGGCCTCTAAATCTAAAGAGATAGCTATGCTGGTAATGATACCGCCTATGCAGATGGAACCGTCGGCTTTGTTTGCTACACTAATAAAATGGGCTAGGAGGAACGGTTTAGGATTCACACGGGTTTGGAAAAGAGCACAGTGAATAAAGAATAGATGCTTAGAATTCACGTTCCTTGGGTTTTCTCGTCCGAAAATGGTGGAGGCGAGGATACGGTGAAAGTAACGAATAGCAGGGTTATGGATGGTCGTGGCTTTCAAGCCCTCCTATTTGGTGGTTCTTGTGTTGGTTTTTTGATGCCAGAATTGGAAGGCTCCTTCCTCCCAGTCACTGCCCAAGGGTGCTTGAATCACAAGACCCTCACCGGTAGGAAAACCAAAATATTCAGCTATCTGCTCATGAGTTAGCGAATAATCTACGTTAAACATTCTGAAATAAATGGTTCCGGTAGTGCGGTTGGTATCATGGACATAGGGACTGAACTAAGAAATTCATAAGTAAGTCTAACGAAAGAGGGATTAAACATGGAGCAGAAACGAGTCATACCTAAGTTCCTGAGCATCCACGAGATGCTATCATAAAGGCCTAAGGTGCGAAGAGTTTCCGGTTCTAGATATCTTGTGGCATAGACTGGTCTTTTGGATACTCGGAGAAAGTTCGAACACATGGTGGCTCTAATTGTTCCTTCGGGGAACTCAATGCCTATGTATTCTATCTTTGGTTAGCTTCCATAGTTGTTTCTTAGGAGGATGGTGGTTGTGAATATTTTCTGAAATGAGTAGAGAATGGAAAGTGGGTTTTGAGAGAGATGATTGGTAATGTGTGGTTTAGTGTGTTTAAATAGGGATTAAATGGATGAATATGGATGGTTAGAATTTAATGTGGGGTAATGAGAGGTTTAATAGGTGCTTAGGGAGTCTAGGGAACATGCAAGAATGTTTTAAATAGGGAGAACAGGAGGAAAAAATGTGTTTTGAAGCAAAACAACGCGTTCTGCCTGTTTAAAGGAATGGCGAGCGCCTTATGCATAATGGTGAACGCCTTTTGCTTCAGACACGAATTTTGTGTCCTGGCTCTTACTGAGTGCAGAATTTTGGATGTTTTTGGGTTTTTCTTGTTTTATGGGCAAAACACAAAATGCTAAATATTAGAAACACTTAAAGGAAAGGAAACTTGCATTAAACGAAATAGTAGTGCATTACATTTACACGTCGGCATTCTGACGGTTTACAGTGGAATGGAAATTAACAGTAAAAATGATACAAGAAAGGGAAACACTATACATGTAAACAAATTATCCTAAGAAAAACAGGGAAATGGGTGCAGCTATGGATCATCCATGATGTTGCCTAAGGGAGTAGACAATTTGGAACATATGGTCCAACTCTTCATGAACAACATCCATAAGTCCAATGAAGTCCACTCGAAGAGAGGAAATCTCATCTCGGAATGAATCCACTTCAGACTGGAGGGCATTAATGGCAACAGCTACATTCAAGGGTGGTATAGCAGGATCAATTTCGGAACCTTGAGTGGCCGCGACAGACATAATGGTATCTCGGTTCTTGTAAGCTTGAGGAGAGTCGGGTGGAGTCAGAAACTCATTGACGACCTCCAAGTCATAGAGCCAACTGTCCTTATTGTGAACACTTGTCTTTTCATGGTTGGGTAAGGTGAAAGTATGGACTACAACATTATCGATAAGTAACTCAAATTTAACCGGGCCAAGATTAGCAATTATGCCTATGTTGAAACAAAAACTAATGTCCATTGGGCGAACGCCACCGAAAGCAAAGGAACAGTTCAGATGGTACCTCATTCCAATTGCATCAGCAATCATAGTCACCAGCCCACCTATTAAGATTGGCTCAAAGGAATTACGAAGAATACGACTGAAATTAGCAAGCAAATACGGGGCAACATTGACAGGTTTTCCTTGGGATGCGCAGAGCATGATATACAGCTCATCCCTCGACACAGATGTAATGTTCTCTTCTTTGCCAAAGAAAGTGTGAGCAAGAACCTTATGGAAACATCTCCATCCAGGATTATGAATGCTTTTAGACAACATAGCATAAGGTTCGGCATTACTGTTTCCGTCTATGGTACCCCCAAAATGTTGAAGATCATAGCTAGTGAAGGCATCAACAGGGGTTTTGGTCACAACATCGGGTTCATTAGGAAAACCCAATAATTCAGCGAATTCATGATGCGTGAATCTGTACTTGTTTCCAAATAACCTGAAGGTATCCAATCCACGGCCAAATCCGAAACCACGGGTGGCATCATAGTAGAGGGAGCTAAGGAACTCCAAGGTCAGGTTATGGTAAGTGCTAAATCTTTTCTCTAAAGCAAAGTGAGTCCAGCCTATTTGGCTCAGAAGGAAAACAACACTGTCTCATATGCTAATGGTTTGCATAGCCGAGTCGTCAAGGTAGATGGGCAGACCAAAGTCTCTTTGAGACAAAGCCTCAAATCGACGTCTCTGGACATCGTTCCTGAAAACAATGACATGGTTCTCAAATGTCTGCATGGTTACTGGTCAAAGGTTTCCTAGAGAAAGGTTATCCTGAAAAATTGAAAAATATTACAATATTAGGGGAATAATACTATTAGCTGCGCGTTAGTATAGATAAGATAAAAGTGGCAATAATAATCATAATACTGATAATGATAGCAATAATAATAATGAGATGCAACAAACAATAATGCATATGGTATAGACTTTGTACTAAACATGCATGCAGTGTCCTAAAACTAACAAAGTAAAATAAAAACTAAAGATCGTGGTTTAGCTCCCACTGAGCGCTTTGTTTAATGTCGGAAGCTCGACATTAGAACTAAAAAGGGCATCATTCGTCCCGCTCTTCCAACTTGTAATTAGTGATGAATTCCTTGTTTTCTACTAAGTGGTAGTGCTTGAGCCTTTGGCCGTTCACAAAGAACATCTCGTTCGAATTTCCTCTAATTTCAACTGCTCCACTTTGTAGGACTTTTGTAACTTCGAAAGGACCAGACCATCTAGAACGTAATTTTCCGGGAAAGAGTTTAAGCCTAGAGTTAAAGAGAAGAACTATATCTCCTTCGTTAAACTCCTTCTTTGTTATCCTTTTATTATGCCATTTCTTGGTTCTTTCTTTGTATATTCTGGCATTTTCATAGGCATCAAGTCTTAGTTCCTCTAGTTCATGGATATCTAGAATCCTTTTCTCGCCTGCTGCCTTATAATTCATATTCAGGGTCTTAATGGCCCAATAAGCTTTATGCTCAAGTTCCACAGGCAGATGGCATGATTTTCCATAAACCAGTTTGTATGGTGTGGTTCCTATAGGGGTCTTGTAGGCTGTTCTGTAAGCCCACAGAGCTTCATGAAGTTTAGTAGACCAATCCTTCCTAGAGGTTGCAACTGTGTTCTCTAAAATTTGCTTGATTTCCTTATTTGACACCTATACTTATCCACTAGTTTAAGGGTGATAGGGTGTTGCTACTCGGTGTCGTACTCCGTATTTAAGCAATAATTTCTCGAAAACATTCGAAATGAAATGGGAACCGCTATCACTAATGACAATTCTTGGTACACCGAATCTGGGAAATATTATGTTCTTGAAAAGTTTTACCACTACTCGTGCGTCATTTGTAGGAGAAGCTATCACCTCAATCCATTTTGATACGTACTCAACTGCGACGAGTATGTATTTGTTTCCAAAGGAAGATGGAAAAGGTCCCATGAAATCAATGCCCCATACATCAAAGACTTCAACTTCTAAAATTCCCTTTTGCGGCATCTCATCGTGTCTAGAAACGTATCCAGTGTGTTGGCACCGGTCACAGTTCATAACGGCAATGTGAACGTCCTTCCAAAGGTTTGGCCAAAAGAGGCCAGATTATAATATCTTTGTGCATGTTTTTGATGTACTGGCACGTCCTCCATATGGTGCAGCATGGCATTGGGATATGATATCTGCTACTTCCGATTCAGGGACACATCGACGAAATATTCCATGGGCGCCTCTCTTGAATAATAGGGGTTCATCCCAGTAATATTGTTTAAGATCATGGAAAAATTTCTTCTTCTGTTGGTATGTTAGATCTGGTGGAAGCACCTTGGCTGCTAGGTAGTTGACAAAGTCAGCATACCAAGACAATGTGGTTTTAGTATAGATTGCTTCTACTACTTCATTTGTTTCTGCATCGTTAAATAACAAGGAACATTCTATAGTTTTGCTTTCCCTTTCCAACTGGGCTACTAGTCTGTCGTAAGGAAAATCATCGTTTAAAGGCACTCCTTCGGGCTTTAGATCCTCGATCCTAGAGAGATGATCTGCTACCACGTTTTCTGTACCTTTCTTATCCTTAATTTCTAAATCAAATTCTTGCAAAAGCAAGATCTGTAACAGCCCGATTATGATTATCTCCATTTTGTGCTAATTTGTATTATTTTGTTGAGTCTTTTATTTAATTGGGCAATAATTATGTTATTTGTGATATTGGTGTGTGAATATGTTATGTTTGCATATTATGTGATTTTACCGTTTTTGAGAGTTTGCGGGGAATATTAGATTGGAGGGTATTTTAGATATTTCACATTTAATGATAGTTAGTTAGTTAGTTAGTAGATATTTTGAGAAAATATAAAGAAATAGAAAGAAAGAAAAGTATAAGAAAGAAAAAGAATAGAAATAGAAAGTTAGAGGTGAGAAAGAGAGAAAAACAGAATTTTGAGAGGATAAGGAGAAAAGAGAAGAGCAAAGAGAAAAGTGTGGAAAATCACCAAGATCAATCTTTCGGAGTCGATTTAATCGGGTAAGGGTGTGAAACATTGTTATCCTAACTTTGTGTATGATTATGTATGTGTTTTGTGTGGATGTTTTGGTTGGTTTCCATATGTTTTCGTTTATGCCGTATTTGACGGAATCGATAGAAACCGATATTTTTACGGTCGAAAAGTCGTATAAATACATGTGTTGGTTGGCTATATGTATGTGAGCTACTGTTTAAAGTTTCATGAAGTTTGGTTATGTTTCGATTAGTTTTCGTTATGTTTCCGTTGTTGTTTCCGTTTAGGTCGAATCGTAGGAAATCGATAGAAACCGATGTTTTCACGGTTAGAATTCGAAATAAATTACGCAGTTGTATCGAGTAAGGTTAGGTCATCGTATAGCGTGCTTTTTATTCGATTTGGTGATGTTTGAAAATTCTGGTTTTTGAAAGGTTGAAATTTAATCGAAAAATCGAACGTCGTAGAAATTTCGTTTATGTGTTCTAAATTGTTCTTATGTATTTAGTGGTTGTGCGTATATGTTTGTTTCGGTGAAAATGTTCGATTTAGTCGAGTTTCGGGCATTTCGGAAAAGTTACAGCAAGTGTGTAAATTGAGAAATCTGATTTTTGTGAAAAACAGAGCTATGAATCGACACATAAAAGCTATGTATCGATACGAAATGGTTTATGTATCGATACATAACCCCTATGCATCGATACATACTGTGAAAATTAGAGAAAACAGCATTTTCACTACAGCATGTGTCGACACATGCGAGCTATGTATCGATACATGTTGCTTTTTGTATCGATACATAAGCCTATGTATCGATACATACTGTGCTGAATCAGAAAATTCTGGTTTGTCGGGGAAACTTCGGAAATTCATAACTCTTGAACCGTAAGTCGGTTTTGACCCCCGTTTGAAGCGTTGGGAAGCTAACGAGATGTTCTTTCTAGGAAAAATGGTTTTGAGGTCTAAACCTGGTCCAATTGGAACAGTATTTTCGAACCGTTTCGTAGTGTCGGGCCTCCGGTTTATGTTTTCGCATTATTTTGAAATATACATATCTTCTTCGTTGTTTATCGGATTTAAGTGTTATTTATATCGAATCGAAGCTGTGGATGAGTACTTTTTGATGATGATGGAAAATATTATTTTTAGCCGACTTTTAACCGACTTTTCCGATAAACCGTAAATTGAATTGTTTGGTTATGTGTGAAAATGTTTGGTTGCCGTTTGGCACAATTGATGTGAATGTATGTGGATTGTGTGTGATGAATGCATGACTATATTGTGAATATGTATGCATGTCAAGAGTGTCATGAGTCATGTTGTATGTGAAGCATCATGATTGCATTCTTGCATTGTGGGATTCTAAGATGAATCCGTTGTAACGTCGTAAGCCTTTTGAGAGGTGGGGGCGATGATTACAAATGATTGTAAGCCTTTTGAGAGGTGGGAGCAATCGGATTGTAAGCCTTTTGAGAGGTGGGAGCAATCCATAAACATTGTAAGCCTTTTGAGAGGTGGTAGCAATGGGTGAACATCGTATGCCCGACGGGGAGTTACACTAAGTAACGAGCGATGGTTCCAATAAGTTCTTCAATTGAACTTGAGATGAAATGAGTCGGTACCGCATTGCATTTGCATAGAGTCGTGAGTCGGTCTCTATGATTTGCATTGGTCATCCTTGTATTTGTGCATGGGTGAATGAACATGAATATATGTGTTTATGTTGAATGATAAGCATTGTGATGAATATGCTTGGTTTCGTATATAATATATATATATATATATGCCTTGCGATGTATATTGAATGGGATGTGATGAATTGTGATAAGAATTGTATCATTGTAATGATGCATTGAAGAATGAATATAATATGTATGTTTATGTGGAATGGTAGAATGGTGAGAATGTGTTATGTGTATACTTTTGTGTTGAGATATATGATTATATGCATTGTTATTATGATAATATTTCTCACCCTTCTGCTGTTTTATGATGCTCTACGAGGCATTGCAGATTAGGTATCTGGTGGTCTTTTGTGAAGTGTGTCTTCATACCTTTTTGGTCGGTTGGCTCTGATATGTAGCACCGGGTAGCTAGGACGTTTTGATCTTATTGTGATACATTTGCATATGTATCTTGCTGATGAATTTGTGTATATAAACATGATGTATATATATATATATGTTGAGGTATATATGTGGTTGTTATTCAATATTTTAGATGTTTCCGCTTTTATTCTAAATATTGAGATGTGGGTGTAAGGACCGAGTTCCTACGTTGAAAGTTACCCCACTGTTGCATATCATTTGTTGAGCAGGTGTTGTATGTTTTAATTTCAAGCATAATGTGACATGCCTTTTTATGCCGTGTTTACAATTATACTCTGATGAAATTTTCAATACGTGCCTAAATGATTTATTTGATTATTTGGGGGTATAGAAAGGGGGTGTTACATTAAGTGGTATCAGAGCCAAGGTTGAGTCAGTCGTGTCTGTCTCGTTGTGGTGTTGGTTGAACTGTTGTTTAACCTTTGTTGTTATTTTTGGGAGTGATCAGAATATGGCTGGTAGAAACGATAATGCGATGGCTGCTGCTATGGAAGCATTGGCTAGGGCGGTGCAGGGTGCGCCGAATGTAAGTGCTAATGAAGAGTTCAGGAAGAATCAACCACCGGTCTTCAAAGGAAGATTTGATCCTGATGGTGCTCAACTTTGGCTGAAAGAGATTGAAAGAATCTTCAGAGTCATGGATTGTGCGGAAGTGAATAAGGTGAGACTTGGATCTCACATGCTGAGGGAAGAAGCCGACGATTGGTGGGTCGGTATGCGTGAAATTCTTGAGGTGGATAATGAAGAGGTAACTTGGGAATTGTTTCGTACCGAGTTTTTGCTGAAGTATTACCCTGAAAGTGTGAAAGGGAAGAAAGAGATGGAATTCCTGGAATTGAAACAAGGTGGTATGTCAGTGGTGGACTATACTGCTAAGTTTGTGGAATTGGTTCAATTTCATTCTCATTATGCTGCGATTACTGCTGAGTTTTCAAAGTGTATTAAATATGAGAATGGGTTGCGTCCTGAGATTAAGCAAGCTGTGGGATATCAAAGGATTAGGAGGTTTTCAGATTTGACTGAATGTTGTAGAATCTTCGAGGAAGATAGCAAAGCTCGTTCTACACATTACAAGAGTGTGAATGAGAGGAGAGGGAAACAGCAAGCTAGAAGTGGACCTTATGTGACCCCCGCTGATAAGGGTAAATATAAGGGAAACTTTGATAAGAGATCAGGAGGAAGAAGTTCTGGGTTCATTAAGTGTTTCAATTGTGGTGGAATGGGTCATAAAGCAACTGAGTGTAGGAAGGCCGTTGGGAGATGTTCTAACTGTGGAGGTATTGGGCATTCTACTGCTGAGTGTAGGAGGAATATGGTGAAGTGTTTTAACTGTGGAGAAGTGGGTCACATTAGTACTAAGTGTACTAAGCCGAAACAAGCTCAAGCGGGCGGAAAGGTGTTTGCATTGGCGGGGACTCAGACCACTAGTGCAGACCGTTTGATTAAAGGTACATGCTTTATTAATAGTACACCTTTAGTTGCTGTTATTGATACGGGAGCGACTCATTCGTTTATTTCGTCCGAGTGCGCGAAGCGTTTGAATGTTGCGTTGTCTTTGATGAGTATTGAGATGGTTATTGATACTCCAGCAATGGGGTCAGTAACTACTTCTTTGGTTTGTGTAAGTTGTCCTTTGACCATTTATGGTAAAGACTTCATTATGGATTTAGTGTGTTTGCCGTTGGAGGGATTGGATGTAATCTTGGGTATGAACTGGTTGCAATTTAATCGAGTTCATATAGATTGTTATCATAAGTTGGTAAGGTTTCCTTCTTTGGAAGATAATGAAGATGAGAGTTTTCTATCTACTAAAGAGTTGAAGAAACTTTTAGCGGACGAAGCTCAATTGTTTGGTTTGTTTGCATCATGGTCAGTGGAGAGTAAGATTGGTATTGATGTGTTTCCAGTGGTGTGTGATTTTCCAGAAGTGTTTCCGGAGGATATTACGGATGTACCGCCGGAAAGAGAAGTTGAGTTCTCTATTGATCTAGTTCCTGGCACTAGACCGATTTCGATGGCACCGTATCGTATGTCGGCATCGGAGTTGATAGAATTGAAGAAGCAGTTGAATGACTTATTGGACAAAAGATTTATAAGGCCAAGTGTTTCTCCTTGGGGTGCTCCGGTATTGTTGGTAAAGAAAAAGGATGGAAGTATGCGGTTATGTATTGATTATCGACAGTTGAACAAGGTGACAATTAAGAACAAGTATCCGCTTCCAAGGATTGATGATTTGATGGACCAATTGGTTGGTGCGCGTGTCTTTAGCAAGATTGATTTGAGATCGGGATATCACCAAATTCGTGTGAAAAGCGAGGATATTCAGAAGACGGCATTTAGGACACGGTATGGTCATTACGAATATTCCGTGATGCCATTCGGGGTTTCTAATGCGCCGGGGGTGTTTATGGAATACATGAATCGTATTTTTCATGAACAGTTGGATCGTTTTGTGGTTGTGTTCATCGATGATATTTTGATTTATTCTAAGTCTCAAGAAGAGCATGAAGAGCATTTGAGAATTGTGTTGCAAATTTTGAGAGAGAAACAATTATATGCTAAGTTGTCAAAATGTGAGTTTTGGCTATCGGAAGTAAGTTTTCTTGGACATGTTATCTCCGGGAGTGGTATTAGTGTTGATCCATCTAAGATTGATGCGGTGATGCAGTGGGAGACTCCTAGGTCGGTTACGGAAATTCGAAGCTTTTTAGGCTTGGCGGGTTATTATCGGAGGTTTATAGAGGGATTTTCGAAGTTGGCACTTCCGTTAACGCAATTGACTTGTAAAGGAAAGGCTTTCATTTGGGATATAGATTGTGAAAAGAGTTTCATTGAGCTAAAAAGAAGGTTGACAACGGCTCCGATCTTGATTTTGCCGAATCCTAATGAACCATTTGTTGTATATTGTGATGCTTCATTGATTGGTTTAGGTGGTGTTTTGATGCAAGATGGAAAAGTTGTGGCATATGCTTCAAGACAATTGAGAGTGCATGAAAAGAATTATCCTACGCATGACTTGGAGTTAGCGGCGGTGGTGTTTGTTTTGAAAATTTGGAGGCATTACCTCTATGGTGCAAGATTTGAAGTTTTTAGTGATCACAAAAGCTTAAGATATTTATTTGATCAGAAAGAATTGAACATGAGACAACGAAGATGGTTAGAGCTTTTGAAGGATTTTGATTTTAGTTTGAATTACCATCCGGGTAAGGCGAATGTGGTAGCCGATGCCTTAAGTCGAAAGTTGTTACATGTGTCCGCATTAATGATGACAGAATGGGAACTTTTGGAGGATTTCAGAGATTTGAGTTTGGTTTGTGAAATGACGCCGCGAAGTGTGAGACTTGGTATGTTACATGTTACGAATGATTTTCTTGCAACGGTTAGTGAAAAGCAAAAGTTGGATTTGAAGTTCGTTGATTTAATGATGAATGAGAATGAGGATTTCAAGGTTGATAACTTTGGAGTTTTGAGATTCCGTGGTCGTATTTGTATACCCGACGACGCGGAGTTGAAAAAGATGATTTTAGAGGAAGGACACCGAAGTAATTTAAGTATTCATCCGGGTGCGAATAAGATGTATCAAGATTTGAAGAAGATCTTTTGGTGGTCCGGTTTAAAGAGGGATGTGGCTCGATTTGTGTATGCGTGTTTGACTTGTCAAAAGTCGAAGGTGGAACATCAGAAGCCTAGTGGTTTGTTGCAACCGTTGGATATTCCGGAATGGAAATGGGATAGTATATCGATGGATTTTGTTACGGGATTGCCGAATACGCAAAGAGGTCATAATGCTATTTGGGTGATTGTTGATAGGCTTACTAAATCTGCTCACTTTATTCCAATTGACATTAGTTATCCTTTGGAGAAATTAGCCGAGATTTATGTTCGTGTGATTGTGAAGTTACATGGTGTTCCTAAGAGTATTGTATCGGATCGAGATCCGAGATTTACATCGAGATTTTGGGTGAGTTTACAAGAGGCTTTGGGTTCTAAGCTAAGATTGAGTTCGGCTTACCATCCGCAAACAGATGGTCAAACCGAGAGGACGATTCAATCGTTGGAGGATTTGTTGCGTGCTTGTGTGCTAGAGCAAGGTGGTGCTTGGGATAGTTATTTAGCGTTGATTGAGTTCACCTATAATAACAGTTTTCATTCGAGTATTGGTATGGCACCATTTGAGGCTTTGTATGGTCGGAGATGTCGAACACCTTTGTGTTGGCATGAAACCGGTGAGAGGACGATTGTTGGACCGGAATTGGTACAAGAAACGACGGAGAAAGTGAAGTTTATTCGGGAGAAGATGAAAGCTTCTCAAAGTAGACAAAAGAGCTATCATGATAAGAGAAGGAAAGATCTTGAGTTTCAAGAAGGCGACCATGTGTTTTTGAGAGTTACACCGGTTACAGGTGTGGGTCGTGCTTTGAAGTCGAAGAAGTTGACTTCTCGTTTTATTGGTCCGTATCAGATTACTGCACGTGTTGGCGCTGTGGCTTATCGTGTGGCGTTGCCTCCGAATCTTTCGAATTTGCATGACGTTTTCCATGTTTCACAACTTCGGAAGTATGTTCCGGATCCGTCACATATTATTCCTATGGACGAGGTAGAAGTGAGAGATAATCTTACGGTTGAAGTTTTACCGATTAAGATTTTGGATCGTGAAGTTAAGAAGCTAAGAGGCAAGGATATTGCGCTTGTGAAAGTGGCGTGGGGAGGCGCTTCAGAAGGCAATATGACTTGGGAATTGGAAAGTGGGATGCGAGAGTCGTATCCGGAGTTGTTTGAATCAGGTAATATTTTCGAGGACGAAAATTTCAAAAGTGGGGGAGAGTTGTAACAGCCCGATTATGATTATCTCCATTTTGTGCTAATTTGTATTATTTTGTTGAGTCTTTTATTTAATTGGGCAATAATTATGTTATTTGTGATATTGGTGTGTGAATATGTTATGTTTGCATATTATGTGATTTTACCGTTTTTGAGAGTTTGCGGGGAATATTAGATTGGAGGGTATTTTAGATATTTCACATTTAATGATAGTTAGTTAGTTAGTTAGTAGATATTTTGAGAAAATATAAAGAAATAGAAAGAAAGAAAAGTATAAGAAAGAAAAAGAATAGAAATAGAAAGTTAGAGGTGAGAAAGAGAGAAAAACAGAATTTTGAGAGGATAAGGAGAAAAGAGAAGAGCAAAGAGAAAAGTGTGGAAAATCACCAAGATCAATCTTTCGGAGTCGATTTAATCGGGTAAGGGTGTGAAACATTGTTATCCTAACTTTGTGTATGATTATGTATGTGTTTTGTGTGGATGTTTTGGTTGGTTTCCATATGTTTTCGTTTATGCCGTATTTGACGGAATCGATAGAAACCGATATTTTTACGGTCGAAAAGTCGTATAAATACATGTGTTGGTTGGCTATATGTATGTGAGCTACTGTTTGAAGTTTCATGAAGTTTGGTTATGTTTCGATTAGTTTTCGTTATGTTTTCGTTGTTGTTTCCGTTTAGGTCGAATCGTAGGAAATCGATAGAAACCGATGTTTTCACGGTTAGAATTCGAAATAAATTACGCAGTTGTATCGAGTAAGGTTAGGTCATCGTATAGCGTGCTTTTTATTCGATTTGGTGATGTTTGAAAATTCTGGTTTTTGAAAGGTTGAAATTTAATCGAAAAATCGAACGTCGTAGAAATTTCGTTTATGTGTTCTAAATTGTTCTTATGTATTTAGTGGTTGTGCGTATATGTTTGTTTCGGTGAAAATGTTCGATTTAGTCGAGTTTCGGGCATTTCGGAAAAGTTACAGCAAGTGTGTAAATTGAGAAATCTGATTTTTGTGAAAAACAGAGCTATGAATCGACACATAAAAGCTATGTATCGATACGAAATGGTTTATGTATCGATACATAACCCCTATGCATCGATACATACTGTGAAAATTAGAGAAAACAGCATTTTCACTACAGCATGTGTCGACACATGCGAGCTATGTATCGATACATGTTGCTTTTTGTATCGATACATAAGCCTATGTATCGATACATACTGTGCTGAATCAGAAAATTCTGGTTTGTCGGGGAAACTTCGGAAATTCATAACTCTTGAACCGTAAGTCAGTTTTGACCCCCGTTTGAAGCGTTGGGAAGCTAACGAGATGTTCTTTCTAGGAAAAATGGTTTTGAGGTCTAAACCTGGTCCAATTGGAACAGTATTTTCGAACCGTTTCGTAGTGTCGGACCTCCGGTTTATGTTTTCGCATTATTTTGAAATATACATATCTTCTTCGTTGTTTATCGGATTTAAGTGTTATTTATATCGAATCGAAGCTGTGGATGAGTACTTTTTGATGATGATGGAAAATATTATTTTTAGCCGACTTTTAACCGACTTTTCCGATAAACCGTAAATTGAATTGTTTGGTTATGTGTGAAAATGTTTGGTTGCCGTTTGGCACAATTGATGTGAATGTATGTGGATTGTGTGTGATGAATGCATGACTATATTGTGAATATGTATGCATGTCAAGAGTGTCATGAGTCATGTTGTATGTGAAGCATCATGATTGCATTCTTGCATTGTGGGATTCTAAGATGAATCCGTTGTAACGTCGTAAGCCTTTTGAGAGGTGGGGGCGATGATTACAAATGATTGTAAGCCTTTTGAGAGGTGGGAGCAATCGGATTGTAAGCCTTTTGAGAGGTGGGAGCAATCCATAAACATTGTAAGCCTTTTGAGAGGTGGTAGCAATGGGTGAACATCGTATGCCCGACGGGGAGTTACACTAAGTAACGAGCGATGGTTCCAATAAGTTCTTCAATTGAACTTGAGATGAAATGAGTCGGTACCGCATTGCATTTGCATAGAGTCGTGAGTCGGTCTCTATGATTTGCATTGGTCATCCTTGTATTTGTGCATGGGTGAATGAACATGAATATATGTGTTTATGTTGAATGATAAGCATTGTGATGAATATGCTTGGTTTCGTATATAATATATATATATATATATGCCTTGCGATGTATATTGAATGGGATGTGATGAATTGTGATAAGAATTGTATCATTGTAATGATGCATTGAAGAATGAATATAATATGTATGTTTATGTGGAATGGTAGAATGGTGAGAATGTGTTATGTGTATACTTTTGTGTTGAGATATATGATTATATGCATTGTTATTATGATAATATTTCTCACCCTTCTGCTGTTTTATGATGCTCTACGAGGCATTGCAGATTAGGTATCTGGTGGTCTTTTGTGAAGTGTGTCTTCATACCTTTTTGGTCGGTTGGCTCTGATATGTAGCACCGGGTAGCTAGGACGTTTTGATCTTATTGTGATACATTTGCATATGTATCTTGCTGATGAATTTGTGTATATAAACATGATGTATATATATATATATGTTGAGGTATATATGTGGTTGTTATTCAATATTTTAGATGTTTCCGCTTTTATTCTAAATATTGAGATGTGGGTGTAAGGACTGAGTTCCTACGTTGAAAGTTACCCCACTGTTGCATATCATTTGTTGAGCAGGTGTTGTATGTTTTAATTTCAAGCATAATGTGACATGCCTTTTTATGCCGTGTTTACAATTATACTCTGATGAAATTTCCAATACGTGCCTAAATGATTTATTTGATTATTTGGGGGTATAGAAAGGGGGTGTTACAAGATCCATCTTAAGAGTCTTGGTTTGGCATCCTTCTTGGCCAACAGGTACCTAATAGTGGCATGATCGGTATAGATAATAATTTTCGCTCCCACTAGATAGGAACGAAATTTATCTAAGGCGAACACAACATCCAGGAGTTCCTTTTCTGTGGTTGCATAGTTCATCTGTGCATTGTCCAAGGTCCTACTTGCGTAGTAAATGGCATGAATCCTTTTATCCTTTCTTTGTCCTAAGATAGCGCCTACAGCATAGTCGCTAGCGTCGCACATTATTTGAAATGGTAAACTCCAATCAGGTGGTTGTATAATTGGTGCGGTAATAAGAGCATTCTTCAGATGTTCAAATGCTTTCAAGCATTCTTCATCGAATATGAATTCAGCTTCTTTCATTAGTAATCCAGTCAAAGGTTTCGTAATCCTAGAGAAGTCTTTAATGAATCGTCGGTAAAAACCGGCATGTCCCAAAAAGCTTCGTACTTCTCTAACTGTTTTTGGTGGTTGAAGGTTTTCTATGATTTCTATCTTAGCTTTGTCTACTTCAATACCTCTATCGGATATTACATGTCCAAGAACTATACCTTGTCGCACCATGAAATGACACTTCTCCCAATTTAACACAAGGTTTACTTTGACGCATCGTTCAAGTACCATCTCAAGGTTTGATAGACAGTGTTCGAAACTTCCCCCACATACAGAGAAATCATCCATAAAGACTTCCATTATGTCGTCTATGAAATTTGCAAAGATCGACATCATGCATCTCTGAAAGGTTGCGGGAGCATTACACAGTCCAAATGGCATTCGACGATAGGCACATGTGCCATAGGGGCAGGTAAATGTGGTCTTTTCTTGGTCATCAGGATGGATAGGTATTTGGAAAAATCCAGAGTATCCGTCTAAGTAACAGAAATATGAATGTTTGGCTAGCCGTTCAAGCATTTGGTCTATGAAGGGTAAAGGAAAATGATCTTTTCTAGTAGCCTTATTCAGTTTTCTATAGTCTATGCACATCCTCCATCCAGTTTGAGTTCGTTTGGCTACGGACTCGCCTTTTTCATTAGTCACAACCGTAACACCACCCTTCTTCGGTACGACATGCACTGGGCTTACCCATTTGTTGTCAGATATCGGATATATGATTCCTGCTTCCAATAGTTTTTGCACTTCTCTCTTGACTACATCGCTTAGGACAGGGTTCAATCGTCTTTGATGTTCTCTGGATGTCTTACAGTCTTCCTCCATCATGATGCGATGCATACATATAGATGGACTTATCCCTTTTAGACCGGAGATGTTATATCCATGAGCTGTGGGATATTTCCTCAAGACTTCCAATAGCTTCTCGGTTTCTATTTGTCCTAAATCGTCATTAACTATTACGAGTTTTTCAAGTTCAGTGTCTAGGAATTCATATCTTAGATCTTTGGGTAATGTTTTGAGTTCTACAGATGGTTTCTTTGGGCAAGACATTGGATCGGGTATGAGTGCTAGGCATTCTCTTAGACTGTCATCTTCATATGGCTCACGCCAGTCATCGTCCTTGAATATTAGAGGGGCTGGAATCTTTAGTACTTCCGTGTACCTTGTCGGTTCCTTCTCAATTTCTCTGACGCATTCGTCGATAACGTCTAGAAAACAACATGAATCGTCTAAAGCAGGGGCCTTTAGGAATTGGGCTAAGATAAATTCGACTTTATATTCCCCTACTTTGAAGGTTAACTTTCCTTTCTTCACATCTATTATAGCTCTAGCTATTGCTAAGAACGGTCTACCTAAGATGATTGGTATATTAGAATCTTCCTTAATGTCCATTATCACGAAATCTGTCGGAATATAAAACTGACCTATGCGAACTGGCACATTTTCTAGCATACCTACTGGATACTTCACAGAACGGTCCGCTTGTTATAGAGACATCTTCGTTGGCCTCAGGTCTCCTAAGTCAAGTTTCTTACATGTGGATAAGGGCATTAGGCTAACACTGGCTCCTAAGTCGCATAACGCTTTGTCTATGAAAGTCTTTCCAATTACATAAGGTATGGAAAAGCTACCAGGATCTTTTAGTTTAGGAGGCATGTTGTTTTGAAGTATGGCGCTACACTCAGTAGTGAGCATAACAGTTTCGTTATCTACTAACTTTTTCTTATTTGATAGGATCTCTTTAAGGAATTTGGCATATGAGGTCATCTGCGTAATAGCTTCTGTGAAAGGTATGGTTATATTCAGTTGCTTTAGAAGCTCTACGAATTTCTTAAACTATCCTTCGTTTTTGGTTTTAGCTAGTCTTTGGGGGTAAGGCACAGGTGGTTTATATGGTGGCGGAGGCACATAAGGTGTTTCTTTCTCTGCTGCCTTTCCGCTTTCATCTTCCTTCTCCGCGTTAGGTTCTCTTGTTTTCTCGGTTCCCTTTGTTAAATTTTGGTGCATGGCTGGATTTTGGAGTCTTGGGTCAACATGTCCATCGTATTCTGTTCCGCTTCGCAAAGTAATAGCGTTAGCATGACCTTTTGGGTTTGGTTGTGTTTGGCCAGGAAATGTTCCAGCAGTGTCTGTTATAGTTGATTGTTGTTGAGCTACTTGAGTGATTTGAGTTTCTAACATTTTATTATGAGTAGCCATAGCATCAAGCTTGTTTGACAATTGTTTCATCAATTCACTCGTGTGAGCATTTTGATTCGCGAAATCTCTATTTTGCTGAGCTTGAGCATTCATAAAGTTTTCCATCATGATTTCCATATTTGACTTTTTAGGTAGAGGTGGAGCGGGTTGCGCTCCTTTCTGAAATCCTGGTGGAACAACAGGTGCTGGGTTTGGTGGATTCAAAGCATTGTTATTCTTATACGAAAAGTTAGGGTGATTTCTTTAGCCAGGATTATAAGTGTTTGAATACGGGTTCCCTTGAGCGTAATTCACTTGGTCGGTAGGAGTACCAGCCAACACTTGACATTCAGCGTTTGTATGCTCGGGGTTTCCGCATATTTCACAATTTGGTGTCACCGCAGCTACGGTAGCTGCTGGTGGTGCTATTGCTAAACTTTCAATCTTTTGAGCAAGCGCGTCCACTTTAGCATTGACTCGGTCTATACCATTAACTTCGTGCATTCCTCCTTTCGGAGTTGGTTTCTCTACACCAGCGCGTTCACCTCCCCATTGGAAATGGTTTTGAGCCATAGTCTCTATGAGTTCATAAGCTTCTGCATACGGTTTATCCATTAGAGCACTGCCTACGGCAGCACACAGATTCATTTTGGTATTGTACAATAGCCCGCCGTAAAAGGTATGTATTATCATCCATTCTTCAAGTCCATGGTGTGGGCATAACCTCAACATGTCCTTGTATCTCTCCCAAGCATTCAATAAAGATTCGTTATCTTTTTGCTTAAATCCGTTTATTTGGGCTCTCAGCATAGCTGTCTTGCTTGGTGGGAAATATCTGGCTAAGAAGACTTTCTTCAACTCGTCCCATGTTGTCACTGAGTGGGATGGTAGAGACTGGAGCCAAGCTCTAGCTCTATCCCTCAATGAGAACGGAAAAAGTCTTAGTCTTATAGCTTCTTGACTGACTCCATTAGCTTTTACAGTGTCTGCATATTGCACGAATATTGATAAGTGAAGGTTTGGGTCATCTGTAACATTACCTGAGAATTGGTTTTATTGAACTGCTAAAATTAGCGAAGGTTTCAGCTCGAAATCATTACGGTTAATAGTTGGGGCAGCAATGCTGTTATGTGGTTCCTCTTGTGATAGAACAACATAATACTTTAGAGGATGGTTTCTCGGTCCTTCGGCCATGTTTTGTTCTGGTTCTGATTCGGTTTCCAAATCTGAGTAGGAATAAGAGGATCTGGGATGTTATATCTAAGAAGGAATTCGTTAATTCGTCGTCTCAGAAGTATATAACGTTCGATTTCGTTGATTGGTTGCTCCAACTCTTCGCCTTGTGAGCGAGTGTTTGGCATACAATTGAAAAATAAAAAAGGAAAATAAAAAGTTACCTTAGTCTATACTGTGCAACGGAAGTATCACAATATTGGCTAATTAGTCCCCAGCAACGGCGCCAAAAACTTGATCGCGACTTTGCGTAGTGGTCGGATTACTGCTGCAAGTATACAACCTATCGCGTAGTTTTAAAAGATTGTCGAACCCACAGGGACTAATAATCAACCTAGAGTGATCGATTATTGCGGTGTAAAGCTAAGGCTAGATTTGGCGGAAAAAGAAATTTGGCTTTTAACGGGATTTGAAAACAACAATAAAGACGAGACCGAAGAATGATTTCCGTGCTCCTTGGGGACTCCGCGAAATCCGGGTGTTAATAAAGGTTTCGAAGTTGGTATGTAGGAAATACCGGTTTAAAGGCTCGATCTCACGTTCTCGCGGTATTAACCAAGCCACGCCTAATGACCCCAAGATTTTGTTCTCGCTCGCTCGATAATTAAAAGGTGCGCTTTGAAAACTAACATAACCTAAATGAGGCCCTAAAGAGCTCTCGCTGCATTTAGGCTCAATGTCTAATGCCTACTATCCGGCGATCACCTCAAACTCTCGCTCTATTGGACACGCCTTGGTGCGTTTCTCACTCTCGTGACGAAACGATGTTAAACAACCCCTCGCTCTCACGACAAGGCTGCCTAAATTTAGATTAGACACCAAAACCAGAATTTTGAAAACATTAAATTAAACACTGATGGCTCTACAGAGTCCCGTCGGAACAACGGTCCTCAATCTACGGACTCATGCAAATCTACTCAGACATATTTAAACCTAATACTAACACAGTAACATTGCTGATTTTAAGGCAAACATGTTGATTAATTTGAATAAAGTTCAGACTTATGATTTATTAGTAAAACAAGTTAGATTGCATACAAGTACAATTAAATAATGCGGTGAAATAAACAGAATGTAAATAACCTGAAATGCGAAGAAAATAAACGAAAAGTAAATCTTCTATTAATTGCAATCGATCCAAGTGTACATCAGCAACACAAAAAAGAAAATACAGCAGTTGTATCAATCCCTCGATGTGAGTGATCGATACTTTGGAAAGTAATGTAAGTAGGTATGCTAATGAAAATTCTGCAGCGCTTCCGCGGGGTTCTTGGATCTCTAAATGCAGACCTCTGATGGTCTATTTATAGAATGAAAATGGCTCTAAGAACACAATTTCGAATTTGAAGTTTAACTTGCAAACTGCCAGAACTGCCTCTGGAAAACTGCTCCCGCGCACAATGGCGACCGCCGTTCCTTTTGCACTGGGAGGATGGCGAGCGCCATTCAGTTCAGGTTGGGGCAGAATCATGCATTTTCTTCACTTTTTCTTCTCTTTTAGCTCAGTTCTTGTTCTTTCCTTCTATAGGGCTGATATAGGACCTGTCAAGGGAAAATGAAAGAAAACATAAGTAAATAATGCATAAAACGATAATGACTCGATGAAAATACAATTAAACATGCACGAATTGAATCAAAATAAACGATATGGAATCGAGTCATCACCACCGCACACTCAAAGTCACGTACAAACTCTACAAGTATTTTCATCAAACTTAGTTCCTCAGAATAGAGATTGACTTCCTTGTAGATGTATGTTTTAGAAATGTTAGAAAAATGGCTCTAAGGCCACCACTTGGGGAACTTTTCCTCAAATTATGGCTGGTCCCAGGAGCATCCAACTTCTGCTCCATTACTTATCCAGACCTTGAAGAAATTATTGGAGGTAGTGGCCTCCAATCTATCTCCATGTGTTTCTTCATGCTCCTACTCCTCATCATCCATAAGTGGCTCTTATGGTGTCTCAGAAAGTGTCTTATGCATGGAACGGTTGAAGGAGAGGATGATGAAGAAGAACATATCCTTGAAATTCCATAAAGATTCCATGTATACTTCAAATAATTTATGAGCATGTTTTCATGATACCAAAACTTGAGGGTGGTTAGGGTTAGTAAACTTTCTAATACATGGATTAGGATAAAAAATACAAGGTTAGCATTGGGAGACTCTTTTTGTAATCACGTTAATACTATAAATTTTTTACATATGCCTAACTCACTGGATAGAGTTGAGAAGGAGAATTATCTAGGTAATTAATAACCTCAACCTCAATGTAATTGAATGTTAGTGTGATACACAAGTGGGAGAATATACATTCATACATAAGGAGATTACATACCTCAAACTGGCTACAAATTAGCATGTCACTTCTATGGACATTCACTTTCCAATCTTAGGATGCTCCGTGTATCAAAACAAAATTTCCAATATGTCCCCGTCGTTGTAGAAAGACCGGGTTCCCAAGATTTCATCGTTCACGTAGAAATAACCTTCAACATCATTGGAAAATTCTATATTTATAACGACACCTATCTCTTCGTCTTTCTCCAAAGACAAAAAATGGTAGTTCTATGTGACGTGCAGATAATGTCTTCTTGTGGTTTTGATGATGACTACTAAAGAAGAAAGAATATTTTTTTAGTTTCATCAATAAATAAGCAAGCACAAGATAAAGTGTCTCAAGTTCCAGCTGAAAATATTAGACAAAGTTTAAATCAAGTGCTAGATTATAAGCGCAAATTGTACCTATTTTTGTACTGTATATATGTTTTGTTGCACTTATCGATTCTTTTTGGTAAATATCGTACGAATAATACCCGATTTGTTTATAAATACATTTACTTTACTTTTTAGTGTATATATTGCGTATATTGTAAATATCATTGAGTTTGATTGATTTTATCTCATTCTTGCAGGTATCCAATCAAGGATGTCTAGCCATATTCATAAAGAGCATTGAATAAGCTTTCCAGCGCTTCAAACCGTGCGTCAAATGGAGTTACGGTTCGGAAGTTACGAATAAAACAGTGCAGAATTTTTGCTGTTGCTGTCAGCTGCGCCTTTGCTGCGGCCGGCGGTACATTTTGCAGCGCCGGACGGTGTATTTTGAGCGTCGGGCGGTGCTGCGGCGGAGGAAATAAGAGGATTGAAATAAGAGACTTACAGGAGTGTGCCATATTTTTGGGGCTAGCGCCGGGCGGTATTTCCAGCGTCGGGCGGTGCTTGATATTTGTTACTAGGCGGTTTATGTACGCAGCTGATGTGAGAGAAAAAGTGGGCACCGCCGGGCGGTGCTTTCTAGCGCCGGGCGGTGGGTCTGAACCAGAATTTTGTATTTAGTTCATTTTACTTCATTTTTGGAAGGGATGTTGTTTGGAGGTGATTTTTCCTCTCCAACTTCATCAACCTCATTCTTTGATAGATAAGCTTAGAAAACAACATGGAAGCATGCATACAGATGAACCGGGGTGGATTGATCGTCGATCGGCGTTGACAAACCGCGAGATGTTTGGTTCATTTCTTTTCTTCTTTGTGTTTTTTTTCTATGTTGGGTTGTGTATATGTATTTATTCTGAACTCATGTATATTTGTCGCCCATGGCGTTATATGATATCTGCTTTACAAATCTTTATTGGTGATTGTCTCTGATTTTTGCTTTATTGGCGGGGTTTGGGTTGTGTTAGACATAACCCTCACGAACTTCGATTAGGGATGGTTATTTGTTAGTTTCTGGACTCTAGAGATAGATTTAGGAGCTAACAATCTTCAATAGGCGTCGAATCTTAATGCCTCCGTGCCTTGAGCTAGCGTGCGAGAGTATCGGCGAGGGTAACACGGTTGTTTTCTCAACTTTGCGTTAGACATAACCTTTGTTGTGAGCGATGCTGGGTGATATTGAGGAGTATTGTAGGTTGAGTATAACTGGTCGGTAAGTTTAAGTTTGTGAGGAGTCGATTATGTGCATTGCCGGACAAGTTTCTCTCTCTGAGGAATGAGTTCTTTTTGTTTTAATGTTTACTTTTATGTTTTCTTGTTTGAAACCATTTTAATCCAAACTCATAAACGTGAGAGACTGTCGAACGACATTCTTTCCCTCAAACCGATCTCCGTGGATACGACATAAATCCTGGAGGGAATTCTTTCCGAAAATAAAACATTTTTGCTGCTTGCCCTATTCTGCAATCAACACTAGACAAAGTTTAATCAAGCAAAAGATCTTGAAGTTGTGAACTTGTGAAAGCCTAAATATTCCTATGCTTAGCATTTTATCTTGTTTTTTATCAGTAAATTGTAAATGAAGCAAGAGTAGGCCTCGAGATACTTAGGCAATGCGCGCGCGCACACACACACAAAGTATTTTAAACTTCTCATCTTCTTTATAAAACTTCTTAAAACTAATTTAGGCAAGTGCTTAAACAATTAAGAAGCTTGTATGATATATTAGGAAGGAAAAATACATTGGTTAATCAATTAAAACAAAGTGTAACACCTATTAATCGATTAAGAGTCTTGTAATCAATTATGTGACAACAAAATTTAAAGGAGGCTTGTAATCGATTAAAACTTTAAAAAGCCCATGAATTGTTTCTTTTTTAGCTAAATTTTTTCCTATATAAAATAGGTATTTTCTTACTTTTCAACACACCAAATTTCTGAATAAACTAATCTCATATCTCACTCCTTCTATTTCCTTTATAAGTATATTTAACTAGAGGTTGCCTACGTGCCGAGAGAGTGAAAAACCGCATTTCACAATTGTGTTGCTCTAGTGATGTGCTATAATTGTTTATTAAATAGCTTAGTGAAAAATTACATTTCAGAGTTATGTTACTCTTGTGATATTTTTTAATAGATTTGAGGTTGCATGTTAAACCTACAAAAACCTTGGTGTAAGGTTGTGGAGTTGAACCTGCGAAAAAGATTTAGGTGTTTTTGCTTAAAGTTGTTGGGTTAAACTCGTATAAAATCTCAAGGTTGTTAGTTTAAGGTTGTTGAGTTGAACATATGTAAAAGCTCTAGGTTTTTTGTTTAATGTATTTTGGGTTGTTCCCGTGTAAAATCTAAAGGTTGTTTGTAAAAGGTTATTAGGTTGATCTTGTAGTCCATGTATACTTCAAAGAGTCCATGTATACTTCAAAGAATTTATGACTCCTTTTTAGTGAGATTAACTCTTAAGGGTGGCTATAGTCAAAAGACTTCCCCATAACATATAACAGGTTGAATAACATGATCAATATTAGCATGCTCTTATTGTATTCACACCAATACAAGAAAATGTTTACATAATCCCAACTCATCGCATGTAGTTGAAAGGGTGAAGTCTCTAGAAGAAAAAAAACTTAACCTTAAAGTCGTTAAAAGGTAGTGTGTCACGCATTCGTGATAACATACATTCATACATAGGGATACCACATACCTTAAATTGGCTACAAATCTGCATGTCACTTTCAGGGACAATCGTTTGCCAATCTAAGGACAATCTGACGTTTTGACACACAAGTTCCAACATGTTATCGTTGTTGTAGAAAAACTAGGTTCCCAATATTTTTTCATTCACCATAAATAATCTTTAGCATCAGTGTGAAATTCTAGATTCAGCGGCGAAACCTTCTTCGCCATCTTTTGGTCTTTTTTAAAGACAAAAATGACAACCATAGTCATGCACCAGGCCCGTTTCTCCAACCACCATTTCACTTCATCAAAACTAAACTTATTCTTGAATTGGAACTCTAAATCCCTAATGAACCTATACAAATTAGGATCATCCATGAGATTTTTGAAAAGCAAATCTTACCTTAATATGGTTCATATTAATATGTATGGGATATTGCTCACCATCACTAAGGTTTGTCATTACTGGAAGGAACAACATCACTAGGCTCTACGAAGGGAATTCCTATGTTTGAGTTTCATAGGTTCTCCATGTGCAAGTACAAATGAAAACTAAGAAGATTTCAAAAAGGTGTAAACGAAAAACAAGTTCATGCTTTATATGCAAACTAGACATCAGGTTCAACTGCTAGGATCCACCAGAAGCTCAAAGTTCCATCCAAATGCTCATATGGTGTCTCAATCAGTAATTCCACTTGAGTGCACCTATGTGCACCGTCTTCCTACAAACACATGGAACACATGGACCTCTCAGTCGTAAAAACATTGCATCAACCCATTGTGCATTTAATGCATATGTTCCCCATACAACTTCCCACACATCTAGGAAGTTATTATCCACAAATAGGGTTTACAAAGATTCAGATTCCTAGCTCACCTTCATTTTTTTATACATCAACAATCATCACTTCACTGTTATTAGTAAGGGCATGGGGGGAATTTATTCTGCATCAACGAACAACCCACAAAGAATGACCAAATTCACTCAAGACCAAACTCGTCTCGTTGTCGTATAGGTAAACCTGCATCATTTGACACCTCTCCTCTAATCAGAGTCGTAGATCTCCATCCAACGACCATATGTGCTCCACATCGGGCAACCCAAAAATGACTACAACGACATCCCTTATATATAAGCGTGACCCTGGACATGATTCAACTCATATTTCCAAAGTTTTACTTCAATCTTATATCGACTTGAACGTTAAAGTGCTACTTTTTTTAAGATACCCTTTTCAATCATCAATGAATTGTCACTGCTACACCGAAAGCAACTTTACGGTAGTGTTCATTAACATACCAATCGTTTCATATTCGAGTACTGAATAAAAGAAAAATAAGGTGTTTTGCTTTCGCGTTTTAACATACACTACATTGAAATTGTAGTGTTTTTGGTGAATTTTTTTTTAATATAACTTGTTTTTTAAAAAAAAAATACTAAAAAAACCAGTTTTTCAAAATTTTTTCCAAAATGGCATGGTTTGGTAGGGACCCATAAGGGTGGCGCCATATGGGATGGCGCCTTAGTTAGAGGCTAGGAGCCATCTCATATGGCGTCTCAGGCCATTCAAAAATGTCCTAATTTTTTCAAAATTTTTTAAGGGTGGCGCCATCCCAGATGGCGCCTTAGTTATGCTTTTTTTTTTTTTTATAATTTATTTTATTTTAAGAATGGAAAATAAAAAAAAACAACATTAATTTTTTCTTAATATTTAGTACAATAGTACAATAGTTGGATACAAAAAGAAAATCAATGATTGTGCCTATTTAATCGACCACCAGTCCCACAATCAGGGGCTCTTGTTTGACGTCTCTGTCTAGCACCACGAGGTTGTTGAGGCGTGGCTGGTCTCTGTGTTTGTTCAGATGGCCCCGACGCATCAGATGATGGCCCTGGAGCATGAGACAAATTCTACATGCAGCATCTGTCCTCAATAGCCGGGGGGGTTGTCGCCGACAGCACTTCCATAATCCAGCTGCATGCCCATGTTCATGTAATTTGTATGAGGGGGTTGGGTTGGATCCATACGGTATGGTTGGCCAAAATGATGCATTGATGGGTGTTGGTATTGATGCAGTGGTTGATGTGGGGTTTGATAGTTGAAAAGAGAGGGGGTTTGTTGGGTGTATGATGATTGTGGTTCTGAGTGGTAGGAGGATGGGGTAATCATTTGTGGGGGGTTCATTTGTGGGGGGCTCATTTGTGGGGGACTTTGGTGTGCTTCGGTAGGTTCGAATGACTCGTCAGGGCTATAGTAAGGGTTTTGTTGTTGTGGTGGAGAGGTTGGTGAATGATGTTGGGCATATTGCTGGGAGGAAGACACACGTTGGCGGGGGTCAACTAGATACGTCGGCTGAGAGAGGAAAGGTTGTGGTGTGGTAACAGACCTAAACCAGCTCATATATAGTTCCGTTGGCCGAGCAGGTTGTACAACGGGGTCTGTTAAGACGAGCTGGTGTCGCATCTCCCACTGGTGACACAACGCTGCTGCAAAGTTGGCCCATACACCATCCTTCCACTGCATGTCGACTCTGCGCAGGTGCCACTTTCCCAAGTTGGTAGGATCCACCGAAATGTCCTGATGCATACCGAATTGTAGTTTCACTCGGTCGCTTTGGTGCATCTCAACAGTTGTGAACCGAATTATTGGTGTTTTCGAAGTCCACACAGCAGCATCATTTGCGTTGGGCTGGTGGTCGAGATCGTCGTAAGGCCTCTAGACAAACTACAAGAAAAAAAGTTTAATAAGTAAGTATACAAAATGTTAGAAATATCTATGGATGAAATGTTACAAAAGTTGTAGGAAAATATACGTCGTCAGGGCCAATGTGGTCTAGCAGGTTGCCGTAGACTGTTATGGTGTTCCGGGGGTTTCTATCGTAGCTCATTTTCGGAACTGCCCACCTGAAAATGTAGTTATAAAATGAATTAGTTACATTTAAACATATCAGTATAGGTGCATGGATGTGTATAGTCTTACCTTAATCCGTATGGGAATGTGAAGGGGTTCCGGTTTATTGGAGCTAGTGTTGGCATTCTCGACCAACCCCACGCTTGAAGGAGATAGGCGCAACCATAAAATGTACACGCATTTTTTTTTGCATTTTTGCAAAGTGCACTATACAGATGTGCCAGGAGAGCTGAACCCCAACTATAGTCGTGCACACTGTTAATGTTAAACAACAACGGGAGATACATAATATTTACAGTGTTTCCAGTGCTCTTTGGAAACAAAAAACGACCAAACAATAGCAACAAATAACATCTAGTTTTTTGTATTATGTTTAAGGGGAGGGAATTCTCGTCTAATACGATGGAGTCATGGTATTCCCTAAGGCGTTTTAAGTTAATACCTTGCCCCCTACACCTACCGTCGGGTGAAGGCTCAGCTTCTGCAATCTCTAGGGGGTGCCCAACAAATCGAAGCATAATTGGCTATTTATATTTACGGGGCCGTTGACGGCCATGCCATCTATGCGGAGGCCCAGTAACATATACACGTCTTGTAAGGTGACCGTGCATTCACCAAAAGGAAGGTGAAAGGTGTGGGTCTCCGGCCTCCATCTTTCTAGCAAGGCCAGAATGAACTTTGGGTCTACATGGTATGATGGGATTTTAATCACATCTCCAAATCCACATCTTGTTAGACATGGTTCAGTGATAGGGTCGTGAGGGAAGTATGCGTGCCCACGGCAACGGAACCTTGAAACTTCCTGAACAAAAAAAAACAAGCAAAATTACTAAGAGAATAAAAGACATCAAGGTTTAATATTGTAAAACAAAATAATACAGGAAAACTTACGAAGTCTTCAATGTTTTTCGACGTTCCTCGGTGGTTGCTTCCCATCGTGAGTAAAGCCATTTTCGTAACTGGTTGTGAGATGCAAAGGTTTGAACAGAAAATAAGAGAAGAAGAAGAGAGAGTAGTTTGGGATGAGATGAAAATTGTAAATGCCGAGAGGGTTTTTATAATGGTGTAAAGGGGGAGTCACATGAGTAGGCATGTGTTCTCTTGCATGCTTCTTAGCCTTTGCAGTCTGCCATGTGTAGGCATGCTTGTGTAGTCATGTCAACAGTGGCTTGAAACAAAAATAATGGAGCAGAGACATGCGAATGAATAGTATATACAGTGTATAGGGCTGCAAATTCATCAGTCTAGAGGCATGTGAATGAATAGTAGATGCAGACTATAGGGCTGCAAATTCATCAGTCTAGAGGCATGTGAATAAATAGTAAATGTTTTAAAATTAAAAAAAAAAAAGACTTTGAACCGAGGCGCCATCTGGGATGGTGACTCTCAGTTGGTTTTTTTCCAAATTTTTTTACACCTGAGGCGCCATATGAGATGGCTCCTGGCCTCTAACTGAGGCGTCATCCCATATGGCGTCACCCTTATGGGTCCCTACCAAACCATGCCATTTTGGAAAAAATTTTGAAAAACTGAATTTTTTAGTATTTTTTTTTTAAAAAACAAGTTATATTAAAAAAAAAAAGTTTTTGGTGGATTATCAATATAAGTCGGAAAAATATTGAATTAAATGTCATTTTATAATTTTAGGTATTAATTAATTAATTTTAAAATCTTGTTCTTAAAATTAACCTTTCGTACAATGCTATGCACATTTAAACTATTGAGACAATTTAAAAAAATCGTTCACCTCATCAATGTGACAACCTTTCATGAAGAAGTCTAATAATAGAGTTTGACTAATAATTAACTAAATTTTGAAAAACATTATTTTAGGGAATATTCAAACTCGTCTTTTTTCTAAAGATTATACTTAATTAAGCATCATTAATCATTTGTTTCCAACTACATAGTTAAATCATTGTCATTGTCAAAATAAACCAAAGGTTGTATCTTCCATAACCCTCCCACATCAATTCCAAACCCTAAGAAAGGGAAAGAATAGGTGAAGACACTACACATGCTAGAACCATTAGGGTAAAAAAAAACTATTGATGAATGCATCACTTAACTAAATATCCAATAAAGGATGCAGAAGGCCCTCCATAATATTGATGTCACTATAGGAACATGTGAACAAGATAAAAGGAAATAAAGTCCCACATTTGCAATCATGAATTAGACAATTTTAACAGAAAGCTACACTACACTATGTAGAAGCAATGATTGGTTTGAAAGACCTAAGTTTGCATATATTCATACGACACATGAGCAAGGCCTGTGGTTTGTTTCTATGGTCCCATGTTACCATTTTAAGTAAATTTATTGTGGTCCATGTTGAGTGCTTTATCAAGCACAATCCTTTTTGGTTTTTGCTTCTATCCAATGAAGTTATGAGGACATCTTTTTGACTCAGCAATTAGAGGTGTTTCGAACCGAAATTAGAAATTGGCAGAGATTCAATGGAATGGAGTTCTGATGTGGGGAAATGAATTTTCAATAAAGCAGATTGTATTGGATTTGCAAAATCAGTAATCGAACGTTCAAATTATTAAATGAGTGAAAAGTAGTATGAGTATTTGAATGAAAAAATATTTTAAACAACTCGTATTAGATTTGACAATTTTTTATCACACCACCCAACCATTTTAGGCACTATCTGAATTTCTGTTTTTGCTCCCTGATTTCGGATGTGCATATCCGGACGCACCAATTTTTTAAAAAACGTTGATGCGTTCCGGAAGTGCACATCTGGAAACATTCCGGATCTGCAGATCCGGAAAACAGCAGAACTTTATTTTTTTTTAAATCGGGTTTTTTGTTTGGTCGCATATGTTAATAAATCGTCGCAACTTAATATACATTTGACAACATTCATATATATATATATATATATATATATATATATATATATATATATATATATATATATATATATATATATATATATATATAATAAACGTCTGTCAAAATACAGTGCATACATGTAATATAAATATGATACATAAAAAAAAAACTACTGCGTATGGCGAAGGTTCCCTCTGAGTAGGACAAATGCAGCAGCACGTGGCATATCCTCAGTGTACCCCTGGACACTCCCCCAACCAGTAATATAGGGAAAGTGGTAAAATTCACGCCTGAAATGGAAAACATAACATGGGTGTCAAACATTATAATGAATACAGAAAGAAAAGAAATGAAAAAATCACTTAGAATATTAGATTGTTACCACGTATAGCGTACAGGTGCCTGCCACAGTCTTGGCTGCCCAGCGGCAACCATCAGAGAGCCTGGAATAGGTGAATGCCAGCACAGCCGCCCCCCAATTGTACCCATGGATCTCTGTCTGATCCAGAAGGTACCTGAGGTACACAATATCAACATAATATGAGCTGGTGTCCACAAACACCTGCGTGCCCAGCAAAAACAAGTAGTAGCATCTCAGGGCACGCGTCCTGTGGATCTCCACCTCAGCTGGATCACCTGCTGCCCGTCCTGCCTCTGTAAGCGCCTCACCAAATCTATCCATCAGAAACGAGAACCGGACGTGTGCGCCCCTCAACTAGTGCACCTCCGCATGTGCCATCTCTGCGCTAGCCCCAAGCTGTGTAACCAGCAACTCCATGACGTCCGCCTTCGTCATCCTACCATGACGGAGAAGGGTACCCGTGATCGGTAGATGTAAGAGGCACGAGATGTCGTCCAGCGTGATCGTGATCTCGCTGTACGGTAGATGGAATGAGGATGTCTCAGGGTGCCATCTCTCAACAAATACCATCGGGATACCGTACTGGATCTAGGAATACCCAATCCTAGACAGGCCTCCAAGACCAGACTCCGCAAGTGCAGACGTGAACCACTCATCCTCTGACAACATCTCAATCGTGTCTATAACCTTGCCCCTATGGTTATAGAACTTCTAGGGATCCTTCGCCTGAAAATTTCCAAATAAAACAATGTTACAAATGAAAATATTTTCAACGTAAACAATTCTATAAATAAACCGAATAAGGTTACCTGTCATTGCCAGACAAATCTGGCAGTATGCTCAGCGTACCCCATAAGTAGGGACATATCAGATGGTCCCCCGGGGTAACCGCCCAACTCATCGAAATTGTCATCGTCGTCAACACCATCATGTGCTGGGTGATCACCCTCTGGAACAGGAACAGGAATAGGGGAACGAGGAGGAGCAGCTGATGGAGCAGGAGTCTCCCGCCGAGGCCTGCGTGCGTGCTGGGACCCTAATGAGGTACCAGTAGAAACCCGACGCCTCCGAGATATAGAAGCGGCGGCTGACGGGGGAGTGGCATGAACCTGTGATGTGGATGGCTGTGGTGTAGGATGCGGTGTATGATGTCCCTCAGCTGTAGGGGCTACAGGGACTCCCTCTGCGCCGGAAGCCTCGGCTGTAGACTGCATCCGCTCACGGCGGACAACTGAGCTGTCCACCCAAGTATGATACGATCGTCTCTGCCAGCCATCTAATCTGCAAAGTATTAAAAAAAATTAGAATTTTTTATAAATAATTAAGCAAACAAACTAACTAAAAATAAAATAAAACCTTCCGGATGTGCACATCCGGAAGAACACAGAATTTTTAACGTTGAGTACTTCCGGATGTGCACATCCGGAAACACCCAGAATAATAAACGTTACAATATTTCCAGATCTGCACTTCCGGTACGTATTTTGAAGTCTAAAAATGGCAGCCATGGCCACTGTACCATGCAAAAGGGCATTTTAATGCCCTGATCGTCCGTATGAAGCATTACACAAGTCCTACATTGATTATAACCTATGTTTTTCATTCAACCTAACAATTTCTATAACTAAATATCAATTCTAAATCGATTACTCAAAAATTACTCTGTAACTCTAAAATTTGAAAACTTACCGATTAATATGAGATACGAGGATTTGGAGACTCTTGCTCGTTGTAGATGTTACTTTGCGCCGAACTTGAGAGGAAATAATCGAGATTCGAGGTGATTGAAAATTTGAGGGTTTGAGAGAGTTTGAAGGAGCTTGGAAATTAAAAAGTGAAGAATGAGGGGAGGAAGAAGGTCTGACACGAAGTTATAAGAAATTCTTCCGGAAATGCACATCAGAATTGTTTCCGGATATGCACATCTAGAAGATCTCAGCGTTTTTTAAAAAATTAGTGCGTCCGGATGTGCACATCCAGAATAAAGGAGTAAAAAAATTAATTTCACGTGGTGCCTAATAAACTTGGATGGTGCATTAAAAAACCACCTTAGATTTTATATAGCAGATTGTACTGGATTTGCAAAATTAGTAATCGGTTAAAATTGTCATTGTGGATGAAGTTACAAAGACATCATTGTGAGTGACTTAGCAATTATGGATACCTTCAAATTGAATTGCATTCTTTCAAAGGCATAAAAGGTTGCATATACATTGCTTCACGTATCAGCTTCAAGTGGATATTATTCTTTGGACTTGGTGATTATAAAACTTTAATTATGTTTAAGAAGAATATTGACTTAATTATATATCCCTTTTAAAAAACGAATATTCTCATGGCCTTTTTTTATTATCATTTACATTATTTGTTATACTCTAGCTATTTGGTGTATTTATATATGTGTTTGAATGAATATTATTATATACATTGTATATGCACTCTCTTACAATACTCTAAACATTTAGTATAATAACTTTTCAACAATATAAATGGATCCATGTCTACGTGGTAAATATTCCGGAAAGTTTTTGTTTTATTTTTTTACTTGAATGAAATTGACAATTTAAAGTTATTATGCTTCATAAAGCATAATTCTTTTTGTATAATACATTTTGTCAATTTAACAGTTTTATTTTTACTTTATTGAATAAATTAAATATATACAGTTATAAAAAGACATGAAACATTATTAATTTTTTTTTTATATATTAATAGATTAAATAAAAATAAAAGAGATTCTAAAATACTGTAAGGAAAAACCTGGCGCAATCAAACCATTTCAAAAAATAGTCACCATTTCAAACTAAACACTACAACAATAATGGTTTAAAAGAAAGAAGTAAAAACACACACAACACAGACACTACCTAACAAACCTATGTACAAGAACGAAATCAAATAGCAAAAGAAAATGTGTTATGTGGATCTTCACAGTCTTTAAGTAATGGTGAATGAATCGACCGCCAACATGAATTGATTCACGTACCAACAACTCCCTACAATAAATCACAGCAAACATAAAAGCTATTTCAAGCTAAACAAACCTAGATTGCAACCAACTATAATTAAGAACAGTAAGACGACGACAAGGTTATTAAATAGAACAAAATCATTATTGAGGTAGCATCAATCCAAACCCTTTAAAAACTGCAGATCTCAACAAATCTGAAATGAATCAGAAATCAAAAGTAAGGCACACCACCGCCAACCACAAAATCAAAACCAGAATCAATGAACGATTTAAGTCAAGTAATACAATAACATATTTGGAAACGTAGAACGCTAGATCCACAAGTTTCCAACTCAACAACAACAAAATCTTCATGTAAACAAGCTCTTACAACCTCCTGAAATCCAACACACATGACTTTGCAGTTCAGGCGACCAGAATCTGACGACGTGACCAAGCTAATGCCTCTCAATAGGAGTTGTGATCAAATACTGTGGCGTTGGGACAGCGAGTCGGAGACGAATGTGATGCCGGAGACAGAACATTATGTTATACTGACTCTAGTATTAGTATTACTATCTTATATATCTTTACTTTCCAAAATGAAAGAGAATTCCCAATAAGAAGATCTTTAACCTTAATCTGTGGTAAACTTAATTAGTGTGAGAAATATGGTGAAAATTTCTAAAGAAAAAAGGAGAAACTTAGAAACATATTCACTTATGTAAACAT
Organism: Lathyrus tuberosus; assembly: GCA_022829125.1. Taxonomy (NCBI): domain Eukaryota; kingdom Viridiplantae; phylum Streptophyta; class Magnoliopsida; order Fabales; family Fabaceae; genus Lathyrus; species Lathyrus tuberosus. The sequence continues at coordinate 2,140,724 of JALAZF010000368.1, read as the reverse complement.
AACACAGTTTCTATAGATGAACTACCCAATAGAAATCCCTAAATAGAATATTAAAAGTATTCTAAAAAAATTACTAATGATAAAAATCCACATCGTTTTGACATAATGGATTCCTATTTAGATGTCCAAGTCTATTAAATTTTACCTCTAAGATCTACACAGCTCGTCCGCACAGGAGTATGAAGTTAAGCACGCGCAACTTACGTCACTCATGCGTATAGGAACATGTTGTTAGCATGTGTATTTTATGTCACTTGTCTGTGTAGGATATGTGACATGCCATAGGGAAACCTTAGAAGTATCTTTATTTTGAGAAAGATTTTGGTGTAACTCATTAAGGTGAAAGCTCAAAATAACTTAAATGGTCAAGTTTGTGAAGTATAACAAGTGTGAGTAGCATGGGTAATAGTCCCACATTGGCTAGAAATCTTAAGACTTGAGCATTTATAAGTGGGAGAACCTATACACCTATAACCTTAAGGTTTTGGGTGAATATGTGGTGTGTCTCTCACAAAGGTGTTGCTCTAAAAAAGGAAGTCCCACAATGTTCAATGCCCCCTAATTGAAAAACTCCTCCAACAGTGATATCATGAGCCTTTGGTTCGAGTGAAGAACTGACTCACTTGTATCAAAAGTATCCCCACAGGCGATGGATTGAGTGTCTCGTTGAAGAGTGTCAACGGTGGTACAAGTGTATGTGGATGATAAGAGCTCCCGCTTAAGGGGGAGCATTGTGGAAGCATTGTGGATAGACTCACACTTGAGGGAGAGTGTTGAGTATAACAGGTTTGAGTAATAGTCTCACATTGGCTAGAAATGTGAAGACTTGAACATTTATAAGTGGGAGAACCCATACACCTATAACCTTAAGGTTTTGGGTGAATATGTGACGTGTCTCTCACAAAGGTGTTGCTCTAGAAAAAGAAGTCCCACAATGTTCAATGCTCCCTAGTTGAAAAACTCCCCCAACAAAGTGGAGCGGTCAAAGGATCATCACACTACTAAATTCGAAAGCTATATGGATAATTGAAAATTTTAAAATTGGGAAAGAAGGAGAAGAGGAACTACTTTAGAGAAAAGGCTGAGAAATTAATTTTATTCAATTAACGAATAATATATATTATTAAATACAAATAAAACATTAATTATAAAGCTCTATTTAGCTATTAATATTTAATTTATAATTTTTATATGCATGATCACAAAAAATATGAAAAATATAATTTTAAATTCGTGAAATCTAAATTTTATAAAAAAATATAAATCAGAGTAATTATGAAAAAAGTTATTTCTAAAATTTACATATTTATTTTTTATCAAACTTATTCAATATCATTGATCGAATGTTATAATTAATAACGATAATTAATGACCATTGATGTGTTATAAAATGACAAGAAAATATGCAAGTAAACTTGATTTTTTGAATTCAGAAATAGACAATGCTTATGAAGTGTTGCAGTAGGTAGTTTGCTTATTGCATTCGGAAATATGGAACGCTTTGTGAAATGTTGTAGTAGACGGTTTTCTTTTTAAACTCAAAAATAGGCAACACTTCATGAAGTGTTGTAGTAAGCAATTGAAATAGTCAAATGCTTTAGAAATGTTGCAATATGCAAAAAACTGCAACACTTAAGAAAAAACCGTTGCTGAAAGGATGTGTTTCATTAAGGGTCGTAATATTGTGAAGCAACACAACTTGACCTATAAATTCATCATTTCGGATTTAGAAAAACGTATAACAAAAGTACATCTTCACTACAAATTCCAGATTTTATTTTTCCTACATTCGAGTTTTCATCGGTCTTATGTAAACTCAAAATAGGTCGAGTTTTCCTCAGCATTCCTGCGCGTTGACTCTAAGACAATTTTAGAGTGCTTGAAATACTATAAGGAAAGAGATTCGTTCATGATTCTGACCTTGATCCATTTAACGTAGAAACAATTTATAACAATCTTATAGTATCATAAATAATGACAACCGAGACTTCTATTTTAAGCAGCAAATTGATGAACCAATAAAATATGTTCATCCTCCAGACTACTTTGAAGATCTTTTATTTGTGAATAATATTAAAGGCTGCAACTTAAAAAAAATGAAAATAATTCTCTATGATGGTGAAAGAGATAAACATGCATGTTTGTTTATTGATAACCATGGTGAATGGTACATATTTAACATATGATATTAGATTACTCTTTCAGGCAAATAATTTTTTGTTTGTTATTAATTATTTTCTATGCAAGTTGATATTGATATTAAATATATTCAGATGTTATTAATATGTCTAATGCATTGAAAGAAAATGAATAAAGATAAGTGGACGATAAATGTACTATATATTCATGAGAAAACAAGTTGCATGTACTATTAAAATAAATCAATCCTTTGGGTTCAAGAGTTATTTGACATTTGCTTGAGTTTTCTTCTATAAGAAAAGAGAAATGATACCATGACACCATATATTACACTCACACCGTACTTTTGTACATTAAATAGATACTTATTATATTTTTTAATAACTTTTTATATGGCTTTGATAATTGTGCAACACAAACATTTGATACATATACGGTGTAGTTTGTATACGGTGTCATAAATGAGTGTGAACCTAGCAATGCTCATAAGAAAATTATACTGACTTATAATTAATACTTAAAATGTCATAATGAATAATACATTTATTTGTGAGTAAAAAAAATTTGAAAATTATTATGAATTTGAATTTATGGTGCACGTATTAGAAACATAAAAAGATATAAATAAAAAGTTAAAAAATATGAAGAGCATGTTTCAATTGTATTGTTGTTTGTCCAATACTTTATTAAATTTAAAATTATTTATCTCATATTATATATGCATGCTAATATGAAAATATTATTTCTTTACCATCTTGATATTATGCATTTATTAAATACAAAATATTATTAAAATAAAACTCTATACATAATATGCAATATGTATATTTAAGTGTGAAAGAAATGCATAACAAACAACACTGCCTAGTGGTAAGAGGTGCTACTTTGCATTGCTAATGGAGTAAGTTTGAATCCCGCCTCCTGCAAAACTTTTGCTTGTTTTTGTTTATTTGAAATACTTATATTTAAAAATAATTAAAAAGAAAATAAAAATCCAACATGACATTAAAAAAAGAATAATTAAAGAGAAATGTCAATTAAACAGTCCACATCACATTTGAAAAAATAAAAAATAAAAATAAAAAAGCTATAAAGCAGTGCCGCGTCATTTTTCTGGTGATTAGGTTTTTTGAGGGGCCAAAACAAGGGAATCTTCATAAGTCAGAGAGGGAATCCAAACTTTTTTTTTTTACACATGACAGAGGGCAAAATAGATATTAATCATTCATTTATTTCTTTAATTTCAATTGGATATGAGAGAGAGACGTGGATAGTGATCCATCTAAATTGAGTGGGACAATTGTGAGCTATTGATTAATTGAATCCAATGACAAACAGTTAACAATTAGGGTTACATATTAAATGCAATGGCAAAAAACCCCTATATTCTTAGATAATTAAAATGAGTTATAAATGATTAAATATAATAAAATTCAAACCTTTTTAATAAATCAAATAAAAAACCCCGATTATTTTCTCTTAACATTTTGAAAAAAAACAAAAATAAAAGAAATTAAAGTAAATAAAAATTGGACGCGAAAAAATAAAATGAATGCATTAAAATAATCTATGCGAAATATACTTCTGTAAAACAGACAAATAAAGATCAAATTTTGCAAAAGAAAGTGTTTGTTGAAATGACTCAGACAGATCAAAATCCGATCACTTGAAGGCGCGAAAAAATAAATCGAGCATGCTAGGTCAAACTACGTGAACTGTAGATCAATAAAATAGACAGTTTCAGGCTGAAACCGAAAAAAATTGTTCACTGATTTTACATGCAGTCAAGAAATAGATTCAACCGGTCTGTTTTTAAAATCAAAATTTTATTCTAAGCAAAACAAAATAAAGTCGGGTGTATGAAAGTTTAAAATGTCCAGATAAAATTGGGGTATTACAGTGGCCCTATTTAATTACCTTGAACCTAAAGGTATGAATGACAATGATCTTTGTACATTTATGGTGGAAGATGATTAAATACGAAAACATCCCAAATTTTGTCCTAAAAGGAAGACATGAAATGTTATGAGGTTAGGAAATGAGTTTATTGGGATAGGAATTGGATCAATATCAACTCTCGAGTTGATATTGATCAAACTGCAAAGACCGCCATCGACGAAAGGATGAAGGATACCATTAACGCAGGGGTTGAAAAATACTGTCAACATGAGAGTTGTAAAATACCGTCAATTTGAGGGTTGGGAAATGATTGTACACAACGATTATCTGTTATAGAACACCCTAGAAATGGCTCCCTCGGGAGAAGATTTACTAGAGACTTGTTCTTTGTTTGAGGAGAAAAACTCAACGGACGTGTTGGGGAATGTCATTATCAAAGGGTTGATAAAAAAGGTCCATTTGGGAATGTCATCATCAAAGGGTTTATGAAAAAGGTTCATTAGTGAATTTCATCATCAAAGGGTTGATGGAAAAGGGCTCATTAGGGAATGACATCATCAAAGGGTTGATGGAAAAGATTCATTAGGGAATATCATCATCAAAGGGTTGATGTAAAAGGATTTATTGTGGCAGTGACATCATCAAAGGGTTGATAGCAAATATTTTAATAGGGAATAACATCATCAAAGGGTTGATGGAAGAGAGTTCACTGGGGAGTGACATCATTAAAGGGTTGATGGAAAGAATTCACTAGGGAGTGGCATCATCAAAGGGTTGACGAAAAGAATTCACTAGGGAGTGACATCATCAAAGGGTTGATGGAAAAGAATTCGCTAAGGAGTGACATCCTTAAAGAGTTGATGGAAAAGAATTCACTAGGGAGTGACATCATCAAAGGGTTGATGAAAAGAAATCACTAGGGAGTGACATCATCAAATGGTTAATGGAAAGAATTCACTAGGGAGTGACATCATCAAAGAGTTGATAGAAAAGAATTCACTAGGGAGTGACATCATCAAAATTTCTAGGGTAGTGTGGCTAGTGCTACTCCCTTTAGGATCGAGGGAAGAAGTCGAGTGTCTGCGCTGACGGCGGTGTCTTGGAGACCTCAAAATTTCTCTTTACGGTGTTGCTGCTATGATGGAAGCTAATTTAAGAACGACGACTTGATTTCTTTCAGAGGTCGCCTCCTGCACGATGCTAGTCTTCAATTGACTTCTTATAGGCCATCTTCAATCCTAAATAGCTTTTCGGTCAGGACTTGTAAATTTTGTTGTTGCACCAGATTGTACATACTATTCAACAGATCAGTTCTTATTGCATTTCGAGGTTAGCCTGTAATAGCTGAATATAGGTAGCACCGTATGTGAAGGTTTGCCTTAATGAAATTACTGTGTGAATAAGAAGAACGCGAGCTTAGAACACTCCTTGACAAACTCTCGGTTGAGTAAGATCATGGTGCGAAGGATTGGATGAAGAGGTTACCAAGACTGGATCATTTTCTCCCTTAGCAGGAGGATGTGGATCTTTGACAACTTCAAAAGCAGCAACAAAGGCTTGTTGTCGAACGACAAAGATAATGGCCTTGAATGCCACTATGGTTGATAACTCCAAAGAAGGACTTGTTGAAAGGAATTTGAGATTCCAGGAAGAAGATTAATAAAATGAGGTCTGAACTTCGAAGTGAGGAGATATGGATCTTTCAATCGAAGGAGATATGAATGTGAAAGTTCGTGAGAATCAGATTTTGATTCTCACAGACATCGCCACTGTTTCGTTCTAGAACCAGAGTTATTTGGTTTGGTGGAGTAGTGCCTGCTACAATGGACTTAAGCTTCTTCCTTCTGGTACTATGGAGATGGTGTTGATATGTAAGGTTAGCACTCTGATATCTAAGTCAGTAAAAGAGTCAAAAGTAATGTGATATTGAGAAAAAATTTAAATACTTGAAAATTGACACATCTTTCCCTGCAAATAGGATAAATAGTTTTAAAAAAAAACTTAGAGTACGATATAGATCACACTTAATTGTCTAATTGATTTTGGCAGTCAACAAAACTCTAACAAACAGAATTGTCTATTTCTAAAGAAGAAAATGTCTACATGTTCTATGTACTCAACTGCCTCTGATATATCATTAGCTCTTTTGTCTTTGGTCTATTAGACTGCAAGTAATGTGTCAAACATCCAAATTAAGGGTTTAAAAATAGCATGGCATTGCAATTTACATATACTTCAATAGGCAAAGTACTTTTTCCTTCAAGTGAGTCAAGAGAAATTGGTTGCTTCAATATAAAAAATAATATTTTTTTATTGTGTTATATTTCATTTTAATTATTACAATAAGCAATAATTTCTGTTTAATTTTACCATAAACTACTATAAATCCAAGCTATATATAGATAGTACCTTTCTTACTTTCTTTAAATATCATTTTCTGATTAGTTAAACGGTTTCTGTTTCTATTTTATTTGTTTTCTCACATTCAATGTAGGTATACCAGCAAGCTCGACAAAAACTGTTTAAATTTACTTAATTAATAAGACTAACAGCTACATCCAAATCCAACAATCATGAGATGAAACATTACTCAATTATTTGTGTTATTCGGCTACACGACTATGTGATGTTGCAATTCCAATTACTCAATCATTGTTCTTCTAATTAAACTCTAATTTAATTAGTCTTCTTTTTTCTAGAAAAATTAGTCACTCATTTTTAAATATGATAAATTTGATTTCCAATATTTTGAAATAAAATCAAGGCTTAAATGTATTTTTGATTCCTATAAATTAGTGAGTTTTTGAGTTTAGTCTCTGTAATTTACTTTTTTGTCTGAGTTCTTATATCTTATTTTTTGCGTGTGTTTTAGGCAAAATCCGCAGGAAAATTTGAAGAAAAATCCGTAGAAAACCTGCGAATTTTCCTACGGATTTTAGTTTTAGAGACTAAATCACACGCAAAGAAAGAGATATAGAGACTCATACAAAATTAAAAAATTACAGAGATCAAACTCAAAAATTCGCTAACTTACCAAAACAAAAAGATTATTTAAGCCTAAAATCAAATAGTTACAATCAAGGAAACACGAGAGTTAATCTAGAGGCGACAAAACGACCCCATCAAAACATATTCATTTTTGTCTATTTATTTCCAAAATCAATTAAGTTTTTATTTTTGAATTCTCTAACATATCTACTCTGTTTCGTCCATTTTTCTTGGTTTTTTTAGACATTAATAACTTTTATATCTTTTAGTTTTTCGTAAAATGGATTAAGAGTTTAGATCTGCACACTTAATTATATTCGTTTCATTCTGTTCGATTCCATTTTTTAATTAATTTTTGTTGGCCATATTTAAACGGTCTAGATGCAAGTTTGCCATTATTTAAGTTAGTTGTTATCTTTTAAGATTAGTGGTGATTGACATTATATTTGGTCCAAAGGATCACAATTTAATCCTTCACAATTGCGGTCGAAAGTGCTGAAACCATGTGATGTTATAACTAATTGTCAAATCAGATTAGTTGATTTACTAGCTCTGGTTAAAACCAAAAAAGTTAATATAAGTAGCACTGTCCTTATTTTATTTTATTTCTATACCTTGTTGACCAAAAATGGAGGTAGTTCCCACCCACATTATATTTTTACACATAAAATAAACAAATGTTGAGTTTTGTCTTCTGCCGACAGTTTTAAAGTACATTTTTGTACAAGAAAGTAAAATCCATGGTTAACATTTCATAATGAACCTAAGGTTCAAAAGCTTTGTACTTTGATAAACCAATAAATAAGTAAGAAATGTAAGATTCTTTCACATCTTTAATACACTATAAGAATAATTTTTACCCTTTATTTATGACTCTTAGCTTATCTTGAGTACTTGACCCTCCTAGAGGGTCCTTCATGTTTTAAATATTCATTGCACAACAGTTATTGGGACCCATTCTAAATGATGCTGGAATATCAAGATCTGAATGTTGCTTCACAATTTTATTGACAATTGAGTTTTTTATATTATACATGTGTAACATTATGGGAATTGTTCATTTGTGTTGCTAGTTGTTGAAATTGCTTTGTCTATTGAGGTGATACTTATATGAAGTGGTTAACTTGGTAGCATCAAGATAGCTTAATTCATGATAAAAGGTAGCTTAATTCGTTTCTTTAGTTATTTTCATCAATTGGGTAGTTTCTCTGGTTCATTCATTAAGTTATGTTTTTAGTGTTTAATTTATGTTGCAATCTCATTTTGATAGAGTTTCATCTATTCTTTTGTAAGGATTCAAATGTTTTAGGCCAAAAGTTCATTTTTTGGTAAAGCTCTTAATAATTAAAATAAAGAGGGAGTGTATTAAGTAGGTCATTTATGTTACTAAAGTCAGTTTTTGAAGATGTACAAAATTATTATATATGATTTAAAATTTATCAAGATTAAATCATAATTGAATAAAATATTTGTCAACAAGTCAAACTGTAATTAAATAGAATTTATATTTATTTTGTTTCTGTTAAACTACTACTAACAATACAGAACTTTTGAAAAATTGAGAGGGTATGCAATGATGAGTAGGACAATTAGAAATTCCCATTCTTCAACCTTTATTTGGGACTTACCAATCAGGGCCGGCCCAACGCGTTATGAGGCCTAAGGCGGAATTTGATTTAAAATATTTTTACAAATAATATTTAATTAAAAATAAAATTTTTGAATAATTAATTTTTAATTTTTTTTAATAATTAATGTTAATTTTGATGTGCGTAGAGATTTTAGAATCAACACTATTGGTTGTTAAACTGGAAACATATTTGTAAATGGTAAAATTAAGATATTTTCAAATATAATATTTAATTAAAAATTAAATAAAATTTTTAAATTAATAATTTTTATAACTTTTTTACACCGTAGACAACTAAAAATTTAAAACTGTATCATTGATTATTGAACTGCAAATATTTTTTAACTTTAAAATTGTAAAATTAAGAAGGTAAAAATTGAACACAAATACTATATCATAGAAGAATAAAGCTTTACTGTTTGACACATTTTATTTGTTGTAATTTATTTTAAAAAGTATATTAATTATATGTTATTTAATTTAAGGCTTATTTTTTTTAACTTTTAAAGTCTATTTTAAGGTAAAAAAATGAGGCTTAAAACCCTTGCCTTACTGGCCTTAGGCATGGGCCGGCCCTGTTACCAATTTCTTAAGTTCTAATTAGAAATTAAACGATTAAATATTAAATATTGTTATTGGAAAATTAAGAATAAAATGAGTTTAGAAATATTGTATAGATTGTGTTGTCCTATTTAAATTATATTGTGTTAATTGCATATTATATGTTTATGTTTATGCAATGACCGGATATTTTATGTTATAATATCTTATAATTGCTATACTTTCCTATACCGTATTTTAGTGAAGTACTAGTTATGATTTTGCATTATATGTGTGGTTGTATGAATAGGTGATTGATATTTCCTAATCCGGCCATCAAAATCTTTTTTATTGTATCTATTCTTGTAGGAAAAAAAGGCAATTTTTTAACACACCACTCAAGTTTCTTAGGCATTTTGTGTGCTTACAAAAATACTCATATATTCTGAATGTACAAATCCGGATGCACCATTTTTTTGAACTTTTCAGTTTTATCCGGATGTGCACATTCGGTAAAAGTTCGCATTTGCAAATCTGGAATAAAACCAGATGCAGAACACCAAAAACCCAACAATGTTTCTCACATTCATAAAATAAAATCGGGATTACATTCAGAAATTCGACATTACATCGACAGAAATTTAAATATTACAAGATCAATAGTCCGGTGGACGCTTGCACATCTCTAAGATGTCATCGACCGTTCTTCGGATTTTGACGGTCGCCTCGAACTCGAGCGGGAATCGTTCTTCATAACCGAAAAAAGTTTGCCACATCGCTCTAAGATCCTCTTGATTCTTGAGCTCAACAAGGCTGTAAGCGACGTTCCCTTCGTTGTCAACCGAAGGTGAACGATACTCAAGCTTCACAACCTTCCGTTTGTCTCGGTAAGGTAGGAGATGTTCGATGTCGTCAATTATCTCGCCGATGGAGATGTCCCTCATTAGCTTAAACGTGCGACCGCTGTAAGTTATATGTGAGCCTAAGAGGGGGGGGGGGGGGTGAATTAGGTTCTTAGAGATTTATCCCGATTTTTGACGATTTTTTATCTTTACTTTCCTAGAGATTTCTAAGTGATGAATTGGTAAATGCGGAAAGTAAATGAACACCGAGACGTATAGTGGTTCCCCTCACACGTCCAGAGTACTCCACTCCCCTTTCAACTTGAAAGAGAATTTACTATAGTTTTGGACAAGACAAGACTCTTCCTAGTCTTTCTATACAAGTCACTAACTATCAACCACCAAGAACACCCTCTTGAATTTTACAAGTTTAAAGTCCAACCAAGAACAAATCTTACAATAGACATTTTGTATCCACAATCCGGATCACAAGGATTCTAACAAACCCTATAAGAGAAACAATCCTTCCCTTATAGTCAACACCTAAAACCAAACACTTGTTGGACCATTAGGATTTTACAATAGTTCAGAATTTTGAGTAAGTAGATGAAACTTTGATTCTTCAATATATCAATCCAAAGATTGATCTTCTCCCTTTTGTAACAATCACTCTTAATGATATTATACAAGTGTTCAACACAATTGAAATGAAACAAATGCAGTATGTGTGAATATTTTAGGCAAATGTTTCACTCTTAGAAAGTTTGTTAAGAACACTTTGATAAAATGAAAGTTTTGGTAAAAGAATGATTGTTTGAAATTTTTAGCAAGGAGGTGTTTTTTAAATCTGAAAAAATGATGTTTATATAATGCACAAAACACCTCTACAAAAGGGTATGAAATATGATACAATGCAATGCTTCAATTGGAAAAGGTTTGAATGAGATATGCTGAAAAAAATGCAATTTTTCGCCTCTGCACACAGTAGTAATCGATTAACAACAAATGTGTTAATCGGTTACGCTCCTTCAACGTTTAAAAATATTCAAAATTAAAACACGCTGTAAATTGTGGCGGTTATTTTAGTTAGTTACGTCGGTTCAAAACGCCGTAATTAACCAAAAACTGAATGTATAAATAAATTGAAAAAATTAAAAAATTGTCTAAATATTTGAACCAATATTATGCAACATCTATTGATTTATCCAAGTCAATAGATTATATTTGAAAGTGATTTAACATGGTTCAAATATAAAAAAATAAAGTTTCAAATATATGATAAAAATATTTTGTTTTTATTTTTAAAGCTAGAAATAATGATATATTTTCAACCTCATGAACCATGTATGCAAGTGAATCTTGAAGATAATTTTGAGAACTATTTTATCAATATATATTGAAAGCTTGAGACACTTTTGAACACTTGTATGCAACCATTTTGATAAGTGAGAGTTATACCTTGATTATACTTGAGAATTCTTCAAGACTTGTAAAAATTAAAAACTTTGTGCTAGCTTCAATGTCTTGATCCATTCTTTTTGAGCAAGCATAATATCTTGAATGAATAATGTTGTCTTCATCAAAACCATTGAGAAGCTTTCCTTCACAACCGCGTGTTTTTCCGTCGGTGTAGGAGACACTTGCGACATATCAATGGAACTTGATTTCATACAATTGAGACATTTTGAGTTTGTGTGAAAGATATCAAATGAAACCCCTAATTTATAGAAAACTTAGGGTAAAGTAATTTCTGCCTAAGTTCTTTCCAGATGTGCAGATACGGAAAAACCTTATAAATATTGGTTTCGGATGTGTATATTTGGAACCTTCCCGGATCTGCAAATCAGAATATTTTACTGATACATTTTTCAATCAGAATTGACTATGTTATGCAACCAATTACAATGCTTTCATTGGAATAAATTTAATAAGTGCATTAAAAAGGCATATGAATAAAAATTCAATATATTTCACTTCAAAAATGTTCATTTTATCGTACGATTATACAAAAGAGTTAAAACAAAAGTCTTCGTCTAAATCTATCGGAGCTTGACCTTTGGACTTTTCCGCATTTGATGCCTTTTCAATTTCGTTCAATCTTTCGAATTCAAGCATCCTTTCAACAAAACTATCCGGCCACGACTCGGCAATTGCGGTTGCATGCGTCGCCCATTGCGGTGATTTAGGTGGTATGGGACATCCGAGTTTTAAGATAACTTGTACAGAATGTCTTGATTTCGCAAGCCATCCGATACACATCATGCGATCATTTAGATTGGACGGTGGTGCGGTGGGTAAACCTTGTCGTATTTTTCTTGATTTTCATACAAACGCAAGTATGTTTCTTTATGCGTCTCCAACTCTAGGATAAGTTGATGATGGACAAGTGCATGACCTTCCTATCCTTTACCGAGTAGAGCTGAAACGGCTCGGTAACCGCAATTACCATCCCCTACAACATCGATGATACTGTCGATATGCTTGTGCATAAAAATCGGCATCTCGTCGATAAACGAAATTATAGGTGGAATCGGATTCGGAAGCGGTGCATTCGGAGTTGGAACTCGTGGAATCGGTGTTGGAGCCGGTTTGGTAATGCGAGCTCCTTTCATGGCACTTTGTAGAGATTTAGGAGTCGGTGAGTCCGGAAAGAGTTTGTCAACGTGCTCATAATATGAAGGAGACCGAGTTGTCGAGTTGTCATTCGGTGTAGGCTTCAACTTATTCGGAGCACCTTTTGTCTTAACCGGTTGAGACGGTGGTATCATTGCGGTTGTTTCGGGAAAGGCAATCTTCCTCAATTCGTCTTTGATGTGTAGCTTCATGTTGTCATCGGCCTTCGAAAATCTCACTTGAATCGCTTCTAATTCGGGCAAAATAGAGATATCCGGTTTATCTCTTTCCTTGCAACCATCATCATCAAAACTAAGTCACATCCAATGAGGGAAAACTTCGTCAATTTGTATTGGCTCACCTAGTTTTAACTTTTTAGCAATAGCACAAGCACACGGAAGACCGTAGGTTTTCACAATAGTGCAACCACACTTTGCGTTATCGGAACCTACCGTTTCGGCTCGGTTGGCCTCGTGAAAAATATAGCCCAATCCCGCCTGAGACATATTGCCGATCAATTGAGAGTAAAGAAAGTTACCTTTAAAACGATGTTCCAAAACCGTAATACTCCGACAAAAAGTGGTTTGTATCTCGTTATGTTGGTTTTTAATCATGAGATCCACGGAGTCCCAATCTCGACATAAATCACCCTTGCTATTACCCAACCAATTCTTCAAAGTAGCATGTGGCAACTAAACTCTATTGGTTGTTGTATTTCCAAGGTATCAGACATTATCCGTCCACGCACATACTATCTTCTCCTTCACTTGATCAAGAATAGTGCTTTCAACGTATTTCAACAACGCGTGGTACTTTTCGCACACTTTCCAGAATTTCATAACCGAATCGGCATATAATTCTTTTGTGGAATAATTTATAATACAATTCCATGCATCCATTATTTTTTCTACAATGACACCGGTCTTAACCAATTTTCCATCTTCCGACTCCACTTGTTTTGCATCCACCGCGGGTTTAACCCTACTTCGCAAATTCTTTGTTATATGAAATCGACAAAGTAATGCATTAGAAGAAGGAAAGACCTTTGCAACCGCATTCATCAAAGCATTATCGCGGTCCGTAACAATCGCTTTAGGCATTTGAACATGTTTCTTCAAAAGTGACCGACACGTCTCCAATGCCCATGTAAAATTTTCCTCTTTTTCGCACTCCAAAAATGCAAAACCAACGACATATGTCTTATCCGTAGACGTAACACCAACCATCTCAAATAATGGAAGTCGATACTTGTTCTTCTTGTAGGTACAATCGAGAATGAGCACTGTCGAGAACGTGTTGAACAACTTTACGTAATCCGGATGAGTCCAAAAAATATTTCGGACCGTAACTCCATTATCGCGATATCTATACCGAGACTCGTAATTGTTATCATCCAACAATTTCAACAGTTGTTGCATCTCACTTCTATCTCCCCTAATTGCTTTGTTCGTCTGATACCGAATGTTATACACTTGCTTTATATTTGCTACATTGTCGGATTCCTTTCGTTTCGGTTGGACAAGATTCAAGGTCATGTCGGCAATACATGTCTTCTCTTCCGACTTGAGCCGACATACATTAGGATGACCTTGAAACTTTGAGCACAATTTGTGATTATGTATACCACAACGAACACTAAATCTCCATTTTTTGGAAGCTAACATGTAACCACCAATCTTAAAAGGGTACTCACATTTTCTACTACCGGTGTCGTCTTTTTTTAACTTCCGTAGAGGAACCTGATATTTCCCGCTTCTTTCGCACCCCAAAATTACAAAAGCCTTTCTTCTTTTCGAACCATTATCCGATCTTCCGATATTTACACTGAAGCCAAGCCCAATAGCCGTCCTACAAATATATGCGAGTATGCTATCACGATCATCAAACTCTTGCTTATTATTAAAGTCATCGCCGACATCAATCGACTTTACAATAATCCCTTCAACTTTCGGAGAAATCGACGAAACTAATTCTTTTGAGATGTTATCAGGGTGCACCATATCTATTTATAAACAATAATAGAATAATAAATATATATAACTAAAACCTATTAAAAATTGCTGAAAATTAAAACTAATAAGTTCAGGCATTTTTCTGGATGTGCACATCCGGACAAGTTCATGCTCAATACGTACCGAATTTACATATCCGGAAGTAGCGTAACTTGTTTTTTTTCCAAAAAGTAGATTGATAATGTGAGCTATGTAGTGGATGAAGTTGAATATTTACCTGAAATTCAATCTTCTCTTGCTCCCTTTAATTTGTTGCACCAAAAAGTTGAAGTTTTTGAGTGAGAAATGGTATTGATGAAGTAGGGTTTTTTAGGTTAGTGAGGGTGAGTGTGGAAGAAGAAAGGTTGAGAATGGGAAGAGGGAGTGATCATGCAGGTTCAAATATATTAACAATTATTCCGGATCTGCATATCTGGAGACCTTCCGCATATGCACATCCGGAACAAATATTTTTTTTTAAGGTCATGGTGCGTCCGGATTTGCACATCCGGAATCAAGGGGCATAAGCGGAATTTCACGCGGTGTCTAAGAAACTTGGGTGGTGTATTAAGAAATTGCCAAAAAAAAAAGGAGTAAGTCATTCATGATCACAATGGAATTTTTTTATGTGGTCGTAGGTGCTTTCGATGATTGAAGAGAAGAAAATATCTATAAAATCAGTACTTAAACACTTAAATCAACAAATAAGAGAGATGTAATCTGCAAATGTGTAAATGAATCATATGACACATAGTCACATTTATATAGGAATGGTGGTTAGAATCATCATCGACAAATATAAAAAGATAGGGTTAATACATATTTTAGCCTCTGCTAATTTGAACGAATTCGAAAAAAGACCTTGTAAAAAAAACACAGATTTCATCCCTGCCATTTAAAGATTCTTTCATTTTGACCCTCAGTGCACACAGTCAGCCGAATCAGTAACGTGACACAGCTTTGTTAGTTTTCTTATATTCTTTTAATGTGACTTGGCGCTGTTTTGTTGGATTTTTATATATTTTATCTTTTTATTTTAATTACACGCGTGATTTTTTTATTATTATTTTATTATTATGGTTTACAATGTTAAATTTCAAAACTTAAAAACTTTACACCAAATAAGTATTAAACCCATGAGGCAATGCTTGCAAATGATACTCTCTTCCACTAGGCCAATTGTTTCTTTCGTATAGTTATTTGCATTAAATACTTATATTATACTTTCGTTTACTATTTACTTTTATTTTTAACATACTTATACATCAAATACTTATTTTAATTTATAATACTTATAGAAATTACAATATTAATGTTAATTAAAATATTTATTTTAACATACTTATATTAAAATATTTATAATATACATAATTAATGTTAATTATAATATTTATTTTAACATAATTATATTATTACTTTCAGTTTACTATTAATTTTAATTTTTTAATAATAATTAAAATATTAATGGACTTACTAATAAAAATATTTATTTTAACATACTTATATTTTAATTATTTAATTTTAACTTTCAGATTAATATTAATTTTAATTTTTTAATAGTATTAATTAAAATAGTAGTTTATTTATAAACTGAAAATAAAAATATTTTTAATTAAAATAGCAATTTTTAATATTAATAATTAATAATAAACTGAAAATAAAATTATTTTGAATTAAAATAGTAGTTTTAATATTAGTAATTAATAATAAACTGAAAATAAAAATATTTTTAATTAAAATAGCAGTTTTTAATATTAATAATTAATAATAAACTGAAAATAATTTTTTTTAATTAAAATAGTAGTTTTAATATTAGTAATTAATAAATGGAAAATAAAAATATTTTTAATTAAAATAGCAGTTTTTAATATTAATAATTAATAATAGACTGAAAATAAAAATATTTTTAATTAAAATAGTAGTTTTAATATTAGTAATTAATAATAAACTGAAAATAAAAATATTTATAATTAAAATAGCATTTTTTAATATTAAGAATTAATAGTAGACTGAAAATAAAAATATTTTTAATTAAAATAGTAGTTTTAATATTAGTAATTAATAATAAACTGAAAATAAAAATATTTTTAATTAAAATAGCAGTTTTTAATATTAATAATTAATAATAAACTGAAAATAAAAATATTTTTAATTAAAATAGTAGTTTTAATATTAGTAATTAATAATAAACTGAAAATATTTTTTAAAAAAATTAAAATAGAAGTTTTTAATTATCTTAACGTTAAATAATTATAAATATATACATAAATATATAAAAATACGAAATTGAATAAATTACATTTTTATTAAAAAAACTAAAATAAAAAAATTAATATTATCTTAAAGTTAAATAATTAAAAAATTAACATTTTAAAACAAATTATTAAATATAAATATAATAAATATATATTAACGTTTGTATAAAAAATAAACTAAATATTTATAATAACATTTAATATTTAATAAATAAACTAATTTATTAATTGTAAATATAATAAATATTAAACTGAAATAAAGTAAATAAATAAATAAAATATTAACATTTAATATTTAAGCCATTTATGAATTTATGTAATATATATAATTGAAGCAAATAAATATACAATAAACACATAATAGCTTAGTGGACGAGATGCCTTTTTGCAAGCCAAAGATCATGTGTCAAAACTAGTGGAAGACTAATTTGTTTTGCTATTTTAACATTTCAACATGCAATCAATAAAATAATAATAAAAATGCCACGCGTGTAATTAAAATAAAAAGATAAAATATATAAAAATCCAACAAACCAACAATAAAAAATAAAAAATAAAAAATAGAAAAATAAAAAAAACCAACAAAACAGTGTCACGTCACAGATTCTGCTGACTGTGTGCACTGAGGGGGTAAAATGAAAGAATCTTACAGAGTCCTTTTTCGAATTACCCCAAATGGCAGGGGTTAAAATGTGTATTAACCCTAAAAAGATATTATATATTCTGTAATACCCCTTATTTCATTTTGCTCTGGATAATATTAGTTTTGATCAACTGGGTTCCGGTGTACTCTGAGAAATTATCTGCAAAGATAATTTGAGCAAACGATGAGCTCAGACCAGATCAAATTAATATTATATGACTCTGAGGTTTTATTAATTGGTGCTATAGAGATGTTTTGGACATTTAGTAGTGTTACTAACTAATTGATATTTCTCTATATCATTTCCATTCCCTCACTTGTGAAAAAAATAGACACAAAGTTGGAAAGAAGTAGAGAGAAGGAAGAGCAAAAAGGGAGAAAAGAGAAAGAAGACCTAGAGGAAGAGAGAAAGCTTGAATCTTCTTCATTCTTCATCAAATCATCTCACAATCTTCATCATCATCTTGTTTAGAGGTGGGTTCTAGTTAGTACTTAAGCTCTAAAAGTTTTGAAAATGTTAGAGTTTAGGTTAGAATTGGTTAATATCGAATATTGTGTGGAATCGATTGTTTCCACGGTTCAAATCTCGATTAAACTGCATAATATGATCGATACAGGTATGAATATAATGTATGATAAGTGAATATTTGATCCTTTGAGTTTTTATGAGTTTTGAGTAAGTTGGATGATTTTGAAACATGAGAAAAACCAGAATTTTCTGTTCTGCAGTAGAATAATCGGTTAACCAATTAGGGTAATCGATTACTCTGTGGAAAAAGTGATAATCTCCGCAAATTTGAACTGAGTAACCGATTATCCTATTTGGGTAATCGATTATGAAATGTGTCTCTAACTCTCATTTTGCCTCTGTATGAATAGTGAAGCTTGAGTAACCGGATATCCTATTTGGGTAACCGATTACCACTGTAGGTTGAGGAAAAATATTGAAAAATTCATATCTTTTGGATCGTAATTTCGATCGAGGCATGGTAATAGTCGTTGGAAAGCTATGGAAATATCCTACACAATAAAAGTGAAAAATATTGATTTCGATACCCAATTAAATAAATTGGAGGAAACTCAAGAAATGTGTTAATTTTTTGAGTTGAATTATTATATGCATTTTGTTACACTATTGTATTGTGTTATATCTAACCTCTTATTGTGAAAGGAAATTGAGTGAAAACATGTTTAAAATATGGAATAGGAAGAGTGAGGAAGTCTTAACATGAAACTATAGTGGAACCTAGTAGTGTGGCTAGGAGATTATAAATGCCTAAATGGAGACGCTCGTGCATTCGATGCCTAAGCGTGCATCCTCGACGAGTAATGGTCTAGAGAGAATAAGACACTAGTATGGAACATGTGTGAACCCTTGTAATTATGAGAAAAAGGAAAATGAGGCCTTAAGGCAAATGTGGCCTTGTAATTATTGAATACAATCACGGTTGTATGTGAGATCACGTAATCGTAACCGTTTCCCTGATATATGCCGTTTCATGAGCTTAGGCTCCTCTGAAATGTACGCATTATTACTTGGTAGGTTTGATTCCCGATTATAGTACGAATGGAACCTATAAGGTAAAGAGACTTGTGACGGTTTATGGACCGTGTGAAGTGACGATTCGCAAGGTGATAATGGTCCCTTAGTTTCCGAATCCATTTTGTATGCCAAGTAATCTACGAGGATCCATGACTCGTGCCGACTTCTAGATGTAGAAGAGGACGGGAATAAGGGGATGCCTTGATGAGGTTATCGATTAGTGATATTTTGAGTTAACGGACTCATGAACATGTTTCCATATAGTGTGAGA
Source organism: Lathyrus tuberosus (assembly GCA_022829125.1). Classification (NCBI taxonomy): domain Eukaryota; kingdom Viridiplantae; phylum Streptophyta; class Magnoliopsida; order Fabales; family Fabaceae; genus Lathyrus; species Lathyrus tuberosus. Next base: position 2,121,370 of record JALAZF010000368.1, on the reverse strand, counting down.
TTGTGAACTCAAGGTCTTTCCCTTCCCTTGACTTGAGTTAGGATTGATAGAACCTTGTAAAGCCGAGATAATCCATAAGATAGGGAACTCACTGGGATTTAATATCTCACCCCACGTTGTTGATTATATTACAGGTACTTCAGGTTCCACGAATGGTAAGGATAAAGTCGTTTGATTATCCTTACGTGTCTTGGATTTTTGGGATAACATAGCTTCCGTTGTGGAGATTTATTTTTAGATCACTTTGTTGATCTAGTTCTTAGTACTTTGGAACATCTTGTATATATTATACCATAGATTTTTTTTGTACTTTGTGTTTTGGGCATGTAATGTATACAATGTGTTAACTAGGAACTTATGGTATTTCAATACCAAAACTTAGAGTCATGTATAATATATATGCTTTGAAGTATGTTGTTATATGTGGGTGTTACAGTTGGTATCAGAACATGTCGTATCCTCGACCTAGCCATGAAATAGTATAAGTGTTTCTTTCCGTTCATATGCGTTGTGTCGCCATTGGTCTTAAGTGTTATATTTATGGCATTGAGCCTGATCAACTTAATCCTATTTGTATGACGTTTAGGAACATGGCTGACGGACGCAGAACCCGTGGTAGACCCAACACTAATCCTCCCGAGACAAACCCGCCTGGCGGCGACGGGTATGTCCCATGGCCCCAGTTTTTACAGCAGCAGCAGCAGCTGAGATGTCTCACAATGTGTCTCAAAGAGAGTTCACTACTTATACTGAGTTGCTAAGGAAATGCTATGTGGCTGAGAATAGTTTGAAGAGAGTTCAAGCAGAGGGGGATTTAAGTAAATCGAATTAGAATGATCAGGGAAGATCAAGTCAACAGTTTAGGCCTAGACAACAAACTTTTAAAGGAAAATAGGTTCAGAATTCTAGAGCAAGTGCACCTCCTGTGTGTCGTACTTGTGGTAAGATGCATTTTGGTAGATGTTGCTTCGAGGGAGTGGAGTGTCACTAGTGTCAAAAAGTGGGTCATATGGCAAGGGATTGTCCTCATAATAGGAATCAGACGCAAGGAAAGAGTACCAGTCGAGTTTATACCTTGGATGCAAGAAAGGCTAAGGGTGATAACTCTTTGATTGCGGGTACGTGTTTCGTTAATGGGCATCCTTGTTTTGTATTATTTGATTATGGAGCAACACACTCTTTTGTGTCAATGCAATGTATGAAGCGCCTTGGGTTGCAAGCTATTCCGTTGTCTCCACCCATTGTGGTTACTACTGCCATGGATGAGATGGTTGAAACACCTTTAATGTGTGAAAATTGTGTTTTATCTGTGGATGGAAGAGTTTTTTAGATTAATCTTATTTGTTTGCCGCTTAAGAAAGTAGATGTTATTTTGGGGATGGATTGGCTTTCTGCTAATTCGGTATTTATTGGTTGTGAAGAGAATATAATCATCATTCTGTCCGCTAAGGCTACTCCGAAGGATGTGTTAACAACTATTTTAGAAGGTACGGTTGGAATGATAAATTTCTTGTTTGAGAAGGAAAAATCTGTTCTTTTGCTTCTCACTAAGGAGGAGAGTAGCGACCTTTAAGTTCTGAATATTCCTGTAGTTTACGAATTTTCCAAAGTTTTCCCCGAGGATGTCACTTCTCTTCCTCCGGAGAGGGAAGTGGAATTCTCTATTGACCTGGTACCGAGAATGGCTCCTATATCCGTTTCTCCGTATCGGATGACACCGCTCGAGTTAAGAGAATTGAAAGATCGATTGGAAGAGTTAATGGCTAAGCATTTTGTTCGACCTAGTGTTTCGCCCTGGGGAGCCCCAGTGTTGTTAGTAAAGAAGAAGGATGGTGGAATGCGGTTATGTATTGATTACCGGCAGTTGAATAAAGTCACCATTAAGAAAAAGTACCCATTACCCAGGATAGACGACCTGTTAGATCAATTGAAGGGAGCTTGTATGTTCTTGAAGATTGAATTACAGTCGGGTTATCATCAAATTTGCGTGAAGAGTTCAGATGTACCGAAGACCGCATTTAGAACCCGTTATGGCCATTATGAATTCTTAGTAATGCCTTTCGGTGTGACAAATGCTCCAGCAGTTTTTATGGATTATATGAATCGGATATTTCAACCTTACTTGGACCAATTTGTAGTGATCTCTATTGATGACATTCTTATTTATTCTCGTACTTCTCAAGAGCACGGAGAACATCTTATAATCGTTCTATCAATCTTACAAGAGAGACAACTTTTTGCCAAGTTAAGCAAGTGTGAGTTTTGGATGTCGGAGGTTAGTTTTCTTGGCCATGTCATATCTCAAGGAGGCGTGGAAGTGGACCCATCAAAAGTTGAAGCGGTAATTAATTGGGAGAGACTGAAGAATGCTTCAGAAGTTAGAAGTTTCCTTGGACTGGCAGGTTATTATAGAAGGTTTATTAAAGGCTTTTCTCAATTTGCTTTACCAATGACCAAACTTACTCGAAAGGATTATCCTTATGAGTGGGATTCGGCTTGTGAACAAAGTTTTATGAGCTTGAAGGAAAGATTGACGGCTGCTCCTATTTTGATTATTCCTGATCCTAGCAAGTCGTACGAGGTATTTTGTGATGCATCAAAGATGGGATTATGAGGTGTCTTGATGCAGGATAGTCACGTGGTGGCTTATGATTCTCGGCAATTAAAGGTTCACGAGAAGAATTATCCAACTCATGATTTGGAATTGGCGGCGGTTGTTTTTACACTGAAAGTGCGGCGTCATTATTTGTATAGGGTACGTTTTGAAATGTTCAGCGACCACAAGAGTTTGAAGTATCTTTTTGACCAAAAAGAGTTTAACATGCGTCAAAGGAGATGGATGGAGTATTTAAAGGATTTTGATTTAGAATTGAAGTACCATCCTGGGAAAGCGAATAAAGTGGCAGATGCGTTGAGTCGGAAAGTGTTTCATAGTGCCGAATTGATGATGTTAGAGTATGCCTTATTGGAAAAGTTTAGGGATCTTAACCTTTAATTTATTTGGACTCAAAATTGTGTGATTATGGGAAACTTGAATGTTAATTCTAATCTTAGAGAGGAAATTCAACAAGGGCAAGTGTTGGATGAGAAGCTACAAGAAGTTTTAGTTCAACCGGTTTTCGTGCGAGCTACCGATGGAACCATTCTGTTTAACCAAAGGATTTGTGTTCCGGATGATGCGGTGTTAAAGAGAAGGATTTTGGATGAAGCTCATAAAGGCGCTTTTACTATACATTCTGGTTCTTCGAAGATGTATCAAGACTTAAAGAGGGACTATTGGTGGTCCGGAATGAAAATAGATATTGCAATTTATGTGTCGGAGTGTGCGGTATGCCAACAAGTAAAGATTGAGCACCAAAGACCGGGTGGCTTATTACAACCGTTAGAAATTCCAATATGGAAGTAGGATAGTATTTCTATGGACTTTGCAGTTGGTTGCCCCGTACACAAGGTGGTTTTGATTCTATTTGGGTGATTGTAGATCTGTTGACGAAATCTGCGCATTTCTTAGCCGTAAAGACTACTTACAAGACAAGTCATCTTGCAAGGTTGTTAATTTCAGAAATTGTGAGGCTACATGGCATTCCCTCTAGCATTGTGTCGGATAGAGATCCAAAGTTTACTTCAAGATTTTGGAGAGCTTTTCAACAAGCTATGGGAACAAAGTTGTGTTTGAGTAAGTCGAATCATCGTCAAACGGATGGTCAGACGGAACAGACGATACAAACGATGGAAGATATGTTAAGGGCTTGTGTGCTTGGAAGTGGAGGAAATTGGATAGAACTTTTACCATTGATTGAGTTTTCGTACAACAATAGTTATCATGCAAGTATTGGTATGGCTCCTTATGAAGCATTGTATGGAAGGAAATGTAGGATGCCTTTGTGTTGGGCAGAAGTTGGCGAAGATAGAATTTTGGGACCCGAGATTATCCAAAAGACTACAGAAAAGATTATAATGATCTGTGATAAAGTTAAACACGCACAAGATCGTCAAAAGACTTATGCGGATAAGTGTAGGAGACCTTTAGAGTTTGATGAAGGTGATCACGTGTTTTTGAAGGTTACTCCGAGGTTGAGGTTGAAAGGACCGTTTAAGTCGCGGAAGTTAAGTCTGAGATATGTAGGACTGTATCAAATTTTAGAAAGGATTAGTGAAGTAGCTTACAGGTTAGCCTTACTGTATTCTCTATCAGAGATGCACGATGTCTTTCATGTGTCTCAACTTAGGAAGTTTATTCCAGATCCTCTTCAGCCAATTCTACCGGATACGATTGAGATAGAAGCAGATTTAACGTTTGAACCCCAACCAAGCCGTATCACAGGAAGAGAAACTAAGGTACTAAGGAATAAAGAGATCCCTCTTATTAAAGTTCAGTGGGATGAGACGCATCCGGGTGATTAAACTTGGGAACCAGAATCGGAAATGCAGGATGCTTACCCTCATCTTTTCAGGTAATCTTTAAATTCGAGGACGAATTTCTGTTTAAGGAGGGGAGGATGAAATACCCCTTATTTCATTTTGCTCTGGATAATATTAGTTTTGATCAACTGGGTTCCGATGTACTCTGAGAAATTATCTACAAAGATAATTTGAGCAACCAATGAGCTCAGACCAGATCAAATTAATATTATCTGACTCTGAGGTTTTATCAATTGGTGCTATAAAGATGTTGAAATTCTGGTATCAGATATGTGATGTCGAGTGAGATGTCACAACATCAATATCTGTTAAATGAGCAAGACAATAATAGAACTTAAAAATAATAAACAACACAAAGAATTGTTCACCCAATTCGGTCTAACAACCTACGTCTGGGGGCTACCAAGCCAGGGAGGAAATTCACTATTAGTAGTATTAATTCACAGACTCTACAATCAACATACCAGTTGATAGTCTACTCACTTAATCACTACCTAATGACACTTCTACCTAAGAACCTCTTAGATATGAGACACCTCTCACTCCCCCTCAATCACCACAGTGATACAATTCAAAGATTACACAGTGTAGAAGATCACACTCCAAAGACACACCTTGATCTTGCTTAAAAGCTTTGATCGAGAACAATACACTCTTGCTTAAAAGCTTTAGAGTGAACAAATTACAACTCAAACAATCAGACCAATTCAAGCATCAAGGATGAATGAACGGCTTACAAAATACAGACAAAAACACAAACCCTAACACTTGACACTCAATTCACAATATCTTGTCTTCGTACTCTTCAAGTAGGGTTGAGGCTGCTTTAAATAGAAACTCCTTCTTGGGCTTGGACTCCTTGAAAAACTCAGATTTGATTTAACATTAAAACATATTTGATCTTCAAATCTCTTCATATCTTTACGCCCTAAAAATAGCAACAATATCTACTCCACAATTGATTGCAATAGAATAAATCTTCTCCAAGATATTCGCCTGCAATCTCTCAATCAGAAACTCTTAAGATATAGCAAATAAAGCGCAACCCTAAAAACACATACCAGACTGAACATAAAGTTCTGTTAACAAATGTCAGAACATCGTGTTTGACATCACACACAAAATCTGCAGAATACAACAATACTAATAAAACCACCATATGTAGAACGTTGGAAGCACATGTCAAGACATCACATCAGACATCTTGAACACACACATTGTTTTACCAAAATTGTTGCCAATTATAGAACTAACAATCTCCCTCTTTGGAAAATTTTGGCTAAAACAATATTAGCACACATCAGAGATACCAACAGCAGAAACACACTTCAAACAAACCAATCTAACACATTCTGAAAAAAAAACAACCAAGAAAACCAGCTACACAACAAAACTCCAAACTCCCCCTCAAGCCAATAACCAAAAATCCAACCAACATCAGAGAACATACAAAAAAAACTTTACTCTACTCTCCCCCTTTTTAGCCATAATTGGACAAACTCTGAACATAGCAGCAAGCATAATGTTCTGACACTTTGTCAAACATGGTCAAACTAAAGAAGCAGTAGTTAGTTACAACCTGTCATTGTTAGACAACCTAGCTACCAGTCAGTCACACAAGATCACCCTTCTTAGATTAGACAAACACCAACAAGATAAACAAAGCAAAATACATCACACTGAAGCTCTCAACATAAGAGCAGTACAAATATCTTCAAAATAAAGTGATGCATACAAGGGTGCCAACAACAAACCAGAAAAGAAATCCAGAAAGGGAACCAAAATAACAAGAAAAACAACTTCATGACAGAACACTCAAGTATCTCCAGAATCAGCAGAGTCCTCACTCTCAGACTTGTCTTCATCACCTTCTACACTACCATCAGACTCACCAGAACCATCCTCTGCATTGCCATCATAACCATCCTCATCTGAACCTTCCTTCTCATTTGCATCCTCAACAGTATCACCTTCAGCCATTCTAAGAGTCATGATCATTCTTTCAAACTTCAGCTTTCTTTGAGTACTGACCCTAATAACCTCATCCAGTTCCTTGCACGCTTCTACCAACTCAAAAATTACCCCAGACTTGTTTGTGGGTTGGTGTGAAGTAGAGGCAGATGTCATGACAATGTCAGGGACATGTTTGCCTTCAAACAACTTATAGTGAAGGGACAAACCAGACCCCCTTTTGCAGGCAACATCAGACTGAGATAGGATACCAGGGTGCTGGTTTAAAATAATGCCACAGATAAGAGAGGGGAAAGCAATGAGCATCTTCACAGCAAAAGTGCCAGCCTGTTTCATAGTCTGATCAAATATAAAGGAACCATAATCAAAACTCCTTTTAGTCCCAACAACATATATAAACCTTCCCAGACCAACAGAAATAGTGGAAGTGTGATTTGTGGGGACCCAGTTAGCAGCACCTATCCTATGCAAGATAACATATTTAACACTTATCAGACATGCAGATAATTTGTGTTACATAGGCCAACCTCCAACCTGATTCGCTGTGATAGTCTTGCACACTTGATTATCAGTAGCTTCCAGCTCACATTGATCATCTTCATTTCTGCCAAGGTACTTGTTGATAATGGTAGGAGAAAGTTCCACACACTTTCCTCTAACATACACCTTTCTGAAATCCTTACTCTGCTTATCATTACAGTCTACAGGAATGTTGACGATAAACTCCTTCACTAGCACATCATAGCATTTTAAAAATTTGGTCACTGTCTTCATCAATCCAGCATGCTCAATCAAGGCCATTATCTCCTTACACTCCAAAGCATCTTTGCCTAACTCTCTCTCCAGTGATATCCTTCTTTGATAAACATACTTCCACTTTTGAACACTGTCAGCATAGTGGAAGGAGATGTTATCCAAAGGAACATCAGAGACTATTCCAGAAATTCTTTTTAACACAGTCTTTTTCACATGAGTGATGTCCTGGACATCATCCTCAACATCAAAGTTTGAATCAGTGTCAGACCTAGCCTTCCTTTTCTTGGAGCTGGTAGCCACCTTGCTCCATGATTTTGAAGGGCCAACAATAGGTTTCTTCTTAATACTCCTAGCAGGAGGTTTCTCAACAGAAGCTATTCCTTTTCTGGTCCTCAATCTTTTAACTATCCCAGGGTTCACACTAGCAATCAGGTCATTGTCAGACAGGTCATCAACATTCACAATATTGTCAGCCTTTGCATGCTCTTTTTCCTTAGGACCAGGATCATTACTCTTGGTACTAGAGCTTTTCTTAGCAGAAGATGTTTCAACATCTTGTTCAACTACAGTTCTAGCATTTTCCAATACAGAGCTAGCCAGTGTGTTAAGATTTTCTTCTGTATCATCTTTCCCAGAACTTGAAGTGTTAACATCCCTTTCCTCCCTTTGATTCTCATTTACGGTAGGAGCAACATCAATTTTAGACAGAGGGACATTAATCCCAGGAACCCTATACTCTCCATACAATAGACCAGTGACAATACTTTTAATGGTTCTATCCACATACTCACTACCTTCCCTATGATCATAAGAAGACTCAACAGTGGGATTAACAGAGTTACCTGTCGGTGTATGTTTGGAATTTCTTACATGCAGTTTGCTGGGCCTTGTTTTTTCAACTTCAGAATGGGGAATCATGGATAATGGAGCAACATCGAGAACATCTTCAGGAGAGATACCTTCAGAGGAAACCCTAGATTTCGAAGGGGTAGAATTTTTAGCAGGAAAATTTTTGGACGGAGAAGAATGTTGTTGATACATCGTAGGCTTCATGCAAATGCTTGAACTTGGAGTAGAGAGACTTCCTTTTCTGAGAGGGAAGGTGAAAGAACTGAGCAAGAAAGGATGGATGTAGCGTGTGGGAACAATGTGATGAAATGATTTCCTATGGTAGGGTGGCTGCTTTTGTTGGAAACTTAAACGGGAGTAAATGATATTGCCCCAAAATAGTAAATGACTTTTTAAATTTTTAAATACCAATGAAAGCTTCCCACACGCCATTAATTGCTACAGATCTTTATAAATACAAATGCCTAATTTTCCTCTTAAGGTTTCACATTAACTTGCATCCACATCCTTAGAGAAAATGTCAGCAAACTTCTTCTCTGTAGTGACATGTTCCAACTGACTGGCCTTGTTTTCTCCAAGTTCTCTTATGAACAAATGATGCATATTAATGTGATTAGTGCTCCTCGGGTTGTCACAGTAAGATGTCATGACATCGTGCGTGACATTGAACTTAGTCAGTCTTTGTTCCACCCCTTTTAGATGTAAGTGACCAAGTCTTTGATGTCCCAATTTCACATCATCACCTTTGGTAAGAGTACACATGGAGGAGTAACTGGAATCTTGAGGAACCCACAAGTAGCAGTTGTCTTTAGATCTGACTCCCTTCATCACAACTTCACTCTTTTCATTAGTCACTAAACATTCAGAATTTGTGAAGTTTACCTTGAACCCTTGATCGCACAGTTGACTGATGCTTATCAAGTTGACAGTCAACCCTTCACTAACAGAACATTATCAAGCTTAGGAGCTCCTGAACAGTCCAGCTTACCAACCCCCTTAATTTCACCTTTGACTCCATCACCAAAAGTCACATAGCTAGTAGAATGGGATTTGATGTCCACCAAAAAATTCTTGACACCTGTCATATGTCTAGAACATCCACTATCAAAATACCATTCCTCTTTGGTAGAACCTCCTAGAGACATATGAGCTAACAAACTAGTGACGGTCTTTGGAACCCATTGTTTAACAATTGGAGGCCTATTCTGATTCTGTTTAGTTTGAGGATCAGGTTTAGGGTAACCATAGAGCCTGAAGCAGAAAGGTTTTAAGTGGCCAAACCTTCCACAGTGATGACACCTCTATCTCTGAAATCTACCTCCTGAGTGGTTGGGATGTCTTCTCCCATGATGCTGTGGCACTTGATGATGCATAAACTGTCTCGCTCCGTGAGCCTTCCCATAAGGTTGTGGCATAAACTGATAACCTTTCCCATAACGTTGCGGCATCTGGTGAGGTACAACCTTCTTAGGTCCAGAAACATGTCCTTTCCCTTGATGTTGAGACATCTGATGAGACATGTTCTGTTTAAGTCCAGAGGAACTAGCATCTGCAGAGATCTTCTTCTCACCATCAAATCCTAGACCAGTCTTATCACCTGCCCTTTTTCCAGCCCGAAGGATTTCATCCAGAGTGTCAGTTCCACTATTCAACATTCTGATGGATTTGGACATTTGATCAAGTTGGGATTTTAACAGCAGGACTTCATTCTCAAGCTCAGTTTTATCAGCCTTAAGTTAGATTATAATTTTCTTCTGCTTCTCCCATTTCTTGACAAACCTCTTCACTTTTCAGACACATCTCTTTATAAGAAGCTGCTAGCTCTTCAAAGGTCAATTCATCATCACTAGACTCTCCATCAGAAGCACATATTCCAGTCAAACCCCTAACATGCTTGGCAGTCTCTTCATCATTCTCACTATCAGTATCAGACCAGGAAATAGATAACCCCTTTTTCTGCTTCTTGAAATATGTAGGACATTCTTTTCTGATATGACCATAACCTTCACACTCATGACATTGGATTCCATTGTCATGATTAGGCTTCTCTTCAGTTGTTGTTCTCTTTATCTGATCACTTGACTTGTTAATGTCAGATGAGATGTTCTTAACATTTGGTCTATAGTTCCTGTCCATTCTCTTTAGTACCTTATTAAATTGTCTTCCCAGCAGTACAATTGCATTGGATAGCTCCTCCTGTGTTTCAATATCACATTCTCCCTTTTCAACTTCAGTACTAGACACCAATGCAATGCTTTTGACTTTCTTTTCTGACCTGTCATTCAGCCCCAATTCAAATGTCTGAAGTGAACCAATCAATTCATCTACCCTCATTTGGCTGATGTCTTGAGCTTCCTCTATAGCAGTCACCTTCATTTCAAATCTCTTGGGAAGAGATCCGAGAAACTTCCTCACCAACTTCTCATCAGACATCCTTTCTCCTAGGGCACTAGAAGCATTTGATAGTTCAAGTATATTCATGTGAAAGTCATGAATAGTCTCATCATCCTTCATTCTCAGACTTTCAAACTTTGTTGTCAGCAGCTGAAGTCTTGACATCTTGACCTTGGAGGTTCCTTCATGAGTAGTTTTCAAAATATCCCAAGCTTCCTTAGCCACTTCACATGTGTTAACCAACCTGAAAATGTTTTTGTCAATACCATTAAATATGGCATTCAAGGCTTTAGAATTTCCAAGTGCAAGCTCATCCTCTTCCTTGGTCCACTCTTCTTCAGGTTTCAGCTTTGACCCACCTTCTTTATCCACAATGACACGTGGTTTCCATTCCTTCAAAACAGCCTTCCAAGCCCTGCTGTCTAAAGACTTCAAGAAAGTAACCATGCGAGGTTTCCAATAGTCATAATTTGATCCATCTAGAATAGGGGGTCTATTCACAAATCCACCACACTCCTTGTCCATTGCACCAAAAAGTATCAGCCCTAGATCTCACCCAGATGCAGAGCAGGATGACCTGCTCTGATACCAATTGAAATTCTGGTATCAGATATGTGATGTCGAGTGAGATGTCACAACATCAATATCTGTTAAATGAACAAGACAATAATAGAACTTAAAAACAATAAACAACATAAATAATTATTCACCCAATTCAGTCTAACAACCTACGTCTGGGGGTTACCAAGCCAGGGAGAAAATTCACTATTAGTAGTATTAATTCACAGACTCTACAATCAACATACCAGTTGATAGTCTACTCACTTAATCACTACCAAATGACACTTCTACCTAAGAACCTCTTAGATATGAGACACCTCTCACTCCCCCTCAATCACCACAGTGATACAATTCAAAGATTATACAGTGTAGAAGATCACACTCCAAAGACACACCTTGATCTTGCTTAAAAGCTTTGATCAAGAACAATACACTCTTGCTTAAAAGCTTTAGAGTGAACAAATTACAACTCAAACAATCAGACCAATTCAAGCATCAAGGATGAATGAACGGCTTACAAAATACAGACAAAAACACAAACCCTAACACTTGACACTCAATTCACAATATCTTGTCTTCGTACTCTTCAAGTAGGGTTGAGGCTGCTTTAAATAGAAACTCCTTCTTGGGCTTGGACTCCTTGAAAAACTCAGATTTGATTTAACATTAAAACAGATTTGATCTTCAAATCTTTTCATATCTTTACGCCCTAAAAATAGCAACAATATCTACTCCACAATTGATTGCAACAGAATAAATCTTCTCCAAGATATTCGCCTGCAATCTCTCAATCAGAAACTCTTAAGATATAGCAAATAAAGCGCATCCCTAAAAACACATACCAGACTGAACATAAAGTTTTGTTAACAAATGTCAGAACATCGTGTTCGACATCACACACAAAATCTGCAGAATACAACAATACTAATAAAACCACCATATGTAGAACGTTGGAAGCACATGTCAAGACATCACATCAGACATCTTGAACACACACATTGTTTTACCAAAATTGTTGCCAATTACAGAACTAACAGATGTTTTGGACTTTTAGTAGTGTTACTAACTAATTGATATTTCTATATATCATTTCCATTCCCTCACTTGTGACAAAAATAGAAACAAAGCTGGAAAGAAGTAGAGAGAAGGAAGAGCAAAAAGGGAGAAAAGAGAAAGAAGACCTAGAGGAAGAGAGAAAGCTTAAATCTTCTTTATTATTCATCAAATCATCTCACAATATTCATCCTCATCTTGTTTAGAGGTGGGTTATAGTTAGTACTTAAGCTCTAGAAGTTTTGAAAATGTTAGAGTTTAGGTTAGAATTGGTTAATGTCGAATATTGTGTGGAATCGATTGTTTCCACGGTTCAAATCTCGATTAAACTGCATAATATTATCGATACAGGTATGAATATAATGTATGATAAGTGAATATTTGATCCTTTGATTTTTTATGAGTTTTGAGTAAGTTGGATGATTTTGAAACATGAGAAAAACCAGAATTTTTTGTTCTGCAGCAGAGTAATCGGTTAACCAATTAGGGTAATCGATTACTCTGTGGAAAAAGTGATAATCTGCGTAAATTTGAACTGAGTAACCAATTATCCTATTTGGGTAATCGATTATGAAATGTGTCTTTAACTCTCATTTTGCCTCTGTGTGAACAGTGAAGCTTGAGTAACCGGATATCCTATTTGGGTAACCGATTACCACTGTAGGTTGAGGAAAAATATTGAAAAATTCATATCTTTTGGATCGTAATTCCGATCGAGGCATGGTAATAGTCGTTGGAAAGCTATGGAAATATCCTACACAAAAAAGTGAAAAATATTGATTTCGATACCCGATTAAATAAATCGGAGGAAACTCAAGAAATGTGTTAATTTTTTTAGTTGAATTATTATATGCATTTTGTTACACTATTGTATTATGTTATATCTAACCTCTTATTGTGAAAGGAAATTGAGTGAAAACATGTTTAAAATATGGAATAGGAAGAGTGAGGAAGCCTTAACATGAAACTATAGTGGAACCTAGTAGTGTGGCTAGAAGATTATAAATGACCTAAATGGCGACGCTCGTGCGTTCGATGCCTAGGCGTGCACCCTAATGGTCTAGAGAGAATAAGACACTAGTATGGAACATGTGTGAACCCTTGTAATTATGAGAAAAAGGCAAATGAGGCCTTAAGGCAAATGTGGCTTTGTAATTGTTGAATACAATCACGGTTGTATGTGAGATCACGTAACCGTTTCCCTGATATATGTCGTTTCATGAGCTTAGGCTTCTCTAGAATGTACGCATGATTACTTGGTAGGTTTGATTCCCGATTATAGTACGAATAGAACCTATAAGGTAAAGAGACTTTTGACGGTTTATGGACCGTGTGACGTGACGATTCGCAAGGTGATATTGGTCCCTTAGTTTCCGAATCCATTTTGTATGCCAAGTAATCTACGAGGATCCATGACTCGTGCCGACTTCTAGATGTAGAAGAGGACGGGAAGATGGGGATGCCTTGATGAGGTTATCGATTAGTGATATTTTGAGTTAACGGACTCATGAACATGTTTCCATATAGTGTGAGATTGAAAACTCAAGGTCTTTCCCTTTCCTTGACTTGAGTTAAGATTGATAGAACCTTGTAAAGCCGAGAGAATACATAAGATAGGGAACTCACTGGGATTTAATATCTCACCCCACGTTGTTGATTATATTACAGGTACTTCAGGTTCCGCGAAAGGTAAGGATAAAACCGGTTGATTATCCTTACGTGTCTTGGCTTTTTGGGATGGGATAGCTTCCGTTGTGGAGATTTATTTTGAGATCACTTTGTTGATCTAGTTCTTATTACTTTGGAACATCTTGTATATATTATGCCATAGATTTTTTTTGTACTTTGTGTTTTGGGCATGTAATGTATACAATGTGTTAACTAGGAACTTATGACATTTCAATACCAAAACTTGGAGTCATGTATAATATATATGCTTTGATGTATGTTGTTATGTGTGGGTGTTACATATTCCTTTATTACTGTCTTAAACTATTCTTTCTTATTTAATCCTAAAAAAAAACTATTGGATTTTTCTCTTTAAAACATCATTCTTGCCACTTTGTTTTTGATATTTTTTATGGTAAGTTTTATCTTCTTTTTTAAATGTGTGTTTGATCTTTCCCTTCAAAATTCGTATTTTGGAAAAAAAGTGATTCCCTTAATTGTCCGAGTGTTTCTTTTTTTAAACATTATATTAAAGTTCTTTACGAGCGTATGGTTTCATCGTTTAATTTTTATTTATTTAATGGTCGTTGTAGGAAACTGTTTGTGAATTTTTTTTATGAGAACTCCGATTGTCGTGCTTACTTTCTTAAACTTGTGATCTTGGATGATTCCCTATGGTTTCCTTATGGTGGTTTCATCATTCTTAAATAATTAGGTTACATAAGGGCAAGCATAAATAAAATGTATCTAGGATGTCTGTCTATCTATTCAACTTCTAGGGGATCACACCATTTTGATTCTTAGACATAGTTTAGGGAGGTTGGGGAATAAGGCATGGTTTTTCCCGATTCAAAAGATTAGATATGTGAAAATTTCTCGCTGGGTTGCTTCCCTATGTGTGATAACTTTAAGAATTTACGATTTTTTCTTGCCTTTCTCATCATTTGAGCGTCATTTATTGTCGAGTCTCATGGCACCTTCCATGACTTTCCCCCTTGTTGGATTTATATTCCATAATTCCGGTAATCATGCACTCACATCCAAATAAGACTTTGAACCGCAGTATTTTTGTGTCGTCTTTTGTATCACTTGGGAATTCCCCATATCTAATCACAGTTTGCTGACTTTTAAGCCTACTTTATTTCTTTTTAAACCTTTTCCTTCACCCATGGAATATTTTGGTTATTGGATTGTAGTACTTTATACTTTATCTTGTCTTACTCATGAGTCTATGTGTGTTATTGGTGACCCTTGTCAATCGCATTTTCTTCATTGTTAGTCTAATGACCATTTCTCAATACTTCTTTGAGAACTTTATCTCGTCCCTAACGATTTGGATGGTAATTTCCTGGTTTTTTTACCAAAGGATTAAAAGTTACCCTGATTTCTTGGCTAGTCGTAATCCTTTGCTTCTAATCGATTCTTTGCATTTACTTTCCCCTACGAGAAAGAAAGCCTTGGTTGCGTTTAGTTTATTTTATAATAATATGGATTTTCATTTTTATTTGATTTCTACTTGTTAGTCATTTTCTTCTTTTATTGAATCAGGGATGGTTGTCGGGAGAGACCAGGAAGATACTTCTATTTATTTTAGGTCTGTTTCAAGGAAGTCAGATCAACTTTCTGCTCCATAAAAAGGTAAAGGGGATGTTAGCTAGAATTTTTGAGATATAAACCAGTAAAATATTTACTCATTGCTACTCACGAAGATTTGGTGTTTTAACCCTTGAGGTGGACTCTTTATGAATTGCAGATTTGGGGTCTGTTTATTGTCAATATTCTTTAGCAGAATGTCTTCCTTTTTATGGATAAATTAATGGCTTTAATTTTTCATTTACTTGCTCCTAGTGGTGCTCAGGCGTTGATGGGGGAACATTTCCTTGTTGAGTTGGATAGAAATAGATTTGAGGCCCTGATAGGCATTGATACGCTTTATCGTATTTGAGATAGAACTATCGAATTGAAGAAAGACGGTGAGGAAGATCTTTTCCACTTTTGTGAAGACATGAAAAAGGTTATTGACAATCATCGGTCCACCGAGGGTTATCTCTGAGAACAAATCATATTCTTAGATGAAGAGAATAATTAGTCTGACGTCTTGGTGGCCATGTTCCTTAAAGATAAAAAGATAATGTAAATGACACTTTTGGAATCTATGTGAAGGGAAGTCTCACTTTACAATGAAAATGAGATATTGAAAAGGTGTTTTTGGTTAACATGGGTTTGAGAAACTTAAAGAGTAAATCATTTCCATAACCTTGGATAATGTTGAATTAAAGAAGGTTCATCAGAAGGGCTGATTTTATCTTGAGAAAAGAATCTCTAATTTGAGCTCATAAGTTCTTCGTCTTGGTAGAGAGTCTTTCATTTTTGAAGTGTCAGCTGCTAATGCGAATGTACAAGGTTTCAAAAATGCGATAGCTCAGCTTTACGCTTTAAATCCTTCTATTTCTTTTGTGACTTATGGTTTGGACTATGGAAAAACAGTATAAACGAATGAATTAAGTGAAGGTATATTGGTTTTTGATTTTTCTGAGAGAGTTTCCATACTTTTTATAATTGACCTAAAGTTGTTGTGTTTTTGTATGACTTTATAAACAATGATTCTTCCTAATATTTTTTAATCCTTTTCTCTTCTTGGTTTTCATTAATTATTTTGTTGTATGTCTTTAGAGATGGTTTAGTTTGTAAGGATTATGCCTCAGTGGATAACTTTTTTGATAAATACCAAATTCTTCACTAATTTGGCCTATAGGCTACTCCTAACCCATAATAGTTATGGCTTTTTGGGCATCTACTTCTTAAAATCATTTTTTCTTTGTTAATTTGCAATATGGATGTTTTCAACCCCCAAGAATTGGCCTCTTTAGGCATATTCTCAGTTGAACCCGATGTTACTGTGCAATACGGATGTTCTCGACCTCTAGAAATTATGCCTCTTTAGATAACTTCTCATTTAAAATTGACGTGACTCTGTAATTAGGATGTTCCCAACCTCCAAAGATTTTGTCCTCTTTGGGTATCTTCTCGTTTAAAACCTATGTCTCTTTGTTAAAGGGATGTTCATAACCTCTAGAAATTAGGCCTCTTTGGGCATCTTCTTAATTAAAATCGATTTTAATCAGTTATACGGATCTTCCCAACCTAGGGATGCCCTTTGCACTCCATCTTCTTTATGTTTTAGCTCATAGATTATGGTTGGAGTGATATTGTTATGTGACTTTTCTTCTCCCTAGTGGTGAATCAGGGAGTGAGGTCCATTAGCCATGACTTGTAAACTTGAAGTCTCTTCCCCTTTTCTTTTTAGGGTGATGGATTCTTAGAGCTTTGAGAAAGAAACCTAATATTTTCTACATTAATAAAACCCAAGGCTTAAACATAAAATATTCTTGTATGGTTATGGCCATTTTGTTCTAGTTATAAAATATAAAAAAAAAATAAACTGCTTAAAGATGAACGATAAATATTTGAAGCTTGGGCCGATCTTTGAGGTTGCTCGTTGATTCATGTGAGGTATTTTTATTACTTTATAAGTTGTTTCCCCCATACCCATTTGCCCACGTATTGATTCTCTTCTAGACATTGTCTAGGTTAAAGATTGTTTGTAGATGCTTCTTACCTTTGTTTTTCTTCTTCTGTTGTGGTTATTTAATCTCTCTCTCTCTCTCTCTCTCTCTCTCTCTCTCTCTCTCTTTTAGCCATTGTCGGCTCTCTATTGGGAGGATCAGTTGAACCTTGATGAAGCTTTAGGGATTCTAAGAAACATGACTTACATGCCTCTAGGTTTGCCTCGACCATAGCCATGACGCTTTCATCTATATGATATTTCGGTTTCAGGTAAACTATTGATGAAACTACTCCTAAGGTGGCTAACATAGGTCATATGATGATTCAATTATAGACTAATTTACAAACAACTACTAAAAAATGGGTTCTTAGTGTCTACCCGACCTCTTTATTTTTAACCGATACCATTAACTCAATGTATCCATGTGGATTAGTTGTTGAACCATTAAATCCTTGGAGATCACTTCATTTATAGGGAATTAGCTCTTCGCAGTTCAATTGTAGTTTTCCCAAGATTTAAGCATACATTATACTGAAAGAACTATCTTAGTTTATCAAAACCCTTCGCACGTAAATGTTTTCCATGATAACTCTAACGAACCAAGAAACATAAGAATACATGACTCCGTTAATAAGCTCTTTGTCATAAAATGAGATGAGAGGCCTTCCTTTTTTTATGTCTCCTTATGTGGCTTCTGGTCTTGTAACAACCTTTCCCTAAACTTCCTTTTTATGGAATTTCATAAAGTTCCCTAAAAATGAGGAAATCCACAAAAAACGACTCCCATCGTGATTAAAACATACAAGCCCAGAATGAGTTCGTTCACTTGATAAACAAAACCATCTTCTTTAAGACTAGTCTCTTCGTAGATTAGGGGTTTATCCTCTAATTTTTCGGGACCTTCCTTTTTGTTCATTAACAAGTGTAGATTCTTCCAGCCACTGAATGTTCCCCCAGACACCATGTAAATGACCGATAAATTGTTATCTCTTTCTTCGTATAACTAGATATCTTTCTTGGCAATATGCATAATTTCACTTTCTCTCCATTGTAGACTACCTACTCCAACTAGTGCTTCCGATATGACATACACAAGGCTCAGGTTAGAGTCAGGTTCTCTAATCAAAACAGAACTCACCGCCTCCTCTAATCTACCTAGATACATCTAAAATATTTATCCTAAGAGTGGTCGAGTGAGCACTAGAGGTGTGGCTAGAGTTCTCTTAAATTACTCAAACGCCTCTTCATAGTCGGGGGCCCATTCAAATTTTGCCTCCTTCCTTAATAATTTGTAAAAAGGTAACGCGTGTTGGGTAGATTTCAAAATGAACCTATTCAAAGCAGTAAGCATACCGTTCAATTTTTAGACATTTTTCTTGGAAGTTGGAGTGCTCATTCGGACCACTGTTTTGCACTTGTCGATGTTTGCTTTAATTCCCAACTCAGTTAGGTAAAATCCCAAGAACTTGCAGGCTCTTACCTATAAGGTGCACTTCTCTCGATTGAGTCTCATGTTATACTGTCAGATCCTTTTGAATACTCATTGAAGGTGTTGACCATGAAGCTCCTCTTAACCGGATTTTACAATCATGTTATCCATGTAAACTTATAGCGTTTCCCTTTTCTCCTCTTGAAATATCTTGTTTATCACCCTCTGATATGTTGCATAAGCATTGTTCAACCCGAAAGGCATGACATCGTACTGGTAGTTAGCTTGCTTTGTCATGAATTCAGTTTTTAGCCAGTTGCGCCCGAACATAGGTATTTGATTATACATGGAGTAAGCGTTCATGAAAGATAGTAACTTGTACCCAACTGAATTATCTATAAGTTTGTCAATATTCAGGAGCGAGTAAGAGTCCTTTGGGCACGCTTTATTAAGATCCGTGTAGTCAACCCTCATCGTCCACTTCCTTGATGCTTTCTTAACTAGAATAACGTTGAACAACCATTATCTATACTTCACATAGGAAATGAATCTCGCACTTAATAGTCCTTTCAGTACTGTGCTCACGGTGGCTTCAGATTTCTTCGAGGACTCTATTCTTCAGTGCTGCGAGACGTAGTGGGCACCAGGGTCAATGTTCAAGTAATGGCAGGCAACCGTGGGGTCGATGTCGGACATGTCATTCGGGGAGATAACAAAAAGATCAACATCGACTCGAAGGCATTCGATTAATGTGAATCTTAACTCTAGGGGAAGCCCAAATCCTATCTTCATCGATTGCACGAGATCGTTATCAAGTTGAACGGTCTCGAACTCTCATAAGGGACAGGCCTAACTTCATCTTTGTGGGTGTCTAGATCGAATATATTGATACCCCCAGGTGTTCCTCTGCTTCTGTTGATGACACAAGGATGTCTTTTAGGATAATTTCTTTTATTCCCTTTGTTTCTTCAAGGTCGGCAATGATCATGGTCGATCTCCCTTCCATATCATGATATGTTATCTTAAGGTGGACTGGGGAAGCCAACATTTTTATATTTGCCAATAAGGATCTTCCCATGATACCTCTTAATGCACTTCTACATGAAATTTTCAACAAATTAAACATTACCTTTCTCTCATGCACTCTTTCTCCTAATGGCAGTGTCAGATCTACCATCTCGCAGGGGCGAGTTACCAAATCATTGAAGGCCAATAGATCTCAATCGCGATAAGGATAAAATATGGTTGATAAAGGCTTAACTACTCTAAAGTGTCTGCGTAGAGGACGTTGCAAGATTTTTTATCATCAACGATAAATCCTATCATATTATGATCAACGGTAGTGACAGCTAGGATCAACGACAGATCAAATTTTAAAACTTCGTCGATCTTGTCGTGATATTGAAATCATAACACCAATCTATCTTTTCTTTGTCGGTCTATAATACTTGATGTTAGTGGAAGGCACTCTGATGGAAGATCGATGCCAGATGTCATTGTGTTGCATATCTCATTGATATGTGACAACTGGTGGATGACTAAATTAGAAGATTTTATGGATCTTCTTGACATGGCTAACGAAGGTAACACATCCATTACAATGCTTCCTATATAGGTCTGGCTTTCGATTTAAGATGACCTGCTCGTGGAAATTTTGAGGGAATCGAAAGTTGATTCCCATATACGACGCCAATGTACTGTTATGTACCCAAAATTAAGTGTATGTTGATAGTGAAAGATCTTGAATCGATCCTACTAATCTCCGATACAACGACGTGGGGGTGGACCTCCATTTTGTTACTATACTCATCTTGAATTTTTTACAAACTCTTCTAAAACATATAAAAACAAACATCAAATTCTATGGTGGACTTTGAATCACCCAAATTTAAAGAACTTTTTTCACAATCACCAAACACTATGATGATCTTCACTAAACACTATGGTGAAACAAGTCACACTGAATTTTGTAGAGAAGTGAAGAACTTATGCTAGCTATACAATAATTAGATTTAAAATTTGATTGATGATTCTTATTGTAACACCCCAATTCCCATCGCGAATAAATAATACGTAAATAAATCAGAGTGAATAAAATTTTATTCTTAGACAGAAACAAGGATGCCACATTTAAAGAAAGAAAACACAATCTCTGCACATAAATTTGATACATAACACAAAATGGAATAAACCTAAAAGGGAAACTTTTTCCATATAAAAGGAAAGTTCAATTATGGAATAAAGCGGAAAGATCCATAACTGACTTGTTTTACAAAATAAATTGTTTTATAACATCAAAATATTCATACAAAGGTGATACAAAATAGATCCAACAAATGTATACATATACAACAAAAGCGTTCCCCGACTCCCGTGTTACGTATCAGAGCAGACAGACCGACAAAAGGATGGAGAACTAATCTTCACAAAAGCCTCTAAGATACTAATCTGCAATTGCCTCATAGGGCAACAAACCACAGCAGAAGGGTGAGAAATAACAACTAAGTCAAGATTGCATAATAATATGCAAACAAACATATATAAATTCATATGCATAATCATTCTCACCACAAACATCACATACTAATTCATATAGCATGCCACAGATACATAACATATTCTAATAATCCAACCACATAGCATATATCAATTATACCAACATAATCACATATTCACACATAAGGCATACCAAAGTTATGACATATGGAAACACACCACCACATCACATATATTCATGTATAGCATACCATAGATAATTAATACAATCATTGTAAGGTACAACATCCCCACAAAACATAGCATATGTCCATTCATAAAACATATCATCCATAATCCATACATTTATCACAAATGCATATCAAATCACCAATGCTATCACGAGCTAAATACATAATCAATCAATTCATAATTCCCCTCACATAATGCATCCATTCACAAATTCCCACATATAATCAATCCATTCATGATTTATGCAAATGCACAGAGACCGGCAGAACGACTCTATGCAATGCAACGCGGTACCAATCCATCCATAATTCTCATCATTAATTCACTCAGGAATTATTGGAATCATCGCTTGTTACTTAGTGTAACTCCCCGTCGGGCAAAAGATGTTCCCCAGCTTTAGGTCCTCTTTGTATAAGGCTCACGACGTTTATGGATCGCTTTAGGTCCTCTTTGTATAAGGCTCACGATCCGATCACTTTAGGTCCTCTTTGTATAAGGCTCACGATCGTCTGTAACATCGCTTTAGGTCCTCTTTGTATAAGGCTCACGACCGTTACAGCAGATTCCCTCTGGAATCGTTTCGTCGCTCACACCCACTAGGACAGACGACATCACAAGAATGCATATCGTGATGCTTGACATACAATGACTCATGATAATCAAATGCATAACATACATAACCATGTGAACCATCTCAACATCAATAATCATGCATTGAAATCAAACCCAAAACAATGCATTTATTTGCCTTAAGGCCACCAAATAACACACATTAAATTTCACATAAACAATGCATTTCATCATAATCCACAATAATCCCATAAAACATCATAACAACATACGTTGATATTCAATCAAACAATGTATTTTACCACACAACAACATTATCACAGGCATCAACATCATATAAATAGAACAAAGGCCCCCACATTTATAGGACGATAGCATATCGCATCGAACACCAACATACACAACAAAACCTACAAACCACTAATCATCCTCTACCAAATATTCTTAGTTAACACATGGTATCACATAACCAATTACTAGAACGTTGGATTCTCTTTCCAAGGCTTCAAGTCCCATATCAATCAGATTCCCGATTCGTGAATTTTGGTGGAAACATAAACTACACTTATCACATTCATCACAATATTTAACTCTACCATATCAATCCATAGAATAAACATATGTTTCTATTCCACTATCATAAAGAGCATTGAAATAGCTTTCCAAGGCATCCGACCGTGCCTCAATCCGAGTTACGGATCAAAAGTTATGAAGAAAACAAAATGGGAAATCTGTCACGTTCGCTTTCCTATTCGCAATGCGAACCCCCAGCGAACCGTGGCAGAGAAAAAACAGCATAAAGTTCGCAATGCGAACTTCTGGGCGAACCATCACTTTCCCCTTCGCTGGGGTTCGCAAAGCGAACCTGCGAACCCAGAAATTCACAGCAGCGTCAATATAGGTCATATGGGACCAAAATTCATCATTTCTTCCACCCAAACACTTCCAAATCACTATATATCAACCAAAACATGTTCCAACATAATTGACAAGTATTCTACGCAGTTTATATCAAAATTCATCCGTGAAAACATCGATTCCCACTCATTGTTCATCAATTTATCAATGAGAAAAAGTTGTGAAACAACCAAAACAATTACAATAAACAACACATATACATACACAAGCAAGATATAATCGAAACTTCTCACCCTTACCTGATTAATCGCGATTGAAACGGAGATTTCTTCTATCCCAAGTTTTCCTCTTCTTTTCCCTTCTATTCCTTTCTCTCTTCTCTTTTTCTTTCTCTCTATTTTCTCTCTAAACTCTCTTTTCTTTCTTTCTTATAATAACAAAATATCTAAACCCCTAAAAAGACCATTTTACCCCTCAACTCAAATATCTCGCAAACGCTCTCAAAACGCGATAAAACATAATAACGATGAAAAATAATATATTGTCAAATAAAAGTCAAGTATAAAATAGTATAAAAACGAAAATAATTAAATCGACTCGATTAAATAAATAAGACAAAATGGGGCGTTACAATTCTCCCCCACTTAGACATTTTCGTCCTCGAAATATACTTGGTGCAAACAAATCCGGATACGACTCTCGCATCCAACTAACAAACTATCATGCCAACAAAAGGCACACCACGAATAACACAAATTGACAAACCACCTTGCTAACAGCAACTACAATAACGGTACGACAACGACGACAACTACAACGACAAGATGCAAAACCCATACAATGTACTTGACGACTAACTCACGACTCAAAGAAAACCATGTTACCATCACCCAGGTAACACTCCCCTAATCCCCCATACAGGAATTAGCTACTCGCACTCGAACCAGCACAATAGAAACGAGGCAACAACACAAGCAAGAACATAAAGTTCCACGACCCAACATCGTTTCAACAACTTCTACATAACCATAATACCAACATCCTTGTCACCCAACAATATTGCAACAATGCTACGATTCCCCAATCGAACTTATAACCAAAACATCCATCTACATAGTAGCCCATGAATAATATTTAAACCTTTCACCTAACACTTCCATTCTGAAACGTCCAATGGTCTCATAACTCCTACATGTTTACAATGTTCAACCTATGAACTCTTACAAGTCACACATGCATATACGAAATGTGCCACATCACGCTTTCGATGCGCACTTTGATTACTCGTAACCATCAAAACTATCAACCCCACGTCCAAAGTCTAACTCTTTCTCATATTCGCCAAAAATCACTATTCACTTTTAATATACCCAACCTCACACTCTACTGTGTTATCTCACACACCAGACACAAGTCTCTGAACTGCTCAAATAATTTTAATTCTCTGACCATCAAAACAGCCATATGCAAAGACTATCGACCTAACTCTTCAGGCACAACATTAGCTTTTCCCGAAGGATAATCCAAGCCAAATTCATAACTCGCCACGAATTCTAACCATCCTCGTTGTCTCATACTCTATTCCTTCAGACCAAACAAGTACTCTAAACTCTTGTGATTACTAAACACTTCGAACCTAGAACCATACAGATAATACCTCCAAATATTCCAACACAATACAACCGCAACCAATCCCAAATCCGGAATAGTATAGATCCTTTTATGAATCCTCAATTGTCGTAAGGCATAAGCCATGACTTTACTCTCTTGCATTAACATACTGACTAAACTCATCAAAGACGCATCCCAATACCTCACAAACGGTTTATCAGGATCACACAGTATCAAAACTGGAGCCGTAGACAACTTCTACTTTAGCTCTCTGAAACTTTCCTTACAACGAACATCCCAAACAAACGACTTACCTTTTGCAAGTCAATCGAAGTAACGAAAATGTTAACTTGGAAAAGCCTTCCATAACCTCGGGTAATAACCAACTAAAGTCCAATAAGATTCTAATCTCCTTAACCAACTTTGGAGCCTCTCATCGTAGAACTGCATCTACTTCCGATGGATCCATAACCATACTCTCATCTGAAATAACATATCCAAGAAAACAAACCTTTTTCAACCCAAATTCTCACTTGAATAACTTAGCATAAAACTTCGTCTCTTTTCAACACTTGTAATTCAATTCTCAAACACTCTACCTGTTCTTCCTCTGAGTTTATAACATATCCGAATATCCTCAATCAAATCCATTACGAACTTATCCAAATAAATATGGAAGATACGATTCCTCTACTCCACAAACATTACAGACGCATTACTAACACCAAATAACATCACTGTACGTTGTAATGCCCAACCAAATTCCAAAAGATATAAATTCTTAAAGCTTTTACAAAAATTTTCACTGGTTAACTGGTTACTCACATACAAGCTTAACCGAGTAAATAACAGCCTATCCCGATGATAATAAACATAACCAGTCACATTAAATTGATCAAAGCCTCAACTCACACAATTCACCACTCTTATCAAACATTCCAAACAATTGCAATTTCACTCAAACTCAACCAAACCATCCCAGTCATCTATTCATGAAAGTGGACACTTATTCTCAATCGTTACCTTATTCAACTATTAGTAATCCATACACAATTTCTTCTCTTAACAGTCCAAATTCCATAAATCTCAACATGTCGCAACAACCAACCAAAAATAACTCTCAAATATTACATCCACACCTAGGGTTTTCTCAAGATTTCTATTAATGCCCTAAAACTTTAAAAACTCCAAAACTCACCAAAACTCTAAGTTTTACTTTTCATAGTCTCAATACCATTATACACATCATGCTTGTTATTCCGTTCAATCATCCTTCCTTTTTGTTACTAACAATACTGGAGCTCTCTAAGACGACACACTTGGTCTCACAAATCCCTTTTCCAGTAAATCTTCCAACCGCTCTTTCAATCTGAGTAATTCTAACGCTAACATCCAATATTCCATCCGAAAACACATCTGGAATCACGCACAACTGGTAGCCCATCACTGTGGCCTTTCTGCCAATTTCTAGAAAACTATCATCACAAATATAACAAACATCTTAGTCTCATCCCCTGAGAGTTTTCTACTTACTTAGCAGATATAAACCTCAACTATTCACCTTCGTCCAATTTTGAGTTCACTCTCTACTCTCTAAGAAGCAGCCATTAATAATACCCAAGCATTCTCTCTATGACTTCCCAACTGGACCAACATACCAACTCTCTAAGAAGCAGCCATTAATAATACCCAAGCATTCTCTCTCAATGACTTCCCAACTGGACCAACATACAAAAACCTCTAATCCGTCTCATCTTCCGATATAAGAATCTTCATCGACTCGTCAAAATAATCCGTAATCATTTTCTTAATTCCAAACAATTCATTGCACACACTATCAAAGCCGGAAAGACACGTCTATTCCATCCAACATAAATTCATCTCCTATCAACAAGAGATTAAGGGTGATCAGTTCCTTAATTTGTCAACAGACAACCGACAATCATGATGGGGCATAAACCGTCTTTACCAAACTATAATAGCATTTCTTGCATCTTGTGCACACAACTACCTAAGGCACAAATCTTTAGTCTACATAAACCTTACCTCCGCATTCCCTCTGGAATCGGGAACAACACTGTCCAAACAACACTTACAATCTTGCAACCAACGCTCCACAACTGAAGCAACTTGGAGAAGCTCCAGCTTCTCCCCCACTTATCTCATTCTAAATTCTGCAGACAAAGGATTAGAAGAACCAGAAAGTACTGACAGTGTTTCACACACATATCACATACTAAGGAACAAACAACATCAACAGTATTCAACTGTCACACCAACTGACTCAACAACTTGGCCGAACGGACCGACCTGCTCTGATACCACTAATGTAACACCCCAATTCCCATCGCGAATAAATAATACGTAAATAAATCAGAGTGAATAAAATTTTATTCTTAGATAGAAACAAGGATGCCACATTTAAAGAAAGAAAACACAATCCCTGCTCATAAATTTGATACATAACACAAAATGGAATAAACCTAAAAGGGAAACTTTTTCCATATAAAAGGAAAGTTCAATTATGGAATAAAGCAGAAAGATCCATAACTGACTTGTTTTACAAAATAAATTGTTTTATAACATCAAAATATTCATACAAAGGTAATACAAAATAGATCCAACAAATGTATACATATATAACAAAAGCGTTCCCCGACTCCCGTGTTACATATCAGAGCAGACATACCGACAAAAGGATGGAGAACTAATCTTCACAAAAGCCTCCAAGATACTAATCTGTAATTGCCTCATAGAGCAACAAACCACAACAGAAGGGTGAGAAATAACAACTAAGTCAAGATTGTGTTAGACGGTGTGGCTAGTGATCGAGAGGGGGGTGAATAGATCACCTCCTTGAAATTCAGGGATAAAAAAAATGCTTATCAGAGTCTTTCAAGTTAGCGGAAAAAATACGATCCCGAATCGACTTCCGTCTATTCTGAACCAGCTACTAGAAAACCGGACACACGAGTTTATGCTGGATTTATTAGGATGACAAAGATTTATTAACACCGGATTAGAATCGAATCAAATGCACTTATCATACAAATACTATTTCCAATGAACAAAAACTCAACAAACAATTTTGTCAAACACTTGGTGTGTATGTGTTCAATGATTGACAATAATGGTGATTTTGACAAGAGTTTTCGTACCACTATTGTATCTTGAAACTTTAATACACCATACACCAAACGAATCACAAAATTGTTGAAAACGTAAAGAGCTAAAGATAGAATACAATGCGCAGAGATTTGGTAAGGAAGTTCCCCACTTTCGTCCTCGCGGGTGGGTACGTCTCCCTCTCAATTTCAAACTGAAATTGAGACCTGTTATATCAATAATGCTGAATTCGTTGTTTACAAGGTTACAATACAAAGCCAGAAATCTAAACCCCAAGATCTTCCTATTGTATGAACCTTCACTTGATCTGAGCTTGATCAAGAATTTTCCCTGCAAGAAATACAAACAATTCACCGGTTCCACGACCTGTTTGCGAAATATCCAAATTTCCAAACCCTACGCTGCGGCTGAATATGTTCTGCAATCGTGACTAACAAACCCTCAAGAACACACCCGTTCTAGAAGGACAAACCATATGGTTTTTCCTCGAAACCCCCTTTGAATCTTCAACTCAGCTAGATCCTTGATCGTACCACTGAATGTTATCTCGAAGATCCTTTAATCCGAAGAACAAAAATGATTGTGTGTTGATGTTCTTGAATTAAAGAGATTGAGAAGATGATGAAGACAAAGTATCTTTCAGGTCTCTAAAGCTGCTCACAGAATTGATGCACACCAAACTTGCCTTTTGCTTTTTATTACACAATTTTCACTTTCACGAATTCTTCACTCCAACTGTACTGTCATAACATCTTATATGTGAAAAACAGAAACGGTTAAAAGCAACAAACAACTTTATGTATCGATACAAATATCGTATGAGTCGATACATAGTGGGTATAACACATACATGAGTCAGCACATAATTGTATGCATCGATGCATACTGTAACTATTAATTTCCAGAATGTAAAGTCAGTCATGCATCGATACATGATGCGAATGAATTGATACATAACACAATTACAAAGGAGCATGTATCGATACGAGATTCGTATGAATAGACACATACTGAAGCAAAATTGTTTTTGTGAATTTATCAAAGGTATGTGTCGATGCAAGACACATATGAATCGATGCATACATAAGGAAAATTGTTTTTATGATTTCAATGATGATATGAATCAATTTGCATTGTCTTTTAAAGCATAGTATAGGTATGAAATCATATGTATGTACCAACTAATCATGCATATTAATCTTATATCATGCATATCACACACTTTGCATTTATCACACAATTTGCTATCATGCAAAAACTTAAAGGCTTGCTCACAAACTCCCCCTTTTTTATGATGGCAAATTTGCAAGATGTGATGGAACACTCCCCCTGAGTTTGTGCATGGCTGTCAACATCTTGGTGTCTTGCTTCTCCCCCTTTGTCAACAGCAAAAAGAAGAAACAGACAGTCCCAAAGCTAGACAGCAAAATGGATGTAACAATAGACAGCAATATTGATATAGAAGCTCACAATCACCAAGAAAGAAGCTTAACATAAAAGAATCATTCACAAAGAATGACAAGAAAAGGGAAAGACTAACAAACTAAAAGAAATAAGCATTAAATTGTTAAGAAAGTACTTAGAGTTTACATAAGCAAAACCAAAGCATATAAAGTTTGAACAATTTAACAAGGAAACTGAAGCAACATTATGATGAAATGAAATGACATGATGATAGCTTAAAAAGGGTTATGGCCTCCACAGGACTCCTCATCATCTCTGTCAGGATCTCTGAAGCTTGGTGGAGGCGGCGGAGGAGGCATCTCATCAGGATTATGGCCCATGAAACTATATCGCCGGAACCGGTTCTGAACTTCAACACTTCTGAATCTGTCCATGATACCAGGATTGGCATGGAAATCGTCCATAAAACCATACATTTCATTGTAAAAGACTTGATGCCATTTAACCAAGTCCGTGTGCCAAGCATGCTGATTATGATACATCCGTGTGTGTTCATCATGCCACTCACGATGCTCCTTATGCCACTCATTTTGCTGATTATGCCAAGCGTGCGCCTGTTCATGACGGGCTTGATTAGCAAGCTCCATTTGCTGAAACATTTGAGTCAAATACGCAGGAGCAGTTGAAGAAGAAGCAGCACCAGAGAACGGAGGAACATTTGGATCGGGTTCATAATTTGTTGGAGACCACCTTTGTGGCACCCAATCACCCCAGCCAGCATTAGTATTTGCTTCAGGCTGATTCTCTTCATTTGCATCATTCATTTCTTCATCCATCTGGTCTTCAGGCACAAACACTTGTTCAGAAGGCACATCAAAATTATATACCCTTGTTTTGGATCCTCTTTCCAGAAAATAGAAACATTGACGCTCCTTATCCCACCGGTATCCCATATGAGATAACGTGGCAGTGTTGAACTCTTGAGCAGAAGAGGGAGATATGAGAGGTATTAAGGGTGTGGTTATATTCCAGTATTTGATGATTCTCATGATCTGGGCAGCATATCCAAGTGTAATATTCTTCGCACTGTTACGCATAAGAAACATGCGTTTCACGAAGTAGTTTGGCCAATTTAACGAAACCCTATTGTGAAGAAGATACACAAGATAAATATTTGATCTATCCAACCTAGAATGACCACCGGACTTTGGGCGCAAGATGTGCGAGACAATCCAGTGAAGTATTCTAGGTACGCTTGTGATCATACCAGATGTGAGTGATTCATCCTCACCCAGAGGTCTATCCAATTTTGAATTTGATGCCACATATTCCCTTATTTTAAATTCTGTATCAAAACTCTGGTCATGCCAGTTCTTCCGGCCAGGCACCCCAAACGGAATTTGAAACACTTTGTCCCAATCAGTGGCTTCAAAAGTGTAAGTTCTGGTGCCAATAGAGCATTTGAACATATAGCCTCTACCAGATTGCAGACCAGCATAGAATATACGAATAAAATCCTCATGATAATCATCATTTATGGTCAAAAATGTACCAAGGGTTTGTGCATTCAACAAATTAACAACATCGTTGAGATGGAGGGCAGATGCATCAGTTTTATCAAAGACATGGGGTTTTATAACTAACCTTGTCTTGAAAGAGGCCTCAAACTCCTCAGCGATGGCAGGATGAAGAAGAGTGAGAGCACTATGAGGGATTTCTGGAGGTTGTGGAGACTGACGAGACGTCCCAATGGGTTCCTTTCCTTTTCCTCTTCCTCTTTGTCTAGCCGGGATGATTCTTGGAGGCATGGTGATGAATTGGAGAGGAGTTAAGATGAAGGATAGGAAGTGAATTAGGGTTTTGGAGATGAAGATGTTTGAAGAAGTTAGGGTGGGTATGAGAGGAGAAAAGAGTCTAGAGTGAATTTACCCTTTAAAAATGGCTGATGTGTCGATCCACAACTTAATTTAACATGCATTTTTGGTAAAAGAGACAGTATGTATCGACACAAGGGGATATAGATCGATTCATTTCACGAATTGATTAGTTTTGAAAATGTCCTTTGTGTCGACACAAAGCACGGATGCATCGACACATACTGAAACAAGTTTTGAAAAATTTGAAATAAAAGGACATGAATCGACTCATATCACGAATGCATCGACCGGAAACGCTAATGTATCGACACATGCACTTGTTGCATCGATACATACTGATGCTAACCTAAATTTGAACTAATTTTTTACTATATGTTGAGTGTAGAAATCTGTTAGCAGCTCTAAGTCAATGCAGTATGAATTATGTCATGATGATGATGCTCAAGTATAATTCACGAATCAAACATTTATGTTCAAACAACATATGCAATGAAATACATATAAACGATCTTAAAGAATTTGTTCTACCATACACTAATCACAAAGTTCTAAAGAGATTTAGAAAGGAATGATATTACCTCTGTTGATGTAACCTTATGAAGTCTGATTAAGGTCTAAAAACAAATCTCAACAGCCAAAGTGAGACATATATAAATAAGAACCAACATGCTTAAGACATCAATGAGGAGAGATCTAAAATCCACAATTCACGACGAATGTTGAAGAACGGTTCTATTGCTAATGGTTTAGTAAAAATGTCAGCAAGTTGGTTTTTAGTATCAACATGCTCAAATACAACGTCCTCTTTTTCAACATGATCGCGAAGAAAGTGATGCCTAATCTCTATGTGTTTAGTGCGTGAGTGTAAAACAGGATTCTTAGTAAGATTTATAGCACTGGTGTTGTCACACTTTATTGGAATACGTTTGAGTTGAATATCGAAATCTTGTAGTTGTTGCTTTAGCCACAAGATCTGAGCGCAACAACTACCGGCTGCAACGTACTCAGCCTCAGTAGTTGACAATGCGACAGACACCTGTTTCTTGCTATGCCAACTGACCAAAGAGTTTGAAAATAAGTGACATGTACCACTAGTACTTTTCCTATCTGATTTGCAGCCAGCAAAATCAGAATCGGAGTAACCTACTAAGCTGCAATCGCTTCCTTTGGAATACCAGAGCCCATATTTAGATGTTCTATGAAGATATCTAAATATGCGCTTGACAGCTTTCAAGTGTGACTCCTTAGGATTCGATTGATATCGTGCACACATGCAGACACTAAACATGATGTCAGGTCTAGACGCAGTAAGATACAAGAGAGACCCAATCATACCTCTATACTGTTTGACATCTACACTCTTACCATGTTCATCTTTATCTAGGTTTCCGTTGGTAGGCATAGGTGTGTCTATTGATTTTGAGTCGTTCATTCCAAAGCGCTTGAGCAGCTCTCTGCAGTATTTTGTTTGACTCACAGCTGTACCCTCATCAAGCTGCTTTATTTGGAGACCGAGGAAGTAATTTAGCTCCCCCATAAGACTCATTTCAAATTCACCCTGCATAACATTTGAAAACTCTTCGACCAAGTGTATGTTAGTTGAACCAAAAATTATATCGTCTACATAAACTTGAACTAAAAGAATGTGTTTTCCCTTGTGTTTAATGAAGAGGGTGGTATCCACTTTACCTCTTGAATATCCATGATCAAGTAGAAATTTGCTAAGCCTTTCATACCAAACCCGAGGGGCTTGCTTAAGACCGTACAAAGCTCGTTTTAATTTGTAAACATAATCTGGATATTCAGCATTCTCAAAACCAGGAGGTTGTGAGACGTATACCTCTTCATTTAGGACACCGTTTAGAAATGCACTCTTTACGTCCATTTGGTAAAGCTTAAAATCTTTAGAACACGCATAAGCAAGCAAGAGACGTATAGCTTCGAGGCGAGCAACTGGAGCATAAGTTTCCTCATAGTCTATGCCCTCCTCTTGGTTATACCCTTGTGCCACTAAACGTGCCTTGTTCCTAGTTATCACTCCGTTTTCATCAAGCTTATTTCTAAAAACCCATTTAGTACCTATGATATGATGATCTCGCGGACGAGGAACAAGTTCCCAAACGTCATTTCTTTTAAATTGATTAAGCTCTTCTTGCATGGCCATTAGCCAAAATTCATCAATCAAGGCCTCTTTGGCATTTTTAGGTTCTACTTGTGAAACAAAAGCGAAGTGAGAGCAGAAATTATTTATCCTAGAACTAGTCATTACTCCCTTTGAAATGTCTCCCAAGATATTGTCAATAGGATGGTCTTTTGAAGATCTCCAAGCTGGTGGAAGATCATTCACTTCAGCTTGTCCTTCTTCCTTATCTTTTACATGACTGGTATCTTCCTCCTCCTCATTGTCTTCTGTTTTGGACTGATTAATTTCCGAAACAGCTTCTTTGAGTATGTCTTCTGTAGATATCCCTGTGTCATTAAAAGAAATACCTTTTCCGACATTTTTCGGATAAGACTCGTCAAAAGAGACATGAACAGATTCTTCAACAGAAAGTAAACGCTTATTATACACTCTATATGCTTTACTTGATTGTGAATAACCAAGAAAAATACCTTCATCCGCTTTTGCATCAAACTTCCCAAGTTTTTCCTTACCATTATTCAAAACAAAACACTTACAACCGAATACGTGAAGATGTGACAAGTTTGGCTTCCTTCCTTTTAAAAGCTCATAAGGGGTTTTGTTTAAAATAGGGCGAATTAAAATCCTGTTTAAAACATAACAAGCTGTGTTAACTGCATCAGCCCAAAAATATTTTGGCAATCCACCCTCATTTAGCATTGTTCTTGCCAGCTCTTCTAAAACGCGATTTTTGCGCTCCACAACGCCATTCTGTTGTGGAGTTCGAGGATCTGAAAAGTTATGCTCAATACCATTCTTATCACAGTACTTATCAAAGAGATAGTTTTGAAATTCTCCTCCATGATCGCTTCGAATTGTAACTATTTTAGAATTCATTTTATTTTGGGACAGTTTTGCAAAACTCTTAAAAGCGGAAAACGTTTCATCTTTGCTATGAAGGAATATAGTCCAAGTAAATCTAGAATAGTCATCAACGATTACTAAACCATAATAGTTTCCACCTAGACTCTTTGTCCTAGAAGGCCCAAAGAGATCCATATGGAGAAGCTCAAGGGGTCGTGAAGTTGAAATTACATTTTTGGATTTAAAAGAGACCCTTGTTTGCTTTCCCATTTGGCACGCGTCACATAGGTGGTCTTTTGATAACTTTATTTTTGGAAGACCGACTACTAGATCCTTAGTTAAAACCTTGTTAAGCAAATCGAAATTAACATGCGCTAAGCGTCTGTGCCAAAGCCAAGAATCATCATTCAAGGCAACTAGACACTTAGAGCTTGTTAAAGGTACATCAAAAAGATCAAGCATATAGATATTGTTTACTCTTACACCCTTAAACACAATATTCTGTTCAGTATGTTCAATTATGCAGCAAGTTTTTGTGAAAGAAACCTTGTAACCCTTGTCGCACAATTGACTAATACTTAACAAATTGTGTTTAAGCCCCTCTACTAGATGGACATCAGAAATAGTAGTGGTAGAGGGATTACCTACACTACCTTTGCCAAGTATAGCTCCTTTGTTATTGTCTTCATAAGTAACATATCCCTTCTTCTTTGCTTTGAAGTCTATAAAAAGCGATATATCACCCGTCATGTGCCTTGAGCACCCGCTGTCTAGAAACCATCTTCTATCTACGGATGCAAGACACTCATCCTACAATATCAAAAGAGAGAAACAGGTACCCAATTTTCATTGGGTCCATGTGGGTAAGTGGTAACATGGTTGCCTTTAGGCCTCCATTGATAAATGCCTTTAGGAACAAGAAATCTCCTAAACTTGCATTTTTCAATAGTATGACCAGCATGACAACAATAATGACATAAGCCACGATGATGTATTTGTTTATTTTTGGTCATTAAATCCTTTGGAATAAAAGATTATTTTTTGCATATGGTGGATTTAATGACTTCTTAAACAACCTAGAATCAACGGCATAAGTAACCTTGGATTGTAAAGCTTTTTCCAATTTGACTTTAAGAGTTTTAACCTCTTGTTGCCAAATATGACAAGCTTCACAATACCTAACTTTACTGCATCCGTTAAAATTAATATCTTTTGAATTTTCTGCAATACTAGCTTTCAAGCTTTCTAAATCTTTTTCAGCTTTGTATACTTTACCTTCCAAGAATGAAAAAAATTGTTTATCGGAAGATAATCTTTTAAAAGCATCTACAGCTTCGTTATGTAGTTTTTCAAAAGTTATTTTCAGTTCAGAAAAAGACATAGAGGAAACATTACTATAGTAGGCTTGTCTTACTTTCTTATCATTGATTTTCTTCTTGTGGTAGGACTGATTTTTGGTGTGAGCCATAAGACACAGATTTGCTGTCTCATCACTATCATTTGAACTTTGTGAGCTTGATGAATCACTATCACTTTCCCATGCTATGTAAGCTCTTCTTTGTTTATTTGACCTTTTTGGTGGAGCTTTTCCTTTGTCCTTTTTCTTCATAGGACATTCTGTTTTATAATGTCCAGATTTACCACAATTAAAACACGATCCTTTTACTTTATGCTTCTTATTCTCTTCCTGTTTTGACTCTATAGATTGTCTTCGAAACTTAATGAGATTTTTGTCGGAATGCTGGATTCCATTCTTTCGAATGAATCTATTATATCTCCTAACAAAAAGTCCCATTTCTTCATCACCCGAATCTTCGTCACTACTTGAATCATTGTCGCTTTGCTCTTTTTGTGAGGACTTTGAGTTAGAGGCCACAAGAGCTATTGGCTTCTTCTCACTCTCTTTGTCTTTATTCTTTTCCTTTTTGCTCTTTTTCTCAAATATTTCGAGACTTTCCAGTTCTTGCTGATGTTCTTCCAGCTTGCCGAATAAAGTTGTAATCGTAAGCGTCGTGAGGTCGTTGGCTTCCTTAATAGCTGTTACTTTAGGTTGCCATTCCCTGCTAAGACATCTCAGAATTTTATTAGTGGCTATTTCATTGGAAACAGGTTTTCCAAGTGCATTCAACCGATTTATGAGATGAACGAATCTCTTTTGCATGTCAGAGATAGATTCTCCTTGTTTCAGGCGAAAGAGCTCGAACTCTTGATTAAGTGTGTTAATACGGGACTGTTTTACTTCAGTAGTACCCTCATGGGAAATTTCTAAAGCATCCCACATTTCTTTAGCTGTCGAGCAATGGGATACCCGATAATACTCATCAGCACTAAGTGCTGAAATTAGCATATTTCGAGCTCTCCAATCACTCGACCACTTTTTCTCATCTTTCTCATCGTAATCATCTTCTGGTTTAGGAACTATGGCGCCAGCCTCATTTCTCATAGTAATTTGAAAAGGACCATTTTGGATGGCAGCCCACACATTCCTATCCACAGAATTTATGTGAACTCGCATGCAGTCTTTCCAGTAGCCATAATTTTCACCGTTGAAAACAGGCGCTCTATTATACGCCCCCTTTGGTTCAGAATCCATATCGTTACAAGCAGCCACAAAGCACCAGCGAACCGGCGCTCTGATACCACTTGTTAGACGGTGTGGCTAGTGATCGAGAGGGGGGTGAATAGATCACCTCCTTGAAATTCAGGGATAAAAAAAATGCTTATCAGAGTCTTTCAAGTTAGCGGAAAAAATACGATCCCGAATCGACTTCCGTCTATTCTGAACCAGCTACTAGAAAACCGGACACACGAGTTTATGCTGGATTTATTAGGATGACAAAGATTTATTAACACCGGATTAGAATCGAATCAAATGCACTTATCATACAAATACTATTTCCAATGAACAAAAACTCAGCAAACAATTTTGTCAAACACTTGGTGTGTATGTGTTCAATGATTGACAATAATGGTGACTTTGACAAGAGTTTTCGTACCACTATTGTATCTTGAAACTTTAATACACCATACACCAAACGAATCACAAAATTATTGAAAACGTAAAGAGCTAAAGATAAAATACAATACGCAGAGATTTGGTAAGGAAGTTCCCCACTTTCGTCCTCGCGGGTGGGTACGTCTCCCTCTCAATTTCAAACTGAAATTGAGACCTGTTATATCAATAATGCTGAATTCGTTGTTTACAAGGTTACAATACAAAGCCAGAAATCTAAACCCCAAGATCTTCCTATTGTATGAACCTTCACTTGATCTGAGCTTGATCAAGAATTTTCCCTGCAAGAAATACAAACAATTCACCGGTTCCACGACCTGTTTGCGAAATATCCAAATTTCCAAACCCTACGCTGCGGCTGAATATGTTCTGCAATCGTGACTAACAAACCCTCAAGAACACACCCGTTCTTGAAGGACAAACCAAATGGTTTTTCCTTGAAACCCCCTTTGAATCTTCAACTCAGCTAGATCCTTGATCGTACCACTGAACGTTATCTCGAAGATCCTTTAATCTGAAGAACAAAAATGATTGTGTGTTGATGTTCTTGAATTAAAGAGATTGAGAAGATGATGAAGACAAAGTATCTTTCAGGTCTCTAAAGCTGCTCACAGAATTGATGCACACCAAACTTGCCTTTTGCTTTTTATTGCACAATTTTCACTTTCACGAATTCTTCACTCCAACTGAACTGTCATAACATCTTATATGTGAAAAACAGAAACGGTTAAAAGCAACAAACAACTTTATGTATCGATACAAATATCGTATGAGTCGATACATAGTGGGTATAACACATACATGAGTCGGCACATAATTGTATGCATCGATGCATACTGTAACTATTAATTTCCAGAATGTAAAGTCAGTCATGCATCGATACATTATGCGAATGAATCGATACATAACACAATTACAAATAAGCATGTATCGATACGAGATTCGTATGAATCGACACATACTGAAGCAAAATTATTTTTGTGAATTTATCAAAGGTATGTGTCGATGCAAGACACATATGAATCGATGCATACATAAGGAAAATTGTTTTGATGATTTCAATGATGATATGAATCAATTTGCATTGTCTTTTAAAGCATAGTATAGGTATGAAATCATATGTATGTACCAACTAATCATGCATACTAATCTTATATCATGCATATCACACACTTTGCATTTATCACACAATTTACTATCATACAAAAACTTAAAGGCTTGCTCACAGATTGCATAATAATATGCAAACAAACATATATAAATTCACATGCATAATCATTCTAACCACAAACATCACATACTAATTCATATAGCATGCCACAGATACATAACATATTCTAATAATCCAACCACATAGCATATATCAATTATACCAACATATTCACATATTCACACATAAGGCATACCAAAGTTATGACATATGGAAACACACCACCACATCACATATATTCATGTATAGCATACCATAGATAATTAATACAATCATTGTAAGGTACAACATCCCCACAAAACATAGCATATGTTCATTCATAAAGCATATAATCCATAATCCATACATTTATCACAAATGCATATCAAATCACCAATGCTATCACGAGCTCAATACATAATCAATCAATTCACAATTCCCCACACATAATGCATCCATTCACAAATTCCCACATATAATCAATCCATTCATGATTTATGCAAATGCACAGAGACCGACACAACGACTCTATGAAATGCAATGCGGTACCAATCCATCCATCATTCTCATCATTAATTCACTCAGGAATTATTGGAATCATCGCTTGTTACTTAGTGTAACTCCTCGTCAGGCAAACGATGTTCCCCGTCACTTTAGGTCCTCTTTGTATAAGGCTCACGACGTTTATGGATCGCTTTAGGTCCTCTTTGTATAAGGCTCACGATCCGATCGCTTTAGGTCCTCTTTGTATAAGGCTCACGATCGTCCGTAACGTCGCTTTAGATCCTTTTTGTATAAGGCTCACGACCGTTACAACAGATTCCCTCTGGAATCGTTTCGTCGCTCAGACCCACTAGGGCACACGACATCACAAGAATACATATCATGATGCTTGGCATACAATGACTCATGACAATCAAATGCATAACATACATAACCATGTTAACCATCTCAACATCAATAATAATGCATTGAAATCAAACCCAAAACAATGCATTTATTTGCCCTAAGGCCACCAAATAACACACATTGAATTTCACATAAACAATGCATTTAATCATAATCCACAACAATCCCACAAAACATCATAACAACATACATTGATATTCAATCAAACAATGTATTTTACCATACAACAACATCATTATCACAGGCATCAACATCATATAAATTGCACAAAGGCCCCCACATTTATAGGACGATAGCATATCGCATCGAACACCAACAAACACAACAAAACCTACAAACCACTAATCATCCTCTACCAAATATTCTTAGTTAACACATGGTATCACATAACCAATTACTATCACGTTGGATTCTCTTTCCAAGGCTTCAAGTCCCATATCAATCGGATTCCCGATTCGTGAATTTTGGTGGAAACATAAACTACACTTATCACATTCATCACAATATTTAACTCTACCATATCAATCCATAGCATAAACATATGTTTCTATTCCACTATCATAAAGAGCATTGAAATAGCTTTCCAACGCATCCGACCGTGCCTCAATCCGAGTTACGGATCAAAAGTTATGAAGAAAACAAAATGGGAAATATGTCACGTTCGCTTTCCTATTCGTAATGCGAACCCCCAGCGAACCGTGGCAGAGAAAAAATAGCATAAAGTTTGCTATGCGAACTTCTGGGCGAACCATCGCTTTCCCCTTTGCTGGGGTTCGCAAAGCGAACTTGCGAACCCAGAAATTCACAGCAGCGTCAATATAGGTCATATGGGACCAAGATTCATCATTTCTTTCACCCAAACACTTCCAAATCACAATATATCAACCAAAACATGTTCCAACATAATCGACAAGTATTCTACGCAGTTTATATCAAAATTCATCCGTGAAAACATCGATTCCCACTCATTGTTCATCAATTTATCAATGAGAAAAAGTTGTGAAACAACCAAAACAATTACAACAAACAACACATATACATACACAAGCAAGATATAATCGAAACTTCTCACCCTTACCCGATTAATCGCGATTTAAACATAGATTTCTTCTATCCTAAGTTTTCCTCTTCTTTTCCCTTCTATTCCTTTCTCTCTTCTCTTTTTCTTTCTCTCTATTTTCTCTCTAAACTCTCTTTTCTTTCTTTCTTATAATAACAAAATATCTAAACCCCTAAAAAGACCATTTTACCCCTTAGCTCAAATATCTCGCAAACGCTCTCAAAACGCGATAAAACATAATAACGATGAAAAATAATATATTGTCAAATAAAATTCAAGAATAAAATAGTATAAAAACAAAAATAATTAAATCGACTCGATTAAATAAATAAGACAAAATGGGTCGTTACACTTATCAATATCATAATTAAAATATATATCACATGATTGTTCAAAGTATGTTTTGGTTTAAGAAACTTTTTCTGTTTTAGGAAAGTTCACATAGTTTTAAACAATTTGAAAAATGAATGTTTCTTGAAAATGATCTTTCAAGTGTGTAAATGATCATGTGAAAGTTGGTAATTCATCTTCTATTTAAATAATTATTTGTACACATTTAGAGACCTCTATTAATGATTGCATATCTTTGAAAAGATTTTTGAAGCATTGTTAGTAAAAAAAGTGATTTTGTTTGATGAAAAAACACATTGGTTCACCTGGTAGTCGGCTACCACGTTCTGGTAGTCAACTACCACTTTCCAACGTTCCAATTTAAAAAAAAAAAATACATTGGTATTCGAATACCACATTCTGGTAGCCGACTACCACTCTCTTGACACCACTAAAAACACCTTTCAAAAATAACTTTTTAAGGCAAAGCTTCTATGGGTTTTTTTGCGTTAATTTTGAAAATATTTTAGCGTAAGTTGAATAATAGTTTATGGGCTTTTAAGTGATATATAAAATGAATGATGATGTATAAAAGATAAAGGCAGTCTTAACTTTGTTCAATATTGATCTTTTCCATTTTGTCATTATTGATTGTTGTTTTCGTCTTTATCGTTCATTGTCTTCATCTTTTTCTTCTTTGTTGATCATTGCTGACTTTCTCTTTTTCTTATTTTGTTGATGTATTTTTCTTCATTAAAACCTTAACCAAGGTTAAAGAGAGGCTCATATTTAAAATATCATG
Organism: Lathyrus tuberosus; assembly: GCA_022829125.1. NCBI lineage: Eukaryota > Viridiplantae > Streptophyta > Magnoliopsida > Fabales > Fabaceae > Lathyrus > Lathyrus tuberosus. The sequence continues at coordinate 2,080,237 of JALAZF010000368.1, read as the reverse complement.
GTGGAGGTTACTTGTTAAGCATTAGGATGTCTTATAGGGGAATTCTAAAATGGTTTTTTGGATGATTCCCTAATGCTGGTAGTTACCATGCAACTCTTTTTCATCCTGACTAGTCATGTAAATGGACATTAGTTTGATTTAAATTAATCTGTGAGGTCTTGAACGTGTTTGTCCCCTAGTATGGGCATCATAATTCTTCTTCTCACCAAGTGTTATGGAGTAGTTTGGGGGCTTTACGAGATAGTCATAAAAAATGCAAAAGTTGTAAGCATAAACACATTGACATGGATCATGTAAGAACCAAGTTTTACCAAAAGAGTTCATGTGTGTTTCGGGTAAATCCAGCTATTAAGAGGCAATCAAAGAGATACACTCGCCTTAGAGTCACACTAGATCGTGATCTCCCATCCATCATAAATTATTGGATATCATGATCACTTGACTTATTGACAACTATCTTCTGATACAAGTGTCTTTGAAGAATGTTTTATGGCCTCAAACTCTAGAGGACTACTATAAAGGGTAAAAGGAAGATCAATCTCATATACACACCACTCTAACTTAAAACGTCACACTGAGTGTCACTAATGGCTTGAGCGTCATAAATTTTGCAGGTACATCTTCATTGTTGGACCAAAGCAGAAGATTGCACCAAAATTTGCAAATCAATATTAAGTTATTTGAAACCAGTGAAGAAGAAGAAGGTAAATTAAGTTACAAGTTCTAAAAGAAGTTATCTCGGAGAATTTAAAAGGAAGTTTACATGTTGTGAAAAACGATGCCTTAGAACAAAGTATAAACAGTTTATTTATAGGCAAGAAACACAAGGGTTAGGGTTAACAAAGAAAACCACGGAAAAAACAACAAGAAGAACAACAATGATTGGTTATAAATTCTATTCTTTACTTTCTCTTAAAATCAGATTACAAGTACTCAAGAATAACAAATAACCCTCTCACCATAATTAGAACTTGTTACACTTAAGATGAGAGACTAGTATGCTATTTATAATAAACCTAACATACTAAACTAATGGGATTTTTAATAATTACCCATTACAAGCTAACTTTAACAATTAGATCCTTAACACAAGGCCCAAATCGAAAACTAGATACTAGAACACAATTCGACTACAACATGTTGGTCTTCGACAACAGCATGTGAGCAGACTTCGACGACATGATAAACTAGATTTCGATCTAATATCTCACAAATCTCCACCTTGGATCTAACTCTATAACCTCAAGAAATAAACTAGCTTTCTTCATGCAGATTTATCAACTGCATACAGTGGAAAAACTTGTAACTGGGCAACATCTTGGTGATCATATCAGCAACATTATGATTTGTCGAAACCTTTAGCACTTGGACTTCTCTACACTCAATTACCCCTATGACGAAATATAGCCTCACATCAATGTACTTGGTTCGCTCATGATAGGCTGAATTCTTTGACAGGTGTATTGCACTTTGACTATCTCATTTAACAATGACAACTCGACCTTGAAGTTTCAGCTCCTTTGCAAAACCTTCAAGCTACAATGCTTCCTTCACAACTTTAGTTAGGGCGATATATTCCTATTCAGTGGTTGATAAGGCAACAACCTTCTGAAGAGTTGTTTTCCAACTAATTGTTGTGCCAAACATAGTGAACACATATCCAAAAATAGATTTTTTTGAAATCCATACACCCTGCATAATCAAAGTCGACATATCCTTCGATTGCTGCTTTACTATCTTCACCTAAGGCTACACCATAAATTAGAACTCTGTTCAGAGACCTATTTATGTACCTTAAAATCCACTTCAATGCTTTCCAGTGAGCCTTTAAAGGATTCGCCATGTACCTGCTTACAAGACTTACTGCATATGCTATGTCAGGTCTAGTACATACCATAACATACATCAAAGAACCCATTATATTAGCATATGAAATGCTATTCGTATAAGCTTTTTCGACATCAATACTGGGACACTGATCTATACTTAGCATGGATTGAGGGTTTGTCAGAGTCACAACAGGATTTGAATTTAACATACCATACTTTTCGAGAATCTTTTGTAGGTATGTCTCTTAAGATAAGCATAATTTCGACTGCTTTCTATCTCTTCGGATGTCAATCCTAAGAATCCTGGACACAGCTCCCAGATCCTTCATGTCGAACTCCTTATTGAGTTCAACCTTCACCCTCATTACATCTTCGACATTGTTGTTTGTTATTAGAATATCATCCACATACAACAACAAAATAACAAATGAATTACCAGGTCAAAATATAATGTAAACACAGTGGTCGAAATGACTTCTAATGAAACTTATAAGTGCCATGAACTTGTCGAATCTCATATTCCACTATCGAGGAGATTGGTTCAGTCCATATAAAGACCTCTTCAGCTTGCATACATAATCTTCCTTCCCCTTTTCACATCCATCTGTTCCAGTTTAAGTTCGAACTGTGCCACAGTGGCAATCAATATTCGAATGGATTTGTGCTTCACAACAAGAGAGAACACATTATTGAAGTCGACACCTTTCTGAGTGAAACCCCTAGCGACCAATCTTACCTTGTATCTCTTCGACGCCACTCATTCGATTCCTCCGTTAACTTTGAAAATCTATTTATAGCTGACTAACCTGGCTCCAGCAGGTTTCTTGATCAGTTCCCAGGTGTTGTTATCATGAAGAGATTTCATCTCATCATCCATGGCCTTCAGCCATTCAGTTTTCTTTCGACTCCTCATAACTTTCTTATAGTCTCTAGGTTCTTTGTCGAGAACTTCACTTGCAGAGATTAAGGCATAAGCTATAAGATCGGCATACTCAAGTCTCTGAGGTGGCTTGATGACTCTCCTCGACTTGTCTCTTGCTAGCAGATAGTCATTATCAGTCTCCTCATATTTGACAGTAGCTTCTGCTTCTTCTTCGACTTCATATGGGATACGCAATTCAGCATTAACATGCTCCACCTCAACAGGAATCTCTTCCTGTTCCAGTTTTTCTTCAGCATCATCAATTTTCTTGAAGGTCATCTCAGCTTCATTGAAAACTACATCTTGACTGCTGATACACCTCTTGTGACCTGGCTCTAGGCACCATAGACTATATGCTTTGACTCCTTCAGGGTATCCTATGAACATGCATTTCAAAGCTCTAGGTTCGACCTTGTCTTTCCTAATGTGAGCATATGCCACACAGGCAAATACTCTCAGTCTGTCGAGACTAGGTGGATGTCCCAACCAAACTTCTTCAGGTGTCTTCATATCTAACACGGTCGAAGGACAACCGTTTATCAGATATGTTGTTGTCGAAACAACCTTAGCCCAAAACACCTTCTTTAACCCAACACTAGTCAACATGCATTTAACTCTTTCCAAAATAGTTCGATTAAACTTTTCTGCCAAACCATTTTATTGTGGAGTACCTGTAGTAGTTTTGTGCCTTGCAATACCTGAGGCAGGACAAAAACTGTCGAACGCCTCATTGCAAAATCCAAGGCCATTGTCGATTCTTAACCTCTTGACCTTTCTGCCAGTCTGATTTTTGACCAGAGTCTTCCAGCCTTTGAAATTCTCAAAAGTTTCATCACTAGTCTTCTGGATGAATACCCATAATTTTCTGGAATAATCATCGACTATGGATAGAAAATACCTTGCTCATGAATGTGATGGATACCTTGCAGACCCCCAAAGATCAGCATGGAAGTAATCAAGGGATCCATGAGTTCTTTGTTTTCCTTTTGTTGAACTTCACTCTGCAAGACTTTCCAAGTACATAGGGTTCACAAAATTTCAGCTTTTCAACTTTGTCTCCTCCAAGCAGATTTTGTTTCCCTAATTCAACTAGACCCTTTTCACTGGCATGGCCCAATCTCATGTGCCAAATTTCTGTTTTCGACAGCGATTTCCTAGATGCAACATTTGTCGAACCACTTACAACTTCATCCTCAAGGGTATACAAGCCTTGTTTCTTCACGCCTCTCAAGACTTCCTTCGACCCCTTCATGACTCTTAGGATAATTTTCTCTCCTTGATCAGGTACATACCTGACTTCAGTCAATAACCTTATTGACTCATCATGGAGCTTGAATCTCACAGATCCAATACCTGCAATTTCTAAAGCTTTGTTGTTTCCCAGCAGCACTAATCCACCATCTTGATCACATAGCTCCTCGAACAATTCTCTGTTTGGAGTCATGTGCCAAGTGCAACCTGAATCCATAATCCACTCCTTTCTTGAGTCGCTGCTTAAAACCACAAGAACATCAGATGATTCGAAGTCATCTTGAACAATGGCTGCATTGCCATTATCTTTACCTCTATGATCTTTCCGGCGTTCAGGGCACACTTTTTCGGTGTGACCCTCCTTCTTATAGTGATAACATCGATACCAGATACCTCGCCACTATAAGACTTCTGCTGACTTTTACCTTTCTTCTTGTCGAACTTACCATCCTTTCGCAAGAATTTTCCCTTAACGGTCAAACCTTCACCAACCGTCGAAGGTTTATGATCCTTTCATTCGTTCAAGTCATTAGAATACAAGGCTGATTGAACTTCTTCAAAGGTCAGAGACTCCCTTCCACACAGGAGAGTTTCTTTGAAGTGAGCATGTGTTCTGGGCAAAGCGCACAACAACAATAATGCTTGATCTTCATCATCAATCTTCACATCAATATTTTCAAGATCAAGGATCAGCTTGTTGAACATATCCAACTGCTCAGCCAACACTTTGTCTTAACTCATCTTGAATGAATATAAAGCTTGCTTCAGGTAGAGTCGATTCACCAGAGATTTGGTCATGTACAAGCTTTCAAGTTTCAACCATAATCCCGAGGTCGTCGTCTCCTTTGATACCTGTCGGAGAACCTTATCATCAAGGCTCAACAACATTGCGTTGTGGGCTTTCTCTATCATGATCATCTTTTCTTTTTTCGTTAATGCAGCGTCCATGGCTGCCTCTCCCTTCAATGCTTTCAAACAACCCTGCTGAACCAGTAGGGCTTTCATCTTCAAGCGCCACATACCGAAATCGTTCACTCCGGTGAACTTTTCAATCTCATACTTTGTTGAAGGTATCTTCTCCACGCTCACGCACTAATTTGTTGTGAAAAACGATGCCTTAGAACAAAGTATAAACAGTTTCTTTATAGGCAAGAAACACGAGGGTTAGGGTTAACAATGAAAACCAAGGAAAAAACAAGAAGAAAAACAAGGATTGGTTATAACTGTTATTCTTTACTTTCTCTTAAAATCATATTACAAGTACTAAAGAATAACAAATAACCTTCTCATCCTAATTAGCATTTGTCACACTTAAGATGAGAGACTAGTATGCTATTTATAATAAACCTAACATACTAAACTAATGAGCATTTTAACAATTACCCATTACAAGCTAACTTAGGGTACAAGCTAACTTAAATAATTAGATCCTTAATACAAAGTCCAATTCAACAACTACATACTAAAACACAATTCGACTACAGCATATAGGTATTCGACAACAACATATGAGTAGATTTCGACGACATACTAAACTAGAGTTCGATTCAATATCTCACATTACATAAGAAATTTTCAAGTTAATTAAGAGTACTTAAGGCCCAATGTTAAAGAAATTTTATTTTCTATTCTAAAACCTACCCAAAAAGATTCCACTTCTATACATAAAAAGAAGGATAAAAATGTCACTAGTTTGATGATATGACTGATGTATGTTACCCTTCTCATTAATATACATTCAAAACGATAAAGCTTATACATTATATAGTTTTAAAGGAAAAAAAACATTATAGTAATACATCAGAATTTATATAATTTATAGTTGATAAATTTCAACTATTAAAAGATCTCACTATATGCTCATCTATAGTTTCATAATAACCAAATTGTCAAATAACATACATGAATCCAAAAACAAACAACAAATACAAAATGTAATGAAATTTATCACCAATTAATTTTCTTTAATCTCCACCTCCTTATCCTTCAATTGCAACTTCTTATGCTTTTCCTTTTCCTCAACACTCATAAAAGAAGTAACATGAAAAGACTTCCCAATCCCCAAAGGAGTCTTAAAATACATCTTCTTTCCATCAAATCCATCCACACTCATTTCACTTATAGGCACCCAAACAAACATTTGCTTACTCTTAATTCCACTCATTTTCTTCATCTTGAATTTCTCCACATAGGCAGTGACTTCAATTCCATAGCTCACAAGAGTCTTTGTCCCCTCAAAGAAATGTTCACTTGGTGCCTTTTGTTTCATCCAAACAAAGCCAGTTTCTCTAACTCTTCCACATTCTACAAGTTCCTTTAAGGGAAGAACACCCTTTGGAAATCCAAGCTCTTCCAAGAGTTGTATGGAATGGTTGAAGCAGTTTTCGGAACCGTGCACTATCTCGGCCCCGAAACGCTCGTTTACCACCATTTTGCCGTTGCTAGCCATTGCAACAAAAAGAAAATATCAAGGGAAATATATTATTGTTAACTATAGGGATGTAAATAAAGCATGGTATAATATGTTTAAATATAGGTTTTAGAAATGAAGGATGGTTTGAAAATTGTTGCTGGTTAATTGGAAGTTGAGCTGAACTGGCATGTTTTGTTTGTGGTTGTTCGACCAATTTTTACTAACATTTTGCGGTTAGTTGGTGAGCTATATAGTATGTTTTGCTTACACACATGAATGCATGAATATCCTATGATCTATCTAGCTACAAATTATATATCTATACTTATTAGTATTTGTGAAATACTACTATACAAAAGAGAAAACAAATTTTAGTGTGGCTTTTACTTTTTAATTTTACTCTTTGTATAAATTATTTTCTTTACAATTTTTTTTTAGGTATAATACGAATATTCTCTGCACGTAATTATAAAAATCTAATTTTTCGAATAGGGGAAAATATCAAAATAGATGAAAAAACTCTTCATAAAAATATTAGATTGAATCTAAACTGATCCTTACCATCTCATCCAAACATTTTTGATAAATTGTTTTCTTAACAATTTTCTTTACAATTTATTCCTTCTTTGTTTAGTTAAACTATAGATTTGTTTATGAATGTCAAAGTTTTATATAAAAATATATACTTTTTTTTCATAAAATATATAAAAAAGTCAATTTTATATTGACACAAAAAATAGTTTAGAAGTGGATCTTTACCAAATAAAATTTTATAATAATAAAAATATTTTTTTTTACTAAAAATATTGAAGTTCGTCTTTAGATTGAACTCATATTAATCGCTCACATAAAAAGATACTACGTTTTACAAAAGTATTAGAGTTTCATTATGAAATCTTTGTCTAGAATAGATTGTGTCATACTATTTTCCTATAATAAAAAATAGTTAAAAACCAACAAAATCTAAAAATTGTAAAAGGTTGATCGAAAATTCAAGTTTAGAAATGGAAATTTTAAAAATTAATTTAAATTAAAATAGAGAAACGAAAAACACATTTAAGTTTTTATTTTACTATTCTTGACCATTAGCCAATGTGTATGACTAACATTTTCTCAGGAGGAAAAAAAAAACTCAACACCTCAAACTGCATCACATAACACACATTTGACAGAAGATTAATTTGCTACATGTTTTTCACAAAGAAACTTATTTAGAATATTGACAGTATCTGGAAATAACTTGTGTCACCATTCAACTATGTTAAGACACCTTATTCACAATTAAAATTTTCTTTTGTGAAGGTTTGGGTTATGTTATGTATGCATTTTATTTGGGTCAATCTTTATATCAAAAAAATGAAAATATAATTTTAGAATTTCTTACGACCAATTTAGATGAAGCGCGTTGAGATAAACATGCAAGCATAATGTAGAAAGCTCAATGAATTAACCACATATAGTAAAAAAAAAAAACATATATTGAATTTTATAAGAAAATTCAAACTTTAACTCCCTCAATCAATACTATGTAAATGGCTTGTGTCTTCTAGATGAACAGAGCCTATTATAAGTCCTACTGCATCACATCGGTTTATGGCCAGTCTAGACCTTTAACCACAAATTTGGTTCACCATTATAGAATCCTTGCAGTAAGAGAGTGCTATATTTACTTAAGGCAAAGTTTCGGTGTAATGTAAACAAGTACATCATTTATCTCTACAATTTATCAATCATTTGAAAATGTTTCAAAGTCATTATGGAATTCACCATGTCACCTGAAAAATTAACAGGATTAGCACTTATCAAGAAACTAGTTGTGACAGAGTCTTTGGTCGAGTATGGCTTTACCAATTACCAACTGGCACCCTCTGCATTTGGCTGATAGAAATCATTTGGCCGAACAATGTTGACCTCCTCGAACTCATTATCATCTGGAAGAAAAAGGTAAATATATTTTCATTATTTATTTCAGCTAAAAATGTCACGGATCATTATGTCGCAATCCACAATATTAAACAAATTTACAAATGTTGCATAAGGATAGGCTGTACATCATCCTTGAAGAAAATGGAGTACAACCTAAAGGCTAAAAATGTTTATGAAAAAAGATAAACATGCTCAGATGATATGAAAATGAACAAGGAATCACTTTTTTTGTTCGGGTGAACAGTGGTAGGGACTTATAGTTTATTAAATAATAAACAACAACAGCAGCCAAGCCTTATCCTACTAAGTAGGATATAAAACTGAAAGATTAAGTTACCAATGACCCCCAATGTGAATGAACTATGCATGAAGAGGATTATGGTGGTAGGTATTATATTAGGCTAATGATATACATTTTACCTTTCCTCAAGGTCAATGCAACAACAGCATCAGTTTCAATCTGAAAGGTTAAAAAAAAATAGAAATTGTTAGCATCTAGATCATAGTCGTGTGGGAAGCAAGCCGGATAATTTAACGCTAGTTAGAATCTAAGAATAGATGAAAAAAAGTCCCAACAGCTAGGTATTTTCTAAATGCTAACACTATAAAAAGAATATACACATGGTACAAGACATGAAGAATTAAATAGCAGTGTACCTTTTGATCAGCCAGCGTCTTAGAGTCCTCTAACACATCCCCTGTATCAGGAAGACTTAATCGTTGATCATTAGCTGGTTGATCAATGAGTTCTTGTAACTTCTGCTTTATGTCAAGAACTTTATCAGATGGCTTGCACCGGATGAAATAGGTTGTCTTACTACGCTTAACACGAATGTACATATCCTGTCAGGAAATGATGGTTAAGATTAAAGACCGCCCCAAATTTCACAGAATGCAGAACAGATACATAAAACTAAATTAGAGATGCAAGGAAGGATTTCAACAGAAAACAGGGACACAAACACCAACTGTATTATGGGTAAAATTAGCATTTACATAGCATAGAACATTGACCACAGCCTCTTTAAAAAACAAAATATTGACCATAGTTCAAAGAGTCCGTTGTATCGCTAAACATGTTAATCACAGCAGCAGATGCCTCTAGAATTAATATATTTAAAAGAGAAAAGCAGTAACATTTTTTAGATGCAAAGCAAGCCTCTAGAAATTAATAAATTTAATTGGTATTTGTTGAACTTACAGGATCTTATGCTTAGATAAAAGGGAAGGGAAAGAATTAAGACATTGAATTATCAATATTTTGATATGATTAATGATTATCATTTGATAACACAAAAAAGACTAAACACTAACTCTTGTTAATACCAATACCAAGACTATACTAATTCTAAAGAGATATGAATCATTATAGGAATATGGCTCGGTAGATTAATTGGACTTGAAGTTAAACATTAACTGCAGTAAAACTTTGCTGCATTCACGCATTTTCCATTTTTTCGGTCGTTCGATCAAGATCAAATGGGTAAAATTTATATTATATTTCTAATTTATATTAAACAGAAGATATTTAACTTGAAATTTTAGCCGTTTGATCTTTAACTTAACGACCTGAGAAAATGGCGAATGCGTGAATGTCCTGACTGCAGGGAATAGTGGTCCGGCAAATAACAACAAATGAGAGATTCTAAACATGACAATAGTGGCAAACAGTGTCAAATGTCTTTTCACATTAGGTAAGGTAGGTAGCATGGATCAAACCAAACAATGCTATAATGCCCTAAAATAAATGATGACTAATAGCAACGTATTTAAATCTAAAACCTTCTTTTATAGTTAAACTCAAAAATTTCCTTGGTCTCTAATGAGATCCACAAAAACAAAAAGCAAAAGGAAGCAACACTTGGACGGGAAAAGACCAATAGTTTAGAATGGGTATGAGAGGAAGAAAAAGAAAGAAATGAGAAATGATAGGTTGTCAAGTTATATACCGTCAAAAGAGAAAGAATAAGTCAGCAGCAGTATTGTTTTCCGTTTCTATAGATGGGATTCCTTCGTTACTTAAAGAGGAACAGATACCTTAATTTAAGATATGATTAGTTGTGGAAATATGCAATCAACACATACAAATAATTGGATATGGAAGGTAGGAACAATAATAGCAGGTTTAGGGGTTTCCTCGTCATTTAGATTCCTTGAACTCTATATATGAACAATCGCTCTAAACAATAATTTTTTTGGGAAATACAGTATTCTGACATGGAATCAGAGCCCTTGCATCTGTGGGAAATTGTGTCCGTATAATACAATTGCCTAAATCGCCAATTTTTCCCACTGCTTCTCAGGCCATCTTTGCCACACTGCCACATTTTATCCACCTCGTTCACTTGCATTGTTGATTCGCCACTTTCCGTTAACAAAACCAAAGCGCTTGAACCTCTATGTCTGAAAACAACACTGTAGGAACCATGTCCCTGACTGAACATACTGGAGCTGTTGAATTGCTGTCTCTTTTGCCAAGCTTGCATCTGATCTGAGTGGAAAGAATCACCTCAAATGGCAGTGGCATCAACACACCCAAACCATATAAAAACGAAAGGGATATTAAACCATCTCGTTGGAAAAGATCGAAATTTCAAGGATTCAAACTTTACCACCAGGGGTGAAGATGTTGTAGTAATGCCATGGCTATGGGGTTTAATGGTGGCTGAGATAAGCGACTAGTGCATGTTTCTGAAAACAGCTAAAAAAATCTAGGACAGTTGCAAAGTAGGGTTTTAAGTGGAAGATTCTAATCTACTCAAATTTGAGAAACTAAGATGAAGAATTTGGTTCTCTAACAAGGGGGTCATTCATTGCAGAATATTGTAAAAATCTGTAAAATTAGTAGGAAGTTTTAAGCCATTACGGAAACTTAATGATTAAATGGTCCAAATGTAATGAAAATGTTGTTATACCAAGGATTCAACCGTCGAGCATAGAAACATTGTCAAATGGTCCTAACATTGACTTTAGTATACTTAACCCACTAAGAATTCAACCGTTGGGCATAGAAACATTGTCATTTGTCTGATAGGAGGTCACTAACTATATAGGAAAGTGGGGAAATTAGAGATTATTTAGACAATGGGTCAGTTTGTTTTATCTTTAAAAAAATTGATTTTTTCTTCGTATTTTTGAAAATGGATTCTACAAAAACGTTTTTCAAAATATTACAAGTTTTTTTAAAATTTGTTTTTTATAAATTAAAAGACTAATTTTGACATTCTATAACATAAATATACATTATTGAAGATCAAAACATAGTCAAAATCACAATTTTTTCAAAAAGTTGTATTTCAAAAATGATTTTTATGAAAAACTATTTGACATAGCTTCAAAATTAAGTGATTTTTTGAAATTTTGATATCCAAAAAAAGTTTCAATAAAATGATGAAACACCTAAAATAGCATTTTAAGAATAACTATTCAAACCAAATTTTTATTTGAAGCTTTTATGAAAAGTTTCTTTGTAAAATTTTTTTCCACAAAATTATGTTACACTATAAAAATCATTTTTAAAAAAAGCCAAAACAAACGGGCCCAATATGTCATTCCTGGGAGAGTCCAGATCACTCAAATGAGCCCTAAGGATCATATAATCTTTTTTTTTCCTTCTCAATATCATGCTGATCCAGAGGATTTTTGCAACATTACTATTATTCTTTAATCTTTCTCCAACTAGACTATTTCCAATGCATAAAAAATGCACTTAGCCAAACTTTTGGATATGTTCATTATACAACAAGTCTAAAAGCAAGTTAAAAAGACCGAGACTCAAACAAACTATAAAACCAGTGTTTTCAATCCAATCGCATAAAATAGCGATTTATTGAAATTTCGCCATGCTACAGCACATCTATTTGACAACACTTGTACTAAATCGTATATCATAGAACAAACAATAGTGGTTTGTTGAAATTCCACTATGTTATAGTGCCTGCTATTTGACAACAGTGTATGAAACATCTCATAAATCACCTAAAGCCGCCATTTTCTAACTTAAGGATCTTCTCTATCTGGTTTAACATTACTAGTACTACTATGTAGTATAAATAGTACAGTAGTATATAGTATTTATACTATATAGTATGAAACCAGTGTTGTCAATCCCAAATCGCATAATATAGTGATTTATTGAAATTTCACTACGCTATAGCACCTCTATTTGACAACACTTGTACTAAATCGTGTATCATAAAACAGTAGTAGTTTGTTCAAACTCCGCTATATTATAACGCCACTATTTGACAACGGTGTACGAAACATATCCATAAATCACCTAAAACCACCATTTGCTAACTTATGGATTTTCTGTATCAGATTTAACATTACTACTATATAATATAAATATAAATATAAATGCACAACATTATTCAGCTCAAGCACTAAAACACAGTAACCAAAATGCAACATTCAATTTGAAACAACAATCTATTACCAAATTTCATCACCGTTCTCCAACAAACCCTAGTATTCACTGACACAATGTAAGCATAAACCTATGAACATCCACACAGTTTTCGATTACAATTCACTTAATCCCAAGCCATTCAATTCAATTTAAACAAACACAGATCGATTATGAAAAACAGATAACAGCGAAATGAATAAACAGCACAAAAAAGAGCGATACACATACCATTTGCATGTGGTTCAGGCGTTTCTACTTGGAAACGAAATTGAAAGTTCTGCAATCCACAATTGATGAATTGGTTTAAGGAATTTGAGAGGGAGAGAAATAGAAATCGGTGAAAATGAAATTTGAATTCGAAAAAAAGATTGAGAGAGAGAGAGAGAGAGAGAGAGAGAGAGAGAGAGAGAGATTCTTACCCGGGAAGGGGTGAAAATTTCGTGTCTGATTTGGATCGGTTGTTTTTGTCTTTTTTATATTTTTCTTCTAATTTTCAATTTTATATTGTACAAAATTTGTTTTAATTTAATTTGTTTTTTTAAGAGGAAAAAAATATGTGTCGCCAAATCACATTTAAAATTTAATTTAATAGATTCTTAAATAAAAATTAACATAAAAATTAACTTTAAATAAAAAATATCATTTATATTTTTACGTGTGTGCATTAAAAAAACAGACAACAGATACGCGAGTGTCCGTCAGAACGCTAATATTTTAATAATTTAAAAAATTTTAACTTTTTATCAAAACTATAGTATAAAATTATTTTACATTACCTTTGGTATTGTCCATGCATTTCCATTACTCATTTTAATTTACTAAAAAAATAAAAGATTCAATTTAGTTTATAAAAAATAAAGACTCAATGTGTCTATCATTCTTTTATATTTGACTTTTGCAACATTTTAGGTTTTTTTAAGGTTTAAATGTATTTTTTATCTCTTTATTTTGATCATTTTTATTTTTAATCTCTCCATTGTAAAATTTAGTTTTTAGTTTCTTAACTTTTAATTCTTTTAAAATTTTGTTTGTCCTTTTTCACTTTTGCATACGTGTTCATGATAATTAAGATAAAAATTATTTTTAATGACATAACAATGACGAATACAATTATTTATTAATTTATATATTTTTTATAGAATACATTTAACACAAAAACTTAAAAAAGACCAAAACCGTAATTTTTAAAATGGAGGGTTAAAATAACAAAAATAAAATAGAAGGACCAAAGTTAAAATTAAACTATAATTTATTTAAATTTATTAAGAAATTAATTAATATAAAATGTAATAACTACTGAAGTTTAATTACTCTGTATTTTTTATTCTTCGGTTTGCACTATCAGTTTAATATGGTTCGGGAGTCAGTTATGACATCAAGTAGTTTCAGCCTCCTTTCGATCGCAGTTGCGGGGAATCGAACTACGGTTCTCCCTACCAAACCCAGCGTCAATCACTACTGGACCAACTAACTATTGGTTAATTACTCTTTATTTTGGTTGTGTAAATGTAGTATGAATTTTATTGGGAATTAATTTGTGGTTGATTTTGACATAAAAATTACATTTTCCACATTAATTCCTTTTGTTTTTTTAGCACGGCTGTCATATCTTCTAGACTTTATTTAGCAAGTTTCACTTCATTAACTTCATGACTATATATGATATGGGTATGATTCGGGTATGTAATTTATTTCTATCAAAAAGTATGACATACTTAACTTAAATTCGGTAATATCAATTATACTATAACATAGTGTTTTTAACTTGAAATATTTTATACTTGTTTGAAATTATATGCTAACATGAACCATTCATAATTATTTTATGATCACTAAAACAAAATTATTACATAATTATATTTTTAACTTTTTTACTAATTGGATGAGTTGTATAATAATAAATACTTTATAATATAATTTAATTTTCAATTGAACTTCAATACGAATTAAATTAAATGATACACATCTAATTCATCATTTCCACATCATATTTTTAAAATTATTTTATTTTCATATTTACAATCTATATTTTGTTATTAATAAAAAACTATTTATTACAACATCTATCATATTTTTGTTTTTTCTATTTTAAAATAGAATATATCATTTAAAATTACAAATACTAAAAGTATTAAAACAAAATCAATGATAATAAATTTTATTTATGATAAATGAAAACGTAACAAAAATATTTTAATTATTTAAACATGTTTAAGTTATAATATATATAGTATATTATTAATTGAAATTTATATAATTAAATCAATAATTATACAATCATTTTTTATAAAAAATAAGACGGGTAAAAAAGATTACGAAAGATAAGTATATCTTTTGAATCCATGTCCTTTAATATTTGTTTATTTGCTATTTTTTAAAAAGATTATATTTTATCTAAAATTAGAAATATTATATCATATTAAAATATAATCAATGGTATTACATTTTAAATTTATGATAAGAGGTTATTGTTCTGGACTGGGTCAGGGACTGGTCAACCGTCGGGCATGGTCCAACCAAGCTCCTTGTCAGGGAGGGTCCAACATAAAGGCCCAATCCACCATTCCGCGGGAGAAAACGCTCCTCAAGCATCTCCCTCACGTACTCCATGTGTTCCCCACACGGAGAAACATCACCAATTGAACCTGCGCCTTCCGCGGGGCAGTCAACCCAGGACAAAAACTACGTGCTGGTCTTCCCTACTCCACGTAGATCCTGACAGTTATCCGTATTGAGCCTAATGATCCAACCCACTACAGATAACCATTGACCCGACGCTGGGGGCACATTATAAATACCCTCCTCCGCATGAGGGTCATGTATTCTAAACTCATACTATATACTTGCTCTCTTTCGCTCTGAACCCACTTTGGCATCAGAGTGTCTTGCAAGTACACCCCATCCTCTTCTCCACCACCGTTGAACTTGGAGCTCACGACATATTGTTGGCCGCTGATCCTCTTTCTGATCCGCTAAGATCAGTGGTGCCGTCTGTAGGAACCTTTTGCTCCCCCGCCTTTTCTCTCTCTGAATTCAAAAAACCAAAGCAAACCTTCAACCTCCTTCGATCATGGCCAATCAACACGTTGACGATAACCTCCACGAAGTTGCCTTCATCACCTTCACTAACGGTGACGACCACGATAATAATGTTACCGCCCCTGTTGAAGAGGGTGACCCTAGGGATAGGCTCACCGCTTCTCCCTCCCCCGACAATGCCGCCTACAACTCCGCCCAGCATTTCGAGAGTCCAGTGGTTTTCCAACCAATTCATGTGCCTCCCAACGTCGATCCTACCACAGTGGCCTTGTTCGCGGCAATCAACATGATGAACCTGATGATTTTCCAGCAGAACGAATGGATCGGAATGCTGGAGAAGGAACGACAATCGCGCTCTCCCCCACTGAGACATTAGTGCCCGATTTCTCGTAGCCCGTCCCCGCGACGACAAGAAACCCGTCCTCACTCTCCCCCACGGAGACACCAACAGGATGAATCTCAAAGCCTATCACCGCGACAACCTGGACGTCGGCCACGGTTGGAGAGGCCACAAGCCGCGATCGCCCAGAAGCGGGATCGCACTCCTCCCCGTAAAGAGCGGCACTCTCCGGCTCCCAAAAGGAATAAAGTTGGCGGGCAGTAGGAGAAGCCAAAGAATCGACCAAGAAACTCGTCGCGCCGCGACAGGAGCCCTCAGTACGACCACTCTTCGTCACGCTCACCAATCCGAAGCGACGAAGACGACCCCTATAGTCCCCTCTCCCGAGCAATCATGGAGTCCCTAATCCCCATCGGGATGGAAAACCACCAAGTCTGGCGACCTACGATGGCACGACAGACCCAAACGATCACATCGAGAACATCGATGCGATGCTCGATTATCGCAATGTCCGAGGCACCATCAGGTGCTGAATCTTCCCCGCGACTCTAAAGAAGGGTGTCATGGCATGGTATAAGAGCCCCGACTCTGAGTTCATCACCTCCTAGAAGGACCTAAAGACCCAGTTCACCAGGCACTTCACCGCCTCTCGTCGACACCCCGAAATCCGAGGCGTCGCTCGAGGCCATCATTTAGGAGAAGGACGAATCTCTCCGAGACTATATAGAAAGATTCAACCGAGAAGCCATTCAGATCTCCACGATTGACTGGATGAAGAGATATCTGCTCGAGCGATGGTTGCGTCCCCGCAGCGACTTCGCCAAAGCAATTGGCATTGAGATACCCCATTCACTGGACGACCTTCTCCTCAAAGCCCAGGCCTACATCTAGTACGAGGAGAGGGAGGCCGCCAACAATGCCCACAACTCACGGAACCAGAAGGGTACCAAAGTCGGGAAGCATGACGACATTGTGGCTCCTCAACGTGGCGGGGAGAAAAGAATAGAAGTTAAGCCCCGTGAGCATCGCGGACCGGCAGGCCACTTCTCCGAGTATACACTATTGATCGCTCCCTACGAGCGCATCCTGGACGAGTGTATAAACTCGGAATTCCAACAAGGGGGCCGCTTTCCCAGGCCGACGCCCCCAAACCAAATGTCAACAAATCCAAGTACTGCTAGTTCCACAAGAGCCACGGGCACGCCACAGAAGACTGCATCCACCTCAAGGATGCGATCAAAATCCTGATCAAGGAAGGACGCCTGAAACAATACGTCAAGTGGAATGAGGCTCCTCAGCAGGCCGTCCGCGAAGCGGAGAAGGTCGAGGAAGAATTGTCATCTTCTAACGACGATGGGTTGTGGGTCGCTCTCCGCGTCTCTCGGCCCGAGGACTTCTACGTCCCCGACGAGGTCGCTCTGCCCTTGTCTACTAACCGCGCTTGGGAGAACTTTCCCTCCGCTATGGTCATATCCGACAGAGGATTCGACAAGCTCTCCGTGAGGTCCGTGAAGAGGAAGTTCAGCAAGCTAATCGACGCGAGCTCGAAGCAGAACGCAACCCTCAACGTGTTCCAGGGGAAATCAAACCCGATCACCTTCTACCTCGAGGAACTACCGGGCGGTGCTCCAAACTCAAGCATTCCTTTGCTCATTAGAGCACAGATGGCGAACTTCGATGTCTGTCGCATCCTGGTCGATCAAGGGAGCTCCGCCGACATTATGTATGCTCACCTATTCACCACTCTCCAGCTCAACGAGATGCATCTGACGTCGTACGTAGGCTCCGACTTACAAGTCTTCAATGGCACAACCACGAAGTGGTGGTGCTATGTTGAGCTCCTCGTCACTTTCGGGTCCGAGGAGACCTCCAGGTAGGTCAAAGCCCACTTCCTGGTGATAGAGTGCTCGTCTCTATACCAATGCATCCTGGGAAGACCGATTCTGGCAAAGCTGACCGCGGTGCCCTCCACGGTCCACCTGAGGATGAAGTACTATATGGCCAGGGGTCGCATCGTCACTCTCCATGGGTACATTGAAGCCTTCAGAAAATGCTTCGAGGCGGTTACCAAGGGGCTGAAATCAATCAAAATGATGCCCAAGACTGCCAGCAAGCCAGCTCGTGTCAAGGAGCAGAAGCAATTGCCTCGCGTCAACTCATATGACTCGACACCCACTTCCCCAGCAAGCAAGAGTAGAATGAAGCAACGACAGACGCCTCCCCAGCATCAGCTAGTAACGGAAAGCCTCTCCATCCTATGCATCCCATCCCAGATGGCAACTTCGAGCTCTTTACCCTCGGCAATGACCTGGACAGAAGCGTGAAGATTAGCACGGGGCTCCCCGACTTGGCGAGGTAGCAGTTGAAGGCCTGCCTCAGGGAGAATGTTGAATTGTTTGCTTGAGCACTATAGAGATGCCCGAGCTTGACCCCGATGTGGCCTGCCATCAGCTGACCATAGATCCGGCCGCTAGGGCGTAGTACAACGTAGGCGTATGCAGTCTTCCGAAAAAAGCGGAGGCTGCTGAATTAGCTGTAAAAGACCTCCTAGAGGTAAATTTTATTTCTGAAGCCCAGTAAACAACCTGGTTGTCTAATGTTGTACTTGTTAAGAAAACTAATGGAAAGTGGCGTATGTGTATTGACTATACTGATCTCAATAGGGTCTGCCCCAAAGATGCATATCCTTTGCCTAACATCGACAAACTGGTCGACAATTCTGCAGGTTTCAAGCTATTGTCGTTCATGGACGCGTACTCGGGGTACAACCAAATCTCCATGGCAAAAGCAGACAAGTAATACACGACTTTCATGACTGACTCGGGCAACTATTACTACAACGTAATGCCCTTCGGCCTGAAAAATGGTGGTACTACTTACCAACGGATGAGGAACAAAGTCTTCCGAGGTGAGATCGGGGACAGGCTCGAGGTCTACATGGACGACATGATCGTGAAATCACGAGAGGAGACCGACCACACTACCCATCTCAAAAGAGTCTTCGACACGACGAGGAGATGCAAAATGAGGTTCAATCAAGAGAAATGCACCTTCGGCGTCTGAGCACGAAAATTGCGTGGCTTCTACTTGACAGAACGAGGAATCGAGGTGAACCCCGACAAGTGTAGGGATTTCTTTGAGTTCCCAACGCCGAGCTCGAAGAAATCGATCCAATCCCTCAACGGGATACTCACCTCCCTGTCCCGCTTCGTGGCTAAGTATGCTCAACCACACTTCCATTCTTCAAACTTTTGCGCAAGGAAGTTGTGTTCGAATAGACCGAGGAGTGCGAGCAATCCCTCCTCCATCTCAAACACGTTCATTCACAGCCTTCGGTCCTCCCGTGACCTGAAGGAGGGGAGACGTTGTACCTCTACCTTGCCGTAGCAACCGAGGCTGTCAGCACAACCCTCATTCGCGAAACCCCCGAAGGGCAGAAACCTATTTACTTCACCAGTAGAGCCTTGTAAGGCCCCGAACTCAAGTACCAGCAGATCAAAAAGATGGCTCTTGCCCACATCAATGCGGCCAGAAGGTTGCATCACTACTTCCTGGCCCACACGATCGTGGTGAGGACTGACTAGCCCATAAAGCAACTACTTGGCCGTCCCGACATGGCTGGCAGGATGCTAAAATGGTCGCTCGAGCTCTTTGAGTTCGACGTCCAGTACGAGAGCAGGAAAGCCCTCAAAGCTCAAGTGCTAGCCTACTTCGTGGCAGAAATGACAACTCCGATCTCCCCGACAGACGGAGCCCACAGGTGGACCATCTACGTCGATGGGGATCCAGCTCGACAGGAATCGGAGCGGGCATCATTCTTGAGAACGAAGAGGGCATCCTGATTGAAGTATCCCTCACTCTATCCTTCCCGACCTCAAACAACCAAGCCGAATATGAGCCCTTCCTCGCCGGGCTACGCTTAGCCGAGGACCTTGGCGCGAAGGAGGTAAAGATATTTACCGATTCTCAAGGCACGAGGAGAGTACCAAGCCAAAAACAATAACCTCGTTGAGTACTTAACCCTGGTAAAAGAGAAGATGAAAAAGTTCGACTCCGTAGAGGTAAAGCACGTTCCCCGCAAACACAACACCCAGGAAAATGTCGTGTCAAAACTCGTGAGCTAGAAGAAAAAGGGTGGAAACAAGTCCGTCATCCAGGAGGTACTTCCTCGGCCGAGCATCGAGAAACCCACTACGACCATCGACGTGAACGCCATCGGCGATAGTGACTGCTGGATGACCCTGGTGTACATGTACCTCACCACAGGGGAACTGCCCCTCGACTCGAAAGAGGCTAGCATAGTCAGGCGCAGAGCTTGCTCTTACGTCTTGATCAAGGACAAACTATACGGACGAGGATTCTCCATCCCTTTTCTCAAGTGTGTCAAGGAGTCCAAGGTCCCTCACATACTTCGGGAGATACACGAAGGTATCAATGTTGAGCACCTCAGAGGGTGTTCCCTCGCCCAAAATGCCTTGCGAGCAGGATACTACTGGCCCACCATGTAGCTGGACGCGAAAGAACATGTCAAGAAATGCGACAAGTGCCAATGACACGGG
The DNA here is from genome assembly GCA_022829125.1 of Lathyrus tuberosus. Taxonomy (NCBI): domain Eukaryota; kingdom Viridiplantae; phylum Streptophyta; class Magnoliopsida; order Fabales; family Fabaceae; genus Lathyrus; species Lathyrus tuberosus. Next base: position 2,059,547 of record JALAZF010000368.1, on the reverse strand, counting down.
GACATGCACTTAGCCCCGCCCAACGAGCTCAAAACGCTTTCGTCCTCATGGGTTTTCGCTTGGTGGGGGATGGATATCCTCGGGCCCTTCACCATGGGATCGTACCAGAACAAATATTTGATAGTCAGCATTGACTACTTTATAAAATGGATAGAGGCTGAGGCCATCGCCAAAATCACATCACATAACATACTTCGTTTCTACAAGAGAAATATACTTGCCCGATTTAGAGTACCGCATGCGCTCGTCACCGACAACAGGACGCAGTTCACCGACAAAAACTTTCAGGACTTCGTCGCCAAATTGGGCATAAAGAAGCATTTCACCTCTGTCGAGCACCCACAAATGAACGGGCAAGCCGAAGCCGCGAATAGAGTAATCTTGTGAGGCCTCAAATGAAGACGGGTAAGGCTAAAAAGAGGTGAGTCGAGGAGATACATAGCGTACTTTGGGCCTATAGGACGACACCACACTCGACCACCAGGGAGACCCCTTTCTGACTAACCTACGGAACCGAGGCAGTTATCCCGGTGGAAATCAGAGAGCCTTTTACGCGGACCGAATCTCCCCTTGACGAGGAGATGAACGACAAGGCATTAAGAGAGGAACTCGATCTGATCGAGGAAATTCGGTTGGGGGCAGACTTTTGCTAAGCCTCGTTAAAACAAAAAATTACCATGCGACATGACTCTAAGGTCATAAAACGCGAATTCTAAATCAGCAGCCTAGTCTTACGAAGAAATCAAACAAATTCGCGCGAGGGAAAACTTGCCATGAACTGGAAATACCCCTATCATTTTCGAGCGAAAACGGACAACGGGGCCTATTACCTTAAAACCTTCACGGGAAAGAACTTACTCGACCATGGAATGCTGAGAAGCTTAAACAATATTACAGTTAAACACTGCAGTCGACATACTTAGTTCAACGACGACGAAGGACGTCCCGACCACAAGAGCGTGCTAAGATACAAGCATGACTTCCCAACTTGAAACGAAAAGCCTGGAGCCCGCTCTTGTGAGTGCGAGCAGGCTCTTGGCCCAACGGGGACACCTCAACCGAGCTCTGACGTTGTCTTACCAATAAGGCAGAACACCCAGCTCGCAATGGGAAGTTCACACCGCGAAGCAAGGACCTCGACCGAGATCCTAGCTCCGTTGTCGATCGAAAGCCAACTCCGATCACTCGACCAGTTCCCTGCACAGTTGAGGATCAATTATGTCGAGCAAAGGCCCTCAACACTGAGTAAAAATAAGCTAACACAATATTGCATATATATCGACGAGGAAAATAAGTACTCGACATATAATGGCATACACACATAGCAAAAAAGCGAGCATATTAGAATTGCAAAGCAAACATTCAATTACAAATAATGGGCAAAGCCCACTATTCAAATATTATAAGCCATGGCGCACAGGCTAGGAGAAATCAAAATACAAAATGTGGCGCGCAAGCCAAACAACTAAGTAAACTAAACATTTGCTTCCTCTTCAGGCTGGGTCTCCCCTTCGGTTTGATCAGCTTCGCCGTCGAGCCCAGCTGGAGCGACCACCTGGCCATCGACCACCTGATGGAAAAGCCATATCCCTTTGGTGACAAGCTGAAGCCCAAGGTTAACAACTTGGAGTTGCTCCACTACGGTATTAAATCCTAGCTCGAGGGTATTCAGACATTCTTGCTCAAGCTCCCAGATCTGGGAAACCAAATCACCCCGGGTTACCAAGAGTTTCTCCTCGGCGGTTTCATCCTCTGTGAGAATTGCGGCGGCCTCCAACTCATTGACCCTCACTTGGAGCCGTCCCATCTCCTCGACGGCCTTGGTCATCTTCTCCCGCATCTCATCCATCTCGCGGTAAAGATTAACTTGGATCTAATACCTCTCCTTGTAGTTAAAGAAGTCGTTCTCCACCTTGAGCTACTTCGTCCCGAGGTTCACATTCTCCTTCTACAACTTCTTCAGCTCGGCAAGGGGACAAGTCCCATCATTGAGGGTCAAGCTTGTCTCAAGAACCCTCACCACAGCAGCCGCATCCTCAGACAATGCCTTTCTACTGGTTTCTTTGTCGACAACTAGAATTACTTTGGACTCCGCCTCGGGCACCATTAGGGAGTTGTCTGTGCCAAATAGCCCTCAGTGACGATGGCAGGGAGGTAGCACAAACCTCTCCCCGACAACACCCTCTGTAAGGTCGACGGGCCCAGACTCCTCCACGCGTTGCTTCTTGGTTGGATGTTCCTGGGAAACTGGAGACTGGCTCCCTTGAGGAGAGGAGGAAGAACCCCCAGGGTGTTGGCCGGCCTTCGACATCTGTTAGACTTGGGAGATGCGGCCCTTGGGAGCTTTCTTGACACCCCTGTTCATCGCGATCTTGAGCATATGCTCTTGAAGGTTCAATATTTGACCTGCAACAAAGAAAAGAACGAGTTAATATAACAAGGGAAAATAAGCGGACACACAAGTAAGGAACACACTCACTACCTAAGAGCTGCAAAGCTTCCCCGTCAGAACCCCACTCGAGGAGCGCCTTGGTGTTAATCAAACGGGCCTTGAAAGCGACCTCCTAATTCTCGTCGCGAATGAAGCTCCCATCCTTGTTCACACACTTGGCGGGAGTGAAGTTGTCGACGAAAGCCACGATCTTCTCGTAGGCAAGCTTATCCTCATCATCCAGCTCATGGGGCTTCGTAAGATAGTTGTCTGTCCCTCTTTTGAAATGGACTTTCTACCACTCAAGGGGGAACTTTGCTTCCAGGTTCTCCACCTCCCACCCTTCTATGAGCTTCACCACGTACTCGAACATGGAATCGACGGCTGCATGCGATACAAGCTTCACGAGGAAGTATCTGTCTTTAAAGGAGCGGACAGAGTCCAGGTACATTCTGAAAAGCTTCCTCGACTGTTTCAAGGACACCCAGTTGTGTCGCCGTGATGGGTTTGTCGCTGAAGATGGAAGAAGCGAAAAAACAGTTGGAGTGTTGCGCCGACACAAAGATGTTGACACACGAGCTCGAACGCCCGCATGAACGCGATCACGTTCGGATGAAGCTGCAAAGGTGCCGACTCCAACCATTGAAATACCACCGCTTGAAAGTCGCTGAAGGGCAAACGAAGCCTCGCCTCCCGAAAGGGGACCTTGTACATAGGGAAGCGTATCCCCGGGTACGACGAACATATCCGATCTATTTCCTTGGGCCTGTAAACCTCTCAGTTCGCAGATGCCCCTTCCCCTAGGTCCTCGACGGTAACGAAGGCGTCCAAGTCGTCGAAAATGAAGCTCGAAGCAACGACCAGGGGTTCCAGCCCGACTCAATCTGACGTGGATTCAACGTTTATGTCAGCCTAATTGTCTTCGACATCTACGTCGACCATGGCAGCGTCCTCGAGCTTTGGAGCCATTTAACCTGAAAAGCAGAAGAAACCAGTGAATTCGACGATAAGATCAAATCCACCCTTCCACCGCAAATCAAGTGAAATGGCGAGGAAATGGTCGACACACGTTCTCGAACGAAGGCCTTGCCGACAAGCGCATGGTCGTGTGGGAATTCTCCTCGACAAAAGACACAAAGCCCCTTCTCTACGAGGAGAGATTCCTCGACACTTAGGTTCCTCATTAGGACCAAGTAGAGGAGGTCTCCTCGACGAGAGACTTTCTCAAAGTACCTATACTCCTGCAAGGAGAAAGTTTACCCGACATTGAACCCGGAGAGAACGCGAAAGCCTCATGATTTCTCCGAGATCTTCATCGGAAACTTTAAGGGTTCCCCGAAATCTTCATCGGAAACTTCATGAGTTCCCCGGAATCTTCATGAGCTTCTCGGAAAACTCACCGAAAACTTCATCGGAGCCTCATGAAGGCCTCCGAAAGTTCAAGAACGCGACCGAAAAATTCATAACTGTGCCGGAAAACATAGAAATTCATCGCGAAGCTCATGAGTGTCCGGGAACATGCACTCCTAAAGCTACGACCGCTACTATACTAGCTACAAAAAAACAGATGAAACTTACGGGCGTGAAGAAGGTTCTGGAAAGCTACGGTGGCGTAAGAAGAGCCGGCGGCGGCAACGACGACGACGAATGAGAAATGGAAAGAGCAGAAAAACTTGAAGAATTAGTGTAAGAGCTTAAATGCTGAGAGCGTGACAAATGAGTCCCTTCTCCTCATATTTATCTCCGCTGGCACACGGAATGAATTGTCGCCTATGCACTCAAGCACCCATACTGATAGGCCGTCAAAGGCATTTATTACTTCTGACATGTGGCTCGAAGAAACGGCACGCCTGTCCTTTCGAACCCCCCTCGTACGGCTCGAGGGAATGATGTGTCTGCTCCTTCCACTTCTGTCACATAGTCCAAGACGTCGAGCACAATGCTTGACTCCCACATTGTGTCACGAACATGGCTTTGGGGAAAGTTAGGTACAAGCCGCAAACACGTGTGACGGCTAAACCTCCACGCGAGCACCTGCCCTCGAGGTGAACAAATGCAAACCCCGCTGTTGAGCATGACAAGTAGCTTCCACGCTTATTCACGAGCATAGTCTCGCGAGCTCATCACCTCGAACATGAATGATGCTCCTCCGGGCAAGTTCCCTATGCCCTTCTTCGTCATAAGAATTGACTCTTAAGTCATTACTCCTATGCTTCGGAGCAACGACTTAGGGGACTCCTGTTCTGAACAGGGCCAGGGGCTAGCTCACCGTCGGGCACGACTTTACCCAGCTCCTTGTCAAAGAGGGTCCAACGCAAAGGCCCAATCCACCATTCTGCGGGAGGAAACGCTCCTCACACGTCTTCCCCACGTACTCCACGTGCTCCCCACACGGGGACACGTCACCAATTGAACCCGCATCTTCCGCGGAGCAGTTGACCTAGGACGAAGACCACATGCTGGTCTTCCCTACTCTACGTAGATCCTGACAGTTATCTGTATTGGGCCTAATGATCCAACCCACTACAGATAACCGTTGGCCCAGCGCTGAGGGCACATTATAAATACCCTACTCCGCAGGAGGGTCATGTATTCTAAACCCATACTTTGTACTTGCTCTCTTTTGCTTTGAACCTCACTTTGACATCAGAGTGTCTTGCAGGTATACCCCATCCTCTTCTCCACCACCGTTGAACTTGGAGCTCACGACGTGTTGCTGGCCGCTAATCCTCCTTCTGATCCGGTAAGATCAGTTATTATTATTATTATTATTATTATTATTATTATTATTATTATTATTATTATTATTATTTTAACTCTATGGTCACTAATATAATAACCATTATAAATTTGAATCTAAACACGAAAAAATTGTGTTATTTTTAAATTAGTTAAACATGTTTCCACCATAATGTATATTATTAATTGTAATTTATACAATTAAATTGTATTAAAATTGTAAGATATATGACCAATTTGTAATTACCAAATTGAATAAATATGTCTCATTAGGATAATTAAGAGAGAGAGAGAAAAATATATTATTGATCTAAATACAAAAATATATCTGCAACTTATTGAAATAATTATTGAATAGATGTTTGTCAATGATGTAATATTTTAAAAGTAATAATAGAGAAGAAATATTTATTTTATTTGTATTAAATTTTTTAAAACTTATTTCATTTGAAAAATTATATATATATATATATATATATATATATATATATATTCAAACTCTGAAGTTTTACCTTATTTTAACTTATATATTCAAGTTTTTATTAATTTAAACGCTACTTCTGTTATATACATAACCTCTTCAATATCGCCCAGATCCTTTATTTCCTTACTGGTATCAGAGCCTTTTTAGGTGCTGATACGTGGTTATTAAAGTTATTTTGGATAAACTTGTTGTATTTTCTTACTGGTATTTTTAAGCCTTACCCTGACCTTTGAGTCTAAGTTAGAGAACTTCTGAATAACAGGTGGTCCACATAATAAAACCCGTTGAATTAAGGGTAGTAAATCGGTTGGTCAGCTTGTTGAAGTAACCTCTTAGAACAAACTATAAGGGGGTAGAGAGATACAATAAAAGAAAATCATTCAATTTGTTCATAAATTTCTAAAGTAATCATGTCAAGCACCGTGAGGTCTTTGAGTTTGCTAGGAAGTAGTAGGAGACACCAACGTCACTATAATGAAATAGCCAGCACTTCTGATCCTAATAACGAACTAGATCAAGATACTTTTCAGAACAAAGAATTAGAAATCCAGGAAATGGAAAATAGATTAATATATTGGTCTATGCCCGAGATTAAATTAAAAGAAATTTACAAAGTAAGAACTTTTGATTACCACGCTAAAAATGGCATACATACAATTGAAAATGCTAGATCTATTAGCAATAAACAAGAAACAATATAATTATTAGATAAAAACTTATTAGAAATACATTATCGTGAAAAATTCATGTATATTCACTTAGGGTTAATTCAAATTGCTGTAAAACCTTTACATAAATTAGGACTAAACACACCTATATTACTTGTTTTAAGAGATACGTAATTAAAGATTTTCATAATTCAACAATTGCGGTTATCGAATCAAATTTAAAAGATGGACCAGTTTACTTTAACTGTCATCCTAATTACTCTATGAGTTTAGTTGATGAATTTACCAAGAGTTCATTAGTTATTATGATTGCTGGGTTGGGAGATACCTTCATTCAAGGTGCCTCAAACCTAAGTTTTATTAGTAGAGTAACTTATAAAGTTTCAACTGTTAATTACAATTTTAAATCCATAAGAAGTACCCCTAGAAACTAAGTTTGTCTTCTAGTGGCTAACTTAAGACGTTTAAATGTTATTACACCTAAAATATTAACTGCATATGAAATTATGGATAAAATACCCGAAGAATGGATATTACAAGACGTTGTTAAACCTGAAAAGATTGAGTTTAGATTAATTAAAAATGTTATACAGGATGCTGATGGTACGGTGGCCATTAGGATGAACAGAAGTCAATCCTATAGGTACCACATCTCTCCTAGTGTTAGTCAGGCTTAGAGTGCTAGACACTCGGTTGACTTGACTATTAGGGTAAATCTAGCAGGAGTTAACTTTAACCTTACTGTACCCCAGTGTTTATACGAAGAAAGGACTTCCAGGTCCCCTTCTCCAACTGAGTCTCAGATATTACACGTTATCACTAGAGAAGAACCCTTTGTCATAGACAAAGAATGGATTAGTAACGACTTTGAAGGCGACTAAAATAGAAAAAAGAGAAAGTGGTTTTTCTCAACTTTCTCTAAATCCCAAACCCAAGATTACTTAAAACAATTCTACGAGTTCCTCGAAAATCATGAGATTAATGTTTACTTCTTTGTTTGGTTTGAATTACTTTGTTTGGATGAAAAGATTAGGAACCCTTTTGCTACTGAGTTATGCATTGATGTTAACAAAAGAATTAGTACTAGGTGGAAAACCTTTAAGAAAGAAGTAGTAGAATATATCCATCCACCCTTAAAAGCCATAAAAATCTCTCCGGAAAAATATGTGGAGATAGAGGCTGCACCCTTTAAGGCCATTATAACACCTACCTTAGAAAGAAACGAACTAAACAACTTACATAGTCAACAGAATTATTCAAATCAAATATTACACACGATAGCCCAACAATTAGAAAGGATATAAACTTCTGGTTTCAAACTAACCGATCCTCTAATAGACAAACCAGATCCTACCAGACCTATATATCATTATGACATTCCTTCATCATCCGAATTACGTAAAATAAGATTAGGAGACTCAACTAATGAAAAGATAGATGAATTAGTAAAGAGACTAAAAGGTCTAGACCTAAGATCTAACCCTACGGTTAATATGTTATCCAGAGAAGAAGAATTTGATAATTTAGTAAATAAATTAGGAAGACCTCCAAGAAACCCTACTAGAAATTATTACCCACGACATTCCTTTGCTGATGTTTAGTTTGAAGAAAGGTCCAATTTTATTGAAAATAGTTATTCCGGAGAAGCCATTATAGAATGGAATATTGATGGAGCTTCTGAGAAGCAAATACTCGATACTATTCAAAATATGACCATGGCAACTACTGCATTTATGTTAAGAAAAAATTCAGATAAAAAATCAAGAGAAATGATAATTATGGGTTTTACTGGCCAACTGAAAGGTTGGTGGGATAATCTTCTTAGCCGAGAAGATAAAGATATTATAGATAAGGCTATAACAACTAAAAATAATGAACCCGCAAGCGTTACAGCATTACTATACGCTATCACCAAATTCTTCGTAGGAGAACCATTGAAGCTCCAAAAACGAGCTTCAGACCAATTAATGAACCTCTATTGCCCTACTATGTCGGACTATAGATGGTATAGAGATATGTTCCTCTCCAAACTTTGCCTGAGAGCTGATGGCTCGGCAGTTTTTTGGAAAGAAAGATTCATTAGTGGATTGCCCAGACTTTTTGCTGAAAAAGTCAAGATGAACATACAACAGAATTACAAGGGAGAAATTCCTTATGATAGCTTAACCATAGGTGAACTATCCAATTACGTTGTAGAAACAGGAATCCAAATTTGTACTGACTATAAAATACAAAACAAAATTAAAAATGAACACACTAGTAGTAGGCGCGAAATGGGAACGTTTTGCGAGCAATATGGGGCTACTCCTTTGAGAGCACCTAATAATCCTAAACATAAAAAGAATATTAGTAAAGGAAGAAAATATTATAAAAATTATGGGAAACAGAAGTATTCAGATAAACCTGATTATTACAAAGAAAATAAGAAACCTTACAAAAAACCCTATCAACCCAAGAAAAAGAAATTTGATAAAAATAAAAATAAAGAGATAAAATGTTATAAATGTGGTAGATTCGGTCACTATGCTAGTGATTGTAGAGTTAAAGAGAAAATAAAACAATTAAGTAATTTAAATTTATCTGAAGAATTAAAAGATAATTTAATTAATGCTCTAAATAAGATTATGTTAAATTCAGATTATGAGGAAACCACCTCCTCAGAAGAATCTACTTATGAAGAATTAAATCAAATTAATAGCACAGAAGAATCTGAGTCTGATCATGAAGGATGCTTAGGAATTGATTTATGTGATTGGAGAGATTGTAATAGAAAAATTGTTAATGTTATATCCAACAGTCAAGCCAACACCTTAATAACCATTTTGAATAAAATGGAACCATCCGAAACTAGGGATGCCTTTATGAGACAAATAAAGAATATAATTGATGATAATGATCTTAATAAACACCAAGTTAATAAGATTAAATTTAAAGATATCATGAACATGTTTAAAAAACCCTTAGAAAAACCTTTATCCATAAACGATCTTTATGAAGAAATTAAGTTATTAAAGAAAGAGATACAAACTTTAAAAACTCGGGAGGATGAGTTAGAAGTTAAATATTTAGAATGACAAGGAACTATGATAATACAAAATCAAAGTTTTGTGGAAGCATTAAAATCCATAACTACTCAACCTAGTCCCAGTACATTAGAAGATAAAGGGGAAGAAAGACCAGACCCTTTTGTTCATAACATACAAAAGATAATATCTCACAAATGGTATACTAAAATAAATCTGATTATCCATGATAAAACCTTTAATTAATAGCCTTAATAGACTCAGAAGCCGATCTTAATTGTATTCAAGAAAGATTAATACCAACTCAATACTATAAAAAAACTAAAGAAAAACTTAGAGGAGCTAATGGTAGTAGGTTACAGGTTACTTATAAGTTACCAAATGTAAAAATTTGTAAAGGACAAGTTTGTTACAAAACATCTTTTCTCCTTATTAAAAATCTGCAAGAATCTATCATATTAGGAACCCCTTTCTTATCTTTACTTTATCCTTTCAGTGTTTATGATCAAGCCATTACTACTGAAGCCCTAGGACATCTAGTCAGCTTTGAATTTTTAGACAAACCTAAGATTAGACACCTTAATTCAGTTCAAAGAAAGAACATTTCCTTAGTTAATCTTATTAGCAACAAACGAAAACAGATTAATTTTATCAACAAAGAAATACATTTTAAAAGGATTGAAGAGCAGTTACAAACGCCAGTCATTAAAGAAAAAAATAAGACCATCCAGAACAAATTTATCAAGGATTTATGTTCCGAACAGCTTAACACTTTTTGGAAAAGAAAAACACATACTATATCACTACCTTATGAACCTGAATTTAAAGAAATTAATATACCAACCAAAGCTAGACCCATACAAATGAATAAACAACACTTAGAATATTGTAAAAAAGAAATACAAGGATTTATAGATAAAGGAATAATTAGGCCTAGCAAGTCCTCGTGGAGTTGTTCAGCCTTCTACGTAATTAATGCTTCGGAATTAGAAAGAGGAAGTCTGCGTTTAGTAATTAATTACAAACCTTTAAACACAACATTACAATGGATTAGGTACCCCATACCAAATAAAAAAGATTTAATTAATAGATTACATTATAAAAGCATTTTTTCAAAGTTTGACTTAAAATCTGGTTATTATCAAATTCAAGTTAAAGAGGAAGATAAGTATAAAACCGCTTTTAGAGTCCCATTTGGACATTACGAATGGAATGTTATGCCTTTAGGATTAAAAAATGCACCATTTGAATTTCAGAATATTATGAATGATATATTTTACCAATATTCAAATTTTACCATAGTTTACTTAGATGATATATTAGTCTTTTCAGATTCTGTTAATCAACACTTTCAACACTTAGAACAATTTTACAAGATAATTAAAGATAATGGTTTAGTGTTATCTGAAAGTAAACTAAAACTATTCCAACCTAAAGTCAGATTTTTAGGATTTGATATTAGCCAAGTTGAGTACACCCCCATTACCAGGTCTTTAGAGTTTGTTAGAAAATTTCCAAACGAAATTAAAGACAAAACTCAGTTACAAAGATTTTTAGGATGTCTGAATTGTGTGTCTGACTTTATTCCCAACCTTAGAATAATATGTTTACCTCTGTTCAAAAGGTTGAAGAAAAATCCTCCACTTGGGATGATTCTATGACCCAAAGTATTATCCAATTAAAACAGGTTGATAAAAAATTACCATGTCTAAGGATCCCTGACCCTGAAGCAAACCTTATTGTTGAAACCGATGCTTCCGATATTGGATTCGGAGGTATTCTAAAACAAAAATTATCGGGTACTGATAAGGAACAAGTTGTTAGATACTATTCTGGAACTTGGTCTGCAGCCCAGCTGAATTACAGTACTATTAAAAAGGAAATTTTATCCATTGTACTTTGTATTACTAAATTTCAAGATGATTTATTTTCAAAAATGTTTTTATTAAAAACTGACTGTAAATCAGCCAGAAGTGTTTTACAAAAAGATGTCAAATATTTAGTGTCAAAACACATATTTGCCAGATGGCAGTCATTACTTGCATGTTTTGATTTTGAAATCATGCACATTGAAGGTATTAAAAATGTATTACCAGATTTCTTAACAAGAGAATTTTTACAGGGTAAAAATGAGTAACAAATCTACATCCAAAGATTCTTATGGCCCTCCATTACAGAAACCAGGTAACCAAAACAAGCAATTGGTACTTGGATCACCTTCCTTTGTATCAAAGATTACTACTCCAATTTCCTATTTACAGGGAAAAGGAGCCTACACTGCCTTGGTCTCACCATCGCAGTTTTCTAAGGATATTACGGCGTCTTCTTCTTTAAAGTTGACTCCAAACAAAAATACAATAGCATATTACACTCCCCCACCCGGGAACAAATCAAAATTTATTACTAAAGATTTTTTGGTACCTATTATCCCTTTAGAGGATTTTTACTGTCCTCTTGAAGGATCTCTGTTACAAGTTATCAGTAAGGTGTTTCCCCAGAACACCTAATTTCGTCAACCAGATATTAATAAATCTAGATTTTACTATGAATTCATCTTGGTAGATACGGATTCCATTACTCTTACTCAAATTAAGGATGACGCTATTGGAAATATAAAATACTCTAAATTCAAAATCAACAAAGTACTTTCCTTAGATGAATGGGGAACTCATCCCTATCATTCCAGAGATTTTTCCAGAGAATTTATCCCTCAATTTTACACCTATTTTGATTATATGGATGCTTGGTCCCATTTCCTTACAATTAGGCCTTATGACCATACCTGGTTCATTTAGTTTAATAAGAATATATCGTTAAAATTCCCCAACTGGTTCATCAAGTGGTTCGAAGTTTATGGGTTAGAAACCTAGATTTTCCCTGATTATGTGTTAAAATCTTACAAAGAGTTTGGAGAAATTACTGACTGTCCAAAACATAAAAGTCTTTTAGCTTTTACTGTCGTATTTGGAATTACTTGGATCATGTCTTGGTCCTTCACTACCGACCAGATTTGGCCAGATGCTACTGCTTCCCATTTATCAAGAAGAATCTCTATCAAATGGTGGGATTCTTTCAATCCAGAATTACTCTCTCCCACGGTTAAAAGCGCTTGGTATGCTAAAAACCCCAAGCTGTGCAAATCTACTACCACCACTGAAGAAACTACATTCTTAGCTAATAGAAGTAAACTTCTAGCTTCTCTTTCAGCAATTACAAATCCTAAGAAGTTTGCAGACAAACTTCAAGAAATAACAAGTGCTATGTCTGAATGTCATAGTTCCTCGTCTTCAATTGAAGCTACACCTGTCAATGAGGATGACTGCTATGGAATCTTTGATTAAACCACCACTAGCACAATCCTGATAATACTTTTGGAAAAATGACAAAATACTTTTGATCTTATCACAATTGGACTCTCTTTTAATTATTTTCTGCATTATCAGGCCATGTGGGCCATGTTACTTTGCCTTCAGAAAGATAAGATTCCTTATCTTTTACTTTAGCTTTTACCTTTAATTTTTTCAGCATTATCAGGCCATGTGGACCATGTTACTTTGCATTCAAAAAGATAAGATTCCTTATCTTTTACTTTAGCTTTTACTTTTTAGACCACCTGTATTTGTCGGCCATTATATCTTTTCTTGATTAAGTGGTATTGTAAATTATTTGAAGTCCGGATGCTATAAAAGCATTCGTTCTGGATTATTGAGGGCAACATCAATTTCTCTCATACTTGAGTTGAAACCTGAATCCTTCAAGAATCAAAACCTTGTAAGTTTTTAAAAGCATTTTAATAAAATCAAAGCATGTCATTATCCATTGTTGTCTATTTAAATTACTCTTTCGCTTATAGATTTTCAAACTCTGAAGTTTTACCTTATTTTAACTTATATATTCAAGTTTTTATTAATTTAAACGCTACTTCTGTTATATACATAACCTCTTCAATATTTCCCAGATCCTTTATTTCCTTATTGGTATCAGAGCCTTTTTAGGTGCTGATACGTGGTTATTAAAGTTCTTTTGGATAAACTTGTTTTATTTTCTTACTGGTATCTTTAAGCCTTACCCTGACCTTTGAGTCTAAGTTAGAGAACTTCTGAATAACAAGTGGTCCACGTTGTAAAACCCGTTGAGTGAAGGGTAGTAAATCGGTTGGTCAGCTTGTTGAAGTAACCTCTTAGAACAAACTATAAGGGGGTAGAGAGATACAATAAAAGAAAATCATTCAGTTTGTTCATAAATTTCTAAAGTAATCATGTCAAGCATCGTGAGGGCTTTGAGTTTGCTAGGAAGTAGTAGGAGACACCAGCGTCACTATAATGAAATAACCAACACTTCTGATCCTAATAACAAACTAGATCAAGATACTTTTCAGAACAAAGAATTAGAAATCCAGGAAATGGAAAATAGATTAATAAATTGGTCTATGCCTAAGATTAAATTAAAAGAAATGTACAAAGTAGGAACTTTTGATTACCACGCTAAAAAGATCATACATATAATTGAAAATGCTAGATCTATTAGCAATAAACAAGAAACAATAGAATTATTAGATAAAAACTTATTAGAAATACATTATCATGAAAAATTCAAGTATATTCACTTAGGGGTAATTCAAATTGTTGTAAAACCTTTACACAAATTAGGACTAAACACACCTATATTACTTGTTTTAAGAGATACGAGAATTAAAGATTTTCATAATTCAACAATTGTGGTTATCAAATCAAATTTAAACGATGGACCAGTTTACTTTAACTGCCATCCTAATTACTCTATGAGTTTAGCTGATGAATTTACCAAGAGTTCATTAGTTATTATGATTGTTGGGTTGGGAGATTCCTTCGTTCATGGTGCCTCAAACCTAAGTATTATTAGTAGAGTAACTTATAAAGTTTCGATTGTTAATTACGATTTTAAATCCATAAGAAGTACCCCTAGAAGCCAAGTTTGTCTTCTAGAAGCTAACTTAAGACGTTCAAATATTATTACACCTAAAATATTAACTGCATATGAATTTATGGATAAAATACCCGAAGAATAGATATTACAAGACATTGTTAAGCCTGAAAAGATTGAGTCTAGATCAATTAAAAATGTTATACAGGATACTAATGGTACGATGGCTATTAGGATAAACAGAAGTTAATCCTATAGGTACCACAACTCTCCTAGTGTTAGTCAGGCTCAGAGTGCTAGACACTCGGTTGACTCGACTATTAGGGTAAATCTAGCAGGAGTTAACTTTAACTCTACTGTACCCCAGTGTTTATACAAAGAAAGGACTTCCAGGTCCCCTTCTCTAACTGAGTCTCAGATATTACACGTAATCACTAGAAAAGAACCCTTTGTCATAGACAAAGAATGGATTAGTAACGACTTTGAAGCCGACTACAATAGAGAAAAGAGAAAGTGGTTTTTCTCAACTTTCTCTAAATCCCAAATCCAAGATTACTTAAAACAATTCTACGAGTTCCTCGAAACTCATGAGATTAGTGTTTACTTCTTTGTTTGGTTTGAATTACTTTGTTTGGATGAAAAGATTAGGAACCCTTTTGCTAATGAGTTATGCATCGATGTTAACAAAAGAATTAGTACTAGGTGGAAAACCTTTAAGAAAGAAGTAGTAGAATCTATCCATCCACCCTTAGAAGCCATAAAAATCTCTCCGAAAAAAGATGTGGAGATAGAGGCTGCACCCTTTAAGGCCATTATAGCACCTACCTCAGAAAGAAAAGACTTAAATATCTTACATAGTCAACTGAATTATTCAAATCAAATATTACACACGATAGCCCAACAACTAGAATGGATAGAAACTTCTGGTTTCAAACTAACCGATCCTCTAATAGATAAACCAGATCCTACCAGACCTATATATCATTATGACATTCCTTCATCATCCGAATTACGTAAAATAAGATTAGGAGACTCAACTAATGAAAATATAGATGAATTAGTAGAGAGACTAAAAGGTCTAGACCTAAGACCTAACCCTACAGTTAATATGTTATCCAGAGAAGAAGAATTTGATAATTTAGTAAATAAATTAGGAAAACCTCTAAGAAACCCTACTAGAAATTATTACCCACAACATTCCTTTGCTGATGTTCAGTTTAAAGAAAGGTCCAATTTTATTGAAAATAGTTATTCTGGAGAAGCCATTATAGAATGGAATATTGATGGAGCTTCTGAGCAGCAAATACTCGATACTATTCAAAATATGACCATGGCAGCTACTGCCTTTATGTTAAGAAAAAATTCAGATAAAAAATCAAGAGAAATGATAATTATGGGTGTTACTGGCCACCTGAGAGGTTGGTGGGATAATCTTCTTAGCCGATAAGATAAAGATATTATAGACAAGGCAATAAAAACTGAAAATAATGAACCCGCAAGCGTTACAGCATTACTATACGCTATCACCAAATTCTTCGTAGAAGAACCATTGAAGCTCTAAAAACGAGCTTCAGACCAATTAATGAACCTCTATTGCCCTACTATGTCGGACTATAGATGGTATAGAGATATGTTCCTCTCCAAACTTTGCCTGAGAGCTGATGACTCGACAGTTTTTTGGAAAGAAAGATTCATTAGTGGATTACCCAGACTTTTTGCTGAAAAAGTCAAGATGAACATACAACAGAATTACAAGGGATAAATTCCTTATGATAGCTTAACCATAGGTGAACTATCCAATTACGTTGTAGAAACAGGAATCCAAATTTGTACTGACTATAAAATACAAAACAAAATTAAAAATGAACAGACTAGTAGTAGGCGCGAAATGGGAACGTTTTGCGAGCAGTATGGGGCTACTCCTTTGAGAGCACCTAGTAATTCTAAACATAAAAAGAATATTAGTAAAGGAAGAAAAAATTATAAAAATTATGGGAAACAGAAGTATTTAGATAAACCTGATTATTACAAAGAAAATAAGAAACCTTACAAAAAACCCTATCAACCCAAGAAAAAGAAATTTTATAAAAATAAAAATAAAGAGATAAAATGTTACAAATGTGGTAGATTCGGTCACTATGCTAGTGATTGTAGAGTTAAAGAGAAAATAAAACAATTAAGTTATTTAAATTTATCTGAAGAATTAAAAGATACTTTAATTAATGCTCTAAATAAAATTACGTTAATTCAGATTATGAGGAAACCACCTCCTCAGAAGAATCTACTTATGAAGAATTAAATCAAATTAATAGCTCAGAAGAATCTGAGTCTGATCATGAAGAATGCTTAGGAATTGATTTCTGTGATTGCAGAGATTGTAATAGAAACATTGTTAATGTTATATCCAGCAGTCAAGTTAACACCTTAATAACCATTTTGAATAAAATGGAACCATCCAAAACTAGGGATGCCTTTATGAGACAAATAAAAGATATAACTGATGATAATGATCTTAATAAATACCAAGTTAATAAGATTGAATTTAAAGATATCATGAACATGTTTAAAAAACCCCTAGAAAAACCCTTATCCATAAATGATCTTTATGAAGAAATTAAGTTATTAAAGAAAGAGATACAAACTTTAAAAACTCGGGAGGATGAGTTAGAAGTTAAATATTTAGAATTACAAGAAATTATGATAATACAAAATCAAAGTTTTGTGGAAGCATTAAAATCCATAACTACTCAACCTAGTCCCAATACATTAGAAGATAAAGGGGAAGAAAGACCAGACCCTTTTATTCATAACATAGAAAAGATAATATCTCACAAATGGTATACTAAAATAAATCTGATTATCCATGATAAAACCTTTGAATTAATAGCCTTAATAGTCTAAGTAATTGCCATCTTTATCTTAACCTTTCACCCTGCCCAGGTGAAACGGATGTTTTAATAGGGCTCACTTTTTGTAAATGTCCCTCTTCACTTTTCCCAAAGCGACAGAGTTTTGTTTTATAGGGCTGTAGTTTTAAGAATCGACAAGATCATAAATAAAATAACGTCGTTCTGTAATTTCTGCATTTATTGTTGTTTTCTCTTTTCACTTTTTCAGAAAATGGTAATCCTAAACAAAAAAAGAAAAAAAAACAAATAATAAAAACACGCAGTAAAAAAAAATACACTGCACACACTCTTGCATTTCTCTCTATCTCTTCTAAAAAAACCACCACGTCATGCAGATTGCTTGTTTTAAACCCCGTTGAAACATACGATCCAATGCCTTCTCCCAACTTTGAATTCCCGGCATTTGAGGCTGAAGAAGAAGATGACGAAGAAATTCCAGAGGAGATCTCCTGCTTTCGCAGACAAGAGGAAAGGTCCATTAAACGTCATAAAGAACCGTTGGAAACGGTCAACTTGGGTTCAGAGGAAGAGAGAAAAGAAGTCAGGATTGGGGCACTAGTCAGTCTAGCTATCAAAGAAAGTTTGACCAAGCTTCTCAAAGAGTTTCCCGATGTATTCGCTTGGTCCTATCAGGACATGCCAGGGTTGGATACCAGCATCGTGGAACATCATCTACCATTAAGATCAGAATATCCGCCAGTAAAACTGAGGTTGAGAATGAGTCATCCAGACATGGCCATCAAAATCGAAGAGGAAGTACATAAACAGATTGACGCGGGATTCCTCGCCACGTCAGAATATCCTCAATGGCTAGCCAACATAGTACCAACTCTGAAAAAGGACGAAAATGTCAGAATGTGTGTAGACTACAGGGATCTGAACAAAGCAAGTCCAAAGGATGACTTTCCCTTACCGCACATAGATATCCTGGTAGACAGTACAACAAAGTTCAAAGTTTTCTCCTTCATGGATGGATTCTTGGGATATAATCAAATCAAAATGGCGCCGAAAGACATGGAGAAAACTTCGTTTATCACCCCATGGGGAACCTTTTGTTACAAGGTAATGCCGTTCGGTTTGAAGAACGTCAGGGAAACCTATCAAAGGGCCATGACTACTCTGTTTCATGACATGATACACAAAGAAATCGAAGTATATGTCGATGATATGATTGCCAAATCTAAAACAGAGGAGGAGCATGTGACCCACTTGTTAAAACTACTCGAGCGTTTTAGAAAGTATAGACTCCGCTTGAATCCCAATAAGTGCGCATTCGGTGTCCGTTCAGGGAAACTTTTAGGGTTCATCGTCAGCCAGAAAGGAATTGAGGTTGATCTTGACAAGGTCAAGGCCATTCAAGAAATGCCTTCTCCAAAGACTGAAAAACAAGTCAGGGGATTCTTGGGACGTTTGAATTACATTTCCAGTTTCATATTCCTCATGACCGCGGCATGTGCGCCGATCTTCAAGTTACTCAAAAAGAATCAGGACAGCGTTTGGACAGAAGATTGCCAAACCGCCTTCGACAATATCAAGGAATACCTGTTGAACCCACCAATTATATCACCTCTAGTGGAAGGAAGACCACTGATCATCTACTTAACAGTCTTGGAGGACTCCATGGGTTGTGTACTTGGCCAACAAGACGAAACCAAAAGGAAAGAGTCTGCCATCTACTATTTGAGCAAGAAATTTACAGACTGTGAAACTCAGTATACTATACTCGAGAAAAATTGTTGTGCTCTAGCTTGGGCAGCCAAACGTCTTCGCCAGTATATGATTCCTCACACTACTTGGTTAATCTCCGAAATGGATCCAATCAAGTACGTCTTTGAAAAACCTGCTCTCACGGGAAGGATTTCCCGTTTGCAGATGTTGTTATCAGAATACGACATCGAGTACCATGCTCAGAAAGTCGTTAAAGGAAGTGTTTTAGCCGATCATTTGGCTCATCAACCGATTGACGATCAAGAATCAGTCAGGTTTGACTTCCCAGACGAAGATGTCATGTATTTGAAAATGAAAGATTGCGATGAACCGCTACCTAGTGAAGGGCCAGAACCAGGTTCCCAATGGGGACTAATCTTTGACGGAGCTGCCAATCATTATGGAAACAGAATTGGGGCAATCATCATAACACCTCAGGGTACCCACATTCCTTTCACCGCCCGACTGACATTCAAGTGTACAAACAACGAGGCCGAATACGAAGCTTGTATCATGGGTCTCGAAGAAGCGATCGACTTAAGGATTAAGAACTTGGATGTATATGGCGACTCAGCCCTGGTTATCAATCAGATCAAAGGAGATTGGAACACATACCAATCAGGATTGATGCCTTACAAAGACTACGCAAGAAGGTTGTTACCATTCTTTAACAGAATCGAGTTTCATCACATCCCTCGTGAAGAGAATCACATGGCTGATACATTAGCCACTCTCTCTTCCATGATTAGTGTAGGTCAATGGAATGACATACCTAAGATTAACATAATGCGCTTGGAACGGCCTGCTCACATCTTCACAATTGAAGTAGTTATAGACGACAAACCTTGGTATCACAATATCAAATGCTTCCTTCAAAAACAAGAGTATCCACCTGGGGCATCCAGAAAGGACAAAAAGACCCGCAGAAGACTGAAAGGCAACTTCTTTCTGAGCGGTGATACACTCTATACGAGAAATTTTGACATGGTGTTGCTCCGATGTGTAGACAGACCAGAAGCAACCATATTGATAAAAGAAATTCACGAAGGATCCTTTGGCACTCATGCCAACGGACACGCAATGGCGAGAAAAATTCTAAAAGCAGGGTACTACTGGTTGACCATGGAATCTGATTGCTACAAGTACATGAGGAGATGTCACAAGTGTTAGATATACTCAGACAAGATCCATGTACCGCCAACACATCTCAAAGTTCTTTCTTCCCCATGGCCTTTTTCCATATGGGGAATCAACATGATTGGCATGATTGAACCCAAAGCTTCGAACGGACATCAGTTCATTCTGGTAGCCATTGACTACTTCACCAAATGGGTTGAAGCAGCGTCATACACCAATGTAACCCGACAAGTGGTAGTCCATTTTATCAAAAACAATATCATCTGCCGTTATGGCATTCCAAGCCAGATCATCACTGATAATGGATCTAACTTGAACAACAAGATGATGAAAGAGTTATGCGCTGAGTTCAATATCAAACACCATAACTCATCTCCCTACCAACCTAAGATGAATGGAGCGGTAGAAGCGGCTAACAAGAACATCAAGAAGATCGTTCAAAAGATGGTTGTAACCTACAAAGACTGGCACGAGATGCTACCCTTTGCTCTTCACGGTTATCTCACATATGTCCGCACTTCAACATGGGCAACCCCTTTCTCTCTAGTATATGGCATGGAAGCAGTTCTCCCCATAGAAGTAGAGATCCCATCAATCCGGGTATTAATGGAAGCTAAGCTAACAGAGGCTGAATGGTGTCAAAGTCGACACGATGAACTAAACCTAATCGAAGAAAAGCGAATAATGGCTCTATACCACAGTCAGTTGTATCAACAGAGAATGAAGAGGGCGTTTGACAAAAAGGTCTGACCTCGCGTCTTCAGAAAAGGATACCTTGTGCTCAAGAAGATACAATCATTCCTCACTGATTCCCGGGGCAAATGGACTCCAAATTATGACGACCCCTATGTGGTCAAGAAAGCTTTCTCAGGCGGTGCCTTGAGACTCGAAACCATGGATTGAGAAGAATTTGCCTACCCCACGAATGTTGACGTAGTCAAGAAATACTTCGCCTAAATAAAAAAAAATGTCTCCGTGGATTGAAAACTCGAAAGGGCGGTCCAGACAAAAATTAGAGAGATAAGCAAAAAAAAATCATCCCGATGGGTTGGAAATCTCAAAGTATAATCCAGGCAAAAATTAGGGATAAATGGTGAGTAACTACGTCCGACAAGGTTAAATCCTCTACAGTAATGCCATCCATCAGGAAAATTCCAGTCAAGGACATCTTCGACAGAAGCTCTGGATGTCCCGAATTCAAAGTTGGTAGAAGGATAATGGTCGTTATGTTTCAATGTAGCCCTTTTCCCTTAAATTACCATTTTATAAACTTTGTAAATACTCTATGGGATCACGCGCTTGGCTGATTTCCATCCTATCAATAAAATTTGAGCCCTAGTGCTTTTGTTTGCAATTCTTATGTTGTTTTAGCTTTACAGAATGATACATTTTAACATGATCAACAATTCTTGAAATAAAACAAAAATGAATTTACTTGTCAAACTTTTTCTGCTTTTAAAGTAAGGATGGCAAATTCTTTTGACTGTTGAACATCGAAAAAACATCGATCGCTTCTCCTGAAGTAATCGAGCTTCAAAATGTAGAATCAAAGTACTCCTTCTTAACCAGTGCGCCTGAACGAAGGATCAGCTATGTCAGATGCGAATGTTTCATCTGAGATCAACGACAGAGTTCTTATCTCCTAAGCCCGACCAATGGTTTTCCCTGCAGGGACTATCTCTCCTAAGCAAGGCAGAATTGCTACTTTTGGACCAGTGATACTTTTCATCCCCCCGCAGTGGCCGAGTATCCAGTCGTGTTCATCCGTTAGTCTGTATGTCGCGTTAGTTTAGTCAGCATATACATACATACATCATGCATTATTGATTTACATTCATATTCATATTGCATCACTATCACGCTAGCCGGTCTCACCCCCAAGTAATAAAAGTCCTCTTGCCAATTGAGTTATCCGTTCTTTCCTCGTCAGGAAGTGAATCATCTATGC
The DNA here is from genome assembly GCA_022829125.1 of Lathyrus tuberosus. Lineage (NCBI taxonomy): Eukaryota > Viridiplantae > Streptophyta > Magnoliopsida > Fabales > Fabaceae > Lathyrus > Lathyrus tuberosus. The sequence goes on along the minus strand of JALAZF010000368.1, from coordinate 2,037,599 downwards.
AATCTCTCTCCAGTTTATCTCTGGATTAGAGACGGTCTTCGACCACTTTGATAACCTGAACCTCTGAAAAACAAGAAGACCTTCGGCAAATGTCACTCTCCACCCTTGAAGATGATACCTTCGCTTTTCCGAATTAAGGAAAATCCCCAGAGAAAGCCTCTTAATCAGAGATTCGGCAAATATAGTAGTTCTTCTTCGGAAAGTTCGATGACGAAAAGGTCATCAGCACCTCCAAACTGGGTTACATCACATGGCATTTCTTCGAGGAGATCTCGAGGAAAAGTATGATGTAATAGCCCCAAGCTGAAAGCAGTCTCTCAAGAGACTCATTTTCCCCAGCAGAGTTAACAAATGGCGTCTCTAACAGAGAAGTTTGTACAACTCTACAACTCAGACAAATGGGTTCCCCAGCAAGTCTGACATCAAAACTTTTTTCCTATCAAATGGCATCACCCCAGGAAAATTCGGCGGGAAGTTTGAGGAAAGCCGCTACGAATAACGTCTCTTGTCAAGAAAACTTATTGACAAAAGAAACTGAGACCAGTTCCTTGGTAGGAAACCAGGATCGAGGGGAGGTTTACATCAGAAACTGAGACCAGTTCCATGGTAGGAAACCAGGATCGAGGGGAAGTTTATATAAGAAATTGAGACCAGGTCCTTGGTAGGAAACCAGGATCGAGGGGAAGTTTATTTCAAAAGAAAACTGAGACCAGTTCCTCGGCTGAAGACCAGGATCGAGGGGAAGTTTACCTTTTCTAAGCATCATTGCTTAACAAAAGAAGATGGATGAGCAAGCTTCCATTCATAACCACCATCAAAATTTTGGGTATTCCGATATTTAATCCTCTTGCACCCCGAATGCCCGAATACCTTCGCCATTCACACCTTCGAGTCCAAGAAGATTAAATAAGGGCATCTGTCATACCCCAAATTTTGACCACTAATATTTCCCATCATTGTGCAAATCATCATCACAATATAGATGTACCTTTATGCCTCATCAATCTCCTCAAATATGGGTGAGCATTCACCACAACTAAGAATTAGGGTTTTGAGCCCTCTCAGAGCACTTAGACAAAGGATCAATCAAGAATTGACATGATCTTCAACTTGTCTAAACTCTCCAACACCCACAATGGATCAATAGGACTCCCACATCAAGAATTAAGCACAAGGCTGCAGTATTCCAGGTGGATTAAGCCTCAAGATCGCCAGTGTCACCAAATTAGGGTTTTGGTCGACTAGGGCCTCCAGATGGAGATTTTCATCTGGGCATGAGCCAATGCTTCAAAGCATAACCCTAAATACTCTATGGGACCTCACAAACCCAATCATCAAGTCAATTTGACCTCAGGGGATGCCTTCACAAAAAAAATCAGGAATTAGGGTTTCTTGACCTAATTCACCCCTAAGTTGACTTTTGGAACAAAACATGAGTCAAGGCCTCAAGACATGATTTGAGGGTCTCTAATAAACCACATTGATCAATTTGCAATAATAGATTGATCCAAGAATCTTAGTTCACAAGTTTCAATTTCATCAGGACCTCAATTAGGGTTCTAAGGAAAAAATCAACTGTACCTTTGACTTTTGACCAAGACATGCTCCCAAACCTTAGGACATGATTCAATACATCCTATAACACCTATGGAACATATCCATCAAGTTTGATTTAGGGCAAGGACTTGATTTCATAGAGGATCACACAGTTTGGAATTCAACTGGTAAAAAGTCAACTGTGCATAAAAGTCAAAGTTTGACTTTTTGAGATTTTTCATAATTATGGTTCCTTAACCCTAAAATGATGTTAATGTGTGATTGGAATCATCATTAATCAAGAAAAATCAAAGAAAGTGGGATAACTTGTAAAAGGGGTAACCATAAAAAACTTAGAATTTTTCTAAGTTATGAAATAAAGTGGCTAGGGTGCCAACTTCCAAGGATCATAACTTGAGATCCAAGCAACCATTTTGGCTGATCCAAAGATGGATTTGTAGCCCTCATGGCATACTTCAAAAGTGTCAACTACACCTCATTCCAAATCTTCATGGATTTTAAGTTATGGAGTGATCAAAATGGCTGAAAGCATGAAATGCCACTTTTTCCAACACTTAGTGAAATTTTCACTAAGTCAGAATCTGTCTTGCTTTTTTTCAAAATGTAGGAGGATTTTTCACTTGGATCTAAAAAGTTTCTAGACAAACTATGTTCACACATATGTTGTATCACATAAGGGCTTTCCAAAATGTCCAAGAGCTTCATCAAACTCCATCTGAGCTAGGAGTTATGACAGCTGCAACATGCCTTGCTGCAAACTGTCTTGGCAAGGCAGATTTGTGCATAAAGGCACGATTTGCTCAAATTGTGCAATTCCAAGCATGCTTATCCATCTGAACACCTCAAGGGGAAACAACTAAGGGACAAGCACTGATCCATCAGCCTCCCAAGTCCAAGATTCCCAAAGTAACACGCCAAACCCTAAAAAGCCTAAAAGAGGCCAAGACTCCAATTTTGTTTCCAAGCATTCAATGGATGCACCAAGGTGGCATGAACTGAGCCATTTCCAACTGAATGAGTCAAGGATAATCTCTGAACTAAAGAACCATAGGCCTGTGCTCTAACCTCTAGTCAATGGCTAGAGGAGACTTAAGATTCCAAAGTGATGCAATTGGACAATGAGCTGCTGCAGTTGCCATTCACTATTGCTTGCAAAACAAACTTGCTCTACTATAAATAGAGCCCATTTGTGCTCAGTTTGAGTACCCCAAAGCACTACAACACTTGCTTTCCTCAAAATCTCTTTCTCTAGGCCAACATGCCTTCTTTTGCAAGGTAACTTTGAGTTTTTGAGTTAGAGAGCATTTCCATCATAGCTCATGATCCAAACACATCCAATATGTCATATCTAAGCTGTCCAAACTCTCCTAAGTGACCTGTAACACCAAAATCACAAAGTCCCCTCTCAAAACCTCAAAATTGGACTTTTTTGCATTCTTTAAGCCATGTCTTGATTCAGTCACTTTCAAAACCAGATAAAGCCTTAAACACACTCCAAATATCATCCTTGAACTGTCCCAAATGGTTCTCCACATCTGGAACACCATTTGAGAGAGTTGCTATATTGGCCACTTTTGCCCCTTTTGCAAGAAAGAGCTCAAACTTGTTCCTGAGGATTCCAGTTGATTCCAACCATTCCAAAAGCTTCTAAGGGATCATTTGAGGGTGTCCAACGCATCAATTTATTTCTGGAACAAAGCACTTGACAGATTGCTCAAAAAGCTCCTAAAGAGGTAAGCATCACAACTTGAACTCTTTGAAATATGCATTGCTTTGAGGTCCACTGATCATGCACATCTCATACATGTTATATGTGTTGTGTTTGAACCAATCCATCATGTAATTCATGCCTGTAACAAGAGATAGCATAGAAAATGCAATTTTAGGCCTATTTTAAGAACACCATCGGGTTTTGAAATAGGAGCCTCATCTGAAAAAATCACCACCACCATTGGATTCCTTGTGAAATTCTAGGCAGGATAGACCTAAATTTTGTCCCATTGCATGGAGAAATGAGAAAGTTACAAGCTTCACGTTTTTGGCCAAAATCTTGCCTTGCCTTGCCTTGGCCAGGCCAAAAACAAGGCATGCCTCATATATCCATGGGGTGGTTTTGATACACGGATGTATCACCACCCCAGTGGTAGAAGGCGCGCACTGCACACAAGAGGTATGGGGTTCGAATCCCCCTCGCCCCAGATCCTCTTTTTTACCATTTTTTCACTTTTTTTTTATCATTTTTCATATTATTTTTAAATGATTTGAAAAATTAATAACTCTCTCAATTTTAATCATTTTTGGTTGATTCTTTTTCTAAAAAATCACAAAAACGTTGAAATATTTTATTCCACAAAAAAAAAAAAACAGATTTATATTAATTATTTAATATAGTTGATATTTTTGTAAATAAATTCATTTTTTATTGTTTTTAAACCTTTTAAAAAATGAATATTCTCCTTGAAAAATCAAGACCAAATGAGCTTTAATTCATCTTGTGGTTAAATATCATTTTTTAAACCTTAACCAACAACCACATGTTGTTTATTCAAGCTTATTTGGTATCTTTATCATTTTAATTAATTTTCTTTGAATAATTACTTTAAAAAATGATGAAATTAGGGTTTTGTTGATTTTCACCTTAGCAAACTTTTTCAAAACACTTTTGGGCCTCTTGGTAGAGTATAAGACCCATCCCTTTGTAAATAAACAATTTTGGGCCTTAGTGTATTGTATAAGTCCCGATACCGTCAGAAACCTCGGCGCGATCGCCATTTTTAAACAAACGACTGGGCCTGCCCTCGAGTTGTAAGTCCCATTTCTTTTCTTTAAAGCACTTTTGGGCCTCTTGGTAGAGTGTAAGACCCACCCCTTTGTACATAAAACCTTTTTGGGCCTCAGTCACTTGTATAAGTCCCTGTACAAATTCAAAACAACAGTACAATCACTGTTAAAACTTGGGGCTCTCCTTGAGCTGTAAGCCCCAATCTCTGTTCAAAATACTTTCTCCTTTTATTTTGAATCCAAATGTATAGTTGCTATCAAAACATTCTTTAATTTCTTTGAAGAACTAACAAAACAACATGGAAGCTCTACAACGGGTAAGTGTTTATCCGCTTTTTTTTATCTGCTTTCATATAAATAACTGTATTGTGTGGTTGCTTCACTGTAAGTCTTCTTTCACACCTTTTAAATACTCGTCATATATCAACTGTATATATACTAGTATAGTTATTTAGAGTTTTCCCCGACAACTACGTCTAGAACTAGGTAAAGCCCGTTGGTCACTCTTGAATACAAACAAAACTAGATCCCCATAAGATTCTAGATACAATCTTCCCTTCTCTTGGGGTTAAAAAATATGGAACAAAGAGAAATACAGTATTCTCGGTGAACCTTTTCTCAGACTGTCACCCTTAGAAATTGTCAAAGAAACTCTACTCCCCAGAGACGATCTTTTCTCCGTGAATGACATCTCTTGAGTTTCTTCCAAACCCTCAAACTTTCCTGGAATGATCTCTTCTCTGTGAATTGCATTTCTTGAACTTCTCTTGGTTTGGGGGCCCACAGGCTTCCTAAAAGCACCCCCACCTCCTCTTGGGCGTTGTACAAGGACCCTTCGGCTTCTTAAAAGTTCTCATGCTTACTCTTGGGCTTAATACAAGGACCCTAACGACCTCTTAAAGGTATAAGATAGAACTTAGTCATCCTTTGCTAGAGCAGTCTTTCCAGTGTCAAACCTCAGGCCACTTTAGGGTTGATTCTCATCCCTTAAGGCCATTGCCCTCTTTTGGGCATCCTACAAAAGATAAAACTCTTCGACACCAGTAGACTTGGGCAGTCTAAACCCCCCTTGAGACTCAAAGACATTCTCAAGTTCCTTTCAAACATAGTAAAAAACACCGATCACTCTGGATAAATCTCCAGCAGAAACCCGGTCTCTCTCATGAGAGTTCCCCACCCTTGGGCCTGCCTATGGATCTAATCCTCAGCAGTAAGATAGCCTCCTCTTAGGCTTTGTATAATGATCTTTCCTTAACACAGTCAGCCTCCTCTTGGGCTTTGTACAATGATCCTTCCCCAGCGAAGCTAACCTTTTCAGACTCTCATGTTGAGTCAACCACCTTTTCAGACTCTCTTGTTGAGTTAATCACTTTTCAGACTCTCTTGTTGAGTCAATCATTTTCTCAGACTCTCTTGTTGAGTTAATCACCTTTCCGCACTCTCTGGTTAAGTATAAAAGACTCTCTTATTGGTTCAATCTCCTTTTAGCCTCAATCTCGGGGCTTCGTACGAGACAGCAAATCACTCTCTTGTTGAGTATAAAAGACTCTCTTGTTGAGTCAATCAACTTTCAGACTCTCTTGTTGGGTCAATCACCTTTTCAAGACTCTTTTGTTGAGTTAACTCTTTTAGCCTCCGTCTTGGGCTTGGTACAAGACATATAAAAGCACTCTCTCGTTGAGACAAGCTCATTTCAGCCTCCCTCTTGGGCTTTGTACAAGACACACATAAACCTCCCCAACGGAGTCAAAAATCCCTTTTAGCCTCAATCTTGGGCGTTGTACAAGACAAAAAGAACATTTTCTCCAGAAAAGTCAAACTGTTAGCCTCCTCTTAGGCTTTATATAATGATATCCCCAAAGAGTCAGTCTCTTTTTGCCTCAATCTTGGGCCTTGTACAAGACATATACACTCTCTTGTTGAGTCGGTCTCATATAGCCTCCTATTGGGTTTCGTATAAAGAAATCCCTAGCTGAGTCAATCAACCTTTTAGCATCAAACTTGTGCTTTGATCAAAGCACACAAAAATTAACAGTTCCTTTTTAGAGATGACAAATTCTCTCTCAGCCAAAACCCTTTAGCTTCATATCTTGGGCTTTGAATAAGATACAAATCCCCTTCAGCTTCATGTCTTGGGCTTTGAACAAGACACCAAAACATATTTTTCCTCCCCTAGAATAAAGGGAACTACGATTGCTCTGATTTCCCTGTTTCATTTAAATGAGAATACGTAGGCATAAGATTGCGAAATCTTGGCGAGCATACTAATAAAAAACCCTAGGTCCAGTACCTTCATATCAATCAAAACTTAGGTCCAATACCTTACCAAAAACATAAACAAAACTCACTTTCCCTGTCACACTTTCCAAAGAAACTTTCCCAACCCATCAGCAGATAAACACCATCAATTACAAAGCGAGACCTAAAAGCTAACATCCTGTGGATGACCACATATAGGATGGGTAATTGACAACTACCCATTGTATAACCTGACCCCAGATTTCCCGAATCTCTTTTAAGTGTTTGTCACGTTAAACATTCGCGTGCAAGGTTAGTTTTAGATAGCTTCCCTTTCCCTTCCAGCTTCATGGGATAAATAAGAAATCATAAAGTAGCACCCTTTCTCCTTGAGGAGGAAAACCCAAACTTCAGCGATAAGGTGGTCGCGTCATCGACAAAAATCGCTCGCTACAGTATGATCTTTTTAGCGTGGTAATTAAAAGTTTCTACTTTGTAAATTTCTTTTAATTTAATCTCAGGCATAGACCAATTTATTAATCTATTTTCCATTTCCTGGATTTCTAATTCTTTGTTCTAAAAAGTATCTTGATCTAGTTCGTTATTAGGATCAGAATGCTGGCTATTTCATTATAGTGACGCTGGTGTCTCCTACTACTTCCTAGCGAACTCAAAGCCCTCACGATGCTTGACATGATTACTTCAGAAATTTATGAACAAACTAAATGATTTTCTTTTATTGTATCTCTCTACCCCCTTATAGTTTGTTCTAAGAGGTTACTTCAATAAGCTGACCAACCGATTTACTACCCTTCACTCAACGGGTTTTACTACGTGGACCACCTTCTATTCATAAGTTCTCTAATTTAGACTCAAAGTTCAGGGTAAGGCTTAAAGATACCAGTAAGAAAATAAAGCAAGTTTATCCAAAATAACTTTAATAACCACGTATCAGCACCTAAAAAGGCCCTGATACCAGTAAGGAAATAAAGGATCTGGGCGATATTGAAGAGGTTATGTATATAACAGAAGTAGCGTTTAAATCAATCGTAAAAATGTAACGTTTTATTTTTTTTCATATGCACTATTTATTTATAGAGTTAGAAATTGAATTATATATAGTTACTGATAGTAAATAACGAGTAATGGTGCATTAATTAATTCAATAAATAGTGAGAAATTGAGTTTCAAATTTTTTTAATATGACACTAAACGTAGAGTTTCAAATTTTTCTAATATATCACTAATGGTAAACAGATAATTGTTTTTAAAATTTTATTTATCAACAAAATAAATTTATCAATAAATATCTACATAAAAAATAAAGATTTTCTTCTACCTTATCAAAAATCAATCTTTATCTTAATATTTATCACAATTTTTATCAAACTGATCTAATCCAAAAATAAATTAAATACACTATTTATACGGCATTTTATATATTTACAACTACTGAGCCAAATATTTATTGACTAAATAAAATTTTAATAAATTTTATTTTCTCATATCCTAGAAATATTTTGAAATAGGAAAAATAAAACTACCGATCTAATTATTATTATAAACATGAATAACTTTACTATTGATTCAAATATTTTTATAAATATTGTCAAAATAAAAATAATATTTTGATTCAAATATTATTGTATATGGGAGCAAATTTACTATTGATTCAAATATTTTTATAAATAGTGTCAAAACAAAATTAATATTTATATACATGAAAAAATACATTGTTGATTAAAATATTTTTGGCTTAAATAGTGTTTTCGTCCTTGTAATAAGTTAGCGTGTTTTTGGCTTTGGTCCCTGAATCCTTTTTTTTGGTATGAGTCCCCATATGTTCATTTCTCTGTGCCTTTAGTCTCTGCTGTCAATGGGACGTTAAAAAAAAGATGAGATGGCAGACGGTGATGACCTAGCCAATGCTTTATCATTTGTTTTGTTTTTTAGATAACCCACGTGGATATAGTTTTCAATGAGGGATCAAATGCAAAAAAGAACATTTTGGGTTGATTCTCCTTCCTTCATCCTTCAATCAGTGGTGTCTTCTTCATCCCTCTCTGGGTCTCATCTGCTCCATCTACATCCATGGTGTCTTCGTCGTCTGCGAACTCTCTTCAATTTCAAGCACCTGTTTGTGGTTGCAACAGAAGCATGAAAATATTTATGTCTAATTCTATTGAAAACCCTAAAAGAAGACTTTGGAAGTGTCAAAATGCAGGGTTAATGTCTGGTTGCAAGTTGTTCATTTGGGACGATGAGCTTCAATGAAATCCAGTTAGTGATCTCAGAAGTTCACGTGGTTGCAACTGCTCAGAAATGTTGAAGGATTTAGGGGCCATTCTTAAAGAGACTGAGATTGGCAAAAAGGCCAAGATGAAGATTAAGTTGGAGAAGGAGAAGAGGAAAACATCTCTGTTGAAGATATTGTTGGTTGTGTCCTGGGGGTTTTTCTTTGCTTATAAAAAATGGTGGTGAATCCCATTTGTTTATGTCTGTTTCTTTTTTTGTTGTTAGTCCTTGTAACATTGATGTATTTTGAGACTGGTCCCTGTATAATATGATGAATGAAAAAGATGTTATTGTTTTGGACAGTTTATGTATGCAATTGTATTGCTCCTCCTGTTTTGAATTGAGTATAAACCAGACTTTTTAATTTACATAAAATCCAAGTTGGTAATTGGCCATATCAAGTGTACATAAAAGCAACTTGAGCCAAACTTGGTATAAAAGTGTACATAAGTTACTGCATTAAAAAACTTGGTATACTGCAATAAACAAACTTGGTAATGTATAATTAAACGCACCTGATAAACTTCATTAAACAAACTTGATAATGTATCATAAACACATTATATCATACACATAAAGGCTTAAGCTAATACACACATTGTAACATAAACATTAATTCCTAAGCCAAAATACACATTGGCGTCAAAATACAAAATAGAAAGCTACAAGGCTTAAGTACACCATTGTAGTAAAGCTGTTCAATAAAACATAGGTCAAAACAGAAAACTACAAAGACACGAAGCCAACTTGTGCAGGGTTACTTCTTTCTCCTCCTTTTAGCAAAGTTACTTCCTTCTCCTCCTTTATGCTTGTTGCTTCTGAGCACCCTTGGTCTGTCACATTTCCTCAAAGCCAACTTCCTTGCGACCTTTTGCTTCGGTTGTTTTGCCTACAAAGACACAATGGATCAATACTCAACTGGTTGTGCAGGTTCATTAATTCAATTAAAACTGAGAAACATACACATTAGCATCATTTAATCAGTAGCAATACTCAACCAGTTTAGGAGGGGCAGAAGTAGGTTCCTTAGGAGGAGGTGCATGAACTGGTAGATTAGGTGTAGGCTCAGCCTCTGTAACAGGTGCAGACAGAATTTAGTTTGCTTGTGAGTCACCAACTCCTTGTGAGTCACCAACCTCTGCAGTAGCCTCAACAATTGGAGCATGGACACTAGCAACATTAGTTGGAGCTGGAATTTGGGAAGTGACATCATTGACATTGGGTTGAGGTTGTGTTTTTTCAAAAGCTGCACAAAGATCTGCTGCAACCATTTCAAACTCTGGGTCCACATCACATTGTGTTTCTGGCTGTTCTTCAGTGGGAGGTTCAGGATGATGTTGTGGTTGTTCACTAGAAGCTTGAGGTTGTATTGTTTGTGTAGAAGCCTCAGGTTGTGTTGTTTGTGTAGAAGCCTGAGGTTGTGTTATTTGTGTAGAAGTTTTCTTTGGCTTTTTCTGCACATAGAGTGATTCAATCATTATCAGTTAGAAACACTAAGTAAAAATACATAATTAAGTTAAGGTAATACCTTTCTTTTTCCGAGCTTCAGGATCAGGCACCAGAACTGTACAGCTCCTTGCATTGTGGCCATGTACACCACAGTTGGTACAACAATAAGATGTCTGTGTCCTTCCATTGTTAGGGTCCTCATCAGGTTCCCTCCTTCTTAGTTTCTTTGGCCTACCAGGGCCTCTTTTGTATGATGGAGGCAACATCTCCTCAGCTTCAACCTCAGGCCACATGTCTTGGCCATTAATTGGGATAACATTGAAATCATAGCATACCACATATGTTTCTTTAGAATAACAGTCATCTGCATAGTCTTCAGGGTGTTGGTTCCTAAAGTCTAAGGCAGCAACTACATGTCTACATGGTATGCCAACCAATTCCCAAAACTTTCATGTACAAGTTTTTTTAGAAGTGTCAACTATGAAGCTATGTTTGCTATGTATATGTTTAACTTGCCAAGTAGAATCACCAGACCAGTTTGGAATCCAATTACCAGCATTTTCTACCTCTTTATCTAACCTTATTCTAGGTCTTGGCATTATCCTATGTTCCCACTATCCACATTTTCTCTTAATTTTCTATTCATAAGGTGGTTTCTTATCCATTCACACATGGTTAAGATTGGTTTATCCCTAGCCACTAAGATTGTGATATTAAAAGCTTCAGACACATTATTCATCAACACATCACATTTGGGATAGAATGAGAAAGCATGCTTACACCATGATTTTGTAGGAATTTTGATCAACCACTCCCATGCCTTAGGATTAAACACCTTCAACTCTTTCATCTTTGCTTCCCATGCTTGTATATATGTGGCCTTTGCTGCTGCCATCATCAAATCTCTAATTTGTGTGCCACCACCAAACTTTTTTTTGAAATTGGCATATAAATGTTTAAGACAAAGCCTATGCTCCACCCTTTCAAACATCTCTTCAAAAACAGGAATTAAGCCCTACAAATCAAAACAAACAATAAAATAAGGCACCTATTTCAAGAATTAAGCCCTATAGAAATATATAAAACAAATTGACATATTCAAGGACCAAATACAAAACAAATTGACATATTCAGGGACCAAGATCAAAACTAGTTGACATATAGAAGGACCAAATCAAACCACAATTACATAGATTAAGGATGAATTGAAAAATTAAATAGATCTGAAAAGTACCTTTCGTTGGTCTGATATGAATACCCATCTTTTGTCTTGTCCAATGTCTTCCAAAAGCAAGGTCAAGAACCACCTCCATGACTCCTTTGTTTCAGTCTCACATACACCCAAGGCTAATGGGTAATATTGGTCGTTAGGATCCCTTCCAACAGCAACAAGCAATGTGCCACCGTATTTTGTCTTTAGGTGACATCCATCAACACCAATGAATGGCCTGCAAGCAGTAGTGAATCCCTTCTTTACCCCATCAAAGCAAAAATAAAAGCATCCAAACTTGGGTTGAATTGTTGGAGCAATCCTAGAGACATTAGTTTTGCAAGTGTTCCCTACACTGACCCTCCTTAATTCTACAGCATACCTCCACAGCAGTGTATACTGCTTTATTGCATCACCTTCAACCAAAGCTTTTGCAATTTGCTTGGCCTTCCATGCCCTGTTCATAGTTATACCTACAAATTAAGTACTCCTAATCTCAGACACAATGTCACGAAGCTTGATTCCATTAGATGAAGCCATCCTAGCCGCCACAGTCTTGGCAATCCACTTGGAGTTAGCAGTGGTGTTATTCAAAACCCTACCACACGTGTATGCACCAACCCATTTCTTCATTTTATACGCGTGCTTATTCCCCACTTTACTAACAAGAGCCAAAAACCCACAATTTCCCTTGCAAACTACTCTCACTCTAACCTTGTCATTTTTCACATACTTTATCTCTCTTCCATTTAGCACCGACCATTCAGTTATTGCCTCCTTAAATTCAGTAAGAGACACAAAATCCAAACCAACTCTGAACTTGTAGTCCTTATCTAACTCTTCCATCTTGAACCTAGGATATTTTGGTCCTTTCTCTCCATCTGATGCATCTGAATCACTACTACCTATATCATCACTTAAATAATTAGTTTCAATCCCTTCATTACCAACACTAACTCCACTTGAGGAACCCAGGTTAGCTTCAACATTTCTTATCTTTGTTGGAGTATTCCTGTGTTTCCTTGCTATCTACTTAACCCTTCCAGTTGGTTTTTCTACAACATCAAATCCATCATCCATGCCAAGGGCCCTTTCATCCTCACTGTCCTCAAATGATAAACCATTATAATCACTATCATCACTATCATTACTATCATCAATATCATCTCCTTCAACTTCATCTACATTTTCATCAACAATGGGAGGTTCATCAACTTCAACATTTCCTGCATTATCCTCAATAACATCATCCTAAAAAACATTATCCTCAATACCATCACCAACATTATCCTCAATAACATCATCCTCAACAACATTACCATCACCAACATTATCCTCAATAACACAATCCTCTATAACATTACCATCAGCAACATTATCCTCACCAGCATTATCCTCAATAGCATCATCCTCAATAAAACTATCAACATTATTAATGATTTTTTCAGCATTATTAACAATGTTATCAGCTACTACTACCCTATGCTCAACAAATAAATCCATACTACAACTAGTTTCAACAGCTTTTTCATAAACAGTAGCAGTATCAATATCACTAACTATTCTTGCATGCTTACCCGATACACTGTTATACCACCATAACCAATAATCAGTGGACTCTAGGCTGCAAAGATCTTTCACAATACCAACTGCTTCAAAGAAGCTCTACCTATTAGGGTCACTATCTACTTCAACTTTATCCCCACCTAAGTAGTACACGACATTATCCTTAACAAACTTCCCCCTGTAATGAATGTTCACTGTAAAGATCATACCTGGTAGATTCGAATAGGTCTCTCAATCTTCAATGTAGCTTCGTCACCCTCCGTCGCCTTGCCCAGAAAAGTTATCGCACCAGTCGCTTCACCTTCTCTGAGCCGACTCCCTTTCTAAAATTGAAACCCTAATTTACAGGGACTTAACATAAAAGAGGGAAATGTCTTTTGGTTGCCTTATTTTTTGGGGGAAAACATCATATCCACGTGTTCAAAGCAAATATAAATAAGAATGATAAGGAATATGGCAAGTCATCACCGTCTGCCATCTCATCTTTTTTTTAACGTCACATTAACAGCAGGGACTAACGTCAAAGAGAAATGAACATATGGGAACTTTTAAAACAAAAAAAAGATTCAGGGACGAAAACACTATTTAAGTCAATATTTTTATATACAAGAGAAAATACTATTGTTATAAAGAAGAACAACTTTACTACAGATCCAAATCTTGAATAATAGAAATTTATCGACAATTTTTTTCAAATATTTAAAAAAGATTAAGGAAACTTATTAAAAAAATTGAGCATCTATTTAAAAATTGTATTATCTTTTATGAAATAATTGTCTTATTTGCAAAAAAAGGTAAAACAATTGATTTATCTAATACAAATTTCGATAGTTTTATTTTTAATCATATTATTCTTGTTTACCTTTTATCTTCTACATATATTATTATTTTAACTTAAATTTACTATTATTCATAAGTTTTTTTTTTCAACTTCTTATTTTTAAGATAGTATGCAAACATATACACGTTCAAAACCATATTCTACCCAAAAACATACTCCGCGCGTAGGCATAAATTTGTTACGAGAAATTAGAACATTTAATCTATTCACATGTGATACTAAGTTCTCGCACTAGAATTTAACTCCTATCTGAAATACTTAATAAACAAACACTTCACTTGAGACATTGAAACTGACATCATTACATGAATCATTTTTCATCACTAGGACCAGGATTCACTTTTATATGTTCAGAATGATGTTGTTGTTGTCCTTATAAGTGTGGAACAACGGGTAAACTTTTTGAATATGTATTAATTGCTGGCTCTGCAACATTGAACATGAAGATCGAAAAGATTGAAACCCCACATTTGTTTTTTATCAAATATTTTGTGTTTATATACCCCTTTCATAGGAGTACAAATCAAAATACAACTTGAAAATTGGGCTCTTGTTGAAATATTTTTTCTATCAATTTTGTTATCAGAAATTTAATTGTTTCTTTTCAATTAAAAAGAATTAATTAAAATTAATTAATTTATTATGTAGTCTATGAGTGCATTTCCCTTTTAGTAGTATGTTTTGATTGCTGTGCCTTGGACGGTATCACTACTAGAAGTACTCCGATTTTCTGCTGTTTTTCGCTCCCTATTAAAACCTTTGTGGGTAATGTAATTTCGCAGGAAATAAAATCCGCAGATACAATCGCAAGAATCAAAATATGCAGGAAAACTCGCAGGAATTTCAATCCATAGGTAATGCTTTTCTAGAATAAAAAAAATTAAATAAAATTTATTCTACTTTCATTGTTGTTTTGTGTCATCTAATGAGAACGGCCTATTAATTTCATATTATTGATGCAACAATTAATTTTCTAAAAATAGGTATTAGAAATGTACAAATACTCCTAATGCAGGTGAACATATTATAGCATATTACACACCAATATCATATTCAATGTTATACTTGCCATCTTTATTTCCCTGTCTTCTTTCCAATCTAAACCTATGATTGTAAATCATTCTCAGTGTTCTTGTCAATGTTGATGGTAATCAAAAGATTACTTCGATGCATAAATTTGATTTCTGGAGTTATGGAACCCCCATAACCTTTACGACATCTCCTAGCCTATACCTGTATAAACCTGCATATTATCCTATATTAATTAAAACATATAATAAAACTTAAATTAACATTACTAAGACGGTGTTAAAGAATTTGATACCTGCAAGTGAAAATAACTTCATACTCCTCTCCAATCTTCACATTAGTTAAATCAACTGGCTCAAGTTCTACCTGACTTCCATCAAGTTGTGTTAATGGAATGAATTCAAAGTAAGCAATTTGAGTAAGAATAACATAAGTAGCAAATTCAAGAGGCACTTTAGGATTCACGTTTGAAGCAATCCAACCTTCAAAAGAACCATACTCCGAAGTCAACAAAGGAACTCAAAGTAAACAAATGCAGAGAAACCACCTAACAAGGAATTCAAAGTAACAAATAACTGCTCGCAAAGGTCATCGTACTTGCCGAACCTTTTTTTTATCTACAAAACTCGTATAAATCTACCAAAAAAAATCCATTAAATTAACCTAATAACAATTCAATATCCGCACAACTATCTAACAATAATTCATGTTTATCAATTAACATGCTTGGAATAATTAAAAAACAAGATTACTAAAAAAGTTAATCCTAATCTGAATTACTATTTATGAAATTAATGACATTATGTTACAGCGAAAAACACATGCAATGATTCAAAGAAACAAAGAGATGCAAAAGGGATTGAAAGGTGGAGATACCTGATTATGGAAAGTGAATGAACATTGTCAAAAAACAGTGGCGCTGCAGTACTCTCATAATCCTTTGCCAACTCATCATTGAGAACTATAAAAGAAAAACAAGCTAACCGCAAAACATTGATAGCCTCTAGAAAAGTCAATTATACTTTTCATTGAGTGTATAAAATTTGAGATTTACCATTCTTATAATGTAATGAATCCAAAGCTTCATCTAAACGAAGATATCAACAGAACTACTCAAAGTGAGAAACAACATGATATAAATAAAATATTACATTAAAAACACATCACTATTTAACATCACACGTCTTGTGTCTATCGATCGACCGTGAAAAGCGGCTTATCAATATAGGTTAAGCAACTTATGGACTACTTGGCAATTTTTTTTAAATTCGGAACAGAGTTGATTAATAGGTTCAAATTTGAGGATTAATAAGCCTCTTCACACAAGGACTCTTACTTGGATAACATGTAAATACATAAATTTAAGAGATAGTAAATGCCTGAAGAATGAAGATACAAACAAAAACGGATCAAATGCCAAAGTAACATTAGACTCTAACACAAATTTACCGAAAAAATAACTTCGGGTTGATGTACTAAAAGTGAAAGGACTTGGCTTTCTTATACGGAGACAGAGAAAGAGCACAAACAGAATTGGCATAAATATTTGCACTTAATCCTTGATAACTAGTTGTTAATCTCTCAGCAACATGGCTATCAAATAAATGACAAAGAGTAGTGTGAAAACAGATAATATACCTTCTAGCATCAATGTTCTTCTTCCATCATGGTCCTAATAGTTGGCTTTCTCTATAAGTAAACTATCAGCACTATTTTCCGTGATAGTAGTGTTCTTCAAGTTCTGTAAGTTATAACATTGTGTACAACCTTCAGATTTAAGGAAAAAATCTTTGATAACTTCCTATACATGGAAGATAGAAAAAACATATTCAGAAGCATTATCTTCTACGATAATATTCCGGACTCGGATAGATTTAACAACAACAGGTGTTTCCTATGTGTTGGTCAAAATAAATGAGAAAAAGAAGGAGGAATGAAACAAAATCGAAATAAGAAAGGCATAGAGAAATTGAAGGAGGAAATACATGGAGAGATATAGAGAAAAACTCTCAGTAGATTTTAACAATTTGTTTCTTTATTCTGTTAGCTATAAAAGTCATGCCATGTTTCATTCATTACACACAACAACAAGAAAAACACAACCAGCGAGTTACAAAGAGATGAAAAATTCCAGTATAGAAATTTTTGTGAGAAATAGTTAGAGAGAAATATTTCTTTGGGTGTAATTGGGTTGTGGGTTCTGTGAGAGATTAATTGTCATAAACACTTTGTACATTTCATTTTATTAATTTTAGTGTGCTTCCGCGTTATTTTGTTCTTCCACAAATCTGATAATATGGGGAAATTTTGCGTATTTCCTAACAACTGGTATCAGAGCCAATTGGTTATTCTTGTTAATTTTTCTAGCGAATGTATTATTCACATAAATAGTAACTTTTGTGAATAGTGCAAAATTTGGTCGGCGTTACCAACTTTTCACAGAGGTGTTCTAAAGCACGGTGATTCGCAGAAATTTTCAAAGACGATTCTGAGGAAGCCAGATTTAAGTGGGAGCAGTGGCTGCAGACGAAGGCAAAGTGAAAATTGAAAAGTTCGATGGTACGGACTTTAGCTTTTGGAAGATGCAGATAGAAGATTATTTATATCAGAACAAGCTACATCAACCTCTCACAAAAAAGAAGTTAGATTCGATGAAGGAAGATGAGTGGAACCTTCTCGATAGGCAAGCACTTGGTGTTATCCGATTATCGTTATCTCGTAATGTTGCTTTTAACATTGCGAAGGAGAAGACAACCGCTGGTCTTATAAAGGTTCTTTCCAGCTTGTATGAAAAGCCTTCAACATCAAATAAAGTTCATTTGATGAGACAGCTGTTTGAAGATGCATCAATTGTGCAACATATCAATGACCTCAATATTGTTACAACTCAGTTGAGTTCAGTTGGTATCGAATTTGACGATGAGATACGAGCATTGATACTTTTGTCTTCCCTACCAGATAGTTGGAGCGCTATTGTCACGGCTGTGAGTAGCTCATCGGGAAGTACAAAGATGATGTTTGATGATGTTCGTAATCTGGTTCTCAGTGAAGAGATCCGATGGAGAGAGTCGGGTGAATCGCCATCCTCTTCAGTATTACATACAGAGTCAAGAGGAAGAAATTCAACCAGAGGATATGGACGTGGTAAGTCAAAGGAAAGACGGTCCAAATCCAGAAATCATCGTGGTTCCCACAATTCGAAGTACATCGAATGTTGGAATTATGGAAAGACGGGGCACTACAAAAATCTGTGTAGGCTCCCAAGAAAGAATCAATAGGCTAAAGATGAAGCAAATGTTGCTTCAACCTTAAGAGGAGGTGCTACTTTGATATGTTCATTGGAGAGCAAGGATGAGTGTTGGGTGTTAGACTCTGGGGCATCCTTTCACACCACTTCCCAGAAAGAATTCTTTAAGAATTATGTCTCTGGAAACCTTGGTAAAGTTTACCTTGGTAATGAACAATCTTGTGAGATTGTGGGCAAAGGTGAAGTAATGATTAAGTGAATGGGTCTGTATGGGAATTGAAAAATGTCAGACATATTACCGACCTGACAAAGAATTTAATCTCCATAGGTCAGTTGGCTAGTGACGGTTACACAACTGTCTTCCATGGAGACAATTGGAAGATTTCAAAGGGTGCAATGACGATTGCTCGTAGAAGGAAGAGTGGTGCTCTTTACAAGACAACAGGAGCATGTTATTTAATTACAGTTACAACAAATGAAAGTCCCAATCTGTGGCACTAGAGATTAGGCTATATGAGCGAGAAAGGGATGAAGGTTATACACTCAAAAGGAAAACTACCAAGTCTTCAGTCAATAGAAATTGATATGTGTGAAGACTGTATACTTGGAATGCAGAAAAGAGTCAGCTTTCAGACAAGTGGAAGAACCCCAAAGAAAGAGAGACTCGAGCTTGTTCACTCTGATGTTTGGGGTCTAACAACTATCTCATCTGTTGGTGGAAAGAACTACTTCATGACTTTTATTGATGATCACTCTAGGACGGTATGGGTATACCTTCTGAAACATAATTCTGATGCATTTGAGGCTTTCAAGAGATGGAAAGCTATGTGTCGTGGTGAAAATTGGATACCATAATTATTTGTTAACTAGGATCACATTTTTTAATGTCACCACCGGTCTTTGATTTTATCCAAGGGAAGGGAAAAAAACTGAATTCCCACAATGCAATGCAAATGCACTAAGATTCTAAGGTCGGGGGTTGGTTATACCTAGGGAAGGTGTTAGCATCCTAGATATCTGTAGTACTCTACAGGAACCTCTTGATTATATTTTTTTATGTTATTTGTTATCTGTTTTGCTAAGAGTTTAAGGGTAAGTCATTTATTATTTTTTATTCCTAAGTGTGCTCGACAAGATATCGTATCTTGTGCCTACATATCCTGTCAGGAGGGAATCAGAGCACTTGTAGTTCCTTATTAAGGATACTAAAATGTTTAAAGGTTTAGGAAAAGAAGATGAGTCATCATCTTAAGAAAACCACCACAGTTCTTTGAAAATGTTTGTATTTGTGGGGTATGGGATTGTATGTCCCTTTCTTTGAGATGATTAACATCTAATTCTCTTGTGTAGAGAATTAGGTGGGCTAAAGTTTGATTAAAAAAATCAAAATTAAAGGGGGACTAACCTAGGAAATCTATCCTAAGTTATCTAATTGACTTATCTTAAGGTATCAATTATGAATGCAAATGATATGCACCATGCACAATAACATGGTTATCATGCATGGGATTTTCCCTTGGATATTTATGCGGTTTAATTATTATTATTTAGGCGAAGGTGCTAGCAAAGTGATGCTAGACTTGTGTCTTGTGATCGATAGGTCGAATGCGATCCCCTAAGGCGATCGACTTACATGGGTAGAAAATGGGTTTCGACTTTGGATCGAAATTTTTATGTTTTTGAAAGGGTTTAAGACAAAAACATAAATCAAGTAAAAACATAAACAAACAAATAAGGCAAAACATTCGAACACTCACGAACCTATGACTAAGCATGGTGAGAGATTTCTAAACAGGGACGATCTAAATGTTTGGTTTTAAACTTAATTATTTATAAATTATGTTAGAGGTTATATCTTTTATTTGAGAAAGGTTAGAGGAAAATTTATACAATTAATCATAAAAGGGATTCTCTTTATTATTTAATTCTTAGAGTCAAAATAAAAGAGTTTTAGATAGAAAAAGATTTAGTGTTAGTATATTCGAAAGTCTTATGGCATTCTAACCGTTTTTAGTTAAAGTTATTAAAAGGTTTTAATTTCAATATTTATTATAAAAAAAAGTTTTAATTATAAAAAAGCTCCAAATTAAATTAATTATTATAAAGAGTTAAAAAGTTTTAGATTAATTGCTATTATAAAAAAAGTTAAACTAATTATTATCCAAAAAAAGTTTAATTTTAAATAAAGGTTTTAACTTTAATTATTATTAGTTAAAAAGGTTTTAGTTTTAATTATAAAAGAGAGAATTAATTTTAATTATATAAAAAAGGTTTTTATTTTAACTACATAAAAGTTTTAATTTTAAAAGGTTTTAATTTTAAGAAAAGTTTTTTAATTTTAATTATAAAAAAAAGGTTTTGATTTTAATTATAAAAAGGTTCTAAATTTAGATATAAAAGGTTTTAAATTTTAATTAAAAAAAGAAAAAGTTTTGAATTTATATTAAAAAAGGTTTTTAATTTGTAAAAAGAAAAAAGAAAATGAACAAATGAAAAAAAAAACGAGGGAACCCCCTTTCCATTCTCACGATCGCCGCAAAAAGGGTTGGAAAAACCCTAATTGCAGTCTCCGCCGTCCCCAAATCGTACCTCTCTCACCTCTTCCCTCTCAAAAAAAATCTCTCACCCCTCTCAATGATTAGGGTTTGTGAACCCTTAATCGCCGCCGCTCACTCGTCCTCTCCGACCTCCCTATCTCTGTAACTCTCACGGTTAAGCAAACGAATAAAACCCCACCCCTGTGATTCCCAGCCCCATTGTTCTCATTAATTGATTGGATTATTACATATACAATGATCAGAAGTGTAAAGAAAATTAAGAGAACAAGGTTGTCCACTGTGGGGTTCTGCAAATCCTTCTTCCCCATGCGCGGTTCTTCCAAGGAGCTCGTTGTGGTGGTTCGCAGATAAGTCTTTCTCTCTTTGCTTTGTGTATGTTGCGTTTCTGATTTCGACCTGCAATATTGTTGTTGTAGATCTGTTGTTCTTCGTATGTGGTTTTGTGATTTAGATGTTGACTGATTTTGTGAATGGTTTTCTGATGTAATCTTCTCCTCCTTATGCGCCTTTGTGCTTCTCCGTGAGTTCCTTCTGCTTTTTGTGTGAGGTTTCGAGATTTTGGTTGTGATGTGAACCTCTGGGAACTGACTGTTTATTTGTGTAATGAATGGTTTTTTTTGGACTGATGTATGGTTTCGTTGAAAGGTTCTGGTAGTCTTTTGATGAATGTTTGTGACTGGTTTTATGAATTTGGTCGAATCGCCGGTTATGTATTGATTTGGTTTATGCTGGTTTTTTGAAATCTTGTATGTTTCTGGGTGTGGTTTTGGCTTGATGAATTTGGCCGTACGAGATGTGTTTTGAGATTTGGTCGTGTGAATGTTTTTTTTCTTATCCCCTCTACTGTCAAGTTCCTACCCTTTTATAGGCCTTCAACATTGATACTGCTCAATGAATTTTTCCATTCTTAGCAAAACATGCCCTTAATTTCTTTCCGCTTATGATTTGGACATGCTTAAACTTGTTAGGAAAGTTTTCAAAAAAAAGTCTGCTGACGGTTATTCTAGTTTAAGAAGGTTATTGAATTGTGTCTGAGAACCATTTGGGAATGTTTTTGAATTGGTCTGAACATACTCTAGTGGTAAAGTCGTTTCCTTTTTGTTTTATCAGGTGTATTAACCGTTGAGTCAAGTGCAAATTGAGGAAAATCTAAATTAATCAATGTCCTATTTTCTTGTGCAGGATTTGAGCTGCGGTTGTTGTTTTAGATAGTTATATCTCTCGAGTTCCAATCTTTGTATTACAATTTCGTTCAGAACAAACTCCGCACTGTAAGCCGAAGCTTCTCTCTTAAAGAAATGGCGGCATATTGCAAAGTCTTCTTCACGAGGAAGGAATCAACAGTTAATCTAAGGTATTATCAATCTTGTTTACAACTATTTGATTTTCATCCATTAGCTGACCGTAACAAAGTTTGTAACCACTTCTTTATTTAGGCTTGATATGTGAAGTTATCTCTTTAACCTGTTGCGCAGGCGAAGTCTTCACAGACGGCGATAACGGGGCTAGCGGAGGCACATCAGCGGTTTTTTGAGATAGTACGAGTAGGCCATAGAACGGTAGCAGCAGATTGTGTCGACTAATTCTTAGACAGGTATGAACCCTTATTTCCGCAAATTTGTCCTCAAATTTTCTCACTCGGCCATACTGATTTACGAGTGCAGGATTCTTGATTTCAGGATACATTCCAACAACTCTGGGTGCATCTGATGCTATGGTAATGAACTCTTCAAGAGTGATCGTTTGAAGTTTTTTGTTAAGTTGTTGATCCCTAAAGATAAGCCTCTGATTCAATAAAACATTCACTGGCATTGACCCTTTGAACTTCAAATATCCTTTTACAGTTAGCAAACCCTCACGGATTACATCATGGAAGCATACCAGAATCTCATATTAGGAAGATAAGATATCAATTTGAATGAAATCTTGATTCGGGTTCCATAGCTCTCATGTAAGCTTGATGATTTACGAGTGATAGTTCGTACCAGAATTTCCGTTTTGTTTGGAGATAATTGACTGATATTATTGAACTTTGGCTTGTTTTGCAACTTCCTGAACCGAACTTGGGGCGCTACCGAAAACAGTACGTCGAGGCCATCCATGAGACTTGCGTCACGATATTGTTGTTTGCTGCAAGAGGAAACGAAGGAAACCGACGGAGTTCTAACGAAAGCAAAGCAAGAACAGGCTGATACATTTCTCTTTCAAGCTTTTGTAACTCTAATTTCAATTTGAAAAGAAAGCAATGGAGCCATTAATACATTTTATTTGTCTTTGTTCAAGATTACAGTTCCAGTAGTTCTTGTTATTAAATTCCTTGTAAACAAATACTTAATTCAATATTGATGGAATTGGACTTCATGTATTTCATGCCATTTATTGTTTCACAATCCGTATGGCCATATTCGTCAAACGAACTAGAAATAAATAAACAGGGTCCAATACGCCAACCCCTTGGTTATCACATGTGAGTCTTCAGTGGTGGGGGCCTGTAGCGACTAGTTTAGGTAACTCAGTAAGCATTGTATAACACAATTGTTTAACTGATAATTAATGCAATTAGGCAATACAGCTATTTGCAAGTGATGCTCAGCGTGTGTACGACGGAAACATTACGCTCAGTTAAAATTGAGCTGATTCAATCTGGTGTAATGCATCTATTTCTCAAGTATAGAAACTTGGGAACTCATTTCGGGTGGGGCATCAAACAAACTCCCTCTTCACTTGTAACTCTTGGTTTTATTTGGTACCTCATTTAGCATCTTGTGGCCTTATTGAGAAACAAGGAGCATGAACAACTGTCAAACTTTGAGATTTTTGATTTGCACTTATAGGTTTTCAAAGCTTGAATATTCATGATAATTTGGAATGATGACTTAACTTGAACTTTGAACCTTGAAGTTCGCCACAAATAAAATCTTGTACTTAGTGGATTTTAACCATGGGATTCAAACTTGAGTGGATTTAAAATGAAACTTGCCCATCCAAGCTCATGGATTCAATATTGGTCTTGGATTTTTATGAAGGATAACTTTGTACTTAGAAATTCCTAATATAAAAACTGAATTCAGTTGAAGCTTTGTATTCTTTGAACTCTCTCTAAAGCTTAGAATTGATATTTGGGGGGTAAACTCAAATAAAAGTCTTGAAAGCTCTCTTGATCCTGAGTCCAAATATAAACTCGTTCATAGAAGAAAATGCGGTGAATTTCCCGTATCTTGCAACTTGAGTAATCCTTGTCATCCCATAGTGAGCTTGTATACGACATTTTGGATCTGAGTTTTAACACCTGAATCTTAGGTATTTGGGGATACATTTCTGCCACTGGTCAGGGTGTCTTAACCATTCAATTCCCATTGATCTTCAAATCTGCTTGAAGAAAACCTTCATATTGAGGAGCTTACAGAGGGGGGGACAGATGCCATCCTACAGCATAACTGCCATCCAACCAGTGACCAGTCTTTAGGGTGCCAGATTCCATATCAGAGGGTATGAGGACCTAGTATTCTATGGGGGGAAAACTGAGGATTCTAAAGGGAGAAAAGGCTTGGTAGTGGTTTAGGTATCAAAAAGGGTGAGGGCACAATCTCACAAGAGTCCAACACACATCTTGCAAAGACCAGAGAAACTCCACAAACACACACACAACACCGCCTTCGAGATCTTGAATCTTTTGCAGCAGTACCTGTCCTCAAAGAGAAACAAACAGACAAAGCTAGATAAAATGGTTAGTTATGCACAAATGATTGGCCTAAGATGTTATGCAAAGAGCAAAGCGGGGATCTTAGGGCAAAAAATTAGGGTGCGACAGATGCCCCTATTTAAGTTTCTCCTATTCGGAGATATGGAGATTGAAATCTTCGTCTCGACGAGATATGAGAGACTTAAATACAAACATGCGCAAATTTTTGTCCCTAAGATACCGCCAAATGCACATGATATGGTATGAAATGATATGCAAGACAAAGGTCCTGTGAGGAAACCGTCACAGGGGACAACAAGTTAAAACGCAAAGAAAGAAAGACCCGACGAGGACGACTAGCAAAGCAAGACTCCACGGGGAAAGATCTAACTCCACTGGGGACGAGATTACCAACTGACAATCACAGGGTGCCTTAAGCATAAGGTAAGAAACCTGGAAAGGAAGGATAACTTACTACCAACAGCTGGTAGCCTAAGCAAAGGTATCCAGTTGAAATAAAAAGGCATATATATTACCTACTATCCCACATGATAGCCTAAGCAGAGGTAATAAATTGGAGAGGGAAGATCACATACTACCAAACACGGTAGCCTAAGCATAGGTGTCTGACCCAAAAGAAAGATGTGTTACCTACTATCAAGCACATGATAGCCTAAGCGAGGTAAACACAAAAGGGAAGATGACCTACTACCACCATGGTAGCCTAAGCGAGGCATCTGACCAAAACACAAAAAAAATGACTATTTGTCGAAGTCTGTTGGAGATCTACTGCCGAGAATAACCAGGGAAATACCTACTGCCGAGGTCTTCTGGAAATCTACTGCCGAGAATAACCAGGAAAATACCTACTGCCGAGGTCTTCTGGAAATCTACTGCCGAGAATAACCAGGGAAATTCCTACTGCCGAGGTCTTCTGGAAATCTACTGTCGAGAATAACTAGGAAAATACCTACTGTCGAGGTCTTCTGGAAATCTACTGCCGAGAATAACCAGGGAAATACCTACTGCCGAGGTCTTCTGGAAATCTACTGCCGAGAATAACCAGGAAAATACCTACTGCCGAGGTCTTCTGGAAATCTACTGCAGAGAATAACCAGGGAAATACCTACTGCCGAGGTCTTCTGGAAATCTACTGCCGAGAATAACCAGGGAAATACCTACTGCCGAGGTCTTCTATCAAGTATTCCACTTGAAAGGGTAGATAATAAGTCGTTGCTGCGAGGTTGTCTGCCTCGAACACGAGTCTTGAAATAAACTGCCACGAGGTTGTCTGCCTCGCATGTATCTTGAAATAAGCTGCTACGAGGTTGTATGCCTCTAGCACAAACTTGAACTCCTACTGGAAAGGTGAATACTTATTGGAAAGTAATTTCACAGGGTCGGGATTTCACTGGAGATCTTATGACTTCAGCTGGAGTCCCTAACTTGTTGGAGATTTGGAAGTTTCACCGGGGATCTTCAAAAGAGACGCGGGCCGTCCGACTTGTAAACATGTCTTCTTAAATAAAGAGAGAGACTGTCTGAATCTTCATCAAACTTTTCGAAGAGATGCCATTTGATAGAAGCAAATTGAATTATGGACTCACTGGGGAGAATACCACTGAGAAGCAATATTGTTGTAGTTGGAAACTGTGTTGAACCTAGTAAAATTCTTGTAATAGAGATTCTCAAATAAAGATAATACTTGGAAAGTCTTCAATGAACCTTTCTGACGGATTTTCGGAGAGATAATATTTGATGGAGAATGGTTGAAAGCCTTGATAACTTCACCGGGGGTAGACAAACTGTCTTGAAGAGGCTATCATTTGTCATCCGGATAGAAAACTGAGCTCAAATAAAGAGCTATCACTCGTTGTCTGGGTGTAAATCCCATAATAGTGCTGGAGGAATAACTTTTGTCTTCCATAGAGATCTTTGAATAAATTCTTCCTGGGGAGATAGGGTGCAAAATAAATGCACGCTTGATCTAGGTTCAACAGCCTAGAGATATCCAAAATTGTGATTGTCAGGGACCAAAGTTCAATCCAGGAAATAACTGGAAAGAAACGGTCAAACAAGAACCTATCCAGTGAGGAATGAACTCAACTGGGGTTTATCTTTATCCAAAAGGTGGAAAAGAAAACTAAAGTAACCATCTTCCACGAGGGTCGAACTTAGTGGGGAATTAGAAAGGGCGTGCTCTTTCTGCCTAGGGCTCACGAATCTATTTGGAGGGAGCCGACAAACCCTGATCACTTGGGGGATAAACGCAACCAAAGTGAAAGATCAAACAAACAAACACAAAATGCAAGATGCACAAATGCCACGAATCTAAAAGAAAGAATGTCATGCTATGCTCATGCTTATGCTGACAAAACAACAACAAGAAGCAAACTGGAGGTGAAAACACGCATCTCGGTACAGATACTCGGCCGATCTTCACAAGGTAGAAGCATCACTGGGGATGAATGGAAAGCCACATATGGAAACATGTCCCACTTCACAACTTCAAGTTTTCTCTGGGGAAAAGAGAACACTCCACTTGGGGATGAACATCATAATTTCACTTAGGGTTGTCAAGATGAACCCTGTGATTCTGTTGGGGATGAGAAAGATTCACTGGGAACAAATCAAACTCAATGATCGAAAAAGACTTCATGGAGGATAAAATAAATATCCACTGTGAATTGGAGTAGTCTGAATGAAAGTTATAATTGGATAAAATAAATATCCACTTCGTTGGGGAAATTTGGAGATCATCATAGCAATTGAAGATGTCGGAGATAAAGTTTTGAGGGGATGAAATAAACATCCGTCTTCACTGGAGAAGATTGAGGCACTGAGAAAATCCAATGTGGAGTGAAATAAACACTCGCTTCGCTGGGGAAGGTTGAAACCCAGGAGAATCACTGAGGATTCTTAGGTTGCCAACTGGGGAAATCTTGCATCAAACATGCCATAACTTCTTGAAATGAAGATTCACCGGGGAATATTCGTGACTACCTGAGGTAAAGACTTACTGGGGAGTCGTCACATCACTTAGGATAGAAACCCTTTGAGGTATGAGTGAATAAAGTCGTAAGACTGATGTAACTCTGTATTGATAACCTGCATAGTAGTCGCCATTTTGAACAATAATTGTTGTGGATGAGAAGAAATCTCCACTTCTCAAATGCCCCAAATCACTTGGTTTATAAGAAGAAGTCATCCCAAGAGGATTTTACAGAAAACTTGGCGTCCAACTGTCCCAATGTTTTCAAACTCTTAGAGAGATTGCCGAATCTCGACGTAACTGGCCCGGATTGACTGTTTTCTGTAACCGAGTCTTCAAATTCTTTGAGAGATTTACCAAATCTCGACGTAACTGCCCCAGATTGACGGTGTTCTGAGTCTTCAAACTTTGTTCCTTGAGGTCAGACGGTAAAAGAAACAGTTGGGAAACAACTTCCCCCTGCTTAGCAAGGTCTTCAGGTGACGTGCCCCTGGATACTATCATCTCCTCGAAATAGTACTAAATTTTAGCTCATCAATGCCACATGTATGTTAATTTCTACGATGTCAAGCAATATTAGCAAGTAGAAAATGTTAATTTTGAAACAGATAATACAACGTATATTTGTCTTGAAGTTTTATTTAAAATATTTTTGGTGGTCGAATTACCGATTTTATAATGCCAACGCGAACTTGAGCATAACTCATAGGAGTTAGGAAATGATATCTCAATGAGTATGCTTTTGAAACAAACCCTGCTTCAATTAGGACTTTTAAGGGTTGTATCATGGATTGGTTCACGGTTTAAGAAACAAAGGATATAAGGCTCAAAGTTTGTTTATGCCCACCCAATCTTCGTGATATTTTACTCCATTTTTGAAAATGACCCTGCCCCAGGTTAAGAATGAGGGTTTTTTGATTCGGAAGAAGAAAACTCCTACTTCAAAGGTTCAAAAGGGTTAATGAGGGTTTATATCCTTATATCTCCGGTGTTTAGGATTTTTTTGAAATAATGCCTTACATCACCAGCAGAGTTTTATTCAAAAGCATACAACAAGAGATCTTGCGTTTGATTTCATCATCCTCCATTCAATTCTCTGCCAAGGCAATAGATTAGGCAGCATTGGCATTATAAAATAGAAAAAGCGTTTTAAAATGAGTGAAACGAATGGATTTCTTCAAGACAACCATTATCATTGCATTAATTATTCAAAGTAACAAATTCTTACATGTAAAACATGCTTATAATCAAAGAAATAACAATAAGATGCAAGCAAATGAATAAGCAGCTTAATGGGCTTTGGAGTGAGCTCTGCTCTTGATTTCGATGGCTTGGGGAGAACTCTCATAAGTCTTCACGTCCATTAACACAAAGGCGCTCCATTCAATACTGGGTTTCCTCTCCTGAAGGTCAGCACTTCATCATCGATCATTTCTTGAACCTTCTCTTGGAAAACCTTACAATCTTCAATTGAATGCCCCAACACTCCATCGTGAAATTCACAACTGGCATCTGGATCGAACCAAGGAGGGCGAGATTTCATGGCTCTGGTCTTCCTGGGTGCCATTACTGAGTTTCGGGCAAAGTAAGGCCACAATTGACTGTAAGTCATTGGGATTAGGTCAAACCAACGAGTCGTTTCTTCTGGACTATTCAGAGGTCTCTGCTTATCCTGACACTGATTCTGGTGATTTCTGTTATGAATTTGTAGATTTTTACGTTGGTTTTGAGGAGTCAACCTTCGTCGTTTGTACGGACGTCCATGAGGTAGTGATTGCTGGCACTGAACAGGAGCTGTATACTGACGTTTGTGAAAAGGCACCGGAACTAGAGCTTGTAAAGTCTGATGAGAGTCCAAAATTGCATTAACTTCAACACTCCTTTCTTCTTGGGAATCACTAACAGACTTTTCCTCATTAGCTTGTCTATTATAGATGTCTTTAATTTTCCCACTTTTGAATGCGTTCTCGATGTTTACTCAGACTTCCATAATTTTAGAGAACTCTAATGGCACAACGCCTATCATTCTGACATAATAAGAGCCTGACAGTGTCTTTAGAAACATCTTGGCCTGCTCCTTCTCTTGAAGTGGTGGCTGAACTTGGGCTGCCAATTCTTTCCACCGTTGTGCATATTCCCTGAAGGATTCGTTGTCTTTCTGACTCATGTTCATCAATTGGTCACTGTCTGGAGCCATGTCCACATTGTAATTGTATTGCTTCATAAAAGTGCTGGCTAAGTCTTCCCAAGACTGAATATAGTTCCTTTCTAGCTTCATATACCATATCAATGATGCCCCGGATAAACTTTCTTGAAAGCAGTGAATCATCAACTTGTCATTGTCGACATAAGTGGTCATCTTTCGACAAAACATCGTCAAATGATACCTTGGACAACTAATACCCTTGTATACTTCGAAGGCAGGCATTTTGAACTTCGGGGGAAAAACCACGCCCGGAACTAGACACAAGTCAGAAGCCTTAAGATCGGATGCATTAAGTTCTTTCAATATCTTCAATTGCTCTTGGAGGTCACGAAATCCTTTTTCAATTTCTCCCCATCTAGGATCATCCACAGTTGTCACATGACGGGCGTTCTGATAATCTGGCATATACCTTAGAAAATGGGAAGCTCTTTCATTAACTTGACCAACCAGGTTATCTTGCACAGGTTGCGGTCGAAAAGGAACATCCATTTATGGAGCATTGTCGTCAATAGGAAAACCATACATCGGGTTAGTCATCACTCTGAAGCTTGACATGGGATCCATACTTTGTGTTCTATCCATTATCCCCAATAACTACTTCAAGCTCGATGCGGATGCCAGAAGATCAGCTGAGCGACACGAAGATAAGAGACCGAATAAGCTGAGGTAGAGAAAAGACGTATACAAAAAAAGATGCAATGCTAAAGATGCTAATGCAACAAGATTCATGGAAACTCGGTTATTTATAATCATTGAGGAATATCAAAAGTCTCATTCTTAGTAATTATAAAAAAAAAATTACAGTCATTAGTATCGGAATACTAAATGATTGATTTAATGCCAAAACTAAAAAGCGTACGTACGCCTTGCAACAGTCATAACGTAAAGCTAAATAAAAGCTAATAATGATTGATCTAAGGAGACTGTTCCAACGGTCTTCTTTGACTTTTTCTTCCAATTGAGCTTCTTCTAGAAATGTTGACCGAAGATTAGAATGGGAAAAGACGTCTTGGACCTTTCCTTTCTTGCAAGCAATAGCTTCTTTCCAATATATCCTCCTTTTGTAGTTATCTTGGCTTGAATATGAACCTAAGATAGGAAATGAACTTTGGTCCTGAAATAGTAACTTGGCCAGCTAACAATATTCTTCATAAGGTGTCACCAACTAGTCCTCAAGGATAATGGTAGGCGGCAGTAGAATAACTTTTTATCTTGTCTTGGATTCTTCTTTGTCTGGCCGCAAGGTCTCCAATCTCCTTAGATCGTCCAAGTTATGACTATTGTAAGAGTACTTCAACGTTTTTTTTCAAGAGTCTATGATATTCTTACGATGTTACAAATGAGACTAAGTTCCATGAATCTTTATGATATGATGCTAATACAATGCAAGGATGCAAACACAAAGACAAACCACAGAGCACACATAAGCAAACAAACAAACAAGGGTCATAGGTTCAAAGGAGCGTGAACGGAGTCAAGGTCTACCCATCCCATAAGGTAGTATGGTTTCAAATGTACCTTCCGAACGAGTTCTAAAAGCTCACAGAGTCTACGACCTTTCTTTCAGATATTATCGACTTCCTAAATCACTTGGTATTCAATAATATTCTCAAGAGGATCTCGTCCGAGTGTAGTATCGCGTGACAACTATTTGGAAATAGACTCCCGCATAGTCACCGTACTACATTCTAAAAGGCCAAGTGGGGTTAAGGGTGCTACGGTCCTCATTCTTAAGGGTTCTTGGTCAAAGTTAATACCGTTTTTATGAATGAACTCGTTCAAACAATATTAAGTTCAAAAGAACCTAAACTGAGTGATGATTTTCTCAATTCGACTTTTCAGGAATCGACTCCGTCAAAGTACCCTTGACCATATCATCTCCTATAATTCACTCAAGTCCGGGTCTAGGACTCTCACCACTCAAGAATCCCTCCCAATAGCAAAACCAACAAATATAACAGATAACATAAAAAAAATCAAGTTAGGGGGAACCCTCTTATGAGTAGTCCCCAGTGAAGTCGCCATTTCTGTCGCGGTGAAAATTGGATACCATAGTTATTTGTTAACTAGGATCACATTTTTTAATGTCACCACCGGTCTTTGATTTTATCCAAGGGAAGGGAAAAAAACCGAATTCCCACAATGCAATGCAAATGCACTAAGATTCTAAGGTCGGGGGTTGGTTATACCTAGGGAAGGTGTTAGCATCCTAGATATCTGTAGTACTCTACAGGAACCTCTTGATTATACTTTTTTATGTTGTTTGTTATCTGTTTTGCTAAGAGTTTAAGGGTAAGTAATTTATTATTTTTTATTCCTAAGTGTGCTCGACAAGATATCGCATCTTGTGCCTACATATCCTGTCAGGAGGGAATCAGAGCACTTGTAGTTCCTTATTAAGGATACTAAAATGTTTAAAGGTTTAAGAAAAGAAGATGAGTCATCATCTTAAGAAAACCACCACAGTTCTTTGAAAATGTTTGTATTTGTGGGGTATGGGATTGTATGTCCCTTTCTTTGAGATGATTAACATCTAATTCTCTTGTGTGGAGAATTAGGTGGGCTAAAGTTTGATTAAAAAAATCAAAATTAAAGGGGGACTAACCTAGGAAATCTATCCTAAGTTATCTAATTGACTTATCTTAAGGTATCGATTACAAATGCAAATGATATGCACCATGCACAATAACATGGTTATCATGCATGAGATTTTCCCTTGGATATTTATGCGGTTTAATTATTATTATTTAGGCGAAGGTGCTAGCAAAGTGATGCTAGACTTGTGTCTTGTGATCGATAGGTCGAATGCGATGCCCTAAGGCGATCGACTTACATGGGTAGAAAACGGGTTTCGACGTTGGATCGAAATTTTTATGTTTTTGAAAGGGTTTGAGACAGAAACATAAATCAAGTAAAAACATAAACAAACAAATAAGGCAAAACATCCGAACACTCACAAACCTATGACTAAGCATGGTGAGAGATTTCTAAACAGGGACGATCTAAAGGTTTGGTTTTAAACTTAATTATTTATAAATTATGTTAGAGGTTATATCTTTTATTTGAGAAAGGTTAGAGGAAAATTTATACAATTAATCATAAAAGGGATTCTCTTTATTATTTAATTCTTAGAGTTAAAATAAAAGAGTTTTAGATAGAAAAAGATTTAGTGTTAGTATATTCGAAAGTCTTATGGCATTCTAACCTTTTTTTAGTTAAAGTTATTAAAAGGTTTTAATTTCAATATTTATTATAAAAAAAAGTTTTAATTATAAAAAAGCTCCAAATTAAATTAATTATTATAAAGAGTTAAAAAGTTTTAGATTAATTGCTATTATAAAAAAAGTTAAACTAATTATTATCCAAAAAAAGTTTAATTTTAAATAAAGGTTTTAGCTTTAATTATTATTAGATAAAAAGGTTTTAGTTTTAATTATAAAAGAGAGAATTAATTTTAATTATATAAAAAAAGGTTTTTATTTTAACTACATAAAAGTTTTAATTTTAAAAGGTTTTAATTTTAAGAAAAGTTTTTTAATTTTAATTATAAAAAAAAGGTTTTGATTTTAATTATAAAAAGGTTCTAAATTTAGATATAAAAGGTTTTAAATTTTAATTAAAAAAAGAAAAAGTTTTGAATTTATATTAAAAAAGGTTTTTAATTTGTAAAAAGAAAAAAGAAAATGAACAAATGAAAAAAAAAACGAGGGAACCCCCTTTCCATTCTCACGATCGCCGCAAAAAGGGTTGGAAAAACCCTAATTGCAGTCTCCACCGTCCCCAAATCGTACCTCTCTCGCCTCTCTCGATTCTTCCCTCTAAAAAAAAAATCTCTCACCCCTCTCAATGATTAGGGTTTGTGAACCCGTAATCACCGCCGCTCACTCGTCCTCTCCGACCTCCCTATCTCTGTAACTCTCACGGTCAAGCAAACGAATAAAACCCCACCCCTGTGATTCCCAGCCCCATTGTTCTCATTAATTGATTGGATTATTACATATACAATGATCAGAAGTGCAAAGAAAATTAAAAGAACAAGGTTGTCCACCGTGGGGTTCTGCAAATCCTTCTTCCTCGTGCGCGGTTCTTCCAAGGAGCTCGTTGTGGTGGTTCGCAGATAAGTCTTTCTCTCTTTGCTTTGTGTATGCTGCATTTCTGATTTCGATCTACAATATTGTTGTTGTGGATCTGTTGTTCTTCGTATGTGGTTTTGTGATTTAGATGTGGACTGATTTTGTGAATGGTTTTCTGATGTAATCTTCTTCTCCTTATGCGCCTTTGTGCTTCTCCGTGAGTTCCTTCTGCTTTTTGTGTGAGATTTCGAGATTTTGGTTGTGATGTGAACCTCTGGGAATTGGCTGTTTATTTGTGTAATGAATGATTTTTTTTTTACTGATGTATGGTTTCGTTGAAAGGTTCTGGTAGTCTTTTGATGAATGTTTGTGATTGGTTTTATGAATTTGGTCGAATCGCCGGTTATGTATTGATTTGGTTTATGCTGGTTTTTTGAAATCTTGTATGTTTCTGGGTGTGGTTTTGGCTTGATGAATTTGGCCGTACGAGATGTGTTTTATGATTTGGTCGTGTGAAGGTTTTTTTTCTTATCCCCTCTATTGTCAAGTTCCTACCCTTTTATAGGCCTTCAACATTGATACTGCTTAATGAATTTTTCCATTCTTAGCAAAACATGCCCTTAATTTCTTTCCGCTTATGATTTGGACATGATTAAACTTGTTAGGAAAGTTTTCAAAAAAAAGTCTGCTGACGGTTATTCTAGTTTAAGAAGGTTATTGAATTGTGTCTGAGAACCGTTTGGGAATGCTTTTGAATTGGTCTGAACATACTCTAGTGGTAAAGTCGTTTCCTTTTTGTTTTGTCAGGTGTATTGACCGTTGAGTTAAGTGCAAATTGAGGAAAATCTAAATTAATCAATGTCCTATTTTCTTGTGCAGGATTTGAGTTGCGGTTGTTGTTTCAGACAGTTATATCTCTCGAGTTCCAATCTTTGTATTACAATTTTGTTCAGAACAAACTCCGCACTGTAAGCCGAAGCTTCTCTCTCAAAGAAATGGCGGCATATTGCAAAGTCTTCTTCACGAGGAAGGAATCAACAGCTAATCTAAGGTATTATCAATCTTGTTTGCATCTATTTGATTTTCATCCATTAGCTGACCGTAACAAAGTTTGTAACCACTTCTTTATTTAGGCTTGATGTGTGAAGTTATCTCTTTAACCTGTTGCGCAGGCGAAGTCTTCACAGACGGCGATAACGGGGCTATAGTACGAGTAGGCCATAGAACGGTAGCAGCAGATTGTGTCAACTAATTCATAGACAGGTATGAACCCTTGTTTCCGCAAATTTGTCCTCAAATTTTCTCACTCGGCCATACTGATTTACGAGTGCAGGATTCTTGATTTCAGGATACATTCCAACAACTCTGGGTGCATCTGATGCTATGGTAATGAACTCTTCAAGAGTGATTGTTTGAAGTTTTTTGTTAAGTTGTTGATCCCTAAAGATAAGCCTCTGATTCAATAAAACATTCACTGGCATTGACCCTTTGAACTTCAAATATCCTTTTACAGTTAGCAAACCCTCACGGATTACATCATGGAAGCATACCAGAATCTCATATTAGGAAGATAAGATATCAATTTGAATGAAGTCTTGAATCGTGTTCCATAGCTCTCATGTAAGCTTGATGATTTACGAGTGATAGGTCGTACCAGAATTTCCATTTTGTTTAGAGATAATTGACTGATATTATTGAACTTTTGCTTGTTTTGCAACTTCCCGAACTGAACTTGGGGCGCTACCGAAAACAGTACGTCGAGGCCATCCATGAGACTTGTGTCACGGTATTGTTGTTTACTGCAAGAGGAAACGAAGGAAACCGACGGAGTTCTAACAGAAGCAAAGAAAGAACAGGCTGATACATTTCTCTTTCAAGCTTTTGTAACTCTAATTCAATTTGAAAAGAAAGCAATGGAGCCATTAATCCATTTTATTTGTCTTTGTTCAAGATTACAGTTCCAGTAGTTCTTCTTATTAAATTCATTGTAAACAAATACTTAATTCAATATTGATGGAATTGGACTTCATGTATTTCATGCCATTTATTGTTTCACAATCCGTATGGCCATATTCGTCAAACGAACTAGAAATAAATAAACAGGGTCCAATACGCCAACCCCTTGGTTATCACATGTGAGTCTTCAGTGGTGGGGGCCTGTAGCGACTAGTTTAGGCAACTCAGTAGGCATTGTATAACACAATTATTTAACTGATAATTAATGCAAATAGGCCATACAGCTATTTGCAAGTGATGCTCAGCGTGTGTACGACGGGAACATTACGTTCAGTTAAAATTGAGCTATTTCAATCTGGTGTAATGCATCTATTTCTCAAGTATAGAAACTTGGGAACTCATTTCGGGTGGGGCATCAAACAAACTCCCTCTTCACTTGTAACTCTTGGTTTTATTTGGTACCTCATTTAGCATCTTGTGGCCTTAATGAGAAACAAGGAGCATGAACAACTGTCAAACTTTGAGATTTTTGATTTGCACTTATAGGTTTTCAAAGCTTGAATATTCATGATAATTTGGAATGATGACTTAACTTGAACTTTGAACCTTGAAGTTCGCCACAAATAAAATCTTGTACTTAGTGGATTTTAACCATAGGATTCAAACTTGAGTGGATTTAAAATGAAACTTGCCCATCCAAGCTCATGGATTCAATATTGGTCTTGGATTTTTATGAAGGATAACTTTGTACTTAGAAATTCCTAATAAAAAAAATGAATTCAGTTGAAGCCTTGTATTCTTTGAACTCTCTCTAAAGCTTAGAATTGATCTTTGGGGGGTAAACTCAAATAAAAGTCTTGAAAG
The DNA here is from genome assembly GCA_022829125.1 of Lathyrus tuberosus. Lineage (NCBI taxonomy): Eukaryota > Viridiplantae > Streptophyta > Magnoliopsida > Fabales > Fabaceae > Lathyrus > Lathyrus tuberosus. The sequence goes on along the minus strand of JALAZF010000368.1, from coordinate 2,001,055 downwards.
CTCTCTTGATCCTGAGTCCAAATATAAACTCGTTCATAGAAGAAAATGCGGTGAATTGCGCGTATCTTGCAACTTGAGTAATCCTTGTCATCCCATAGTGAGCTTGTATACGACATTTTGGATCTGAGTTTTAACACCTGAATCTTAGGTATTTAGGGATAAGTTTCTGCCACTGGTCAGGGTGTCTTAACCATTCAATTCCCATTGATCTTCAAATATGCTTGAAGAAAACCTTCAAATTGAGGAGCTTACAGAGGGGCGGATAAATGCCATCCTACAGTATAACTGCCATCCAACCAGTGACCAGTCTTTAGGGTGCCAGATTCCATATTAGAGGGTATGAGGACCTAATATTCTGTGGGGGGAAAACTGAGGATTCTGAAGGGAGAAAAGGCTTGGTAGTGGTTTAGGTATCAAAAAGGGTGAGGGCACAATCTCACAAGAGTCCAACACACATCTTGCAAAGACCAGAGAAACTCCACAAACACGCACACAACACCGCTTTCGAGACCTTGAATCTTTTACAGCAGTAGCTGTCCTCAAAGAGAAACAAACAGACAAAGCTAGATAAAACGGTTAGTTATGCACAAATGATTGGCCTTAGATGTTATGCAAAGAGCAAAGCGGGGATCTTAGGGTAAAAAATTAGGGTGCGACACTATGGTGGAAAATGAGACAGGATTGAAGATAAAAAAGCTCAGAACTGACAATGGTGGTGAATATGAAGACACTAGATTCAAGAAGTTATGTTATGAGTATAGGATTAGAATGGAGAGAACCGTACCAAGAATGCCTCAACACAATGGTGTAGCAGAGCATATGAATAGAACATTAACTGAGAGAGCCAGAAGCTTACGTGTGCAGTTAGGCTTACCTAAGCAGTTTTGGACAGAAGCAATCAACACGGTAGCTTACTTAATCAACCGAGGTCCATCAGTTCCATTGGAGCACAAAATACCAGAAAAGGTATAGAGCGGAAAAGAGGTAAAAATCTCACATCTTAGAGTTTTCAGATGTGTAGCATATGTGCACAATAGTGATCAAGGTAGAAATAAACTTGATCCCATATCAAAGAAGTGCACTTTCATTGGTTATGGCGAGGATGAGTTTAGCTACAGACTTTGGGATGATGAAAATAAAAAGATGATCCGCAGTAGAGACATAATCTTCAATGAAAGAGTGATGTACAAAGACAGGTATAACACAACCACCAACAACTCAAATTTGAGTGAACCTGTGTATGCTGAGGTGAACGATGTCCCAGAAAGTCCTGCAGAGGTGGACGATGTCTCAGAAAGTCCCACTGTTGAAAGTTCCCAGTTAGAGGTGAAATTCTGGTATCAGATGTGTGATGTTAAGTGCGATGTCACAACAACACACTCTGTTGATATGAACAAGGCAATAAGCAACAGTAAATACCACAAAGAATAGTTCACCCAGTTCGGTCTAACTACCTACGTCTGGGGGCTACCAAGCCAGGGAGGAAATTCACTATTAGTAGTATCAAATTATAGACTCAATAATCCCAGTTGACATCTACCTAACTTAATCACTACTCAATGACACTTCTACCTAAGAAACCACTTAGGTATGAGAAACCACTCACTCCCTAATTCACCACAGTGATACAATCCAATGATTACACACTAATCACCTAACTTGATTCTGCTTAACAGCTTTGATCAAGAACAACACACTCTTGCTTAAAAGCTCTAGAGTGAATACGCTTCCAACTCAAAATAGTAACACCAATTCCAACATGAATAGTTTACAAAAACACACACGAAAACTCAAATTGACTCTCAGTCTATGCTCTCTGTCTTCGTCACCTCTTTAACAAGGGTTGAGGCTGCTTTTATATCATTCTGACTTGGGCTTGGATCTCTTCCAAAAATATCTGATTTTAAAACAGATTTGATCTTCAAATCTTTTTAAATCTCTCCACATCAGCCCTAATATTGGTTACAGAATCTGCTCCATAATCTGTAAATTTATCTGATTGGAAATCTCTTCTCCAAGATATTAGCATCCAATCATTCTAACAGATCTCCTCAAAACTCACTAACACGTGTAGCCCTAAAACATTACAATCTGATGTTCTGATATAGTGATGTCAAGACATCACTTATAACATCAGCAAATAAGACTTCAACCCTACAACAGCTAATGTTAGGAACCAATGTTAAGACATCAGACATATGACATCAACATTGTTCAACTTTGTTTTACCAAAATTCCAGCCAATACAAGAACTAACAATCTCCCCCTTTGGCTAATTTTGGCTAAAATAAACTCTGCCATCATCAGAGGTACCTGCAGCGGAAAAAACTTCAAACGGGAAAAAAACTTCAACCCAGCAGCAATCACATAACAAGCTGCACAAAGCCAAACTCCCCCTCAAAGCAAGAACCAGCATACCAGCTGTTCAATCATGTACACTCCCCCTCAAGCCTAGAGCCACATCAGACAACTAGGCAACACATAGGCTAACTCTCCCCCTTTTTAGTCACAATTGGCCAACTATCAACAAGTTAAACCTTAACACTCTACTACAGTTAGTCATACTAGCTCTCCTTGTCAGTCTAAAGTCAGCACCACAAGACAAGACTAATCATAGAACAAAACCAAGATACACATAAAAGTATTATTATCCAAGATATACACCATGCACACAATGTGCAGAAACAAAAACTATAAACTACAAAAGCAATAAACATCAAAAGCAGCACTTCAATCTTCACTAGCATCAGAACCATCTGCATCATTCTCCCCACCTTCCTCTGAACCTGAGTCTTCAGTGTTGGCACTTACATCATCTTCACCCTGCTCCAAGAATTTGATCATCTGCTCAATTCTCAACTTCCTAGCAGTGCTAGTACTGATAACCATATCAAGATCCTTGCAGGTTGCCTTCAATTCTTCAATCAACTCAGCTTTAGTCCTAGCCTTCTTAACACCAGAACTTGATGTTACAACAATGTTTGGAACATAATTCCCAACAAACAGCTTGGGATGCAAGGAAAGAGCTGACTCCCTCTTACATGCTACATCTGAACTGGTTAGAATTCCAGGATGTTGATCTAAGATCATTCCACAGACAAGGGAAGGGAATGCTATAGTCATCTTGATAGCATTAGTGGCACCATGCTTCACAACTTGATCAAATATGTAATTCCTATAATTGAACTTGACCTTTTACCCAACAGCATAAATAAACCTTCCTAATCCCACAGCTATGGTGGTTTTGTGATTAGTAGGCACCCAGTTAGCAGCTCCAATTCTGTGCAAAATAGCATACTTGATACTAAGTTTGCTAGCTGTCAATTTACCTTTCAGTGGCCACACCTTCACCTGAGTGGCTGTGATCTCTTTACACACATCATTATCAGTCACTTCCAGTTCACAACCCTCTTGATCATCTCTTCCCAGATACTTATTGATGGTACTAGGAGAGAAATTGATGCACTTACCCCTAACAAACACCTTCATGAAGTCCACACTTCTTTTATCAGAAATGTCTATGGGAATGTTAACAACAAATTCCTTAACAAGTCCACCATAGCACTTAGAGAATTTTGTCACAGTCTTCAACAGTCCAGCAGCATGAATGAGCTCCATAATTTCTTTCATCTCCAATGCATCTTTGCCCAGCTCTCTTTCCAGAGCTAATCTCCTTTGGCACACAAATTTCCACATTGAAGCACTGCTAGCATAATGAAATGATATGTTGTCTACTGGCACTCCAGGAACCTTATCAGCAATTCTCTTCAAAATGGACTTTCTGACAGGGATGATGTCTTGAACATCTTCCTCAACATCATACTCAGATTCAGATTCTTCTCTAACCTTTCTCTTTTTGGAGGACACAGTAACCTTGCTCCAAGATTTAGTTGGACCAACAACAAATGTCTTTTTCTTCTTGCGTTCAGCTGTCATCTTAGGAGAAGATTCCACAGTCTTTCCTTTTCTAGTCTTCAATCTACTGGCAATCCCAGGACTAGGAGTCAACAACATCCACCACATTAGCATTCTTCTTCCCTCTAGGACTAGGAGTAACCTCCCTAGCAGGTGATGTTATAACATCATGTTCAACATCAACCTCATCTTCAATATGAGTATCCCTTTCTCTTTTAGCTTCAGCTTCAACTTCATCTTCAATCTCAGCATCTTCAATGACTGAAATAACTAATCTGTGAAGATTTGTTTCAGAAGTTTCATTGTCACCCTTTTCTCTAACAGATTTATTAGCAGGCCTTTGACTCAGAGGTCTAGATATTCCCTTCACAGGAATCCCTTTCTCAAATATTTTTGTGACAATCTGATCAATGCTCTTGTCAACATCTACCCTTTCTTCAACAGTTTGTGGAAGAGGGGTGGTAGTCCTAGGTTTAGGTTTGTCTCCAAACAACACACTAGTGACAAAGGCTCTACTTTCACTATCATAAAATTTACTACTCGCAGATTGATTAGAAGTATTACCTTTTGAAGGTCTTTTGGGTTGATACTTCTCATGTCTTTTCTTATCAGAGGCTGGAATCATAGAGATATGAGCAATGTCCATCGCTTCATTCACTGACACCTCTTCTGTCGAAACCCTAGAATTTGCATGAGTGGAACTTTTGGATGCAACCTTATTGGATGGAGATGACACTTATTTAGACATCGTTTCTGTGCAACAACTGGTGACCAAAGGTGTTTTGCAATTTCTGTTCTTGGGGGGGGAAGATGAAAGGACTTGGAGTGTGGAGAGTGAAATAGCGTGAGAGAGCAATAATAGGGAATGATAGCCTAAGGTGAGGGAACGACTTTTGTTGGTTACTTAAAGGCCAATAAATGTATTTTCCCCACCAAAACAAATTTCCTTTTAAATTTTTGAAATTTAATAAATGCACGTCATAATTTATTAACCTTTGAATCCTTTTCCAATTGCCCAAATTTCTACTTAACACTTCACAAATTTCAGCACACATATCTTTAGGGAAATCGTCATTACCCTTCATACCTGAATGATCAACCTCAACTACCTTAGTTTCTTCAATATTTCCTCTGAATAGTTTCATAACACTAGGTTGTTTGGTGATCCTTCTAATGTCACATTCAGATATCATAACATCATCCTTGACATTACATGATAAGCTGGACTCTTGAGGAACCCATAAATAACAATTATCTATGGATCTAACTCCCCTCATAACGACTTCACTCTTCTCATTAGTCACTAAACATTCATCTTTAGTGTAGCTAACCTTGAATCCTTCATCACATAACTGACTAATGCTAATCAAATTAGCAGTCAATCCTTTGACCATAAGAACACTTTCAAGATTAGGTCCAGCCTCACAACTCAATTTTCCAATTCCTTTTACTTCCCCTTTTTCTCCATTACCAAAAGTTACATCCTTTGTGGAGTAAGTCCTGATATCTACCAACTGATTCTTGAAACCAGTCATATGCATTGAGCAACCACTGTCAAAATACCAACCATCCATAGCTGGGGTTCTAACTGATGAGTGAGCCAATAGACATGTGACAGCAGCTTTAGGAATCCATTGTTTCACAGTCTGAGGCCTGTCCTGCTTCTGTCTAGGTTGAGGAACAGGCTTGGGATAACCATGCAGTTTAAAGCAAGAAGATTGTATATGGCCAAATCTACCACAATAGTAACATCTTACTCTTTGAATGTCTTCTCTGAAGTGATTGAAATGTCTCCCCCCTTGATGATGATTTCTGTCAAAATGCTGAGGCTGCCATCTGTCAAAGTATTGATGCTGTCTTCTCCCATAACTAGGCTGTCTTCTGTAGTGCTTAGGCTGTCTTTTACCATGATGATGTGGCCTTCTTCTGCCATCACCATGAGGCACATCATTATTAGGTCCAAGACCATACATTTTCCCTTGATGTTGAGACATTGGATGGAACATGTTATGTTTGAAATTATAAGCCTGCATGCTCCTATGGTATTGGGGAGGCATATACTGTCTAGCTCCAAAAAACTGAGGCTTTCCTTGAGGTTGAGACAAAAACTTCTTATGACCATAACCCTTTCCATTATTTTGTTGCTTAGGGTGAGGGACATCCTTCTTAATTCCAGAACCATGTCCTTTTTCATGCTGATGAGGAATGTTTTGTTTAACCCCAGAAGAACTAGCCTCTGCAGATATCTTCTTCTCACCCTTATATCCTAGACCAGTTTTATCACTTACACCTTTTCCAGCTTCAAGTATTTTATCCAGAGTGCCAGTTCCACTGTTTAACATTATGATGGATTTTGACATTTGATCAAGCTGGGATTTTAACAACAAAACTTCATTCTTAAGTTCAGCTTTCTCAGTCTCAAGCTGTACAATAATCTTCTTCTGCTTCTCCCCTTCTTGAAGGACCTGTTCACTTTTCAGACACAACTCTTGATAAGAGGATATCAGCTCTTCAAAGGTTAATTCACCATCACTAGATTCTCCATCAGAGGCACAAAGTCCAGTCAATTCCTTAACATGCTTGGCATTCTCTTCTTCACTTTCACTATCTGTATCAGACCAGGAAACATATAACCCTTTTTTCTGCTTTTTGAGGTATGTAGGGCATTCTTTCTTGACATGACCATAACCTTCAAACTCATAGCATTGAACTCCTTTGTCATGATTGGGATTTTCTTCATCTCTTGTTTTCTTCACCTGATCACTAGACCTGTTGTTGTCAGATGTGATGTTCTTAACATTAGGTCTATAGTTTCTATCCATCCTCTTTAACACTAACAGGTGCTTTCCATTCTTTTAAGACAGCCTTCCAAGCCCTGCTGTCCAATGACTTTAAGAAGGTAACCATCTGCGGTTTCCAATAGTCATAATTAGAGCCATCTAGAATAGGGGATCTATTCAAAAATCCACCAGTCGCCTTGTCCATTGTACCAGAAAGTATCAGCCATAGATCTCACCCAGATGAAGAGCAGGATGCCTGCTCTGATACCAATTGAAATTCTGGTATCAGATGTGTGATGTTAAGTGTGATGTCACAACAACACACTCTGGTGATATGAACAAGGCAATAAGCAACAGTAAATACCACAAAGAATTGTTCACCCAGTTCAGTCTAACTACCTACGTCTGGGGGCTACCAAGCCAGGGAGGGAATTCACTATTAGTAGTATCAAATTATGGACTCAACAATCCCAGTTGACATCTACCTAACTTAATCACTACCCAATGACACTTCTACCTAAGAAACCACTTAGGTATGAGAAACCACTCACTCCCTAATTCACCACAGTGATACAATCCAATGATTACACACTAATCACCCAAATTGATTCTGCTTAACAGCTTTGATCAAGAACAACACACTCTTGCTTAAAAGCTCTAGAGTGAATACACTTCCAACTCAAAATAGTAACACCAATTCCAACATGAATGGTTTACAAAAACACACATGAAAACTCAAATTAACTCTCAGTCTATGCTCTCTGTCTTCGTCACCTCTTCAACAAGGGTTGAGGCTGCTTTTATATCATTCTGACTTGGGCTTGGATCTCTTCCAAAAATATATGATTTTAAAACAGATTTGATCTTCAAATCTTTTTAAATCTCTCCACATCAGCCCTAATGTTGGTTACAGAATCTGCTCCATAATCTGCAAATTTATCTGATTGGAAATCTCTTCTCCAAGATATTCGCATCCAATCACCCTAACAGATCTCCTCAAAACTCACTAACACGCGCAGCCCTAAAACATCACAATTTGATGTTCTGATGTTCTGATATAGTGATGTCAAGACATCACTTATAACATCAGCAAATAAGACTTCAACCCTGCAACAACTAATGTTAGGAACCAATGTTATGACATCAGACATATGACATCAACATTGTTCAACTTTGTTTTACCAAAATTCCAGCCAATACAAGAACTAACAAGAGGAATCAACTGAATTAAGTAACATACAACTGTTTGACACACCAGATCATCATACTCCTACTTCTGTATTGAGAAGGTCTTCTCGACCTCATGTTCCCAATAGGAGATATATGGATTATATGTTGATGACAGATAGAGGTGAGCCTGAAGATTATGCAGAAGCATGTCAGACCACATATGCTAGTAAGTGGGAGCTTGCAATGAAAGGCGAGATGAAGTCTGTAATTTCCAATCAAACATGGGAACTGGATAAGTTACCTATGGGAAAGAAGGCACTTCACAACAAATGGGTGTATCGAGTGAAAGAGGACCATGATGGCTCCAAGAGATACAAGGCCCGACTAGTTGTCAAAGGATTTCAGCAAAAAGAAGGAGTTGACTACACTGAAATCTTTGCTCCAGTTGTGAAGCTCAATACTATCAGGTCTGTGTTAAGTATTATTGCCAGTGAAAAGCTCTACCTAGAACAGTTGGATGTGAAGACTGCATTTCTTCACAGAGACTTAGACGAGGAGATCTTCATGCATCAACCAGAAGGTTTCTCAGAAGAAGGGAAACATAAAATGGTGTGCATATTAAAGAAGAACTTGTATGGTCTAAAACAAGCTCCAAGACAGTGGTATAGGAAGTTTGAAAGCTTCATGCACAAGGAAGGTTTCCTGAAGTGCAATGTCGACCACTATTGTTTCTTCAAGAGATATCATTCAAGTTATATCATTTTATTACTTTATGTAGATGATGTGTTAGTAGCAGGTCCAGATATTGATGAAATCATAAACTTGAAGATGCAATTGTCAAAAGAGTTTGACATGAAGGACTTGGGTTCAGCAAAGAAGATTCTCGGTATACAAATCACGAGAGATAAGCAAAGAGTTTTGCAGTTATCTCAAGCAGAGTACATCAACCGTGTTTTGTAAAGGTTCAACATGGGCAATTCCAAACCAGTTAGCATACCTTTGGCAAGTCATTTTAGCCTATCTAAGGACTAGTCTCCTCAGACGGAGGAAGAAAGAGAATACATGGCTAACATTTCGTATGCTTCGGCCATTGGAAATTTAATGTACGCAATGGTCTGTACGAGGCCAGACATTGGCTATGCAGTGGGAGTTGTTAGTAGGTTCATGTCAAATCTAGGTAAAGCTCATTGGGAAGCTGTGAAATGGATTTTGAGGTATCTACGAGGCACTAAAGAGAAGTGTTTGTACTTTAGTAAAGGTGAATTAAAAGTACAGGGCTATGTAGATGCAGACTTTGTTGGTGAAGTTGATCACCGAAGAAGTACCACTGGTTACATATTTACTGTTGGTACTACATCTATTATTTGGATGTCGAGGATACAAAAGATCGTTGCTTTATCCACTACAGAGGTCGAGTATGTAGTAGTAACAGAAGCCAACAAAGAATTGATATGGCTTCGGGGGTTGTTAACAGAGTTAGGTTTTACTCAGGAGAAAAATGTTTTGTATAGTGATAGTCAGAGTGCGATATATCTGGAAAAGAATTCAACATTTCATTCAAGAATAAAACACATTGGCCTTTGTTATCTTTTCATCAGATCTCTGCTTGAGGATGAGGTGCTAACATTGAGGAAGATTCTCGGAAATAAGAACCCACCAGACATGTTGACAAAGGCGGTGACTATTGATAAACTGAAGTTGTGCTCAACTTTAGTTTGTCTGCTAGAATAACATACCAGAGAAGGATGCTGCATGATCGATGTGTGAAGACCGACTGAAGTCAATCTTCAAGTGGGAGATTGTTGGTCAAAATAGATGAGAAAAAGAAGGAGGAATGAAACAAAATAGAAATAAGAAAGGCATAGAGAAATTGAAGGAGGAAATACATGGAGAGAGAAAGAGAAAAACTCTTAGTAGATTTTAACCATTTGTTTCTTTCTTCTGTTAGCTATAAAAGCCATGCCATGTTTCATTCATTACACACAACACAACAACAAGAAAAACACAACCAGCGAGTTACAAAGAGAAGAAAAATTCCAGTATAGAAATTTTTGTGAGAAATATTTAGAGAGAAATATTTCTTTGGGTGTAAATGGATTGTGGGTTCTCTGAAAGATTAGTTGTCATAAACACTTTGTACATTTTATTATTATTAATTTTAGTGTGCTTCTGCATTATTTTGTTCTTTCACAAATTTGATAATATGGGGAAATTCTGTGTAATTTCCTAACACTATGAACAAAAAAACAACTAAATTTCATAGAAGAAATAAATTCAGAACAATTATCTTCTAATGTTACAGAAATGTAAATCTAAATGAACTAATTGGGGGGAGAGAAAAAACAATAAACACTGTTAGCCAACTATGATTTATAAATGCAACTATAATGCCAATAATCAATATTATACATATTCAAAACTGTTAGCCTAATATTGCATGAAATCTCTAGTGATATTTAAGTCTATCATTAAAAAATTATTTATATTGTGATAAAGGAATGCAAGTCAGATGAGGTTTGATATTCAATTGACACTCATTGAGAAGATACAAATGAAAATTGTTGGTAGGTAGCAACATTCTAACAACATGTAACTTAATAATTGTATCAACAACTAACATCAAACAAAACTAAAAAATAAAGTTTGATACATGACTTTGTTGCATAAACATAGTTGCTTTTCTATGTGTTGTAGTTTCTTCCTTTAATCTTGTTTGTGTTTTGAAAGAGCAGAGGAAGAGTTTAGGTTGGGAGGGAAAGAAGCTATGGCTATGAGATGGAAGATAGGTTCTCCAATAAGATGTATTTATGTTAAGAAAATAGGCAAAATTAATAATAGGATATATTGTATATGATTTGATGTTTGATGTGTTAGAATTCTTATTTAAAACTCTTCTTTAAACTCTTTAACATACTCACTAGGCCAACCATTCAATTTGTTTATAATTTTACAACACAAATATATATTTATCAAAATAATGAGTCTATATCTATTATATGTGTTTTATGACTAGTCTAAGAAGCATGATTCAAATCACACGCAAGTTTGAGATTTTTGAATTTAGCATTGGAATTGTGATTCAAACCACACCCTCATTTAACTTGAATCATGAGGGTGACGAATCAATATAGATTAAAAAAATGAAACATGAAAACTAGAAGTGGCCAACATCATTATTGAGAGGAGGACAAAAAATAACACTTAAAAAGGCTCCTGCTATGGGAGAGTGGGTGAGAGTGCGCAGAAGGAGGGATCCCAACAACAGAAGCTTAGCTTGGGATATTTACAAGCCAGAAGGAGTCTCTAGGAAGTTTAGTGGAGAGGATATTCAATCTTTTTTCATCTCAGATTTTCTGGACAAGGTCACTGCTAAGAATCTCTTCAACATTTTTGTGAAACATGGGAAAGTGTTGGAGGTCGTAATACCCCCCAGAAGAAACAAGCGAGGGAAACGTTTTGGTTTTGCGAGGTTTGCAGAGGTAGCAGACGAAAGGTTAATGGCTATCAAGTTGGATAGGGAGGCGAAGATTAATGGTGGTTTTGTTCAGCGAGATAGAAGTCAAAGGGCCAAGGCAGAAAGTTTCGATCCAAGGAAAAGGGTTCATTTCGAGAGCACCAGAGGTGATAAATCTTATGCTGATACAGTGAATTCAGGAGGTAATAGGGGAGGAGGAGTCGCTGCGCAAAAGGAAAGGATTTATCTTAATTTTGAAGCTTCTGAGGAAGACTTGAGGAGACTCAAGAAGGCGTATGTTGGGACTATCAGAGAGGCGGGGATGACATACAAAATCAAAACTCATTTTGAGATGGAGGGTTATTTTACTATTAAAGTAACGCCTTTGGGAGCCAATCTCTGTCTTCTTGAAGAATCAGAAGAGGGGGAGATTAGAGATTTGATACGTGAAGAAGAGTCTTGGTGGAAGCAATGGTTTGTGGAGATTAGAGAGTGGAGTGAAGAATTGGTGGATAAAGAGAGGGTAACGTGGTTGAGATGTTACGGTATTCCTTGCCATGCTTGGAATCTTAATTTTTTTGAAGTTTTGGCTAAGATTGTAGGTAGCTATGTTTGTTTGGATGAGAACACGTTGAAGGGGGAGTCTAAGGACGTAGCCAGGTTTATGGTGAGAACCCATTGTGTTGTTGTTATCAACGAAAATTTCAGAGTTTTGATTAATGGTAGGGAATTTATGATTAAGATGAGTGAAGATTACCATGGCCCTTTAAGAATTGTTATAAACAAACACACAAACGAAACGAAGGTGAATAATTCGTCTTTGGATTCAGAGTGTAATTTGAGTCAACTTGGGGAGGAGGAGGGAGGATTGGTATGGGCAGATGAGGAAGAAGTTGATAGGGATAAAGAATGGCTGTCGAGGGAGAAGGGTGGAACTCCGATGGGGGTCTCTTCGACGGAGGAAAGGGTGAGACTTGCATTTGGGAATAGCGATGAAGAGACAACGGAGAAGGTGGGGCCCATTCAATTAGAAGCAGAGGACATGGGAAACTTTTCTCTCTTTGACAGGGTGGTCGAAGGTGTCAGAAAATCAAAAACAGTTGGTGTTTTAGAGGCAAACATATCTGATAATGACGATACAATGGTTGTAGCTGAAACGACGCAGGACTCAGCGTGTCAGGAGGCTATAGGGTGCAGAAGTGTTCGCACAAATAGAAATGATCTTAAAGGAAACAAAAAAGAGAAATGGAAAAAGGTGTCTGATTTGATTGGGCCTATTCGTAGAAAACCCAAATCTAAAGCTAAAAGGATATTGCGCCAGATTGATTGTGTGGGCCAAGAGTCTTTGGAAGATACCATTGAGGAGTTTTCTCAACCGTCCTTCTATGACGCTCTAAGAAAAATCCCTAGGGCCCTTTGTAACAGTAAAATTAACCCTAATCCTTGTTATTCTTTAGAAGAAGATTCTGAGGATTTTTCTGGAGGTGCGATTTTATGTTGTGATGAACTATCTGATTCCGACATGATTATATGCAACAAAAATTTATGGAATAAGTTGGAGTCTAATGCGGGAGAGAAACTATGGGGAGATATCAACAAGATGGGGGTGGTAGATAGCGAGAAGTCAATAGAATTTCAAAAAAATATTGACGAACTTGAAGCAGAGGATAGAAGGAAATGGGAAGGGTTGAAGGCGAAAACTTTAAAGAAGCAATGATTATAGGAGCTTTAAACATTAGAGGGGGAGGATCTTATGCTAAGAGGAGAAGGATCAAAGAGATTATCAGTCATGGGAAAGCTGATATTTTCTGTATACAAGAGTCTAAGATGGAAAGGGTTGATGAATTAACTGTTAGGAGTATGTGGAGTCAAGGAAGTATGGAGTGGTCTTTTGTTGGAGCTAAGGGTCTCTCTGGTGGATTAATTACTGTGTGGAACCCCGAAGTTATCAAAGTGATTTATTCATTTAGAGGTGAAGGTTTCCTTGGGATCAACTTGTTGTGGCAGGAGATTAGTTTCACAGTTGTTAACGTTTATTCTGGCTGTTCGCTGAGGGAAAAAAAGAAATTGTGGAGGGATCTAATCTTGTGTAAGAACTCTATGTTTGCTGGTCTGTGGATCGTCGGCGGAGATTTTAATTCCATTGCTGTAGTTTCAGAGAGAAGAGGGAAGAACAACTTCGTCAATCATTCTGAGATGAATGGTTTTAACGGATTCATTTCAGGTATGCATTTAACTGATCTTCCGGTAGCTGGTGGTAAATTTTCTTGGTATGGAGGAGGAGGCTCTGCTATGAGTCGTATAGATAGGTTTCTTGTGGATGATGAAATCGTTCAAAAATGGGGTGTTTCTAATCAGTTGATTGGAAGAAGAGATATATCAGATCACGCTCCTATATGGATGAGAATTAAGGAAACTAATTGGGGATACAAACCCTTTAAGACTAACAGCTGTTGGTTCGAAAACCCGGATTTCTTTGGTTTTGTGGAGAAGGAGTGGAAAGAGATGGATATTAGAGGGAGAAGTGATTATGTCGTTAAAGAAAAGTTCAGAGTTCTTAAGAAGAAACTGATTAGGTGGAGAAAGGAGGTGTTTGGTTGGATTGATCTTCAGATGGAGGAAAACATTGAAGCTTTGAACAATGCTGACGTTTATTTGGCTGTGGTCCCTGAGGATGAAGTGCCTCTTTGGGTAGATAGTCGACCTAAGGCGTGTAAGGAAATGTGGAAGAAAATCAATGTTAAAGAGAAGATGTTGAGGCAGAAATCCAATTTGAAGTGGTTGAATGAGGGAGATTCCAACACTAAATTCTACCATACTTGGATCAAAGGGTGTTTAAGGAGAAAATATATAGGAAGAGTTGTGACGGATGATGGAGTAGTAGAAGAGGTTGGGGAAGTTAAAGAAGCAGTTAGAATGTTTTTCAAGGAGAAGTTTTCTGAGAAGGAATCCAGCAGGCCTATTCTGGAGGGATGCAGTTTTGGGTGTTTATCTCAGGAGAAGGTTCTGTTTCTTGAGAGACCTTTTCTTGAGGAAGAAATTAAAGCAGCCGTGTGGAGTTGTGAGGGTAGCAAAAGTCCGGGGCCTGACGGGTATAGTCTCTATTTCATTAAACAATGTTGGAGCTTCTTGAAGGGAGATATTATTAAGTTTATTACTGATTTCCACGAAATTGCTTATCTTCCGAAGGCTGTCTGTTCTGCCTTTCTCACTTTAATCCCGAAAGTGGATAATCCTCAGACCTTAGGTGAATACATGCCTATTTGCTTAGTAGGCAGTCATTACAAAATACTAGCAAAAGTCTTGGCTGGAAGGTTGAAGCAGGTGATTGGCAAACTCATTTCTCATAATCAAACTGGTTTTGTGTCTGGAAGGCAATTGCTGGATGGTGTGGTTATTGCTAATGAAGCAATTGACAAGGCTACTAGAGATAATCAAGATTGCCTTTTTTTCAAAGTTGACTTTGAAAAGGCGTATGATTGTGTGAGTTGGAGTTTCTTGCGTTTTATGATGGAGAAAATGGGTTTTTGGGAGTAGATGGGTTAGATGGATGGAGGCTACTATCTTCTCGTGCTACCTATCAATATTAGTTAACAGTAGCCCGACGACAGATTTTAAGGTGGAAAAAGGTTTAAGGCAAGGAGATCCGCTCTCGCCTTTTTTATTTGATATTGTGGCTGAGGGTCTTGCTGGAATGATGAGATTAGCAGTGGCTATGGGTTCTTTCAAAGGATTCAATTTTGGAGAGAATACTCAAGCTGACCTAATTCAGTTTGCCGACGATACGCTGATCACTGGTGAAGGAACATGGTCTAATTTGTGGAATATCAAAGCCTTGCTCAGGGGTTTTAAATTAGTGTCTGGTCTTAAAGTCAATTTTTCCAAGAGTAGGGCGATAGGTATTAACGTAAGTCCTCATTTTCTCCAAGCGGCAGCAGTGTTTCTTTCTTGCAAAGTGGATTCTTCTTCCTTTAATTTTTTGGGAATTCCTCTTGGGTTCAATCCAAGAAGATTGGTGGGTTGAAGGCCGCTGGTGGAGAGAATTAAGAAGAAGTTAGCAGTTTGGAAAGGTAAGTTGCTTAACTTGGCAGGTAGACTTACCCTTATAAAATCCGTTCTTTCTTCTTTGCCTATTTTTTGGTTGTCTTTTTATAAGGCCCCCAAAGGAGTTTTGAGGGAGATTGATAAGATTAGAAGCAGATTTTTATGAGGGGGTACAGAAGAAAAAGCTAAGATTCATTAGGTTAATTGGTCTAAGGTTTGTTCGCCTAAGGTTGAGGGTGGCTTGGGCATCAGAAAATTGGAAGAGTTCAACATAGCTTTATTAACTAAATGGAGGTGGAGGGTGCTTAGTTCTAATGAGACTCTTTGGAAATCTATTCTCAAGGATGGATACGGCTGTATAGAAGAACAAGTTATCAACAAGAATAAATGTTTTAAAGGTCAAGCATCTTTGTGGTGGAAAAATATTTTGTTTTGTGGGAAATTTGCAGTGAACAAAGGTTTTATCCTGAAAGATAAATTGAAGGTTGTGTTAGGGAATGGGAAGAGTACATATTTCTGGTATTCAAACTGGTGTAAAGGTGGTAGTTTAGCTGATCGTTTTTTGGACTTATTTTGTGGCAATTTGAGTAAAGAGGCCTCTGTTGCTGACATGGGTAGTTGGGTTAATGGGAGCTGGATGTGGGCTTTGAAGGGCTTTGAAGGGCAGAAGGCGGTTGAAGTTCTGTTGAGAATTGAGGAACTGAGAGGGTGCTTAGGAGGCTGTGTCCCAGTTTTGGAAGGCATGGATAAGGTAGAGTGGGCTGAAGGTAATGGGGGAGGTCTGATTGTGAAGGAGGTTTATCAATCTTTTTTGTCTAATCCTAATGTTAATGCGGTTAGTGAAAACCAAAGAAAAGCTTTTTATTATCTTTGGAATATCAGGATCCCTTTAAAGTTAAAATGCTTTGGGTGGAAAGTTTTATGGTTAAAGCTTGCTACGAAGAAGGAATTATTAAAAAGAGGGTGCGAGTTTGTGAATGCAGCTTGTGTCTTTTGTCAGTCTCAAGAAGAGGACATGGGGCATTATTTCTTCAATTGTGAACAGGTCAAGGCTATATGGGAGAGGATAGGCGATTGGATCGGAGTAGAAAGTTTTTTCGATGGAGACATTATTCAATTCTTCTTGGATTAGTGTGGAGGTGGTCAATCAGAAGAAGGTAAATTAAAGAATGGATACGTTTGTTTAATCATTATTTGGTACATTTGGAGGATTAGGAACAATATGATTTTTTCGAAAGGATCATTTAATTTTGATGACATCTGTTGGTCCATTAAACTTTTGGTTTGGAAATGGTCCAACTTTGGGAGAAATTCTTATCCCAACTCAGATTTCTTCTCCTTTTGTATGTTTCCCTTAGGAGATTAATTTTTGTTGTTCTGAGTTGGTGCTGAAATTCTTTTCTGTTTTCTTTTTTTGGGTGGTTTTATATATCTGGAGATTGTTGTATCTTGTTGTTTATCAATGAATGGCTTTTAGAAAAAAAACTTGAATCATGAGGTGTTTTGTTTCGAATCATTGTTTTTTTTTCAATAAACAAGAGATTATCATTGAAAGCGAGAACAATGGGTTCTCGAAACCACTTACAAAAAAGCGAGGAAGGCCTCAAAGCAAAAAGAAAATTACACCCAATTAAACCTTAAGCTAAGTAATACAAAGGAAATTTGCAAAACTCATAAAAACTATAATTGGAGCGAGTAATTTTCCCTATAAAAGACCATCTACACACCAACGCCTTGATATTTCAAACCGTATCCAACACATTCCAACTATCGTTACTAAAAATAATAGCATTATGCAAAGTCCACAAATACCAAGTCGTGGCCAACCAAACACAACCTTCTTCCATTTCTTCACCCTATTTTGTTTGAAGAAAGCATGCCAAGATAAGAAGCTTTCTTTAATATCACTAGCCCCCCAATATTCAAACCCAATCCAATCGGCCATCTCCCTCCACACCAATAAAGAAACACAACAATTCATAAAAATATGGTCAAGAGAATCTTCCGCCGATGAGCAAAACACACACTCCATTCCACTATTCGAAAACACACAACCTCTACAACTAAGAGCAAGCTTAATAGGGAGCCTATCTAAAAAGCGCCTCCACCCAAAAGCCTTAATCCTATAAGGAACCACCACTTTCCAAATTAAAGGAAAAGCTTCATCAAATTTATTACTCGGACCGAGGGGAATGCAGAAAGATAAAATTAAATTAAAGAAACTACTCACCGAATAATCTTCCGTCGGGCTCACCTTCCAAGCCACCGTTCCAACATCACCAAGCACCGGCCGAACTTGGTCCAACAAAATATGCAACCATTTCATCTCCACGACCGTGTCACTAACAACAGGGTCGACTACCCCAAAATCTCCCCAAATCCACCTCTCCTCTTGCCAACCACCCATGCAAGCCACCGAAACTCCTTTAAGGTAAGACATGTGAAAAAGAATAGGAAAATTATCCTTTAAACAATATTCCCCTATCCACTAAGAGAACCAAAAAGAGATAGAGAAACCATTGCCAATAGAAAATTTACAATTAGGAACAAAGCAATTCTCCAGAACACTATTTTCCAAACCACATAAATCCCTCCACCAAAAAGAAGCACAATTCTCCTTAATGAAAGAATCACCGATATCCACCATCTTCAAATTAATATCCCCATATCTAGCTTTTAAAACACAATACCATAAAGCACTAGATTCCGTTAATATCCTCCATCTCCATTTATTAATTAACACCAAATTAAAGTCGTCCACCCTTCTCAAGCCCAACCCCCCTTTTTCGAAAGGAAGACAAACCATCTTCCAACTAACCCAATGGATTTTTCTCTTATCCTCCTTACTCCCCCAAAGGAAGTTACTTTGAATACTAGTAATTTCTTTCACAATCTTCGTCGGAACTTTATAGAACGAAAGCATGAAAATAGAAACACTAGAAAGCACCGATTTTAATAAAGTAAGCCTTCCTCCAAAACTAAGAAGCCTATTGTTCCAACAAGAAAGCCTCCGTTTCAACTTCCCCACCAACTCCTTCCACATATCGCTTCTATTAACATTGTACCCAATAGGTATTCCAAGAAAAACAAATTTACTTTCCTCCCTCTTACAAGAGAGGAAAAAAGAAGCAACCTCCATTAACCTAGAACTAATATTCACACCAATAAGTTTGCTCTTATGAAAATTAATTCCAAACCCGAAAACTAATTCAAAACCTCTCAAAACCGATTTAATAGCCCAAAGATGCTTCCAAGTTCCATCCCCAAACAACAAAGTATCATCCGCGAATTGGAGAATGTCAACAAAGCACCTACCCCTTATATTAAATCCCTCAAACTCCTCATTCACCACCGACCTACTAACCATTCCCTTTAAACCTTCCACAACTATCACATAGAGAAAAGGAGATAAGGGGTAACCTTGTCTCAAGCCTCTCTCCACAATAAATTCCTTCGTAGGGCTACCGTTAACTAAAACCGACATCTTACTCGAAAAGACCAAAGCATCCATCCATTTCAACCAAGTTTCCCCAAACCCCATTTTACGAAGCATAAAGATGAGAAAATTCCAACTAACCTTGTCATATGCCTTCTCAAAGTCAACCTTGAAAAGCAAACAACCTTTTCCCTCATTCTTCTTGAAATCTACCACCTCATTAGCCACCAAAACACCATCAAGTAATTATCTTCCGGGAACAAAAGCACTTTGGCAATTAGAAATAACCGAGTTCAACACCAACTTTAACCTCGCCGCCAAAAGTTTAGATAAAGCTTTATAGACACACCCGACAAGACATATAGGTCTATAATCATCCAAACTCAAAAGGTTAGAAGATTTAGGAACCAAAGTAAAAAAATAGGAGATAAAAGATTTAGAGAATAAAGCTCCAGAATGGAAGCTTTGAAAATAACCTATAAAATCATCCTTCATGAAATGCCAACACTTTTTGATGAAAAGAAAAGAATACCCGTCAGGGCCCGGGCTTTTAGAACCATCACAACTCTACACCGCTTCTTTAATCTCCTCCTCCAAAAAGGGCGCTTCAAAAAAAGATCTCTCCACAAGACTAATACCCTTAAAAGGAATGCCTTCTAACACCGATCTATCTAAATCCGTCTTAATAAATTTAAAAGCAAAATGTCTCCTCACTTCTTCCTTAACATCCTCCACCTTATCAATAACACCATTATCCGTTCTAATAGAACCGATGGAATTACGCCTTCTCCTCTCTTTCATAACTCTATGAAAATACTTACTATTAGAACCCCCATCATTAAGCAACTTCAATCTAGCTTTTTGAATTATCATATTTTCCTTAATCTTTAAATTCAACCAAAACTTACTACTAGCCCTCTTTTTCTTTCTCAACAACTCTTCCTCCTCCAACTCCCCTAAAGCTACTTCCTCATCATCCCCTTCATTCAAATCCTTAACACCCACCTCCACATTCAAATCAAACCTACCAAATATAAAAGAGTTCCACCACTTAAGGCTCTCTTTTAATAACCTCAATTTTTCCTTAAGCACAAAACTTTTCTACCGACCACATGAATCTTCCTCCACTCTTTTTCCACACAAGGAAGAAAAGAAGGATTAGAAAACCATTCATTATTAGCCCTAAAAGGTTTCGGGCCCCAATCTGCTTTGTCAATAATAAGCCATATAGGAAAATGATCCGAGATATCCCTATCCCCGATTAATTGACCCACGGCCCCCCACTCATCAATGATACCATTAGTTACCAAGAACCGATCAATCCTACTTTTGGCCTTGCCATCACCACTATACCAACTAAACTTTTTACCCTTACACGGTAAATCCACCAAATTTCCCTCCAAAATAAACTTCTCAAACTCCCTTCATTCCAAACACGCATTAAAAGCGGTTCTACCTCTTCGTTCATTCGCATTTTTAACCGCATTAAAATCACCCCCAAACATCCACTCTCCATCCACAAAGATGGCCATCAACTCTAACAACTTCTTCCATAAAATCCTCTTCAAAGCGAAAGAGCAAGCAACATAAATATTGACAACATAATAAAAATTATTTTTCCATCTAACCTTTATTCCCAAGTAACCCGCACCTCTAAAGCTACAAATGACTTCCACCGATTTAGCTTTCCAAAGGATAAGTAATCCGCCCGACAACCCGTCTGAATTAACAAAAGAAAAATCAATATCATCCCTTTGCCAAAAGCTCTTCACAACACCCTCCGACAAATCTTGAATCTTCGTTTCTTGTAATAAAAACAAATCTGCATTGCCCTTTGAAATAATGTGAGAGATTCTACTTCTTTTAACTCTACTACAACTCCCTATAATATTTAAAGATCCCACAATCATTCCAACAAATTTAAATTCGCCTTCCCTCTAATCATCTTAACTTTATCTGCTCTCTCCATTTCGGCAATTCTTCTTTGAAAATCTCCCATAGATTCACCCTTCTCCACACCTAAATTGGATATAGCCTTCCATAATTTTTCTCCAAGATTAGTGTCCAAATTCTCAAAAAGTCTAAGGTTGCACCTATCAATTCCGGATTCCGCTGAATTTTCACCATGGAAACAAACCCTCTTATCAAGATCCCAACTGTTATCGCTTGAGATAATTGCTTTTCCTGACTTTGGAATCTTTCTGCATATTTACCCTTTTCCTCTTTTTGACAACTTATTCTTCCTATGACTCTTATAATTTCCTTTAAATTGGCCTCCCATTTCATAGATATGTTTTAACTTAAGGCTTTTAAATACTTTCTTTTTATTATTATAATGACCTTTCATATGTTCCATTGTGTGGTCCCCATTATCCACGCCAATCCCAATTTGAGGAGAAAAAGTCTGACTCACCGCAGGAACTGAACAAGGTACAGTGGACCCCTGCAATGAACTCCCCTCAGCGCTACAGGCCGGACTAAGAAACCTAGCAAAATGAGATTGCTCTTTTAAGGTAGAAATTGCTTTATCGAAAGACACAATATCTGACACCTTACCAACTATATGTATCCTGTCCCAATCAACCTTACTTGCAGAATTCGAATGACCACCCAAAGAGTTACCCTGCAGACAAAAGCCTCCACCAGGGTCCATTCCGACTTCTTCCCTATCTTCCTCAACACCAACCGGAGAACGAACCTCAAAACCAGAAGCGTCCGACCTTCCATCATTCTCTTCCTAAAAAAAAACCATTGAAATCACTCCTAAGTTCATCAAAAGAACTAACCGTTCCCTCTTCCGATTCCATTTCCATATCAAAACTTCCAACCAAGTCCTCCCTCACCACTCCTTGAAGCTCTTCTCGTAAGTGAATTAAGAAAGGAATATTATTAATCATTACCTTCATAGAATCTTTGAAAATAAACCCTTGTGACACCTTCAGCGAAATCCTCACAACATACTTACAAACTCCAGACAAAGTTAAGTCATCAACACAAATGAACGTTCCAATCGAATTCGCAATCGCCTTGAAAAAATATACATGCCACGCATAGAGTGGTACACCACTCAAGCACAGCCAAGCCACCCTATCGGAATCCACATCTGTTTTCTTCCTAGGCCATAAGGCTTGAAACCATTTTTTTCAGCAAGACTCCCCGTCAACAATCAAGTCGTGTATTTCACCCTCCTTAGTTTCCTCCAGAAGACACAAACACAACCCTATCGGAGTGACCTTGATGGAAGAAAACCCCTCTAACTCAAAACCAATCTGAACATTATAAGACATACCAGGCTTATGAACGACTCCCACATATGATTTGCGCAAATTATCTTTCACAGCTAACTCAGACGAATAAACAACCATTTTGCTCTCCTCCATATTCTCCATGTTCACCGCCTTCCGCTGTCCTGTAACATTCTTGCTCACAACTTCTGCATAAGACCTTTGGCTTTCTTTCCAATTAGCACGAACATGATTAATGGTTTCCTCACAATGACCACCATTATGATGATAACCTCCGTAAAACTCCCCTCTAACCTCCCTCTTCTCACCTCGACTGTTCCTTTCAAACCTTGGCAGGTTGGCATGGATTTTCCAGCCATCGATCTGGATATTATCAATCTTCAAAGCAAGAACCCTCGTCTCCTCCACACCTTTGAATCTAGCGAAACCAAAACGTCTACCTAAATTATTCCTCCTAGGAGAGATCATAACCTCCACTACATCTCCCTCACAACCGAACAACTTGTATAAATCCTCCGAAACCATCTGATCAGGGAACTCAGAGAAGTATATTGACACCAGTGGAGACTCTTCGCCTACCCACGAACCTTTCCCCTTTGTGAACACATCCCATATTGGCTTGATATTGCGAAAAACACTCCTATTAACAGTTTTCCACTCCATAACAATGGAGAAACTCACACCAGATCCCAGCACCACCGGAAGAAACACCACAGAGCTACCGCAAAGCAGATCAAAGTGTGAAGGTCCCAAATTCGAAAATTAGGAATTTAAACCAAACACACCCCGAAATCCCGCAGTTAAAACCATAATCTTCTCCGATCAATGCACCTGAATCATGGCCGGAATAGAAATGAAAGACCGAAGATGAAACGAAAACCAGAAAAAATAAGAACAAAGTATTGTTTGATTTGGTTCGAATCATGAATGAAGTTTTTTTTAATAGTTATGTTTTTTTGATTTGAATCATGATTGAGTGTGATTTAACTCACATGCCTCAAATCACCCAAAATAATTTGAAGTTTCCTTCATTTGATTCAAATCATTATCTCACTAGATTCGATTCACTCATTTTGTCTTTGACTCAAATCAAATGGCTACTTATACACTATTTTAGTGTCTTATCTCTAACGCATATATAAATGCTTTCTTTCTCTAATTTTAAAATAGTCACACATTAACCTTTGATAAACTTTTAGTGTTCATTATTCACACAAAAATCTCTCTCAGATAAACCTTGAAGAAAAACGTTTTCGAGCATTAATCTCTTATGTGAGAACAATTGTTTGTGTGAAATTTTTTGAAACTTCATCTTCAACCTCAAACCAAAACACCATTAATGAATGTTTCTCAACTCTAAAAGTGTGCGAGTTCTTGTTGTGAGATAATCCATTAGGTGTTTTAATGTTTTTTATTTTTTGAATATTTTTTAGATATCATACTCACATTGTGAATTTCTTGAGATTGGGTTTCAGTGAAGAAAAAGAAGAAGTCTTCTCTAAGAGGTTTTAGAATTTCTAACATTTTTCAACATATTAGGACTCAGAAAAGGAAATCCCAGTAGAATTGTGTGAAGATTTATGCGAACAGGATATTGAAGTTCTTAAAGATCTGTGTGAAGATGCATTTGTTCAAAATCATGGATTTTAGAGTTGTTGCAACTTTGTAGGATGCCTGCGAGTATTTTTCTTAGTATTTTAGATTTTATATGGGATTATGATATGTACAAAATGATATTGAATTAAAATTCATAGTGGAATACAATAATTTTTTATGGCTTGCATTAGAGTTTGGATAAAGTAAAACGAGGATGACACACGAAACTAACATAAATCATGACGTAAAACCTCTCTTACTCTATCTATTTACTTTTGGTATATATTTGCATGCTTTAGGCTTATTTCTTTTTAGTAGTGTACGTGTTGTTAAGTTCAATTCGTGTTAATATTGATATGTTTAAACATATGTCTATACTTGATCTCGTCTTCTGAATAACTCTTGTTGCTGATTATGTTGGAAAAGTTTTAATCTAATATTGTTCTTTTAGTTAATAAAGTAACATTCAAATATTTGTGTTTAATGCTGTAAAATCAAATTCTGAGAGAAAGGGTAAAAGTAGACCAAATCAAAGAGTGATGGAAGATTTCACCAACTTCATTGAGACAATGGAATTAATAGATGTTCCATTGGTGGGCAGTAAATATACCTGGATAAATTCAAGTGGCACATGTTGTAGTAGGCTGGACAGATTTCTAATATCTGAGGATCTGAGTATGAAGTGGAGGATAGTATCTCAACAGGCAGGGTGCAGAGACATTTCTGATCACAAACCTGTGTGGTTGAAACCCAACACTAGCAACAGGGGCCCAAAGCCATTCAAATTCTTTAATGTTTGGATGAATCATCCTGAGTTCCTGAATTATGTTGATGCTGAGTGGAAGGCCAACTCAGTAACAGGAAGTCTAACTTTTATTCTGGTGAGTAAATTGAAGGATATCAGAAGTAAACTGAAATGGTGGAATAAGCACGTTTTTGGTTGGATCGATACGAAAATAGAAGAAGGAGTCAAGAACATAAATGACATTGAAGCCACATTGGAACAGCCTGATGCTCTTTTGTCTGATGCCCAACTTAGACTAAGGAGTAGTACCATAAGTGAAGTATGGAAGAACCTTAGGCATAAAGAGAGTATACTTAGACAGAAATCAAGGATAGATTGGTCTTTGTATGGAGACTGTAACACAAGGTTATTTCATAAGTCTATTAAACAGAGAATGCACAGAAATGCAATTGTATCCATTAGGAGTGAAGAGGCCCAAGTGGAAGGAGTGGAAAATATCAAAAGGCTGGTTGAGCAATTCTTTGCTGAAAAGTTTAAACAAAGAGAAGGTGCAAAACCTCATCTGAGAATGAATGATCTACCAACTGTGTCTGTAGCTGAAAATAGAAGTTTGATTGAGGTCTTTTCAGAAGTTGAGATTCTGGAAGCAATTACAAGTTGCGATGGAAACAAAAGTCCTGGACCCGACGATTTTAATCTAGAATTTTTCAAAAGCTGTTGGAATATAGTTGGTAGTGAAGTGATTTCTGCCCTAAATCATTTTCACTCTTTTGGCTACCTTCCAAAAGAAATAGTATCTGCTTTCATTGCCCTAATACCCAAGAAGGAGCAACCATTGATGTTGGAGGACTATAGACCAGTAAGTTTGGTCGGAGGATATATAAAATTATTTCAAAAATTCTGGCAAATAGACTGCCAAAGTTTATAGGGAAGTTGGTATCAAATTCTCAATCGGCCTTCATTCCAGGCAGACAGTTATTGAACGGAGTACTATTGACAAATGAAATCCTGGATATGGAAAAAAGAAGGAAATCAACTTGCCTTTTATTTAAAGTGGATTTTACTAGAGCCTACGACTGCGTAAACTGGGATTTCCTTACTCAAATTTTGCAGGCAATGAACTTTAGTGCGAAATGGATAACATGGATGCGTGGGATGGTGATGAATAGATGGCTATCAGTCATAATAAACGGAGGTACAACAAGAGATTTTAAAGCAACTCGTGGACTTAAACAGGGCGATCCACTGTCTCCCCTGCTCTTCATAGTAGTTGCTGAAGGTCTGGCTTTAATGGTAAAGAGAGCCAATTTAAAATCCATTTTGAGTAGGTTCATTATTAATAACGTCCATGCCGTTAGTCTAGTACAATTTGTAGATGACACCTTAATCCTTTGTAACGGGGCATGGTCTGATCTTTGGGGCCTTAAAGCTATTTTGCGTGGCTTTGAACTTGTGTCTGGCTTGAGTGTTAATTTCTCGAAAAGTTGCATCATTGACGTTGGGTTGGAAGAAGATTTCTTGGAGGCTGCGTCTCATTTTCTTATATGCAGAAGAGGAAACTTGCCAACCAAATTCATGGGTCTAGTTTTAGGAGGAAATCATAGAAGGGTGGAGTTTTGGAATCCTATAATTGAGAAATTTAGAAAAAGGCATTCTAGTATGAAGGGTCGCATGTTATCCATGGGTGGTCGACTAACTGTGCTTAACTCCGTACTATCCAACCTACCAATTCACTACCTTTCTTTCTACAAACTCCCTGTTGCAGTTTCTAGAAAGTTAATTTCAATTCAAAGAAGATTTTTCTGGTCTGGTAATAAGGATAAGTCAAGTATCTCATGGGTTAGGTAGGAAGATATTTGCAAACTGAAACATGAAGGTGGTTTAGGTGTGAAGAATTTAGTGGACTTTAACACAACCCTCTTGTCAAAGTGGTTGTGGAGGTTCTTGGTTGATCACAATGTTGTGTAGAGAATTGTGCTAGAGGAAAAATATGGTTGTCTGAAAAGTAGAATTATGTTACAAAGGGATTGAGGAAGATGATCTCTAGAATCTTTATGGTGGAGGGATATCATCAAGGTAAAAGAAAGTAAGGATGGTGTGGGTTTTAAAGATAACATCATGTGCAAAATTGGAGCTGGTAACCTGATTTCGTTCTGGCACTCAAGGTGGGCAGGACCATGCCCACTTCTGGAGTGCTTCCCTGATCTTTATGCTGCCTCTCTGCACAAACATGATGCTGTGTGCGAGATGGGCTCCTGGGATGAAGATGACTGGTCTTGGAACCAACAAGCTATCTATGATCAGAATCATTATGGAGGTGCCATATCTATTACTTCTTGGCAGGCTTTAGAAGTTATTCTGTCGAATTTCAAACCAGGCCTAGGCGCTGCAGATGGCTTTATGTGGGAACTTGACAACTCCAACTCTTTTTCACTTTCTTCTGCTTATGTATGCCTTAATAATGCATCAGTTTCATGCGACATCGAGATTCCTTCCAAGACGGAATTTGAGCTAATTTGGACTACTAAAATTCCTTTGAAAGCTAAAGTTTTCTCTTGGAGGCTGATTCTCCATAGATTACCTTCGAGGAAACTCCTCGCCTCCAGAGGTGTAATCTTGATTATCAATGATACGATATGTATTTCCTATTTTAGAGTTGTTGAAGATATCAACCACCTGTTCTGTACTTGCCCAAAAATTCAGAATTTGTGGGAAAAAGTAGTTGGCTGGGTAGGAATCCAGTGGTAGGCGAAACTAAATGTCTGCGACTCCTCTACTATCTTGGTTTCTAATTATTGTTAAACGCAATGACAATTCTACATCGTGTTTTATTTGGATTTCGACTTGCTAGGTCATATGGTGGACTAGAAACCAAATTTTGTTTAACGATTTAGTGTCGGACATTGATGACATGTTTTTTAGGATCATCCACACTTCTTGGTGTTGGTTAGATAGTTGGTGCTCTAACAAAAGTAAATGTACGTATTACGATTAGTATAAAAGCCCAATTGATTTTTTGGGTAGATAGCTAGGTGATATTCCCTCTTTTTATTGGGAGGTCGATGGCATTTTGTATACGGGTTAAAGTACCCCTAGTACTTTTATGAATATATCGTTGCTTACCAAAAAAAAAAAGATGACAATTTGCCCCATATCTATTGGGTACTAGTAAAAAAAACCTACAATAGGTAGGGTAAAAATCCGCAAAATGGGCTCGGGCATAGGCACAAGTAAATACCCATTAAAATAAATGTCTATCAATTTTTTTTTTTAAAAAATACCGCTATTAAAGTACCACTCATTTTAATATAAATGTTTGTTTATTTTATAATTCAATAATAAAATTTTTGAGTTTTTTAAGTGTTGTTAAATTTTTTAAAATATTTGATATTTTATAATTGATCGATTTATTTTAAATAAAAATGCGAGTAACGAGTACGGGTATGGGTATTTAGGTACCCACCGGTACAAGTATGAGTACAAACATTGACGCACACAAATATGGGTTTAAGTACGAAAATTTCTTAAAACTCAGGTATGGGGACGAGATTATAATATCCTGCTAAACCCTATCCATTATCATCACTAGTTTAAATATGCTTAGATTAACTCTCACATTATTGTTTAGTTGAATTCATCATTGTTTTACGTTCCTTAAATTCATCTGAACATTAATCCAATAAGTGTAATCTCTTCTAAAAGCACTCTAAATTTCCATTGTCAAACTCTATTTTTCAAAATAATTTTGAGGGAAAGTATTTGAAAGAAGAAAGATGGAGGGCTTGGAATAAAAAACTTCGAGACATTCAATTTAGCCCTGAAAAAATGAAAGTGGCGATGTCTCAATGACAAAGAAGTTATGCTACACGACTTACTCTCATTCTAATATGATCTATTATCTTCAAGTTTTTAGAGATCCTATACGTTATCCACATTTTAACCACGACATAATAAATATAAATTATATTTAACACGATTTAACCCTAACAAATATCATACATAACTTTATTTAATTATAATTTAACCGTGATAAATTTTGAGTCATGGGCAGTAATCCACCTTACACGTCTTTAAAAACAATACTAATTGAACATAAAGTACACTCATGCATGAGTTATGTTTCATGGAAGTCCTTCATACACTCCTAATCACTCAAATCTCAATAACCTTTCATACCTATTTTTCATCATTTTCCATCTCCATTATGTCCTCTTCTTTATCACCGTCATTTTGTTCACCTCCGATTTGTACACCTCCTTCGCCACCATTTTCTTCTAAGCTCGATCCACTTGAGCCTTGTCCACCCGTTTTGCCTCTTTTTCCAAGTTTTTTATTTCGTTTCCAATTTCTCCATGGATCATATGCATATACATGTATCCCAATTTTTGTTTTTAATTCTGTTGTTGTATCAACTGCAAAACAATAAATAATTTTTGTTAAATATAATAGAAGAAAAATGAATTTGCATGTTTAATTTAAATATATGTATACTTTGTTTCTCATCTTTGGATGATTCAATTGATACAACAGAGGTGATAATTAATGCACAAAGAAAAAACACGAAGGTTAAAAATTTGGTTTTCATCCTTGATGAAAAATATATGTAGTGAATATGAATACAAAAGCAATTATTTATAGTCATCATTAGTTATGATATTTAAAAATATGAATAAAAAGAGTTTGATTGGATAATATATTATGCATAAAAAAAGATAATGTATATCAATTGGCAATTTGCGAGAATAATATGCTATCACACTTATTAAGTCATTGAAAGGATAAATTCCAACATATTTATCAAAGGAGGTAAGAAGGTTTTTCACACAATGACAATTAACAAGAGATTAAAAAGTTTGATATATTTCTTTAACCTTTGAACTCTTACAAGGTTGTTATTTTGGGTTACCGTTAACAACATGATAATCCTATTTTTCATAAACTCTTACAATCTAAAATAAACTATACTAAAATAAACTCTAGACTACACTAGGGTCTTATGAGTTACATATAGCCTTTCTCAACATTGAAAACATGTAAAAAGCACTATTTTATTTAGTTTCGATTTCTATTTATTTTAGAGTAAACTCTTACACTTGTGTGGTTTTATGTGTGTATTTTAGGTACTTATTAATCATAGGTCTCTGCGCGATAAAACAATGAAAAATAGTGAAAACGACACTTTATTCTAAATTTCATAATGTCATGCACGGCCCAGTCATGACGTACGAGCGTCATGCAACACAGGGTCAGATCATCACCGCCAAAACTCAAAGAAACAAGGAGCGCTAGTTAACAAGCCATTACGAGTGGGGCGTCATCCTAGTGTAAGCGGAAAAATTTACCGATCGATTATATAAAAATATAACATCAATGTTTATTTGTTGAAGGCATGATTTAAAATCCCGAAAGGATGAATGACTGGAGCTTACTCTGTATCTCACACTCCCGTTCACAACTCTCAATGGGGCAAGTTGTGGAGTCATCATTTATATTTCTGATTCTTTTGATTACAGAGGGGACCTAGCCATATAATATATATATAACCCTGGTCCCTACCCATTATGGGCTCAAGGTTATAAAGCCCACACTTTTGTCCACACCAATCAGGTTTCAGATACTCAGCATTTAGTTAAAAGAGATCACTTAACTAATAAAAAGGCTTATATATGCAACCCCATCAGAATCACGATTAAACCGTTTTTCACAAACTAAACAACAATTGATTGTAGCCCATAAAAAGTTAGATAAATCTAACATTCTCCCACTTGGGCAAAATTAATTGCATGATTTTTATCTTAAAATACATTTTGAAAACGACTCTTGGGTTAATGACTAATTCCTTAAAATGCAAAGGAAATGCATGATTCCAGGTGCAATATCTGAATATGACTCCATCCAACAAAAGTCAAGCAATATTGAATCACGACGATTATTATATCCTTCATTGACATAAAACCATTCGTGGTTACAAATACTACGGACTCCATCAACTAGTCATCAGTGTGGAGTGTGACAAGAAAATAGCATGCTAATGTTATCCAACAGGCAACTGCTATTTTCTTTGTCAGTCCTTAAAAATTTCTCTCAAATGCATTAAAGCCAAATAAATTGCATGGTTTTACAAACCATAATGCCTCAGCTCCAATATGGCGCCGACCACCAGCACAGTGGTCCAGACAACGCCGAGCTTAAAATCATACCTCAGCTCCAATATGGCATCGACCACCGGTATAATGATCCCGAAAATGCCGAGCTCAAAATTATAATCATACCTCAAACTCCAAACTAGTGTCGACCATAGGCACAGTGGTCCCAATGACACTGAGTCCCAATTTTAACAATTGACTTATAAATAAACAATGACAAATAATAATAACAATATTCATTGTAATATCAATTGCTTAAAATTGAAAGTACTTAAAAATCCAACACTTAAAGTGTCCAAAATAAAATACACCATGATAAGAAAATGACATAAAGAACAAACTCCCACTAACCAAGTACATCAAAAGAACTCATAATGCCCTTGCTCTCAACATGGTTTTTGAACACAATGGGCCTAAGTCCCTTAGTTAGGGGATCGGCTAGAATGAAATCAGTACTAATTTACTAAACAACAATGTCATTTTTATTTACAAGATCTCTGACTGTCAAATACTTTAATTCCAAATGCTTAGAATCGCTATAAGTTTGATTATTCTTAGAGTAAAACACAGCTGCACTGTTATCTAACTAAAGCTTTAGTGGCTTCGCAATGGAATCAACAATACGAAGTCCAGTCACTAAAATTTCTCAACCAAACAACATGAGTGACAGCAACATAACAAGCAACAAATTTTGCCTGCATAGTAGAAGAGGCGGCAAAAGTTTTCTTTTTACTCTTCCATGATATCACACCTCCAACCAACATAAAAATGTAACCAGAAGTAGATTTCCTATCATCAACACACCCAGTAAAATAAGTGTCAGTATACCCAACTATTTCCAAGTTGTCAACTATCCTAAAAACAAGCATATACTCTTTAGTTCTCTGCAAATATCTCATCACTTTCTTAGCAGCAATCCAATAATCATTCCCAAGATTAGACTGGTATCGTCCCAAGACGCCAACTATTAAAGAAATGTCAGGCCTAATGCATACTTGAGCATACATCAAGCTTCCTAATGCACTGTCAAAGGGGTTTCCCTTCATCTCTGCCCTCTCAATCTCATTTTTAGGACATTGATCTTTACTGAATTTGTCTCCTTTAGTAATTGGAACATCCCCTGGCTTACAGTTCTGCATATTGAACCTCTCTAAAACTCTATCGATATAAGCCCTCTGTGACAAGCCAAGTACACCACATGATATATCTCTGTGTATTTCAATTGCCAACATAAATGATGCTTCACCAAGATCTTTCATATCAAAGAACTTGGTTAGCATATGTTTGGTCTCATGAAGTAGACGAAGATCACTACTGGCAAGAAAAATATCATCAACATATAACACAAGAAAGATGAATTTGCTCCCAGTGACCTTAAGATAGATGCACTGATCAACTTTATTTTCTTCAAAACCCAATGAAGTTACCACTTAATCAAATTTCAAGTACCATTTGTCTAGAAGCCTGTTTCAAACCATAAATAGATTTTCTTAATTTACAAACCAAATGCTCATTACCACTTGCAACAGAACCCTCAGGCTGCTGCATGTACACCTCCTCATTGAGATCACCATTCAGAAAAGCAGTCTTAACATCTATCTGATGCAATTCCAAGTCAAAATGTGCTACAAGGGCCATAACGATTCTAAAAGAGTCTTTAGTGGAAACAGGACAACCAGTTTCATTAAAGTCAATCTCCTCATTTTGTGTGAAACCTTTAGCCACAAGTCTCGCCTTAAACCTCTCAATTTTACCTTTCGAGTCATTCTTTGTTTTGAATATCCACTTGCATCTAATCGCCCTAGAATTTCTTGGTAACTCCACTAGTTGCCAAACATCATTATTTACCATGGATTTCATTTCATCAAGCATTGCATCTGTCCACATGCTAGATTGAGAACAAGTAATAACTTCTAGATAATTTTTAGGATCAATAACAGTACCAACATCATAAGCATCCACAATAAGATAAACTAGAAAATCATCATGGATAGCAGGTCGTTTTTGTCTTACTGACCTTCTAACATGAATTTGTTCAACTGGATCATCAAGTTGTGCAACCTCAGTTATAATAGGAGGATCCACTACATTTTCAACAAATGGTTCAACCACATTTTCAACTGGATGCTCAGCCACATTCTCATTTGAAGCAAAACCTCCATGAGCAGTGGATGATCTAGCATTATCAAAATTAGGCAGTGACAAAGTAACAACATCGAGCATAACAAAATCAATATTATCAGATGCAATGACAGGCTCAACAACGTCAAACTCAAGGAATTTAGCATGCATGGATTCCACAACTCTACTACCTCTACCACGACAAAAGAATCTGTATCCTTTAGATATATCTGGATATCCAATGAAAAAACAACGGCTTATTTTTGGGTCAAGCTTTGTCTCAAAAGATATTTTAACCTCTGTGGGGCAACCCCAGACACAAAGGTAGTTCAAACTGGGTTTTATACATGTCCAAAGCACAAAAGGTGTTTTTTGGAACTGATTTACTAAGAACTCGGTTAAGTATATAGAGGGTTGTTTTCAAAGCGTCACCCCATAAAACTTATGGCAAATTACACCTACTCATCACGCTTCTCATTGTATCCTTAAGGGTGTTGTTTCGCCTTTCGGCTACACCATTTTGTTCAGAAGTACCAGGCATGGTGTAGCCGAAATTACACCTACTCATCACGCTTCTCATCGTATCCTTAAGGGTGTTGTTTCGCCTTTCGGCTACACCATGTCAAGATCAGCAATCCCTAATAAAAACTCTAAGTCTTTCTTTCATTTATTAAAATTAGACCCATTTAGGATCTCAATAGAAGCATAATTGTTGTTCATAGAGAAGGTCATTGTTGAGACAAAACATGAATGCATTAGAACAAATAATAAAGGCAAGATATAACTTTATGAACATAAGCTACCACGAAGAGGCCGACATTATCACACAATCCCATTTGGGTGGAATGCGCAAACCTAGGTCACAAGCAAGGTCAGAACCCCAAATGAGTTACTCAATGAGCATGCATTGGATTCGAAAATATATCTCCTTTGGGTAGACAAATTCTCTAAACCAAAACATCTCCAATAACTTCATCTACAAATGTCAAAACTAAGCTACTCAGTGAGAATACATTGAATTTAAAAATTTATCTCCTTCGGGTAAATAAATCCCTTGGACCCAAGCATTTCCAACAACTATATCCTTAATCAACCGCAATCTCTACATACAATTGTCCACCTTTGAAAAGACAATCATAGTAATAACTTAAAACCATTCCTCAAACTACAAAGAGAGTTTTATAAAATAAAATGAGTGATATCACTTTGGTGGTAATCACACACAATAATTTATAGAATTTCTTGCATAGGAATCAAACTTCTCTTGGCAAAATAAATCATGAACCAATCATGAATTTAAATAATATAGCATTCCCAATAAATTTTGTCTTCAACGATATCAATCTCAATATTATACGGATATTAGATAACATCTCAAAATATTTGACAAAACAATCACAAAATCATACAAACTAATATCAATTTAGTAAGAAGTCTAAAATAATACTATATTCAATATGATAATGTGATTGTTACAATACTATTATAAATTAATTTTGATATAATAATATAAAATAATAATATTTATTAGTATACACCATTAATATAACATAGTATAATCAATACAATACTCTCAATATAAATAGTTGCCATTGCTAAATTAATGATACAATATCATCAATACAATATAGTATATGCACCCAAAATCACATTACGAGTTACGAAAGTTCAAAGCAATTGAAGAAACGTGGAAATTGGAAACAATTGCAACAAGTCATCATATAATTAATTTTATACCTAAATCAACCCTCTTTTTCAATTAAAACATCTATTTCAACATGACATATCTATTTCAACATGACATATATATTAATATTCAGAAGATTCCATATAAACCTAAAATTAACTATTCACGTTAGTAATTTAGGCACAATAGCAAAATAATTTGTGCAATTAGTTTTATAAAACAAATAGGCCACATATACTAACAAAATGGTCAAATCTAAAAACACATATTGATATTTATGAAACAAATAGACCACATATGATAGCAAAAAAAATGGTCTAATTTTTCTCAAAGTTTGTTTTTGGTCTCACTCACCCTTGGGTCGGACACTGCCTAATAAGTACATCAAAATATAATATTGATTATTCACACTATAACTTTAGTAAACTAGTAAGTGCTCTAGTACAAAATATATGAAGTTTATTTATGTGAGAAAGTCTCCCAATGAAAAAATCTAATTTAATAGCAATAAACAAATGTATATTAATTTGTCTTTCTTGAGATGATATAATATAATAAATAATAATGAAATAATAAAACTGTCCTCCAATACATTAGTGAATAATTAACTTTTATATAAGTACTGTTGTAATCAAAACAACCCTCTAGTTGTTCAAGGCAGGAAACTATTCACGTCATACAGTATGTTTCAAACCCTATTTTATATAAATACTACGTGATGCCAAATGTTTATTATACAGCATGGACCTTTTGAGTTAAGTAGCTGTTCATTGTTTAAATATTAGAAGGTAACTGCTATGGTAATTATTTACGTTAATTAAGTTTATTGTAACTTAAATTGAATTTAGCGATATAGTATAATAGTTATAGGGTTGAAAATCAATTACATGATTTAAAATTGGATCAAAATAATTCGAACCTTCAATTTATAATCACATTTTAACAATAAATAATTGAGTCCTAACTCATATAATCTAAGCTCTGATATCAAATGTAAGCGGAAAATTTACCGATCGATTATATGAAAATAGAACATCAATACTTACTTGTTGAAGTCATGATTCGAAATCCCGAAAGGATGAATGACCGGATCTTTCTCTGTATCTCACATTCCCGTTCACAACTCTCAATGAGGCAAGTTGTGGAGTCGTCAGTTATATTTCTGATTCTTGTGATTACATAGGGGACCTAGCCATATAATCACTACGCCAAAAATAATTTTTCGCAGCACAACAAAGACAACGCTTTTTGGCAGAAGCGCTGCTATATGTTTCGCTAAAAAAAAAAAAAAAAACGAAAGAAAAAAGTGCTGCTATGTGGGGGACATAAGACAACGCTTTTGAAAAGCGCTGCTAAAGGGTTAAGGCAGGTGAACTTTAGAAAGCGTTTTATGAAAAGCGCTGCTAAAGGGTTACCATAAGGCAGCGCTTTTGAAAAGCGCTGCTAAAGGCCTTTTGTACAACACGCTTTAACCAGCGCTTTTGGAAAGCGCTGCTAAAGGCCTTTCATTTTTTCCACATTAGAAAGCGCTTTTACCTCTAAAGCGCTGCTAAAGGCCTAACATAAATAAAGCGCTTTCTAAAAGCGCTGCTAAAGGTCTTTTAAAATATTAAAATTAAAACAGATTCTGATATCCCTCTATTTTCATTTCGACCGTTTCTATTCCCTAACTCTCGCGACTGTTTATCATCTTCTTCATCTTCTGCAAACGAAACTCCCTCCGTCCTCCGTCGTTTCTGCAAACGAAACTCCCTCCGTTCGTGGCTTCAATCCGTTTGTGGCTTCCCTCCGTCCTTTCTGCTACCGTCGTACCGCCGTTTTAAGGTTTTTACTCTCCTTTTTTCTAAGTTTCTCTCCAAAAATGAAAATGTCTAATATTCTCCATTGTTGATTGTTTCTCTGCTGTTTCTGTGAGATAAAGAAGTTGTATTATTAGTTGTTGATGTTAGGTTTTCATTTTTTGATTTGTAGAAGTTAGTTAGTGATTAATTAGAAAAGTGATTAAATAGAAAAGTGATTAATTAGTAGAAGTTAGTATAGTGATTATTGTGTAAAATGTGATTAGTTTGTAGAAGTTAGTTTAATGATTAATTTGTAGAATAGTAGAAGTTAATTAGTATAGAGCATAATTTGTGGAATAGTGATTAATGTGTAAAATTTGTAGAATAGTGATTAATTAGAAAAGTCAAGGTAGTTAAGAGTGTTGTAGAAGTTAGATTGTTGAGGTTGTTATAGGGCTCTTTGTAAAGTTAATAGGAATATTTATCGGAAAATTTTAGTGATGTAAGAATTTGGTTGTTGATTGAAAATAATAATGAAATTAGTTGTTAATTGAACTAGTGATTGAATTTATTTTGAGAGTTGATTGAAAATAATTATAAAATTAATTGTTATTTTGATAGTTGATTGAAAATGATAAATAGTGATTGAATTTTTAATTGAATTTGAATTGATGATAGAACTTTGAAGTTAATTGAACTTAAGCGTTGAAGTTGTTTTTTTGACAATGTTGAGTTGAAACATTAAGTGTTGATGTGTCATTTGTGACGAATCAAATTATACCATGCTATTTGATTTAATGATGATGTTTACTAAATTTGTTTCTTGAAACGTTGACTTGTTCCTCCGTTATTTCTTGTTTGTCATATTACATACTAAATTTGTCTTGTTATATGTGGTATACACCATCAGTTACTAACTTACGTTCATTTGCTATAGAGGTTACGTGTGAAGAGTGAATTCAGATCATTTTCAAGAATCTTACACTTTGTGGTTCAGTCCAGAATTTGTTGACTTCTATATATACAGGTACGTAGTTGTTCTTTTGTTTTTGTTTTGGTTACTTAGTAAAATCATGGATAAAAAATGGATGTCGTCCAATCGATTGTCGAAAGAGTACGAGAATAGGATATCCGAATTCGTTAAGTTTGCTGTTGAACACGCCAAAGACCCCAGTCGAATCACATGTCCTTGCTTGGGTTGCTGTTTTGGGCGTCGGATTGACGCGGGTCAGATGGAGTCGCATTTAAAGAGGCATGGAATTGATCGAAGTGATACAAGTTGGACACTTCATGGTGAGAAAAGTAACGGGAATGTTGAATCGGGGGATAATAAGACCTATGCTTCAAACGACAATGCCACAGATACATACAATTGTGATCGAGTCGAAGAGATTGCAGAAGCACTTGAAGAAGATCTTCAGGATTGCCCCAAAATGTTTGAGAGGTTGGTAAGCGATGCAGAGAAACCGTTGTATAAGGGTTGCACTAAATTCATAAGATTATCTGCGGTATTAAAGTTGTACAAATTAAAGGCGGGTAATGGATGGTCGGATACAAGTTTTACAGAGTTATTAGCCCTTATGAAAGATATGCTTCCGAAGGATAATGTTCTTCCAAATCGAACATATGAGGCCAAAAAGATGTTGTGCTCTATTGGGATGAGCTATGATAAGATACATACATGTCCAAACGATTGCCTTTTGTTTTGAGATGAGTATGCATCGTTAAATGAGTGTCCTAAATGCGGTGTCTCTCGATATAAGAAAAAGTTGTCTCCAGCAAAAGTCTTGTGGTATTTTCCTATAATTCCGAGATTCAGACGCATGTTTCGTAGTGAAACCGATGCAAGAAACTTGACTTGGCATGCAGATGAAAAAATTATAGATGGAAAGTTTCGTCATTCGGCAGATTCACCACAGTGGACGAAAATTGATAATGATTATCCTAAATTTGGAGAAGAAGCAAGAAACCTTCGCTTGGCATTGTCTACTGATGGAATGAACCCACACGGTCTTCAAAGTATCTCACATACCACATGGCCTGTGATTATTATGATTTATAACCTACCTCCATGGCTATGTATGAAGCGTAAGTACATGATGTTATCTATGTTAATTTATGGGCCTAAACAACCAGGGAATGACATAGATGTATACTTGACACCCTTAATCAAAGATTTAAAGATTTTGTGGGAGAACGGTGTGGAGGTTTATGATGGATATAGGAAAGAAAGTTTCAACTTGAGGGCGATGTTGTTTGGAACAATTAATGATTTTCCAGCATACGGAAATCTATCAGGGTATAGCATAAAAGGTCAATGTGCGTATCCTATTTGTAAAGATAAAACAGATTGGACGCGATTGGAGTTTGGTAAGAAGAATGTATTTCTCGGTCATCGTAGATTCTTAAATTCTAATCATCACTACCGTGGGTGGAGAAAAGCCTTCAATGGAGAGGCAGAACAAGGTAGAGCTCCACCTATATTGACAGGTGATCAAGTTTTTGAAAAGGTGAAAGATGTGAGTATTCAGTTTGGCAAGCCTTTTGCACATACCCTAGTCAAGAGTGGGTGGAAGAAGAGATCAATTTTTTTTGAATTTCCATATTGGAAGTCGTTGTATGTAAGACATTTTCTTGATGTTATGCATATTGAAAAAAATGTATTTGACAGTGTTATTGGTACGTTACTCAATATACAAGGAAATTCTAAGGATGGCCTTAAAGCAAGAAAGGACTTGATAGCAATGGGGATAAGAACTGAATTAGGACCCTTGAAGAAAGGAAAACGAACATATCTATCACCTGTTGCCTATACTCTATCTAGAAAGGAGAAAAAAATATTGTGTAAGTTTCTAAGTGAAGTTAAAGTTCCAGAAGGATACTCTTCAGATATTAGAAGACATGTGTCTATAAAAGACCTCAAATTAAAGAGTTTAAAGACGCATGATTGCCATGTTATAATGGAACATTTTCTACCAATAGGTATACATTCTATTTTGCCAGAAAAAGTAAGACGCACAATAACTAAATTGTGTTTCTTCTTCAGGTCAATTTGTAGTAAGGTGATCGATCCTGCGATCTTACCAACATTGCAAAAAGAAATAGTCATTACATTGTGTGAGCTTGAAATGTTTTTCCCTCCCTCGTTTTTTGACATAATGCTACATCTACTTGTTCATCTTGTAAAGGAGACACAATTGTGTGGACCAGCTTATATGAGATGGATGTACCCTGCTGAACGGTATATGAAAATATTAAAAGGGTATGTGAAAAATCGAAGTCGACCAGAGGGTTGTATTGTTGAATAATACATTGTTGAAGAAGCGATTGAGTTTTGTACTGAATATATTTCCAATGTTCAATCCATTGGACTTCCCAAATCTCACATCGTTGAAAAAAAGAAGGAAAAAAGTTAATTGGAAATAAAATTGTGACCGTATCAAGGGCTGAACGGCAGCAAGTGCATTTGTATGTTCTGCACAATGACAATGAGGTTGAGCCGTATGTTGAAATGCACAAGGATTTTCTCTGAGGTTTAAATCCGAATAGAAATGAAAATTGGATAGTACAAGAGCACAATTGAAGTTTCATACCATGGTTTAAGGATCACATTTATTCAAAGTTTTGTGTAGATCCCGCTTCAATAACAGAAAGGTTGAGATGTTTAGCATATGGTCCAAGTTTGCATGTGTTTTCTTATAGCGCATACACAATTAATGGATACACATTTTATACCAAAGAACAAGATGACAAAAGTACAATGCAAAATAGTGGTGTCACCTTGGTAGTTGAATCAATGCACATTTCAAGTGTGAAGGACTTAAACCCCAAATATGCAAATATGTCATATTTTGGGGTTATCGAGCGCATTTGGGTTTTTGATTATGAGAAGTTTCGGATTCCTATCTTTGGTTGCAAGTGGGTTGAAAATAATAGTGGCATACGAATGGATAAGTCAGGATTTTTGCAAGTGGATCTTAATAGGGTGGGGTACAAAGATGAGCCTTTTATTCTAGCCTCTCAAGCTAGACAAGTGTTCTATGTCATTGACCCGACAAGTAGGAAATGGTCTATAATGCTTTTATCTAACAAAGTAATTGATGATAACATTAGAGATCAAGGTGATATTGTTGGAGCGAATGCATCATATCTTATAAGTGATCAAGATGAGACTGTTGGAGCGAGTGAATAATATATTAGAAATGATCATAATGAGGGAATTTGGATCAATCCATTCATCCGTGTTGTTAAGAGACAAGTAGATCATCTTCCTACCCGGAAAAGAAAAAGACGTTAATAAAGAGGTAATAGTAAAATTATATATTCTGTCATGTATTTTTCATATTTGAGAATGATTATGGATTATGGATTATAGATGATAGATTTATATGTTTGTCATGTGTTTGTCATTTCATATTTGATTATGGATCATGGATTTATATGTTTGTCGTGTGTTTGTCATTTCATATTTGATTACGAATTATATTATGTTCAACTGATTATGGATTATGGATTATGGATTTATATGTGTTTTTCTTTATTATAGGTAAAATGGCTACTAATGAGGAGAACTCATGCGATACTTCCAAGAATGATCCAAAAGAATCAGTTCAAGATGTGGAAGGAGATATTTCAAGAGGAATAACAATCATGAAAGGAGTTATTCGTGCTAGAGACAAGGGAATAAAATACGACGTTTATTGGAATGAAACAGGTCAACTAAATGAGCCTAATGGTGCAATGTTGACTAGTTACATTGGTGCACTTGTCCGTTCACTAGTTCCTATTACTTGTGACAATTGGCGAAATCCACAGTTGAAACCCGCCAAAGATAAAATATGGAGTGAGATACATGTACTATATGTGATGTTATTTGTTATTTTTGTCTATTATATTTTAAAATTAATTATACTAACACACTTTATTTGTTATTGTAGAGATCTTTTAACATTGGTGACGAGAAGCAAAAATATTTCTTCAATTAGCCGGAAAAAGACTTAGAGGGTTCCGAGCATTTTTATCCAACAAGTTTCTGAGGGATGCCCAAGGAAAGTTTGTTGAAGCGGAATGCCCGAAGAAGTATGTGGACTTGATTACACCCGAAGAATGGGACACTTTTGTCGCCAAACGAAGAACTGAAGAATTCCACGTAATCTTAATTTAATTTATCATGAACATTGTATTATATTCATGTAGTCATTACATGTGTTCTGATATGACTTTTAATTGTTTATGCAGGTTGTGCGTGACGTTAATCGTCAAATAGCCTCGAAACCCGCATATCGATACAAGAAAGGACGTTTGGGATATGCACGCTTGGGACAAAAAATCGTAAGTATATATAATTGCTATGGTCTTTTTGTATTATTATTCATCCTAATTCTTGACTTAATGTGTAGCTTGCAGAGGAGAAAAGTGAAGAAACATCTGTTCCGGAGCATGTTTTGTGGAAGGCTGCCCGTGTGGGAAAGGATGAAGTTGTTACTGAAGGTGTTCAACAAGTTTTTGAACAATGTGTAAGTATAACGTTATTTGTTTAATTAGATATAAAGTTCTTGTTTATCTAATATATTTATGCATGGCTCTAATATTGAATTTCAGGAGACTCTATCTCAGTCCTTACCTGCCACAGAAGACCAGGATTGCAGGAGCATACTGAGTCGAGTATTAAATGTTCCTGAATATTCTGGTCGCGTGAGGGGTAAGGGATTTGGAGTCACTCCATCTTCCTTTTATAAATGTTCAAAGACAAAATATCCTAGCAATAGAGAGGTGATGGAAACGTTGGAAGAATTGAGAGCTCAAGTTCGTGAACTGCAACAGGATAAAGAAAGATATATGTCGGAAAGGCGCGGTTCAAAATTTAAAGATACTAGTGACAAGGCCAGTATCAATTGTCAACAAAAAATTCCGGAGGTAATTATATTTATTAAATTAGTACAGTTTTTTATATTGACATCATTGCACAATAACAATTTCGTATTATTTTTGTTTTGTTTAGGGCATTTCACCTTGTCAGCTATATTTATCGGCACCGACATATCAAATGGTTGGCAAGGGAAAATTGCATAACACTCCCGGAGACGTCTTTCACACTAGACTGCTCCCTGCGGGATTTTTGAAGGTTTTGATTGATATTGCTTTAGAGCGGGATGCGTTACTACCTATACCTGACGAAGTTTCAGATGCAACATTGGTGGGGGACGCAATAGGGTCGTATGTTGCATGGCCGTCATACCTCATCGTCATAGATGACTCGGTATATTGAAAACCATTATTAACCTTTTAGTTTTCAAATGTTTTACTTGCATATAAGTTATGTTATGCTTACTTTTATGCACTTTTTATTTACA
Organism: Lathyrus tuberosus; assembly: GCA_022829125.1. Taxonomy (NCBI): domain Eukaryota; kingdom Viridiplantae; phylum Streptophyta; class Magnoliopsida; order Fabales; family Fabaceae; genus Lathyrus; species Lathyrus tuberosus. The sequence continues at coordinate 1,958,582 of JALAZF010000368.1, read as the reverse complement.
TGACATTGTTAGACTCCTACAAAATCCAAATCAAAAGATAAACGGATTGGTGTGCAGACTGAGTCAGTTGCATCACAAAAAGAGGTACAATGATATATATGCATCGAAAATGTTAATTTTGTGATCCGAATTCAAAAGCTTCATGATTACTAAGTTTATGACTTATATGATTTTCAGATTCCTACACAAGAGATGCAACAAGGGAGCAAGAACAAGAAGCCAGTAGTAGCCAAGGCAAAATAAGCATCTATTTCTCGATTTCGGTTGTGCCTTGAAACAATTGTAGGCACAACGGATTTGATGGAAGGTGGTATCCGTGAAATACCTATGGAACCAGGTATTTTTGGGCTTGCCTATTCAGAAACAATTGCTAAAGAAGACTTTGATCAGATATTTTGCATTCTGAATTAGGCGTCGGTGTTATGAATTCATACATCAGGTAATCCATCGATTTTATTTATTTAATTGATCAATTTATTTACTAATTTCAATGAATATTAGAATGTTAAATATAATAACATATTAATTATAATCCATTTTTATTTGAGGTTCTTGTATGAAAAATTGATGCTCCCACTGTAGCGAGCGATTTTGGACGCGGTTCTTAAGCGCTGGTCGCTCTCTGCGGTTGAGCTTAAAACTACAGGTCGATTCATTTTTTATCCTATTAAAGCTGATGAAGGAAGGGAAATAGATGTCTCCAATTAACCCTGCTTTGCATACTGAGTTTAAACAGCGGTCTGTTAGGTTACGAATGCTATCAATGTGGGGAGGCCTTTGTACTGGTTATTTGTATTTTCGCCAATACGGTTTTCTTTCTTTTTATCTGGGCAGAAGATTTCTGGAGGGGAACAAGGATTAGGACGTTAGGACTGATGCTTTTGAATTACTGCTTTTGATTGATGGGGATATGGGATTTGGGTTTTTTGTTGATTGTGCTCGCTAAGATCTTTCTTTCAATCTTATGCCTACGTATTCCCGTTTACCGAAACAGGGAAATCAGAGCGTTCGTAGTTCCTCCTATTCTTTGGGAGGAAATGGTTGTTTTGGTGTCTTGTTCAAAGCCCAAGACGTGAAGCGAAAGGGTGGTTTGTATCTTGTTCAAAGCCTAAGATGTGAAGCTAAAAGGTATCAACTTTAGAGAGAATCTGTCATCTCTAAAGAGGGGGTTGTATGTCACAACTGTTTATAAAGGAGAATTACTTTATCCGGGATACGCGGATCCTAGCAATGCCATAATTTCCCTTATAGGGGGTTTTAACCTGAAGGAGAAGACTTTAACTCAGTGTTGAGCAATGCTATCTTTCCTTAGGAATTTCTCATGCTAAAAGAGGGACAGTGGCATGGATGTAGATGATCCAGAGGCTTGCCGCTTACAGCGATTAGATGAAGAGGAAGGAGTTGTTGATGTTTGTGTACTGTGACCGAGGCACAACATTTATGCTAAAAGGTTAATTGGACTAACCAGTGGTTTTCTTATACAAAGCCTAAGAGGAGGCTAATATGTGTCTCGTACAAAGCCCAAGAGAGAGGCTAAAAGGTTTTGAACCGACGATGGAGTCTTTTGGTATCTCATACGAAGCCCGAGATGGAAGCTGTTGTTTATTTGGCTCAATAAGAACCTTTTTGTATCTCGTATAAAGCCCGAGATGGAGGCGAAAAGGGGGATTGACTCCACGAGGGAGTCTCTTTATGTGTCTCGTATAAAGCCCGAGAGAGAGGCTAAATGTTGTTTGACTCCGCTGGGGAGGATCATTGTACAAAGCCCAAGAGGAGGCTAGGATAACTGTTTCAGTTAAGTGGCAGGTCCAGTATACTGATTTTGAAAGAGAAAATCAGTTCTTATATAAGCAACACTGTACTCAAGGATTTGATTTGAGGATCAGGGATATTCTTGTTCTTTAAGGAAGCGGGAAATCTGAAGGGTATTGAGACTGTCCGAGTCTACGGGTTTCCTTCCTATTTAACGAAGGGATCACTTGAGAATATCTTTGAGACACAAGGAAGTTAGACTGTCCAAGTCTAGAGTTTCATCTTCTGTACTATGTTTTGAGAAACAGTAGTAGACTCTATGAAATGACTGTTCTATGAGGATGACTAGGTTCTGTTCCTATACCTTTAGGAGGTCGTCGGGACAATTTGTACGAAGCCCAAGAGGAGGCTGGAATCTTTTAAGCTGACGGGTCCTTGTACTAAGCCCAAGAGAAGGCTATCATTCCCGGAGGAAGAGATCATTATACGAAGCCTAAGAGGAGGCTGTGAATACTTCTAAGAAGCCGTAGGGTCCTTGTACTAAGCCCAAGAGGAGGCGGGGTTTCTTTTAGGAAGCCTGTGGGTCCTTGAATGATGTCCAAGAGGAGGCCGATGCTTTTAAGAAGCCGATGGGTCCCTAAACCCCGAGAAATTCAAGGCAATGCTATTCACCGAGAATAGATCAAAGTCAGGAAAGTTCGTGAATTTGGAAGAAACTCAAAGATGCCATTCACAGAGAATACATTCATTTCTGGGAGTAGAGTTTCTTGACAATTCCTAATGAGGACAGCCGAAGAGAAGACTGTATCTGGTGATCCTATTGGGGATCTAGTTGTCTATTTCTACGAATAAACGAAACGGCGTCACCTAGTTCTAGACGTAGTTGCCGGGGAAACTCTAAATATCTATACTATTATTACACAGTTGATATGAGTTTATGAAAGAAGATTTATAGTGAAACAACCCCACAATACAGTTATATGTATATGAAAGCAGTAAATGAAAGCGTATAAACACTTACTCGGTTGTAGAGCTTCCATGCTGTTTGGTTAGTTGTTCAACAAAGAAAGATTGAAAACAACAGTATATTCAAAATCAAAGGAGAAAGTGCTTTGAAAAAGAAAGATTTGGGGCTTACAGCTCAAGGAGAGGCCCAGGGTTTTATCAGTGAGCGCACTGTTTGAATTTGCACAGAGGGACTTATACAAGTGACTGAGGCCCAAAATGTTTTTTGTACAAAGGGATGGGTCTTACACTCTTTCAAGAGGCCCAAAAGGTTTAAAGAAAAAGAGTTGGGTCTTATAACACGAGGGCAGGCCCAATTGATTTTTCGTTTAAAAAGTGGCGATTGCGCCGAGGTTTTCTTTTAACGTAGAGGGACTTATACAATAAGTGAGGCCCAAAAATATTTTGGTTAAAAGGGGATTGGATCTTACACTCTATTAGAGGCCCCAAAGTGTTAAATGGGTCTTATAGCTCGAGGAGAGGCCCAAGGTTATTTTTCAAAAGGCGATGATCGTGCCGTTTGTTTTTGACGGTATCGAGACTTATACAATACACTGAGGCCCAAAATGTTTTGGTCAAGAAAGGATTGGGTCTTATACTCTATTAGAGGCCCAAAGTGTTTTGAAAATGATTTATGAGGGTTGAATTAATCCAAAAACCCTAATTTGTTTTCAAAAATGTATTTAATTGAATAAAAATTCAATTAAAATGATCAGAATTGTTTAACATATGGAAAACAAATTGTGATCTTGGATTAATGCTTCAAAAATTAAATATTGACCTACAAAATAATTAGAAAGCATTAAAAGTTGCAAAATCAAGGTAGAAAAAATATTTAATATGTCAAAAACAATTAAAATATTAATTCTTGGCAAAAATATCAATTATATGAAATAAATAATATTTTTGGGATTTTTTGGGAAAATAAAATATTTTAACATTTTTGTGAATTATTAAAAAAAGAATCAACTCAAAATCATTAAAACTCAGAGAGAAATTAATTTTTGAAATAATTAAATAAAATCACAAAATTCAAATATTTGAATTATTCAAAAATGGCGCCAAGAACACACCAAGAACACGCGCGTGTTCTGGGTTTTGCTGATTTGCATTTTCTCCTCAATCTCACTGAATACTTGATTATATCATGCAATCCACATATCATTATGCTCGTCTCAACCTCACGATCATGTCCATAACACTTAATTTCATTTAAATTAAACATATAACAAGAAATCATGAAAAATCCTCAAGAACCCTAATTTCTGCATGAAGGCTAGGATTTTTGATACACGATTCAAACAATGCAATTAATTGAGGGAAAACATTCCATGCATGATTATGAACATATGGTCAAATTATTGTGCGAGGAAATATGCATAAATTGAGAGATGACCAAGTATATGCTTACCTCTAAGCCGTGACAGCAAGTGCAATGTGATTTTTGATTTGGAGGTGTTACAGATGAGTGGTGATGATCTGAATAGCTTCCCTACACCCTATGGAGTGTGTTTGAATGGTTGGACTTGATTGAAATTGGCTGGATCAATTTGTGGTACCTCAGCTGCAACTTGATTGAAAATTTGAGCAACCAGCTGGTGATTTTGTGAAATTGGTGTTTTAGAAGTGATCTAAGTGTTTGATCAGCTCATATGTGATGTATGTTAGGTGTGTGAGTGATTGGTTTGATTGGAATTGCTTTCAAACTCAAAACCCGATAGTGACTTGCCTTAGAAGGCAAAATTGGAGTGAAAGAAGAGATTTTGAGGAAAGCATATGTTAGATGGCTTTGGTGTACTTAAACTGATCACAATTGAGCTCTATTTATAGTAGAGCAAGTTTGTTTTGCAAGGAATAGTGAATGGCAGCTGGTAAGTAGGTTTGGCCAATGTTGGCAAATGAAAATCCAAGTCTCCTCTAGCCATTGACTAGAGGTTAGGGCACAGAGCTTTGGTTCCCTTGGTCTTGGATAAGTCTTGACTGATTTCAGATGAGAATGGCTCAGTCCATGCCACCTTGATGCTTCCATTGAATGCTCCAATCTAAATTTGGAGTCTTGTCCCTATTTTGGCCATTCTAGGTTCAACATGCTATTTCTTGTTCCATGGACTTTGGAGGCTTGGCTCAGTGATTGTCCCCTTTAGATTCAATCCTCAGATGTGTCCAAGTGGATAGGAGCATTTAAATTTGGCTGATTTTGGCAAATCGAGCAAAGTTGCAAATTTTGCCTTGCCTTTGACAGATTTCAGCAAGGCAACTTTCCAATGTCATATCTCATGACTCAAATGGAATTTGGCAATGTTCTTGGCCATTTTGGAAAGCCCTTACATGATATAACAACTGTTTGAACAAGTTTGGTTTTGATCTCTTTTGATTCCAAGTGAAAAATCCCTCTACATTTGGCAAAAAGTGAAGCAAAATTTGACTTAGTGAAATTTTCACTAAGTGTTGGAACAAAGTGTGATTTCTTGATTTTGATCACTCCATAACTCAAAATCCTTAATGAATTGGACTTAGGTCTAGTTGAAGTTTTTGTAGAGGGTAATGAGGGCTACAAATCCATCTTTGGATGAAAAAAATTGGCCTTGTGGTTTAGGAGTTATGGTCCTCCAAAGTTGGTGCATTAGTGGTACTTTTTCCATAACTTAGAAAAATTTCTAAGTTTTATGGTTACCCCTTTTACAAGTTATCCTACTTTCTTTGATTTTTCTTGATGAATAATGATTCAAATCATACATTAACATCATTTTAGGGTTAAAAATCCATTTTGGTGAAAAATCTCAAAAAGTCAAAGTTGACTTTTGTGCACAGTTGACTTTTTATCAGATGAATTCCAAACTGTGCAATTCTTCAGGAAATCATGTCCTTGACCTAAATCAAACTTGATGGACATGTTCCATGGGTGTCATAGGGTATATTGGTGCATGGCATAGGGCTTGGGAGCATGTCCTGGTCAAAAGTCAAAGTTACAGTTGACTTTTTCCTTAAAACCCTAACTGTGGTGCAGATGAAATTGAGACTTGTTGCTCAAGCTTCTTGGATTAATCCATTGTTCCAAATGGATCAATATAGTTTATTAGAGACCCTCAAATCCTCTCTTGAGGTCTTGGTTCATGATTTGTCCCAAAAGTCAACTTAGGGGTGAATTAGGTCAAGAAACCCTAATTCCTGATTTTTGATGTGTGCATCCCCTGAGGCAAAATTGACTTGATGAATGGGTCCATGAGGTTCCATGGAGTACATTAGGTTGTGTTTTGGATCTTTGGCTTATGCCCAGATGAAATTTTTCATCTGGAGGCCCTTGGTCGACCAAAACCCTAATTTGGTGATACTGGCGATCTTGAGACTTGATCCACCTAGAAGGGAGCATCCTGGTGCTTAATCTTTACTATGGAAGTCCTTTTTGATCCATTGTGGATGTTTGAGAGGTTAGACAAGTTGGAGATCATGTCATTCCTTGATTGATCCTTTGTCTAAGAGCTCTGAGAGGGCTTAAAACCCTAATTTTGATTGTAGTGAATGCTCAACAACCCTTGAGGCATTTGATGAGGCATGATGATTCATCCATATTGTGATGATGATTTGCACAATGATGGGAAACTTTAGTGGTCAAAATTTGGGGTATTACAGATACCCCTATTTAATCTTCTTGGACCCGAAGGTGTGAATGACGAAGGTATTCGGGCATTCGGGGTGCAAGAGGATTAAATATCGGAATACCCGAAATTTTGATGGCTATGAATGGCAGTTTGCACATTCATCTTCTTTGACTAAGCAATGATGCTTAGGAAAGGTAAACTTCCCCTCGATCCTGGTTTCCTACCGAGGAACTGGTCTTGGTTTCTGATTTAAACTTCCCCTCGATCCCGGTTTCCTACCAAGGAACTGGTCTCAGTTTCTTATGTAAACTTCCCCTCGATCCTAGTTTCCTACCAAGGACCTGGTCTTAGTTTCTTATTTAAACTTCCCCTCGATCCTGGTTTCCTACCAAGGAACTGGTCTCAGTTGCTGAAATAAACTTCCCCTCGATCCTGGTTTCCTACCAAGGAACTGGTCTCAGTTTCTGTTGTCAATAAACTTTATTAACAAGGATCGCTATTTGTAGCGGTTTCCCTTAAACTTCTCGCCGAATTTTCCTGGGGAGATGCCATTTGAGTGGAAAAATTTTCGATGTCAGACTTGCTGGGGAACCCAGTCGCCTGAGTTGTAGAGGTGCACAAACTTCTCTGTTGGAGACGCCATTTGTCGATTTTACTGGTGGAAAGAGAGTATCTTGAGAGACTGTTTCCACTTGGGGATCTTACATCATACTTTTCTCGGGATCTTCCCAGAGAAATGCCATATGATGGGGTCCCATTTTGAGGTGCCGATGACCTTTTCATCAGTGAATTTTCAGAGAAAGGCAGCTGTACTGCCAAAACTTTGCTTAGGAGGCTTTCTCTGGGGATTTTTCTTAATCCGAGAAAGCAAGGATATCATCTTCGATGGCGAAGAGTGACATCTGTAGAAAGCTTCTCTGGCTTTTCAGAGGTTCAAGTTATCAAAGTGGTCGAGTGCCGACTCTGATCTAAAGATACATTGGTGGCGAGATTGTTCAGACACAACGTTTTTTGACGAGGAAAGAACTGACAACTCGATTGAGAGAACTTCTATCACTAAGGGACAAGACTGGCTAGAGTGATAGCGATGCAATATGAGATGTGAATGCAAATCAAATGCATGATGTATGTACGTAAGTATATGCTGACAAAACTGACGCGACATACAGAATGACGAGTGAACACGACTGGATACTCGGCCATCGCGGGGCGAAGAAGTACCGTTGGTAAAAAAAGTAGCAATTCTACCTTGCTTAGGAGAGATAGTCCCTGCGGGGAATACCGTTGGTCGGGCTTAGGAGATGAGAACTCTACCGTGGATGTCAGACAAAACAAGGTCTCTGACACAGTTGATCCCTTTATTCAGGCGTACTGGTCTAGAAGGAGTACTTTGATTCTGCACTTTGAAGTTTGCTTACTTCTGGAGAAGCGATTGATGTTCTTTTGATGTTCAACAGTCAAAAGAAATTGCCATCTTTATTTTAAAAGAAGAAAAAGTTTTAACAAGTAAATTCATTTTTGTTTCATTTCAAGAATTGTTAATCACGTTTAAAATGTCGTTATGTAAAGCTAAAACAAATAAGAATTACAACCAAAAGCACAAGGGCTCAAATTTTATTGATAAGATGGAGATCGGCCAAACGCGTGATTCCAAAGAGTATATACAAAGTTTGAAAATGGTAATTTACAGGGAAAAGGGCTACGTTGAAACATAACAACTACTATCCTTCTACCAACTTTGAATTCTGGGCATCCTGAGCTTCTGTTGAAGATGACCTTGACTGGAGTTTTCCTCCAATGGATGGTATAACTGCTGCTGCTGAGGGACTTGCCTCTGTTGAACATAGTTACTTGCCATTATCCCTAATTTTTGCCTGGATTGTACTATGATGTTTCCAATCCATCGGGATGATTTTTTTTATATGCCTCTAACTTTTGCCTGGACCGCCCTTTCGGGTTTTCAATCCACCGAGACGTTTTTTTTTAGTTTAGGCGAAATATTTCTTGACTACATCCACATTCGTGGGATAGGAAAATTCCTCTCCGTCCATGGTTGCAAGTCTCAAGGCGCCGCCTGAGAAAGCTTTCGTGACCACATAGGGGCCATCATAATTCGGAGTCCACTTGCCCCGGGAATCAGTGAGAAATTATTGTATCTTCTTGAGCACGAGGTCTCCTTTTCTGAAGACACGGGGTCAGACCTTTTTGTCGAACGCCCTCTTCAATCTCTGTTGATACAACTGACCGTGGCATAATGCCGTTATTCTCTTTTCTTCAATCAGATTCAGTTCGTCGTGTCGACTTTGACACCATTCAGCTTCGGTGAGCTTAGCTTCCATCAATACTCGAATTGACGGGATCTCTACTTCTATGGGGAGCACTGCTTCCATGCCATATACTAGAGAGAAAGGGGTAGCCCCTGTTGAAGTGCGGACAGATGTGCGATAACCATAAAGAGCAAAGGGTAGCATCTCGTGCCAGTCTTTGTAGGTCACAACCATCTTTTGAACAATCTTCTTGATGTTCTTGTTAGCCGCTTCTACCGCTCCATTCATCTTGGGTCGGTAGGGAGATGAGTTATGATGTTCAATCTTGAACTCTGCGCACAACTCCTTCATCATCTTATTGTTCAAGTTAGATCCATTATCAGTAATGATCTCGCTTGGAACACCATAACGGCAGATGATATTGTTTTTGATAAATCGGACCACCACTTGTCAGTTTACATTAGCGTATAATGCTGCTTCGACCCACTTGGTGAAGTAATCAATGGCTACCAGGATGAACCGATGTCCGTTTGAAGCCTTAGGTTCGATCAAGCCAATCATGTCGATTCCCCATATGGAAAAAGGCCATGGGGAAGAGAGAACTTTGAGATGTGATGGTGGTACATGAATTTTGTCGGAGTATATCTGACACTTGTGACACCTCCTCATGTACTTGTAGCAGTCGGATTCCATGGTCAACCAATAATACCCTGCTCTTAGAATTTTTCTCGCCATTGTGTGTCCGTTGGCATGAGTGCCAAAGGATCCTTCATGAATTTCTTTCATAAGCATGTCTGCTTCTGGTCTGTCGACGCATCGGAGCAAGACCATGTCAAAGTTTCTCTTATAGAGAGTGTCACCGCTCAGGAAGAAGTTTCCTGCTAGTCTTCTGAGGGTCTTCCTGTCTTTTCTTAGTGCCCCAGGTGGGTACTCTTGTTTCTGAAGGAAGCATTTGATATCGTGATACCAAGGTTTATCGTCTATGACTGCTTCAATCGTGAAGACGTAAGCGGGCCGTTCAAGGCGCATTATGTCGATCTTAGGTATGTCATTCCATTGACCTACACTAATCATGGAAGAGATAGTGGCTAAAGCGTCAGCCATGTGATTTTCATCACGAGGGATGTGATGAAACTCAACTCTATTGAAGAAGGGTAACAACCTTCTTGCATAGTCTTTGTAAGGAATCAATCCTGATTGGTATGTGTTCCAATCTCCTTTTATCTGATTGATAACCAAGGCTGAGTCGCCATATACATCCAAGTTTTTGATCCTTAAATCAATCACTTCCTCGAGACCCATAATACAAGCTTCGTATTCGGCCTCGTTGTTCGTACATTTGAACGTAAGTCTGGCAGTGAAAGGAATGTGGGTACCCTGAGGGGTAACAATGATTGCCTCAATTCCGTTTCCATAATGATTGACTGCTCCGTCAAAGATAAGTCCCCATTGGGAACCTGGTTCTGGCCCTTCATTGGGTAGCGGTTCATCGCAGTCTTTCATCTTTAGATACATGACATCTTCGTCTGGGAAGTCAAACCCGATTGATTCTTGATCGTCAATCGGTTGATGAGCCAAATGATCGGCTAAAATACTTCCCTTAACGGCTTTTTGAGCGTGGTACTCTATGTCATATTCTGATAACAACATCTGCCAATGGGCAATTCTTCCCGTGAGAGCAGGTTTTTCGAAGACATACTTGATTGGATCCATTTCGGAGATTAACCAAGTAGTGTGACGAATCATGTACTGGCGCAGACGTTTGGCTGCCCAAGCCAAAGCGCAGCAAGTTTTCTCAAGCATTGTGTACCGAGTTTCACAGTCGGTGAATTTCTTGCTCAAATAGTAGATGGCAGACTCTTTCCGTTTAGTTTCGTCTTGTTGGCCAAGTACACATCCCATTGAGTCCTCTAGGACTGTGAGGTAAATGATCAGTGGTCTTCCTTCCACTGGAGGTGATAGAATCGGAGGATTCAACCGATATTTCTTAATACTGTCGAAGGCAGTTTGGCAATCTTCTGACCAAACGCAATCCTGGTTCTTTTTCAGTAATTTGAAAATCGGCGCGCATGTGGCGGTCATAAGGAATATGAATCTGGAGATGTAGTTTAAACGTCCCAAGAATCCTCTGACTTGTTTTTCAGTTTTCGGAGAAGGCATTTCTTGAATGGCCTTGACCTTGTCAGGATCAACCTCAATTCCTTTCTGGCTGACGATGAATCCTAAGAGTTTCCCTGAACGGACATCGAAGGTGCACTTGTTGGGATTCAAGCGGAGCTTGAATTTTCTCAGACGTTCGAACAATTTTGATAGATGTTCAACGTGCTCACTCTCTTTTTTTGATTTTGCAATCATATCATCAACATATACCTCGATTTCCTTATGTATCATGTCATGAAACAGAGTAGTCATGGCCCTTTGATAGGTTGCCCCGGCGTTCTTCAAACCGAATGGCATTACCTTGTAACAAAAGGCACCCCATGGGGTAATGAACGAAGTTTTCTCAATGTCTTTTGGCGCCATTTTGATCTGATTATAGCCCAAGAATCCATCCATGAAGGAGAAAACTTTGAACTTTGCTGTACTGTTAACCAGCATGTCGATGTGTGGTAAAGGAAAGTCGTCCTTTGGACTAGCCTTGTTCAGATCTCGGTAGTCGACACACATTCTGACCTTTCCGTCCTTTTTTGGAACAGGTATGATGTTGGCTAACCATTGAGGATATTCAGCTGTAGCGAGAAAACCTGCGTCGATCTGTTTCTGTACCTCCTCTTTGATTTTGATGGCCATGTCCGGGTGAGTGCGTCTCAGCCTTTGCTTTACTGGCGGACATTCCGATCTTAACGGTAAATGATGTTCCACGATACTGGTATCTAACCCTGGCATATCCTGATAGGACCAAGCGAATACATCGGGAAATTCTTTGAGAAGCTTTATCAAACCCCCTCTGGCAGTTGGACTGAGCAGTGCCCCAATCCTGATTTCTTTTCTCTCTTGGTCCGAACCCAAGTTTACCGTTTCCAACGGCTCTTTATGAGGTTCAATGGACCTTTCCTCTTGTCTGAGTAGTCGGGAGATCTCTTCTGGAATTTTGTCGTCATTTTCTTCTTCAGCCTCGAATACCGGGAACTCAAAGTTGGGAGAAGGCATCAGATCGTATGTTTCAACTGGGTTTAAAACAAGCAATCTGCATGACGTGATGATTCGTGTTTAGAAGAGATAGAGAAAATGCAAGTGTGTGCAGTGTATTTATTTTACTGCTTGTTTTTATTTGAATTGTTTTTTAGGATTACCATTTTTTGAAAAAGCAAAAAGAGAAAACAGCAATTAATGCGGAAATTACAGAACGACGTTATTTTATTAATGAACAAGTCGATCCTTGAAACTACAACCCTATAAAACAAAACTCTGTCGCTTTGGGAAAAGCGAATAGGGAAATTTACAGAAAGCGAACCCTATCAAAACATCCGTTTCACCTGGGCAGGGTGAAAGGTTTAAAGATGACAATTACTTTACTGATGAACGACCTTCGGAACCTCGACGGCAACCCATTGGCGGCGAACTCCTCGGTGAATCACAAAGTCTGGCACCTTCCTTGATTTGTCTTCAGAAATAACGCTGATTTCTGGTGGAGCAGGATCATTGGAATATGTTTCCCAGGCAGAATTGTCGTAGGAGAATTCCTCTGTTGCATTTTGCATAGCATTTGTGCTCTCAGCTGTATCTTCCCATCTAGTAGGCTGGATATCTTTGAGCCTGATACGAGAGCTTTCAGGAGAGGTGTACTTGACCATATAGTCGCATTTCCCACTCGGTTGTCCCAAGGTGTCCCACACTTCTTTCGAACTGGAGGAGTCATCTCTCTCGATGACGTTGACCTCGGGAAAAGTATAGTTGATGAATTCAAGTCCTGCAAATGTTGCGAATTCATCTTCATGTTGAGTAGCTTCAGAATGACCTGAGTGTTAATCCCATGACATGGCGGGGACACATGTATTCTGTTCAATGATGGTCAGCTGATTTTCATTGTTCGGCTGACTCTCTTGCCCCAAGTCTCCTGGGTAAGGTTGCCACATTGGCAGACCATCCATTGGGCCATAGTAATTGTAGTCAAAGTTGTCTTTCATCAGAGTGTCTTTCTCTAATGAATTTGGCGGAGCACGACATCCTTCCGGATCACAATCTCCATATATCATTTCGACGTCTGACCTTGGTATAAATCTCGGACTCGGTGCGGGATAGCAAAATGGTGTAGGCACCTCTTCCTGAGACATATAACCGTCCGTGTTAAGATAGGACTTCCATTCTTCATCCGTGTCAGAGGGATCTTCCTCATTGATAGCATGTACTGCTTGAGACACTGGGTGAAGAAAACCTCCACTGTGGAAGAAGTTTTGAAGGGGATGAAGACTTTCATCGTTGGCAGCTGTCTGGGTACAGGTTGCAGAAAAACCAAGACCCTTCTTTGTTTTATTGTCAATAGGAATGACAAGCTGTCCCCATCCTGTTGTATCGGTACTCTCGACCGCTTTGATAGCATCTTTGTATGAGGAAATCGAGGTTCCTCCTTGGGATTGATCGTCCTTGCTTACCGACAGTGCTTGGAACTGAGTTCCAATAACCTCCTCGGGTTCTATACCAGTAGATGATGACAAGTTACTCACGAGCAAGGCTTGTTCCCCACAAACCGTGAAAAGTTGATCGTTCTTGACGAACTTTAGCTTTTGGTGGAGGGTCGAAGTGACCGCTCCAGCCTGATGTATCCAAGGTCTTCCTAATAAACAACTGTATGTTGCCCGGATGTCCATGACCTGGAAAGTGACTTGGAAAGTGTGAGGACCAATAGTTATGGGAAGATCAACTTCGCCGATAACTGTTTTTCTGGATCCGTCGAACCCTTTGACGACGACCTCGCTGACTCTCATTGGAGGGCCTTTGAATGATAATTGCATCAAAGTGGACTTCGGCATAACATTCAGGGCTGACCCTGTGTCTACCAGTACGCTGGCTAAAGCATCATCCTGGCAGTTAACTGTGATATTGAGCGCCATGTTATGACGGCGACCCTCTTCAGGTAATTCCTCATCACTAAATCCCAAATTATTGCAGGAAGTGATGTTAGAGACAATGCTATCGAACTGTCTGATTGTTACATCCTGTTCCCAAAGGCTTGCTCCAAGACTTTCTGTAGAGCCTCCCTATGCGCTTCTGAACTGAGTAACATTGATAATACCGAGATCTTTGAAGGAGTCTGTAACAGCTGATCAACAATGTTATATTTACTCTTTTGGATGAGCTTCAGCATCTCATCATCATTTTTCAAAAGGTCGGGATTACTGGATTGACCGACTGGGGGATCAGGAGCTTCCGTCTGAAGTTCCTTTTCCTTTTTAAGTTCCCCAACCCCTCGGTTGAAGATTCTACCACTCTGTGTTACTCGACTGATGTCTGCAATGTTCACAACAGAGGGTAATGGAATTTCCTTTCCATTTTCAATTATTGTTGCACCGTATTTGTAAGGGATCGCCTTAGCTGATTCATACGGTAGTGGTCCTGGTAGATAGATGACTACAGGAGCCTTCTCATTTTTCTGACCATCGTAAGCAATCTTAAATCGTTCCCGGTTGGGAACCTTAGATTCGTCAAGTAGAGGGATGATGACAAAAACATCCCTGGTCCTGTGATGACCAGATATTGTGACAACATCCTCAACTTGCTCGGCAAGGTAATTCGGCGACCAGTTGATGGGTCCAGAACCCGGATATGGACGAATTTCTCCACGATCGACCTGACCCTGAAGAGCTGCTCTCACAAGGTAACACCCTCGGTTACTTTCCGAACAGACACTACAACTGTCGTAATTGTGTAGTGGCACCTGGCCACGCCCACTTTGAATACAATGTAACCTCACTAGGTTAGCTTCCACTGATCGAACATCCTGACTCTGACGCCGAGTGGGGTTTCTATTACTGATACTAATCTGCTGAGTATCTTCATCCATGTAGATTGGCATCCACCAATGATTTAACAAGTGTTGAAGTGCCTCCTGGACAAGGGTACAACCTCGATCGTTTTCGCAACCCACTTTACAGCTTTGATAGTCATGTGATATTAAGAATCCGAGTCGGACCTGCTCAGCATGTAACTCTACCAGGTTGGTATTCAGTACGCGAATATCGAAGATCTGAACCATGTTGATTTGATAGGAGTTCCTATCATGGTAGTCTTGGATCCATCCAAGATCCATCTGACGCTGGAGGGCCTCTTGTATGAAAGAGCATCCCTGTTTGTTTACCGAGCAAATCAGACAAGAACTGTAATCGTGCCGCGGCAGATTATGATACTGGCTTTTCCTTGAGTGCATTGCCACCAAGTTGACATTCATTGCACGGATGTCGTGGTTCTAAATGACGTTAGAATTCGTGTAAACCATGTTAACTCCACGAACTCGGTGCTCTTGGATCCATCCGAGATCTATTTGTTCCTGTCGAGCTGCTTGCACTACAGAACATCCTTGGTTGTCTTTAGAGCAGATATCACACTGGTGATAGTTATGAGGTGGCACATGGCCATATCCACTCTGTCTACAATGCATCTTGACCAGATTGGTTTTCAACAAGAGTACATCGTGAATTTGATAGACATCGTTAGTCTCTCCTTCTATCAAATTGACTGCAGCCTTCTCGTGTTGAGGCAGCGGATTCATGAGAACATTAGGATTTGTATCCTTGAAGGATAAGACCCCGCTCCTAACAAGTTTTTGCACGTCGGACTTGAAATTGAGGCAAGTCTCTATGTTATGCCCTGAACCTCCTTGATGGTAAAGGCAAGTTTGATCCACCTTAAACCAAAAAGGCAGATTTTCCAGTACTGTAAGAGGAGATTTAGCCTGAATATGCCCCTTAGCCAGTAGTAATGGACACAGTTCTGCATACGTTACGGGTATAGGATCAAATCCTGGTGGCCGTGTTGTACGGTTGTTGTTATATGGAGGACGAGCCTGCTGAAGAGGCTGTTGTGTCCTTTGCTGGTCAGGTTGGCTCTGCGCAACCTGAGGTTGATACGTAGGAATAGACGCAGGGTTGATAGCAGGAGTCACAGCTGCTACCGGTTGATAACGTCGTCTTTGCTTTCCGAGAGAAATATTCCCAATATCTTGCTCTTTTTTCTTAGGGAGAGCACTACCGTATTTTTTAGTACTGCTCGTCGATCCAGTGTCTTTTACCAAACGTCCTTCTCGGACGGCTTCCTCAAGACGTACGCCTATGCCGACCATTTCGGCGAAGTCACTGGGCGCACTGGCAACCATTCGGTCATAGTAAAATGAGCTTAAGGTCTTTAAGAAGATCTTTGTCATCTCTTTTTCCTCAAGAGGTGGACAAATTTGAGCGGCAATTTCACACCACCTTTGAACATACTCCTTAAAGGTTTCCTTGTCCTTTTGCGACATCGATCTGAGTTGATCTCTGTCGGGTGCCATGTCCAAATTGTATTTGTATTGTTGGACGAATGCGGTACCAAGATCTCTGAATGTGCTAATCGTAGCACGGTTTAAACCCATGTACCATTTGAGTGCGGCACCGGTTAAACTATCCTGAAAGTAGTGAATCAGTAGGTCCTGATTCTCCGTCTGAGCTGACATCCGCTGAGCGTACATCACCAGATGGCTTTGAGGGCAAGAGTTACCCTTGTATTTTTCAAAGTCGGGCACTTAGAACTTGTGCGGGACTTTCACATTTGGGACCAAGCAGAGGTCTGCGGCGTCCTTTCCAAATAGATCCTGACCGCGAATGGCTTGCAGCTCCTTCTGCATTTCCAAGAACTGTTCCTGGAATTCATCCATTCTGTCAAACATAGTTTCCTTCTTACCAGAAGGTGTTGGTGGAATATGTCCTTCCGGGACAGTGTGCACCACAGGGGGTGGTACCGTGACTACGGCAGTGAGTCTTGGCGTCTCCCAAAGTTTGTAACCTTCAGGAGTCTTCGGTATGCCTCTGGCATCTTCGCTTTCCTGAAGTTTGTAACCTTCAGGCCCAACGGCTTCTGTTGTGATTCCCTGATCCTCAGTGATCGGCGGAACATATCCTTCTGGGATATAGTTAACAGGCATGCCCCAAGGACAATCTTTCGGTATCTGATACCTAGAATCATACCTCTTCACTACGGGCGTTGAGGTGATCTCTGAGATCACAGTTCTTTGTAGCTGAGCTTCTGCCATGGCTTGCATGTCGTTACGAAGCTTTCTCATATCCTCTCTCAGAGTGTCGATGTCTTCTTTCAACTCTCTGTTTTCTTCCTCAAGATCATCCATCCTTTTCTGATGATTGACCCGAGTATTATACGAATGAGACAGTTTGACTATAGGATCGAGACACAAATGTGAGATTCGTAGGTGAGAAGAATACGCGATGTGAGAATGATGAATGCAATGATTTATATTAATTGTTTAAGGTTTAATCAAAATAAACTTCGACAATTAGATTGCAAATATCAAACGGTGGGGAAACCCCTTTTTATTGAAATTCAAAGGATTACAGAAGTGGAAATACAGTAAATTACAAAGTGCAGAAACAGAAACCTAAGCTAATGGGTCCTGAGTTCTCTCTGAAGAGAAATCAGGTACTGATTTCGATATCTTCCTTTTCTTTGACCGGGGCTCTGGGGCCGTTGTCGGGTTGTCATTCCTTTGCCAGGTGAAAGGAGCGAGCAAATTCCTTTGGTCATCTTGATTATCTACAGCATGTTGCTCCAAAATTTCAATCAAAGCATCTTTTTCTTTCATTAATTGCTGTATTTTGATGCACTCTATGTCGAGGGTGCGGTACTTGTTCTTCCAAGACCTTCTCTCCTTTTGAACTTTGTTGAGAGTAACCTGAAGCTTTTCAGTTTCCGTCATGAAGTACATGACAGATTCCCTCGGCGGAAGAATTCCGTAATGAGGATAAGGCATTTTTAGCTTGAGAGCTCTAGTTTGTACCCAATGGAGATAAGGCTCCACCGAGACACAGTCCGGTTTTCCTAGAGACTCTCGTCCTTTCTTATGAACGTGCTTCCAAGCGTGCACTATTTCCATCTTTAGTGCTCTGTCGTTTTCTCCTTCTTTGAAGAAAAGACCTTCCAGATGAACACCCAGTGGGATGTGCCTCATCGGGTATCCAAATTAACGGCGAACCAATACCGGATGGTAGTTGATTCCTCCTTTAGTTCCTATAAGGGGTGCGTTGGGGAAGTTTCCACAACGGTCAATGATCCTGATTCCCTCATAAATCCTATTACACCAATCTATATCAGAGTTGGTAAGAGACATGATCTTCTGCGACCAACATAAGGCACTCTTGCAATCCCAAAAAGCAGCAGACTTGGGCAAGTGAGAGATAAACCATTTGTAAAGCAGAGGTACACAACATGTGATCTCCCCTCCGCTGTACAAATTTCCCAAGTGTACAGAATGATACGCATCTGCGAGCAAAGTCGGCACAGGATTTCCAATGAGAAAAACCTTAATGGAGTTAATATCGACGAAGTTATTGATGTTAGGAAACAAAAATAACCCGTAGGTGAGCAAGACAAAAATGCTTTCAAAAGCAGTCGTGTTTCCTATACTGGCGAAGTACAGGGTTTTCTTTGTCAAGAACTGGGCTGGCAAATCTTGGATGCCACCCTTAGCGGTCATGTGAGCCCCGACCTCAGACTCGTCTAAATGAATTGCTCTTACAATAGTCTGATTCTTTGGAATTTCTTCCAGTCCAGAAAATGGAGCTCGATCCGTAATGTGTAGATCGATCAGGTGAGAATACTCCTCCAGCGTTGGTGCAAGCTGGTAATCCGGGAAAGTGAAACAGTGATAAACCAGATCATAAAACTGAATGAGCGCATCCATGATTCCCTCAATCACATGGACTCTTAATAGTGGTAGCAAACCTCCGTGCTTGGCTCTGAAAGCCTCTGGGTTAGTGATCATCCTCGCTAACCTTCTCAAATCCTCTAGTTTTGGAACCTTGAAGGTATACTGGTGAGTTCTCCTTCTGCAATCCTTTTCTCTGATATTTGCAATCACAGTCTTAGTTTGTTTTGAAAGAACAGAGAGACTAGAAGAGAAGATTTTTTGAATGTTTTAATGTTTTTTTAAATGAATGCATGAATGCAGCACACAAAAACATAGAAAAAACATGGGGTCAAAGGGTCGTTGTCATGAAGTCAAGGCTCTACCCATCCCCAAAGGTTTATACTAGGGTGATTTTTGTACCTGTACTCATTATCATTAGCTCCTCCCAGGAAAGCAAAACAACAAGCGGATCGCCAGCGAGTTGTAGAGCAATCTTATAGTAAGTGCCATTCACCGAGAATAGATCACCAGCCTCAAATGAGGGTAGTATCGCGTAACAACTATTTCCGATAGTTTTCGCACTACAAAAGGGTTTGGCTCCTCAGCTTCTCAGGCATCACAATCGACCCATTGTCTAGGTGAGAGAATGGTTACATTAGTCAGCCTCCACTGAGGTTGATGGTCGACCTCGTTGCCATCACTTATCTTAAGTGTATACTCAATCTTTCCACATACGGCATTACCCACATTCCCATTAGCAGAAAAATAAACACGTAGGGCAATTAGGAAAAGCAGTATATATATTTGTCCTAAACATCTTAGACCTTTAAAGCTATGAATCTTAAGTTCCTGACAGAAAATGGGTTCCCCGGCGGAAGCCCCAATCTGTGGTATTCACACAAGTGAAGAGAAAAAGGAAGAAAAACAGAGACCGGCCCCACGGTGGGTGCCATTTTTTCTGTAGCGAGCGATTTTGGACGCGGTTCTTAAGCGCTGGTCGCTCTCTGCAGTTGAGCTTAAAACTACAGGTTGATTCATTTTTTATCCTATTAAAGCTGATGAAGGAAGGGAAATAGATGTCTCCAATTAACCCTGCTTTGCATACTGAGTTTAAACAGCGGTCTGTTAGGTTACGAATGCTATCAATGTGGGGGGGCCTTTGTACTAGTTATTTGTATTTTCGCCAATACGGTTTTCTTTCTTTTTATCTGGGCAGAAGGTTTCTGGCGGGGAACAAGGATTAGGACGTTAGGACTGATGCTTTTGAATTACTACTTTTGATTGATGGGGATATGGGATTTGGGTTTTTTGTTGATTGTGCTCGCTAATATCTTTCTTTCAATCTTATGCCTACGTATTCCCGTTTACCAAAACAGGGAAATCAGAGCGTTCGTAGTTCCTCCTATTCTATGGGAGGAAATGGTTGTTTTGGTGTCTTGTTCAAAGCCCAAGACGTGAAGCGAAAGGGTGGTTTGTATCTTGTTCAAAGCCCAAGATGTGAAGCTAAAAGGTCTCAACTTTAGAGAGAATCTGTCATCTCTAAAGAGGGGGTTGTATGTCACAACTGTTTATAAAGAAGAATTACTTTAACCGGGATACACGGATCCTAGCAATGCCATAATTTCCCTTATAGGGGGTTTTAACATGAAGGAGAAGACTTTAACTCAGTGTAGAGCAATGTTATCTTTCCTTAGGAATTTCTCATGCTAAAAGAGGGACAGTGGCATGGATGTAGATGATCCAGAGGCTTGTCGCTTACAGCGATTAGATGAAGAGGAAGAAGTTATTGATGTTTGTGTACTGTGACCGAGGCACAACTTTTATGCTAAAAGGTTAATTGGACTAACCAATGGTTTTCTTATACAAAGCCTAAGAGGAGGCTAATATGTGTCTCGTACAAAGCCCAAGAGAGAGGCTAAAAGGTTTTGACCCGACGATGGAGTCTTTTGGTATCTCATACGAAGCCCGAGATGGAAGCTGTTGTTTATTTGGCTCAATAAGAACCTTTTTGTATCTCGTATAAAGCCCGAGATGGAGGCGAAAAGGGGGATTGACTCGACGAGGGAGTCTCTTTATGTGTTTCGTATAAAGCCCGAGAGAGAGGCTAAATGTTGTTTGACTCCGCTGGGAAGGATCATTGTACAAAGCCCAAGAGGAGGCTAGAGTAACTGTTTCAGTTAAGTGACAGGTCCAGTATACTGATTTTGAAAGAGAAAATCAGTTCTTATATGAGCAACACTGTACTCAAGGATTTGATTTGAGGATCAGGGATATTCCTGTTCTTTAAGGAAGCAAGAAATTCGAAGGGTATTGAGACTTTCCGAGTCTACGGGTTTCCTTCCTATTTAACGAAGGGGTCACTTGAGAATATCTTTGAGACTCAAGGAAGTTAGACTGTCCAAGTCTAGAGTTTTATCTTTTGTACTATGTTTTGAGAAACAGTAGTAGACTCTATGAAAGGACTGTTCTATGAGGATGACTAGGTTCTGTTCCTATACCTTTAGAAGGTCGTCGGGATAATTTGTACGAAGCCCAAGAGGAGGCTGGAATCTTTTAAGAAGCCGATGGGTCCTTGTACTAAGCCCAAGAGAAGGCTATCATTCCCGGAGGAAGAGATCATTATACGAAGCCTAAGAGGAGGCTGTGAATACTTCTAAGAAGCCGTAGGGTCCTTGTACTAAGCCCAAGAGGAGGCGGGGTTGCTTTTAGGAAGCCTGTGGGTCCTTGAATGATGCCCAAGAGGAGGTCGATGCTTTTAAGAAGCTGATGGGTCCCCAAACCCCGAGAAATTCAAGGCAATGCTATTCGCCGAGAATAGATCAAAGTCAGGAAAGTTCGAGAATTTGGAAGAAACTCAAAGATGCCATTCACGGAGAATACATTCATCTCTGGGAGTAGAGTTTCTTGACAATTCCTAATGAGGACAGCCGAAGAGAAGACTGTATCTGGCAATCCTATTGGGGATCTAGTTGTCTATTTCTACGAATAAATGAAACGGCGTCACCTAGTTCTAGACGTAGTTTCCGGGGAAACTCTAAATATCTATACTATTATTACACAGTTGATATGAGTTTATGAAAGAAGACTTACAGTGAAACAGCCCCACAATACAGTTATATGTATATGAAAGCAGTAAATAAAAGCGTATAAACACTTATTCGGTTGTAGAGCTTCCATGTTGTTTGGTTAGTTGTTCAACAAAGAAAGATTGAAAACAACAGTATATTCAAAATCAAAGGAGAAAGTGCTTTGAAAAAGAAAGATTTGGGGCTTACAGCTCAAGGAGAGGCCCAGGGTTTTATCAGTGAGCGCACTGTTTGAATTTGCACAGAGGGACTTATACAAGTGACTGAGGCCCAAAATGTTTTCTGTAGAAAGGGATGGGTCTTACACTCTTTCAAGAGGCCCAAAAGGTTTAAAGAAAAAGAGTCGGGTCTTATAACACGAGGGCAGGCCCAATTGATTTTTTGTTTAAAAAGTGGCGATTACGCCGAGGTTTTCTTTTAACGCAGAGGGACTTATACAATAAGTGAGGCCCAAAAAGATTTTGGTTAAAAGGGGATTGGGTCTTACACTCTATTAGAGGCCCAAAAGTGTTAAATGGGTCTTATAGCTCGAGGAGAGGCCCAAGGTTATTTTTCAAAAGGCGATGATCGTGCCGTTTGTTTTTGACGGTATCGGGACTTATACAATACACTGAGGCCCAAAATGTTTTGGTCAAGAAAGGATTGGGTCTTACACTCTATTAGAGGCCCAAAGTGTTTTGAAAATGATTTATGAGGGTTGAATTAATCCAAAAACCCTAATTGGTTTTCAAAAATGTATTTAATTGAATAAAAATTCAATTAAAATGATCAAAATTGTTTAACATATGGAAAACAAATTGTGATCTTGGATTAATGCTTCAAAAATTAAGTATTGACCTACAAAATAATTAGAAAGCATTAAAAGTTGCAAAATCAAGGTAGAAAAAATATTTAATATGTCAAAAACAATTAAAATATTAATTCTTAGCAAAAATATCAATTATATGAAATAAATAATATTTTTGGGATTTTTTGGGAAAATAAAATATTTTAACATTTTTGTGAATTATTAAAAAAAGTATCAACTCAAAATCATTAAAACTCAGAGAGAAATTAATTTTTGAATCAATTAAATAAAATCACAAAATTCAAATATTTGAATTATTCAAAAATGGCGCCAAGAACACACCAAGAACACGCGCGTGTTCTGGGTTTGGCTGATTTGCATTTTCTCCTCAATCTCACTGAATACTTGATTATATCATGCAATCCACATATCATTATGCTCGTCTCAACCTCACGATCATGTCCATAACACTTAATTTCATTTAAATTAAAAATATAACAAGAAATCATGAAAAATTCTCAAGAACCCTAATTTCTGCATGAAGGCTAGGATTTTTGATACACGATTCAAACAATGCAATTAGTTGAGGGAAAACATTCCATGCATGATTATGAACATATGGCCAAATTATTGTGCGAGGAAATATGCATAGATTGAGAGATGACCAAGTATATGCTTAACTATAAGCCGTGACAGCAAGTGCAATGTGATTTTTTATTTGGAGGTGTTACAGATGAGTGGTGATGATCTGAACAGCTTCCCTACACCCTATGGAGTGTGTTTGAATGGTTGGACTTGATTGAAATTGGCTGGATCAATTTGTGGTACCTCAGCTGCAACTTGATTGAAAATTTGAGCAACCAGCTGGCGATTTTGTGAAATTGGTGTTTCAGAAGTGATCTAAGTGTTTGATCAGCTCATATGTGATGTATGTGAGGTGTGTGAGTGATTGGTTTGATTGGAATTGCTTTCAAACTCAAAACCCGATAGTGACTTGCCTTAGAAGGCAAAATTAGAGTGAAAGAAGAAATTTTGAGGAAAACATCTGTTAGATGGCTTTGGTGTACTCAAACTGATCACAATTGAGCTCTATTTATAGTAGAGCAAGTTTGTTTTGCAAGGAATAGTGAATGGCAGCTGGTAAGTAGGTTTGGCCAATGTTGGCAAATGAAAATCCAAGTCTCCTCTAGCCATTGACTAGAGGTTAGGGCACAGAGCTTTGGTTCCCTTGGTCTTGGATAAGTCTTGATTGATTTCAGATGAGAATGGCTCAGTCCATGCCACCTTGATGCTTCCATTGAATGCTCCAATCCAAATTTGGAGTCTTGTCCCTATTTTGGCCATTCTAGGTTCAACATGCTATTTCTTGTTCCATGGACTTTGGAGGCTTGGCTCAGTGATTGTCCCCTTTAGATTCAATCCTCAGATGTGTCCAAGTGGATAGGAGCATTTGAATTTGGCTGATTTTGGCAAATCGAGCAAAGTTGTAAATTCTGCCTTGCCTTTGTCAGATTTCAGCAAGGCAACTTTCCAATGTCATATCTCATGACTCAAATGGAATTTGGCAATGTTCTTGGCCATTTTGGAAAGCCCTTACATGATATAAAAACTGTTTGAACAAGTTTGGTTTTGATCTCTTTTGATTCCAAGTGAAAAATCCCTCTACATTTGGCAAAAAGTGAAGCAAAATTTGACTTAGTGAAATTTTCACTAAGTGTTGGAACAAAGTGTGATTTCTTGATTTTGATCACTCCATAACTCAAAATCCTTAATGAATTGGACTTAGGTCTAGTTGAAGTTTTTGTAGAGGGTAATGAGGCTACAAATCCATATTTGGATGAAAAAAATTGGCCTTGTGGTTTAGGAGTTATGGTCCTCCAAAGTTGGTGCATTAGTGGTACTTTTTCCATAACTTAGAAAAATTTCTAAGTTTTATGGTTACCCCTTTTACAAGTTATCCCACTTTCTTTGATTTTTCTTGATGAATGATGATTCAAATCATACATTAACATCATTTTAGGGTTAAAAATCCATTTTGGTGAAAAATCTCAAAAAGTCAAAGTTGACTTTTGTGCACAGTTGACTTTTTATCAGATGAATTCCAAACTGTGCAATTCTTCAGGAAATCATGTCCTTGACCTAAATAAAACTTGATGGACATGTTCCATGGGTGTCATAGGGTATATTGGTGCATGGCATAGGGCTTGGGAGCATGTCCTGGTCAAAAGTCAAAGTTACAATTGACTTTTTCCTTAAAACCCTAACTGTGGTGCAGATGAAATTGAGACTTGTTGCTCAAGCTTCTTGGATTAATCCATTGTTCCAAATGGATCAATATAGTTTATTAGAGACCCTCAAATCCTCTCTTGAGGTCTTGGTTCATGATTTGTCCCAAAAGTCAACTTAGGGGTGAATTAGGTCAAGAAACCCTAATTCCTGATTTTTGATGTGTGCATCCCCTGAGGCAAAATTGACTTGATGAATGGGTCCATGAGGTTCCATGGAGTACATTAGGTTGTGTTTTGGATCTTTGGCTTATGCCCAGATGAAATTTTTCATCTGGAGGCCCTTGGTCGACCAAAACCCTAATTTGGTGATACTGGCGATCTTGAGACTTGATCCACCTAGAAGGGAGCATCTTGGTGCTTAATCCTTGCTGTGGGAGTCCTTTTTGATCCATTGTGGATGTTTGAGAGGTTAGACAAGTTGGAGATCATGTCATTCCTTGATTGATCCTTTGTCTAAGAGCTCTGAGAGGGCTTAAAACCCTAATTTTGATTGTAGTGAATGCTCAACAACCCTTGAGGCATTTGATGAGGCATGATGATTCATCCATATTGTGATGATGATTTGCACAATGATGGGAAACTTTAGTGGTCAAAATTTGGGGTATTACACCCACGTCAGTTGACTGAAAGATACTCCTTCTTGTCTCCCAACTGTGTCAATGCAACTTTGATCAATCGAACTACAGTTGCGGTCAAAGATCACTTAGTAGGTGAATTTATGACCAACATTGATACAGAGAAGTTGTATCTTTTACCATATAATACTGGCCATGGGTAAGATTTTCATCCTAAGTTCCTTTATTATAATCTTTCGCTTTTTTACGTTGTGTATAACATTTCCATCTATACTTTTGTTTAATTTTACAGTGGACACTGGTTGTTGCTTGCGATTAATCCGATAAAAGAAATAATCTATTATCTGGATTCGCTAGAGGGTGATCAAACAAAATACCCGGAGATAAAGAACATGTTCTAAATATTCGCGTGTGTATTTCTTTATTTATGTGAGATTGTTCTAAATATTTGTTTATATTATGATAGGTCCATACAAATATTCCGATCATAATGACAAGTTCAAGTACCAAAGAGAAAAGCAAACAACATTACATGGATAAGAGTGGAGGTATGATTTGATATTATAATAGTAATGCTACTTGATAAGACAAGTCATCTATGATACTTATTAATACTTTTTTTCTGTGTGTAGTGTCCTCGGCAACGTAATGGTATCGATTGTGGTTATTTTGTCTTGAGATTCATGAAAGAAATTATTCTTTTGAAACACATAGAGATTCCAACCATGGTATGAATTTATATATAAGTTATGATTTATTTTAAGATTTATTATCGGATATTTCATCTAATTAATTACTTTTAACTAAATCATGCATATCATGTAAAATGTAGTATTTTGATGAATTCAAGTGTGCCACCTACACGAAAGAAAAATTGGAAGAAATAAAGGAGGATTGGTGTCAATACATGGTTGAAATGAGAATTTGTTAGTTTTAGAAATTGTGTTAGGTTTATGGAAGGTGTTGTATATATAGGTGATGGATATATGGTGTATAAGGTTTTGAATTGGTGTATGGAATTCTTGTTGTATAGTTTGTATTGAGATATATATATATATATATGTAATGGTTATTTTGGTGTTGTATATATAATGGTTTTTACCATTTATGTGTTGAATTTTAATCGTATAAAGGCCTATTGTTGAATTATAATGTTATAAGGCCTATGTGTTGACATATAATGGTATCAAAGGCCATGTGATGAATGATTATGAATTTTGATAAATTATACAGGTTTATACAGGTTCAATAATTGATTTTAAAAAAAAATCTTTTAAAAAGCACTTTTATAAAAGACAGCGCTTTCTAAAAAAAGCGCTGCCTAAAGGGGTGTCATGGCATATACATAAGGGGGGCCTTTAGCATCGCTTTTCAAAGCGCTGCTAAAGGGGGTCCTACGAAAGCACTTTTCTTTGAAAAAGCGCTGCCTAAAGGGGGACCTATAGCAGCGCTTTTAAAAGCGCTGCTAAAGGGGGTCATACGAAAGCGTTTTTCTTTAGAAAAGCACTCCTATATGGGGGTCATACGAAAACGCTTTTCAAAGCGCTGCTAAAGGGGGTCCTATAGGGGGACCTATGACAACGCTTTTTAAAGGAAAAAAGCGCTGTCTTTACCTTTAGCAGTACCACTTTTGGCAGCGCTTTTAACCGCTGCTAAAGGCCAAAAAAGCGCTGCTAAAGGTCTTTTTGGCATAGTGAATATATATAACCCTAGTCCCTACCCATTATGGGCCCAAGGTTATAAAACCCACACTTTTGCCCACACCAATCAGGTTTCAGATACTAAGTCTTTAGTTAAAAGGGATCACTTAACTAATAAAAAGGCTTATATATGCACCCCCATCAGAATCACGATTAACCCATTTTTCACAAACTAAACAACAATTGATTATAGCCCATAAAAAGTTAGATAAATCTAACACCTAGTTATCGCGTGTCATGGCTCATGATCCAACATTCTCTTGAAGGAGTCATGACGGACAGGCCGTCAACCCAGCTGACACCCGTTATGAGGTTAATGCCCAATTTTATCACACCAGTATCAATAGTGCATTTTCACCACTTCCCCACTTTCTCCCATTCAATTTGCATAATTACAGCAGTTACAGTATGAACTTTAGCATATAAATAGATCATTTAAACTCAATTTTTGGCATCCAAGTTTACATTTAACCATAAATTTACTTTTGTAAAGCATAAATACTTCACATTAAAGTGTTTATGCCATTTATTTTCTACATCTTTTAGAGTTTTTGCTGTTGAATTTTATTTTTTGTCGCTGCAATTAGCTATTTCTTGCACTGTTATTTCAAGTTTGTTGTTGTACCAAATAAAAGTCTCCCTCCAGAGCACTTTATTTATGCAAATTTCAATCTTAATTCACTTTCTAGGTTTTTTTACTTTTACAACTTCTTCAATTATGTCTTATTTAATTGCATGCTTTTTAGTTATTTACTTTACCATGTCTGAGTAGAATTATATAGGGTCTGAAACATGAGGACCGTTTACTGATAAAATTCACATGAAACACTCAATTAGATTAAATATAGTGAGAATAATTCTGTTTTGCAATTTATGTGTAAATGATAAAAAAATATTTACTACGAAATTAGAAATAAAGAGATACCATTTATACACCTATAGGGGCGGTATCAGACTTAAAAATTCGAACGATCAGTTCTGACAACGTGAGAAAGCAAGATCAAAATTAATAAATAAAAAATACTTAAAATGCCATTTTCAAATATTAGTTTTGAAAAGTAAAAACTTACTACGAAAGTTGAAGCTAGAGATATCAGTTACGTATCGAAAGAGGGGAATCGATATCCGACACCATTATTTAAACAATTAATTTCAAGGTAGTGAAAGCATATTGAAGTTCATTGAGGAATTATTTTCAACTTTATTTGAATTTTAGATATATTAATTTCACTACAAAAGATAGTTTTTAATGTATTAAGGAATTCGATGACATTTTCTACAGATATATTTATGCAAAAGCCAGTATTAATGTATTAATTCAACTTTATTTGAATATTTTCTACAGATCAATTTTTATTCTCATTATAATTAACAGCTACATTTTGTATAAATATAATTGATAGACAAGAATCAACGTTTCGGCCCCTTATTTGTTATTTGATTTATTTAAACCAATTTAATGCATTATTTACCTTTTTTCATTAAGCACACCATACACATAGCCTTAGATAAACACAATAATAATAGATTGTGATATTTGTCCATGTGGGATTCGACAATCTTTTATATTAAAATCGATAAAGTCGTGCTTTTGTGGCCTATAAAGTTTTTGGCTCCGCTTTTGGGGACCAATTTCATCAATATTGTAACTCTATTATTACAATGTATAGACTTAGGCATTTTTCTTGTTTAATTAATTCCCCCCCCCCCCCCCCCCCCCCCATATCGGTTGTATGCGAAGAACCCGTAACACCGGGATCCTAGTCAAACCTATCAACAAAGTTAAGCATTTCCTACGTGTTAGATGTCAAATTCTGCGAATCCAACAAGAAATGACTGAA
This sequence comes from Lathyrus tuberosus, assembly GCA_022829125.1. NCBI lineage: Eukaryota > Viridiplantae > Streptophyta > Magnoliopsida > Fabales > Fabaceae > Lathyrus > Lathyrus tuberosus. Next base: position 1,929,856 of record JALAZF010000368.1, on the reverse strand, counting down.
AACGACAACCGTTCAAGTATTCTTAATCGTGCAATCCATGCTAACAACTTCAAATTATACCCCCTCTCCACTGCAGATCGTGCAACCTAACCAATTCTTCGGTAACCCAACAGAGGATCCAAATTTGCACATCTTCGTTTTTATGCAGTTTGCAGACACGTTAAAAAGTAATGGCGTCGACCCGAAGTTATTCAATTAAATATATTTCCTTTCTGCCTAAGGGACAGAGCCAGAGCTTGGCTACAGTCTCTACTGTCAAATTCCATAACGAGATGGAATGAATTCAAGAAAGATTTCATCGTTAGGTACTTCTCGTCGAGCAAAACGGCACAGCTGAGGAATGAAATTACCCACTTCAGGTAGATGGATGGTGAATCGCTCTTCGAAGCACGAGAGCGTTATAAGGAATAGAGCTTGCCTTTACAATGGATTAGAAAATTGGCTAATAATCCATACTTTCTACAACGATCTTCTTTACAACAAAAGAATGACCATTGATGTCAGTGCTAGAGGAGCCTTGATGAATAAACCCTTCAATGATGCATATGCTCTCATAAAAAACATGGCTCAAAACCACTACCAGCCGGGGGGAAGTGAACGAACTCCTGTAGAGAAGCCGCGGCCGAGAGGAGGGATGTACGAAGTTTGTAGCTTCGATCATATGAATGCGAAATTCGATGCTCTTGCTCAAAATATCGATAACCTAAGCATCACTTCTGCAACTACCGTAACTGTTGTGACTCTTATTTTCAAGAACTGTGGAGTCCCTGGACATGTTATTGCTGAGTGTCAATTTCTAGCCGAGCCCACCCTAGACCGGGTAAACTATGCAAGATAACCCGTACTCTAACACGTATAATCCTGGCTGGAGAAATCATCCCAATTTCTCCTACAAAAACAATAAGCCTACCTTTGAACCCAGTCCTGAACCTTCTGGTGCTCCACTCAAACTTCAAGGACAAACGGGTGCCCATACTTCTCCCAGAAAGTCAAACCTCGAGGTAATGACGGAGAACTTTATCATGACACAAACTCGGCAGAATGAGGACTTTGATAACTAGAGCATCCACAATAATGAATTGATAAGACAGCTAGCAACCAAGGTTAATGCCATGGCTACTCAGAGCAAGATGCTTGAAACACAAATTTCACAAGTAGCCCAGCAACAAGCATCTACAAGAGCCTCTACTGGAATTTTTCCATAGTAGCCTCAACCCAACCCAAAAGAGCATGTGAACGTTATAACGCTGCAAAGTGACAACTGTAGTGGCAAAATCGTGAGTGTAAGCTATTGATTAACTTAACTCGAAAAACAAGAGTCGCCACCGCACTTTTATATTATCCAAAAAAGGAAAGGAAAAAGAGCGAACAAAACCTACACAAGCTCTAAACAAGAACAAGTGAAGAGAGACTGGATAAGGGGTGTTGGTTATGCAATGGGAAGGTGTTAGCACCCAAAACATCTATAGTACTCTATAAGAACCCTTTGAAACATCTACCGCTTTTGGTCTGAAAAGGTTTGTTTGAAAAGAGATTGAGGAGATGAGAAGAGAATTTATTTTTTAAGATTTATGTGTTTGGAAAGACTTGTCGCCTCATGCCTACGTACCCACGATGTGCAATGTAGGATCAAAACCCCGTAGTTCGTGGCACAAAGAATGAAATTTGTTTGTTTTGGTTGTTTTTAAATGTAAAGACAAGTCGTCATTTCCAACCGAATACTTCCGCTTAAACAAATGAATCATGTCTAAACTTATGAAAAAGTTAAAGGAAAAAGTGCACGAGGGCAGAAAAAGAGTTTGAATGAGTTTGGTGTTTTTTAAAGTCTTTTGAAAAAGGTGTCAATATGCTTATGTAGTTTAGCATTTGTTAAGAAATGAAAAGAAAAGAGTAAAATCACTTGACAAAAGTCAAGGTTTAATTATGAAAAAAATAATAGTTTGAAATCAAGAAAGCTTTTGGAAAAGAGAGAGAGTTTTGAAAATTGAAGAATGGGGAAGAGAAGAAGTGACTATCCTAAAGCATAAAGTAAAATCTAAGGATAAAAATAGCCTAACCACACAAGTAAGCTCCATAGTCTTCGAACCATAATTCCAAAGCAAAAGGAGAAGGTCCTAATTCTAAGTCCAAGGTTCCAAGAATTGCATTGGATGTCCAAAGTCTAAGTCCAAGGATTCAAGAATAGCATTGAAGTCCAAGGTCTAGGTGCAAGACTCCATGTCCATTGCATAAGATAGTAACCATAGTCCAAGATTAGAAGCACAAGTTTTTTAGAGGTTTTAACCTTTATTAATGTTTTTGGTCCAAGTGGACAAAGAGAAAAAGACATAAGCATAAACATGTGTCCAACAGACAAAGGAAAAATTGCGGAAGCATAAACATGTGTCCAACGGACAAAGGAAAAATTGAGGAAGCATAAACATGATATGATAATGATAATAATGGAGCATAAAAGTAAAAGAGAGATAGGGAGCGAGAAGGAATTGTAAAAGTAAAAGTTAGAAGTTAGTGATTAGTTGTTAGTTATTAGAGTAAGTGATCAATAATAATTGAATAATTGCACTTAGGTCAAGGTTAATGAGAGCTCATTAGAGGATTGATAAGACCAAAGCCTCCTAACAACAAGTCTCATAAGTGTTGAACCAAAAGACAAATAATTAATAATTTTTTATTGTTTTTCAATAAGGGACATATGTTGCGCTATGTTAAGCAATCACCGAGTAATTTACGGAGTAATTACCCTACAATGAGGCTGGTCAATAGCTCTTTGTGCTAATGCATGCTAGATGAGCAATATGTAGATCGTCATCAGAAAGCAATACCGCACGAAAAGAAAAGAAGGTAGCGATCTAGTCTTGATCAAAATTCAACAACGGAATTCCATGATCCATAAGACTTTCATCGATCAAAAGAAAAGAGAAATAGATTAAGAGAAAGCCAAATCAAACCACAAAATTATGTGATCTAAGGCTAAGAACAAAGGGATGGGGTTAGGAATGAAGAAACAACCAAAACAATCCCAAAAATAGGTGAAAAGCACCATTCTGCCTCTGTGCAATCGATTGCACCAGTGTGCGAATCTATTGCACAGCAGAAAAATCAGCAATTCTTAGGCAAAAATACACTGTGCAATCGATTGCACAGAAATGCAAATTGATTGCACACTGACAAGCAGCACTAAATTTTTTGAAAAATTCAGCATCCATGATCCAATCATTTCTTCAAACACCTCATGGCCATGGATGAAAATTAGCACGAAAATACAAGTAAAACAACAACAAATAACACCAATGGATCACAAATTGCAAGATCCAAAGATCAAGCAACAAGAATTATTAAAGGATCACATTGTGGAAGATGAATCAAGAACAACAATGGTGGAAAATGAGATTACCACTGCAAATCTGAAAATTGCTTCAAATTACTCCAAGATCCAAACTCCAAAGCCTTGATCTACAAGAATTGATGAAGAAAACAAGTATGGATGAAGGTTTAGCTCAAAGTTGAACAAGATTCAATATGAATTCTTGTTAACCATCAAGAGAAGAAAAATGAGCTTTGAGTGAATTTTGGTGGTTGGGGAGAGAATTTGCAAGTGGTTTTTTGGCTCTCAAAAGCTTGAATGAAGTTTTAGCAAGGTGAATTTGGCTCTCAAAAGCTTGAAGAATGAATGAAATGAGGGTTCTATTTATAGAGTTTAGGCTTGGAAAATTTGGTGGATTGGAATTTGGTTTGGAAATGAAAATTAGGCTTGGAATTTGAATTTGGAGGGAAAATCAAGATCAAGTGGTGATTAGTGAAGGTGTATGGTGGGAATTAATTGTGATCATGTAGGAGAATTATTTTTGGGTGATCTAGAATATTTTCAAATGATGAAATTGGTGCCAAATGCTTCAAAATTTGAAAAATGCTGATTTTGGTCAATTCTGTCCTTGTTCAGCCGATTGCACTGTAGCGCGAATAGACTGCACTGCTGAAAACTTCAAAATCTAGGCAAAAAATGACTGGTGCAATCGATTGGACCAATAGTGCAATCGATTGCACAATTGAAAAACTTGAAAAATGGCTTGTTGGCTGGATTGTGATGGTTCTGGCTCGATTTTCTTGATTTGTCAAAGAAGGCATGGAAATAAACACATGAACCTTGGAGTCTCTTGAATAATAATCAATTAAATCTTGGAAACTCTTGATCAGATAATTTTGAATTATTTGCAGATCAACTTTGACATTGTTCAGATGAAATTCATTCGAGCTGAGGGACTGTTTGATATCCTTGATTCCCTTCCTGAAAAAGTTAGTGAAGACAAAAATAAACATATTTTTGGATTTTGATTAAAGGTTAGTAAACATAAGCAAATAAAGGTAAATAAGAAAGAGACAAATGCTCAGTGATCTCTGCAAGGCATAAACCCAAAGAAGAGAGGGTAAAGGAACCAAAGCATGATCTTGTTTGTGGTATAAGATGCAAAAATGAGATGTGAATGATATGTGGAATCTTAGGGGTCAAAAATTAGGGTCTTACAACAATGAGCTGAAGGTCGCTGCTAATAAGAGGAATGGCAAAAATGATACTGAGAGTGGTCTGTACTATCTGGGAAAGAGGGAGAGCCAACACCACCTATAAAGGAGGTAGTTGAGAAAGAGTCGTATGTGCCTCCACTGCCATATAAGCATCCTATCTCATTTTTGCAAAGATCACTAAAACCCAAGATAAAAGATCATTTTAGAAAGTTTGTTGAAGTGTTGAAAAAGTTATATATCAACACCCCTTTCACTGAGGCGTTGTCACATTTGGCATCTTATGCCAAATTCCTTAAGGAAGTTATATCAAACAAGCAAGAAATGGAGTAGACCAATACTATAGTGCTGACACAAGAGTGAAGTGCGGTCATCCAAAATAAGCTACCTCCGAAATCAATAGATCATGGGAGCTTTTTTAAGTTCTCTGTGTTATAGGAACGATGAGTTTTGAAAAAGCTTTATGTGATCTAAGAGCGAGTGTGAGTTTGATTTATTTGACAGTCTATGAAAAACTAGGTCTAGGTGGCATGAAACCATCTAGAATGTCTATGCAGTTGGCAGATAGATCAGTCAAGTATCATGTAGAAATTGTCTAGGATGTGCAGATAAGGATAGGGCAACTGGCTATCCCTATAGACTTTGTTGTGAGGGATATGCAGGAAGACACTAAAATCTCAATCCTACTAGGAAGAATCTTCCTTGCCATAGCCGGAGCAATTATAGATGGTAAGCAAGGGAAGCTCACATTAGAAGTAAGGGATGAAAATATCGATTTCCTTCTAAACTTATAAACATACCCACTTTTAAGAACTCTTCACTACAAGAAAATTGGCAAATTACGACAGTTAATTTTGGCAGGTTATGGCGGTTAGAACCGACGCAAATTGGAAGTCGCGACTGTTCCCCTTATGTCGTAGAAACGTGTGTTGTGAGGTTGTTTTACAACGGTTTGTAAAACTGTCGCTCTAACTTACGTTACATTCCGCGACGGTTTCGAAACTGCCTCCAATATATTATTACGATGGTTTTAACCGCCATAATTATATAATATATATTTAATTAAAATTAGCTAAGATTGTAAACACCATAATTATAGAATATATATTTAATTAAAAATAGCGACGGTTGTAACCGCCATAATTATATTTATATATTTAGTTAAATATATCGACAGTTGTAACCGCCATAATTATATTATTCTTTTAAAAAAATTAAAAATTGAAACATTATCTCCTCTCTTCATTTAGTAGAATACCAATACTATTACAATTATTCAATTCTAACAATACAAAATACCATGAAAAATTATAATTTAATTAAACAAAAAAACTATCAAGCTCCACAATAAGGTTAAGAACTTGTTTAAATCCATCATGATAAAATTTTGAAGAGACAATTTACATCATCACCATTCCCCTCACTAACTATCATTGTGAAATAAATACGACTTAGTGTATAAAACAAAATAGTAGTGCAATATTTTTTATACAGAGATTAATCACAGTAATGAAAGGTCCTGAACAGAAGTCTACCCGAGTGGAAAAACCAGATCCACAAGTAGATATGTGTCTTGATGCTTCAGGTCCTGCATTAATTGGGGAGGTGTTCCTGATACCTGTAACATTGGTCTCGAAAGGTCATGTTGTTTACTCTAGTGAATTGAAGATCAATCTTGTGGATGTCAAAGGGGATGATTTGTTTAATCTAAGAGACTCTGAGCCATATTCAATTGAAAGCCATCATATTTAGCTGCTTGGTATATCTGTCTTCACAAAAGAATCACATATAAATTATTCATGCAATGTTCCAAATTACGAATCAACGTATACTACAATCTTAGACATATGTAATTTTATCCAACATTTCTATACAGCAGAATCACCAACAAGTCACAAAGTAAAGGGTGTTGAATTTAAAGGAGATTTTGAGCAAGCATGTGCAGTCACCGAAATAACTTATTTTTTATTAATATGTAGATATTGTTTCAGCATTGTGACTTGGAATCACAACAACCAATTTAAAATGATGCCTCTTCTTCATTTGTAATTGTTCTCGGGTGTTGTTCTAATACTACCAACTGATTCAACCCTCTATTCTTACTTAGCGTATCCATACAAACCATAACTCTTGCCAGCGTCATCTCTTTACTCAAATTTGAGGTTTCGTTGTTGTCTTCTTTGTAGATTTTATATCTAGAGGATCTTGTAATGAATTACCAAATATCAGTTTCTAAATTAAAGAATGAAATACAATAAGAAGTGATATGTGGAAGTTGAGTATAATGTGTGTCCTATAGTACCATACAATTTGGGTAAATTAAAGAAATGAAATACAAGAAGATTACCAATAATAGCATCATGTGCAATATCTGCAGCAACATCTCCTCTAGTACCATAAAATTTAGGTATAATGCGTGATATGTGGAATTTGTTCCATTCATATTCCAATCCCATGATTTAATCCCTGATACTGGATTTTCACTAAATGAAGCTTATGAAAATAAGATTTTTTTAAAATTCAAATAGAGATTCTAAATCTGGCATTAACAATGATAAAATAGTGAGTGTAAAATTACAAGACAATCTATAATGGCTCACTTCAATACATATGGCTTCCCTGGGCATAGTACGCTTGAATATTTTTCACCATTTGGACGTGAAACGAAAACCTAAGACAAAAGTATTTTCTATGTCAAAACAATGTAATATAATTAGCAGTATGAAGTAAAGAAAACATAACTAATTATGAATGTCATTTTTCCTTGAATAACTATATATGGACCAAAATTAAGTTGTAAGAGATAGTAGAACTTTCAAGAAACATTAATCCTGAAACATGAATCTAACTAGTAAATAATAATCACAAATCCAACACTGAAAACAAAGCACATTGTATGGAATAACGTTTAAAATTCAATTAAAAATTGGTATGGAAAAGAAACAAAAGAGTCGAAGGAGAAAAGAATAATTACTTTTGAAGGTTATTGTCTATCGTGTCATATCCAAGAATTCTTCCCAATTAAACTGACTTAATTCAAGTTTTTCTTCGTCGAAAAGCTCAAAATTAGGCTCCCTCCCACACAATTAAGCAGCCCTGAACAATTAACAACATAAATGAAGCATCACAATAAAGTGGCAGCTTTTATCAGACACAACTGTAATATTTGGAGTTACTACTACCTGTCCTACAAGCGAGTAGCTTTTTGTTGCGATGAAACAGTCTCGAGGTGGATATGTTTCTTGTCCACCTTAATGGAGGCTTGTCACTTATTGTTTTTAAAATATACTCCTCACATTTATCATGTTTCTTGATTCTCTCTCAGTTTTATTGAATGTTGTTTTCTACGCTTAACATGTATCCCTTAAAAACAAAGGTTCAAATTAAATTTCGGAATTAAGTTTCTTGACAATGATTAATCTAGGACATGTGTGATGCCGGGAAAATAAAAGAAATATTTTTTAAAAAAGTAACAAACCTATGTTTTGTTGACTAGGTTGTTCTTTAGATAGGCTAGAACCAGATACATCCAATGATCCTGATTCATCATTCACAATGGTGTTCTGGGAATTATGAGAAACACAGATAAAATAATTCAAGATTTAAATCATAAATCAAATAACACAATAAAGTGTCTTACGATACAAAATTGACTAGAAAAAATGGCTAGCCTCCATGCTACTTCTATAATTGTCAACAATATCGAAATTATAAGGCCCTAATAATGGATCTCAAGTAATCTAAGCTTGTGTTTCAAATCATTATCATCATTAACCCTAGACATCCCGCTTATTGGTGATCTGTCTGTGTCATCAGATGACTGATGGGGATATGAATAGAAAGAACAGTTCCCTTACTACTGATACCATGTCTATCAACATATAGATTGCCTTGTAGGTAAATTCCCTGACCAGGTTAGTGATAAAAAATTGAGACTGACTGAATTTGATCCTTTCCGTGACGATTGCATCTTGATTAGAGAGACTAGAAACTATAAAATATATGTATATGTAAACGAAAAAGGTTATTCCCAACTGCAGGAGTTCACTCCCTAGATATGCAAAAAGAGCTTAGCAGTAGAGTTTTGAGGAATACTTTTGAGTCACCATTTTGGTCAGTAGCCACATACTATAACAATCATTAACAATAATTCATAATTGTATTTAAGAAACACAACCTACAAACAAAATAAAATTTTTATGGAAACAGCTTAACAGAGAAAGATCTAAATAATAGAAAAAATATACTGAAGGAAACTTAATTCAAGCTAAATGATGACAAATAATTAATCTATGAAGAGTACTAATCCACAAGTCTACATATAATCTCTAGGAATTGTAGAATTTATATGTCAAACTGACAATTTCAAATTGACACTATGTAGCACATACACTTAAGATTGAAGACGTGTTCGATCTGACACTTAACATGACACTGGGTGACCAACTTTCATACTTTGAATTCAGTATCTCTCCAAGTCTAATTTCCCTAACATCACCCAAATTCCTAGCCCTTAATAGGTTAATAGGCCGGCCTGTGAGGCGACCTGCAGTGAAGCCTGTAGGCAGAAGCTACAAGCTTCATTATTGCTCTGTAGGAGCCGGCCTGTAACAGTTATGTGCCGGCCTGTGGCTTCGTATAGGTCGGCCTGTATGCGTATAGGTCGGCCTATACATGATTTATGACAAATAACTATGATTTTTCAGGTGTACGATAATCATAAGACCTTCCTAGCACGTTCAAAGATATTTTTTATGCATTCTAAGGCTAAGAGACCAAGTGAACATCTAAATGCGAGTCGACACCGTCCAATATACACGAAAACACTAATCTACCTCACTTGTTTGAGAAGGCTTGTTGACATCATTCAAAACTCATAATCGGTTGGATATGTAGATGACACTCACACTTCTCTCTTTCTTAAAAACTCCTTATACACACACAAACCCATATCTACCACTGTCAAATGGTCGTGATGCTTCCCATGGCATTGAGTTATACCATTTAGTCAAGGCACGAAACCTACAAGTTTCCAATATATGGTTTTAAAGTATCCAAGGAACAAAGGACATAGAACTAATATGGTGGTTGTCAGTAACATAAAACGTATAATGTTGGCTATAATTTACCTGCAGAATCCTGCAATTGATAATGCATCAATGTTTAACTCAGTCCCTCTAGTCACCATAACATCTACATATCCAAATTGAATCATTCTTATTGCATCACCAATAGAATATGACCCAGTAGCACAAGCAGTGATTGCAACATGATTTGGGCGCTGTATTCAAGAATAGGGAAATAATACAACTCATGATTAATAATGATCGCAAAGGTCAGGATAGAAAAATATACTAATAGCTCTTCAAAAAAAACCACAATAAACTTTAGTACCTTATTTTTAGATGCTTTTGTTGACATGTGTTAAAACTTATAGTTGTTCTGCAATCGCATCCCGTACTCACTAAATATTTTTATTCGTGGCAATAGATCCCCATCTGGTTGTACACCAATTTTCACTAACATAACTTAGCATATGATAGTTACATCCGAAAGCACTGCTGCTACTAGCTGAAGACTTAAATATAAAATCTCTAGAACAACCTGCAAAAGATAGGGGAGGCTTATTAACCATGCTAATGAACAACCTCTTAAGTACAAAATCATTGAAATTGTTGCTAGTCCTCTAAATAAGGAACCGATAAAGCGTATCACATGAAAACCAATTCATTAGAAATATAAAATAAACTAAACAACACAATACATGTATCTCAAATGAACATGCAAGTAATCAAATGATAAACATTTTGAAATGAAAAAACATAATAAAGTTAAACAAACTTTAAGGTTAACATAACAAAGCTAAAATTAAATAAACAATAACATTTCAAAATTATTCACTAATCTTGTTGTTTTTGAAGTAACGACTATGTTCGTTATAATTAATTTATCATCGACAACCTCTGCATTCCCATGCTGAAGTAAAAAAAAACATAAGTAGCTGCATAACTTCCTGTCACCAAATGATTCATATGCAATTATAATTGAAAAATCAGTACAACAAACTGCAACAATTTCCTGCACAGATGTCGGCAAAAGGCCATGTTTTTGTAGGGATAATAATTGGAGATTAATTTTTAGAACACCATGAACTAGAAAAGAGATAATCTTCCCAAACCCAATATAATATTCCAAGCTTTGAAACAGTATATCAAGTGCAGGAGAATAAAAACTTGAAAACTGTTCCCCCAATATCTCATTTAAAAGATTTAAACACTTCCAAGAATATTCAATCCACTCAGACCATTCGAATTTATGCTCAATCAAAGGCAAGTATCTGAGAAATCGTGGAAGCAACCCACTAAGAGGTTCAATGATTTATTCAAGCATGTTTATTTCCAATAAACCTCAAGCAGTTGACTGTAGAATTATTGAAAAACAAGAAAGTAAATCTAAAAGCCGATGAAACTACGAGAGTGTTCCAGGACTTCCTTCCTGAAGTAAATCCTCCATATCCCCCAAAAAACTTAGTAATCAAACTCAAATACATTGTTAACCTAACAACCCAATACTTCTGAAATATCAAAAGACTATCCATAATAACCCTCATATCCAATTTAACAAGTTCAGGAAATAAAGCCCAAACTAGATGAAGATCAACAACATCATGAATATTAGGCTGAAAATAGCTCGAAAACTTCAACGATATCAACGTTATAACACCGAGAAGAGTATGAAGTAAAGCTAAGGAATTTCTATTATCTTCTAGAAGCACCTGACACGCTTTGAGAATAGGTAAAGCGTACCTTTCAGTTCCACCTACATTGAAAAACTCATGCAAGCCTTGAAGCGTGAGTTCTATAGCGTCAGCTATAGTAGTAACGTTGCTAAGTAACCGTAACACCCAACTAATGAAACGATCAACCAAAGTACCGAGCCATGGTTCTGTTTACCGTTAAAAAGGAAAGGAATTGATAGATAATGACGCAAAGTTCAAGTTAATACAAGTTGAATAGAAAAATCATTCATACAACACTAACACACAACAAAGTAATACATCTAGAATAACATACAAATAGAAACAAATATGTACAAGCTAACACACCATATCAAAACAAACTGAGCACACACAACATGCTCATCCAATGCAGGAATAAACTTCAAAATCCACTGAAATTCAACTAGTAACTGAAATAGAACCGCTGAACCACTAAAAACCCCAAACCGAACCGAATTGTAAATCCGAATTGAACCTCAATTCGATATTAAGCATTAGCATTGATAGAATGAGTTACTTACAACTAACCCTAAAAGGAACAAAGCATAACATAATACACATTCCACATAGGTAAATTAATTTTAAAAAAAACCCTAAAACAGAAGATAGTTGTAAAACAAGAGAGTGTGTAAAAATTAACTTATTTTGTAGAGTTGTTTAAGTTGAGCGACACCTTGAAGACCTTTCAGAAAAAGTTTTCTAAAATTTCTAGGACCTGCAGTGGCACTATAAGCAATAGTTGCCGGTTATACACAAGAGATGAATCGGTGGAGGTGATACACCAGAGATGAATGTTAAAAGTAATACATAAATGATGAATCGCTGCAGCAGTACATAAAGTAGAAAGGGTTAGGTTAGGTTTTGGAAGAAGAATCAGACAGAAGAAAAGATAATTGAGGAGTTTTTGATTAATTGAGAGGGAATGAATTTCCCGTTGAGGAGTCGATAATGGTTTTTTATGAATTGGGGGGAAAAGTTGAACTTTAGTTGGGAAAAAGTGTAATTATGAGAAACTGAATAAAATAATATATATATATTCTTAAGTTATACCAAATATTAGGTTTTAAGAGCTATTTTCACCAGTACGTGAAAATAGGGTATTTTGGAGAAAAAACTTAGAAGTGAGAGTGCTAGGGCTTGAGAGAAGAAACCTTAGAGAGATTGCTTGCTGAATTTTTCTGGAATTACAAGGTAAGAGGGGGGGGGGGGGGGGTTCTTCATCTATGAGTGCTTAATTCATGAAAGGGTAGAGAGGTTTCCCTTAACCTCCCATAGGAATTTATCTATTTGTGTTGATTGTATGTGATGATGAATAACATGATTTAAATTATGTTTTTATGCTATGATTCCTTGCAAATTTGTGTACTGTATTTGGGGTATTTGTTTTGTATTATATGGGTTCATAAACATGAGTTTTTAATGGAATTAGGGTTTTTAAAGCATGAACAAATTCTGGATTTTTGCAGTAAAATCATTGAAATAACATGTTCGATTCATATGAATTAATATGATTTCATGTGGGAATCATGTGAGTAATGTTTCTGCACTGATTGGGAGTGTTTAAAGTGATTTTGAGAGAGTTTTGAGGCTTTGCAAGTGCATAACGCATTTTCTGCTTCTGTTAGAAGGGTGATGGGCGTCACCCATATGATGCACTAACGTTATGCACTGTGAAGCACTAACGGGTGTTATCCAAATGACAGGGAGGTCGTCATGGCCTCTAAATGAGCGCAGTCTTGCGAAGTCGTCACAGTGTGACATGTTGAGTGTTGGGAAGGATGACACATGTCATCCTAGTGACGTGTCACCCGTCATCGAGTCAGAAGGCGTGTTCTGACATGCTGAATTGGTTTTTGAGGGTGGCCTTGTGGTGCGGTCAGTGATTGGAATTTGTTTGGTGTATATTGATGAGTATGAGTTAATTAGTTAATTTATATAGTTAATTGAGTAATATTATGCATACATGTGAGTTATGTGTAATTTGTGAACATGTGTGATAAGAGTGAAAGTATGATGTGATTTTGATTTGGGTTGATGAGATGTGTATTATTTAGTGCTGATGCATTGAAAATATAATTTTTTACATTCAAAGTGAGGTTGTATTGCATCTATTGTGTTGAGTAATTATGTATAGCCAGAGTGAGGTTGTACTGTATTTTGTATGACATTCATCATATGTGTCATTGTTGTGAAAGAGGTATGTTTGCTAGTCCAGAGTGGGGAATAGTGACTTTTCCCAAACCTTGAGTGGGGTCTTGGAGCTTAGAGTAGGGGCTCGGGGTTCGCAGAATTGGGACCCGATTCAAATGAAGAACCAAACGTTGAGTTGGTACTGCATGCATATAGAGTTGAGTTGCGAGTCCGGTTCAGAGCGGGGACCGTGATGAGCATGACTCAAGTCATTGTTACATTATATTTCATGCTTGTGATTGGATGATTATGGTGTGGGTGAGACGTGAATACATGTCGCTGGTGTGTTTTCTGATCTTGTTGTTGATTGTGTAAATGTGTGAATCTATCCTGAAATTTTACGCACCGTTTATTATTTAAATGTATTCTCACCCCTTTTTGTGTTGTTGTGTTTGTGCTTCTCTAGAGTACAGGTAATCAGGTACCTGAGTAGGAGCTTGAGGACGGTGTTATGCCTCTTTAGTTTCCTGTCGTCCGGGTCTATAGTTGGAGTCACTTTGATACGTAACACGAGGGGATCAGGTTGTCCTAATTTTGTTTTGTTGCGCATCTTTTTGTTTTGTTTTATTGTATGATGAACCATTTTTCAAACTAATAATGCTATTTACACTTTTATGCCAAAGTTTTTTTATAATTTCGCTGCTTATTAGACCAGTTTTTTTTCATTATTATGTGGTTCAAAGAGTTTTGATGGTTTTGATTGTGCGAGTAATATCCTACTTGGTGAATAATTCTGTTTCATACAGGTTTTATTATTTAATTGTTGTGTCAGGATGTAGGATGTTACACATATCAGCTGCATACATGTAGGCATGAATCTCTAGGTCCTACCCTTCCTTTATCGCACTTTTGTCATTACATTGTAGACAATGCAATATTTAAGTATGAGGGAGGAATTTTCCCGCTTTTATTAGTTTAAATTTATTAAATTTCTACTTAGGATTTCCATGTTTTATAGTTTAGGACTTTTAATTTTATTGTTAGTGCTATCAAGTCAATGCATGTACCGTCGAGTAATTTATGTGTATATTTTTGCTATGTTATTGATTTTTCCCATTTCTTGAACCGAACATTGTTTTTGAAAAGGCTTAGGTTTAGTGGCTCACTTAGAAAGTATATAGGTTTCAAAGTAGGAGAGGCTAAGGTTAAAGACAATTGGGAAAATTTTAACAAAATCGGTATTGTCCCAACATCTAAAGCCTCCCAAATATGGATATTAATTTAAATACTCGTTGTGCCATAACTCGAAACTCTATTTAGTAGTAATCCTCGAGTAGTTTATTTATCCAGTCAGACATATTATATAGTCACATATTAAGTAGGTTAGTTGATGAACATAAGAGAAAAATTTGAAGCTTAAAAATGGACAATTGCATCTACTAAGCTGGGTAACCCTCACTCGGTTACTTAGTTCAACGATGGTTGAACCTAAAAAATCCAAACAAAAAATTTCATCTTTGATCAAAATGTCTAAATGCAAAAAGATGAATAAAAATGCTAACTAGTTTTCCTGCCATATGTGTCACATTTATATAGATATCTAAGTGGCTTGATGTGACTGTCTCGAATGAAAAAGGATGAAATAAATAGGAGAGTGAGACTAAGATACAACAACACAATTGGGATTATATGTATAGGGGGAGACTTTTGTCTGTAAAATGCATTTAATGTTGTCACAATATCCTTAGTGTTGATGTTAGTACCTATCGAATTAACCTTTAGCCAATTTAACTTTGTAACCACGTATGAGCATTTGTGATGTTGCTTTTCTTGAATCCCTTTTATGCTAAGTTGTTGAATTTTACACTTTCCATATGCAAGCTAAGTTGCTTGAGGACAAACAATAGTTCAAGTGTGGGGGAGTGCAAAACATGTAAAATGCACTATTTTATTTAGCTACATTTACACTTTTTTTAGAGTAAATTCGTGCATTTGTATGGTTTTGTGCTTGTATAATGTGTGTATTTCAGGTACTTATCAGTGAGTGGTCTCTGCATGGTAAAACGATGAAAAATGGAAAAAATGACACTTTATTCTAAGCTTCCCGCTGTCATATCGGGCATAGCCCAGTCATGATGGGCATCATGCAACACAGTGTAGCAGTGCAGTTTTTTCCTAGTGACTCGACCACCTTACCGCAATGATTGGTGCTACTTTCTGCTTTCTGTATTTATCCTATAAAGCTAGAAAGGAAGGCGAAGATATCTTAAACTAACCCTGCACACAAATGTTTTCTTTAACAAATGCTAAGAGATCGGGGATCGGGGTCTGGTTATACAAAGGATAGCTATTAACACCCAGTGTATATATGGTAATCCATAGGAACCTTCTTTTGCATGTATTTCTGTTAACTTGAAATGCTTTCTCATGTTTATCTGCTGTGGATTGGGAAAGTTTCTCCTTTGGGAGTGCTGAGAGACTGTTTTTTGTTGTTTCTGGGTTTTCTCTTGTTTTTGGGAAGGTAGTGGAGCTAAAGTTTTTGATTTGTGTGTTCGCTAAGATTTCACAATCTTATGCCTACATATTCCTGTAAAGAGATTTGGGAAATCAGAGCAATCGTAGTTCCTCTTATTTCTATGGGAGGAAATTGTCTGGTGTCTTGTTCAAAGCCTAAGATTCAAGCTATCAGAGTATTTGTGTCTTGTTCAAAGCCCAAGATTGAAGCTAAAAGGGTGATTGAGAGAGAATTTGTCATCTCTAAAGGGAGATATCTCACCTATTCATCACAAGTATTGAGAAATTGGTTATAAGGGAAATTACTTTAACTGGGATGTGAGGAATCCATCAATGCCATAATTCCCTTTATAAGAGAGATGTTACGAAGAAAGAAGCTTTAACTCAGTGTAGAGCAAAGCCGCTTTTACTTTATGGATCTTTCATGCTAAGAGAGGGACATTGGCTAGGATGTGAGGAATCCAGAGGCTTGCCACTTACAACAGTCATATGAAAGGGAGATTTTAGCCAGGATAAAGGAATGACTCTAGCTTGGATTTTGAATCAACAAGTGTGCCACTTATAGCAGTTATATGGAAAAGGGCTTTGATTATTTGTTCTGATATGTGATGTACAGAGGATATATCTTCCTACAGAGAGAATTCATGGTCTCATCTGAGGGGATATTGATTTTTGTGTGCCTTGATCAAAGCCCAAGGTTGAAGCTGAATGAAAATGACTACACTAGGGAGGGTTTTATCTGTCTTGTACAAAGACCAAGATTGAGGATGACTGGAGAAAATTCTTACATGAAGCCTAAGATGAGGCTATCTCTTGCTGAGGATTTATGGAAATCCAAGAGCATGTCCAAATTGTATTAGGGAATCCAAAGGGATTTATTCTTGCTGGGAATATGGGAAGAGTTGAATTACCAGATGCCATGAGGCTCTAATTTCATTGGGGATCTGTTGAGGTCAATCTGACCCTGGCTGGGAGGTTTAAGGTGAAAGTTTAAACCTTGTTGGGGTTTTAACTCTTCTGAAGACTGGTGTATTGGTCGAGTGATCAGGATCTATCCGGTGCCTTTAGGAAACTTGTGGGATTTTGTGTTTAGTCAAAAAAGAGACCATGAGACTTTCCAAGTCTACTTGAATGAAGCCTAAGAGGAGGCTGAGACTGTCCAAGTCTTATTAAGAAGAGATAAAATCTAGTTGGGAAGATATCTTTGTATGATGCCCAAGAGGAGGCTGTTGGTTGAAGATCAACTTTTGAATGGTAGGATGTTCTAGGATTTTGACTCTCCTGGGGATTGAACTAGCAGAGATGACTTAATTTCTATATTATGCTTTTATGAAGCCTTTGGGTCCTTGTACTAAGCCCAAGAGAAGGCTGAGGGAACTTTTAAGAAGCCTGTTGGTCCTTGTACTAAGCTCAAGAGGAGGCTGGGGATACTTCTAGGAAGCCTGTGGGTCAAAGCCTAAGAAGAGTTCAAGAAAAGTTTCACCGGGAATAAGTCCTTTCTTTGTTGAACAGTTCTAAGGATTGAAGAAATTCGAAAGAGGTTTCACCGGGAATTAATCCTCTCTGGGGGAAATGAATTTCTTGTACATACATACATTTCTAAGTTCTGACAGTCTTGAGAAAAGTTTCACCAGGAATAATGTCTTTCTCTGTTCCATATTGAATAAGCCCAAGAGTAGGCAGACTGTATTGAGGGAATTTCCTATGAGGGAACTAGTTTTGGCTATGTTAGAAGTAACCTCTAGTTTGACCTATGTGTAGACCTAACTGCTGGGGAAACTCTAAACAAATATGCATAAGTACATATACATATAAGTGTATTGACAAGTATATAAACAAATATGCAATGAATTGAAAAGATGTTGGGTCTTACACTCTGAGAAGAGGCCCAAGTGTATTGTGATTGATTGTAATGATTACAACTGTATGATTAGGGTCTTTTAAGAAATTGAAGAAATTTTTTAGAAAACTTGAATTTGAATTTGAATTAAAAGAAAGTTGTTTAAAAGAAAAGAATGTTTGGGGCTTATAACTCAAAGAGAGGCCCAAGTGGTCTAAGAGCAGTTTCACCGGGAATAATGCTCCTCTTAGTACCAGTTTAAAACAGACAGATGATTTTGAAAACAGAGGTATGGGGCTTACAACTCAAGGAGAGGCCCATGGAAGTTGTTCATTGTTTAAAACAAAGTTTTATGTACAAAAGATTGGGACTTATACTCAAGGAGAGGCCCAAATGATTTGTTTTGAAATCGTACTGCGATACCGAAAGATGTGGTGGGGCTTATACTACAGCAGAGGCCCAAAAATATTTATTTTTATAAAGGGATGGGTTTTACACTCTACAAAGACGCCGAAAAATTATTTTTATACAAGAGTGGGGCTTACAGATCAAAGAGATGCCCGGTTGAAAAACAACAATCGCACCGTTATTTTAAAAATTGCCTCGGGACTTATACAATGACGGAGTTCCAAAAATTATTTATTTTTACAAAGGGATGGGCCTTACACTCTAATAGAGGCCCAAAAATTATTTTAAATGAAGTTTGAAAATTTAAAATCAAGGGAAAACCCTAATTTTAATTAAAAATACTATTTTTCAAAAATAATTTAATTAAAAATTATATAAAATATCAAATATATTTAAAAACAAGTTGTGAACTTTGAAAAATGTTTTGAAAAATCAAGAGGAAAATTTCAATTAAAATGTTTAAAAATAATTAAAATGAAAATCTTTACAAAAATTCAAAATATATTAAATAAATAATATAGTTTTGATTTTTTTTATAGAATAAAATATTTTAACATTTTTGTGAATTTTGAAAAAAAGAATCAATAAAAAATGATTAAAAATCATAGAGAAATTAATTTTTGAAATCAATTAAAAAAATAACAAAAATTCAAAAATTCAAAAATTTGAAAAAGGCGCCAAGGCAGCCTTCTTCTTCCTCGCACGAACCTCCTTGGCCAGATTTGCAAAACCTCTCATATCTCTCTGATTACTCAATGGTTTTGACCTTTGTAAACATGAAAGTTTCTCGTTTTTGAATCAAGTGATGAACACATGAACCCTAATTTCTGCAAGAACACTATAAAATTATATACACGATAGCTACAAAGCAATTGATTGAGGGGAAACACTCTATACAAGTACAGAAACATGTTTGTAACTTGAAAACACATTTATGATGCATGGATCACAGAGTTTGAGAGTGTCAGGCTTACCTCTGCAAGAGGAAATTGAATCCTCAGTTGTAGGTGTTACATAAGTGTTTTGATGATCTGGACAACTTTCTTGGACCTCAAGTAGTGTGTTGAGATGCTTGGAATTGATTGGAAACACCAGGAACTTGTTGTGGTATCTCACCTGCAAATAGGCCTAAGTTGGATTTTGAGCTTTGTGATTCTGAGGTTACAGAGGATGGAGAAGTATTTGTATAGTTTCTATATGATGTGTGTGTGATGTTAGGATCATTGGTTGTGGTGGAATTGTTCTCTATTTAAAAATTTGAACCTTACTTGCTAAAGAAGCAAATTCTGGTTTATGAGAAGGAAATGAGAGAAAACATGAATTCTGATGTTTTGGGGTGGTTTTATCAGTCATACATGACCTCTATTTATAGTAGAGGAAGTTTTTTTTTTGCAAGGAATAGTGAATGGCAACTGATCATGGTGTGTAGCTTGTAGCCATTGACTTGGATGTTCTAAAGTGCCAAGTCAACTCTAGCTTGACTCCATTCAATTTCTGCAGGTTTGAACACTCAGAGTTTGGACTGAATCTTGACTGGTTTGGATTGGTATGGCTTGGTTCATGACACCTCAATACATTGCATTAATGTAACCTTGCCAAAATTGAATCTCAAAGTTCATGTCATGATGGTTTTACACATGCCAAGTTGAATTCTTGACTCCTTGATCAAGAAACAAGTGAGTCATCAGAAGTTTTGTGTTTTTGAAAGATGACAAAGTTGGCAAAATGCCAAGACTTGAGTGAAAAAATCGTGTGGCACAAGTTATGTGTCCATGCTGTTGTGTAGGCAGGGTGAAAATGCCATTTTGGGGAGCTTATAACTCCTTGCTCAAGTTGAATCATGGGAGACTCTTGTACTTTTTAGAAAGCCCTTATATCATACTTCAACTTTGATGTTTAACTTTGGTCTTGAATCATCTTGGATCAAAATGAAAAATGGCCTCAAAGTTGGAAAAAAAGCAAACAGATTCTTTCCAAAATTTCACTAAGTGTTTGAAAAATGTCCATTTTCCATTTTTTGTGATTTTGATCAATCCATAACTCAAAATCCATGAGGATTTGGAATATGTTTTAGTTGACAATCTTGTAGTATGTAATGAGAGCTTTGGATGGAAGAAAAAGTTTACTTGGATAACAAGTTATGACCTTGCAAAGTTGGGTAAAAATCATTTTTTTTCATGACTTAGTGAAAATTCAAGTTTCTTATGGTTGTCCCTTTTGCAAGTAACCCCACTTTTTCTTGATTTTTCTTGATGGATGATAATCAAAACCATAAGTTAACATTGTTTTTTACTTAGAGAAGCCATGTTTGTCAAGAAATCTCAAAAGTCAAACTTGGTTTTTGGCACAGTTGACTTTTTGTCAGATGAATTTCAAACTTTTTTATTCTCTATGAAATCAAGTTCTTGACCTAATTCAAACTTAATGGATGGATTCCATAGGTGTTTTAGAGTGTCTTGAATCATTTCCCAAGGATTGAGATCATATCTTGGTCAAAAGTCAAAGATAGGGTTGACTTTTTCTCAAAAACCCTAATTTGTGGTCCAGATGAATTTGCATCTTTATATTGCTAATGAACCAAGTTCTTTGTGTCCATTTGAGCTTTTAAGAGGATCAATATAAGATATTTGAGGTATTCAAAACATTCCTTGAGGTTTTGGGTCATGCCTTGTTCAAAAAGTCAACTTAGGGGTGAATTAGGTCAAGAAACCCTAATTCCTGACTTTTTATGAATGCATCCCCTGAGGCTATTCTGAAATTATGGTTGGATCCATGAGGTCCCTTTGAGCTTCTTGGATCATGTTTTGAAGTATTGGCCCATGCCTAGATGAAAATTTCCCTCTGGAGGCCTTGGTCGACCAAAATCCTAATTTGGTGACACTAATGATCTTGAGGCTTGATCAACTTGAGATGTTGCATTTGTGGGCTTGATCCTTGATGTGGGAAATCCCTTGATCCTTCATGGATGTTTGAGAGGCTTGACAAGTTGAAAATCATGTCAATTCTTGATTGATCCTTTGTCTTAGTGCTCTGAGAGGGTCCAAAACCCTAATTCTTGATTGAGGTGAATGCTCAACAATCCTTGAGAGGATTGATGAGGCATGAAGGTACATCCATATTGTGGTGATGACTTGCACAATGATGGGAAATTTTATGGTTAAAATTTAGGGTATGACACACAAAGCTAGACTGTCACCGTTAAAAGTCAAAGAAACAAGGAGTTCTAGTCAAAAGCCATTATGCACGAACCGTTAGCCTAACTGACGCCCGTCATGGCCCACGATCCAGCATCCTCTTGAAGGAGTCATGATGGGTAGGCCGTCAACCAAGCCCACGCCCGTCATGAGGTTAATTCCCGATTTTCTTGTTCCAGTACCAACGGTGCCGTTTTACCACTTCCCCCACTTTCCCCTACTCACTTTGCACGATTACATTAGCTCCAATACGAACTTTAGTCTATAAATAGGTCCTTTAAACTCAGAATTTGGCATTTAAGCTTACATTTAGCCATAAATTTACTCTTGTAAAGCATAAATACTTTACATTGAAGTGTTTATGCAATTTATTTTCTGCATCTTTTAGAGATTTTGTTGTTGAATTTTTTTCCTGCAGCTGTATTTATCTATTTCCTGCATTATTATTTCAAGTTTGTAGCTGTACCGAATAAAAGTCTCCATTCAGAGTAATTTATTTATGCAAATTTCAATCTTTAGTCACTTTAAGGGTTCTTTTACTTTGACTGCTTCTTCAATTATGTCTTATTTAATTGCATGCTCTTTAGTTATTTATTTTACCATGTCTGAGTAGATTTATATGAAATGAAGAGAAGATTATGAATGCAACGAGTCACTTTAAAGATAGAGTAGTGACGCTGAATAATTTTTGTCGTTCTCAAATTCATATTAAACAAATTCAAGTGCAAATCATAGTTCACAACCTTCAATCAAACACCACAATCCCATAAAACTTCATCACTGCATTCAACCTCACAATCTTCTCATCTCAGTTTTACCTCTCTTCACTACAGCTTCCGATTCTCTTCAGGCATGACGCATGTTCGGATAGTTAACGCCAATACCCGTTTACCAAAGTCACTAGAACTGGTTTAACGTACCTGTCTTCCACTTCCAACTCATCATCATAGATAGTGATGCTGAAGTTCAATTTGAAGTTTTTTCCCTACAATGCCAATGCCATGTCGTTCCCAACTCGCATCTTCAAGCCCTTCAACCCAATGATGTGTGCATAGTCAAGCCCATCCTCTCCTCCCAAACCAATCTCTCTGAAGCCGTTTCTTCTATTTACCTTTTGCACCCCAAAAGCATTCGCGTACCCTCCAACTTTCTCGCCACTCTCTTATATCATTGCACTGACACCAAGTCTTACCGTGAGGGTAAGCTTCTTCACGTTCATTTGAAGCTTACAGGTTTTAAATGCCCCACCACTCTTATTTCCAACCATTTGGTTCATATGAACTTTTGTTACGATGATTATGTTCACGCACGCAAGGTGTAGAACAAAATGGAGGTTAGAATTTTGTATTATTGGAAAAATATGCTTCTTGGGTATGTTAAATTAGGGATGATGAAACAAGCTAGGAGTGTGTTTTATCAAATGTCTAACAAGGATTATGTGTCCTGTAACGCCATGGTGTTCGTTATGCACACTATGGCAGATTCAATGAGGCTTTGAGGTTTTATGGACAGTTGAGGAGATTATGTATTGGATATAACTGAGTTTATATTTTCTATTGTATTGATTGTTTGTGTTTAATTGAAAGAATTTGAACTTTGAACGCATATTCATGGGCATGTTTTAGTTGTTGGGTTTTTATCCAATGTGGTTTTTTCCAGCTTAGTTGTATATGCTTATGCAAAATGTGGAAAAATGGAAGAATCAAAGAGATTGTTTGATGATATGCCAGTGATGGATATTCCTCCCAGACGATGTTAGTTTCAAGGTATGATTTGTGCGGTACGGATGTTCAAATAAACCGATTATTTAAATTATTCATATTTATATTTAAATTTGATTAGAATTTAATAGGTATGCATTGACAGCGTAAAATCCAATAGAAATATATTAAATTGTCATGTCATACAATTAACTTAAATTTTACAGTTTGATGTCGCAGGATACATGAGGGTGATTGGTTGACAGTGTAAAATAATTATACATTGTCAGTGTATACCAATTAAATTCATTTGATTATTAATAACCGGTTAATTATTAAAATAATTTTAACCAAATCAATATTTTTTCTAGAAAAAATTTTTAAAAAAATATTTTTTTCAGTAAATAAAAAAACTAAAAACTAAAAAAAACATTTAAATTTTTTTTTAAAAATATTTTGTTATACAAAAATTATGTTGTTTTAGACTATGGAAAATTGTTTTTTATAAGCTAATTTGTCATATAAAGATTTTGTTGTTTTAAACTCTAAAATTGTTTTTTATTTTTTTTAAAACTAACCTTGTCAATTTCATATATCAATGTTAGTTTTAAAAAAAATAACTTTATAGGATTAGTTTACAAGGTTAGTTTTATAAAAAAATCATTTTTACAGAGCTTAAAATAATAAAAATTTTATATGGCAATATTTAAAAAAAAAACAAATTACAGAGTTTAAAACAATAAAATTTTCATATGACAATATTAATTTAAAAAAAAAAACAATTTTTGGAATCTAAAATAATAGAATCAGAACGTAAACTAGAATAAACTTATGACAGAGATAAAATGATATTAGCCAAATTTTTTATGAATTTGTTTAAGAGTTAAAACTAATTTTTAACGATCTTCGTCAAATAAAATTTTAAATAGAACTAATTAAACCAGACCAAACTTTTAACTTAAGGTCAGACTAAAAAATGTCTATAACTGACTATAGGTAACAGTTTGGCCAATAAAATGTATGGTAGGTGACCTTCTAAATTCTGGTATGACTTATTCATACTACTGACAATAATGCATCATGTGAATATTTTGTTTTTGGTCTTATAAAGTAAACCTATTTAAAAACTTAAGAAATTCAATCGACCTTCTTGTTTATTACCTCAACTTATTTTTTATTCCTCAATTCTAAATTTACATATTCACCACAAATTCCTTCTTTTTTTTCCTTCAAAGTTTACTCTCATATGCCTAACAGTGCAATTCATATGTCTCATTTTTCATAATTTGTCGTATTATTCTTTACTATATTTCTTACGGGTTACCGCAAGAGTTTCACTCGTACAGCAGCAACTAACGCCATAACACTACTCTCAATTACCACTAAAATCACAGTATAATTAAACTCATTCATTGGCCATAACACTAGTTTCAATTACTACTAAAATCACAGTATAACCAAACTCATTCATTGTCTTGGAACATCTTGAACCATAACTTATAGGTCTTTATAAAAAATAGTATTATTGAGATTCTCGGCCGTTGCTAATGTTCAGAAGTCCTAGTAATTTATGACTGTCACAAAGCCTTAGAATTTACTATGGTCATTAATTCTTTGTACATTTTTTTTAAGGGAGCTTCTTGGGTAAAGTCACTAAAATGACTTCTTTGGTGAAGTCATTAATCTGACCAATAAGAAACAAGTCCTAATAAGTCTTAATTTAATCAACGCCACATCAGCGTTATAGTGCAGCACATTTATAGTGAACCTCTTTTTATTTAAAACTTTTATTTATTGCATATCAGTCCTTCATTAAATTAATAATAATGATATACAATTTTAAATATAACATTTATTTAAATTTAAATTATATAATTTGCAAATAAAAAAACAGAGTATCAATTAATTTGGTCTTCTTGTTCTTCTTCGTTCTTCATTTTTCCACCTTCAAACCACCATTATCGGACCACTCCAAACACCACCTCACAGGTTCTCCCAACATGACTCTCTCTAATAGCAAGCTCACACTCCAGCTAGCAACCTCAGATTTCGACTCTATGGCGTTTTCCGATTCAATTGCTCATCGGATATAACACCACAATTATCATTCGAGGGCGACATTTGTATTGAAGACACAGTTGCTAAGGTGAATACGAAATTGTTTGTTATATTTATTTGAAATTAGTTATTGTGATTTACTGATTTCGAATAAATTATAATTGGAGGTGTTAAATTTGATTTCAATTTGGGAATTAGGGTTCATGCTTGAATTTGTTTTCTATATATGGGTATTTCAATTTGGGAATTAGGGTTTATGCCTGATTTTGTTTTCTGTATATGGGTTTCAAATGTAATGATTTCAATTTTCAATGTTGTTAGTTACGTTTGAGAAGTAGAAGATTGTGGTTGTAGATAAGCTTCACCAAGGACTCTTGGAGCTGGTTTGTCAAGTTACTTCTTGATGACATTGGTGTTGAGAGTAGGTTCGGCTTCATATTTGATCAGCAAAAGGTATGTGTAATGGTCCATTGGTGGTTATTGTAGTTGCTTGTCATTATAGTCTACTAATGATCTATGTTATTATGTGTTTAGGGAATAGTGCAAGTATTTGAGGAAGAGTATACTGATATTGAAAACAGATTTTGTCTAATGCATTTTTATG
Source organism: Lathyrus tuberosus (assembly GCA_022829125.1). Taxonomy (NCBI): domain Eukaryota; kingdom Viridiplantae; phylum Streptophyta; class Magnoliopsida; order Fabales; family Fabaceae; genus Lathyrus; species Lathyrus tuberosus. The sequence continues at coordinate 1,904,112 of JALAZF010000368.1, read as the reverse complement.
CTAACTTCAAGAAGTAGTTTGGAGGTGGTACAGTCTTCAGAGATCACCTGATGGCTGCAGGAAAATTGATGCATTTAAAAGCAGTCTAAAAGTGTGGTAAGTGATTAGTCAAAAATTGTGTTTAAAATTAGTCTAAAATTTTATTTAGTATTATTTTGTAAAAAGTACGAATTGAATATTTGATCATCACGGTGAGCTTATGATTTGGATTTGATGATACAATGTGGTTTTGTTGCATTTTGAATCAGCATATATGAGTATGCATCGTGTTGAATAGAGGTGAAGTCAACTTGGAACCGCTCAAGTCAGACGTTAGTTCAATTCAATTGTGCATGGCCAGATAAAAGAGGTATGTGAAATCCAGATGTGAAAAATCATCATTTTTGTGATTTGGTGTGTATTTTTCATATACTAGTACTAGTAGTATTTTGTTTTGAATTTGTCAAAATGGTCAAAACACATAGTAAACAAAGCAACAATGTTTTAAAACTTAAACTGTGATAAGTTGAAACAATGCAATTGTATTTGATGTCTTAAAATTCCCAAATTCAAAATCACATAGTAAACATCTATTACATAAGCTGGAACAGCCACTGCAACTACAAATAAGCCTACTAACAATGTAAATGAAACAATGTTTTAAAACTTCAACTATTAAATGGTTTTCACAATCATACAAACATAAAACATCAAACTTCAATCACATTTCAGCGATGCCTTATGACACTTTTCCTGATAATTCCAATAAGCTTTTGACCTTGACACCACTTCATCTAGCAACACATTATTTGTTGAATGTACCCAAAATAGTGCTAGTTTCATTCTTGTCGATGTCGAAACTTATATATAATTAAAAACATTTAGGACAATTAGAAATATAATTACAAGAGAAATGATTAAATTAATCATTTTCACATGAATTCAACTTACAATGATATCATCTAAATACCACCATTATAGGCAACACTCAATCATCCATTTACAGATCCAAACTCCACAATCATTTCTGCATTCAGTCCCTAAGTGCATTAGTGACACATAATAGGTAATACTATCAATTGAATAAAAAACAGTAATGTATGAGTACTTACGATCCGAGTCGTTGTTGAATGCACGTCGGTTGACATATGCTGAATGTTGTTATTACAAGATTAGGTGATATGGTATCATAAAAGGATTCATGCATCAGAATTTCCTCAAGAAATATGGTCTGCCACATAGTACAAACCAAAGTTAAACAAAGCTAAACAATTGATTGGACAGTATAAAAACCAATTCGCACACACATGCATACCAATTTTTTAATTGCACGGTGTTTGATATAATGTCTTTCAGGATAATCCCATGAGTCCAACCAAACTAATTTGTTGTCCAAAAAATCAACAACAATTAGAAACCAATGCACTCCAATGTCGTTCATGGGAATAAAAATCTGCAAAAACTTAATATTTAGTGGTAGGATGAAATTTTTTTATGTGCCTACTGTTTTGGCAACGAAGTGACACACAACTCACCTTGGAAACCCATTCTTTTGGTCTCATTATGGAAGGTTGGTATATATTCCTCACATATTCAGCAGTATGATGTCCGCTCAGGGCATATTGCTGCAATTAGAATAAGTGTATCTTAAGTCAATAATTAATACTAAAGGAATGTACATTTGAGGGTACTATTAGTAGTAGTACTCACCGCAAACTCAGTAGGCAGATACCAAGAGGACTTAGATTTTCTCATATTATTTATGAACCAGTTTTGTCTTGAAACGACAAGATTGATAATCTGTATAATCAAATGAAAATGATGTTAACAAAATTATACATTAATGGGATATATACTCATAATCATATTAACAATAACCTCCTGGTCCATAGGGCATTCTGGCATCAGCGTCCTCAGAGCTTTCCTATCTCCATATACACTTGTAGTTGTTTTGACCAAAACCTCATCACTACAGAGAAAATAAATATAATCATCAAAATAACTGTGATAAATAAACTTACTATTAGGTTTTAGCATGTGTATTAAAAATAAATACCCGTTAAGTTCTTCTTCGTCGCCCATAAAGATGTATGCGGTTGTGTAAGAACAAATGTCATTTAGATACGTGGTTTGAGGTGGTCTAAATGTGATTGGCTTCCACTGTCATTAAATACACATGAAACAAAGAATGTTTTAAAAAGAAATTATATAATATCGTGTAGTATTAGGATTTATTGAAAATAAATAATCAATACTTACGTCAGGAATTGTAGTAGGAGCATGAACACCTTCATATCCAACAAATTAACCTAAATGACAGTTGATGTAAGAGTCATTATCGCAGGGTTCCTCATCTTGACTGAAAAGCGTCTTCCGAATCTTTTGTAATTTCCCGTCATTTAGATTTCTCTTACCCCTTTCCTCTCTGTTGTTTTTCAGGGGAGCCGAGGTTGTGCCCATAGTCGCCTTACTTTTATACTTTGTGGCTTTCCTTTCAGTTGCCGCAAAATTTTTAGTGGTACGTTTGCGATCCACGATAGGTGTAGACGCTGAGGATTCATAACCATGTGATTCGTAGTTGTCACTGCCCAATGTAGTAGTATGATGGCTATTCGAATCATTTTAATAATCAGTTTAGTAATAGTATCGAAGTAGAATACAAACTAAAGTTCCACAATGTGTTATAACTAACATATATGATATTGAAAACTTGATTCTCAAAATCGAAAAATTATCAATCAAACACATGTAAGACCTTGAATTTATGATATAATCTCACACACACATATACACATAATATGGCCCAGGGCACAGAAACACACACTTGCCAATGTTCTCATGGATTTTCAAACCATAATATGTGAAGTATAAAGGAAAGAAAATGATTGACTGCTAAAGTTGAAAGTAGGAAACAATGATTTATTACCTGGATGATATCTCGATAATCTCAGTTTGTAGGTACTTCATACGAGTCTCAGAGTAACTGTGCCTAACTTGTTTTGAATGAGTTGAAATGTTTGAAGTCTTTTTGCTCATCTTATATGTTGAATTCGTTTCAGTTTTGCTGCGTTTTGTGCACCTGTTTCCCATTGCTGGAGATGTTTGCTTCATTTTGATTGTTTATGAAGTTGTAACGTGTTTCCAATGTCAATGGAGTTGTGAACTTGTGAGGTGTTGGAAGAGTAAGTGCTTAGTTAAAATGTTTTAGCAGTTGGAGTGCTAAAGTATGAATATGATTAAAACACAACGGTTAGAATGCCAATGCCCAATAGTCATGTCAGATGTTGTGTCTTCAATGCACTTGAAAACTGCAACTGTTGGTGCACAATTAATGGGAATGAGAATAGTCACTTGTGTTAAAAGCCACTATTGGTCAAAAAATAAAATTAGTGTTATTAAAAAATGGACCAATAAAGCACAATGGAGGAATTAATATTTACTATAAAATTAAAATTCGTATTATTAGAAAGGTTTTGGTTCACAGTGGTCGGTATGGAAGATTAAAAATTAGAGTGGTCGGTAAATTAAAATTATATTTACCCTAAACCCTAATGGAAGAATAAAAATCAGAGAATCAACTATTAACATAAAGTCATTTGCGACCCATTTTTTTACCATTGAATCGGAGAAGAACTTCATTTCAATTGGCACGAGAAGGTAAAATTCTATCAATAAGAAGTCTGCATGTTAAATTTTAATGGATTATTCTTTGTTGGTATATAGTTTTAATATCTGTTTTTCCAGATCCCTTGAGGAGGTGGTATATCTGAGAGATGTGAGAGGAAAATTAATGGATGATAACTTTGTGGAGTTTGAAAGGAACAACACAAAGAGGTTGAAATGATCAGATTTTATTTCAAGGTAAGACTTCAAAGGCTGATCTGTAATGGTTAGAGTTAAAGTAGAAAATTTGAACAGTGCATTTGCTTAACATGCTTTGTGTGTAATTTGTGTGCAGCAATGTGGAAGAAGTAGCTGTTGAATATCCAAACATTGGTGATGGTGCAGCAAGGCAAACATGGTGCCTTTGGAAGATAGAAGTCAATGATCCAAAGATTATGCAGAAAAATGTTTTGGTAAGTTAGTTATTATTTCATTGATCCAACCTAACACATTGATACATGCCTGTGTTATTATAGTAAGGATGTTCGTTTAATTTAATTGACGGTTGCTTTTGAAATATGCAGCAATTACCTCAGACTATGTTAAAGAACTGTGATTTAATAGGAAAGAGTAGCATAGAGCTTGTTGATTCCGCGACTGGTGATACTTGTCTTTGTGATCTTCACACAAATGTGAAGGAGGACTGCGTGGAGAAGTTCATATGCCACGGGTGGTATGAACTTGCAAAGGACATACGGCTGGAAAGAGGAGATGTGTTGGGATTTAGCATCAAATATCCCCCAGTTAGAAGTATGACCGTGACTCGTTTGAACCGTCGAATCCAAAGGTGATGTTGCTGGTGGAAGTCTTTTTTTATGATTAGTTTTATTTTGTTTAGTTAAAAGTAAGTTAATGTTAACTGATACAATGGTTTCTGGGTCCTGTTGCTGCTGTTAAGGGGAAGATGGTCAATAAAGTTGCTATGGTTATAAAGTGTGTTGTTGTTTGGTATATTTGGTAATAGTGTGTCGTTGTATGAGTGGTTCACAGCTCCCCTTGCTTGTTTCAAGGGTTGATGTTTTCTGTTTTGTACTGTATTGTGGCCATACTCTTTGTTTCTTGCACTTCATGTACTTGCTAGTTAATGATATTGCCTTTTGAATTGATTTACATTTGTGTTACATTTGAATTGTTTTAGTTGATTGGTGAAGTGATGAATTTATAAACAATATTCATTATAAACATTTGAATTGATTTACATTTGTGTTACATTTGAATTGTTTTAGTTGATTGGTGAAGTGATGAATTTATAAACAATATTCATTATAAACATTTGAATTGATTTACATTTGTGTTACATTTGAATTGTTTTAGTTGATTGGTGAAGTAATGAATTTATAAAAAATATTCATTATAAACATTTGAATTGATTTACATTTGTGTTACATTTGAATTGTTTTAGTTGATTGGTGAAGTGATGAATTTATTAACAATATTCAATATAAACATTTGAATTGATTTACATTTGTGTTACATTTGAATTGTTTTAGTTGATTGGTGAAGTGATGAATTTATAAATAATATTCATTCTAATTGTTTTGAAAGACATGCCACAGTGATAATTCACACTTATGATAATTCATCAAGGTCCAAGACATGCCACAATGCAAATCAAAACGAATATTGTGTCATATTTCACATTCAATCACATCCAAACTCATTCAATCTACATTGCAAATCACATTTCATTCACATCTATAACATATTCATTTTCAATTTAATGTGACAATCATAAACATACACACATCCACCAAAGCCTATCCAATATCAGAAAAAGAATAACCAAGCAAAAGAAATGGGGACCACCTTCAAATATAGCAAACAATTTTCATAGTATATAAACACCTTACACAGAAACCTTAACAGATCCTTGAAACACATTTAACATCACAAAGTTTCACATAAAAACCTTACATAAGACCTTAACCGGTTTTTAGACAAACAAAGTTTCACATACACTACATAAAAACCTTAACCATTACTCCTAACCATTAGTCACAACCCAAATCATTACCAACTAGTACTGTACGCTCCACCAGCTTCACATAAAGTCGATCGCCTAGATAGTTTACCCAAAACCGAAGTCTATCCTTTCTTCTAAGCCTTTTTTGCTTAGCATATTCGTACCATCCATGACCTATAAACTTCTCCATTTTATTAACCATTCCATCTCTCTTTGAACAGTGTATCTTGGCTTGGTAAGTCTTCCAAGTATCATCATCAACAAGCTGAATCGATTTCTGGTTCAAACCTAGCCGAGTCCATGTTACAGCTCTAGGAAAGTGCTACACACAACAACAAACGGTTAATCATTAAATTTCTGTTTTAAAACATATGCAAATATGGACATAAAAACCCTTACCAAAACATTCTTGCTTGAAATGAATCCAAACCAAACTTCCTTTTCCCAAGCGTTATCAGGAATTTCTTCAGCTACGACATCAGAACTACAAACATATAATGACAATTTTCACATTAATCATTTAGTGATTTTTCTGAACAAGACAAGTCATTTGCCATCCAGACTAAAATGTAAACAACACAGGATATAGTAAATAATTTCATTGCATGCATGGAAATAATATGACACTTCTATTCAGATACTACCAAACGACACACAGACTTATATTTTTTTCCATTAACCACCAAAAAATCTATCTAAACTGTAAAACCATCGTACTCGGATGCATTAGTTGTTCGACGGTGGCCGGCCATTGCTGTTGATTTCTCTTTTAATCTTTCACGATCGCGAGATGACGGACCTTTTTTGGAACTGGAAGGAGGAACAAAACGCTTTTATGTGGGAATAGTGCGTTTTCATCGGTTGCACTCATTATATGGCCTGGACATATGGATTGAAGTCTTTCACGACCCATTTGCCTTTTCAAATTCTGATTAATGTTTCACAAAAATAATAATATTTAATTGCACAACTATTATATTAGGGTTAGGGTTAGGGATATGGTTAGGGTTAGGGGTAGGGTTAGGGTTAGGGTTTAGTTTAGAAAAATAAAGTTTTTAAATTTTAGAAAAAATTAAAATTTTTAAATTTTAGAAATAATTAAAATTTTTTAATTTTATAAAAAATTATAGTTTTCGAATTTTAGTTTAGAAAAATAAAGTTTTTGAATTTTAGAAAAAATTTAAAATTTTGAAACATATCATTTGACACATAGTTAAGGGTTAACATATCATTTGACACATAGTTGAGTATCATCTATCAGTTGACACATAGTTGAGGGTTAACATATCATTTGACACATAGTTGACGGTCAACTATCATTTGACACATAGTTGAGTATCATCTATCATTTGACACATAGTTGAGGGTCAACTATAACTTGACACATAGTTGAGTATCATCTATCATTTGGCACATAGTTGAGGGTTAACATATCATTTGACACATAGTTGAGTATCATCTATCATTTGACACATAGTTGAGTATCATCTATCATTTGACACATAGTTGAGGGTCAACTATCATTTGACACATAGTTGAGGGTTAACATATCCTTTGACACATAGTTGAGTATCATCTATCAATTGACACATAGTTGAGGGTCAACTATTATTTGACACATAGTTGAGTATCATATATCAGTTGACACATAGTTGAGTATCATCTATCAGTTGACACATAGTTGAGTATCATCTATCATTTGACACATAGTTGAGGGTTAACATATCAGTTGACATATAATTGAGGGTCAACTATCATTTGACACATAGTTGAGTAGCATCTATCATTTGACACATAGTTGAGTATCATCTATTATTTGACACATAGTTGAGGGTCAACTATCATTTGACACATAGTTGAGTATCATATATCAGTTGACACATAGTTGAGTATCATCTATCAGTTGACACATAGTTGAGGGTTAACATATCATTTGACACTTAGTTGAGGGTCAACTATCATTTGACACATAGTTGAGTATCATCTATCATTTGACACATAGTTGAGTATCATCTATCATTTGACACATGTTTTAGACCTTGTTTTTTTCTTGTATTATTGTCATTTGTTGAATGCCTAATACAAGAAATTGATTATGTTGTCAAAATGAGGTTGTTCATCTCTGTTTTAGATCTTGATGTTTATTGTATCATTGTCCAAATGTTGTATTCATCTCAGCTTTATCAAAAATTGAACTTATGCACCACTGATACACCAATGGCAGATCATATTTTTGTTAGCAGCGTTTTAATATGTGTTGGCCAAAAAAGATACACCAATACTTTGTGATACACCATATAATTTGTTCAACTGATATACCATTAACCACAAAATGGATTCAACGGATACCACAATAGAACCATGAAGGATTTAACTGATAAAACATCTTGAAATTAAGCCATCATGCATTCAGTTCCAAACACTTATATTAGGCATTCAGTTTCAAAGAAAACACAAGCAATACAAATCATGAGCAAAGATCATTTTTCAAGACATTGCAACATTGCAAATATCCAACAAGTTATTTTACGATGTTCAACACCTTGCTGTTTTTATCTTGGATTGTTTTCATTTGTCTAATAACTAATACAAGAAATTGAATATGTGTTGGCCATATCTTTGTTAGTAGAGTTTTAATATGTGTTGGCCAAAAGAGATATACCACAATATAATTATGAACAAAGATCATTTCAAGACATTGCAAGATTGCAAAACTACAACGAGTTATATTAGTACAGTGAGGGTGCTTAAATTTCAGAGAAAAATGGTCATCACACAATGCCATACTAATCCACATCAGTTTCAAATAAGATGCTGGAATTACACATACAGATTCACATACTAATAATATCAAAACACTTGCAGATTCACAGGTTCATTTCAGCCATAAACAACATTGTACGTTGAGAACATTATCACATTCCAGCATAGGCCCGACTGATTTCATAAACACTACCTAAAATCATCGTTTTTTGACTCAAATTACATAGATGGGTATACTCAATCATGACCAGTAGGTTTCATCACTTGTTGTAGTAGAGACTGAAGCACGAATTTGAATTTTCCCCATCACTCATTTCATACATTGCTTGCAACATCCACATTTGCTGAAAATTTCTTTTGCACACTTCTATCACCATTGCATCTGCTTTTTATTTTCTTCTTCTGTTGATAAATATAAATTATTATTTGAATACAGATAATTACACAATATAATTATAAAAACATATAATACCTTCGAAATTTGACTTAAAGAATCAGTTATCGACACCAAATCCAACTCAACATTTCGCTCAGATGGCGCATTTTCTGTACTCTGCAAATTAAACAATAACAACTGTTATGTTTAAAAAAAAAATAAGACATTGACTCTAACAATCAGATCACAAGTTATCGAACTTACCGAACAAATCCTTGCATTATGAGTTGTACTATTGCATTTTGAACAGTGCCTGACAGCTTTTGTGTCATTCTTTCTTTTCTTCGGAGCACCTTTACTCTTCACCGTTATTGGATCACCTACAACTGACCTTTGTGTCCCAATTTGATCGTCATTACTGCAATATTTTTTGTGTAACTTCATGATGTCCTCCATTATTTCCCCGTAAACACCACTCTTTTTTGAAGCTTCTTTGTAGAAAGCTGTAAAAAGAGAACAATATGCACCAAAACGAGCAACCTCAATCGAATTTGAATCAACTGTACCATTATCAACCATGTTACAATATTCAATTTTGGCATCCTTTGTCCAGCGCGACAAAACCATACTACTAGGAATTTTTTCAACATGTTCTTCCTTCATGACATAAAAAAATATGAGAACATGGAAGCCCACGAAAATCAAATAACTTACAAGAACATTTAAATGTTGTACCTTCATAAATCACTCGTCTTTCATAGTTTTCATGACAATATTTTGTCAATATGTACATCTTAACATCACCGCGTCTTACATAGCTCTTAACGATCAACGCACCAGCCTTCATAATTTCATCTTTAACTTCTTTGAAAATCTCGGTTGTATAAATTTTAGCGGCTTCGCTCTCAATCGAACGCAAGTGCGTTGTCAACACCGGTTCTGAAAATTTCGATTTAAAATCAGCTACCAGTTCATTGTTTCTATAGTGTCTAAGAGCCTCATCAAAATTGTGCATAAATTCAAAAATGCAGCCTTTCTTCCTTACGTAACTCTTGATTATTGCATTAACCGTTTCACATTGAGATGTTGTTCTTATACGTCCAAAAAACTTGTCATGTAAATACGCAGTTGCCTACAGTGACTTGTTCTCATAGGTCTTGGTTACCCATGGATTTCCTTCAAGTTCATTTTCTTTAATTAGCTCTGACCAAAATTCTTCAAATTGATCCTTTGAAAAATTTGAGTACATTGCTTTTTTAAAGCCTTCCAAAAATTATGAGTTCTTTACATTTTCACCTGCATTCTTAATCAAATGCCAAGCACATAACCGATGGGTTGCATAGGGAAATATCTGTTTTATAGCCTCCCGCATAGCACCATCTCCATCTGTTACCACTGCTTGTGGGTATTTGTCATCCATGCACTCTAAAAAATAACTCAACAACCACTTATAGGTATCCGTTGTTTCATCCGATACCAACGCAGCACCAAAAATGTCTGTCTGAGAGTGGTGGTTACACCCTGAAAATATAACCAGTGGGTAGTTGTATTTGTTCTTCTTGTAAGTTGTGTCAAACGCAACCACATCGCCAAAACAAAAATAGTCGGATCTACTGCTCCCATCAGCCCATAAAAGAGACCTCAGTCGTCCATCACCGTTGACAACATATTTTGCATATAGCATGGGATCAGTAGATGACTTTACATTTAGATAATTTAAAGATGCGGCAACGTCACCATCTTTAAATATATCACGCATTTTTTTGTCAAAATAATTGTACAGATCTTTCTTTGTAAATCCAACTTCAGCGTATCCACCCTTCTGAGCAACCATGTACCCCATTATATGACAAGTTCTAACTCCATGTGACTTAAGACCATCAATCTGAGCTCTACCCGCTTCAGAAATTTGACGATAACCGGGGTGTAAGGGCATAAACCTATATGGGGTTAATTCATGGTTATGAACCTCTTCGAAAAATGACACTACATGTATACCCTTTTTGACTTTGTAGTGCACACGAAGCCTAGCTAAGCAATTAGTACGGGTCGTACGTCTCTCCTCTCTTTTCCTATCTAACCTACGAAAGTGTTTATCCTCTCTTAAACCATGCATGTTGCATGCAAACTGCCTCATTACTATTATTTTACTACCTTCAGGCCCTCTACTCCTAATATCACTTTTCCTAATGGCAAAACCTTTGCATTTACCATACTTATAATAAAAATCATAAGCGTCATTAACATAATCGAATTCCATAGCACGAATATCATCAGAAGTCATGGAATTAATTCTTACCCTTTCATCTAATTCTGCCGCATCAACTTCAACGGCATTATCAGCATCGTCGACATCATCATCTGAGTTTTGATAACTGTCACCCTCATCATCATTTAATTCAACATCAGAAATATCAGCATCAGTGGAATGAACTTCATTGGAATCAACCTCAAATGACTCGTCTGAGTTTTCCATCGTGAACCTGAATTAAAACAACTTTTAACACATCAAAACTCAACATCAATCACAATACCTAATTCCATAATTAAAATCAAATGTAACTCAGAAAATTGAAAATCTAAATCATTAAATTTGAAACACATATACAGAAAACAAAATCAGACATAAACCCTAATTCCCAAATTGAAATCAAATGTAATACACCAATTCGATATCATTAAATCTTAGTAACTAATATCAATTAAATATAACAGTGAATGACGTATTTACCTTAGCAATTATGTTCTCAAGAAGAACACAATCAAACCCTTGTGAACAATGGCGGACGCGATTTGCAGATTATGGGTGGTATGAGCCGAGCACGAACTGAGCACAAGCAAACAATGGCGGAATGAGTACGACGCCCTTGTGAACTAAACCCTAAACAATGGCGGCATGTTGCTAAGCATGAATTGAGAGTTGAAATTCGCAGAAGAGAAAATGGAAAGATGAAAAATAGAAAGATGAAGTTTATATAATTTTGGCACTTTTATTTGATTTTCAATTTAACAACTACAATAATAATTTTGTCATTTTTAATATGATAAGGACTTAATTGCAATATTAATAATATTAGATTACATAGTAAATTGTATGTACAATATAATCCTACGTGGCACTCATTAAATTAGGGAAAATTAGGGTTTGTTTCTGATTGGTCAAATCAATGACTTTACCAAAGAAGTCATTTTTGTGACTTCACCAGAGAATTTTCCTTTTTTTAAAGACAAATATAATACATAGAAAGAAGGACAACTGATTCTGGTCGGTCAAACGGCCTAATAAGATCGGACTAACTTAAAGAGTCCAATTTAGAACTTCCTTCACTTAAGACTGAAGAACATGTAGACCCTCATTATGGGACTGAATACCAATGTCATACATCATGATCATTCCATTCATTGGAGTCAATCCAAAGACCTCTTGCATTCTACGCACCGTCAACCATGTATAAATGTAATTTCATGCTACACCAAGGTACAATTTATTCTATACTTGCAAGTTACATTTTTCTAACTTCATTGATTTGGGCATTGAAATGCTAACCTTGCAGATACACCCTCTTTTCACATATCAGAGACTCTAATTGCCATAATGGAAAGACTTGACAATGAAATTCTTCAGCACCTCACTGATTTCCTATTCCACATCGAAATAATGGCGTTGTTTATAGGAGTTGAGTCCAAGAGGGGACATCTAATTGGACCCCATAATGTGAGCAAACCTTCACATTATTAAAAAACACCCTTTTCCATCCCTTTAATATTGTCCACACTTTTAGCTATAGAGACCTTGTTCTTCTATATTGATGTATCCTTTGAGAAGAAAGTGCAGTCCTTATAAGAGAAGTAGGCATTATTCAGAGTATACTTTTTTCATATCAAAGGCAATGGCTGACCCAAAAACATGCCACCATAAAATAAAGAAAATTGCTTTGGCCTTAGTAACAACGTCAAGGAAGCTACGACACTAATTTTGGCACACACAATAATAGTTTAAACTGACTATCTTCTAAAGCAGGTCCTCCGTCTACCAAATTTAGTAGGACGGATGACGAAGTGGTCAATCGAGATACTTGAGTTTGATATCTTCTTCGAACCAATTAATATTCTTAGGGATGAACTCTTCAAAGATTTCATTGGATAAATGACATCATCCACATGAGAACTATGCACAAAGTGAATCTTCTTCACGGACGAGTCCTCAAACAATAGAGGAAGTAATACATAGCTTATCCTCAGGAATGATGAAGGATTAGTAGTAGAAATATCCTTGCACAAATGTTCATCTTTAGCCTCACCCTTGCGTCTGATACGAGGGAAAAGGAAGTTAAATTGTGCACTGACTCACAACTGATACTTTCCTTTGTCAAAGGAGAAGTACAAGCCAAAACCCATTGGTGGAGAAGTATGTCGCCATAGTGAAAGAAAATTTGAATAATTTGAATTATATGAGATTGTGCATGTACCTCAGGAGCAAAACAAAAGGGCATATGTTATGTTAAAACTGGAAAGCATGAGAGGGCATATGTTAGGGATTCCTTCATTCAAGAGACATTTGAAAAACCTAACCTCATCACACCGGGCTTGGTCGTGACTAATGGTACACTACAATTAAAGTACTGGCCTATATCTTGTGTATAAGTTCAACTCTGGTTGGTTGATGAACATTAAAGTACTGTAGATGAATTGAGCACTACAATTGTCATATTTTTATATAAAATATAATGTTGAATCGTGGCAATTGTAGGAAGCTTACAAAAACAAATATTACTCTAAGGCAACGGTTTATAATTGTTGGTGCTTAAGGCAACACTTAAGAAGCGTTGCCTAAAGGTCCGTGAAAAAAACGTCCCTTATTCCAATATTATAGGGGACGATTATGAATAGTGTGCCTAAAGAGGAAAATAAACGTCCCCTTAGATAATAGGCAACGCTCGCATAGAAGACACCTAAAAATTGTTGCCTATTCTTTTAGGCAACGATTTTCATAACTACATCAACATTTTTCCAGCATTGCAAGAGACGATAAATGTTGTAGTACCACATTCCCCCTCATGGATAACATTGATCATAGCCTTTATGCAGACCAGAACCATTCCAACAGATTTTTCCCCGAGGCCAACTTAGTGGAGAGAAGAGCATGTTCGTATTCATTCATAAAAGAAAAAATGTATTAAAAAGTTTTATTCACCTTTTACTAAATTCCCTGAGGATGAAGAAACCGAGTACATTCTAACTGAAGTCTACGAAGGAATAATCGAGGCAACACTTGGGAGGAAAGATTTGTTGTTAAAATGGTTCTCATGGCTAGATTTTATAGGCCTTCAATGGTTCAAGATGCTAAAAACTATGTTAATAAGTGTAAACAATGTTAGAAACACGTGGACATTCACATCGCCCCTCTGCCCAAATTAAACATGTTAATTACACCATTGTCATTCTCCCAATTGAACATATATATATTTGGTCCTTTCCCATTTTCTATGGGATAACTAAAGTTCTGATTGTAGCTATCGACTATTTCATAAAATGGATCAGAGCATAAACTCTGGCAAAGATCACAGGAACCAACCTTTAGAAATTATTAAAGAGGATTGTTCTATCAAGGTATGACATCCCCTAATCCGTTATCGGAAACAATGAAACTAAATTTATTAATAAGATTTTGAAGAAGCTCTTCGAGGATCTCGGAGTCAAGCACGATTTTACGTTATCCTTTAAGAAAACGGACAAGCAGAAGCCGCCAATAAGGTACTACTAAAAGGGCTGAAGAAAAAATTCGAGGGATCAAAACTTCAAAGCTATATAAGTTTAACACTACCACCACTCAAGATACACCTTTTCTAACCTTAAAATTGCCTTCTACCTCTAGTTACTTACTTAGGCGCTAGAGTATTTGCAGGTACCATCTCACCGCCGGACTAGAGTATCAAGATACCAGTTATACTAGAGTTTCTCATAAAATTCTATTTGACAATGCCATGAAGCCACGTGTGAACGTGTGAAGTGTCAACCACCATCATTTGTAAACTCAAGTTTCATATAAGAAGAGTGACAAAGATATCAATTCTACACTTTTTTTATCCTTGATTTCTCTTTATAATTCTCTCCATTACTTTTGTATTCGTAGTTTTTTTTATTTGTGTATGTTTTTTCTATCAATAATGCTAGATTTTCTTTTGATTTTTGACTTGTTTTGTAAGGAGTCATAGAAACCCATAGAAACCCTAGTATTGCATTTTAAATATCTCTTCACTTCTCTTTCAAAAAATAGTTTGAAGATTTTCATTAACACATTCTAGTAATAGTAAGTTAGTCATTATTAATTTATATAAAATGACATAATTCATAATTGAAATTAAAGCAAAAAGTTAAACAAAATAATATAAGGGTATAATCAATGAAAGTTATATCATCTTTATCTTTCATCAGGTTCGATTCCTTTGTCTTTTTCACTTCTATTTTGTTCACCTTCTTCACCACTATTTTCTTTGGAGCTCGATCCACTCGATTTCTTTCCAGGTCTTTTAGCTCCTGGTTTCCCCCAACCTTTTCTGGGATTCCATATATCCATTCCAACCTTCATTTTAAATTCAGTTGTTGCATCAACTACAAATAAAAAAACACTTTTTTTATTAAATATAATAAAATAATATTGAAATTGTATGTTCAAATTATATATATACATTGTTTAGATTGCTCAATTGCCACAACAGAGATGATTATTAGTGCACAAATAAAAAATGCAAAGATAAAAGTGTTGATTTTCATCTTGATCAACTAAGAGTATAATACAGTGTAATATGAACTCAATCAACAGTCATTTATAATGATCATAAATTAAGAAATATATAAAGTATGAATGAAAAGAGTTTGATCATAAATTAACAAATGTGACATTTGGCTTATTGTGAAGATACTAAGCCATCAACACTTATTAAATCATTTAAGGCTTAATTTGAGACATGTTTACCAAATGAGGTAAGAAGATTTTTTACACAATGACAACTAATAAGAAATTAGGGAATTTAATTATATCTTTAATCTTAAATATAGTTCTAACTGTTTCTATAAACATAATTGTCACTATCAAGAATCAAGGTTGTCAAACTTTCGTTAAACATTAAAATTCTTAGGAGTTCATGATTTTAGGTTGTCAAGTTAACACACATGAAAATCTATTTTTCTTAAATTTTAAGGAGCTGATGTAAACTAATAAAATCTTTAAATCTTGATTATATTAGGCATATTTCTATTCAAAGGTCTATATTTGTTTCGCCTTAAAATATAGTTTGGTTAATATTATTCATATTTTATAAAGTTACTTTTGATATTTAAGGTGACTTTTGATATTTAAAGTGACGGTGTTTAAAATCTACGGGTAGAAATAAAAAAAACGTACTCTAAAAGAATAGATAACAGTCGTTTATTTCATGTTTGAAAAATCGTCCTCTAAAGTCTTAGGAAACAGTTTTATACCTTCAGGAGACAGTTTTTCCATCGTTGCCTAAACACGTTTTTGTTGTAGCAATATATTGTTGAACAAAAACTTCAACTATAATTGTGATATTTAAATTTGAATAAATCAGAAAAAGAAATCCTAAAACAATTTCGTTCCTTAATTAACTAATTGACATCTTAATCGATTAGGAGGAAAACTCGCTTCTTAATTGATTAGAAAAAGGCTCTAATTGATTAATTTTAGCTTTCCTAATTGGTCAGAAATTCTTTTTAATCAATTAATCATTTGTTAGGATTAGTTTTTAGAAGAAATTAGAAATAAATAAAGAGAGAAAACAAGTTTTAGTGTGTGTGTGCGCGCGCATGAGCGTGCATCGTCTTAGTACTTCAATACTTACTCTTACTTATTTTAAATATAATTGATCAAAAAACTAAAATTCTTAAGCACAAGATCAGACGAGCTTTCACATCTTCAGTCCCTTTAGATGTTGATCTTTGAGATTAATTTCTCTCAACAATGAAAATTGATTAACTTTGCTTTTAGATGACTTTTTTTGTCATATTATGATTATGATTACTTTTTCCCTTGTTCAGTTGTCATCATCAAATACTCAAAAGCTTTAACCGACACAACACATAAAACTACATTCTTCCAGTTTTTTTGGTGGTTAGGGCTTACTCACAGCAGTGAGAAACCTTGTTTGGTGGTGTTTTGGCTATGGAGAGAGCAAACTCACGTGAGGTGAGAAGTTATGAGTATGTTATTAGTTATCATTTCTCATGCTAGGGATGAGGTATTTATAATGGCTTATGAGCCTGGAGTTAAGGTCTCTCGAAAGTGATAACCGCCCACTTAGTTATAGTATTCCTAGGGAAACTTGATTTAATATGTTGACTCTAAACTCCCACTAATCGAGATGCGTATTTTCCTAAGTTTCCCATGACAAGGCGAGGTCCCACTACCCCACAATTATGGGCGGTAGAAGGGTGTTTCCCCCTTATGGGAGCCACAACATCGTTGCTCTTGATAGGTATTTATAAATATATCACTACACAGTCCTTCAAGCACGAGGGCTTGATAAAGGAGAAGTGTTTTAATTGCTCATGGATCCCTCAGGCAGGATTTTATGTTGAACATGTATGATGAGACTTTGAGTCCCTCAAGCGAGGTGTTTATCTCTCGGGAAAAACTTTGGTTGAGACCTTCAGGAAAGAATTTTGAGTTAAGTCTCTCGGGGAAGACTTTGGTCAAATTCATTAAGAGAAACCTTAGGTTGGACCTTGTTTGAGGAGAACCTAAGTCCCTTAGGCGAGGCGGTTAGATGATCGTGTTTGATGGGACTCTAAGTCCTTTAGGCGAGATTATGTGTTGAGCCAGTTTGTTGAGATTATAAGTCCCTCGAGCGAGGCGTTGAGCCTCTCGGGAGAGACTTTGGTTGAAACCCTAAAGCAAGACTATTGAGTTAAGTCTCTCTGGCCAGACTTTGGTCGTGTCCCTTAAGCGACACCTTAGGTTGGACCTTGTCTTACACTACTAGAAAACTGTGTTTTAGCTGCCCAGATTTAGAGTCGGCCCCCGACACCGACGCTATTAGTGTCGGCTAAACCTACGTTAACGAACTCTATTTAGGCACATTTTTTGAATTAATTATTATTTTTAATTAGAGTCGGTCATACCGACTCTAAATGTTCTGGTATTTTAAATAATGTTTAATTAATTCATTTAGAGTCAGTCTGACCGATACTAGTTAGTAACATTATTTTATAATTATTATTTAGAGTCAGTGTGGTTGATTCTATTAAGTCACATACTTCTTTTAATTCTATTTTTTTATTTAAATAATCTGTTTAGAGTCGGCTAGACCGACTCTATTTAATAACATACACCTTTTTTTATTTATTTATTCATTTAGTTAGAGTCTATATAACATTTTTAAATATTTTATTTATCATTTAGAGTCTGCTTGACCGACTCTATTTAATAACGCTAATGAAATTCGATTGAAGCGCCAATCTTTTTCATTTTCCTCCACTTATTTAATTTATTGAAAATACTAGTGTCAGTCCAACCGACTCTTATTTAGTGTTTGGTAGTCCGACGCTATATAAAAATAAAAATTAAAAAATTTGCTCCTGATAAATATATTCATTTGTATTGTAATTGAATTATTACTAAATAAATATATTCAAGTTATAGGTTTTTTCATTTTCATTTTCTTTTTCAGTTTTTCATTCCCTCTTAATTTTCATTTTCTTTTCATTTTCCCTCGTGTTTCTTTTTCATTCCCTCGGAATTTTCTTTTTCCCCTTTTCTCTTTCAGTTTCCCTATTTTCTCTTTCACAAACCCTAACCGAACAAACCCTCCGATAACCCTAACTATGAAACCCCTCCATGAACCCTAACCATGAAACCCTTCCATGTTTCCTTTCTTCTTAATCAATTTCACGTTTCCAGATTCTGAATCATTTTCACATTTCCAACCTCAATCAATCGTTTCAGGTAAGTTAAGAAATTTCTTGTGAATCATTTTCCGTTTTCTACTTCAAGCTTTGTTTCATGTTTTCAACTTCTAAATGATTTTCCGTTTCCAGCTTCAATCAATCATTTCTTGTGAAATCGTTTCAGGTAAGCTCAAAAATTACTTCAAGAAGGAAATACATTGACCTCAGAAATCACTTCAAGTTCTGTTTTGATTGACCGTGGAAATCGTTTGAAACCGCATAAATCATCAAAAATCTTTTTAGTTAAGCTATTCATCAATTATTTCTTGTGACCTCTTTCTTGAGTCAGAAATTGATTTTCATCTTTTGTGTCAGGTAAGCTCAAAAATCGTTTCAAGAAGGAAACCAATTGACCTTAAGTTTGGGTTTTCTTCAACAATTCCTTCTTCAATCTCAGGTACTACTTGAATGTATTCATTCATTCGATTCTTCACTTTCCAGCATTTGTTTACTAGTGTTTTAGTGTTGCAGCTTTTTCGAACGTTTCTGTTTTGATCTCGCGAGTTTTCGTTTCAAGTTTGATTCATTATTATTGTTGTTGTAACTTATGTGGCTGAATTTCTTTGAGAAAATGTTACATTTTGCTTTCGACTAGCCACATAGGTGAACGATATGATTCACGGTATCAACCTTGTTTCTGTATTTTTGCGACATGCTAGCGGTTCTGTTTCGGTTATGAGTATTATGATTAGAATTTTCTTTTAGTTATTGTTTGGTTTAGAATTTGTATCGTGTATGCTTGATCTTGATGAAGATTTTTTTCCCAATAATTCTTATTATGTAGTGCTTGGGTACATTCACCATTAATATGGATTTATTAGATGAAAAACATGCAGATGCAGTTTAGAAATCCATACAAATTCAACTTAGATATATAATAACTTTGTTCAATCTTAGGTTCTCAAATATGCTAATCCATCAAAAGCTTTTAGATCGGTTTTCGGTACCGCTGCTAAAATTGTTTGGAAAGATTTAAAAAACCGATTCTAATTGCTCTTGGCATAACGTGATGGGAATAACACAACCTTTTCAAATCCCAAAAGTTCTTTCTTCTGTTCAATCATATGAAGCTTATTAGATATACTAAATTTTCAAGCTCAAAAGATGGACTCCTTTTGTGTTTTATGCATGTGTTTGTCATGAGTTACTATATATACATGCATGATTTATTTGTTGGAAATGCTCATGATTTGTTGATAGACTTTATCTAAAATATGTATTCTTGTAATCTTGTTCTGCATCACTTCGATCTGCAGATTGCAACTCTCGCTCCGCGTTAGACGATCCATAACACTCACATTCTTTGCCTCTTGTCCTCTCATTCGTTCATCAGGTTCTTTTAGTTGTCTCATCTATTTTTTAACATGTTGTGTTGACTCTGAATTGTGTGAAAAGCTCCTAGGCAATAGTTTTACAATTGCAGTCACACATGGTGTTACTTAAAGTTGACTCTGAATTGTGAGAAATATGCAGTACCTAATGGTTAGATGAGAAAGAATTGCATGCTAGTTAATTGATTTTTGATTGGAGGGCATATTAGCAATTGAATAAATTATGTGTTACTTAAGGCCGATAAAGTCATAAAAGTTGGCAGGATCTTGAACACATTTCCAGTTATATTATTGTTGTTGTTTTTTGGGGTCAAATAGTAGTGATAATAATCACATCATAAATTTGGAGAAGAATCGTAAGGTCGATCACAGGTTCAACATAAAAAATATCTTTGGAAAAAGTTATCAACTAAATTGTGTTTAAAGAATTGTTGGTGCTTATGTTTATAGTTACATAAATATGTAAAAGATGATGCTTATGTTTGTAGATGATTGATCTACTAAATTATTTAGAATGTACTATCTATTTGGAGTTAAATGAAGATGAGACGTGTCATAATCTCTAGTTTATATGAGCCAATAGAAGCAGTTTAAGTTGGGGGATGTAAGGGAGTACACAAACACACGTTTGCTTTTAATATAAGTTTTAGTTCTCCAAATTTGAGAGTTATCTCTCATTTTTTAACTTGAGAATTTCTATTTTGTTCCAAAATGATTTAATCAACTATATATATATATATATATATATATATATATATATATATATATATATATATATATATATATATACTGCTTGTTTTCCTAATATACATAAATGAATCAAAGTAGTTTTATTATAAAATATGTGTATGCTTATTCTTTTATTATTAAACTTAAAATTTTAATAATGTTA
Organism: Lathyrus tuberosus; assembly: GCA_022829125.1. Taxonomy (NCBI): domain Eukaryota; kingdom Viridiplantae; phylum Streptophyta; class Magnoliopsida; order Fabales; family Fabaceae; genus Lathyrus; species Lathyrus tuberosus. Next base: position 1,883,179 of record JALAZF010000368.1, on the reverse strand, counting down.
ATTATTTATAATAATTTTTTTAATAATGTGTTTTAATGTTTAGTGGCTGACGAGTTAATTGTTTGCCTTATAGAAAATGAATCGTAGTTGGATGTACGATAGAATATATTCCAATAGACACGGATTGAAAGAAGAGTGTGTTCGTGGGGTTAAAGAGTTCGTAAAAAGGGCTTTGAAACAACCTATTTGTAAATCCAAGGGAGGGATAAGGTGTCTGTGTATAAATTGCAAGTGTCTCAAGATAAGAACACCAACTGATGTTAGACTTCACTTGTCTCGAGATGGGTTTCAACCAAACTATTGGATTTGAACTCAACATGGAGAAGTAGAGCTCAATGTTAATATAAGAGATTATATTCAAATAGTAGTGAGCATGTACGTCATGATGACCAATTTGAGGCAATGAATCAGATGGTGTATGATGCTTTTAGGCCTTATGGAGGATTCTCTCACGTGAATGATAACACAGAAGATGAGGAATTTACGGAGGATGAGTTTCCCAACGAAGATGCTAAACAGTTCATATTGATGGAGCAGTCCACACCATAGGCCACAAGGCTCATATTGATGTTGCACTTGAACTCGTAAGTAATAAAATCCTAACAAATAATTATTATCGTGTTTGAGTAGGAATTAATGGAAGTATATGTTATGTTAGATTGTTACTTCATGATATAATATAAGTTTATTGATTATGTGTTTTATAATTTGTTGATGCTACCAGAAATTGATATACTTTTATGTGAAATTCAGTGACTAATAATATGGTTTGTTCAGATTGATTATGTTCTACTGTGTTATAGAATAATGTAAGGTCATATGTGGCTGCTATTGCAAATTGAGATATTAAATGCTTTTGACTTTTTTTTATGAGTTAAGACTACTTTTAGTTAAAGGTATCAATTAAGGAATTTAAGCGTAGAAAATAGAAATTTAGAAATGTGTCATTTGGGGTATTAGTCTCATAGACAATCCTTTATGGGGATACTATATAGAGTTATTTGGTAGCATAATTGAACCTTAATTACATTGATTTTCTATAAAAAAACAAGTGTAAGTTTTGTAATAAAATTGTGAAGATTCTTTATATTGCGACAATTTTACTCGTATTCTGCATTGATTATTTGATTATTTGATTATTTGTAGTCACGTGAACTTTAAAGGGATGTGCGTCCTGATGAGTTATTTTTAAAAACGCACAAGAGGAAAATTGGTGAATGGGTTGACAATCGTGCTGCATCTACTTACGTAAGTTCTCGTAAATGTTACTGCATTAATATCTCTTAGCCACTGAAATTGACTCAATATCTCTAGCATTATTGTCCATTGTTGGATTATAGCTAGGATTAGGAAAGTATTCTAGCATTACTGTCCATGCTTAACATGTAAGTAGGCTCATTAAAAAAGAATTACATTTTGATAATAGGTAGATAGCACTGTTAGAAAAGAATTGCACTGTTAGAAAATAATTGCAATATTCAGAAGCATATAAACATGATTGAAACACACTTAACATGTAAATAGGCTCATTAGAAAAGAATTACATTTTGAAAAGAATAACAGTAGTTCTACTTATATGTTAGCATGGTTTTTCTATATAAACATGCTTTAACTATGTTTGAAACATGCTTTAATATGTTAGCTACTTTTTCTATTGTGCAGATGACTTTTAAAGAGAAATTTGATGCAGAACTTCAGCCAACTGAAGAAGGGAATGAAGATGTTGTTCAAGTGTTGGATGGAGAGCGTGTAAATCAGCTATGGACAAAGGCTGCTGGGGGTCATAACCGTGGTCGGGTTTATGGCACGGCAGACTTAGCAATTAATCTAAAATGTGGATAAATAAGTTTTACCCAACAATCTCAAACTCCTCAACACTCTATGTTTGGGATTTCATTAGAAGCTGAAAGAGCAGCTAGAATTAGAGCTGAACAAATTGCCAAGGCTGCAACAGCCCGTTTACAAGAGGCTAACGAAGCTATTCGAGCTGCTACCGAGGCTACAAAAGCTGCTACCGATACTGCACAGAAGATGGAGATGGAGACGAATGCTTGAAAGGAATTTATGAAGAAATTTGAGGCTTCAACTATTGGATCACATCCTCATCATTATGATAACGATTTGGATGATCAATCATTAGATGAAGATTGATCTTGTACTCTTATTAGGACGAATTAATCTCGGATGTGATTACTTTTTTGTGTATGTTTTTTGGGACGTGATCTTGAATGTATTCCGAGTTATTACGGGTTGATTTTGTTGTAGCTATGACTACTTTATTTTGTAATTTCAATCAACTTTACAATATTAAGAAGGTTGTATAACTTTTGGAAAGTTACAATATTAGGAAGCTTGTTCGTATTCTGAATTTTGAATGCGGTTTCATATTTTGAATTATGAATATTTGGTGAATGCATTAGGACAAGCATTAATGGCAATTGGAGTTTTTTGTGATAATGTCACTCTTGCTTTAACAGTGGTATCTCTGTGAGTCCTTTATGCTTCAGACTATTTTCAATACTTGTCTTACTCTCTCATAAGAGTTAAATTCTAATGGTTTGTCTTTTTTATGTAGGAATTTGTCTAGCTTGAATCTTGTCAGTGAAATATCACATGCAATTGGTGATTTGAGAAACTTGCAATCCATGTATGTCACTTTTTCTCTAATTTTTACCATTGTTATAAGTTAAGCAAAAACTATGATAAGCATAATCAATTGTTTGGTTTCTCTAATGTTTGGTTTTAAGTTAAGCAGTGATGTGTATATTGAGGAATTTGAAGAACAATCCATAAAACTATGTTAGTTTATATTTTTTCATTATATGAATACTTTCAAATTCATAATTGATAAGAAATTATGTTTTCCTAATTAAGTACATGTTTTCATTCTATATTTGCCTTTTGAAAGTTCCAAAGAACATGTGGAGTTGTAAGCTAGTTTATCTCAAATGAAAATTTCCTTGACTTCTATATATAAGAATATAAACATCTCACAAACCATTACACTTCTTTGGATCTTCAATTTTTACCTTTTTCAATCTTCTATTATCATCAAGTAGTACAGTTTGATTTGTTCTTCGTATTATATTTGATGACTAGTCTTAACTTCTAATTGATAATGTATTTGAATGTTAGGTTAGAGTTTGACACTGTTGTGAACATTATTTTTCCCATCCTATGTGCTTTTGTATCAAAATTCTAGTTAGGATTCAACTGAATTTTTTTGATGATGGTGTTGGTCTGTTTACTATAAGAGGTTAGTTTATTTTTTTTGTATTTATTTTCAATTGTGGTCCATTTGTGAACTTCTGAAGATATTTTACTTAGTTATTTTTTCATATAGAACATTTCCAATTTCTCATGCAGGGAGAGATGTGATTTGCTTAAGCTCAGAAGGAAGTATGCTCAAAGATTCCGTGTGCACAGGATGCTTATCCCCTCACCCTTATGTTATCCTCTATATATGAGCTTTCTTATCAGGTCCGAATGTAACTTCAATGAATTTCTTCTTTCATAATACTAGTTTAAATAAATTGAAATACTTGTATAATTTTAGTGTCTGTGAATGTCCGTTAATTCTTCAAGCGTATTTTGTAGGAAGATTAAGTGATGAGAAATAATGTTGAAGTTGATAGGTTGTTGGTTACTACCACTACCAAGTTGATAGGATAGGTTGTTGTCATAAGTCATCATCAACATTTTCTATTTGGTGTAAACCTTTCTGAGAAGGTAAAATCCTTGTTGCTTAATTGCTAATCAAATTTCTGGGTAACAAAAATGATCAGCTACTAAAATATATAAGTTATTTGGCTTGCATACAATATTTGAAAATGATATAATTGAAAGGGTTTTGTGGCACAAACTTCAGCAATATCCTAAATGTTTTGAAACGTTTCCAAATGTTTTAGTGAGATTGTTTCCAAATGTTTTAGAGGTTAATTAACGTGGTTAGAACTTTGGTAGTTTCTTTCACGAATGTTTTAAGGAGTAGATTGAACAAGTTTGTTTGAGTGAGGTTGATTTTCTTTGAAATTGAATTCACGTTGCTGTTGACTTTTCGTGATTGACTTTGACTTTAGAGTCAGCTTGACGGATGCTAAAAGGTTTTATTGACTTTTATCGGTTGACTATAGAGTTGGCAGGACCTACGCTATTTGGATCCATTAGAGTCGGCCAGGCCGACGCTAAAAATAATATTGGATTTTTTTGTGTAGACCATAGAGTCGACAGACCGATTCTAAACATATCCATTGAATTTTTTTTGTTGACTTTAGAGTCGGTTAAACCAACGCTATATTTTTTTAATTGACTTTTATAAGTTGACCTTGATGTCGGCCGACCGACGCTATTATAAAATATTGACTTTTGTTTGTTGACTTTAGAGTCGGCTAGGTCAACGCTAAGCATAATTGTTGACTTTTCATGCTTTTGAAATAATATAGCATCGGATCGTTTAGTGTCCTCTTAGCCTCAGTTTAGCCGACGCTATATAGGCTCGGTGTTTTTTTAGCCGACGCTACCCAGTAGCTTCGTACCTTTTATCCTAGGCCCAACTCCGACTCTAAACCGACGCTAAACACATGTTAGTGTCTGTTTTTTAGCCTTTAGAGTTTGCAAATGGCCGACTCTAATAACTGTTTTTCTAGTGGTGTTAGAAGACTCTAAGTCCGTAAGGTGAGGTTGTTTGATGTGTCTATTTGATGGAACTCTACGCCCTTCAGGAAAGATTATATGTTGATCCTTTCTGATGAGACTTCAAATGCCTCAAGCAAGGCGTTGAGTTTTTCGGGCAAGACTTTGGTCTGGATCCTCAGGAAAAACTTTTGAGTTAATTCTCTTAGTCTAGACTTTGGTCATATCCCTTAGGAGAGACCTTAGGTTGGAACTTGTCTGAGGATACTCTAAGTCCATAAGGAGAGGAGATTATTTGATCCTGTTTGATGGAATTGAAAGTCCTTTAGGGGGAATTATGTGTTGAGCTTGTCTAATGAGACTCCAAGTACCTCAGGCGAGGCGTTGATCTCTCGGGCTAGACTTTGGTCGAGACTCTCAAGCAAGAATTTTGAGTTAAGTCTCTCGGACCAGACTTTAATCAAGTCCATTAGGCAAGACCTTGGGCTAGACCTTTCTTGAGGATACTCTAAGTCCCTCGAGTGAGGCAGTTAGATAAGCCTATTTCATAGGACTCTATGTCCTTCAGGCAAAATAATATATGGAACTTGTCTTATAAGACTCCAAGTCCCTTAGGTGAGGCGTGGGATGAGGTAACCCATTTGTATTATCATTAACGACAATAATGATGCTCCCGTGTAACTCCAACATATTTGTATTTCCTGTGGGAGGGGGGGGGGGCAAGGATCTTCCTGTTGAAGTTCAACGTATTTATGTTGCCTTGAGAGGAAACAAGGATCTTCCTATGGAAGTCCACCATATTTGTGTTACTTTAAGAGACTACAAGAATTTTCCTATGAAAGTCCATCGTAATTTTGTTACCTTGATAGGTGGAAAATATCTTCGTATAGAAGTCCAACATATTTAGATCAAGTGCACATAACAACAAAACTAGAATATTCTCCTTGATCATAAATGTTCAAAAATTCATACATAGGTGAGCGTTGTGACCCCTCCGAAAATTGATAAATAATTTAACTATAATAATACTTTATAAGGATGGAATTCTAAGTCCTAGGGAGGAGTCTCCCATCCAATTCTTGCAACTTATATGATCCATGTAGTAACTTTTGAAATATACGATATAACCCTTCCCAGTTAGGTTGCAATTTTCCATAGTGTGTCTCGAGAACCACTTGCCTCAACACCAGGTCGTCATCCTACATTTATCTTGGCCTTACCTTTGAGTTGTATCTTCTAGTATCTATTTGCTTGGAGGTGAACTCTTGGATGTGGCCATGAGGGTGTGTCGATCTCTATAGGAAATATAGAATCCGCCTCGTACACCATGGTAAATGGCTTTCCTTGGTATTTATATGGTGAGTGGTGTGGTATTACCATAATATTTTATGGAGTAACTTAGCCCACAACCTATTTTCTTCGTCCAACTTCTTCTTTATCCCTTTTAGGATTAATTTGTTTGCTGATTTTTCTTGTCCATTGCATGGGGGTGAACAATAGATACTAACTTTGTTTGTACTTCTAGCTTACAGAAAAAATTAGTGACCATGGCGCTGAAGAACTTTGTTCTATTGTTAGAGACGATGACATTTAAAAAATTGTACATGCACATGATTTTCCGCCAGTATAAACGGGGGACTCTCTCTGCTGTAATCTTGGCGACAACCTCCACATCTAGCAATTTTATGAAGTAGTCAACCCCAGCCGTCAGAAATTTAAATTGCCATGGTGCCAAGGGAAACAAACTTTAAATATCCACCCCTACTGGTAGAAAGGCTAGGACGGTGTCATGGAGTGAAGGATTTCAACTGGGGCATGATGAAGGTTGAAGTGTCTTTGACACCAATCATACTTCTTTTCAAACGTCTCGTTGTCCTTTAACAAAGTGTGCCAATAGTAACCTACTCTAAGTAGTTTGTGGGTGAGAGCCCTGCCACTAATGTGGATTATGCATGCCTATTGGTGAACTATGTGAGTACCAAGGTAGTTTCAGGCTCTTCTAGGCATTGTGATAGTGGGGAGACTCTTCCTAACTTATATAGTTTTCTCATTAGGAGAGTATGCTTGGTGGTCTGCTTCCAAACTTTTTTCTCCTCTCCTTCATCTTTAGGGAGTTTGTCTTCCTGCAGATAGCACAATATGGGAGACATGTAGCTTGAATTAATGGCAACCTCTAGGGTATAACTTTCATCTGCCTTAATGTCGGGGGAGACGAGAGTCTCTTGTAAAACTGTATGGTTATCACTCTCCATCTTCGTGGCGGCGAGTTTGGAAAGTAGGACCATTCTGAAATTCTATTCCCTTGAAACATATTTTCCTTCAAAAGATTTAAAGTTGTTGATAAATTCCGTACCTTATGGATATACTTTATAAATTATGGCTATTTCGCCTAGTATTCTCCGACGAATTAATTGGAGACTAACTGGGAATCACTTTTTGCCTTCAACTTTGAGGTACCAATTTCCAGGGAGAGAACCATATCGGAGATGAGAGCTTCATTCTCGTCCTGGTTATTGCATGCTTTGAATTCAAAATTTAGTGCTTGTTCGATCAGTATGTCGCCTGATCCTTCTAATATTATTCCAGTTCTGCTCCTCTTAATGTTGGAGGCAGCATCGACAAATATTGTCCATAATGAGGGAGCCTCTTCGTCTACCAGCGAGCTGAATTCTTCCAAACAATTTGCCATAGTATGGGACTTGACGATTTCTCTTGGGACATAAAAGATGTTATACTATGAGTGTTCTGGCGTCCAAGATACATTCTTCACGCCGGGTTTGGATTTTTAAGGACATGTTGGACATGGTATCAGGTCTTCACGAGTACTTTATGACCTTAAAAATAGGGGCGAAGCTTCCTCTCTAAGATGATGACAACCATAAATAGCTTCTCGATCTTTTGGAAACATTCCTAGGCGCCTTTGAAAACTTTTTTTATTAAATACATGGGCGACTCTACCTTATATGTCTCCCGTATGAGTACTGACCTCATTGCCTGATCTGTGACTGAATGGTAGAGGAGTAAAAACAACCACTCTTTCAGGCGAGTGAGGATAGGAAAAAATGTGAGGAAGGTATTTATTCATGAAAACAACTCCTCATATTCCCCTATCCATTTCAAACTTCTCATTATTTTTCAGGGCGACAAAGAATAGAATAGCCTTGCCGCCGACACAAGAGAGAAAGCGGGATAAAGCATAAAGGTGACCTGTTAGTTACTGAACCTCTCTGATGTTGGTAAGGCTTTACGTATAAATGATCATCTGGAACTTATAAGGTTAGCCTCAATGCCTCTTTTCATAAACATGATGCATAGGAATTTTCTGGCATGCACCCCAAAGGAACACTTAGCGGGATTCAAACACATGCTATATTTTCTGACTGATTGAAGGATGTCCTCCAAGTTTGCTGTGTGACTATGTCCTTATGAAGTCTTAATTATTTTGTAATCTATGTAGACTTCTAAGTTGCACCTTTTCTGGTGGGAGAATACGGCATCCATGAGTCGTTGGTACGTGGCACTAATGTTCTTAAGGCTGAAGGGAATGACATTATAGTAGTAGTTGGTGTGGTTTGACATGAACGCCGTCTTGGGCACGTTGAGGGGATCCATCTTGATTTGATTGTACCCTAAATATTCATCCATAAAGCTCAATGTGTAGTAGCCCACAGACCCATCAATTAGGTGATCAATATACGACAAGGGAGAAGGGTCATTGGAAGAGGCCGTAATGATGTCGGTGAATTCCACGCACATGCGCCACTTGTTTGATGCTTTCTTCACCAGCACCAAGTTGGCTAACCAGGTTGTGTATTTCATTTCTATGATGAAACTAGTGCTGGCTAACTTGTTTGCTTTCTCATTGATGGCAGATCCCTTCTCCCCGCTAACTTTTCATTTTCTTTGTGACACAGGTCTTCCAGAGGAGTTGACAGATAGGCAATGACACGCCACTATGGTATCTATCCTTGGAATATCATAGTGGGCCCGGGACAACAAGTCAACATTTCTAATGAGTTGGTATACTTGTTCACGCTCCTCTTCTTCAAAAAGAAAGGTACCTATCTTCGTCACCTGGTGGGACGAAGGGCCTATTTGAATCTCCTTCATGTCTTATGTGGACGTGAGGCTTTCGTTTTCCATGCCTAATCAGGGGTCCCAACTAGTAGTGTTTATGTTCTGTGTTGTGGGAAATGGGAGAGCCTCAAGGGCAAGATATTCCTTCTCCATTGTCAGGCTACTCTGGTAATATTCATGTGCGCTTTGTTGGTCTTGTCGAATTGTCCTGACCCGCTTACTGGGTAGTAGGTATTTTAGACTAGGTACATGGTGGATATCACCACCCCTAACAAGTTGATGGTTGGCATGCCCAAGATAATGTTGTAGGGTGATAAGGTGTTCCCTATGAGATAGTTGACTTTAATCGCCTTCTAATTTTATCCAATACCGCAAGTTGTCTCTAGGGTTACAAGTCCCTTTAATTGCACTTATTCGCCTTGTGGGAATTTATTTTGTAGGGTATTCAAGACAAGTGATCAAAGCCTAAAAGAACTATCATGGTTTCCATTGACAATGTGCTTTTGACGATGGAAAATTAAAGGAAAAACTATATGATAACTTTAAAGGAGACTTTGAGTCACTCAAGTATGACAAGTGGTTAAAGATGCAAGCAAACAAATTAAGGTTTTGTAATCGTTGAAAACATCCTTTGATGATGGCATTGAGCCTGAAGATATCTCAAGCCTCATATCCAGGAAGAAACTAGAAAGTGTTTATATGATTGACTTATCTGACAAGACTTGAAGCTTTAAAGCGTGAAAGTGAAAGATTGCCCAGTCATGTCTGAGTGAACTATGTTTTGTAAATACACAAGGGTTTTTTTGGTAAAGTTATCTGGATAAATCACACACATGCTAAAATTTTTTTAAGCCTCTATTTATTTAAGAAAAAATCCCTAAAATGATTTGGAGGCGTGCCATTTATATCAAGAACTGTCAGAATAGTTTTTGACAAGTTTTGAAATTGTCCAATCGGTTGGAACTTATACCCAATCGATTGAGTTAGTGTAAAAGCGGCCCATAAGTGATTAGGAAGTCATCTTGATGAAGGGTAACATCTCTTTGCCTTTTCTTTAATTTTTGAGATTTGGTAGTAGATTAATTTTAAGGCTTCCAATCGATTGGGGGCAAGGAACCAATCGATTAACACATTAAATTTAAAACCATGGATATTTTCTTTCTTGTGACAGCCTCAAGCCTATAAATAGAAGCCTATCCCTTCTCATTTTCACATCCAGAAATTTATCCTCGGTGCTTTGATAAAGTTTTTGTGTTTGGTGAGGAATTTCATATTTTGGAAAGGGAATTATTGTAAATTCACCAAAGAATGTTTTTATCTTGGTTGAATTATGTATACTTAAGGGAGTGTTTATATGGGTTCAAAATCTAAACAATTTAAAATCTTTTTTTGGGGATTTAGATTCTTAAGTTGTCGTTTGGTCGATAGCTCAACCTTTTTTAAAGATTTCTTTGGTTCGAGATCAGCCTGGTTTAAAATCTCAACTTGGTTCATGGTTATCCTAGCTAAAAGCTCATTTTGGTTTGTAAGCTCAGCTCGGTTAAAAGCATGCTTTGGTTCGATATAAGCCTGATTTAAGATCTCAGTGGTTTGTGGTTAGCCTGATCAAAACCTCTGTTTGGTTCATGAGTTTATCCTGGTTCAAGATAAGTCCATAGAAAACCTCAATTTAGCTTGGGGACTAATCGCTTCAAGCCGTTGTTTTGAAAGAATACTGAATGCTTCAATCTGTTATTCCAAAAGAAGATTAACTTCTTCTCTCTGGAAAGTTCTGTTTGGAAGAAAGACTAAGTGCTTCTCTCCTTTGTTAATTATTTGGTTGGAAGTTAGCCTGAAACTTCATTTTTTCTTGTATGAGAGGGTTCAAGAGTTTAACCTACCAAAATATTTTAATCATTAATAGATACTCTCAATATCAAATATTGGGGAAAGGATTAGGTCACTTCATTTTGACTGAACCTTTATAATTCCTAGTGTCATCTCTCTTACCGTTAACTCTTTAATATCCACATATTTATTTTCTGCTGATACCTTAAAATGTTTTTATCAAAAAATATTTTCAAACTCTGATAATGATAAAAAATGGTTTTTAAACTACCATTTTTCTAAAATTCAAAATTCACCCTCTCTTGTGTGTGGAGTCACGTGTCTAACAAGTGATATCGAAGCCTTACTGCTGCTCAAATACTAATCGTCTCAGAAGGAAGATGAATTCCAACACCTTTTCTAACGAGAGATCTTTCCTAAACACTCCACCGTTTAATGGTGTTAGGTTTGAACTATGGAAAGCTAGACTCAAGATCTTTATTCAAATTATTGATGTTGAATTATGGGAAACCCTAATCAATGGTCTATTAATCCCTACTCATCAAATATATGAAGAAGTAGTGTATAAACTTGATTTCCTTTGGATCGTAGAGGAAAAGAGAAAAATATGAAATTGATTTCAAAACCAAGAATTTTATAGTAATTTCTTTAGATGATAGTAAACTCCTATATTTTTATAATTTCAAAACATCCTAGGAAATGCGGGATACTTTGAATTGATATATGGAGTTTCTCCAAGTATCGAAAGAGCTGAAATGAACACCCAAGGCGACGAAGATGAATGTTTCATTCATAAATGCTTCTCCAAATTTAGAAATGTTAGAAACTATATTGGAATGTTTGTTACTAACAAATATCTAAGAGTTAATATTTGGAAATCAAATTGAATCCTTAAATAAATATATGGAATTGTTTATGAATTATTTGAAATATTGAAGAAGGATGAAATCATAGAAAAGTTGAACGAGCTAGTTCAATTTCTTAAAGATGAAGGCATAAGCTAAAGATTTGAAGAATCATATTCATCAAACGCCTATCAAACAACTTCTATGGTATCCTTTGAAAGAAAATACTTATTAGTTGAACGATCTTCGAAAGATTCAACATTAAATGAAGAAACTTCATCCTTGAGGGGATCTGAAGCATCATCCAGTGGAATCTTCAGAAAAAAGAAAGTAAAACATCCACAAATAAATAAGAGTCAACTTCGGGGATAACCATGGAAGAATCCTCTTCTAGAAAATAATATGAAGTCTTCTTGAAGGTATCTTATAAGGAAGATGATTATGAGGTAACAAAGTCATCTGATAATTAGTTGTTTTAAATAAGTGCTAGGTTAGTTATAGAAAATGATAAGATTAAAAAATGAAACTTAGACGTTAAAAAGTATCTAGAGTTTCATGAAGAAAGAAATAAAACTCTTAAGCTTGAAATGACTAATATTAGAAACTCAACAGAAACATGTGAGACTTGTGACTCATTGAAAAAGGAAGTGACATATCTGCATGAAACCCTAAGTAAATTTACTAAGGGAAAAGAAAAACTTGACTTGATTTTATCAAGTTAAATGCCTTCCTTAAATAAAAATGGACTAGGTTTTAAAAAAGATATAGCACATAATAAATGATCAAAAAGGAAGAAATCAAACTATCATGTTTATAAGTGTTCACATTGTAATAGATTAGGTCACATAGAGCTCTTTTGTTTTGATAAATTGAAAATGTATAAAGATAGTAAGCCTAGACCTTTTAGAGCCACTAACACATCTGGACCCAAGAAAATTTGGGTACCAAAGTTGAAACCCTAATATGTTTTATACGGTTGTTTTGCAGCTATTATGAAGCCTTAATGCATATTTGTTGTACCCCAAATTTTACCCTTAGATCCATTGATCTCCTGCATATCATATTAGGTCAATCATGTTGCATTGCTAACCCTTTTTGTGAGGTTTTGTTTGTGTTTGTTTCATTTGTGAATCAGGTTTTATCTTAAGAAGATTCAAGAGGTGATTAATCAAGATTTTGGATGGAGCATTGAATCAAGCAAGTCTCTCATTTCAAAGAGATGTCTCTATAACCCTCTCCATGATCCTCTCCATAACCAAATTTCTACCCACCTTATCTACCCTCAATTGTCATCTTTTTTTTTTCAAAACCAATTTCAATAATCATCTATTAACCAATTTTATCCAATTTCCCTATTTTTTCAAACCATAACCATAACCATTTCAATTACCTAATTCACCTATTATTTGTTTTTCCTAATCATTTTCTTTTATAACAAAAAGAGATAGAAAACCAATACTAAGATTTTTGTTCATAAGCCCATCACCATAGGCCCAACGTGCAAATATGTTACAAACCATTGAAACTCATTTGCCAAGGACCAATAAGAATCAAGCAAGGTGCTTTGACTTTTCAACTTTGCTCTCTGACCAATGAAGAGGCGACATGTGGCATACAAAGAGACAAAACAACCAAATGTTTTCTTCTCCCTTGGTCGTGCTTGCGATTTGCAGAAGAGAAGAGAAATTCAAATACAATTGAATCAATTCATCCAAAAATCGTTTCACAATTCAATCCCTTGGCGCGTTTTCTCATTTTGAATTCTCCCAAAAATACTTCCCGTTTGAGCTTTCAAGGATTGGTTCATTAAAAGTGTTTTTGAGGCATTACTCATTTCAGCATACAGCCTGCTCTCACCTGCAGATCCCCTCACCCAATCCCAATCTTTACCTCATCTGATACCCTCTCATATGACAACAAAGGAGGAGCTCTTAAGCAATACACGAAATAATGAAATTGACACTGCAATTCTGAGGTTTTTGTGCAGCAAAGGCAGCGCATTTGTCTCCAAGGAGTGGACCAATATTTGAATTCAAAAAGAGTCATTGCAAACCCTAGTTTCTACTCAGCATACCATATGTTTGATGATTGGACTCAAAGCAACCCAGGCCCATTTACTCAGCCTATAAAAGGAGCTTGCTTCTACACTTTAAGACACCAACAATTCTCAAAAACACTCAAATAGTCCCTGAAGTTTCCTAAGTTTCGAGCAAGAAAGTTGAAAGGTGGTTTTGGAGTGCTTTGGAAGGAAGGCAATCAGCATACTTGAAGGCAGTGGACATTACTCCACTTGGTATCACATTCTTTCCCTCTTGTTAATCATGCTCATTTGATACCACTATGTCATATGCATCTTGTTGTTCTTCTACATATGTGTCTTGCTGATATGTGTTTGAATATGTTGATTGTTTACTCATGGTTTGATTTCATAAAATAGCATGATTTTGTTTAGTGATATGTTGTGGTATATGTATGCTTGTTGTATTAAGTTGTAATGATTGTGGTTGAATTTATGCTTGTTACATGACTAACTGCTACATGACTAATTTATGCTTTTGGTTTTGTTCATTGAATGGCTATAAGCTTACAAGATTTCGCTTTGGTTCTTACACTGTCAAGATTGGATGTTTGAATTTGTTAACCTACTTGGATGTCATGTGTGCTTAAATGTGATTTTGAGACAAGAGACTCATTGAATCTTAGTTCCTCTATGTGGATCTGATATGCTCATAAGTCGAGGGATGGTTGAACCTATCTATTTTTGTTGTTGGTTTAATGGTTGATTGATGCTGTTAAGTTATTCTTGTTAAAGTAGCACGTTTTTTTTTTCTGTCACCATCATGTATGATCGATTTGTGTACTCAAGTCATGGCTTTGAGACTTTACCATTGTTGATGTTTGCTGTTTTAAGGTTGATATTTTGATTATTCATGTATGTATTCACACTTGTATGCACCACTCTGCCTTGGCATTGTTGATGATTGACTAATGTGTCTGAGTTTGGATTATTTGAACTGTTAGCATATGCAAGCTATTGCTTAGTGTTATATCTCATTAGAATGATTTTGGTTTAATAAGGATTATGTTCATGGATGTGGAACTTAGGATAAAAATTAGTGTTACTGTTAGTTTGCTTTGAATTGTTCCTATCATGTGCCTCAATGTTCCATGACCTGTCATAATACTTCAATTTGTGCATGCTAATACCATTGTGCTGGAACTGTTAACTTCAGAAATTATGTTTCTGTGACATCATGATTTTATTTTCCATGTTAGAACTTTGTGTTCATGATATGTATTGCTAGCTTTGATGTGTTTTTAACATACTCCTAAGTTATGGATGTTTGATGTCATTTTGTGCTTCTAATATGTGCTAGCCTGCCTTGAACCTAGTCTATATAGGTGTTATGAATGTGCTTGCATGATTGTTGCCTAAATTGGTTTTTGCCATGTCATATACTACTGCCTGTTTTAATGGTACCACTTGAATGGGCTTGGTTGCTATGACATCTCCTATTCTGTTTTGAGTATATGTGTATGATTCATAAGAGCCCTTTGACCATCATGATATTTGTGTACTTATCACTGTAAACATGACTAATTTATACTTGTACCAACATGAGGAGTATGTAACATTTTGTGTGTAATTCATTTTGCTAACTATTTTTGATTTGGAATGTCCTGCTCATATATGCAATTCTGTTTGACCTATGCTTTATGATGTATCAAAGTGCCATGAATCTAAATGAACTTGCCTTGACATTATATGTGATTGGTCTGCCCTTAATCTATCTTGATACATGAATCATCACTATAACCATGGCTGAATGCATTTTTCCTTGACATTATGTTTGATTGGTGTGCCTATATTTTGCCTTGATGAGGGGTTGAGTTGTATGGACTATCATTATGTTCTTTGTTTGCTATCTTTGTGAAAATTGTCTGCTACATGGCTTGATAACATATGAATCTTAGCTTTTTAAATCTTGTTATCTTGTTGGTGTGCTAGCATTATTTGTTGTGTATCTGATCTCATGAGCTCATTACTTTGTGAAATATAATTGCCCTAATGACATGTTGTTATCTGCTGCTAACTGCTTATGTTGTTGATACTGTTGCCATAATTTCCTTAGCACCTTTTTTATATATCCCTGAACTGCCACTAATAGTTAGGTTAGACTTAGAATCTGTCATTACCTTGATCTAACCTGTCTTTATTTTTACCACTCATTGTGACATATTTGAGTTGTTATTTGAACTTTGAAAAGATATCTTTTGGAACTGACTGCATCATGCTTTAATTTGTCCTCTTGCTTCCTTACATTTTGAATAATTACCCTTGTTAATCATGTGATCTAAATCCTAGCACAACTCTGCTACTTTTCTTTAAAGCATGTGAAGAACTTTTGCTACCGTTGAAACTCAATCTTGCTATGAATCCTTATGAATGATTGTTTGATAGCATTTAAGTTATGTCCTTACATGATTCCCTTTTGAGTGTATTATGTATATGCTGTATGCTTGCTGCTATGACTGTGTGAATTTGTTGCTTTTACATTCGAATGTTATTACTTTGATGTCCAATTTGTATGATAAACACTTACTTGGTATTTAACATGCGTAGCAATTCTTGATTTTGAATTGATAATCATGTTTTTGCTTCATTTTATTTGACATGGCTGATGTTGAATGGCATGGCTTATATGTTTCCCTTTCGTGAGCAGTTAGTGTTGTGGCTTGGTTTGTGATTAATTTGAAATATGCGCGCTTGGAATGGTTATGTATTAATTAAATTGAGTTTGTTACCGGATGTAACAGCCACCCCAGTAGCAAGCACACACAAGCACGCGCCCTTTCACCTATAGAACTGGGGTTCGAATCCCCCTCGCCCCAGTCCTTTTGTTTTATTTCCTGATTTTCGCTGCTCTTTACATATATACTTGTACTATCTGTGTTCTTTCAAGACGTGCGCATTGGCCTAGTGGCATTGGTTTTAAGCTGCAAGAGAAGGGTCCTGGGTTCAATCCCTAGGAGTGCCCTTTCCTTTCTTTTTAATACTTTGTTGTTTATTTATTTTCAAGTTCATGCTTAAAATTCAAATTTCCATAACTTGTTCATTTTCCATCCTTTTTCCTCCATTCTTTTTGCTATGTTTTTCTAATTGAATCTACTTTTTGAACATAAAAAGAAATGGTTAGAAATATTTAATCTTGAGGCATTTACTCATGTTAAACTTGGAAATACCTTTTAGGGTTTTATTGCACTTCTTTATTCATCTTGCCATGCTATCTTTGTTTATCATGTTTGAGTAATGTCTAATGTATGATTCTAACTTTGCATTGATTTCATAAGATTTGTTTCATCTCATTATCTTATTCATGTATTTTTGCATCATCATATTTGAATTTATAACTCTTTATTTCATAGTAATTTTAAAACTATTATCTTCCCCCCATTCCAAAGGGAGATCATCCTAAATTGACTCTTGAGTCACTAAACAACCACCCTACCTTATCCTTTTAGGTTTATCCCATTTCTTGGCCTCATGAAAGCCAATGAAATCATAACTTAGTAATAGGTTAGAGTTTTGAACTCTATGTGATTCTCACAATCATGAGAACTCACTTTCCCCCCTATAACTTAGACTTAGAGAATTATCGTGAACTCTAAAATGAGCTCATACTCATTTCCCCTTGGAACTTTGGCCATAGTCAATGGTTCCTTTTTCACCCTTAGATCGGTGAACTACGGATACTCTGATTCCACTCCCGTCAGGATACGTAGGCGCAAGGTGCGATACCTTGTCGAGTATACTTAGATACTAACCCCTAGGGTTTCAACCTTTAGCATAGCACCCTTAGCAAGTGAGTAAGACATAACAAGTTAAAACAAGAGGTTCCCGTAGGGTACTATGGACGTTTAGGATGCTAATACCTTACCTAGGCGTAACCAACCCCCGAACCTTAGATCTCCCCCCTTTAGGTTTTTCTCGATCTTGAACCTTTCCTTTGGATAAATCAAAGTCGGTGGTGAACTTCAAATTTTGCGATGCAAGTTAATTAATAGTTTGTTATCCGAATCTCACCACAACAATATTAAATGATGTTTCAAAGTAAATATTATACTTTAGTATACCATGTTTTAAAGTCTTTAATCTAAGAATGATCCACTACTACAAATAATACATTTCATGACGAAGCTTTCATATCAGACAATAAAAAACCGAGGTCAAATGACCTGGAACGCGCTATATATTATTTTCTTAAGAAACTTTATCTTTACACTTAGTTTTATAGGAAAGCAGACGTAAAATGTTGTTCACTGTTTGATCTTCGACTTCCAGCCCCTGCAATTTTATGTTTTGTTTACAACTTATAAGGCGCATTTATTTTTACGTCGGATATGATACCTCAGTTATTGAAGAAAACCGAGATAAAAACTCTAAAAACAATTTTTATTCCTTGAGAATTATAATGTTTTGTCTCATTCACTTTTTTGCGCCCTAGCGAACGAAAGGAACACCCGTTCTTATCAAGCGAATGAAGGAGTTTCCCAATACTCTGAACCACCACCCTTCTTCTCCGAGGAAGAAGTAAGCTCGAATTCTTCTTCGTTGAGTCTCTCATCACATTTCTGGTATGTACACTTTCTCCATTATTGTTTTTTTTGTTATTTGCATCATTGATGTTGTAGCTGTAGGTCATCGTTGTGGTTGTTGTTGTGGTTGTTGTTGTTCCATCGTACTTTGATGTTGTTGTCGTATGTGGTTGTTGATGTTGTTTACTATAATGTTGTTATGGTATTTGTTGTTGTTCTGGTAGTTATTGTTTGTTGTGTACTATTTTGATTTTATTTTCAGAAGTTGTATGTGATTATGGATCGTTGTTGGATAAAAATAACCTTCTTGAGGCGAAGGGGATTTTTTGGTGTCCTTGTAAAGTTTGTTGAAATTTTCACAAACATTTAAGGGATGAAATATTCAATCATTTAGGTTGTTTGAAGTTATTCAAAATTACACGAAATGGGTATGGCATGGTGAAGTGACCAAAAAAGACCTTTGTCACCAGTTGAAGATGATGATAAATTTATGAATGATACTATAGAAGATATGATTCGTGATATTGGGGTAGATGCTTTTAAGAATGCTAATGTGGTTGATACTTTACAAAAAGACATGGAAGAGTTGTTGTATCCGGGATGCAAAAGTTTTACAAGATTGTCAGCTGTGTTAAGACTATTTAATCTTAAGGTAAGAGGTGAGTGGGCAGATAAAAGTTTCACTGAGTTGCTTAAATTATTGCAAGAAATGCTTCAAGAAGGTAGCACGTTGTCGAGCCGTACTTATGAGGCCAAAAAGATATTGTGTCCAATGGGTTTGGATTATGTCAAAATATATGCATGTCGTAATAATTGAATATTATATAGGAAAGAATATGAAAACTTGTAGGAGTGTCCAAGATGTGGGGAGTAACACTACAAGAAGAAGGCTAATGGTGTTGAAGACGAAGATAGTGTAACAAGAAAGGGTATTCCTTCCAAGGTGATGTAGTACCTACCGGTAATTCAAAGGTTCAAGAGATTTTTGCTAATGCAAATAATGCAAAGAATACTAGATTGAATGCAGATGAAAGAGTGTGTGATGGAAAAATTTTCCATTTAGTTGATTCATTGCAATGGAAGAAAATTGATTTCTCTTTTCAAGATTTTGCACTAGAACCGAGGAACCTTGGGCTTGGACTTACCACCGACGAAATGAACCCTTTTGGTAATTTGAGTACTAACCATATGCCATGGCCTGTTCTTCTCATAATTTAAAATCTATCTCCATGGTTATGCATGAAGCACAAGTATTTGATTTTATCGATGATGATTTCGGGTCCAAAACAACTAGGGAACAACATAGATGTTTATTTAACTCCACTCATTGAAGATTTAAGACTTTTGTGGGAGGAAGGCATTGAAGTTGATGATGCGTATACAGGTGATAACTTTAAGCTACGAGCCATGTTATTTTGCATAATTAATGACTTTCTTGCATAAGATAATTTATCTGGGTACAACGTCAAGGGACATAAAGCGCGTCCTATATGTGAATTTGATACATGGAACCACCAATTACCAAATGGAAAACGAATATTTATCTTGGGCATCGAAAATTTTAAGACCTAACATCCATACCGTAGATTGCGAAAGACTTTTAATGGAGAGCAGGAGTTTGGTTCTGCACCAAAGTCGTTAACCGGGAAGAAAGTTTATAAAAGACAACAACACATTAAGGTTGCATTTTGAAAGAAACTAAAAGGTAAACAAAAAGGGCCCGTGGAGAAAAATATTTGGAAAAGGAGGTCGGTTTTCTTTGATCTTCCACATTGGTCTAGACTTGATGTAAGACATTGTCTTGATGTGATGCGTGTGAAGAAAAATGTATGTGATAGTTTGATTGGAACACTTCTCAATATTAAAGGCAAGAAAAAAGATACTAAGAAATCCCGTGAAGATGTGGTGGTGATGGGTATACGACAAGAGTTAGCCCCAAAAGAATTAGGAAATAGAACATATTTTCCCCCAACTTGTCACACTCTGTCTAAAAAAGAAAAAAAAGTTTTTATGATTATTTGTAGGGTATCAAAGTTCCCCAATGGTACTCATCAAATTCAAATAAATTTATTTACAGTGGATGTATCCCGTAGAGCGTTACATGAAGATCTTCAAAGGGTAAACAAAGAATCATCACCTTCCAGAAGGTTTAATTGTTGAACGGTGCATCACAAAAGAAGCTATTGAGTTTTGTACAATGTATTTGTCAGAAGCTAACTCTATAAGAAAAAATACTAAAAGTGAGAAAGGCAATATTCGAACTCATGACCTTCCACCCTTACAACTCCTTACACTCCTCATGCTACCAATTAGGCCATTGAATTTAATTGAAATAAAACCACATTAGCAAGCATATAGGATTTAACAATGATCTAAATATTTTAATAATCACGAGAAAATCTTAACTATTCTAATACTTAGATAGCTAGTACCAAAAGGACACTAATTAAGATATTTTCCTAGTTAATAATACCTAATAACTTTTAGCCTAATTATGGCATTCTTAATTAGTTAGTTAGGTCGAAATTGTGTATTACCTTATAAAGTCAAAAATAGCAACTAAGTCCTATGATAAGATCGAAACTCCTAAAAAGTCAAAACAATTTCCTTTTGACTTTATAAGTCACTAGGGTTGAACAGACGACCAGTATAAGACTCTTGACATGTTAGTGATCTAAACTCTAAGTTAGATGAAAAGTAAAAGAAGAGTGGTCAAAATTTGGGGTACGCCAGTTTCGATAAATTGAAAAGGTCTAAAGATAGTAATCCTAGACCTTCTAGATCCATTAACACACTTGGACCCAAGAAAATTTAGTTACCAAAGGCGAAACCCTAATCCGATTTGTAGGGTTGCTCTGCAGTTGTTATAAAGCCTTAAAGAATATTAAATGAAGTTGTGAAAAGAAAAAAGTGTACTATTGATTATACCGTGGTCTAAAAGCTATGATACAATAACAATCGATGATGTTATATCAACGGTGGTGGTCAAAACAAGATTTTCGCTAGGAATGATCTCAACATTTCTTATCCATGATCAGCTAACCTCATAGGAGGTTGAGTAGATACGTCTGTAATAAACATATCTATCTCGTTGTTTGACCATATCTCATAGCTATCAATATGTAGAGAAGGACGTGCCACAATGTGTTGGTGTTCCCTTAAAAAAGGTATTTTTATTAATAGTTATTGATAACTAAGGTAGAACACTATTTTAAAGTTGAAACAATCTGAAAACTAAAATTAATCTTTTAAATAGTGCATTTAATATTTTGCTCATCAATTAAAATTATTTTGCTAAATCGATGGATTAGTTTTTAACCATTTATAGAAAAGAGGTGCAAATGAACTAGGAAGGGGTGCAAAAGAGAAAGCCAAAAGCAAATTCAGCACCAGGCCCAAAAAGCATTAAAGAGGTTGATTCACTAAAGCCCAATCAATTAGAGTCTTGAGCCTATCGATAGGAAGATCTCCACGTGCTCCTTTTCAGACCCAAAACTGATTGGAACTTAGCCCTCAAGTCAATCAGATTCTCACATTAATGAAAATGGATCAAGATCTATGGAGATTTAATCATCCAATCGATTGGAGTCGTAACCCAAATAGACTAGGAAACAACTTTTGGAATGTTTTCGCTCTGATTTTTACTATGAACAATCTCCATTGATCACTTTCAATGTTTACACACTCAAATTCATCAGACTCCACACTATAAATAGGTAACCATCCCTTCACACTCTTCTATGTTCTCTTTCTTGTGTGAGTTTTTTCTCCGTCGGCATAAGTATCATTATGGTTTCATCAAATGGAAAAAAAATGTGGAAATAGCCCAACAAAAAATCTTTTCACCACTAGAATAATAGAGAGAACTAAAGAGAGGAAAATTATGATCCACTGTAATGTGATCCAATAATGATTTATGGAATATGACAACAAAAATTGGTATTTAACATCATTCAAATGCACCAAGTTGCCAAAAACAAGAAAATTCCAAAGACATATCTGCCACTTTATTCAAATTGAATGCAATGTTTCTTCCATAGAGAAAAAAAAATAGGCTCTCAAGCCCAAAACGGACACCCCGCCGTAGCCAATAAACGCCAGTGGACCGACCTAAACATTAAACTTAACGAAACTCAGCAAGGTGAAAGAGAAATTCTCGGAGATACAGCAAGTCGTGAACAACGATAATGATAAAGAAAAGGCCGACACAAAACTCTAAAGCTAACAATATTTAAAACGTCAAGGTAAAATATTTCATTAAATATCAAAATTTATTACACCTAAGGCACAAAGGCCTAAGAAACGTTGTAGGGTTAAGCAATACAAGTAGAAATAAAATCAAGCCAAATTATTTGAAGTAGAGGCACCGAGATCATATGCTTGATTCACCCCCAGAAGCAGACTTAAATGGATCCAACGTCTCGACAGAAATCATAGCATCAGGGTAGAACTTCCTCACCTGCTCCACAACTCGTTATCGGGCTTCAAGCATTCCCCACATATTCTGCTCAAGAGCATCATGAAGCACCCTCCTTGGAGAGCTTTTGCATCTTTCCGGTACTTTCTCATATGGCGAGCATTCTCCTCAAAAAAATTAGAAGCAATCTTATACCACTCTTATGCATCTTTAAGAGAATTTTTCAGCTCGGTCACGTGAGCCGCCAAAGAAAAAGGAGAGCCATGTATTATCACTAGCTCTTGCAAATAATTAGCATTCGTAACTTCCTCTTGCAGCATAAGAAGCTGCTTCTGAAGATTGGCAAACTTCAACTCCATAGTGCCGACCTTCCCTTTTGAAGTATCCCTTTCCTTGAAGGGACTACTTGAGGCCAGGAAATCACCCCGTCGAATAGAGATGACAGAAAAAATAGAAAATACTTTAAACATGTTGTGAACAAGCTCATAAACCATTTCAATATAATCCCATCTAGGAATATTCTAGACGAAGGACAAATTCGATGTTGAAATTATAACAACAACCTTCTCAGAAGTGCATGGGAGCCTGGAAGAAAAAGTATCTAGTATCTATATGAAAGGAGTCACCTCCATGAAAGCATCATCCTCATCGATTTGAGTCCGTTTTGGAGAAATCTAATCCCGATAAGAAGATTGTTCCTCTACTCAGGCCCTCTTTGACAAAGTCGGAGGCGAGATCTTTTCTTCCATTATTAAAATGGTCACATAACCTACAAGATAATTCACCTCGAATACATGAGCCCAAAATTATATAGCTGAGGTAGGAGATGGGTCTGTAGTGAGAGCAATAGCCATCAAAGAAGTGGGAGCAGAAGTAGAATTACCAGTACTCACTGCAGCTCGGATACCTTGGGCATGTACAATGAGGTAGAACATATCTAGCTTGCTTAATTTATTCATACTATCTGGAAAATGTAATCACGCATATCAAAACAATGTGAGAACTCTGTTCTTACCAAAGATCTCCCTCCTCTCCTCAAGATTAATTGCACTCAAGATAGAATAAGTATTTATTCGTTTTTTCCTTTCTTCGGTAGGCGGCGCCTCACCAGGGTTGAACTCTTCCTCATAACTAAGTCCCTGAAACCAAGATTTCATTTCCTCCTTCATTGTCACATCTTTCAGAGAAAGAAAGATCGACTGAGTATAATAGTAGCCAAAATCTCAGCTAAAATGGATCTTAGTCAACACATCATATCCGAAAGTGACAACAACAATGAGAGTTGACAAGAATATAATAGAAAATAGAGTAAGTCGTATAGGTGATGGGTTTCACCAATATAAAGCGCCTAATGAAATCACAATAATCTAGAATGAAGAGGTCGAGTCAAGAGATAACCAGATGAAGGTGAAGCCCTGATTACGAAAAATGTCCAGGGAGGTGGACCTTAGACAAAAAATACTAAAATAATAAGCTAAGAAAGGGTTTCCAAGATTTAAACTCGGTACACAGTTGGAAGACCCTCGCATACACCCATAAACCTGGATGAAGATGGGAAAGGGAAATCCTAAAATAATTCAGGACGAATACCTCAAATTCAGAAAAAGGCATCCAAAACCCTACTATTGTAAACAAACACATGTAGAATAGAACCATGCAGTAATCGAACGAATTGGATATCCTTTTTTCCTTTAGTACAAGAAGCACAAACCAATTCGAAGGATCTCCAACCATAATCTAAACATTACCGATGCAAGCCTCAAGTTCATGGGAATGCGAAGTAGCATAAAAGATATCAAACGTTAAAGAGATATTTCTTGATTACCGATTTTTGCTCTAGTGATATAAATCTAAGGCGATCAAAATATTGGGTTTTCAGTGTTGATGAATAAAATTAACAGAATTAAAAGACAAGAAATGGGAAAAATAAATGACTACCTATCACGACGTACCCAATTGACTCTTTGAAATGAATATGAGAAAAACATAGTGAGTTATAGAAAATAGATAAAATTGTACAACACCTGCTTTCGCAGCATGTATAGTCTCTCAGATGGATAATTTGTTCGCTTTCTCTAGCCTAAATCATTCATCTGAGAACATTTATTCAACACAAATATATGGCTTTCTCAACTGAGAGTGAGACACACTTTCAAATTCTCCTTGAACTCAGTTGTTTAGCAATCCGCTTTTGGATAACATTTCATACCCTTTCAGTATACGATTCGTATTTGAGTTGCACCGGCTTTTGCAAAAAGCACAAATATATTTAAGCACTCATACTCTAAAATAACAATTTCTCTTATTTTATCATTATTCGTATACAGATGACTCAATCCAGGTTCGTCATGAGGTAGATCTAGCATGCATAATTTAATAAACAAGATAAAAGCAATAACAATTTAAATAAACATGAATGAAGACAAAACTACTTGCATAACGATGAAGAAAGAGACTCCAAAAATACATAAAAAATTAGAGTTGCAAGAAATAAACTTAGCAAAACTTAGAACAAGAGAACTAAAATTGAAAATAAGTGAAATGTAGTGATTTTCCCGCTAATTCAATGATTTTCAAGTCTACTCATAGCTAAAAAGTACAATCAAGAGCCTTTAATTCGTGAAAATAATTGTAGAAAGCTTTGAGGACTTCAATGGATCAGTTTGGAACACCAAAGGTTAAAAACCTGTTATGAAACACAAAAATTCGCAGTTGGAACTGGACCCATCATAAGTAGTGTCACACAACATGGGGGATTGTGTCAGGCAACACGACCCGTGTTATGGAACCCGACCTGTCTGTGTTGCCCTCGACTTCTTTGTATGAGAAGGGGGGGTTAGTGCCAACACGGCCCGTGTCAACTTACACAGCCCAACTGTATTGGCCACGAGTTTTGTGTGTTGGGGATTCCTCTTATTGCTTTTTTCGGCCCATTTTCGTTCTGCTTCGACTCTTGGCACTCTTTATTAGCTTAAAAGATAAAACTATACCAGAAAGTAGTAAAAGATGTATAAAACAAACAATGAGTAAAATACATATTGATAAAAGACACATAATAAGAAGTATCAATACCACTTATCAATTACTAAGGGCAACCTCAAGCACTAAAAGACAAGGAAGTGCTCGCTACCTTTGCATCTACCCAGTCGTTTTGTAGTACAACTTGTCTACTTTGAAGGTTTAAATGTTTCAGCACCACAACATTGCTAGGCTTATGGCCTAACATTCGTAGATGAACCTTAATGACTCATACGAGGTTTCCACCTTAGAATCACTCGCTAAATCGACACTGTTATCACTCATCCTAACAAAGTAAACAAGGAATGCCTAATAAAAAACTTGAGTTATAAGGGTACGTGGTTACAGGAGATTGATAAGTGGGAGGAACGTAAGGCACAAACTTTAAGCAAAACTTCGAATTATTTTTAGTGATGTTCTCCTGAAAAAGGAACGAAGATGTTTTTCAAGGAAGTAACTGAAATCTTGAAAGCTAAAAGGTTGCAAAAAACTTCCAAATGTTTAACTCACTCTATTTATAAATAATAAAAGGTGAAGGATCAAGATTTTCTATGGACAGAGACCACAAGATCAACGACTAGAATTCTACTCATGGAAACATGCCATACTCAAATGCACTTAAGCACTCTATGAACTGCACCAAACTCTAGTTGGTCACGTTATCACACGTGTCATGCATGGATGATGAAGCGTCTCAATGATTGGTTTGCATTAAATGCACATGTTCCCCATTACTTTATCAAAAAACTGATCCCAAGTGATCCAGTTATATTCCACAATGGATTATGACATGGAGGTTGATCGATAATACTTAAGGCTTCTCCGACTCCTTCAATAATTGGTAAAACTTTGGTGGTAATTTTTTTGGACCGGCCAAAAGACTCAATTGACCGATGCAAAATCTACCTTAAGTCCACTCTACTTGACCCAATATATAAAAACACTTCACATGTGTCGCAACTGTGAAAAACAACTGGCGAGAAACAAAAACAGAAGAGTCGCCACCGAACGTTATTTATCCCGATGCATGGAAAGGAAACGATCGAAGAAAACCTGAAGAAGGGAAAAGACATGGCCATCGCAACCATAGTATGGGTTCGGGAGTCGGTTACGTGAGGGGAAGGTATTAGCACCCCCACGCGTCCATCGTACTCGATGGGATCCACGCTTGTTATCTAATTAAAGGATGAGGTTATCTAAAGGCTACTGCTAAACGGAAACGGAAAGGGAAAAACACGAAAGGAAACTCGCAAGGATTATCGCAATCCTATGCCTACGTATCTTCGTGGACAAACGAAGAATCAAAGTCGACGTAGTTCGACGGACTACGCACTAATGGGGGAAGGTTGCTCACCAAGACATCGCGTCTCGTGCCTACGTATCCTCAATCTAACCAGATAGAGGAAGTCATAGCAGTCGTAGTTCGACCTACGGGTCAAAAAGAGGGAAGGGTCTCGATCGCACTAGGGCGAGAGAAAAGGTTCAGTTAACAGGTTGGTCTCGATCGCAAGGGTGTGAGAGAAGTAGGGAGTTAGTTGTTAGTGTGCTCGCCAAGGATAGGGATCCTCGTGCCTACGTATCCTCATTAGGGAATGAGAAATCAGAGAATCCGTAGTTCACGCTACTACGGAAGAAAGGTAGGAAGAGTGCTCGCCAAGACATCGTCGTCTTGTGCCTACGTATCCTCAATCTAACCAGAGAGAGGAAATCAGAGCGTCCGTAGTTCGTGGTACTACGGGAAAACAGGAACGGTCTCGATCGCATGGGTGTGAGAGAAAAGATTCGGGAAGGTCTAAGGGAAACTCGGTCCTACAAGTTAGCATGGAAAATGGCCCTAAGGTCAGGATTAGGAGGGAACTAACCTAATGATATCATGCTTGGATTGAGAGCCTAATGTCTATCCTACTCCGAGCTTAATCAGAAATTAAGTCGGACTAGGAGCCTTAAGGGAGCATGTGAATACAGAGTAATCAACAAGTAAACACCAGACAACTCAATCGCAAAGAGAAAACCGAATAAGAGGCAAGCATCACCAAGGATTTAATCAGGAATTAATCAGAATAGGCATTAAAATCAAGATCAACAATTACTCAAGAATATCCAAGTTAAAAATAAAGTGCAAATTAATCAAGATTACATTCTAAGTAAAAGAGTTAATCTAATTCTAAAAATTAAACCTAGAATTACTTCAAGTTAATTTCTAATCTAATGGAAAAAACTTTTAATCTAATTATCCTAATTCAAAAAACAAGATTAGTTTTTAAAACTAAAATTAAAAGGTTAATTAAAATTCAAAATCAAAATTAAAATTAACTAAAATATTTATCCTAGATTAATTAGCTAAAACAAATCAATAAAACAAAAAAACAAAAATCTAAACTAAACAATCAAAACAAGGGTGTAGCATAATCCAGGGTGGTGTGAGAAACACTAGGCACATGGGCCTGGTAAGGTTCAGGCTCAAAAGAAAATGCCAAGAAGCCAGGGGGTGCGTGTGTACCTGGGGAGTGTGAAAAGAAAGAAAACAAATGGGCCTAGGCCCGATCCAGGTTGGTACAAGCTAGAATCATAACCTAAAAACTCAGATGCCTTCCTTTACCATTTCCTTCTTCTATTCTCTCAACCATCTCCCCCGTTCTTCTTCCGTCATCATCCCTCTTACCAAACGCCGCTGTCGCGCCTCCACCCTCAGCCCTCTCTCAATCCTCAATGTTCTTTTCTTCTCTCCTTCAGTGTTATCATACAACTCCTCTCCGTCTCCTATTTATTTCTCCAAACAGCGCCTCAAACCTCATCCTTCATCTTCTTCTCCAAATCTCCGGCGACACAAATCACTTCTCCGTCTCGCTCTCAATCAACCACCGCATCAGCTTCCTTAAACCGATAATCTCCCTCCGCTGACACACAACGTTACAACAACACCTTCGCATCGCCGCATTCAACTCTTCTCTCCACTCGCGCGTCTCCTACACTCAACGTTCCAGAAAATTCGCAGCGCAAAACTCCTCAAAACGTTACACGGAGTACAACACTCAGAGGTTACACACAACGAAACACCAGAGCACAAATCGGAAATGCATAACAACAAATCCAAGATCAGCAAAAACAATATGAATGAAGTCAGAGCCATTGACATACCTACCGGAGAGAGTCCGGTGCTCCTTCGAATTGGTGACGACGAGCAGAAATCCAAGTAAGATGCGTTTCACTCTTAGCTCTTCTAGAACTCATCTCTTCTTCTTGCTTCTTCGTTTAATCGTTATTGCTGCGACGTTGTTTTGTTGAAGTACTTCTCCAGTGATTTCGTTGGATAACATTGCAGGTTCTCGGTGATGACTTGAAGATATGAAAGAGAACTTAAAGTTGTTTTGTATGTAGTTGATCTGTGATTTGGTTGTGGGTTTGTGAGAAACGAAAATAATGGATGATGGACTGAAGGAAGGTGAAGATTAGAGTGTTGCAGGTGAAGAAGGTTTGCGGAAGGTTATTGTTGTTTGGATTTTCGAGAGGTTTTGTTAGAGTGAATCAGGGGAAGAGAGGTTTTGTTATCAGATGGTTCTGGTTTCTGTAGGTTTTGAATCGATGAAGAATGATCGAAGAATTCAAGAAGATAATGGAATAAGAATATTGAAGCTCATGATCCGAAGATTTCAGATCCGTTGCCACTTTTATACCAGAAAATTGGAGGGTAGTATTTGTTTTTCACTGAAATTCTATTATGAAAAAGTTGTGAAATTTTGTTGTGTAATTTGTGTAATTGTTCACGCGTATTTGCACTTGAGTTTGTAACTTTTCAATGAGTTTTTGTTTTTTCATCTGCTGCTATACTTTTTCTTTCTATTTTATTGCGCTAATTGTTAAAACATTTCCCTGCTGCTGTGTTCCAAGGGAAATTCTTCAATGTGCTCCAACACACATTCAATGCCTCGTTTGTTTCCCATAACCAGGATATGACTCATCTCCATCCATATGCACTTATTTTCCAATCTCAATCTAGTTGCCTGCAAGGGTCCTCTCTTAGTGGCTTTGAATGATTTGGGTTAAATTGGATAAAAAAAAGATATGTGGATTAGAAAGCAGTTTGATGGCATGGTTAAGAGAATGGATTTAGATGTGGATGTTTGGATATTTAAAGTGGATAATGGATTATGCTCAAAAGTGATTTAATATGGATTAGTAAAATGGATATTAAAAGAACAAAATGAGAGTGATATGGTTAAAGAATAAAATTTGAAAATGGATATTTGGTTGGAAACAAAATGTTAGATCAAAATGGTTATTTGGAATTGGATGATGGTTTAAGGTTGAAATGGATATGGACATGAATTGAATATGGATAAAAAATGGTTAAAAGAAAGGATATTGAAAATTGATTTGAAAAATGGGCATTATGGAAATTAATAAAAATGTATAGAAATGTGGATTATAAATTTGAAATGAAATGGATGTGAAAAATGACTTGAATGATGAACTTGTATAAACCCTCCACCGATATTTCCACTGACAAACACCTTGACTGACTTTAATCCAGAAACCACACTCTTCCAACATCCTCTAATTAAAATGAATATCTTGAACCACTGAACGACTTGCAAATTGAGCTAAACCATCTGAATTAATCATCTTATAAATTTCTGATCTTCTGGACCAAACCTCACATGAACCACTGCTTGATAAACTGAAGAATCTCAACACAAGACATCTTGACTTTGAATATTCACAGCTTAAGGAATACAAGACAACTTGACTTAAAGCTATACCCTCATCTTTGAAAGCACACTGATACTCCTCTGAATACGGAAGATTCGAACCACATGAGAATGCCTTGATCCCATATCTTAGAAGACCAATGCAATGTATGATTATGAACTATGACCTAATGAAGATGCAAATGAAAGAGAAACATAAGCCAGTTAGAGGTTAGAAAAAGAATGGCAAATTTTGGGGTGCTACAACATGCTATGATATGGTACATAATCTATGATCTCCAATTTCACTTTACTCGTCTTAATTTTTGAACTCAGTTGGGCATTGGAAGGCTAACCATGCATGCCCACCCCACACAACTGTAAAGGAGATCAGAGTCACTGTTCATGATCAACAGTTATTCAACTATCCTTATTTTTGGTTCCTTCGTGAAGTTGGAACATCCATTTCTGGTTCCCGAACAAAAGAAATAAAATCTTAAAAAAATCAGGGGAAATTTGAATTGGTAACATATAAGTTGCATTCAAACCTTATACAACATGTATTTCGGGATCCATCAGCTCTAGATTAAGTTGCTAGTTTGAAGAAATCGTGAACAATAGTTAAAATTAAATTGCATGATATGGAAATTATTTGAATGACTTAGAAGACTTTTTTTTTCTATTGATATGAGAGAGGAAAAGACGGGGGGTGGATGCTAGTTGTAATTTGTTTTTTCATAAATTAAAAGTGTAAAAGAGACTGCAAAATGCGATGAAAACTCTATTAAAAGCTTTCTTTTCTATTCAACCGAACGGTAGTGTGTTACAAGACAACAATAATTTTGTTTGATAGTGAAAAAGTTAGAACTTGAAACCACAAGGTTAGTGAATAATGGATAAATTGAGTGTGGAGAGGGAGAGAGAAATTGAGAGATAGAAATTAAGGGTGAGAATTATCATATATATTGAAAGCAATACCTCTAAGGTATATAAATGTTTACAAGTGGATTGGGACATAAGTGACATAATCAAAATAACAGAAAAACAGGATTCTCGGACCTATAACCGGTTACACAAAACCTATAACCGGTTACAACTAAAACAACTTCTAAAAATAAATAGTGGTAACCAGTTACTGTGAATGCATAACCGGTTACACCAACAACAATTTCCTTTTTAAGCTTTCCTATTAATTTATTTCACACAGTTGTAACCGGTAACACCCCACGTGGTAACTGGTTACGACACTTGAATTATGGCTTTTCTTATATCACACCATCTTAATTCAAGTTCTCCAAGTCTTCCATGCCCATGTTCATCTTCAACCATTTGAACACTTTAATTGTGACTCCCTAGGTCAACAAATCATAAGCTTGTTCTTCACTTCGAAAATGTCCTAATCTCAACCTTCCTTCACTAAAAAGTTTCCTCAAATAGTGAAACCTTATCTAAATGTGCTTGCTCTTCCCATGTGCAATTAGGTTCTTAGCAATATTAATCCTGGAAACATCATCAACCAGGTGTGTAACAACCTCACCCTCATTGCTTCCCATCCCCTTCAATAGATTCATTAGCCGCATGACATGGCAGACACATAACGAAGCGGCAATGCACTCAGCCTCACAAGATGAGAGTGAAACTACTAGTTCCTTTTTTAACACTATGAGATTGGTGTTTTGTTGAACATAAAGACGTATCTAGCTGTATACTTTCGATCATCGTTATCTCCACACCGATTGGAATCTTTAAAACCGAACAAATTGCATTTTCTGCTCGTGTCCGCTGTGGGAAAGAGAATTTCGCAGGAAAATAATCCTATGACGTATCTTAGGATCCTCTTGACTATTTCCAAGTGAGACACCTTTGGTCTCTCCATGAATCTACTCACAATACTGACACTAAACGCCAAGTCTGATCGCGTATTGCACAAGTAACACAAGGATCCAATCAGCCTTCTATACTGAGTTGGATCGACATCTTTCTCATCCTCACTCTTTGACAACTATAGCCTCGGTTCATCCATAGTAATGGAAACATTACAATGCTCAATTTCAAACTTTTTAAATATCTCAAGCCCATACCTTCTTTGGTGCATGAGTAGTCTCCTTTTGGACATGTGGATCTTAATGCCAAGGAAGTATGTCATGAGGCCAAGGTATTTCATCTCCAACTCTTTCATAAGTTCACTCTTAAACTTTTAAATACACTTTATGTTGCTTCTTATTATCAATAAGTCGTCTACATATAAACAAAGGAAAATCACTCCTTCACTTGTATCCATCTTCACATACATGTCATGCTCGGATACACATTTGTTGAAGCAAACCTACTTTAGGAAACCATCTATCCTTTTGTTCAAGGCTCTTGAAGCTTGCTTCAAATTATATAACAATTTCTTCATCTTGTAGAACTTTACCTTTTAGTTTCTCACAACAAAATCAGGGGGTTGTCCTACATACACCTCTTCTTCAAGCGGTTCGTTGAAAAATGTAATTTCACGTCCATTTGATAAATGGAACAATTTTTGTGATTCGCAATACTAAACAATAGCCTTATGGTTTCAATCCTAGTAACCGGTATTAATAACTCCTCAAAGTATATGCCTTTACTTTGCAAGAATCCCTTTGCAACTAATCAAGCCTTATGCTTGATTATTTTACCCTTGGGATTTACCTTCATTTTGAACACCCATCTCACACCAATTGGCTTCTTCCCGTTTGATAGATTAACCAACTCCCAAGAATTGTTCTTCTCAACAGATTCCAGCTCCTCCTTGTAGCACCCCAAAATTTGCTCACCTTACCTTAAGTACTAACTGGCTTATGTTTCACTTCATTTTTGCATTATCATGTGTGCATATCATTGGTTCTTAGCATGGGGTCAAGGTGCCTGAGGCAGTTCAAGAGGAGAAGATGTTCTTCAAGCAAGAGTCCTTATATTGTCCAAGAGAGCTCAAGTGGATCACTCTCTCCCAACCAGTGCAGAGATTAGGGTTTTGAGATTCTTGGGTTTATTGCTCCAATTGGCAATCTTCTTGGGTTTTTATCATCACCAAATGGCATATCTTATCTCTGTTGGAGAGGATACACATCATATTCAGAGCAATTTGGATTTGGAGACTGTGCTATTTCCTCCTAGACTGAGGGTACCAAAACCAGGGTTTGCTATAAAGTCAGTTTATTTCTGATTTTTTGGACAAGACTTGATTCCATGGTATTCCTTGGGTCCCTGAGTATCTAGGAATGGAAGATTGTCCATCAGTTTGGTTCAGGAGAAGTTCAATTGGCCAATGGATTGGGAATCAGGAGAGTTGGATAAAAGTCAACAGTGAGAGGGGAAGTCAACTGTGAAATTTTGAGGTTCTCTTCAAGGTTTTCAAGGTCTCACATCCTCATATGGTCTTCAAGGGTCAAGTTTCATACCATTTATCAAGAATCAAGGGTTGATACAAAAGTTACTAAATATGGAAATGACCTATAATTTGAAAGTTTCCTTTTTGGGCAAGTTCTTACACTACATTCAACTTGACTTTTCATCATCAAGAAAGCTTCAAATGAATTTTCCTCACACATGAAAGTTGAAGATCTTTTTCTCCCCTTTCCAACAAGTACTAGATGGTCTCCATGTCATTTGTGAAACTCAAGTTATGATCAAAAGAAGGCAAAGTGGTTTTTTAGGGTTTTCTCATGGTTCCATTTGCATTTTGGGACATAGTGACCTATAATTGATTCCATTGCTTCATGTCACATTCTAACATCAAAGAACTTTCCTTAAGGGTCATTTTGGGCCTTTGAACCAAGGGATTCCATGAATTATTCATTACTTATTTCACATGGTGCAAAATTGCAAAATCATTCTAAACTCATGAACCAAGACATCTCAAGGCCCAAATCAAATTCAGGTGTGATTAGCAATTGTTAAATAAGTGATCCATCATAGAATGTTTGGGTGTGCATGCATGGAAGATGGTGTATTTCACATAATGCAATTTTCCAAAATCACCCAAAACTCATTAAGTGAGGAATTAGTAAGGCCCAAGTGATCATCAGTGGATTAACCCTGAGTATTTAAAGTTACTCATGCACTGGTTAGGGGAGAATACATGTGATTTTGAGGAGAAAAAAGTTTGAACCCTAAAACTTGAATCATTCGAATCTCACAATCCAGAAGAGCTTTTCCAAAACTTCTTTCACCATCTGAGTCCTGAGGATCCATAGAGCACAAAGCAATCATCACTTGAAGCTAATAGCAAGGGAATAGGTGGCGTGATCTCAGGTTGGTGGTATTTTTCATGATCTTAAAACTCAGATTTTTGACATGCATAATGTTGTGTGACATTCATTGATCATTCTGGTATATTTTGTTTTGAATTTGGACGTGTAATTTGGTTGCTGCGTGAGTTTTAAAATTTTGAACCCTAACTTATTTCGTGCGAATCTCTTTGTGTGTTGATTGTTTGCAAATTTTAATGTGATATTTGAGATCCTGGTGAAATTCTGGTCAAGATAGTGTATTCGTTTGTGTGTTTTGGTGCGTTTTTCATTGCAGGTGACCGGAGAGGGTGGCCGGAACCCTAGCTCCGGTGGCTGGTTCAGGTTCCGGCCGGTGAAGGGTTTAGAGGTAGGAGACGCAATCTGGGACGTCCGTAGCTTTGATCCAAGGGTCCTCGTTGGGCCACGTTTTTATTTTTCGAGTTTTTACTTTAATGATTACGTGTTTATTACCCCATGATTATTATCGTGTGCCTCCAGATCATTGCCTTTCATCTTAATTACTTTTTATTTTGTGGACTAAATCTGGGACGTTGCTTAAATCTGATGGATAATATGGTGACAACGCATTAAATTATGGGGGGGATCACGTGTTCTCTTATTTAAGTTCTGAATGATTGTGTGGGTGCGTGTGTTGTTGTTTATGGTGTGCACGCGAATCTGAACTGTTGATCACGCTTACTATGTTGGTTGATTGACTTGGTGTGGTGCGTAGGATTAATCCATTGGCTATGGTTGGATCTGAGATTGACTGAAGTCCACGCGTGCATCCTTTTTTTTATTTTATTTTTTCTGATGGATTTAATGTTTGGGCCTGCTATTTACACACCCTCCTTCCAGCCCAGGTTCATTCTCAACGTGTTTGTATTGCTAAACTCACCCCTATGCTTATTTCTTCATCTTTATTTTTATTTAATTATTTGCATTAATTCATTTTTAATTTTTAAAAATAGATAATTGCATTAAAAAATTCCCAAAAAATTCATGAATCATATTTATGGTTTCATAAAATTTTCCCAAATTTTATTTTTTTTATTTTTATTTTATTTTTATCATCTAAATTAATTATTTTAATAATTTCCTTTTTGAATTGTTCATATCATGCATACTCTAACTTGTTTATTTTATTTCTCACCATCCATAAAACCTTTTGAGTTCATTCTTTTTTCATTTTTTCACCAACACATTGAATTGCATTAAAATATTTTTCTCTCATTTTTAAAATCATTTCATATTGCATTTTAATCATTCTCTTTTGCATATTGAGTCATGTTTCCTGTCTGAGCTTTGCATAATTGTTTGGATGATCTATCTTGTGAATTTTTGCATGAGTTTTTAATATGTTGTTTGTTTCTGGTTGAGCTATTGTGATAATTAATTTGGTAATTTTAGAAGATGTTTTACTAATTATGTGATTGCTCTTTGTTTGAGGCTTTCTTGTATGCACATCTATGATCATGTCTGGTTACTTGTTTGAAAAGGCACTTGTGCCATTGTTTGAGATTGCTTCTTTGACTTCCTAATTCATGTTTAGGTCACCCACATTTTGTCTTGGTTAAGTTTCCTTTGGTTTTGGTTTATGATTTATGTGAATTTCATTTGGCTTATTGTTACTTATGTCTGTTTTGTACTAACCTTTTATGCAAGGGCTGAGGTAAGTTATTTGAGGGTGTGGATAGTTATCCATGTTCACTCTCATTATTTCTTTCTCTCATATTTTCTATTATTTAGGCTTAGGTTGTTGTCAAACCTCCCCTTAGGGCCATCTTTGCATGATAACATTAGGATAGATTTTTCCCCGTAGTCTTTTTCTTTTCTTGAGTCCCTCTTCTCATCTCAAAACATCTCTAAGATACTTAATAAGGTCAACTTGCCTTGCACACAAGCCTTAAACATAGGAAATAAAGATTGAGGGGTCCCCCTTCTCTCTTCTAGAGTGTTGAGCATACGTCCCATTGGGGACGACCATGCGACGCATTCGTTCCCGTGTCATAGACTTTGGTTCAAGTTGAGTTGCGAACTAACTCAAGTCACTTCTGTCCTAAAAAATACAAACAAAACCCAAACCTTTTTATCCTGCGGGATCGTTAAACTAAAGGCTATTTTCAAAAAGGGCACGTTACTTTCCGTCTGAGTCGCAAATAGGCATCGACCCTAACTGCCGGACGCGAACTTAACGTCGCTCATAAAAAACACAAAAAGAACTTGGTCCGAACTAAGTTGACTCTGAATTCCCCATTGCACAAAGGGGGTACGTAGGCCTAGGACGTCGACGTCCTACCGAGTCTGTCTTTGTTTTCCCCTTCCCCGTTTTAGTGCAACCCTAGATGATTAGGATAACTCACCCTTAGATTAGACAACAAGCGTGGATCCCATCGAGTACGATGGACGCGTGGGGTGCTAACACCTTCCCCTCGTGTAACCGACTCCCGAACCCAGGCTATGGTTGCGATGACCATTCCTTTCCCTCTTCCTCAGGTTTATGCGGTGTTCCCTTTCCCTCTCTTGGGATAAATTTACACGGCTGGCGACTCTGTTTTTCTGCGCCACTTTCGCATTTGTACCTGGATGAAAATCCTGGGAGCGACACTCCTTCATGGCATAAATCCATTGTGGATCACTTAAAGCCTCTTATGTTTTAATGGTTTAAATTCGACCATAAGTGGAAAATGGACAAAATCACCATCATCATTGACTTTGTTGTCTCGAAATAGCTCACAATCCTGGAGTCTTTGAGGCAAACATCTTTACCTTATTAATCTTCTCACATTATCTTCAATTTGGGTTGCGGAAACTAGCGTTTCCGCACTTCCCAACTCTGCAGAATATGAACATTCAAAGCTATTACCGATTACAACTTTTACGTAACCGGTTACACACTGTTGCAGTTTCTTTATCTTATAAAAATGACGTATTGGCTGATCACAACTCTCCTGTTTGCTGCATCAAACAACTTGTAACCACTAGTGGAGTGATACCCTACAAGTATTAATTTCTCCCTTATCATCTAGCTTCTTTCCAAGCTGCCATCGAACTTGTGGATACATTACGGAACCAAAAACTCAAATGGTTTAGATTTGCTTTGAATCCCAAAAATGCTTCCTCTGGTGTTACCTTCTCAAGCTTCTTTGTTGGATACATATTCAACAAATAGGCAGTCATGGATACCTCTTCTCTCCATAACTCTTTTGGCAAGTTCTTCCCCTTTAACATGCTTCTTACCATGTTCACGATCAATCGATTCTTTCTTTTGGCAACACCATTTTTCTGCGGTGTATAAGGTTAGTGAATAATGGAGAAATTGATCGATCGATTCTTTCGTACTCATGATCATATTTTCTTCTCCCTGTAACTAGTTACAACTTTTATGTAACCGACTACAACATTCTTCTGCATCATTTTGAAAACTGCTGATATTGTTGTCCCGCAACGTGTTGATTTTGCATTCCCCTTATGTGATCGTGACCAAAATTGTATTCTCATCATCAAAGTCTTGTCTTAAAACCTTGGTTTTACCCCCTTGAGGTTCCAACTTGTTTGTATTGCACTCTTTTACAAAATGACCGACCCGCTGACAATTAAAGCACTGTACCTTGCTTTTGTCAATCCTCTTCCTTTCACCTCTAATGTTGCCTTGACCACCATTTTTGTTGCAACTGCTCTCACCCTTTTGACAAGTCGAATTCTTGGAATTTTGGGTCTCTCTTCCACCAAAATTCTGAAAATTCCCTTTAATTTTCATGGATCATTTTCCTTTTGATCTCTTGTCCTTTTCGTTGAAAACGAGCTTGCAAAGCGATCTCTGCATTTACCTTATCCTTATTTCTCTCCTCCATCCTTTGCTCATGAGCCTCAAGAGAGCTTTGCAACTCTTATTTGCTTATGTTCGCAAGATTTTTTGACTCCTCAATCATTACAACCATGTTTTCAAACATTCGTGTTAAAGAATACAAGATTTTTGCGACAACATACTTCTCTGTGACTGTTTCACCACATGCCTTCACTTGATTCACTAATCGAGTGATTCTCGTCGTGAAACCATTGATCTTCTCCTTTTCCTCCATTTGAATCAATTGAAGTTGACGCTTGTGATTTTGTAACCTCACCACCTTTGCCTTGTCAGCCGTTGCGTATGCCTTATATAAGATTTCACACGCTTCCTTCGATGATTCGCAATCACCCAACTTTCCAAAAGTTTTCACCATCCAGACATTGATGGATAAAAAATAGTGCATTGAAATCTTTCTTCTTATCTTCCTTGATAGCCAAACAACACTTTAATATGTTTGCATCATATGTCATAATTATTCCCATCAAGGATGAGTAGGTTTGCAGGGATTCTTTCATTGTAGACAAAATTCATGTTGCACACTATGTGTTTGTGGATCACAACCAAGCTCTTGAGGTCAAATGTTAGAACTTGAAAATAATTCATATTGAAAATAATACCTCCAAGGTATATAAATGTTTACAAGTGAATTGGGACACAAGTTACATAATCAAAATAACAGAAAAACAAAATTCTCGGACCTGTAACCGGTTACACAAAACCTATAATCGGTTACAACTTAAACAACTTCTAAAAATATATCAGTGGTAATCGATTACTGCAAATGCGTAACCGGTTACAGCAACGAAAATTTCCTTTTAAGTTTTCCTATTATTTCATTTCACACAACTATAATTTATTACACTTCCGTGATAACCGATTACAACACGTATTTTCCCATAAATTTTTTTTTGGTAAGAACGAAACTCAAAGTATAAGGCCATTTTGTGAAGTCATTTTTGGCAAAGCTAAAAGTGGAATGAAATAAATGTATTTTAACGATGTGTGACTAGGAATTGTTGTTTGATTGACACGTACAGGAATGAACCCAAAACTTATATTCTAATTGTCTATATTACAATGATATCTCATGCACTAAAGAATGCCAAGGGCATACACGCCTCTATTTATGCAATAAATGACAGCAAGATTCGTATCGATGAAGTGTGATTGATAACCCTTTAACATATACTAGTCTTTTTGGTTCATTAAATTTGTCTCATCACCTCATTATTCTCTATGTTTATGATATGTGCTCAAAATTCATGGTTTGTGATTACAGATGTTTGTGAGTTGGTTCTTACAGTAGTTTGTTAATGAGTTATTATGTTTTTGCAGTGTACAATATTTTCTAACACTATTAAATTAGGTTTGTGATTACAGATGTTTGTGAGTTGGTTCTTACAGTAGTTTGTTAATGAGTTATTATGTTTTTGCAGTGTACAATATTTTCTAACACTATTAAATTATATATGTTGAGATATAGACCTCTTGTCCACACCCACCAAAAAGCTAGCAAAGTGACAAGAAGTTTAATAGCACAATTTGCATAACAGATGGGGTTTGTATATAGAAACAAAACATATCATCATAGTAGACAAGCCAAGACCATTGAGAACCCAAATAGAACATTATTTGTATATATAGTACTAGTGCATGGTCCCCTAAACCAAATGGTTGGCACCTCATGTGCTTGGTATGGACGACATTGCTTCTTTCCTATTATGTAAGACCTAATGTTTATCCTAGAGTTTGTTTTTTCAATTTTCTTTTCCTTGTTTGTTCTTAAAATTTGGAAAGAGTGAAAACCGAATTGCAAACTTGTATATTATGTGAAACACTTTTGGATATATGGTCAAACTATGCTTGATCGCGAAGTTTTGTTCATTTTGGATGACTTTTTTTAATGACCTTTGAGTTCTTTTTCTTTTTGATTTTTCTCAACATATTATAAAACATTATTAACACAATATTGCCATAACTAATGATAGGGGGTGAAAAATAAAAAAAGAACTATGCGCACAGTTCCGAGGAGTCAACGACCGTTTTCATTACACAGTTTTCTGGCCATTATAGTGCAAAGGACCTGTATGGTATGTTTGAGGAGCTGGGGAAGATAGATGAAGTCCTGATCCCCCCGAAGAAGGATAAGAGAGGTCGTAAGTACGGTTTTGTGAGATTTTTCGACGTTGAGGACGTGAGAAGTTTAGTTTTGAAGATGGACAATATGGTGATTGAAGGGGAGGAACTGTACGCTAACCTCCCAAGATTCTTGAGGACTGTAGATAGAGTGTTTGCCAAAGACAAGGGTCCTAAGCACTCCAGGGGTGAGACGAAAGATTTCTCCAATGAGCAAGGTGGCCATAACAGCCACTCCATACCTCAGACTAGAAGGTTTAATCAGGTGTCTATAGGAAAATCGTACGCAGAAGCAACGAGGAAGGAGCCAAAGAGGAATAGGAGTGCTTACGGGGAAACCAGAAATGCCAAGGAGCTGAGTTTTGAGGTCGCTTCCGATGGTCTGGCTAGGTTCAAAAGGGCGTACGTGGGCAAAGTGGTAAACCCGGGTTCTACCTACAACATTCAAAGACAACTTCACTCTGAGGGATACTTCTCCCTTAAAGTGATTCCCTTACGAGCCAATCTGTGCCTCCTGGAGGAGGAAGAAAAAGGTGAGACTGGTTAGGCCAGTGGTTTTCAGAGGTGGTCAGATGGGAAGAAGGTGTGGTGGATGTGGAACGATTAACATGGTTGCGGGTCCATGGCATACCCTACTATGCTTGGTCAGTGGAGTTCTTTATGTTCTTGTCTAACTTGATTGGGAAGTACGTGTGCAGTGAAGAAAGCACAAGTGATTTCTCGAAGTTGGACGTTGCCAGTTTCATGGTGAGAACCTCTGTCGGAACGTTGATTAACGAGGTTGTCAAGGTGAGAATCAATGGTAAGTCTTATAGAATCAAAATGGTGGAGGAGCCTCTGGGACCTTCTATTAAGGTTGTCAAGACTGAAGGTGCGGTTCCAAGTTCTTAAGATGATTCCCTCTCCCAGTTGGAGGGTTCATGGTGGGAGGGAGAGGATGGTGTCGTCGGCGATGGTGTGGAAGTCGAGGAAGGAGAGTTTAAGACTGACAAAGGTGATGTGACGGCACATGAGCCCTTTAAGGTTAAGGTAGGCGCTGTATCTACGGAGACTAATGTTGACCTTTCACATTCCTCTATGCCCCTCTCGTCTCTTGTCAAAAAGGCTACGGAAGGTACAGAGACCGTAGTGTTAGATAGTGTAGAACCTAGAGTTGGTCTTAGTGCTTCGCGCCAGGTAGGACCTTTTGTTGAAAAGGTTCTTTTGTCGGTTTCCCCAGAAAATAAAGTGTTGTCCACTAATCTAGTGGGTTGTGAGGGTAGTAAGGAGGGTAGCTTTGACTCTTGTGTCAAGGCCCATGCTATTAAGGCCCATTCGAAGAGATCCAAATTGGCCCCGTATTGTAAGCCCATTTTGGCTGTAGGGAGTCCCTTAGAGATGCATGTTGTGCAAGCCTCAGATAGTATCACTGAGTTCTCGTAAGACAGAACTTCTTCATCTAACCAATGCTACTTCGGTAAGAAGAAGAAGAAAACTGACCATTATTCGAAGAGTGTTGAGGTAGGGGTAAAGGTCAGTGAGGCCCCGTCGGATTCTCAAGACATTAAAGCTGAGGAGAGTAGGTGTTTCTTTGTGACTGACTCATAGGTTCAGCAAGGGAACTGTAAATTTTGGAAGGAGATGGAGTCTAAAGTCTCCAAAAATGTTTAGGAGATAATGTCTTCGCTGGGCATTTTTGGGGAAGGTGATAAGTCTATTTACAAGGCTCAACTTAAGAAGATGGAGTGTAGGGACAAAGAGGAACAAGGTAAGAGGGTGAAAACTAAAGTTGTTGCATTATGATAGTCCTATCCTATAATATCAGAGGGGGAGGTTCAGCAATCAAAAGGAAACGGGTGATGTACATTTTACAGTCTGGGAAGGTGGACATTTGTTTCCTCCAGGAAACAAAACTCAATTCTCTAGGGTTACACGACGTTGCGGCTTTCTGGGGAAGTGAAGGTGTGGAATGGTCTGAAGCGGGGGATGTTGGGAAAGCAGGTGGAATGTTGATTATGTGGAGCAAAAACCTTTTTAATTTATCTCTAAGCTTCAGAGGAACTGGGTTTGTTGGGGTAAAAGGCGAGTACAAAGGACAATACATCTTCCTTATCAACGTCTATTCCCCTTGCAACATTCATCTTAAAATATTGATATGGAGGGAGTTGGTCGAGGTGAAAAGGTGATTCAACGCAGGGGAGTGGCTTATAGGAGGATATTTCAACGCGGTGTCCTCTAAGACTGAGAGGAGAGGTTCGAACGAAAGGTTTAGATAAGGTGAACTGGAAGAATTCAGTAGGTTCATTGCAGAGGTTAATTGTATTGACTTACCTATTATGGAAGGAAAATATTCTTGGATTAACAATTCTGGTACTGCTATGAGTCGGATAGATAAGTTCTTGGCGACAGATTCGCTTGCAGACAAATGGGAGTTTGTTGGCCAGTCTATTGGTACTAGAGATGTGTCTGACCACTCCCCTATTTGGTTGAAATCTTTCTCGGTTGATTGGGGGCCTAAACCGTTCATCTTTAATAACTATTGGTTTTCCCACAAGGATTTCTACGCCTTCGTGAAACAAGAGTGGAGTAGCTTCGCTGTGACCGGTAGAGGAGACTACGTCCTCGAAGAAAAACTTAGGTGGCTTAAAAGCAGACTCAGGTGGTGGAATGCTGAAGTGTTCGGTTGGGTGA
The DNA here is from genome assembly GCA_022829125.1 of Lathyrus tuberosus. Lineage (NCBI taxonomy): Eukaryota > Viridiplantae > Streptophyta > Magnoliopsida > Fabales > Fabaceae > Lathyrus > Lathyrus tuberosus. Next base: position 1,840,169 of record JALAZF010000368.1, on the reverse strand, counting down.
ACTTGAAGATTGACAAAGCTATATCAAAGTTAAACGCTTTAGATGAAGAGGACGAGTTCGTTAACGAGGAGGATCAGGCGTTGTTTACTGAGAAAAGAGATTGTGTTAATAAGACTATGTGGGATAATCTGAAGTTGAAAGAGAGGATGCTCAGGCAGAAATCCAAAGCTTTGTGGCTGTCGGAAAGGGATAGAAATATTAGATTCTTTCACAAAGTTCTAAAGGCTAGGCAAAGGAGAAATCACATTTCCTTTGTGCATACCGGCGAAGACAAGATTGAGGGAGTCAAGGAGGTGAAAAATGAGGTATGGAAGTTCTTCCAGGACAACTTTGATGAAAAACTGTTATCTAGGCCAGTTTTAGATGGTGAAGGGTTAAACATGCTTTCTGTATTGGATAGTAGTCAGCTGGAGGTCCCATTTTTAGAGCTTGAAATTAAAAATGCGGTTTGGCAGTGTGAAGGGTCTAAGAGTCTGGGGCCGGACGAATTTTCTTTCCTCTTCTTCCAAAAATGTTGGGAGATCGTAAAGTCTGACGTTTGTAATTTTGTTATGGAGTTCCATACTAATAGCAGGTTAATAAAGACGAAGACTTTTTCTGCAAATACCATGACTAAATTGTCAGTGGCTGAAAAGAAGAAATTAATGTTGGAGGCTCATGCTGCTCGGAAAAGATCCGGAGAAGTTGTTCCGTCTAAGTCGGATGTGAGTGGGTTGGAAATCCGACAACCAAAACGGACCCGGGGTACCAGTGCAAAGGCTAGCCCAAGTAAGAATGAACCTCAACCTTGTGCTCCTCCGTCCCAGAAAGAAACTTCACAAGGTGCTCCCAAGAGGTTGAAAACCCTTATGACCGATGAAGTTTATCGGGCTGACATGGAGATCAACTCCCTCATGCGAGTTCCTGAGGAAAGTGTTGCATCCGGGGAGTTTAAGTTCTGGTCTAACAGCTTTGACGGGGTTAGGTTCTTGTACGAACATCTCAATGCAACTGAGGGCATTAATAAAGTGAAGCCCATTGGCCGACAGAAGATTACTTAAAATATTAACTCCTACCTCATGCGGTGTGTTGTTCTCGCCAGTGGTCTGTTTGAATCTAGCAACGATTCTAAGGCAGAGAAGCTTAGGTTGAAAGAAGAGGCTACCCGATTGCAGGAAATTCTCACAGCCCAATCAGAAAACTTTTCGGTTTAGAGAAAAGCTTGGATGACGAGAAGAAGAAGAACAGAGAGACCCTTGAGTCTGAACACAAATCGGCTTTGTCCAAGGCTACGGAGGAGTTGGGGCAAGTCAAAGCTTCCTGTGCCGAGCTTACTGAGTCTCTTAATAAGGCTCAGATTGAAGTTCTATCCGCTGGTAATTGTAGCACCATAAAATTTGCCCTTTTGTTTATATACTAATTGGCTTATGTTCTTTTCATTTTTTACATTTGCATTATGCATAGCATTGGTTCTTAGCATGGGATCAAGGTACTTGGCCCATATTTTGAAGTCTCAAGCTTCAAAGTGACTCATGGGGTTCATCATATCTTCTTAAGGTCAACCATGGCAAAGGATTTCAAGTGGATCTTTTCCTCCTGATCAGAAGGACCAATTAGGGTTTGTGAACCAAGAGGACTTCTTGAAGGGCTTTGTATATTCAAGCATGATGCTATGAGGTCTATATGCTCACAAGTGTTCATGGATGGAGATTTGGTTGATGGTTTATGGTGAAGGATGTTCAGTGGATCAGTTGCTTGTGAACTAAGCAAAAGTCAACTATAAAGGAGAAAGTCAACTGTGGAATTTTGAGGTTCTTTTCATGGTTTTCAAGGTCTCACATCCTCATATGGCCTTCAAATGTCAAGATTCATGCCATTCATCAAGAATCAAGAGTTTGTGTAAAAGTTACTAAATTTGGAAAATGACCTATAATGAAAACTTTCCATTTTTGGCAATTTTTTCACCACATTCAACTTGACTTTTCATCACCAAGGAAGCTTCAAATGAATTTTCCTCCAACATGAAAGTTGAAGACCTTTCTCTCCCATTTCCAAAAAGTACTAGAACATTTCCATATCATTTGTGTAACTCTAGTTATGGCTAAAACAATGGAAGGTGCATTTCTTGGATTTCTTATATGTCAAATTTTCCACCATTTACATTTTCACTCAAAAGGACTTGTATGTTCCCAATTGCTTCATGTCACATTACAACATCAAAATACAAGTCAAGAGGATCATTTGTGGCCTTTGAATCAATTTATTCCATGCCATATTTCTCATTATTTTCACATTATGCAAAATTGCAAATTGATTCAAAACTTACAAACCAAGAAAGTGCAAGGCCCAAATTCAATTCAGAGGTGATCTATAAGTAAATTGGAGGTGAATCATGCTGATTACAAGGGCTTATCACATGTGGATTAGTGGTGGTGGTACAAAATACAAATTTGCAATTTCATCCAAATCTCATTAACCAAGGTTCTAATCACTTCTTAATCCAAATCAGTAGAATAATCAAGAGTATATAGGCTTACTCATACCCTCACAGCTAAGGAAGAGACTCTCATTTGCTCAGTTTTGGTTTTTTTCTTTCACACTTTCTCTCATTGAATCTCACTCTCCTTGGAGTTTCTTTGAGATTTCTCTTCACATTCTTGATCAGTGAAGAGAATAGAGCAAGAATCAACTGATATTTTGAGCTCATACTGAGGATTTCACCAAGTTCCATTCAAGAGGATTCAAGTTCAAACCTCAAGATCTAGCACGATTTCAAGCTCTAGTTGCATTTATTTTGCAACTAGAGGTTCCAAGGAGTATATCTGCAGTTTTTGGAGGGATTTCTTGGAGGATTTCAAGCTCTTCAAGGTTCAGGTTAGTGTTGATTTCATACTCATAGAACTTGAATTTTAGATGTGCATAATGATCTATGATGTTCACTAATCATTCTGATCTATTTTGTTTGAAATTTGGACGTGTGAATTGTGTGTAATGTGGATTTAAAGTTTTAGATCTAAAGATGTTTTCGTTCGATTCTCAATGTGTGTTTGTTGTTTGATAAAATGAGCATGATATTTGAGTTCCTTGTGGAAATCTGGTTGGAATGGTATATTCATGAGCATTTTCTGGAGAAATTTTGGTTGCAGTCCACCAAGAGGGTGACCGGAGCCCTAGCTCCGGCGACTGGTTATGGTGTCCGGCCGGTGGAAGGTTTGAATGGAGAAGATGCACTCCAGCCATTGATTGGCTTGATCTAACGTCCCACATGCTGCCACGTTTCTTTAATTTTGTTTTTTAATTTAATGTTTGCGTGTTGGTTACCCATGCGTGTTATCATGTGCCACCAGATCATGACCACTGATCTTGATTATTATTTGAATATTTGATTTAATCTAATACGTTGATTTGATCATATGGATGAGAGGGTGACAACGCATTAAAAATGCGTGTGCTTGTCACGTGCTTGTTTTATTTTTAATTCTGAATGATTGTGTGGTTGCGTGTTTAATAGTTATGGTGTGCTTGGGGATCTGGACCATTGATCATGATACTTTTTGATCTTGTTGACTTGGTTTGATTTGTTTTCACGCGTTGGATGGATCAGATGGTTGGTATGAGTCTCCAAGGTTGACTGAAATCCATGGTAGTCCCTTCATTGACTTCGCTGACTTGTAATTGGACTGGGCTTGGCATTCTTTCTATTTGAAACCTCCCTTATTTAATCCAATTTATTTTCAACGTGAATTTCTTGCTGCCTACACCCCTCTTGATTTACTTTCTTTTTATTTATTTTTTCTTTCTTTTATTTTATTTGTTGTTTCAATTTTATTTTAATATAAAAACATGTTATAAATATCCACAAAAATATGTTTCAGTTTAATTAATGTATCAACTTAATTTTCATTATTTTTATTTTATTTTTAATTTCGTTTTATTATCTTATTTGGAATTAAATTGATAGTGTGTTTCCAATGATACCCTTCTTCTAGGGTTAGGAACTTTTGTGACTTTCACACACCATTTGAGGTCAATCTCTTGTACATTTTTAGGCCAAGATTAAGGTATGTTTTGATGCTAGTTTGAGGTTGGTTTGAGTTACTTTTAGTGACTTTCCACTCAAGTTTTATTAACCCTCGATCCATGCTTGATTTCTTGCATACCCTAACTTGTGGTTCACTTTTTGACAAGCTCTTTAACTCTTTTTGATCCAATCTTTTTGCATATGTTACTTGACTGAGTTAACTTCCATTTGATTATTTTTTGGGATTTTATTGAGCCACTTTGCTATTTTTTAATGATTTTTACTTGTGATGAAAGTTTGATTGAGGTATACTTTGATACATGATCTAGTTTGAGTGCATTTGCTTACTTGTGATGGAGTGATGCTTGAGATGTTTTTATGGTATAATCATGTTCTATTTGAGCTTACTTGTGGCTTTTGAATTATCCTCATTGGATCATTTTTCAATTTGTTCTTGATTTTACAAGTTGATGTTGTTTTGGACTTGAATCTTGTGATATGTTCAACCTAATCTTGTGATTGCTTCTTTGTGTGAATTCATTCATGTATGAAACCTTTTGTTTGGTTTGTATGACATGCTTGAGGTTCTGGTACTTTTGATTTAAGGTTCATTATGTGATTTTCATTTCACTTTATGCCTCACACTTCTTTGCTTGCTTGCATGAATGATAAGTGCATGTCTTCCTCAATTTTGATACATGTTTTGAATGTGTTGCTTGATGATTAATCTTGTATCACTTGAGTTTGATCTTGTAATGATGCTAATGTGTATGCTACTTCCCTTTGGGTTCATTACTTGATTTTCATCTCACTTGATCATCATGGTTTGAATTATGTGATGCATATCATCCCTTTTGCTTTGTAACTTCTTTGGTGCATAATATTGCATAATGTGAATTCTCTTTTGCACGTGTGAATTGTTGATGATAATATGATCTTGGTTCTGACCTTCTTTCATCTTCAACTTGCCTCTCTCATTTCACTTTGATATGAAATCCATGTGTGTTTAATTGTGCATTTAATTCAAGTATGTTAGCATCCTTTCATGTTTAGCTTTGTATACTTACTTGAATGGTTTTGCATTGATCTTTGAGACATGTTTTTTTATTTGAGTTGGACATTTATGATATGATGTGCTTGCTGCCATTTATTGTATCTCATCTTTTCCTTCTCATTCTTCTTCTTTTCTTTCACTTTTTTCATCCCATGGATCTCAAGACTTGTTCAAGTCTTGGATTCTCTCCCTTTAGAGCTACCTAGTCCAACTTAATTTTTGATTAAGCTTGGAGTAGGATTAGCATTAGGTTTTAGGTAGTGGTTCTTCTTAAGCCTCACTAACCATAGGACATCCATGCATGATAATATTAGGACTCTTAGTTTTCCCACTAGAGTTTCCTTTGTGTCTTCTCTCGTCTCATCTCAAAACTTCTTTAAAACACTTAATAAAGATAAAGTGTATTGCGCACGAGCCTTAAGCTTGGGGAATGAGAAATGAGGGGATTCCTCTCATTTTTCTAGAGTGCTTAGCGAGTGTCCTGTCTTGGGACGATTCGTTGAGTATTCGTCCCTGTGCCCTAGACTTTGGTGCAATACAAGTTACAAGCTAACTTAAAAAACACTTCTGTCTAAAAAACTTCAAACAGACACTAACGTCTTTCCTTCGGGAATTCTTTTCTCATCTCACTCACTCTCAACGTATGAACGTGCTCCTACTCATTCTCTTGCAAGACGGTAACACACTCGATTCAGCGAGCTGCAACACCTGAGCTAGAACGTAAGCCATTCTCTAAAAAACACAATCCACCCCTAGTGAGGGGAACTACGTCGCTCTGATTCTCATGTTCTCGATGAGATACGTAGGCAGTGGGGTAGGGCCCATGCGAGCACTTCTTTTATTTTCCCTACATTTGTTTCTTCATTTCTTTCCGTTCTCGTTTCTTCTCCGGTCCAATAGCAGTGGAGTTCCAGTTGACGACGCCCCTTTGATGCAAACAACAAGCGTGGATCCCATCGAGTACGATGGACGTGTTGGGTGCTAACACCTTCCCTTCGCGTAACCGACTCCCGTACTCGTTTCTCTTGGTCGTGAGACCATGTTCTTTCCCTTCTCTTCAGGTTTATGCAGTATTTCCTTTCCCTCTCTTGGGATAAATACACATTGCTGGCGACTCTGTTTTCCGCGCCACTCTCGTGTTTGTACCGTTGGATGCGAATCTTTCGGGAGCGACAGCTGGCGACTCTGCTGGGGACTCTGGTTGACCTCTTGCTGGTCCATCCCCTTTAGCGAGTCGATCCTAGTGCTTGTTTGTCTGTTTTCATTGGGTGTTTATTTTGTGGTACTTTATTTTACTGTATATTACTGTATTGTTGTTTTATTATGTTGTATATTACTGTTTACAGCTTTTATTGCATTACATTTCATTTTATTACTGTCATACTGGATATTGATGTGCTGTGCTGGCTGGTTTTCTGTTTGGCAGGTTGGGTTGTTCTGAGAGATAAGCCCAATACCCAGGCTTGAGTACACCCTAGGACGAGAGTGAAAAGTAGTGGGACCTACGTGCCCGCTTGGTATGTTTGTGTGTTCATGAAATTCACAACCAGACGAGGCTATCTTGGGACGCATTCTGACGTGTGTGTCTTACGCATGTTAGGGTGTTGATCTAGAGAGTTGTCGACTCTGGTGACCGTTTCTCCGATACCTCAGTTGCGCCTCTCCTCCCGAGATGTGACAGTGGCAGACCACGTTCCGTGGCAAACCCATTGCACATTCTCGATCCGAGGACCCAATACTGAGGGACTCGCATAGGATGACCTTATCTTTAAGGGGAATCAGTTGAGACCTCCTCGATTGATGATGATGCCAAACCAAAAATGGTGAACGTATCATCGTTTCTCGACCTGAGAGCCCGAGATATTGAGGATCCCCGCCTTTCTAGAACCCACATGTGAGAGGGGATAGGTGTTTCCTGGATTGCAGGAAACTGAAACCTTCAACCTACCCGATTTTCTGGATTTCTCATCAATGTTTGATTATCTAGGTTTCCGATTATCTCAGTGGTTTGGTATTCTGGAATTCTGGTTTTCTAGTTGTGGTTCTCGTTCAGTTAACAGCACAGCACATCCAGCAGTGATGCCTTGATCCCATGCTTGCATGTGCATATCATTTTTCTTGCATTCTGACATGTTTGACATTTTTCAGGGCTTGCATCTTACTCTTGATTCTGGTTTTCTGAGGTTGCTTTAGCATGGATGTCCAGAGAAAGAAGACTGTTGCTTATTCGTTCCCAGACCCGACCTTGACATTGATTCACAAGCTGATTAGTATGGGTGGTCCTGGAGTTCGTACAGAGTTCAGTGGAAAGTATGGGAGACTTCTGAAGTTTGTCTACAATATCTCCAAATATGAGAAGGATGTCATTCATACTCTTCTTCAGTTCTATGATCCGTCTTTGCGCTGCTTCACTTTCCCAGACTATATCTTGGCTCCAACGTTGGAGGAGTTCTCATTTATTTTGGGAATCCCCATCGGGCATGACATAGTATTCTTTTCTGAAGAACTCCCTGGGATAAAAGAGATGGCCACTGCTCTCCATATTGGTGAATCCGTTCTGAGCAATAATATTATGGAGAAACAAGGAGCTAAGGGTTTCTTATTGAAGTTCTTGTTTGATCAAGCTTGCATGCATGTTAAAGAGAAGAATTGGACTGCTTTCCAAGCTATTCTGGCTATGTGCATCTATGGGATTGTCCTGTTTCCCAATGTTCCTGATCTGATGGATATACATGCTGTCAGGATCTTTATTTCAAAGAACCCTATACCTACCTTGCTAGGTGATGTGTATCACTCAGTCCATTACAAGAATGAGAATAGGCGTGGAAAAACTGTGAGTTACTGTGCACCACTCTTATCTACTTGGTTTCTGAGTCATCTTCCTGAAGCTGGCGCTTTCGTTGATACGAAAGATTCTCTGAAGTGGTCAAAGAGATTAATGGGTTTGACTGCTGACAACATTGTTTGGTTCAACCATGACTTGCTAGGTATGGAAATTATTTGCAGGTGCGGAGAATTCCCTAATGTACCCTTGATAGGGAGAAGAGGTGGAATTAACTATAATCCTTCCCTTGTTATCAGACAGTTCGGTTATCCTTTGAGAAGTCCACCTGAAGAGCGAGATATCAGAGAGTCCTTATTCTTCAATGGTACTGGAGATCAAGAGATAGTAAAGAAGATTGTGAACGCTTGGAAGTAGGTGACCAAGAAAGGAAAAACTTCATTCAGGAAATGTAATAACCAGGCCTTTCCTCCCTATGAAGAGTGGATTAAGAAGAGAGCAGAAGAGGAGCTTCTTCCATTCCCGGTGGAACCACCTTTGTATCCTTTGGTGATCGAGGCTCCCACAACTGTTGATATAGAGAAGTATGATAAGCTGTGGGCTGAGAAGGAGAAACTCCGAGAAGAGAATCGTGAACTGGGCAGAAAGATTAGTCAGTTGAAGCACAAAAGGGTGAAGCTATCCATGCTGCCAGGTTGAAATCAGAACTGTTAGCTGCAAAGGAGAAAGAATTGTCTAAAGAAGCCACAGCCAAAGAGAAAGTGGCTCAAGCATTGAAAGGCATGAGCAAGGTCCTTTCGTCCAAGAAGAAAGAGTTGGCTTATGCTATGTCAAGGATTCACAAGTTCCATGATCGTCAAAATACAGCAATTACTGCCAACAGGTTGAAATAGGACAAGTATCTGGAATAGATCGAAGGTTTGAAGATAAAGCTTCGGAAAAAGGACAAGGAGATTTTATCAGGGGTCTTTGAGAGGAGAGCAGTTGAGGAAAAGCTCAAGGAGGCCATGGCAAATATGGAACAGCTGAAGATTCAAGCCGAAGTGAAAAGAGCCAGGACCGAGGCTCCAAGTTTAGGTGGAGCTTCTGGAGAAAATGATTGGGAGTTGCATAGTCGTTATTTGATAGGAATCTTGCATAGGAGGGATCTTTTGATTCAGGAATTAATTCAGAGACCAGAACATCCTAATACCAAGAAGCTTCTCAAGGAAGTGCAGAATTGGTGCAAGAAGAACGACGAATGGGGAATTCTAGCATGGCTGAATCTTGATGATATGCTTTAGTTTCTTTGCTGTTGTTTTCCTTGTATTTCCGGGATCACCGCCAGGCTTTTTGGTCGGGGTCTTTGTTTATGCTTATTCAGACTTTTGTTGTAACAGATGCTTTTTCTATTTTATATGATCAGGAATTCAGTTCTCTTCTGTTGTTAAAACTGGAATCAAGGGATAGATCGCCTTGATAATGTTCATACATGATTGCATTTGCATTTGCATATTCATCTCTGTTTTGCATCTGCAGGTTATCTTGGTTTCTCTGGTTTTCTTATGCTCTCTCTTTTTTCAGTCAGGATTGATCAACCAACTCATCGGTATTCTACCAGGCTTAATCAAAGCAGAGTGATGGACAAAGTTCAGGCAGACATGGCAGCTATGAAAGCTCGCATCGATCAGTTCATGGAGATGATGCAGGGTGTGGTGCAAAGTCAGAATGAATTTAGAACTCTAGTTCAGCCTTTGGTGTCACAGGTTGATGAGAATGGTATCTTACAAGGTGTTTTTCTTAATCGTGTTGTTCCTCCGGGCGGAGGTGGTGCTGGTGTTAGCATTCCTATCCCTGGTGCTGGGGGACAGGGTGGTATTCCTTCAGTGGTTGGAGAGGGAAGTACTATTTGAGCTATCCATGGCCATCATTTTGATGATCAATAGGATGATGTCTTTTCGGTCAGAAGCTTGGATGCTGGTCTTCCTGTGGTCAGTGATGAGAGAATCCGTTTAATTGAGGCTCAATTGAAAGGGGTTGTGAAACAAGATGATTTGGGAATAGATTTGGACGACCTAGGGTTGGTCCCTGATATTGTCATTCCACACAAGATTCAGATTCCTACACTGGAGAAGTATAATGGTTCTACCTGCCCAAGAACTCATATAAAGGCCTATACCAGGAAGATGGTTGCTCACGCCAAGGATGAAAAATTAATGATGCACTTTTTCCAAGACAGCCTGTCTGGTGCGTCTTTGGAATGGTACATGGGGCTGGAAAACAGATATGTTCGTACCTGGAGAGAGCTAGCTGCAGCTTTTATTAAACATTACCAGTACAACACAGACATGGCGCCCAACAGAACTCAGTTGTTGAGCATGTCTCAGAAAAATGATGAGAGTTTCAAAGAATACGCGCAAAGGTGGCGTGAATTGGCGGCTAGGGTGCAGCCACCAATGCTGGAAAAAGAGATGTTGGATATGTTCATGGACACACTGCCTAAGCACTACTACGAGAAGCTTTTGCCTTGTTCTCTAGGTAAGTTTGCAGATGTGATTGCTATTGGACAGAAGATAGAGGTCGGAATTAAGGCTGGAAAAGTTTCTAGTGGTGATGGATCGTCCTCCAGACATGGAAAAAATACGTTTGATAATTATAAGAAGAAAGGAGAGGCCAACGTTGTATCATCTCACATAGGAAAAGGGAAATAGCGTCAAGGCAATAATCAACAAGTAGCATCGGTAACTATCCCGACAACGTTACCTCCACCACAGCAACAAAATAACAATGCTAATCAATATTAGAACGGGCAGTAGGGCCAATATCAGAATAGACAGAGAAGAGTAGATAGGCACTTTGATCAGCCACCAATGTCATATGCACAATTGTTGCAACATTTGTTGCAGTTGCGTCTAGTTGAGCTCCGTACCCTAGCTCCACCAAAAGGGGAATTGCCACGAAGTTATGACGCTAACGCACATTGCGACCTCCACTCTTGTGCTCCTGGGCATACTGTAGAGAAGTGTAAAGCCTTCATGCACAAGGTGCAGAATCTTGTAGACTCCAAAGCTATCAATTTCTCGAATGCTGGGCCCAATGTTATTCAAAACCCTATGCCTGATCACAATGGGCCGAGGGTGAATGTGATAGTTGAGGAATGTGAAGCTTTGAACTTGATTATGGATGTTGAGGAGTTGAAGACCCCGTTGGTTGTGGTTAAGAACAGGTTATTGAAGGGTGGCGTCTATCTGGGTTGTGGTGAGAACTGCTCAGATTGTTTGACAAAGGTTAATGGTTGTGATTCGTTGAAGATGGGTATTCAGAATCTGATTAAGGACGGCTGTTTACAGTTTGACAGAGGAAATCAGCAAGAAGAAATTATTAGTGAGAAGGTTGCTACTATCACCATTCCGTTCAAAACAATTACTATTTCTGGTCCAGCAAGGTCACCTCCAGTCATTATCACAAGGGCTGGACCCATTCTGTATGAGAGTTCTAAGGCTATTCCGTGGAATTACGGTGCAGAGGTGTTTGTCAATGGACAAAAGCAGGAATTAATGAATACTTCACCAGTGAGTTCTAGTTCAGAGGTTAAAGTCGAGACTGATGCTATAACCAGAAGTGGTAGAGTGCTTACTCCTGTTAATGATCAACCCAGTACCTCTAGGCAGGATAGGGGAAAACAGGTAATGGATGGTTCTATTCAGACTCCAGTGGTTATTGATTCTACAGTAAAGCCGATTGGTGATGCTTTTTCTGAAAATGTTGAGGAATTTATGAGACTTATTCGGAAAAGTGATTATAAGATCGTGGACCAGTTACATCAGACCCCGTCCAAGATCTCTATTCTGTCTTTGCTATTGTGTTCTGAGGCTCACAAGAATGCTCTTCTGAAAGTCTTGAATGCAGCCTACGTTCCTCAAGAGATTTTTGTCAACCAGCTGGAAGGGGTTGTAGTGCATGTGAATGCGGGTAATGGCCTGGGTTTTACAGATCTTGACTTGACTACCGCTGGCAGGAATCATAACAATGCCCTGCATATTTCAATTGAGTGTCGTGGTTCACTGATGTCGCATGTTTTGGTGGATACTGGATCATCGTTGAATGTATTGCCCAAGAAAGCGTTAATGAAGTTGGATACCCGGGGACTAATTTGTACACCAAGTGGCTTGGTGGTGCGAGCTTTTGATGGCTCGAAGAGGTCTGTCTTTTGTGAGATTGTGCTTCCGATCAAGGTTGGACCAGAGGTCTTTGATGCAACGTTTTATATTATGGATATTCAGCCAGCGTACAGCTGTTTATTGGGTCGTCCTTGGATCCATGGTGCAGGCGTTGTAACCTCCACTTTGCATCAAAAGCTGAAATACATGGTTGATGGTCACGTAGTGACAGTGTGCGGAGAAAAAGATATAATGATTAGTCAGCTGTCAACCTTCAAATATATGGAAGTGGATGGTGAAATCCATCAGACGTTGTGTCAGGGGTTTGAAAAGGTGAAGGCTTCTGAAGAGGTTGTCCAGTCTGAAACTATAGATCAGCCTGCAGTGGTAAATCAACCTGAGGTTTCCATGTCTTCATTTAGAGATGCCAAAGCTGTGGTTGAAGCTGGTAGCTCACAGAGGTGGGGCCAGGTGGTTGAAGTCCAGGAGAAGAGGGATACTTATGGATTGGGATACAAGCCATCCAGGAGAGATGGGGATCCTCCCAAATTCTATGGCCCAGTCCGTTTCACTAGCCCCGACATTTTCTTCGACAGGGTTAATGCCATTGAAGAAGAAGGGGACAGTGATTGTGACATGGATAGCTGGATCCGCCCTTGCGTCTCAGGAGAAAGTCTATGCAACTGGTCTTCCGAGAGAGTCATTCAAGTGACAGGCTTCGAGTAATTGCTTTGTTTTCTTATTATGTTAATCCTACGTTCTGCCCAAGACATAGTGATTTTGTTTGTAGGGCTTTTAACTGTTGCATGTTTTGCTTTATCATCAATAAAGGACTTTTCACACTCAAATATTTTGATCTCTGTCTTTCTGTTTTTTATTTTTATGCATTAAAAAACCCACATCAAAATGGCAATGTGTTTCTTTTGTTGCATACATAATAAAATATACCTCATCAATCATGCAGGTCTTTTTGTTCAGATGACACTGATCATGACTCAGCTATAGCTCGATATGACTTTGACAATCCAATCTATCAGGCTGAAGAAGAGACTGACGAAGATTTTGAACTGCCCGAAGAGTTGGCCAGATTGTTGAAGCAAGAGGAGAGAGTCATCCTACCTCATCAGGAGGAAATTGAGATTGTGAATCTGGGAACCGAGGACGCCAGAAAGGAAGTAAGACTAGGGGCTGCATTGGAAGACACTGTCAAGGGAAGATTGATTGAAATGCTCCGTGAGTATGTGGACATCTTCGTCTGGTCTTACCAAGACATGTCTGGGCTCGATACTGATATTGTTGTACACCGGCTACCACTTAAAGAAGGCTGTGCTCCGGTCAAGCAAAAGTTGAGAAGAACTAAACCGGAGATGTCTGTCAAGATCAAGGAAGAGGTTCAGAAACAGCTAGATGCCGGTTTTCTTGCCGTGACAAATTATCCTCCATGGGTTGCTAACATCGTGCCTATACCTAAGAAGGATGGGAAGGTCAGGATGTGTGTTGATTACAGGGATTTGAACAGAGCAAGCCCAAAGGATGATTTCCCGCTCCCTCACATTGACGCGTTAGTTGACAATACTGCTCAGTATTCTGTGTTTTCCTTCATGGATGGCTTCTATGGGTATAACCAAATCAAGATGGCCCCAGAGGACATGGAGAAGACAACATTCATAACACCGTGGGGAACTTTCTACTACAAAGTGATGCCCTTTGGATTGAAAAATACAGGGGCAACCTATCAGTGGGCGATGATGACTCTCTTTCATGATATGATTCACAAAGAGATTGAAGTCTATGTTGATGACATGATTGCGAAGTCACGGACGGAAGAAGAACATATGGTGAACCTTCAGAAGTTGTTTGAAAGATTGAGGAAATTCAGATTGAGGTTGAATCCAAACAAGTGCACCTTCGGGGTGAGATCAGGAAAATTGTTGGGGTTTATTGTTAGTGAAAAAGGTATTGAGGTTGATCCTGCAAAGGTAAAAGCCATACAAGAAATGCCTGTGCCGAAGACAGAAAAAGAGGTTCGTGGGTTCTTGGGGAGATTAAACTACATTGCTAGGTTCATCTCACATCTCACAGCCACGTGTGAACCAATCTTCAAGTTGCTAAGAAAAGATCAAGCGGTCAGGTGGAATGAAAATTGTCAAAAGGCATTTGAAAAGATAAAAGAATACTTGCAGGAACCTCTGGTCCTTATGCCGCCAGTGCCAGGAAGACCTTTGATTATGTATCTCACGATTCTTGAGAATTCAATGGGTTGTGTGCTCGGTCAACAAGACGAGTCAGGTAGAAAAGAGCACGCCATCTACTACTTGAGTAAAAAAATTACTGATTGCGAGTCAAGGTACTCGATGCTGGAGAAAACATGTTGTGCACTCGCTTGGGCCGCTAAGCGTTTGAGGCAGTATATGTTAAACCATACAACCCTGTTGATTTCGAAGATGGATCCGATCAAGTATGTGTTTGAGAAGCAAGCACTCTCTGGTAGAATAGCCCGTTGGCAGATGGTTCTGACAGAATACGATATTCAGTATGTTTCCCAAAAAGCCATTAAGGGAAGTGTTTTGTCAGAATATCTTGCTGAACAGCCAATTGAGGACTATCAACCGATGAAGTATGAATTTTCGGATGAACATATCATGTATCTGAAGATGAAGGATTGTGAAGAACCTTTGCCTGATGAAGGACCTGAGATTGGGTCTCAGTGGAAGATGGTTTTTGATGGAGCTGTTAATTCATATGGTAACAGAATCGGGGCAATCTTTATGACTCCACAGGGTTCTCATATACCCTTTACTGCCCGGTTAGCGTTCATATGCACCAACAATGAGGCGGAGTATGAAGCATGCATCATGGGGTTAGAAGAAGCAATTGATTTGAGAATCAAGAACCTCGATGTTTATGGTGATTCTGCATTGGTGGTTAATCAGATTACAGGTGAATGAGAGACTCGTCAAGCAAATCTTGTTCCATATAAGAGCTATGCCAGAAGGTTGTTACCTTTCTTTGACAGAGTGGACTTCCATCACATTCCCCGGATAGAGAATCAGATGGCTGATGTGTTGGCAACGTTGTCATCAATGTATAAAGTGAATCTTTGGTATGAAGCTCCTTCAATCAGAATCATGTGCTTGGACAGGCCTGCTTTTATATTTGCAGTTGAAGGAGTATCAGATGGCAAGCCTTGGTATCACGACATCAAAGTCTTTTTGAAGAGTCAGGAATACCCAGCTGGGGCATCTTCCAAGGATAAAAAGACATTGAGGAGGTTATCAGGAAACTTCTTTTTGAACAAGGACGATGTGTTGTACAAGAGAAACTTTGACATGGTCTTGCTACGTTGTGTTGATGATCACGAGGCAGGCCTGTTAATGGATGAAGTTCACGAAAGTTCCTTCGGTAATCATGCCAATGGGCATGCTATGGCAAGAAAATTGTTGAGAGCAGGGTATTATTGGATGACTATGGAGTCTGACTGTTTTAAATACGCCCGAAAATGTCATAAATGCCAGATTTATGTTGATAAGGTGCACGTACCGCCTACTCCTCTGAATGTTTTGTCGTCACCTTGGCCTTTTGCTATGTGGGGCATTGACATGATTGGAAAGATCGAGCCGACTGCTTCGAATGGACATCGTTTTATCCTGGTGGCTATTGATTATTTCACGAAGTGGGTAGAAGCAGCATCATATGCTAACGTCACCAGACAAGTGGTAGCCCGGTTTATTAAGAAGGACATCATCTGCCGGTATGGAGTTCCGGAGAGAATCATTACTGATAATGGTTCCAATTTGAACAATAAGATGATAAAGGAGCTATGCCAGAGCTTTAAAATCGAACATCACAATTCTTCTCCCTATTGTCCGAAGATGAATGGAGCTGTTGAAGCGGCAAATAAGAACATAAAGAAGATTGTACAGAAGATGGTAGTGACATACAAAGACTAGCATGAGATGTTGTTGTATGCTTTACATGGTTATCGTACTTCGGTACGCACATCAACTGGGGCAACCCCTTTCTCACTGGTGTATGGTATGGAAGCAGTCCTGCCATTAAAAGTTGAGATTCCTTCTTTAAGAATTCTGACAGATGTGAAGCTTGATGAAGTTGAGTGGGTGCGTTGCCGGCTGAATGAACTGAACCTCATCGAAGAGATGAGATTGAAAGCCATTGTGCATGACCGGTTGTATCAGAGCAAGATGAAGAAAGCCTTTGATCAGAAAGTGCGTCCTCGGTGTTTTCAAGCTGGTGAATTAGTTCTGAAAAAGATCATTCCTCCTCAAACAGATCACAGGGGAAATTGGACTCCGAATTACGAAGTGCCATATGTAGTAAGACAGGTTTTCTCTGGTGGAGCCTTATTACTTTCAACTATGGATGGCGAAGATTTTACGTCCCCTGTGAACGCAGATGTAGTAAAAAAATACTTGGCATAAAAGAGACCCGCTGAACATAAAAAGAAGGTTCAGGCAAAAATGGGGCATCCTGGTGAACCATAAAAAGAAAAGGTTCGAGCAAAAATTAGGGATAAAAAGAAAAAGAATAAACCCGCAAGGTTGAAAACCTGAAAAGGCAACCTTGGAAAAAATGGGTATCCCGGTGGATTGAAAACCCGAAAAGGGAGATCCAGGCAAAAGTTAGGGATTTAAAAGCAAAGACTATGATCCGCGTTCGATCTGTGATCACTGTTCACGCTCAGAGAATTCGAAGGAAAGGAATCAGTCCAGTTAGTCGTCTTCAAAGGCCAAAGTATCTGCAGATAAACAAGTCATATGGGTTATAGCTGAGTCGAGTCATGGTGGATGTTTGTTCCCCACATTGCCGACATTTATATTTTCTTTTGCTTTTTGCGCAATTACCTTTTTTCAGGAATTACTTCCAGATGTAAATGCCTATTTACAGGCCGTTTCATTCAATAAAGTTTGCATTTCAGTCAAAGAGCTTTTGTTTTTGCTTTACATGTTTTGTTTGTGAAAATGTCTGATATTTTTGATAAACATTACATGCTAAATGTTAAGCTTTATGAAACAAGTTAGAAAACGGTGGCAATTGCTTAGGCGACAGTCACTATGATGATAATCAAAGTAATCATGTTTGTACGTAGACCTTTCTGTTGGTTTTGCATGATGACAGGTGTACCTCCCCAGCAGAGTTGCTCTCTCCAACTTTGAAGTCTGACTTTCCTCATGCAGCTTATTACTCTTCCCCGTCAGAGTGTCAAGGATCATCTTCCTTAACAGAGTATAAAGAAGTAATTCCCCAAGTGGAGTCGTCAAGGATTGTCCCCCTCAGTAGTGTACAGAGGATTGTATGCCCAGCCGAAGTTGTGTTTGGGTTACTATTCCCCAGCAAACATTCAGAAGTTGATTGCTCTAAGGTTGTTGTATCTCCAGCAGGAGATTCGTGGACAAAGATGTTATTATCCCCACAAAGTCCTGGGGTCTACTTTCCTCAGTTGGTTAGAAAGTATAGTTTCAATGACAACGACTTGATATAATCCCCAGCAGGGTAAGGGTAAAGTTACTTCCCTAATAGCAGGTTAAGCTCACTGACATCCCCAAACAGAGTCTGGTGGTGAGCGGTATCCCCAGCAGGTCTTAAGTCCAATCGTTTTTGGCAGGCGACTAATCCAAGTTTTGAAACAGTTGGTCATCCCCAGCGAAGGAGTTTCCATCTTCAGCAATCGTGGGTATCCTCTCGGAGTTCCGTCCATCTCCAGCAGAGTTGTTGGTTCTGACATTCCCCAACAGAGTGGGTATTCTCTCGGAGTCTCGTCCATCTCCAATAGAAGTGGTGGTTTTGTTTCTTCCCAGCAGGGTGAAGTATACCTCATCAGGATCTCTTGGTTAAGAATGGCATGTCAGTTTTCCATACCCAGGAGCTGCCTTTGTCCTTGGCGTTTATTTCGCTAGGACGCCCTTTTTACATTGCATAAGCATCTTTTGCATGGCATCCTCCCAAATGCGTAGCATTCCATTTCGTATGGAGCATTACGGCAAAATTCAAACATATGCATTTGAAGCATAAGCCAAGTTTGGTATTTTGTTGTAGGGTTTCTTTTGCCAGCAGAAAAGGATACGCTCCAAGGGTTGTTGTTTAACAACGCGACTGCATCAGGTGATTTCTTCTTATTGTACTTCCCCCGCAGAGGTTGGTGTTCAGGTCTCTCTCATGTGAAGTCAGGTTGAAGATTTCTTATTGTACTTCCCCCGTAGAGGTTGATGTTCAGGTCTCTCTCATGTGAAGTCAGGTTGAAGATTTCTTATTGTACTTCCCCCGCAGAGGTTGATGTTCAGGTCTCTCTCATGTGAAGTCAGGTTAAAGATTTCTTATTGTACTTCCCCGTAGAGGTTGATGTTCAGGTCTCTCTCATGTGAAGTCAGGTTGAAGATTTCTTATTGTACTTCCCCCGCAGAGGTTGATGTCCAGGTCTCTCTCATGTGAAGTCATGTTAAAGATTTCTTATTGCGCTTCCCCCGCAGAGGTTGATGTTCAGGTCTCTCTCACGTGAAGCCAGGTTGAAGATTTCTTATTGCACTTCCCCCGCAGAGGTTGATGTTCAGGTCTCTCTCATGTGAAGTCAAGTTAAAGATTTCTTATTGTACTTCCCCCACAGAGGTTGATGTTCAGGTCTCTCTCATGTGAAGTCATGTTGAAGATTTCTTATTGTACTTCCCCCGCAGAGGTTGACGTTCAGGTCTCTCTCATGTGAAGTCATGTTGAAGATTTTCTTCGCCAATTCCCTCTATCAGCAGGGATGGTGTTCTTTATGGAAATTTCTGGGTTCTTTTTATATTCAATCACCTTCTACCCTGAATGTCTGAAAGTCGTTGCTATCATCCCATCAGGTTCAAGTCGATTGAATAGGGGCAGCTGTAGCACCCCAAAATTTGCCCTTTTGTTTATATACTAATTGGCTTATGTTCTTTTCATTTTTTACATTTGCATTATGCATAACATTGGTTCTTAGCATGGGATCAAGGTACTTGGCCCATATTCTGAAGTCTCAAGCTTCAAAGTGACTCATGGGGTTCATCATATCTTCTTAAGGTCAAGCATGGCAAAGGATTTCAAGTGGATCTTTTCCCCCTGATCAGAAGGACCAATTAGGGTTTGTGAACCAAGAGGACTTCTTGAAGGGCTTTGTATGTTCAAGCATGATGCTATGAGGTCTATATGCTCACAAGTGTTCATGGATGGAGATTTGGTTTATGGTTTATGGTGAAGGATGTTCAGTGGATCAGTTGCTTGTGAACTAAGCAAAAGTCAACTGTAAATGAGAAAGTCAACTGTGGAATTTTGAGGTTCTTTTCATGGTTTTAAAGGTCTCACATCCTCATATGGCATTCAAATGTCAATATTCATGCCATTCATCAAGAATCAAGAGTTTGTGTAAAAGTTACTAAATTTGGAAAATGACCTATAATGAAAACTTTCCATTTTTGGCAATTTTTTAACCACATTCAACTTGACTTTTCATCACCAAGGAAGCTTCAAATGAATTTTCCTCCAACATGAAAGTTGAAGATCTTTCTCTCCCATTTCCAAAAAGTTCTAGAACATTTCCATATCATTTGTGGAACTCTAGTTATGGCTAAAACAATGGAAGGTGCATTTCTTGGATTTCTTATATGTCAAATTTTCCACCATTTACATTTTCACTCAAAAGGACTTGTAATGTTCCCAATTGCTTCATGTCACATTACAACATCAAAATACAAGTCAAGAGGATCATTTGTGGCCTTTGAATCAATTCATTCCATGCCATATTTCTCATTATTTTCACATTATGCAAAATTGCAAATTGATTCAAAACTTACAAACCAAGAAAGTGCAAGGCCCAAATTCAATTCAGAGGTGATCCATAAGTAAATTGGAGGTGAATCATGCTGATTACAAGGGCTTATCACGTGTGGATTAGTGGTGGTGGTACAAAATGAAAATTTGCAATTTCATCCAAATCTCATTAACCTAGGTTCTAATCACTTCTTAATCCAAATCAGTGGAATAATCAAGAGTATATAAGCTTACTCATACCCTCACAGCTAGGGCAGAGACTCTCATTTGCTCATTTTTGGTTTTTTGCTCTCACACTTCCTCTCATTGAATCTCACTCTCCTTGGAGTTTCTTTGAGATTTCTCTTCACATTCTTGATCAGTGAAGAGAATAGAGCAAGAATCAACTGCTATTTTGAGCTCATACTGAGGATTTCACCAAGTTCCATTCAAAAGGATTCAAGTTCAAACCTCAAGATCTAGCACGATTTCAAGCTCTAGTTGCATTTATTTTGCAACTAGAGGTTCCAAGGAGTAGATCTACAGTTTTTGGAGGGATTTCTTGGAGGATTTCAAGCTCTTCAAGGTTCAGGTTAGTGTTGATTTTATACTCATAGAACTTGAATTTTAGATGTGCATAATGATCTACGATGTTCACTGATCATTCTGGTCTATTTTGTTTGAAATTTGGACGTGTGAATTGTGTGTAATGTGGATTTAAAGTTTTAGATCTAAAGATGTTTTCGTTCGATTCTCAATGTGTGTTTGTTGTTTGATAAAATGAGCATGATATTTGAGTTCCTTGTGGAAATCTGGTTCGAATGGTATATTCATGAGCATTTTCTGGAGAAATTTTGGTTGCAGTCCACCGGAGAGGGTGACCGGAGCCCTAGCTCCGGCGACTGGTTATGGTGTCCGACCGGTGGAAGGTTTGAATGGAGAAGATGCACTCTAGCCGTTGATTGGCTTGATCTAACGTCCCACATGCTGCCACGTTTCTTTAATTTTGTTTTTTAATTTAATGTTTGCGTGTTGGTTACCCATGCGTGTTATCATGTGCCGCCAGATCATGACCACTGATCTTGATTATTATTTGAATATTTGATTTAATCTAATACGTTGATTTGATCATATGGATGAGAGGGTGACAGCGCATTAAAAATGTGTGTGCTTGTCACGTGCTTGTTTTATTTTTAATTCTGAATGATTGTGTGGTTGCGTGTTTAATAGTTATGGTGTGCTTGGGGATCTGGACCATTGATCATGATACTTTTTGATCTTGTTGACTTGGTTTGATTTATTTTCACGCGTTGGATGGATCAGATGGTTGGTATGAGTCTCCAAGGTTGACTGAAATCCATGGTAGTCCCTTCATTGACTTCGCTGACTTGTAATTGGATTGGGCTTGGTATTCTTGCTATTTGAACCCTCCCTTATTTGATCCAATTGATTTTCAACGTGAATTTCTTGTTGCCTACACCCCTCTTGATTTACTTTCTTTTTATTTTTTTTCTTTCTTTTATTTTATTTGTTGTTTCAATTTTATTTTAATATAAAAACATGTTATAAAAATCCACAAAAATATGTTTATGTTTAATTAATGTGTCAACTTAATTTTCATTATTTTTATTTCATTTTTAATTTCGTTTTATTATCTTATTTGGAATTAAATTGATAGTGTGTTTCCAATGATACCCTTCTTCTAGGGTTAGGAACTTTTGTGACTTTCACATACCATTTGAGGTCAATCTCTTGGGAACTTTTAGGCCAAGATTCAGGTATGTTTTGATGCTATTTTTAGGTTGGTTTGAGTTACTCTTAGTGACTTTCCACTCATGTTTTATTAACCCTCGATCCATGCTCGATTTCTTGCATACCCTAACTTGTGGTTCACTTTTTGACAAGCTCTTTAACTCTTTTTTATCCAATCTTTTTGCATATATTACTTGACTGAGTTAACTTCCATTTTATTATTTTTTGGTATTTTATTGAGCCACTTTGCTATTTTTTAATGATTTTTACTTGTGATGCAAGTTTGATTGAGGTATACTTTGATACATTATCTAATTTGAGTGCATTTGCTTACTGGTGATAGAGTGATGCTTAAGATGTTTTTATGGTATGATCATGTTCTGTTTGAGGTTGCTTGTGGATTTGGAATCATCCTCATTGGATCATTTTTCAATTTGTTCTTAAGTTTACAAGTTGATGTTGTTTTGGACTTGAATCTTGTGATATGTTCAACCTAATCTTGTGATTGCTTCTTTGTGTGAATTAATTCATGTATGAAACCTTTTGTTTGGCTTGTATGACATGCTTGAGGTTCTGGTACTTTTGATTTAAGGTTCATTATGTGATTTTCATTTCACTTTATGCCTCACACTTCTTTGCTTGCTTGCATGAATGATAAGTGCATGTCTTCCTCAATTTTGATACATGTTTTGAATGTGTTGCTTGATGATTAATCTTGTATGACTTGAGTTTGATCTTGGCATGATGCTAATGTGTATGCTACTTCCCTTTGGGTTCATTACTTGATTTTCATCTCACTTGATCATCATGGTTTGAATTATGTGATGCATATCATCCCTTTTGCTTTGTAACTTCTTTGGTGCATAATATTGCATAATGTGAATTCTCTTTTGCACGTGTGAATTATTGATGATAATATGATCTTGGTTCTGAACTTCTTTCATCTTCATCTTGCCTCTCTCATTTCACTTTTATATGAAATCCATGTATGTTTAATTGTGCATTTAATTCAAGTATGTTAGCATCCTTTCATGTTTAGCTTTGTATACTTACTTGAATGGTTTTGCATTGATCTTTGAGACATGTTTTTTTATTTGAGTTGGACATTTATGATATGATGTGCTTGCTGTCATTTATTGTATCTCATCTTTTCCTTCTCATTCTTCTTCTTTTCTTTCACTCTTTTCATCCCATGGATCTCAAGACTTGTTCAAGTCTTGGATTCTCTCCCTTTAGAGCTACCTAGTCCAACTTAATTTTTGATTAAGCTTGGAGTAGGATTAGCATTAGGTTTTAGGTAGTTTTTCTTCTTAAGCCTCACTAACCATAGGACATCCATGCATGATAGTATTAGGACTCTTAGTTTTCCCTCTAGAGTTTCCTTTGTGTCTTCTCTCTTCTCATCTCAAAACTTCTTTAAAATAGTTAATAAAGATAAAGTGTAGTGCGCACGAGCCTTAAGCTTGGGGAATGAGAAATGAGGGGATTCCTCTCATTTTTCTAGAGTGCTTAGCGAGTGTCCTGTCTTGGGACGATTCGTTGAGTATTCGTCCCTGTGCCCTAGACTTTGGTGCAATACAAGTTACAAGCTAACTTAAAAAACACTTCTGTCTAAAAAACTTCAAACAGACACTAACGTCTTTCCTTCGGGAATTCTTTTCTCATCTCACTCACTCTCAACGTATGAACGTGCTCCTACTCGTTCTCTTGCAAGACGGTAACGCACTCGATTCAGCGAGCTGCAACACCTGACCTAGAACGTAAGCCGTTCTCTAAAAAACACAATCCACCCCTAGTGAGGGGAACTACGTCGCTCTTATTCTCATGTTACCGATGAGATACGTAGGTAGTGGGGGTAGGGCCCATGTGATCACTTCTTTTATTTTCCCTACATTTGTTTCTTCGTTTCTTTCTATTCTCGTTTCTTCTTCGGTCCAATAGCAGTGGAGTTCCAGTTGACGACGCCCCTTTGATGCAGACAATAAGCGTGGATCCCATCGAGTACGATGGACGTGTTGGGTGCTAACACCTTCCCTTCGCGTAACCGACTCCCGTACCCATTTCTCTTGGTCGTGAGACCATGTTTTTTTCCTTCTCTTCAGGTTTATGCAGTGTTTCCTTTCCCTCTCTTGGGATAAATACACATTGCTGGAGAATCTATTTTTCGCGCCACTCTCGCGTTTGTACCGTTGGATGCGAATATTTCGGGAGCGACAGTGATGAGGCCTTTGACAGGGCAAAGGAGAAAGTTTTGTGTTTTCATCTCGGGCTTGATCTATCTGAAGTCGACTACTTCAAGGTGGTGCAGGATGGCAGCCTTATAGATCTAGCCGAGCTCGAAAAGAATAATCCAGAGAAGACTTCTGCTCCTGATAATGACATGAATGAGACCTTTGATGGTGTTGGCGCTAATGGTACCCCGATTGTTGAATGATTTTTTAATTTTTCCTGTGTTTAGTTAGTCATCCTTCTGGATGCATTTTGATGTATTTTGGCAAGGGAGTGTGGTGTTGTCCCTCTTATGCTTATGAATATTTAGCCCTCCGACTTTGTACAATTTATTTTGGCCCTTCTGAGGCTTTTGTTTGTATCATTTTCGCTTATCGTGTTTCTTTGCAAAATAATCCCGTATATATCCATCCCCTCGGGCACTAAGTTAGAATAACTTAATGTGTCCGACTATAGATTGCCGGGTATTACTTTTGCTTTCACCTATGCCTTATTGTTAAGCGGTCTTTTGGTTATCTTGTGTGTTCAATCTTCACACTCTCGAGAGTTATGGACTCTTATAAGCATAAGCGCCGATTATGGTATGTACCTGAAGATGGCTGGTTTATACCTGAGTGAATCACACACTCAAAGATACAACAGAGTCACCACCGAACTTTATTTAGTCCCAAAGGATAGGGAAATATCGATAAAACCCAAGGGGGAAGAGAAACGGGAACGGGGGTTGGTTATGCGAAAGAAAGGTACTAGCACCTTACGCATCCGTCGTACTCGACGGGAACCATTTCGCTTGTTTCTAGGCTTGGATGGGTTATCTATCTAAAGGCTTCTAGCTAAAATAAAGGGGGGAGAGAAGGTAAAAGAGAAAAAGAAAGAAAGAAAGTGCTCGCGAAGGATTGGGGACCTTGTGCCTACATACCCTCATAGTGCAATGAGGAAATCAGAGCTCCGTAGTTCAGGGAACCAGGGAAAAAAAGAGGAATGGAAGAAAGTGGAAAGGTGGAAGGGTGGAAAGGTGGAAGTGTGGAAAGGTGGAAGTGTGCTTGCCAAGATCATTGCGATCTCGCGCCTACGTATCATACATTCAAACGAATGCAGAATCAGAGCTTCCGTAGTTTGGGGAACCAAGACGGAAAAAGAAAGAGAAAGTGGTGTCAAAACCAAGAGCAAAAGGAGTAGAGGAAGATCCGCTGGGGATCCAAATAAATGGTGTCAAAACCAAGAAAGGAGTACAAAGAAAAAGACAATAACTGTACTGAGAATAACGTGCAAGAGTGGTGTCAAAACCAAGAAAAGGAAAAGAGCAAAAGGAAAAGAAGGGACTCCACTGGGGAGTAAGAGGACAGAGAATTGCACTAGGGACCAGAGGATAAACGACCCTATTGGGGAACAAGCAAAAGGATGGTGTCAAAACCAACAGAAAAGAAGTTCGGTATATTAACTGACTGGCAGTGGCTAACCGAAGGAAAAGAGATAAGAACTTTGGTGGGGATAAAGGTTTTAACAGATAAACTATGATCAACCAGAAGAGAGAGTACTAAACCAAGGGAAGCTGTTGGACTCTGAAGGGGTTTTGGTATATTAACTGATAAACAGTGGTTAACCAAAGAAAAGGGTACGGAACCAAGCAGAGGTTGTAACCCATTAGGGATATTAGTACTGACTAAACAAATAGCACTTGACAAAAAAAAGGGGTATTGAACTGAAAGAGGTTGCTAACCGTGGAGGAATCGGTGTTAACAGAGAAACTGTGATTAACCGAAAGGAAACGAGTGATTAACTAAGAGAAGGTGAGTAACTCGAAGGGCTCAGTATATTAACAGATAGATTGTGGTTAACTGAAAAATGGGTGATTAACCAAGAGAAGGTGATTAACCCAAGAGCGACTCAGTTTGTTAACAGATAGACTGTGGTTAACTGAGCAAAAGTGCAAATTGGTGTTTTAACTGACAGGCAACGATTAACCAAACAAAGGGAGAGGACCAAGAGAAGGTTGCGAACTCCGCTAGGGTTTCGGTGCTTAACAGGAAGACTGTGTTTAACCAAAGAAAAAAGGAATTGAGGTTCTTCTGGGGAATCAAAAGACAATGATTGACCACAAGAAAAGAACAGGGTATCGAAACAAAGAGAGTTTGCTGACCCAGGGACAATGATCTTAACCAAGAATGGTGATTGATCAAAAGAGAGATAACAAGAGATAAGAGTGATCAGGGATAGACTCGACTTGAGAAGGAGATACACTACCGCTTGAGGATAGAGGTGACTAAGCCAGGCACAAGGTCATTCGTCCCCTACCTGAAGTGGTCAGAATGAGAGTAGGAATTCTCCATTCCCATTCCTTCTCTAACACACAGGGTGTAGTGCAGAAAGTTGAAACAGACAGCACAACGGCTCCAAGTTGTACAGTGCTTCCATGTCGCGTGAAAACTCCAACTCCGCGATGAAGAAAAGAGAGAGAAAGCTCTAAAGGAGGCCTAAATAGAAACTCCAAAGGGAAGACTAATAATCGAAACGAAGTTTCGATTAATTAACCAAAGGGAGGGGCATATGCTAATAATTTTTCAAATGAATGAAAAATTATTAGAACAAAAGGTGTATTGTTGATTGTACAAGATTAAGCTTATCCTTTGAGGAATGAACTTAATTCAACATGGATGAAATTGAAAAACAGTACCAAATGACACTTAATACTTCACAAATCATGCTATCATGTGAATAAAATTGTACAAAATATTCATGTTCATAAAAATGCCAAAAATGTGAACAAATGGAATAATCGATATCGTGCATCGAAAGTTCACGAGCATGCTTCAAACAGCAGTTAAATGACACCTAAAACATCCATAAAAATCAAGCATATCAATCCATGGAAGTTAGAGGGAGATAGCATGGCAAACAAGCTTGAAAAATACCAAAAATGACACTCTGTTACAGTGGTAACCGGTTACTTTAAAGTGGGTAACCGGTTACTTACTTGAAAAAGGCAAATCTGGTGAAATTTGTGCAGGGTAACCGGTTACTCAGTTGAAAATGGCAGCGCTGAGGCAAATTTTGTGAAGAGTAGCCGGTTACCTTATATTGAGTAACCGGTTACCACTATAACAGTGGCAAAAACAACTTTTGAAAAATCACTTAAAGCATCTAAATCACTTGTTTAAAACACCACATGCTAGGGTATGAATTAGTGCACGAAAATCAAGCTTAAAAACAGTAAATAAGCAGTGATGGAATCAATTAACACATCAATATCATGGACCAAACAATGCAAAATCAATTCACACACAAAAGCGTTGAAGCTACATCGCGAATGGTACGGAAAATGTGCGAAACAGTAAAATGAGTGAGATCTACCAACCTACAAGCCGAAGATTTGGCTTGGTAATTGTTGCAAGGAGATCTTGATGAAGATAATCA
Organism: Lathyrus tuberosus; assembly: GCA_022829125.1. Taxonomy (NCBI): domain Eukaryota; kingdom Viridiplantae; phylum Streptophyta; class Magnoliopsida; order Fabales; family Fabaceae; genus Lathyrus; species Lathyrus tuberosus. Next base: position 1,813,020 of record JALAZF010000368.1, on the reverse strand, counting down.
AAGAAAACCAGAGGAATCTTCAATTAGAACCGAATCGTATCGAAACCGAGAAAATTGCGACGAAACTCCGAAATACGAATTTGAATCGTAGAATCTTGAAGCAAACACTTGAGATAAATCCAATAGCTAATAGAACTCCAGAAACTCAGGATCAATAGCAAGATAATGAAGGTTAAGCTCAAGAAATAATCACTTTCAATGAGAAAAATGATTATTCTTCAATAGTGAAGAGCTATAGTGAGGTTTGGGAAGAAAATGTAGATGAAGAAGAAGAAGTAGCAGAAGAATTCAGAGGGAATGTGAGAGAATTGAGAGTGAAGTGTGAGAAATTTGTGTGAAAAATGGTTGATTGATTATGGATCCCTTGAAAAGTGAGTAAAGGCTTGTTTATATAGACTTTTGGTTTGGAGTGTGAGAGGTTTGGAATTTGGTTTGGACTTAGCTTTGGGTGGTTTGGAACTAGGCTAGGAGTTAGTTACGCTCGACTCACCGAGTCAAATGGTTAACTCAGTTAGTTAGGATCAACTCGGTAACAATCCCAATATGAGCTCCAACATCCAAAGGTCCACATACTTGGAAATCAAGGAACATGGTGCACTTATTTGGAAATGATGCATTGGAGTAAATTTGAGTGAATTCTTGAATATTCTTGAGATGTCTAGAGATGTCTATAATGTTCCACCTGCTGCTAGAACAATGTAGAATCAAAGCCCAAAGAGTGTGCACAGTTGCTGTCCCAAAAATGCAACAGAGGCTGCAAATTTGTACTGAGTAACCGGTTACCCTATATCGAGTAACTGGTTACTCTAGGCAAAATTTTCCCAGAATACTCAAAAACAAGTGCTGAGGTCCCGGTTTCAACTTCCCACCTTTTGTTTTGATGAATAGGCCTGGAAATCCTTGTTTTGTGCTTGTTTTGATGATGAGACGATCTTGTGAAGGATGCGATTAATCGAGCTTAAACCTAAAAATCATGCACATAAAGAAAAGTGCGAATGCGTATGCCGACAATGCGAATGCACGTGCTCATGCCAAAGGCAAAAGAGAGGTCAAATTTTGGGTTACGACAGCTGCCCCTATTTAATCCTCGTTGACCTGAACGTTTGAATTGCGCTAGCTTTTCGATGATTCAAGGTAAAAGGGGATTAAATAAAAGAGTAGCTCGAAAATTTGGCCGATGGTGACAAAAGAAGGGTTGAATGTTTTGAAGGTTGATAAGTGCGATGTTAGGCTGAATATCTGCTGAGAGATGAATTAGGCAAAAAGAAAGGGAGTATGCTTGATGCATATGCCATGTCTGTGTCTTGCATGATGCTTGATATCATGTGATGCAAAAGTGCAGGTTGAAGTATTGCGCGGTGGTCAAGCAGAAATTGTAGAAAAATGAACTCGACATCCTCGGTTGGGGAGAGGACCCGCAGATGAAGACGGCCTGCTGGAGAAAAAGTCCACGAAGGGTGAAAACTCTTGCTGGGAAGAAACTAAGAAATATCGAATCTCTATATTATCACCATTGACACTGCTGGGAATGAGAGGATCAAATCTATCTCTTCATCATGACTGCCTCTTCCGAGAGAATAAACCCAGAAAATTACCACTGACTCCGCTGCAGAGAGTTTACCAAGGTCCGGAGAATCTCCTTTGTTTGGGGAAGATGAGAAACCATGTCGTACCACTGCTGAAGCGTGATAGTTTCGACATGCTGGAAATGATGCACAACCCGTGCCAGGGAGAAGAACAAACATCTCTTTTTAGGGTACATCGCGACAACTTTGCTGGGAACCTTATGGATCTGTTGGGGAAATGATGGCTCCACTGAGGAAACAATAGATTTTTCATAGAACCATCACAGTGTTGGCCGGGCGTTAGGCTTGCCAATGGATATTACCGATTATCCTGCATGAGTCACCAGTAAAATATGCAATGCATAATGCTTTCTCCATTGAGAAAACAAATGATGTATTTTATTTAATATGAAAAATATGTACATAAGAGGTGTACAAGGATGCAAAAATCCTTGATGAGGAAATTTGAAATAAAATTGAGAAACAAATGTAAATGGCAAATGGAAATCATGTTTTGCATTGATTACAGCATTGGCTACCATCCACTGTAAGTCAAGGTTCCAATGCCTTGCACCAGTTGATAACGATTTGAATGCTCTGTTACCGTCTGAGGTCTAGCTATGACGAAGAGAGGCTCAAGTGTTCACAGTCAAATGCCTTTATCCCTAATTTTTTCCTGGACATATTTCTTATTTTTTTCGTCCACTAGGATACCCATTTTTGCCTAAGTCTCCCTTTTGGGTTTTCAACTTAGCGGGCTATTATTGTGTTTTTTCATTGTCCCTAACTTTTGCATGGACATTTCTTTTTTTGGTCCATTGGGATGCCCATTTTTTCCTAGATTGTCCTTGCGGATGTCAATCTAGCAGACTCTTTATCCTTTCTTTTTTTAGGCATAATATTTTTTGACTGTATCAGAGTTCACAGATCAGGGCTCCGCCTAAGAAGGCGTTCTTGACAACGAAAGGTCTTTCGTAATTGGGAGTCCACTTGCCTCGTGGATCCGAGCGAACAGGTGAATATCTCTTGAGCACGGGTTCAGCTTCACAAAACGTTCGAGGGAGAACCTTCTTGTCAAAAGCTCGCTTGAGGCGCTCAGATACAATTGACCATGACAAACAGCTGTAAGGCACTTCTCTTCGATGAGATTCAGCTGGTCATATCTGGATTGAACCCATTCAGCTTCATCAAGATCTGCTTCCATGATGACTCTGAGCGAAGGAATTTCGACTTCAATGGGTAGAGCTGCCTCCATACCATACACAAGCAAATATGGAGTTGCCCCAGTAGAAGTACAAACTGAAGTTCTATAGCCATGCAGTGCAAATGGAAGCATTTCATGCCAAACCTTGTATGTCTTGACCATTTTCTGGACAATCCTCTTGTTGTTTTTGTTTGCTGCTTCAACGACGCCATTCATCTTGGGCCGATATGGTGAAGAGTTGTGGTGCTCGATATTGAATTCTTGACACAAATCTTTCATCATATTGTTGTTTAGGTTACTCGTATTGTTAGTGATAATGTTGCTAGGAATGCCATAGCGACAGATTATCTCCTTCTTGATAAATCTGGCAACCACTTGACGTGTAACATTGGCGTAAGAAGCAGCTTCAACCCACTTGGTAAAGTAGTCGATACTGTCATACCCCAAATTTTGACCACTAAGATTTCCCATCATTGTGCAAATCATCATCACAATATGGATGAACCATCTTGCCTCATCAATCTCCTCAGAGATGTTTGAGCATTCACCACAATCAAGGACTAGGGTTTCAAGCCCTCTCAGAGCACTTGGACAAAGGATCAATCAAGAAATGACATGATTTTCAATTTGTCTAAACCTCTCAAACACCCATAAGGGATTAAGAGGACTCCCACATCAAAAATCAAGCACAAAGTTGCAACATTCCAAGTGGATCAAGCCTCGAGATCGCTAGTGTCACCAAATTAGGGTTTTGGTCGACTGAGGCCTCCAGATGGAAATTTTCCTCTGGGCATGAGCCATTGCTTCAAAGCACAACTTAAGATACTCCAAGGGACCTCATGGACCCAATCATCAAGTCAATTTAACCTCAGGGGAAGCATTCATAAAAAAAATCAGGAATTAGGGTTTCTTGACCTAATTCACCCCTAAGTTGACTTTTGGGACAAAAACTGAGCCAAGACCTTAAGACATGATTTGAGGGTCTCCATTACATTATATTGATCCATTTGCAACAATGGATTGATCCAAGAAGCTTGATCCACAAGTTTCAATTTCATCTGGACCACAATTAGGGTTTCGAGAAAAAAAAGCCAACTGTACCTTTGACTTTTGACCAAGACATGCTCCCAAACGTTGGGACATGATTCAATACACCCTACAACACTTATGGAATATATCCATTAGGTTTGATTTAGGTCAAGGATTTGATTTCACAAAGGACCACACAGTTTGGATTTCATCCGATAAAAAGTCAACTGTGCATAAAATCAAGTTTGACTTTTTGGAATTTTCCACAATTATGGTTCCTTGACCCTAAAAAAATGTTAATATGTGATTTGAATCATCATTCATCAAGAAAAATCAAAGAAAATGAGGTAACTTGTAAAAGGGGTAACCATAAAAAACTTAGAATTTTTCTAAGTTATGGAACAAAGTGGCTAGGGTACCAACTTCCAAGGACCATAACTTGAGATCCAAGCAACCATTTTGGATGGTTCAAAGCTAGATTTGTAGCTCTCATTACACACTTTAAAAGTGTCAACTACAGCTCATTCCAATTCCTCATGGATTTTAAGTTATGCAGTGATCAAAATGGCTGAAAACATGAAAATGACATTTTTCCAACACTTAGTGAAATTTTCACTAAGTCAAAATCTGCCTTACTTTTTCCCAAAGGTAGGGACATTTTTCACCTTGATCCAAGTCAAACCAGGTCTAGGGGTGGACATCAAAGTTAAAGTATGCCATGAGGGTTTTCCAACAAGTACCAAATCATCTCCAAATTCTATTTGAGCAAGGAGATACAACCCTTGGAACATGGCATCCTGACCTGATTTTTACAAGGCATATTTGTGCACATTGGCTCGATTTGTCCAAATATGATCAGTCCAAGCCTTGTCATCAATTTGGACACATCTGAGGATAAAACAAGAAGGGAATGATCTGATCCCCAAGCCTCTAAAGTCCAAGAATCTACAATAGCCATGCCAAACCTAAAAAGGCTACAAAGATGTCAAGACTCCAATTTTGTTTTCAAGTATTCAATGGATGCACCAAGGTGGCATGAACTGAGCCTATTCCAACGGAATTCAGTCCAAGTTTATCTCTGAACCAAAGCTATAAAGCATGTGCTCTAATCTCAAGTCAATGGCTAGAGGAGACTTGAGATTCCTTTTGCATAACATTGGCCAAAGGCCTGCTGCAGCCTCCATTCATTATTGATGCCAAAACAAACTTGACACACTATAAATAAAGCTCATTTGTGCTCAGTTTGAGTACACCAAAGCACCCAAACTGATGCTTTCCTCAAAATCCATCTCTTTAGGCCAAAATGCCTTCTTTTGCAAGGTATCTCTGAGTTTTTGAGTTAGAGAGCAATTCCATCACAGCTCATAATCCAAACACATCCCATATGTCATATCTAAGTTGTCCAAACTCTCATATGTGACCTGTAACACCAAAATCACAAAGTCCCCTCTCAAAACCTCAAAATTCGACTTTTTTGCATTTTTCAAGCCATGTCTTGATTCAGTCACTTTCAAAACTAGATAAAACCTCAAACACACTCCAAATATCATCCCTGAACTGTCCCAAATTGTTCCCCTAATCTGGAACACCATTTGAGAGAGCTGCCCTATTGGCCACTTTTGCCCCTTTTGTAACAAAGTGCTCAAACTTGTTCTTGAAGATTCCAGCTGGTTCCAACCATTCTAAAAGCTTCTAAGGGATCAATTGAGAGTGTCCAAAGCATCAAATTGTTTCTGGCACAAGAAACTTGGCAGATAGCACAAAAAGCTCCCAAAGAGGTAAGCATCACAACTTGAACTCTTTGAAATATGCATTGCTTTGAAGTCCACTAATCATACACCTCTCATGAATGTTGTATATGTTGTGTTTGAACCAATTTTCCATGTAATTCTTGCCTGTAACATGAGGTAGCATAGAAAATGCAATTATAGGCCTATTTCAAAAACACCATCGGGTTTTAAAATGGGGACCTCATATGAAAAAACCAAGGGTACCATTGGATTCCTTGTGAAATTCTAGACAGGATAAACCTAAATTTTGTCCCAATCCATGGAGAAATGAGAAAGTTATAACCTTTACGTTTTTGGCCCAAAAGCTAGCCTTGCCTTGCCTTGCCCAGGCCTAAAACAAGGCATCCCTTATGTATTCATGGGGTGGTTTTGATACACGGATGTATCAACACCCCAATGGTAGAAGGTGCGCGCTGTGACTTGGAGGTCTGGGGTTCGAATCCTCCTCGCCCCAGACCCTTTTTTAACCATTTTTCCATTTTTTTAATATTTGTCATATTATTTTAAATGATTTGGAAAATTAATTTCTCTCTCAATTTTAATTATTTTTTATTGGTTCTTTTTGCAAAAAATCACAAAAATGTTAAAATATTTTATTTCACAAAAAAATCATATTTATATTATTTATTTAATATAGTTGGTATTTTTGTAAATAAATTCATTTTTATTGTTTTTAAACCTTTTAAAAATGAATATTCATCTTAAAAATCAAAATTAAATGAGTCCTAAATCATCTTGTGATTAAAACCTCATTTTTCAAACCTTAACCAAAAATCACAAGTAGTTTATTTAGACTTATTTGGTATTTTTGTCATTTTTATTCATTTTTATTAAAAGGATTACTTTTAAAAGAAAATGAAATTAGGGTTTCTTTGATTTTCACCCTAACAAATCTTTTTCAAACACTCATGGGCCTCTTGATAGAGTGTAAGTCCCACCCCTTTGTAAATAAAATAATTTTGGGCCTCACAAATTATATAAGTCCCTTTGTATATTTTCAAAAGTTCGGCGCAATCGTCGCCTTTGTAACAAAATCAACTGGGCTTCTCCTTGAGCTATATAAGACCCATCTTTATTCATTTTCAAACTCTTTGGGCCTCTAATAGAGTGTAAGACCCAATCCCTTTTTGAAACCAAAATAACTTGGGCCTCAGTTATTGTATAAGACTCACTATGATTTCAAAATCTCGGCGCGATCGCCGTTTTCAAAACATTTTCATCTGGGCCTCCCCTCGTGTTGTAAGTCCCATTTCTTTTCCTTTTTCAAATAATTTGGGCCTCTCCTTGAGTTGTAAGACCCATCCCTTTGTACAAAAATCTCTTTGGGCCTCAGTCGTTGTATAAGTCCCGAGACAATCTTCAAAACAACGGTGCGATCACTGTTAAACCTTGGGCCTCTCCTTGAGTATAAGCCCTAACAATCTTTTCAAAAACAACTTCCCTTTTGATTTAAATTCAAATATACATGTTGTTATCAAAACTTTCTTTAATTTCTTTGAACAACTAACAATACAGCATGGAAGCTTGCTCACCTGTAAGTTTTAACAGCTTTCATTTATTCGCTTTCATATATATAACTGTATTGTGGGAAGCTGCGCACGGTAAGTCTTATTTCATACCCTTTTAAAGACTTGTCATATATCAACTATATATATACTAGTATAGCTATTTAGATTTTCCCCGGCAACTAGGTCTAGAACTAGGTAAAGCCATGTTGGTCACTCTTTAAATACAGTCAAAACTAGATCCCCATAAGATTTCCAGATACAGTCTTGCCTTCTCTTGGGCTTAAATAATATGGAACAAAGAGAAAGGCAGTATTCCTCGTGAACCTTTTCTCAAGCTGTCACTATTAGAAATTTTCAAAGAAATTCTACTCCCCGGAGTTGATCTATTCTCGGTGAATAGCATCTCTTGAGTTTCTTCAAACCTCAGAACTTTCACTAAATGATCTATTCTCGGTGAATAGCATTTCTTGAACATTTCTTGGTTTGGGACCCACAAGCTTCCTAAAAGCATCCCCGCCTCCTCTTGGGCTTTGTATAAGGACCCTCCGGCTTCCTAAAAGTTCTCATGCCTTCTCTTGGGCTTAATACAAGGACCCTGAAGACCTCTTAAAGGTATAAGACAGAACTTAGTCATCCTTTGCTAGAGAAGTCTTTCCAGAGTCAAACCTCAAACACTTAGTGAAATTTTCACTAAGTCAGAATCTGCCTTCACTTTTTTTCCAAATGTAGGGGCATTTTACACTTAGATCCAAAAAGCATCAAAACCAATTATGATCAAACAGTTATTGTATCATACGAGGGCTTTCCAAAATGGCCAAGAACTCCATCAAATTCTACATGAGCCATGAGATATGACAATGGCAATATGCCTTGCTGAAAACTGCCAAGGCTAGGCAGAATTTTGCACTTTTGCTCGATTTGGCAAAATCAGATAATTCCAAGCCTTGTCATCACTTTGGACACATCTGAGGATCAAATCTAAAGGGAACAAACATTGATCCAAGCCTCCAAAGTCTTTGGAAGAAGAAGTAGCATGCCAAACCTAGAAATGCCTAAAAGAGGGACAAGACTCCAATTTTGGATTGGAGCATTTAATGGATGCACCAAGGCGGCATGGACTGACACATTTGCAACTGAATTCAGTAAAGAATGATCCAACAACTAGGGAACCACAACTCTGTGCCCTAACCTCTAGTCAATGGCTAGAGGAGACTTGGATTCTCATTGATCAACATTGGCCAAACCTCTGCTGCAGTTGCCATTCACTATTAATCCCAAAATAAACTTGCTCTACTATAAATAGAGCTCATTTGTGCTCAGTTTGAGTACACCAAAGCCATCAAACAAATGCTTTCCTCAAAATCACCTTCTCACTTCCAAATTTGCCTTCCAAAGCAAGTCACTATCGGGTTTTGAGTTTGAGAGCAATTCCAACTAAACCAATCACACACACACCTCATAAACATCATATAGAAGTGATCCAAACACTCACATAACATCTGGAACACCAAAATAAAAAAATCACTAGTCAATTGCTCAAGTCTTTGACAGATTTGCAGTTGGGGTGCCATCTCAAGTTCCAGATCATTTCAATCCATTCCAAGCATCTAGACACACTCCATGGCACCTAGGGAAGCTATCTAGATCATTGGAACCTAGTTGTAACACCTCCAACCCAAAAAACGATCACCAGCTGCAAGAGGTGGGCATGAGCTCTTCTAACTCTATGATCCATGCATTTTTTTGCTGCACAATAATTTGGCCATATATTCATAATCATGCATAGAGTTTTTACCCTCAATCAATTGCTTTGTATAAATCGTGTATGGAATTTCTGAACCTTCATGCAGAATTTAGGGTTCTTGAGGTTTCTCTTTGATTTCTTATTTCATGCTTAAAATAAATGAAATTAAAGACCATAGCCATGATCGTGAGGTTGAAACGAGTAGATTGATATGTAGATTGCATGATATAATCAAGTATTCAGTGAGATTGGATAGAAAACGCAAATCTGCAGAAACAGAGGAAGGGCGCGTGTTCTTGCCATGTTCTTGGCGCCCTTTTTCAAATATTTGAATATTTGAATTTTTGTGATTTTATTTAATTGATTTAAAAATTAATTTCTCTCTAAGTTTTAATGATTTTGAGTTGATTCTTTTTTTAATAATTCACAAAAATGTTAAAATATTTTATTTTACCAAAAAATCCCAAAAATATTATTTATTTCATATAATTGATATTTTTGCCAAGAATTAATATTGTAATTGTTTTTTACATTTAAAATATTTTTTCCTTCTTGATTTTGCAAATTTTAATGATTTCTAATCATTTTGTAGGTCAAAACATGATTTTTGAAACATTAATCCAAGATCACAATTTGTTTTCCACATGTTAAACAATTTTGATCATTTTAATTGATTAATTCAACCCTCATCAAACCTTTTAAATCCTTTGTAAATACAAACCTATTTTGGGCCTCAAATGTTGTATAAGTTGTAACACCCCTAATCTATACCCCCAACAAAACAAAGCGATAAATAAAATTCAAAATTTCATCAGAGTATAATTAAAACATTCATGGCATAGACCGGGGGGTCACATGAATTTGAAACAAACATACAATAACCCTGCTCATACAGATATGCAACGATTCAGGTAGCACAACAAAGGAACTGAGTTCCTAACACCCACAATCCAATTACAGAATAAAGCGAAAAATCCATAACTGAAATCTCATATATATATATATATATATATCATAAAAGTGTATGTGTCATATAGAACCATACATGTACAATCCAAAAGATACCTATACATAATACAAATAATCACACTCGATCACCCCGACTACCCGGTGTCACATATCAGAGCCGACCGACAAAAGAATGAAGACCCTAGCTTCACAAAAAGACCTCCAGCACTCTAATCTGTAATGCCTCGTAGAGCATTATAAAACAGCAGAAGGGTGAGAAACACAATCATAATATAATTGCATATAAGTATATAATAACACAAAAATGCACACGTACAATATTCTCACCGCAAATGCACCACAATCAAATACAACACATATTTCATATATCCATCGCCAATGCCTAACATTCATACACCATGCACTCATCAACAACACCAATACACATATTCCATCTCATCAATCATATTCACAATTTCATACACAATCAATCCATGATTTATGCAAATGCACAGAGACCGACACAACGACTCTATGCAATGCACATGCGGTACCGACTTCCAATGTTTCTCATCACTAGTTCACTCAGGAACTCTGCTGGAATCATCGCTCGTTACATCACTGTAACTCCCCGTCGGGCATATGATGTTCCCCGTCGCTCACACCCCACACAGACACACGACATTTATGGATCGCTCACACCACACACGGGCACACGACCCGATCGCTCACACCCCACATGGGCACACGATCGTCTATAATCATCGCTTTCGGTCCTCTTATTTTTAAGGCACTTCAGTCCTTTTATTTTTAAGGCGCATGATGTTATAGCAGATTCCCTCTAGAATCAATCTGTCGCTCACGACGTCACAAGAATGCATATCATGATGCTTGGCATACATTGACTCATGACATTCAAAATGCACACATATACACATTCACAATCATGCATACATCATCAATTTCCACACATTTCCTTTTCTTGCCCTTAGGTCATAAATTATCTTCACAACATGTATTTCATGTATTTTCATCACACAACAGCACACAAGTCATACAATATCCACATCAACAGCACATTGCATATACACATCAAGTTCACACAATTAAAACGGCAAAAGTCGACAAAACAACACATTTTCTAATCCTAACCTAATTTAATCGGCCAACAATTTCAAAACCATTACAATAAGAAAGTAAATTCTACAAGCTTTCTAAGGCATCAAACCACGCCTCAAACCGAACCACGGATCAAAAGTTAGGAAGAAAACAAAATTGCACAAACAGCCATGTTCGCTAGGCGAACCCTCTAGCGAGCATTCGCTACCACCTTCGCTAGGCGAATGTCCAGCGAACCCACTATCAGCTAAAAACAGACACAAAGTTCGCTAGGCGATCCCCTTGGCGAACCAAGGCAGAACCAAAAACATACAAAGTTCGCTAGGTGAACCCTCTAGCGAGCATTCGCTAGAACCTTCGCTAGGAAAATAACTCTAGGAGCATTCGCTAACCTTCGGCCCAGGTTCGCTAGGCGAACCAGCGAAAATTCAGAAATTCTGCAGCGCTGTTACATAACCCAAAATGATATTTTTTCAACCAAAACATTTCCAAATCAACATATAACAATCAGAAACTAATCCAATCATGGCAACAAGTATTCTACCACATTTACATCAATTTCTAACCGCGAAAACATCGATTTCTCAACATATTTCTCATTTCCAACCTAGAATTCAAAAGCTATGTAAAGACAAGAAAACAAACAAGCACACACATACATAATCATACACAAGCATAGTATAATCGAGTTTCGCACCCTTACCCGATTTAATCGCGTTTAGAAAGTCAGTTGTATTGTTTTTTCTTCTTTCCCAATTTCTCTCTTTTTCTTATCTTCTTCTTTCTCTCTACTTTTCTTCTTCTCTTTTTCTTTCCTTTCTATTTTTCTCTCTTTCTATTCTATTATATTCTTAACTTAATCAAAATAAAGCAAAATGACTAAAATACCCCTACACTTAAATATCTCGCCAACGTTCCCAAAACGCGACAAACTATATTCACGATGAAAAATAACATATTTTCACATAAAAGTCAGAAATAAAATAATATAATAGTAAAATACTCAAAATGACGCAATTAAATAAAACGACAAAATTGACCAAACTGATTGGGGCGTTACATAAGTCCCGTTGTATTTCAAAAGTTCGGCGCGATCATCGCCCGTTTAAAACAAACCATCTGGGCCTCTCCTCGAGCTATAAGACCCATTCAAAATCATTTTGGGCCTCTAATAGAGTGTAAGACTCAATCCCCTTTTGAAACTAAAAACTTTTGGGCCTCAGTCATTGTATAAGACCCACGGTGTTTTCAAAACCTCGGCGCGATCGTCGTCCTTTTCAAAATAAACCCTGGGCTTCTCCTTAAGCTAAAGACCCATCTTTGTTCACTTTCAATCATTTTGGGCCTCTTGAGAGAGTGTAAGACCCATCCCCTTGTAAATAAAATCTTTCTTGGGCCTCAGTCACTTGTATAAGTCCCTGTACAAAACGACAGTGCGATCACTGATAAAACCCCGGACCTTTCCTTGAGCTGTAAGCCCCAATTTTCCTTTCAAAAGCACTTTCTCCTTTGATTTTGTAACATACTGTTATTTTCAATTTCTTTGTTGAATAACTAACCAAACAACATGGAAGCTCTACAACTTAGTAAGTGTTTACCCGCTTTCATTTACCGCTTTCATATGTATATAACTGTATTGTGGGGCTGTTTCACTGTAAGTCTTCTTTCATAAACTCATATTGATTGTGTAATACTAGTATAGATATTTAGAGTTTCCCCGGCAACTACGTCTAGAACTAGACAAAAACCTCGTCTCCTTACATCCGACGTTCTCCCGGATATTTCAAACATAACCTAAACCATGAGAATTTTCTTTTACAATAATTTTAGATAACTAGATCTAAGAAATCTCCCCCTTGAACAGTTCATATACAAAAGGCCAATGTTCCAAGTGAAACCCCTTCTGGAACTGTTCATCAGCCTCCTCTTGGGCTTAGTGCAAGGACCCACAGGCTTCCTAAAAGCATCTCCGCCTCCTCTTGGGCGTTGTACAAGGACCCATCGGCTTCTTAGAAGTTTTCACAACCTTCTCTTAGGCTTCGTATAATGATTCTTCCTCCGGGAAGATAACCTTCTCTTGGGCTTCGTACAAATTATCCCTTCGGCTTCTTAAAAGTTTTTCTCGCCTCCTCTTGGGCTTCGTACAAATTGTCCCGACGACCTCTTAAAGGTATAGGAACAGAAATTAGTCATCTTAATAGAACAGTCTTTCAAAGAGTCTAGATCTTCCTACGATGAACATACTGTCTCTGGATCTCTCTTAAGCATGGTACAAAAGATAAAACTCTAGACTTGGACAGTCTAACCTCCTTGAGTCTCGAAGACATTCTCAAGTTCCTTTCAAAAAAATAGAAAAAAACACCCGTAGACTTGAGCAATCTCAATACCCTTTGGATTCCCCGTTTCCTTAAAGAACATGAAATAATCCCAGTCCTCAGATCAAATCCATGAGTACAACATTACCCATATAAGAACTAATTTTCTCTTTTAACCAACATACTGGACATGTCACTCAACTGAAACAGTAACCCTAGCCTCCTCTTGGGCTTTGTACAATGATTCTCCCCAGCAGAGTTAACCTTTGCAGCCTTCATCTCGGGCTTCGTACGAGATACAAAACACTCTCTTGTTGAGTATAAAAGACTCACTTGTTGAGTCAAACCTTTGCAGCCTCCATCTCGGGCTCCGTTCGAGATACAAAATCACTCTCTTGTTGAGTATAAAAGACTCTCTTGTTGAGTCAAACATTTTTTAGCCTTCATCTCGGGCTTTGTACGAGATATAAAACACTCTCTTGTTGAGTATAAAAAGACTCTCTTGTTGAGTCGATCACCTTTAGCCTCCATCTCGGGCTTCGTATGAGATACAAATCACTCTCTTGGTGAGTATAAAAGACTCTCTTGTTGAGTCAAACCCTTTTAGCCTCCGTCTTGGGCTTCGTATAAGACACATATAAAAACACTCTCTTATTGAGTCAACCCTTTTAGCCTCTATCTCGGGCTTCGTACGAGACACAAAAGCATCCTCTTGTTGGGTCAATAGCCTCCTCTTAGGCTTTGTATAAAGAAATCCCCGTTTGATTCAATCAACCTTTTAGCATCAAATCATGCTTTGGTCACAGCATACAAACATCAACAACTCCTTTTCCCTCGTCTAATTGCTGTAAGCGGCAAGCCTCTGGATTATTTACATCCATGCCACTGTCCGTCTTTTAGCATGAGAAATTCCTAAGGAAAGACGACGTTGCTCTAAACTGAGTTAAAGTCTTCTCCTTCAGGTTGAAAATCCCCTATAAAGGAAATTATGGCATTGCTGGATTCACATATCCCAGTTAAAGTAATTCTCCTTTATAATCAGTCACCCAACAGTCGTGCCAAGCAGGCCAAATATTCCCCTTTAGAGATGACAAATTCTCTCTAAAGTCAACACCCTTTTAGCTTCACATCTTGGGCTTCGAACAAGATACAAATAGACCCTTCAGCTTCACATCTTGGGCTTTGAACAAGATACAAACCACCTTTAGCTTCATGTCTTGGGCTTTGAACAAGACACCAAAACATCATTTCCTCCCATAGAATAGGAGGAACTACGATCGCTCTGATTTCCCTATCCCGGGAATACGTAGGCATAAGATTGAAAAAGAATCTTAGCGAGCACACTAATCATAAAACCCCAAAGTCCCCTACCTCCATCCAATCTGGCACAGGATCCCAACAAATTCCCCATGAACAATCCCGGTATTTCGTTCTGAACAAAATAAGCAGAGAGAGGCCCATGAACTAAAGGCGCATCTATAAACCAACAGTTTTAACTGTTTAACCTCAGTTTGCAAGCAGGGTTAGTTGGAGACATCTATTTCCCTTCCTTCATCAGCTTCAATAGGATAAAAAATAAATCGGATTGTAGTACCAAAGCGATAGTGATTCAAAACCACAAAATCCGCGCTACACCGTGGGTTGGGAAAATTTCTTCTTTGGGAATGTTTGAGAGAGAGAATTTTTGTTGATTTCGAGTTTTTTCGATGTTTTTGGTATGGTACTGGACCTAAGGTTTTTGATTAGTGTGCTCGCTAAGATTTCACAATCTTATGCCTACGTATTCCCGTTAAAGAAAACAGGGAAATTAGAGCAATCGTAGTTCCTCCTATAGATAGGAGGAAAATGATGTTTGGTGTCTTGTTCAAAGCCCAAGATTGAAGCTAAAGGTTTTTTTGTATCTTGTTCAAAGCCCAAGATTAAAGCTAAAGGTTTGACTGAGAGAGAATTTTTCATCTCTAAAGGGAGATATCTCACCTATTCATCACAGTTGTTGGGTACTTGGTTTATAAAGGAGAATTACTTTAACTGGGATGTAAGAATCCAGCAATGCCATAATTTCCTTTACAAGGGAGATGCCCTGAAGGAAGAAACTTTAACTCAGTGTTGAGCAATGCCATTTTTCCTTAGGAATCTTTCATGCTAAGAGAGGGACATGAGCTTGGATGTAAATAATCCAGAGGCTTGCCACTTACAGCAATTAGATGAAAGAGGAAGTTTACCAGGATAAAAGAGGGACCACAACTTGGATTTTTGAATCAACAAGTGTGCCACTTACAGCAATTACCTGGGTTTAGGGTTTTTGTTTTGATGTGTGATGTACAGAGAAATGTCTTCCTACCGAGAGTTTTTTATTTCCTCTGAGGGGATTTTGATTTTATGTGTGCCTTGATCAAAGCCCAAGGTTGAAGCTAAAAGTTTGACTCTCTTTAGGAAGTTTTATATCTGTCTTGTACAAAGCCTAAGATTTAGGCTAAAAAGATATTGACTCTTTTAGGGAGATAATTATACAAAGCTAAGAGGAGTCTGGAAGGAATCGACTCTTCCGGGGAAATATTTTGTCTGTCTTGTACAAATCCCAAGATTGAGGCTAAAAGGGATTGACTCTACTGGTGAGAGGTTTTGTCTGTCTTGTACAAAGCCCAAGATTGAGGCTAAAAAGAGTTGACTCCACTAAGGAAGTGTTATATGTGTCTTGTACAAAGCCCAAGATTGAGGCTAAAAGGGTTAACTGACTCAGCTGGAGAATATTTATATGTGTCAAAGCCCAAGATTGAGGCTAAAAAGGACTGAGGGATGATCATTATACAAAGCCTAAGAAGAGGCTGACTTCTGCTGAGGATTATTGAGATCCAGAGATAGGTCTGAATTGGGGAATCAACTGTTGCTGGGGACTGCAGAAGAGTTGAAATATCAGATGCCTTGAGGCTCTGATTGAAGTTTATTGATAGTAATCTGACTCTAGCTAGGGAAATTTGAAGTGAGAGTTTAAAGATTGAGTTTTGAAAACCTATAGAGGTTTTAACTCTGTTGATGATTGATCAGATGATTAGGGTTTATCCTGTGTCTTTAGGAAACTTGAGGGTTTCTTGAGATCCAAAAGGAGGTGAGACTGTCCAAGTCTACTGGTATGAAAAGGTTTATCTTTGTATAATGCCTAAGAGGAGGCTGATGTTTTAAGGGATGAAAATTAACCTTAAACTGGTCTGATGTTTTGACTTTCTGACTCTTTGGAGGATTGAACTATCAAAGGATGACTAAGTTCTGTCCTGTACCTATAAGAGATCTTCGGGTCCTTGTACTAAGCCCAAGAGGAGGCATGCGAACTTTTAAGAAGCCTGAGGGACCTTGTACAAAGCCCAAGAGGAGGTTGGGGATGCTTTTAGGAAGCTTATGGGTCCAAACCTAAGAAGAGTTCAAGAAAGGTTTCATCGGGAATAATCCTTTCTTTAATGAACAGTTCTAGGGTTTGAAGAAATTCAAGAGAGGTTTCACTGGGAATTAATCCTCTCTGGGGGAAATGAATTTCTCAGACAAAAGTTTCACTGGGAAAAATGCCTTTCTCTGTTCCATATTGTATAAGCCCAAGAGGAGGCAAGACTGTATCTGGAATTTCCTATGGGGAACTAGTTTTGACTGTGTTGAAAGACTGACCATTGGCTTGATCTAATCCTAGACCTAGTTGCTAGGGAAAACTCTAAGCAAGATAATATACAGGCATATATATATATATATATATATATATATATATATATATATATACAGATGGAATATATATGAGCAAGTATGTAAAAGAAAGCTGATAGAACTTACAGGCGAGCAAGCTTCCAACACTACAGCAGTATGGTTAGTTATTCAAGAAATTAAAGAAAGTTTTGATTACAACTATGAATTTGAATCTAAGTCAAAAGGGAAAGTTGTTTTGAAAAGAAGATTGGGGCTTATACTCAAGGAGAGGCCTAGATGAAAGACAACAATCGTACTGCTATTCTAAAAATTGTACCGGGACTTATACAATGACTGAGGCCCACATTTGTTTTATTTACAAATGATGTTGGGTCTTACACTCTATTAGAGGCCCAAAGTTTATTTTAAAAAGAAGAAAAATGGGACTTACAACACAAGGGAAAGCCCAGATGAAAAATGTTTTGAATACGGCGTTCGCGCCGAGATTTTTTAACGTACTGGGACTTATAAATGACTGAGGCCCAAAAAGGTTTTTATTTACAAAGGGAATGGATCTTAGACTCTATTAGAGGCCCAAAAAATGTTTGAAAAAATAAAGATGGGACTTACAACACAAAGGAGGCCCAAAATAATTTTTATTTAAAAGGCGACGATCGCGCCGCTGTTTTAGAAACACAGTGGGACTTATACAATGACCGAGGCCCAAATTATTTATGTTTGACAAGGGATGGGTCTTACACTCTATTAGAGGCCCAAATATTATTTTCACACAACAGATGGGGCTTATAGCTCAAAGAGATGCCCAGATGAAAAACAGTGATCGCACCATTGCTTTGAAAATCGTGTCGGGACTTATACAATGACTGAGGCCCAAAAAGGTTTTGTGTGACAAGGGATGGCTCTTACACTCTATGAGAGGCCCAAAGTGTTGTGAAAAAGATTTGTGAGGGTGTGAATGATCAAAACCCTAATTTGATTAAAAATGCATTTTTATTTGAATAAAAATTAAATAAAAATGATCAAAATTAACAAATATGTGTGTAAAACAAGTTATGATCTAGGATAAATGTTTTAAAAATCATTTTTTATCTCTGGAATAATTTAAAAATCATTTGAGTTTGAAAAACCAAGAAAAGAAATATTTTTAAAATGTTAAAAAACAAATAAAAAATAAATTCTTTATGAAAATATTAAATATATCAAATAAATAATATTTTTGTGAAATTTGTGTAGAATAAAATATTTTAACATTTTTATGAATTTGGAAAAAAAGAATTAATTCAAAAACATAAAAATTCAGAGAGAAATTAATTTTTGAATCAATTAAATAAAATAACCAAAATTCAAATATTTAAAAATTTGAAAAAGGGCGCCAAGAACACTTGGTTCTTGCCTGCGTCACCTGTTTTCCCATATTTTCATTTTATCACTTTTCTCTCTAATTACTCAATGGTTTTGCACGATTCGAACACCAATCTTGCTCGTTTTTTAACAAGGATCACAACCATATAGATTAATTGCATTTATATTAAGTGTGGAGTGAGAAATCAGAGAATAACCTCAAGAACCCTAATTTCAGCATGAACACAATGAAATTCCATACACGATTGATTCATGGAAATTGATTGAGGGTTATTACTCTACATATATGCAGGAACAAGATAGTAACTCAAAAATTCATTTATGATGCATGGAATATAGAGTTTGAAGGCTTCAGGCTTACCTCTTGCAGCTGGTGATCGAGCTTGATGATGGAGATGTTACAAATGTTTTGTAAGGACCTGGATAGCTTCACTATACCCTATGGAGTATGTTGAGATGCTTAGCCTTGATTGGAGATGCTTGGATCACCTTGTGGTACCTCAACTGTCACTCTGTCAAAAGCTTGAGCGACTGACTGGTGATTTTGTGATTCAAGTGTTTCAGATGTGTTTCAAGGCCATAGATCACTCATATATGATGTATATAAGGTGTTAGCATGGTTGGTTTGGTTTGAATCACTTCCAATTTCAAAACCCGATAGTGATTGAAGTTGAAGGCAAATTTGGAGTGAAAGAGGGATTTTGAGGAAAGTATCAGTTTGGGTGCTTTGGTGTACTCAAACTGATCACAAATGAGTTGTATTTATAGTAGAGCAAGTTTGTTTTGCAAGCAATAGTGAATGGTAACTGGTACAGGTCTGTGGCCAATCATGATCAAATGGGATCTCAAGTCTCCTCTAGCCATTGACTTGAGATTCGAGCACATGCCTATGGTCTTCTGTTACATGAGTTTATCTTGACTCATTTGGTTGATCATGGACTGATACATGCCATCTCTATGCATCCTTTAAATGCTCCATGACAAATTTGAAAGTTTTGGATTTTGAACTTTGAATGCTACTTGCCAAATGATAAGGTTTTTGACTTGCAAGGCTCTATGGTGTTGTAGCTCTGCAGAGATCATGTTCATTGCACTTTAGAAACTTGTCTTAAATAGTGAAAAGGCTCGCCAAGTCATGGAAATGACAAAATCGTGTGGCAAGTACAAAGTTGTCTTGTGAAAAATAGTTTTGGAGGTATCATGTTTCCATGCTTGTAACTCCCTACTCAAGTTGAATTAGGATGAGTTCTAGTACATTTTGGAAAGCTTGTATGACATGCTTTAACTTTGATGTTCAAGGTTGGTCTTGGTTCAGCTTGGATCAAGGTGAAAAATGGCCTCAAAGTTGGGGAAAAACCAAGATAGATTCTGTCCAAAATTTTCACTAAGTGTTGGAAAAAGTGGCCATTTTCATGTTTTTGTGATTTTGATCAATCCATAACTCAAAATCCATGAGGATTTGAAATCTCTTGTAGTTGACACTTTTAAAGTATGTAAGATGAACTTTCATTTGAGCTTTGAATGGGAGAAAAAGGCTTTATGGTTTAGGAGTTATGACCTTGTAAAGTTGGTACAAAATCACTTTTGTTTCATAACTTAGAAAAAATTTGGTTTCTCATGGTTGCCCCTTTTGCAAGAAACCTCACTTTTCTTGATTTTTCTTAATGAATGATGACCAATTCCATACATTAACATTGTTTTTGACTTAGGGGAACCAAATTTGTGAAAAATTCTAAAAAGTCAAACTTGATTTTAGGCACAGTTGACTTTTTGTTAAATGAATTCCAAACTGTGTGATCCCTTGTGCAATCAAGTTCTTGAACCAATTCAAACCTAATGGATGGATTCCATAGGTGTTTTAGGGTGTTTTGAATCATGTCCCAAGGTTTGGGAACATGTCTTGGTCAAAAATCAAAAGTACAGTTGACTTTTTCTTCAAAACCCTAATTGTGGCCTAGATGAGATTGAAACTTGTGAATCAAGCTTCTTGGATCAATCCATTGTTGTAAATGGATCAATGTGATGTATTTGAGGCCCTTAAATCATGTCTTGAGGTTTTGGCTCATGTCTTGCCTCAAAAGTATACTTAGGGGTGAATTAGGTCAAGAAACCCTAATTCCTGATTTTTTATGAATGCATCCTCTGAGGTTATTTTGACTTGATGATGGAACTCATAAGATTCCTTGGAGCATCTTGGGTTGTGCTTTGAAGTATTGGCTCATGCCCAGAAGAAAATTTTCATCTGGAGGCCTTGGTCGACCAAAACCCTAATTTGGTGATGTAACACCCTGTTCTACCCGACAAATATTGCAGCGGAATAAACATAAAATCATAATAAATCAGAATCACCTCAAAGGGTGCACATTTATCAATAAATTCAAATCAACAAAAATACTCCGTAAACAACGGGTTTTCCTCAAAATAACTCAAAATGCCTTCAAAGGGCAGCAGAACCACCATAACCACAAAAATCCCACAAAAGAGTTTATTACAATAAACCATAGTCATCAAATAATCAATAAAATAACAGCCAAATAAAACTCAACAATAGTTCGACTCAACGACCCAACCCGATGTTACACTATCAGAGCAAGACCCTCTACATCGACCAAAATGCAAATAACTTCAAAAGTCATCAAAGATCATCCACGGCTAATCCCGATCACCTGCACGTTACCCACGTGGAGGCAACATTCAAACAGGAAAGGTGAGTAATACGATTCATTATAATCAATATAAATTAAGATATGTATAAAATGGCGTCATCATCATATACAACATCATCAAAGCCATCACAAGGCAAACATTAAAACACATCATCATAAATCACAACAAATTCCACATAAATGCAATGCACAATAGGACTCATGCATGTGGTACCAATCGTCACAATCAATGGACACTTAGGCCATCACCCTCCAAAGATCCCCGTCAAATAGGATCGGTTCTACACAAGAACCGGAGCACGTCATAATCAACTTCACATCCACACAATGGGATGGAAGCCCCAAATAGACCGAAGTCCAACATCATCATCACTGGACCGAAGTCCTAACATCATCACAGAAATTCTATGAATGCATGATACACAACGTCATAATCATCATCGTTAATAAAAACCCTCTATGTGCATCATCATTCATAAAAACATCATGTTAATCATGTCATCATATATTCATCAAAACATCACAAGTCATCATCTCAATATCATCAAGAACATCATGGTAAAACATCAGAAATATCACAACACCAAACACCAAAACAGCACAGCATCATAAAACAAATTTCGCGAATCAGCAGCAGTTCGCTGTGCGAACACCTTCGCTGGGATGTTCGCTTTGCGAACCTCCAGCGAATCCCAGAATCCCAAACAATCCCCCATTCTGCCTCTCCTCGCCACTTTATTCGCTTTCGAAGCCCTTCGTTGGGACATTCGCTTTGCGAGCACCAAAAGTCCCTTCCCAGGATTCATCTCAGTATCATCAAACAACACAATCGCACATTCGCTGCGCTGCTCGCTTTGCGAGCTTGGGCGAACATCCGCCTTGCGAATGATTCGTTCGCTTTGCAAACTAGCGATTACATGGAATCGCTGATACACATCAGTAGCATCACACACCCAAATTACCTTACGAATTCAACCTCAGTTCACCCAAAAACACTCCCAAAATAGTCCTGAAACATCAAGGCAATCAAAAGCATAAAACCTACGACTATTAGGTCGGTTAATTTCACTATTCTAACTCAAAAATACCTAAACCTTCACAAATTCTCAAGATTCCCATAAACCCCATAAATTCCTTTCTCATACAAGATCCCACATATCATCAAGGAAGGTTTTGCCTCGAAGGCTTATTTTTACCCGAATCAATTCAACCCTTAATAATCCATCATCAATCTCAAAAATACCTCTAATATCATAAATAACTCATAAACCCTTCAAAAACCCCAAAAACCTCAAAATCCACTTTAAACACATCATTCCTATATTGAAAACAATGAAAGGCAATACTCCCCATACCTTAGATTGTTGTTCTGGAGTTTTCTCTACTGATTCTTCGAAAACCTTCTTGAATTCTCGCCTTTATCCTTTTTTCCTCAGAGCTCTGTACTTTCTTCTTATTTTCACGTTCTTACCAACAAATGAAACCTAATCTCAAAATTCTCTTTTGTTAAACCCTTGGGCTTCCAAAATGGTCTTTCCCCATAATACCCTCACTAATCCTCCTCAAAAGTCCATCTTACCCTTAATTCCTCTAATATTATTTAAATTAATAATAATACTAATATATTCATATTATATACTATTAACTAATTAAAATAAACAAAACTCCACCAAAATACCGACATTGACACCAACCACCAAAGTTCACTGAAAATTCACAAATATTATATTTAAATAATTAAATAAATATTCATATAAATTTGGGGTGTTACAACTCTCCCCCACTTAAAGAATTTTCGCCCTCGAAAATTACCTCAAAGAATAGAGTCGGATACGACTCCCTCATCTGATCTTTGCATTCCCACGTCCAACTTTCACCAGCTGGTCCCCCCCACAGCACCTTCACCAAAGTTATGTCCTTACCTCGCAGCCGCTTCATCTCTCGACCATTAATCCGCACAGGTACAACTTCCACTGTCAGATTATCCCTCACTTGTACATCATCCATCTGAATCACATGCGACGGATCCGAAATGTACTTCCTCAACTGAGACACATAGAACACGTCATGCAAATTCGTAAGTGACGGCGGTAAAGCAATTCAATAGGCTACCTCTCCTATCCTCTGCAAGATTTGATATGGACCAACAAAATGTGGAGTGAGCTTCCTAGACTTCAAAGCTTGACCCACATCAGTCACTTGCGTCACCCTCAAAAACACGTGATCTCCCTCTTGGAATTCAAGTGCCCTCCTCTTCTTATCATGGTAGCTCTTCTGACGACTCTGCGACGCTCTCATCCTTTCTTGGATCATCTTAATCTTTTCGGTCATCTCTTGCACAATCTCAGGTCCAAGTACATCACTCTCGCCTAACTCATACCAACACAAAGGAGTCCTACACCTTCTCCCATATAAAGCTTCATAGGGTGCCATTCCAATACTACCATGAAAACTATTATTGTATGTGAACTCAATCAATGGCAAATGGCTATCCCAAGATCCTCCATGATCCAACACGCAAGCTCTCAACAAATCCTCTAAGGATTGGATAGTCCTTTCTGTCTGACCATCTGTCTGCGGATAATAGGCAGAACTCATCCTCAACTTAGTACCCAATACATCTTGCAAACTTTTCCAGAACCTCGATGTAAATCTCGGATCTCTATCCGACACAATACTCGAAGGTATCCCATGCAACTTTACAATCTCCCTAATGTACACCTCGACTAACTTCTGCATAGAATGATTAATCTTCATCGGCAAGAAATGAGCCGATTTAGTTAATCTATCTATAATCACCCAAATGGAGTCATTTCCCTTAGCAGTCTTCGGCAATCCCACCACAAAATCCATGGAAATACTATCCCACATCCATTCTGGAAGTCTCAACGGCTGCATCATACCTAAAGGCTTCTGATGCTCAATCTTTGACTTCTGACAAGTCAAACCCGCATAAACAAACTCTGCAACATCCTTCTTCATACCTGGCCACCAAAACAACTTTTTCAAATCATGGTACATCTTCGTAGCACCAGGATGAATACTCAACCTACTTCGGTGTCCTTCTTCAAGTATGCTTTTCTTAATATCTGGGACATCTAGAACACACACCCTATCTCTGAACATCATTACACCATTCTCGTCAATTCGGAATTCTCCTCCGTTACCTTGGTTGATCAAAGTCAACTGGTCCACTAACTTCAAGTCAGATTATTGCCCCACTCTGATCTCTTCCAGAATACCGCTAATCAACTTCAACATTCCCAACTTCACACTATCAGGAGTCTCTTCGCATACCAAACTCAAATCTCTAAATTGCTCAATTAATTCCAATTCTCTCACTATAAGCATCGACATATGCAATGACTTCCTACTCAATGCATCGGTCACTACATTTGCTTTTCCCAGATGATAACTCAAATCAAAATCAAATCCTTAAACAGCTCTAACCACCTTCTCTACCTCATATTCAATTCTTTCTGATCGAATAAGTACTTCAGACTTTTATAATCACTGAACACTTCAAACTTAGAGCTAAACAGATAATGTCTCCAAATTTTCAGCACAAACACCACGGCGGCCAATTCCAAGTCATGTGTAGGATAATTCCTCTCATGAACTCTCAATTGTCTCGAAGCATAGGCAACAACTTGTCCATTCTGCATCAATACTCCAAAAAGGCCCATCTTCGACGCATCACAATACACCACAAAAGATTCGCTCGGATTAGGCAAAATCAACACTGGAGCGGTCGTCAACTTCTTCTTCAATTCCACAAAACTCTCTTCACAAGCTACATCCCACACAAAAGCTTGACCCTTTCGAGTCAATTGAGTCAAAGGTAATGCAAACTTAGAAAAACCTTTGATAAACTTGTGGTAATAACCCGCCAATCCCAGAACTTTGTATCTCAGTAGCAGACTTCGGAGTCTCCCACTTTAACACATCATTAATTTTGGAAGGATCTACAGCAATTCCACCACTCGAAATCACATGGCCAAGGAAACTCACCTCCTTCAACCAGAATTCACACTTTGACAGCTTTGCATACAACTTCTTTTCTTTCAACACTTGCAACACGGTTCTCAAATTCTTAGCATGCTCTTCTTCAGACTTAGAATATATCAGAATATCATCAATGAAAACCACCACAAACTAATCCAAATACTCATGAAAAATCTGATTCATATACTCCATGAACGCACCAGGTGCATTGGACACACCAAACGGCATCACAGTGTATTCATAGTGACCATACCACATTTTGAAAGCTGTCTTCGGATTGTCATCAGGCTTAACATGAATCTGATGATAACCAGACCTCAAATCAATCTTACTAAAAACACAAGCACCTAATAACTGATCCATTAAATTGTCGATTCTCGAAACTGTATATTTATTCTTGATAGTCACTTTATTCAACTGCCGATAATCGACACACAACCTCATACTTCCTTCCTTCTTCTTCACTAACAGCACAGGAGCACCCCACGGACAAACACTTGGTCGAACAAACCTCTTCTCAAGCAATTATTCCAACTGTTTCTTCAATTCACTTAACTCATAAGCTGACATTCGATAAGGAGCCATCGACACTGGACTCGTACCTGGTATTAAGTCCACCGCAAACTCCACTTCTCGTTCTGGAGGAAAATCACTGATGTCATCTAGAAACACATCTGGAAATTCACAGACGACAGGAAACTCCACACTCGCAGCTTCATGATGAATCTGCAACGATGCAAACATTACAAACACCAGGGCTTCGTCTTCCACCAGTTCATCCACTTGCTTAGCAGACAGGAACATCAACTATCCACTATCACCAAACTCAGGAAACTCCACAGTCTTAGTATAAAAATTAATATGAACATGGTTGAACTCCAACCAGTTCAATCCCAGGATTACATCGATTTGGTGCAAGGGTAAACACACCAAATCCATCACAAAACTCTTCCCAAAAATCGTCAAAGGACATCTCAAACACACAAAAGTAGTAGTAACAGAACCATTAGCAGGAGTCTCTATTAGCATACTACCATTCATATTAGACAACTTCAAACCCAATCTATTAGCACATTCAAGCGATATAAAAGAATGAGTAGCACCAGTATCAATCATAGCAACCAACTCAATATCATTAATAAAACAAGTACCCCGAATCAGGTTATTCTTCTCTAACACTTCTGCACCACTCAAGGCAAATACTCTGCCACTGGTCTGAGCAGCAGTAGTCGTCTTCTTCAATTTCTAACACTTAGTATTGATGTGACCCTTCTCACCACAATTGAAGAAAGTTGGACCCTCATCCTTGCAATCAGTAGCTCTATGACCCTTCTTACCACACCTGTAGCACCTCAACACACTATTAGTACAAACATCAGCACGGTGACCTTGCTTGCCACACCTATAACACTTCCCAGAAGCGAGAGTTGCTCCCCTACTTGTCTTTTTCCCCTCTGAAGCCTTATGCTTCCCTTTCTCAACTGAAGTTGTATAAGGTTTCTCCCTATACTGCCCTTTCTTCTCACTCAACTGCTTATAGTGAGCAGATCGAGCTCGGCTATCCTCATCATAGATTCTGCTCTTGTCTACCAACTCAACAAACCTACAGATCTGTGGATACCCAATACCCTGCTTAATCTCTAGTCTCAGCCCATTCTCAAACTTGAGGCACTTGGACATCTCAGAATCAGCAGGTTGTAATGAGAATAGAATTTCCCCAGCTTCTCGAACTTCGCAGCATACTATGCAACAGTCATGTCTCCTTGCTTCAGCTCAAGGAACTCCACCTCTCTCTTACCACGAGCATCCTCTAGATAATACTTCCCCAGAAATTCTTGCTTGAACACAACCCAAGTTATCACAGTGCCAACATCTTCCAGTCTTTGACGGGTGCTATCCCACCAATCCTGAACCTTTTCCGACAACATATGAGTTCTAAACTGAACTTGTTGTGAATCAGTACATCCCATTCCTCAGAAAATCTTCTTGGTCTCCTTCAGCCACTTGTGTGCACTTGTTGGATCGCGAGTACCCTTAAACTCTGGCGGATTGTTCCTCTTGAACTCCCCCAAAGCACAAAACTCATATGGGACTCCACCATTCGGATTGAGTTGCGCCACCACATTAGCAATTGATTCCAAAGCATCAGCAATAGCACGATCATTTATTCCATCCATCCTACACACCACCAATAAGGTTAGAAGAACTAAAACACCGACAGTGTACACGGACTTGTCGACCGACAAGGGACTGACATCACGTAAAAACCTGGCCGGACGGACCGACCTGCTCTGATACCACTAATGTAACACCCTTTTCTACCCCACAAATATCGCAGCAGAATAAACATAAAATCATAATAAATCAGAATCACCTCAAAGGGTGCATATTTCTCAATAAGTTCAAATCAACAAAATTACTCCGTAAATAACGGGTTTTCCTCAAAATAACTCAAAATGCCTTCAAATGGCAGCAAAACCACCATAACCACAAAAATCCCATAAAAGGGTTTGTTACAATAAACCATAGTCATCAAATAATCAATAAAATAACAGCCAAATAAAACTCAACAATGGTTCGACTCAACGACCCAACCCGATATTACACTATCAGAGCAAGACCCTCTACATCGACCAAAATGGAAATAACTTCAAAGGTCTTCAAAGAGCATCCATAGCTAATTCTGATCACCTGCATGTTACCCACGTGGAGGCAACATTCAAACAGGCAGGTGAGTAATACGATTCATTATAATCAATATAAATTAAGATATGCATAAAATGGCGTCATCTTCAAATACAACATCATCAAAGTCATCACAAGGCAAACATCAAAACACGTCATCATAAATCATAACAAATTCCACATAAATGCAATGCACAATAGGACCCATGCATATGGTAACAATCGTCACAATCGATGGACACTTAGGCCATCACCCTCCAAAGATCCGCGTCAAATAGGATCGGTTCCACACAAGAACCAGAGCACGTCATAATCCACTTCACATCCACACAATTGGATGAAAGCCACAAGTAGACCGAAGTCCAACATCATCATCACTGGGACGAAGTCCTAACATCGCCACAGAAATGCTATGAATGCATGATACACAACGTCATAATCATCATCGTCAATAAAAACCCTCTATGTGCACCATCATTCACCAAAACATCATGTTAATCATGTCATCATATATTCATCAAAACATCACAAGTCATCATATCAATATCATTAAGAACATCATGGTAAAACATCAGAAATATCACAACACCAAACACCAAAACAACACAACATCATAAAACAAATTTCACAAATCAGCAGCAGTTCGCTACTGAGTTTGCTGTGCGAACACCTTCGCTGGGATGTTCTCTTTGCGAACCTCTAGCGAATCCCAGAATCCCAAACAATCCCCCATTCTGCCTCTCCTTGCCACTTCATTTGCTTTGCGAAGCCCTTCGGTTGGACATTCGCTTTCCGAGCACCAAAAGTCCCTTCCCAGGATTCATCTCAGTATCATCGAACAACACAATCGCGCATTCGCTGCGCTGCTCACTTTGCAAGCGTGGGCGAACATTCGCCTTGCGAATGATTTGTTCGCTTTGTGAACTAGCGATTACAGGGAATCGCTGCTACACATCAGTAGCATCACACACCCAAATTACCTTACGAATTCGACCTCAGTTCACCCAAAAACACTCCCAAAATAGTCCTGGAACATCAAGGCAATCAAAAGCATAAAACCTACGACTATTAGGTTGGTTAATTTCACTATTCTAACTCAAAAATACCTAAACCTTCACAAATTCTCAAGATTCCCATAAATCCCTTTCTCATACAAGATCCCAAATATCATGAAGGAAGGTTTTGCCTCGAAGGCTTATTTTTACCCGAATCAATTCAACCATTAATAATCCATCATCGATCTCAAAAATACCTCTAATATCTTCAATAACTCATAAACCCTTCAAAAATCCCAAAAACCTCAAAATGCACTTTAAACACATCATTCCTATATTGAAAATAATGAAAGTCAATACTCCATATACCTTAGATTGTCGTTCCGGAATTTTCTCTACTGATTCTTCGAAAACCTTCTCGAATCCTCGCCTTTTTCCTTCTTTTCTTAGAGCTCTGCACTTTCTCCTTATTTTCACGTTCTGACCAACAAATGAAACCTAATCTTAAAATTCTCTTTTGTTAAACCCTTGGGATTCCAAAATGGTATTTCCCCATAATACCCTCACTAATCCTCCTCAAAAGTCCATCTTACCCTTAATTCCTCAAATATTATTTAAATTAATAATAATACTAATATATTCATTATTGCGGTGAGAATCGAATAACAAGCTATTAATTAACTTGCATCAAACATCATGAAATTCACCACCAAGCTTTGATTTATCCAAAGGAAAGGGTAAAGAACGAAAACCCTAAAAAGAGAATCTAGGTTCGGGGGTTGGTTATACTAAAGGATGGTATTAGCACCCTCAGTTTCCATAGTACTCTACGGGAACCTCTTGTTAGTATTAGTGTTAAGTTGAAGTTTGCTTGCTAAAGGGAAATGTGCTAAGGTAAAGAAAGACCTAGGGGTATGTACACTAAGTATGCTCCCAAGACGTTGCATCTTGTGCCTACGTATCTGACTATAGAATCAGAGCAACCGTAGTTCACCTCAATGGGGGTGAGAAACTCTTGACTGTGGTCAAGGTTCCAAGGGAAAGTAGGGTGGAAAGCTTGAAAGCAAAGCTTGTAAGGATTGATTGTTTAGGAGAAGAGATTAATGGCTATCTCTTATGAAAGGATTGTGAAGGGTTAGACCGTCGTGAAGGAGAAGAGATTAATGGCTACCTCTTGTTTATGTTAAAGAAGCGTTTAAGGGTTATAAGAGATTAATGGCTATCTCTTGAGAAGGCATAGGTTAAAAGGGAATGAAGTGTTCGTGGGAAAGTAGGGTCTGACAGCAAGACATCTACGTGGAGTGCGGCATGAGATAAGGGAAATAATGGACAAGATTATTCTAAATGACATGGAAGTCCACCGGAATGACCCTTTCTTTTGGAATGTGAGGGTAAGCATCAGAGGAACAAAAGGAAGTCTCGAGTGTCAAGTGTAAGGTAAATAAGTACAACAATATATACAGTAGATACAATAAGAATTAAATTGAAAATGAACCTCAGGAAATGACTATAATGAAAATATAAAATTAAGAATTAAAAATCTAATAAATAAAATCTAATTAAAGTTAATTACTAAATCCTAAATTAAGTTACTAGTTAACTAATTCTAAAAAACTAAGCCTAATTACTAATTACTAATTAAACTTGAATAAAACTGATTAAATCAAAATTTCTAATTAAACTTAAAATTATTTAGTTAAAAAAACTTATTAAAGACTAATTAAAACTAAAACTCTATTAAAACTTGTTAACTAAATTCTAATTAAAATACTAATTAAACTAAAATAAACTAAATTCTAATAAAGATAATTAATTCTTAAAAATAGTCTAATTTAAAAAACTTAACTAATTATATTCTAATTGAAACTAAATTTCTAATTAAAAAACTAATACCTAATTTTAAAATAAATAAAACCTAAAACAACATGGTCATAAAAAAAACCACTTAAACAAGATTATGGGCCAAAAGAAACTAGTGTGGGCTGCAGGTGAAGAAAACGGGTTGAACCGACCCGGTAACCTGATCACTAATACACGGTTCCAAAAACCTAACAGCCGTATCAAACTACTTCTTCTAACGTATCGAAAAAATGGAAAAGAGAATGACAACAATCCAAAAAAGTTCTAAATTTGTTCTCTCTCTCAAATCGGTTCCCTCTCTCTAACGAACTCTACTCTCAATCTCTCGCTTCACCTTCTCTCGATCGTCTCTACCTTTCAATCGTTCGTGTTTCAATGGCCGCCTCTCTCTTAGTTCTAATCCTAAATCCTCCAATCAGCGAAAACCGCGTCGAACCCTAAGCGAAAGATTTATCGATTGTGACTCAAACAAGGGCGAATAAATAAATTAACACAGGGTTTTATGTCAGCCAATCAAAGCAATCATGGATATGTGTAGATTTTGAGCGACGTGAATGATAACTACCTGATAGGAATTGCTTCCGGCGACGTTGGTTTTTTTGCAATGGATATCGATCTCCGGTAAGCTCCTTTTCTCTTTGATGTCCAAACTGAGGTATGAATTTGTTCTTGTAAAATTTCTGATGATTTTTCTGTGAGACTTTGCCCCTTCAATCGAATGTTTCTTCTGATGGTTTGGTGTTCATGAAACAGGTTATGGTTTGGTGAAGTTTGAGGTAATGTGTGGTGAACAGATGGAGTATTGAACTGAGTTGTGGTTGTTGAAAGGCGATGCAAGATGGCTGCGATTGGAGGTGGTTAGCGCCCTGTAGCAGGTGGATTAAATGAAGGGCATATGTGTATGCTATCGGTGTGAACAGTGCGTGAAAATGGTGGAAGAAGATGGTAGTTACTATGAGTTATGGGATGTTGCAAGACACAAGTGAGGGAGATCTGTGGCGTCAAAATTGTTGGATACGACTGAAGAGTGAAAAGGGTTCAGTGAGTGGTTCGTTTTTCTTCTTCTATTGTTCTCTTCTGGTTTGAATGTGGTGATTGTGAAGGTGATTTTCTGCAGGTGTTGATTCTGGTATCTCCTCTGTTTATGGTTTGGTTGATGAGATAAAAATGTTGTGAATTGCAAATGAGGAGGAAGCCTTCTTTTATAGCCAAGGCAGGCTGGATAATGGCCAAGAACACAGAGGACATTGGTATTGTCTTGAAGAGAAAGTAAGATACAGTAGCTGCTACAAGCATGAACTTTCTGCTCAATCAACATTGAGCCAAGTGTAAACCATGGATCACTTGTTTTAGGGTCCAAAATTAGAAAAAATAAATGGGCAGATCCACGAGATTGAAGTACAAGAATGGTTTACAAGATCGTTATCCTTCTTACAACATGGAAACATGTTGGTGGCTACCTTGTCAAGTGCAATACCAGTGGTACTTTGAGAGCCCTTTTGCACGGGTTTGATGGAAAAGTTTTTGTTAAAAGGCTGGTATGGTATGTATTGTTGTACGGTTGTGAAAGAAAGTGGGCTGAAAATGATCTTGCAGCAGCATGGTGGGAAAATGAAACTAATTAGGAACTAAGCGTAAATTAGAAAAAAAATTAAAATTAAACTAAACCTAAATTAATAAAACTAATCTAATTGAATTGAACCAAATTAAACTAAAAAGTAAACTAAATTGACTTAATCTAGGCTAAAAACTATATTATAACTATAACAAAATTAACCAAATTAATTCTAAATAAATTTTAAGATAATAAGAACAAATTCCAAAATAGAATGATAAAGTCGACAAAAAGCACATGATTATGATCAATGAAATGTTTGACTAAATAATGTAAAAATTGCTAACTTAGAATGATATGCAAAAAGCTCAAAGAATCTAAGGCTAAAATTTGGGGTACAACAGTTGCCCCTATTTAAATAGCTTTGCCGGATGGCACGAGGGATGGAAATCCTCGAGAGATCATGGTGAAAGGTATTTAAATATAGCAAACCGAAAATTTTGCCCTTAGATGGAATGCAGATGCTAAGGGCGGCTAACAAACATGCAAATGCTGACATGCCATGGACTTCTAGTATGATGATATGATAGTGCAAGAATGCAGACAGACTCCAGAAATAAAGAGCAAACTACCACAGATGAGCTTACTGGGGAAGGATAAAGGTTAATATTCTCAAGGAAAATTCACTGGGGATACAGGCTGACCAACAAAAGACTCACTGGGGAGACCTGAGGAAGCACTGGGGATAGAAAAATAAAGAGGAACTCCTACAGGTCCTCACTGGGGATGGGAGCCAGAGAGGTGATCCCCACTGGGGAAAAGTCCAAGGAGATGGATGACAGGTTTATAGGTGACCGGACGACACTGGGGGAATGAAAGTACACTCTTTATTCGGCATGGAACCAGAAAGAAGACACGATCTCCATTGGGGATCAATTTGAAAAGAATTGACATCAACAAAAGATTTTCTAGAATTTTCTTATACTGAAGAGTTCAAACGGGATCTTTAAGAAAAGGTAGAAAAGACAGAGAAAGGCACATCCGGAAAAACATCGGATGGCAAAAGAAACCAGTCATCCAATAATGGCTTTGAATGAAAGGTAGAAGTCACAATATCTAATAATGGCTTTAGATAAAGGTGAGCATACAAGGGTAATCAAAGAAGACATTGGATAAAAGGACACCAGACATTCAATAATGACTTTAAACGAAAGGTACAAATCACAATATCTAATAATGGCTTTAGATGAATATGAACAAAGACTACATTCAAGAATGGCATTGAATGCAAAGAAACCAGTCATCCAATAATGGCTTTGAACAAAAGGTACAAATCACAATATCTAATAATGGCTTTAGATGAATGTGAACAGAGACTACATTCAAGAATGGCATTGAATGCAAAGAAACCAGTCATCCAATAATGGATTTGAATGAAAGGTATAACTCACAATATCTAATAATGGCTTTAGATAAAAATGAACAAAGCAGGGATCCAAGAAAACATTGGGTACAAAGAAACCAGCCATCCAATAGCGGCTTTGAATGAAAGGTATAACTCACAATATCTAATAATGGCTTTAGATGAATGTGAAAAAGACTCGATCTTGAAAAACATCAGAAAGAGAGACACATCCGGAAAGGCATCGGATGGTAAAGAAACCAGACATCCAATAATGGCTTTGGGTGAAAGGTATAACTCACAATATCTAATAATGGCTTTAGATGAATGTGAACAAAGACTCGATCTGGTAAAATATCAGAAAGAGAGACACATCCGGAAAGGCATCGGATGGTAGAGAAATCAGACATCCAATAATGGCTTTGAATGAAAGGTATAAATCATAATATCTGAAAGTGAACCAAGTAAGGATCCAAGAAAGCATTGGACAAACAGAAACCAGACATTCAATAATAGCTTTGAATGAAAGGTATAATCACAATATCTGAGAATGGCATCAGATGAACATGAGAAAGGTAGAGATCTAGGACATCATTGGATAAGAAACCAAAGTATTCAAGACAACATTGAACGAATATGAACAAAGATATATCCAAGAAAACATTGGATACAAAGAAAGAACAACGTCCAAGAAAGCATTGAACAAAGAAATACCCAAGAAAGCATTGGATGAAAAGAATCACAAAATCCAAGAAAGCATTGGATGAATGTGAGCAAAGATATACCCAAGAAAGCATTGGATAAAAAGAATCACAGTATCCAAGAAAGCATTGAATGACTGTGAAATAACTTTCAAGAATAACACTGAAAGTAAAGGCAAATCACTATATTCAGGAATGACATCAAATGATAGTGAGAAAGACATCCAGGAATGACACTGAATGCAAAGGAGAAAAACTCACCCAGGGATGAACAAGTAAGACTTTCAGGAATGACACTGAAAGATATCCAAGCAAATTTGATGGGGATTACAAAAGAGAGGAAAAACTTCCAGGAATAACACTGGGCGAAACACGAGGAATAAGATATCCAGGAATGGCACTGGAGATCAAAAGAGACATACATCCAGGAATGGCACTAGAGTGAAGGAATGTAAAGATCCAGGAATAACACTGGAATGAGAGAAGATAATCATGAAACGACAACATTCAGGAATGGCACTGAATGAAAAGGACAGGTAAAATTTTGGTAAGGTAAGACGTGGATAACGACACGAACTCAGGAGAAATGCAAATGAGGATGAAACACCCATGATATGCATATAAATATGAATTATGCCATGATATATGATCAAATGCAAATGTAAATGCAGATGTCGACGACACGGCTCGATTCTTTTGTGGAGAAGAACAAGACTAGAAGACTGATTCCTCAACACGGAGATCACTGCCATTCTGCTTGGGGACTAGGGATGCTATTACTGAACACATCTCTACCACTCTGGTAAACTGTATCAAGTGATGATCCTTGTAGGAAGGATAAAGTGTTGCTTGGGGATTCTTCAGGTAAGCTGCCCCAGACTAGCTGATTATTGTAGATGAGCTGATCATTGCTTCAGCTTGATTGATTCTGGAAATGACCGTTTCATGGTGCTCTTAGAAAGCTTGCCCCGGTCTGAGTCTTGAAAGATTATTGTTTTACTGTACACCGGGAAGGCTTGCCCCAGTCTGAGTATTGAAAGATGATTGTTTTACTGTACACCAGGAAGGCTTGCCCAAGTCTGAGTCTTGAAAGGTTTTCTAGATAAACCAAATCTGAGAAGTCGCCATTAAACCACAAATCCTGAATTGATTCTCAACAGGACATGGAAGGAACTTGCCCCTGATTGGATCACCGACCAAGTTTCTCAAATGTTTGAAAATTCCTTAAGAAGAAAGCTAGTTTGCAAGCAAAAGTATTTGTACAAACATGGTAAATGTAGAGTTCATGCAACTTTTAAAATCAAAATCATTTTGAAAGAGGTGCAAAGTATATGGGATACTGGTCAGAACACGGTGGTTCAAAACATTAAAGTGAAAAGTTTAAGCAAAAGGTATGATGCCAACAACAAATGATTTGCAAAAAACTTTAGGAGTCAGGTTACGCAACCTTGCTATAGTGTGCTTTCAAAATAACCTTACTTCAGTTAGGTATTTTGAGGGTTGTATCGTGGTCTGGTTCATGGTTTAAGAAACAACGGATAAAGGCTCAAAGTTTATTTGTGCCCACCCAATCTTCGTGATGAACTTCCAATCCTAAGCTCAGTTAAGACATGATATACATTCAGATTCCCATAGGTTAGGAATTGCACTGATGATAGCGATGATGGTTCAAAGTTCAATGGACTTGATATGGCGATCACTGTTTCCTTACAACTTTTGGTTGTCATACAAGCTTTTCTGTTTCTTTTTTTTTAATGACTGCTTGGCTTAAGGATTACAGTGAATCATCATTGTCGTTTGACTTGAAAGACATCTTTGACACTTGCTTGTTGTGTGTGAAGGAACATTTG
Source organism: Lathyrus tuberosus (assembly GCA_022829125.1). Classification (NCBI taxonomy): domain Eukaryota; kingdom Viridiplantae; phylum Streptophyta; class Magnoliopsida; order Fabales; family Fabaceae; genus Lathyrus; species Lathyrus tuberosus. The sequence goes on along the minus strand of JALAZF010000368.1, from coordinate 1,777,030 downwards.
TGAACTTTGTTGAAAGGTGTCTCGCATGAAACTCTTGTATTTGAATGCATAATCAAGTTAACTAAGAACTACCCTTCCCCAGGTTACGATTGCGGGTTTTTATTTGTGAAGAAAGAAACTCCTACTTCTAGGCTCAAAGAGGTTGACGAGGGATTAACTTCCTTATTTCTCCAGTGTTTGGGGATTGAAACAATGCCTTACATCATCAGCAAAGTTTTGATTTGAAAGCATATCAATGGAAATTATGAGTATAATGTTTTCATCATCCTCCCTTCGATCTTTGCATAATCAAAAGGAAAGTGGAAAATAGATAAAACATTTTGCAAAAGAAAGCATAGAAATGTAAATAGCAAACACAAATGAATTGAATCAAAAACTGCAATGCTCATTTCATTAATCATGAAAGTACAAACATAATTTGAAGGCAAACAACCAGTACAAAATAAGGAAAATGCAAACAACAAGAAACAAGGCCTAGTGACTAATCAAACACAAGGATGAGTTGTCCTGTCTTTAAGAAGTAGCTGAGCCGAAGTCGACTCAGGCTTCACTTGGCGTGCCCTGGCAGAGGATTGCTCTGAACATTGGGATTGTCCTTAAAAGAGAGGATTTTATTTCTGATAAGTTCTTGTACTCTAGCCTTCAATGCAAAGCAACTTTCCAAGTTATGGCATGCACCACCTTGATGGTATTCATAATGAAGATCAGCCCTATAGCCGGCTGGAAGAGGATTTGGAGGAGGAGACAATGGCCTTGTGGTAATCAAACCTTACTGAACCAAACCAGGATAAATTTTAGTGTAAGTCATGGGAATAGGATCAAATTGACCCCTATTACGGTACTGGTTTTGTCCAACAGCCGGACGTTAGAGAGCTGGAGTTGGTCGTGGTGCAGCAACCACAGGAGTAACAGCAGCAACAACAGGGTGAATGGTATATCGAGGTTGGGGACGAGGCCTTCTTGCTTCAACCATGACAGCATTTGTCTATTCTTTCTTCCTCTTTTGAAAATTACCATACGATTTCTTCACAGCATTGGAAGATTCAACAGCCTTGGATACTTTTCCCTTCTTAAGACCTTCCTCGAGTCTTTGGCCGATAGTAACCAAATTAGTGAAATTGGAGGAAACACTTCCAACCATCTTCTCCCAATAAAACGAGGACAAGGTATCCATGAACATTCCAGTTAACTCCTTCTCGGCCAAGGGAGGTTCCACTTGGGAAGCCAACTCTCTCCAGCACTGAGCATACTCCTTGAAAGACTCTTTATCATTCTGAGACATGTTTTGCAGTTGACGGTGATCAGGAGCCATGTCAAGGTTATACTTGTATTGCTTCATGAAGGCATTGGTGAGGTCTTGGAAGCTATGGATAGAGTTTTGCTCGAGACCCATGTACCATTTGAGTGATGCTCCACTCAACCTATCTTGAAAACAGTGGATAAGCAACTTTTGATTCTTGGCATGAGCAGTCATCCTGCGAAGATACATGACCAAATGAGCTCTTGGGCAAGAGTGACCCTTGTACTTCAAAAAGTCTGGAGTTATGAACTTAAGAGGTATAACAAGGTCAGACACTAAGCACATGTTGTCTGCATCCACATTAAAGAAATCATTACCCTCAACAGCCTTGAGTCTTTTGTCTAAAGTCTGAAACTGCTCACGGAAAACTTCAGGTTCAACAAAGTCTTCAGGTTCTTCACCCTGAGCACTAGCAGCGTTGTACTCATAAAGGGGATTCTCGAAAGAAGCTCGAACAGTTTGTGGAACAACATGGACCACAGGTCTGGGTTCAGTGAAAACAGGAGCTTGAAAGACAGGCATAGCATTCTGACTAACCATAGCAATAGATGCAATCGGTGGAGAGTAGTTGTGTGGCAAACCAAACTCTGGCCAAGTTGAAGGTGGCACTTGAACCGGTGGAGGATCAGCACCTGAAACTTCCTGGATGACAGTCCTTTGGGGAGGCACTCCTCTAGAAATCAAAACTTGAAGCATCTCAGTTAGTTTGGTTACACTTGACTTGAGGTCGTCGATCTCCATTCGGATCTCAGCATTGTGTGCCTCTTGCTCTGACATCTTGCGTCTATAGTTAGCTCTAGTCTGGTATCGGTGTCGAGGAATCAGCTTAACGACTAACAGACAAACACTGGAAGATAGAGACAATTGGCAATGAGTATCTGGGTAAATAGACGCATGGAATGAATCATGCAAAAATGCAAATGATATGCAATGCAATGCAAACAGGATGCAAAACACATGCAACAGGATGCAAAACACACATAGCAGGATCAAAGGTTTGAGATCACAGCATGGAGTCTGGATAAAGAACCAACCACAGGGTGTGTGCTAGGGTTCATAAACTGTAGAACAGGGTTCTAAGAAGTTCCCAGAGTCAACAACCCATCTTTCGGATTTTATCGACTTCCCGAATGACTCGGTAATCAATAAAATCCTCAAGAGAATCTCGTCTGAGTGTAGTATCGCATGACAACCATTTCAGAAATAGACTCCCTCATGGTCACTGCACTACATCCTAAAGGGCTTAGTGGGGTTAAAGGTAACTACGGTTCTCAGTATCGATGGCACCTACGTTGAGAGTAGCACGTTTTCACGAATTGACTCGCTCAACATGAGTAAACTCTCAAGAGGGCCTAAACTGAGTGATGGTGTCTCAAGTCAACTTTTTCAGGAATCGACTCCCTCAAAGCCTCCTTGAATATACCATCGTCCTATAATAAGTGCACTCAAGTCCAGGTATAGGACTTATCACACCACTTAATGTAGCAACCCTGCATACAGAAAACCCAAGCACAACAGGTATATATACAGATATGAATATACAAGTGTACAAACAAGCAAACATGTAAATAACACAAATACAAACAAGATAGGCTTAACTCTCTTAGACTTATCCCCAGTGAAGTCGCCATTTCTGTTGCGGTGAGAATCGGATAACAAGCTATTAATTAACTTGCATCACACATCATGAAATTCACCACCGAGCTTTGATTTATCCAAAGGAAAGGGTAAAGAACGAAAACCCTAAAAAGAGAATCTAGGTTCGGGGGTTGGTTATACTAAGGGAAGGTATTAGCACCCTCGGTATCCGTAGTACTCTACGGGAACCTCTTGTTAGTATTTGTGTTAAGTTAAAGTTTGCTTGCTAAAGGGAAATGTGCTAAGGTAAAGAAAGACCTAGGGGTATATACACTAAGTATGCTCGCCAAGACGTCGCATCTTGTGCCTACGTATCTGACTAAAGAATCAGAGCAACCGTAGTTCACCTCAATGGGGGTGAGGAACTCTTGACTGTGGTCAAGGTTCCAAGGGAAAGTATGGTGGAAAGCTTGAAAGCAAAGCTTGTAAGGATTGATTGTTTAGGAGAAGAGATTAATGGCTATCTCTTATGAAAGGATTGTGAAGGGTTAGACCGTCGTGAAGGAGAAGAGATTAATGGCTATCTCTTGTTTATGTTAAAGAAGGGTTTAAGGGTTATAAGAGATTAATGGCTATCTCTTGAGAAGGCATAGGTTAAAAGGGAATGAAGTGTTCGTGGGAAAGTAGGGTCTGACAGCAAGACATCTACGTGGAGTGCGGCATGAGATAAGGGAAATAATGGACAAGATTATTCTAAATGACATGGAAGTCCACCGGAATGACCCTTTCTTTTGGAATGTGAGGGTAAGCATCAGAGGAACAAAAGGAAGTCTCGAGTGTCAAGTGTAAGGTAAATATGTACAACAATATATACAGTAGATACAATAAGAATTAAATTGAAAATGAACCTCGGGAAATGACTATAATGAAAATATAAAATTAAGAATTAAAAATCTAATAAATAAAATCTAATTAAAGTTAATTACTAAATCCTAAATTAAGTTACTAGTTAACTAATTCTAAAAAACTAAGCCTAATTACTAATTACTAATTAAACTTGAATAAAACTGATTAAATCAAAATTTCTAATTAAACTTAAAATTATTTAGTTAAAAAAAACTGATTAAAGACTAATTAAAACTAAAACTCTATTAAAACTTGTTAACTAAATTTTAATTAAAATACTAATTAAACTAAAATAAACTAAATTCTAATAAAGATAATTAATTCTAAAAAATAGTCTGATTTAAAAAACTTAACAAATTAGATTCTAATTGAAACTAAATTTCTAATTAAAAAACTAATACCTAATTTTAAAATAAATAAAACCTAAAACAACATGGTCATAAAAAAACCACTTAAACAAGATTATGGGCCAAAAGAAACTAGTGTGGGTTGCAGGTGAAGAAAACGGGTCGAACCGACCCGGTAACCTGATCACTAATACACGGTTCCAAAACCTAACAGCCGTATCAAACTACTTCTTCTAACGTATCGAAAAAACAGAAAAGAGAATGACAACAATCCAAAAAAGTTCCAAATTTGTTCTCTCTCTCAAATCGGTTCCCTCTCTCTAACAAACTCTACTCTCAATCTCTCGTTTCACCTTCTCTCGATCGTCTCTACCTTTCAATCTTCCGTGTTTCAATGGCCACCTCTCTCTTAGTTCTAATCCTAAATCCTCCAATCAGTGAAAACCGCGTCGAACCCTAAGCGAAAGATTTTTCGATTGTGACACAAACAAGGGCGAATAAAGCAATTAACACAGGGTTTTATCTCAGCCAATCAAAGCAATCATGGAGATATGTAGATTTTGAGCGACGTGAATGATAACTACCTGATAGGAATTGCTTCTGGCGACGTTGGTTTTTTTGCAATGGATATCGATCTCCGGTAAGCTCCTTTTCTCTTTGATGTCCAAACTGAGGTATGAATTTGTTCTTGTAAAATTTCTGATGATTTTTCTGTGAGACTTTGCCCCTTCAATCGAATGTTTCTTCTGATGGTTTGGTGTTTATGAAACAGGTTATGGTTTGGTGAAGTTTGAGGTAATGTGTGGTGAACAGATGAAGTATTGAACTGAGTTGTGGTTGTTGAAAGGTGATGCAAGATGGCTGCGGTTGGAGGTGGTTAGCGCCCTGTAGCAGGCGGATTAAATGAAGGGCATATGTGTATGCTATCGGTGTGAACAATGCATGAAAATGGTGGAAGAAGATGGTAGTTACTATGAGTTATGGGATGATGCAAGACACAAGTGAGGGAGATCTGTGGCGTCAAAATTGTTGGATACGACTGAAGAGTGAAAAGGGTTCAGTGAGTGGTTCATTTTTCTTCTTCTGTTGTTCTCTTCTGGTTTGAATGTGGTGATTGTGAAGGTGATTTTCTGCAGGTGTTGATTCTGGTATCTCCTCTGTTTATGGTTTGGTTGATGAGATAAAAATGTTGTGAATTGCAAAAGAGGAGGAAGCCTCCTTTTATAGCCAAGGCAGGTTGGATATTGGCCAAGAACACATAGGACATTGGTATTATCTTGAAGAGAAAGCAAGATAGAGTAGCTGCTACAAGCATGAACTTTCTGCTCCATCAACATTGAGCCAAGTGTAAACCATGGATCACTTGTTTTAGGGTCCAAAATCAGAAAAAAGAAATGGGCAGATCCACGAGATTGAAGTACAAGAATGGTTTACAAGATCGTTATCCTTCTTACAGCATGGAAACATGTTGGTGGCTACCTTGTCAAGTGCAATACCAGTGGTACTTTGAGAGCCCTTTTGCACGGGTTTATGGAAAAGTTTTTGTTAAAAGGCTGGTATGGTGCGTATTGTTGTACGGTTGTGAAAGAAAGTGGGCTGAAAATGATCTTGCAGCAGCATGGTGGGAAAAATGGTATAGGTTGTACAAGTTGGTTGGTGTTGGTATCATACAAAAGAAAAAGAATTAAAAACAAAGACAAGAATTAAATGAAGATTAAATAGATTAAAATTACTCTAATTAAAACTAAAATAAAAGTAAAAGCTAAAATAAAGTTGAAATTAAATTAAGTTTAAAAGAAAAATAATAATAAAAATAAAAATAATAGTAATAAAAATAATAACTAATAATAATCAATAATAAAAACAAAATAAAAATAAAATGAAATAATTAGGAACTAAGCGTAAATTAGAAAAAAAAATTAAAATTAAACTAAACCTAAATTAATAAAACTAATCTAATTGAATTGAACCAAATTAAACTCAAAAGTAAACTAAATTGACTTAATCTAGGCTAAAAACTATATTATAAATATAACAAAATTAACCAAATTAATTCTAAATAAATTTTAAGATAATAAGAACAAATTCCAAAATAGAATGATAAAGTCGACAAAAAGTACATGATTATGATCAATGAAATGTTTGACTAAATAATGTAAAAATTGCTAACTTAGAATGATATGCAAAAAGCTCAAAGAATCTAAGGGTAAAATTTGGGGTACAACATTCATATTATAGACTATTAATTAATTAAAATAATCAAAACTCCACCAAAATACCGACATCGACACCAACCACCAAAATTCACCAAAAATTCACAAATATTATATTTAAATAATTAAATAAATATTCATATAAATTTTGGGTGTTACAGGTGACACTGGCAATCTTAAGGCTTGATCCACTTGGAATGTTGCAACTTTGTGCTTGATTCTTGATATGGGAGTCCTCTTGATCCCTTATGGGTGTTTGAGAGGTTAGACAAGTTGAAGATCATGTCATTTCTTAATTGATCCTTTGTTTAAGTGCTCTTAGAGGGTTCAAAACCCTAATTCTCGATTGTAGTGAAAGCTCAACAATCCTTGAGAAGATTGATGAGCTATGATAGTACCTCCATATTGTGGGATGATTTGCATAATAATGGGAAATATTGGTGGTCAAAATTTGGGGTATGACAGATGCCCCTATTTAATCTTCTTGGACCCGAAGGTGTGAATGGCGAAGATGTTCAGACATTCAGGGTGCAAGAGGATTAAATATCGTAATACCTGAAATTTTGACGGTGGTTATGAATGTTAGCGGTTTGCTCATCCATCTTCTTTTTCTAAGTAATGATACTCAGAAAAGGGTAAAACTTCCCCTCGATCCTGGTCTTTAGCCACGAAACTGGTCTTAGTTTTCTTTTGAAATAAACTGCCCCTCGATCTTGGTCTTCAGCCAAGGAACTGATCTCATTTTCTGAAATAAACTTCCCCTCGATCATGGTCTTCAACCACGGAACTGGTCTCAGTTTCTGAAATAAACTTCCCCTCGATCCTGTTCTTCAGCCACAGAACTGGTCTTAGTTTTCTTTTGAAATAAACTTCCTCTCGATCCTGGTCTTCATCCAAGGAACTGGTCTCAGTTTATGAAATAAACTTCTCCTCGATCTTGGTCTTCAGCCACGGAACTGGTCTTAGTTTTCTTTTGAAATAAACTTCCCCTCGATCCTGGTCTTCAGCTACGAAACTGGTCTCAGTTTCTGAAATAAACTTCCCCTCGATCCTGGTCTTCAGCCACGAAACTGGTCTCAATTTCTTTTTATCAAGTTTCTTTTCTTGACAAGGGACGCTATGTGTAGCGGTTCTCATCAAACTTCTTGTCGAGTTTTACTGGGGAGACGCCATTTGATGGAAAATATTTGAGGTCAGGCTTACTGGGGACACCCATTTGTGTGAGCCGTAGAGGGGTACAAACTTCTATGTGGATATGCCATTTGTTGACTCTACTGGGAAAATGAGTCTCTTGAGAGACCGCTTTTGCTTTAGGGATATTACATCATACTTTTCTTCGAGATCTTTTCGTAGAAATGCCATGTGATGTAATTCAATTTTTGAGGTGCTGATGACTTCATTAACATTGACTTTCTTAGGAGAAAAACTGATGTACTGCTGAGAGTCTTCGGTTAAGAGGCTTTCTCTAAGAATTTTCCTTAACAGGAAAGCGAGAAATGTCATCATCAATGGTGAAGAGTGATATTCCAAAGGTGTTTGTCGACTGTCTTCTTGCCTTTTCAGAGGTTCAAGTTATCAAAGTGATCGAGGACTGTCTCCAATCCAGAAATAAATTGGGGGAGAGATTGCTCAGACGATACATTTCCTGATGAGGAAAGGACTGACAACCTGACTGCAAGAAGACTTTATCACTTGGAAATAAGACTGACCATAGTGATAGTAATGCAATATGAATATGAATGTTAATCAATTATGCATGATGTATGTATGTTTATGCTGACAAAACTGACGTGACATACAAACTAGTGGATGAACACGACTGGATACTCGACCACTGCGGGAGATGAAAAGTACCATCGGTTTCAAGATAGCAATCCTGCCTTGCTTAGGAGAGGTACTCCCTGTGGGGGAGAAAAGTCGTCAATTTGTCTTAAGAGGTAAGAACTCTGCCGTGGATATCAGATGGGATATTATATCTGAAACGGTTGATCTTTCATTCAGATGTACTGGTTTAGAAGGAGTACTTTGATTTTGGACTTTGAGGTTTGATCACTTCCGGAGAAGCCCTCGATGTCCTTTTGATGTTCAACAGTCAAAAGGAATTGCCATCTTTATTTTAAAAGTGGAAGAAAATTTTGACAAGTAAATTCATTTTTATTTTATTTCAAGAATCGTTGATCATGTTAAAAAATGTTATTTTGTAAAGCTAAAACAAATGAGAATTGCAAACAAAAGCACTAGGGCTAAAATTTTATTAATATGATGGAAATCAGCCAAGCGCGTAATCCCATAGAGTATTTACAAAGTTTTAGAAAATGGTAATTTAAGGGAAAAAGGGCTACATTGAAACATAACGACCGTTATCCTTCTACCAACTTTGAATTCTGGACATCCTGAGCTTCTGTCGAAGATGACCTTGACTGGAAGTTGTTCTACGAACAGGTTACCGCTGGGGATTTAACCTTGTCGTATGTAGTTACTTGCCATGAATCCCTAACTTTTGCATGGATTGTCTTTTGAGGTTTCCAATCCATCGGGATGATTTTTCCTTGTGTCTCTAATTTTTGCCTGCACCGCCCTTTCGGGTTTTCAATCCACCGAGTCATTTTTTTTATTTCATTTAGGCGAAGTATTTCTTGACTATATCAACATTTGTTGGGTAGGTAAACTCCTCTCCATCCATGGTTGCAAGTCTCAAGGCACCACCTGAGAAGGCTTTCTTGACCACATAGGGGCCGTCATAATTCGGAGTCCATTTTCCCCGAGAATCAGTGAGGAATGATTGTATCTTTTTTAGCATAAGGTCTCCTTTCCTGAAGGCGCGAGGTCGAACCTTTTTTTCGAACGCCTTCTTCATTCTTTGCTGATACAACTGACCATGGCATTGAGCCATTATTTTCTTTTCTTTGATCAGATTCAGTTCTGTAGCCAGTGATTTTTGTCGGTGACGCGACCACCTTATCGCTGAAGTTTGGGTTTTCCTCCTCGAGGAGAAAGGGTGCTACTTTTTGATTTCTTATTTATCCCATGAAGCTGGAAGGGAAAGGGAAGCTATCTAAAACTAACCTTGCACGCGATTATTTAACTGAACAAACACTTAAAAGAGATTGAGGGGTACGGGTCAGGTTATACAATGGGGAGTTGTCAATTGCCCATCCTATATGTGGTTATCCACAGGATATAAGCTTTAGGTTTTCACTTTGTAATTGATGGTGTTTATCTGGTAATGGGTTGGAAAAGTTTCTTGGGAAATTTGAGTGAGAGAGTGAGTTTTTGTTGATGTTCGGGTATTTTTGGTAAGGTATTGGACCTAAGTTTTGATTGATGTGTGAAGGTACTGGACCTAGAGTTTTTGATTGGTATGCTCGCTAAGATTTCACAATTTTATGCCTACGTATTCCCGTTTAAATGAAATAGGGAAATCAGAGCAATCGTAGTTCCTCCTATTCTAAGGGAGGAAAAAGATGTTTGGTGTCTTGTTCAAAGCCCAAGATTGAAGCTAAGAGGTTTATTTGTGTCTTGTTCAAAGCCCAAGATTGAAGCTAAAAGGTTTGTTTGAGAGAGAATATGTCATCTCTAAAGGGGGATGTTGATTTTTGTGTGCCTTGATCAAAGCCCAAGGTTGAAGCTAAGAGGTTGATTGACTCCACTGGGGAAGTCCTTATACAAAGCCTAAGAGGAGGCTGGGAAAAGCTGACTCAACAAGAGAGTGTTTATGTATGTATCTTACACAAAGCCCAAGATTGAGGCAAAAAAGAGACTGACTCTTCGGGGATATCATTATACAAAGCCTAAGAGGAGGCTAAAAGTTTGACTTTTCTGGGGAAAATGTTCTTTCTGTCTTGTACAAAGCCCAATGTTTGAGGCTAAAAGGGATTTTGACTCCGCCGGGGAGTTTTGTATGTGACTTGTACAAAGCCCAAGATAGAGGCTGAAATGGGAAATCTAATTGACTCTGGTGAGGATATTTTAAGTGTCTTGTACAAAGCCCAAGACGGAGGCTAAATAGATTTGACTCTGCTGGAGAGTATTATATATCTTGTACAAAGCCCAAGATGGAGGCGGAAAAGAGCTTGACTCTGTTTGGGAGCTTATTCCTCAAAGTCTAGATGAAGGCTCGGAGGAGTTGACTTCGCTGGGAAAAATGTTTGTCCTAAGCTTATGAAAATTTATATCTTGTTTGAAGCCCAAGATTTGAGGCTAAAAGGGTTTGACTTAACAAGAGAGTGTTTTTATCTGTCCTGTACAAATCCCAGGATTATGGTTGAACAAGCTTGAGAAATCATTCTACACAACTCGAGAGGAGGCTAACTCCTGCTAGGGGAAATCATTATATAAAGCCTAAGAGGAGGCTATGGACTCAACAAGAGAGTGTTTTTATCTGTCTCGTACAAAGCCCGAGATACAGGCTAAAAGGGGTTGACTCAACAAGAGAGTTTGAAAAGTGATTGACTCAACAAGAGAGTCTAAATGGGTGATTGACTCAACAAGAGAGTCTGAAAGTTAATTGAATCAACAAGAGAGTCTAAAAAGGTTATCTCTGCTGGGGGAGAATCATTTGTGCAAAGCCCAAGAAGAGGCTGACTATGCTGAGGAAAAATCATTATACAAAGCCTAAGAGGAGGCTAACTCTTTACTGGGGATTATTGAAATCCCGAAGCGGGTCTAAATGGGGAATCGACTCTTGCTGACGGTTTACAGAAGAGTTGAAGTATCAGATGCCTTGAGGTTCTGATTTGAGATAGTGTTACCCTGATGATAAATTGACCCTGGCTTGGGGGACTTTCTAGGAGAGAGACTGAGTTTCAGTTCAACTGGAGATTGGCTTATGTCTCTCCAATAATTTGACCTCTTATCTCTCTCTCCAATAATTGGCTTATGTTTCATTCATTTGCATTTCATAATAGGTCATACTAAAAAATCATACACATCATTGGTTGCAAGGTATGGGATTAAGTACATCAAGGTGTGGACAGTTCAAAGCCAAAGGACAAGTGTAAAAAGCTTTTCCAAATAAGTTACAAGGGTTTCTCACATCTCAATTCATCCCACTTGAGTCCTCAAGGTATCACAAGATGAGAATTCAATAGAAGATTGAAGGAAGTCATATTCTCCTAACTAGTGCAAACTAGGGTTTTGGAATTCTGAAGTATAACACCCCAATGGGCAAGATCTTTGAGCTTTTATCATTTCCAAATGGCATATCTCATCTTTTTCATAGAGGATATACATCATACTCAGAGGAATTTGGATTTGGAGGATGTGCTGATTTCTCCTAGACTGAGGGGTCAAAATTAGGGGTTGCCATAAAATCAGTTTATTTCTGATTTTTTGGGTAAGACTTGATTCTATGGTATTCTACATGTACTCAATGGTCTAAGGATGAATAATTGTCCATCAATTTGATTTGGAAGGGTTTCAATTGATTGAGAATCATGAGATTTGGGGCAAAGTCAACTGTGTAGAGGAAAAAGTCAACTCTTGAGTTTTTGAGGTCAAATTCATGTTCCTCTAGTCAAATATGATCATTGGTGAGGATTTGATCAAGGAATAATGAAAGATTCATCAAAAAATCAAGAAATATACGAAGTTGCCAAAAATAGCAATGTAGGATTGCCATTTATGGCAAGTTTTGACAAGCTGAAGGGTCAACTTTAGAGCTTTCTTTCTCCATGCTCCAAGCACAAAAGTGAAAGGATAGGGAGGCCTATCAAAATTTCACATTTTAAGCTTCTAATCCATACCAAGAACATTCCCATTGGATCAAAATTGAGAGATATATGATGGATCAAAGTGAGGAGAAATCAAGGCAAAATGGCAAGTCATGACCAACCAATGCGCCATAATTTCCACAAGAACTTGGTGTGCATGTTGTGCCTAAGTTCTTGGTCAAATTTCTCAATGATAGAGACTCCAAATGAAAAAAGTTTAACATGTCGTTTGTTCATTTCCATCCCTTCTTCCACTTTGATGTTGGATTTTTTTTCATCTGATCAACCATTAGAGAGTTATAAGGGATCAAAGTTAGGGTCATCACTCCTGAACTTCATGCACACACAAGTTGGTCACGAGCAGGTCATGCTGGCATGTTCATTCAGTTATGCACAAGCATATTTATGGGACATTTTCACATTATTAGAGACTCCATTTTCAATTGCTTTCCACACCAATGTTGTGCTCCTCCATCTTTTCTTTCCAAAGGATCCAAAATTAACCATTTTCATTCATTAGTTCATGAGATATTCCTTGCCAAAGTTCCCTTCATGTAATTTGTTTTCTTCCATTCCAAGCCAAGCAAAATTCAAAGAGAAAGGTATTGTATTGTTGATGTACCCATGTGTATGCTATCATGTACAAGTGTTTGCCATTTTAAACCATGCATGTTCTTACACACCACATGCACATGTACCATATTTTGCTCTAAATGATCAAACCAAAGGAAAGGAAAGCTTGCACAGTAAGTTGTTGCTGCTATAAGTTCAGTGCAATGCATCACCACCTTCCATCATGATCCTCACCATAAAGTTTCATGCTCACTCATCACATAAACAAAACCCGTGCCTTCTTTCATTACACTCCATCTCCATTCAACTCCAAACTCACTCACTCAGTTAACTCACCCACTCTAATCATGGTTCTAACTATTAACCAAGGTGGTTAACAGTTAACCAAAGATATAAAAACAAATCCTAACAGAATTGGTAACTAACTGGGATCATTCTTCACTTGGCTCAAACTTTTCAATCTCTCTCTCTCAAAGCTCTTTCTTGTAGCTTCATTCTTCTCTCTCTCTGCAAGAATCAAGTTCTCTCCATCTTTATCTTGAATCATTCATCCATGGAGTAAGGAAAGAAACAAGTTACCGCATCCAGTTTTATCCATTTTCATTAACTATTTTTTCGAGCAATTTGAAGTTCCTCTTGCCTTTATTTGGCCACGAACTACTCCAAGGATCAAGTGTATTATATCTAGCTTTCTTGCAATAGAAGATTCAACAGGTTCAGGTTCCATTTCTCAAACTTTTATCATGCAATTTTAAGTTGTTTTAAGCCTGTTTTGGTGGTTTTGGAGCTCAATAGGAGCAATGCAACATTCGGCTAGTTGATAGGCACTTTAGGTGCTTAGTTGAAATTTTAGGGAAAAACTTTCATCCTTCGATCTGCTCTATGTGTGTTTTGTTTGTGAATTTTAATGGTGGATTTATGTTCTACGTGTTGAGACGAAGAGAATGAGGTATGGTTTTCCAATTTCTGTGATGTTTGACGATTGAACACGACGGAGACTCACCGGAGAAGATGACCGGAGTCTTCTCCGGCCACCTGAAATTCCATCTGAAGAAGAACCCTAACTCCATCCTCAGATTAAAACACAACCGTTGGATGATTATGATCTAACGTTCATAAGCATGCCAGCGCATTAATGAATCATGCATTGCTCACGTGCCATATTTTTCTGATTTAATTTCATTTTTGTGCTCACGTGTGTGTGGTGTGTGATTGCTTATCATGTACTTTCATTGAGATGCATGTGATCGTATTACTTGGACTGATCATCATAGTGGACCTGATCATGTGGCTCTTGTTGAGTCAACATCTTGACTGATTTCCATAGTATAGACCCTTATCAGATTGTTCGCTTTGAACTGGGCCTTCTTGCTATTCGTACCTCACGCTTTTGAGCCCAAAGCGCATTATAACTGGAGCTTTACTTGTGCTGCACCCCCTGGCCCATTTCCCTTTCATTTTTATTTTCTTCTTCCTATTTTGTTTGGTTTTTAATTTTTAAAAATACATTGAAGCATCCAAAAATTCTATAAAAATTCATGTAGCATCAAAAGACATTTAAATAATTCTTACACATTTAATTTTCTGATTTTATCATGTTTTGGCATATTTACATGAATTTTCTTGTAATTTCTTTTGTGTGTGCACTAAACAATGACCTATGCTTCATTTTGATTTTGTGTGACATAGTTGTGCACTGATTCTTTTCCTAATAATTGGTACATGCATTTATGATATGTTGAGGCATGCTATGCATTTTTTGTGAATTTTTCTAGTCATTTGTTGTTGACTTTTGAATGAGGTCTTTGAGCCAATCGTTTGTGTGTTTTGTATGGCATTGTGAAACATCTTTGAGCATGATTCCTAATTATTTTTGAGCCATACTTTTGAAGATTGCTTACACACTGAATGTACCTCAACTTGATTGCCTTTTCTCAATTTTCTCATCATCTTAGCATGACTTTTTGGATTGTATGAAAGCATGTTTATTTGGGTGGATGTTAGAAGACTTGTGCTAGGGTTTATTGATTGTTGTTTGCCATTTTTCTTTGGCCCCTATTGAGACCTCTTGGTACATGTTATGTCAGTATTATAGGTCACTTTGCTCATGTTACAAGTCATTTTTTATGCATCTTTGTATGATTTATGTGTACATGTTTGGACCTGAAATGTGTTGTGAAACTTATGCATCTTCACTTGCCTTCCTTGAGTATGTTTGTACCAACTCCTGCATGATCTTGAACCATCACATAAACATGATTCACTTCTATTTTCAATATTCCTCAACCATATGCCATGACCCATAATTGCACATTACAAGTTTTCTTAAGTGCATAAACTTTTGTATACTTGTTTGACCTAACTTGAACATGTTTGCTCTTAATCATCAATGTGCTTCAATATGACACTTGTGTGGACATTGTGCTTCCATCCTTGACTTTTAAACATCATGTTAAATGTCTTAAGCTACTGACTTGCATTCATATGGCATGATTATTCATTTTCCATTTTCATTTCTTACTTGCAATACAAGTATGCTTCATTGTTAAAACTTGAGTGATGTTTGCTCACACTTTTTCCTACTTGTTCAATACTTGCATTCATGACTCATATGCTACATTAACGATATATTGATGCATCCTTGAATGTCATTCAATTCTGACTTTGATGCTTACATGTGCATTCATCCATATTCATGATTCACTTGCATTCATATTGCATTATTAATGTTTCATTTGCATTTGTATGATTGTTTGGTGCCTAGTTTGCTTTTGTTTGATCCCATGTGGAATGTTTACATTAGTAGGATCCTTTAACATGTACATACTGACTTGGCATGTCCCTTAACCATTAGGACCTTTCCCTTTTGGTTTGAACTTTACTTTCTTCTTAAGTTGTCTTCCTAAAACAACCAGTATTATTTGTTTAGCTTCTGTCACTTGAATTCATTACTTGTGATTGGTTATATACTAACCTTTTGTGTAGGGGCAAAGGTAAGACATTTGAGGATGTGGATGTTAATCCATACTCATCTCTTCTTTCATCTCATCTCTTTCATTACTATTTCTCTTTTGTGAATAGCATGATATAATGCTTGATTGTGTAGAACTTTCTCACATCCCTTAGGGATCCTAGCTCATCCTTAATTTTTGATTAAGGTGAGGTAGGATAAGCATTAGATAGTGCTATCCCTCTCTTCTCTTTAGACTTAGGTGGTTTTTATGCTCCACATAACCATAGGACATCCATGTATGACAATATTAGGATTATTAGTCTTTCCCCCACTTAGACTTTTTCCTTTCTTCCTTTGAGTCTCTTTCTCATCTCATAACAAAAATCAAAAAGCATGTAATAAAGGCAACAAGTATTGTACTCCATGAGCCTTAAGTACATGGGAAATGGAAGGAGAAGGGTTTCCCATCGCTTTTCTAGAGTGTTTAGCATACGTCCTGTTAGGACGACCATGCGAGGCATTCGTTCCTATGTCATACACTTTAGTGTAATACTTGTTATGAACACAAAATAATCAAAACACTTCTTCTAAAAATCAACAAACAAATAATTCTCTTCTCATCTTCCTCACTCCATTCGTAAAGGACGTGTCACTTCTGTTCTACCGCTAACAGGTAAATGCCTAAGACTCCGTACAACGAGCTGCGGTACCTAACTGCTGGAACGCGAACCTTGGCATCTTTCGTTAAAAAAACATAAACAAAGCAAATCCATCCTTGGTTAAGTCGAACTACGAATGCTCTGATTTCCTCCTTCTGGTTAGATTGAGGATACGTAGGCACAAGACGACGATGTCTTGGCGAGCAACCTCCCCCTAGTTCGTGTCCAAACTACGTTGATTCTGAATTTCCCATTGTACGAGGGAATACGTAGGCCTAGGACTCCGACGATGTCCTACGGAGTCCCTTTTTTTCCTTTTCTCCCCCGTTTCTTCACTCTTCTCCATCCCGTTCCTTCTTCTTGCCAGTAGCAGTGGAGCTCCAGACGACGACACCCTTTGATTAAGTTAACTAGCGTGGATCCCATCGAGTACGATGGACGCGTGGGGGTGCTAATACCTTCCCCTCGCGTAACCGACTCCCTTACCTATTTCTCTTGGTCGCGATGACCATGCTTTTTCCTTCCCTTCAAGTTTTCGCAGTGTTTCCTTTCCCTCTCTTGGGATAAATACACGACTCTATTTCAGCGCCACTTTCGCGTTTGTACTTGGATGAAAATCCTGGGAGCGACAGCTGGCGACTCTGCTGGGGACTCTGGTTTCCTAAGCGAGTAAATCCTAGCGCTTGTTTGTTTTCGATTATAGGGTGTTTTATCTGCTTGCTTTACTCGCTTTATTTATGGAATTGTTGCATGTTTACTGTTTTATTGCATTTACATGCTTTTCATTTACTGTTGTCATATATCATACTGTGCTGGATTTTTCTGTTTGGTGGGCAGGGTGTTCTGAGAGATAAGCCCACTCCCAAGGCTTGAGCATACACATAGGTATTAGAGTGGATAGTCGTGACACTTGCATGGTGGTGACCATGAATTGTTGTTCACGAGACCCACAGCCAGACGAGGTTCTATCAGGAGCTATCTACTACTGTATGTCTATACAGGCCAATAGTTATTCTCTTGAGGAACCGTCGACTCTGGTGACCATTCCTGAGGACTCAGTTGCGGTACTCCTCCCGAGAGGTGATAATGGCAGACCAGAAATGGCAAACCCATTACGCATTCTTGATCCGAGGACCCAATGCTGGGAACTTACCATAGGATATCCTTTTTTAGGGGAATCAGTTGAGGTCTCCCTGATTGATGATGATGCCAAACCAGAAATGGTGAACGTATCATCATTTCTCGACCTGAGAGCCCGTGATATTGAGGATCCTCGCCTTTCTAGTACCCACATATGAGAGGGGCAGGTTTTTTACAGGTTTACAGGTAATCATAACCTCCCACATACTCGATTTTCTGGTGTTATTACACAAAAAGAGGATTCATCCTATTGTATTCAGATGGTTCTTGTCCACGGTTCTATAATATTCTCAGATCTACACTGACAGTGTTCACAGTCCAGCAGAGACACGCGACACTTTGATACCATGTCTTTTGCATTGCATTTACATATCCTAACATACATGTTTACTCATTTCCAGGTTCATATTCTACTCTTGATTCCAGTCATCGGGTTCTCACAAGGATGAATACTAAAGAGAAGAAGAGCATCATTAGTTACAAATTCCTCATGCCTACTCTAGGCCCTATTACTGTCTTGAAAGGAATGGAAATCCCTGGTGTGTTGGAGACTTTCAAAGAAAAATATAGGTGGATTTTATCTTTTGTTCACAATGTCAGTGATTACGAATACCAGGGTCTTCATACTTTGATGCAGTTCTACGACCCTCCTCTAAGGTGCTTTGTATTTTCAGATTATCTGTTGGTACCTACCTTAGAGGAGTATTCCAACATGCTAGGGATTGCTATCAAGGAGGAGCCTCCATTCTTTGGGTCTAAGGGCGATCTGGACTTTGGGAATATTGCTGGTGCTCTTTATTTGAGCAAGTCAGAGTTAGAGGCCAATATCTCGAACAAAGGAAAGCTCTGTGGTTATAAGCTGGGGTATCTGATAAAGAAAGCTCAGGTGGCAGCGAGAGACAAGAAATGGGTCATTTTCAATGCATTGTTGGCCCTTTGCGTATATGGTATTGTATTGTTCCCCAACGAGCCCGACTTTGTTGATGTGGATGTCATTAGGATATTCATGATGAAAAATCTAGTGCCAACACTGTTGGGAGATCTTCATTATGCCTTATACAATAGAAATGAAAAGAAAAGAGGAGGGGTGGTTCATTGCTGTGCACCTTTGTTTTATAAATGGTTCGCAAATCGCTTACCGCAGTCAGGTGCTTTCGTGGATTCCAAAGGTTCTCTAGAATGGAGTCAGCGTTTAATGGGACTAGTTGCCAAAAACATCGTATGGATAGACCATGGAATACTTGGCAAGAGCATTAATAGGAAGAAAGGGAGGAATCAACTATAATCCTTCTTCGGCCATTAGGCAATTTGGGTACGCTCTGATAGGTCCGCCCATTAAGAGGGATGTAGAGGAGTCATTGTATTTTCATGCATCAGATGGTTGGGAAACGGCACAAAAAGCTTCTGGGGCCTGGGCCAGTGTACTAAAGAAAGGAAAGGTTGCCCTAGGCAAACCCAACAATCGGGCTTATCCAGCATATGAAGATTGGGTGAAGAAGTGGGTTGAAGATTTTCACTTGCCTTTTGATAAAGCACTTCCTTTGTATCCTGAGAATGAGAAGGAAGGAAGTAATACCTCCATGGAAGAATTCAACAAATTGCAAGCCTTGGTGAAAAAGCTTCGAGGAGAGAATTCTGATCTGAGCTACCGTCTTCAAGACGCTCTACATACCAACAAGGAATTGGAATGGAAAGCCCAAGATGCAGAAAAGGTCTTAGCAGCAAAAGAAAAAGATTTTTCCGATAGAGCCCGACATTACCAGAAAGTTAATATGGCTGTTAAAACTTCTGCTCAAACTTACACACAGACTAAACAATCTTTAGCCGAAACAAAAGCCAAGCTCACTCAACTTCAGCAGGCATGGGACGAAGTTAGAATTGAGAATGCAAAGCTGCAAGGGCAGTTAAAATCCAGAGATGATGAAATTTAGAGAGCTCACGTACAACGAAGAAAGCATCATGAAGATGTCAGTAAAAGCCAAGAACAGTTGAAGAAGGTTAGAGATGCGTTGAAAGCTTCCAAGAAAGAACTTGAAGATGCTCTGGCAGAAACAGAAGAACTCAAAATATTAGCTGGTGTGAAAAGGCCTAGATAAGTGAGTAATGACGAGGCTCTCTTAATGCACGTGGACTCATTAGTTGAAGCTCTGAAGAAGAGGGATGTTTTAATCAAGGAAATGATTGAAAAACCAAGCCATCAGCGCACCAGAATACTCTTTGAAGAAATCAGGAATTCTAGCGAGAAGTTGAAAGATTTGGAGCTAAATGATTAAT
The DNA here is from genome assembly GCA_022829125.1 of Lathyrus tuberosus. Taxonomy (NCBI): domain Eukaryota; kingdom Viridiplantae; phylum Streptophyta; class Magnoliopsida; order Fabales; family Fabaceae; genus Lathyrus; species Lathyrus tuberosus. The sequence continues at coordinate 1,757,376 of JALAZF010000368.1, read as the reverse complement.
AGTTCTCTCTTCATTTTCCTAATATAGTTTTTGTTGATGTACTGTGGTTACCATCAGGCTTGTTGATGGATCCACTTTCTTGATGTATTTCCAGTTTGCAAACTCGTTGTAGAATGCTTCAACACTTTTTGGTTCTCTATTAATTCAAATGATTGGTTTACTCAGAAATGGTTCCTTAGCAGTGTTCTGTTCACCGGCACATTATCACAAAACTTTATCACAACACGTTTCTTCTCAAAGAATTTCTCTTAACAATATCTGTATATTGCTCAGCTTCTTGTGATTAAGACTGGAATCAGGGTGTGAAATGCCCTGGAAGTGGTTAAACATGACATTTGCATGCATTTCATAACATATTGTAATACCTCAAAATTTGCCCTCATGTTTTCTCAATAATTTGGTCTATGCTCTACTCATTTGCATTCCATAGTAAGTCATAAATTGCATATCATTAGTTGCAAGGCATGGTATTTAGTGCTTCAAGGTGTGAACAATTGAAAGCCAAAGAAAAGCAAGAGAACAAGAGCCAAGGGTCTCCAAGCAAACCTTAAGGGTCCCTTACATCTTGTGTTATCTCATCCTACAAGTCATTTGAAGAGGAGAATTCATCAAGAAAATTGGGCAGGGCGTCATCTCCTAACAAAACAGTCCAAATTAGGGTTTTGGATTCAAGTGGTCTCCTGATGAAATTTTGATTCAAACTTGATCTCAATGTTTTCTACATGATGTCAAGTATCTAAGGATGGAAGATTGGCCATTGGTTCATTTCAGAAGAGGTTCAATTGGTCAGTTGCTTGAGAATCAAGAATTGGGGAAAAAGTCAACTGTGCAGTGAAAAAAGTCAACTCCTGACTTTTTAAGGTCAAATTCATGAAATTCAAGTTATATATGTTCATTGGACAATATTTGATCAAGAAATGATGGAGGAATCATGAAAAATCAAGAAATGTACAAACTTTCCATTTTTAGAAACTTAGGGTTTCCAAAAATGGCAAATTTGAACCATTTTGCACCACATTATGAGGCTTTATTTCTCCATGATAAAAGCTCCAAACTTCAGGCCCAAGTTAAGCCAATTAGAGTTCACATTATAAGCTTCAAATCCATATAAATAACTCTTCCATTGGATCAAAATTGAGGGAGTTATGATCAATCAAAGTTTGACAAAACTAGGTCAAAAACCAAGTCATGGCAAGGCAAGTTCAGGCCCATGCGCCATAATTTTGTCAAACACATGGTGGGAAAAATGTCTAGCCATTTTTCTCATTTAAGGATGCTTCAAATGAAAAAATGTTGAACATCAAAGTTGTTCATCTCAATGCCTTCTTCAACTTTTATGTTGGACATTATTTCATTTGAGCAAGTTATGATGGAGTTATAAGGGTTCAAAGTTGCTGTGATCATGCTGAAAATCACAAGCCATAGCTATGCATATCATGCAGGTCATGCGTGCCCTTAAACCAGTCCCACATTCTTGAGTTTCAAACCATTTTACATCATCTTACAAACCTTTATTCAATCCAAAATTCACACCAATCTTGTTCTATGATGTACCATCTTTTCATAGCCACTAAAAACTCATGATTTCATGCCATGTACATAGAAAATTCCTTCCACAAACTCCCTTGCTTCCATTGTTTTTTGATGACCAAACATGAAAAGTTTGTATTGTTTGCCTTGGTCAGTTCACACGCATGATCCAAACACCATCCACCCTTTACTCCATTTGGACAAACATCATCTTACACATGCCATGTCATGTTGCTTTACCATACATAAAAGAGGAAAGGAACAAAACTTGTTCTGCAAGTTTCTGCTGCGACAACATAACCTCCATACCATTTCATTTCTCAACCTCACCCTATCTACCATGAACTTCTCCTCACCATATCACAACCTCACTCACTCGCCCCTAACTAACTTGACTCAGTTAGTTAGGGTGGACTCATTTAACCCACCTTGAACTCACTAAACTAACTCATTTAACTATGAGTTAAGTCACTAACTCAAGATATATATTCAAAATTCACTCAGAACTTCATTCTAACTCTCATTTTTCCACTCTCACTCCAAAAACACTTCAAGAATTCTCTCTGAACTTTCTATCTCTCTACACGAATTCACCAGTGTTCTTCATCAATGATGCATTATTGAAGCAAGAACCAGCGTAATCAACGCCAATTCTCCAAGTGTAGCTTCATCATTTTTTTTGAATCCCTCTCTGTTCTCAAGATCTCAAGCTCAAACTGCATTTATTTTGCTCAACTTGAAGCTCTAGAAGTGCAAGATCAAGTTGCTATCTCTGGTTTTCTCAACATTTCCAAGATCTTCAAGCTTCAGTTTCCAAATTTCTCAAACTGTGCTTGCACGATTTCTGCTCATTTTAACTTGTTTTTGCTGATTAAAGCTTGCTAGAAGCAATGTAATACATCCGGCTAGTGATAGGCTCATCAGGAGCATAGTTGTGAATTTAGGGAAAAATGTATTGGTTCGGTTTGCTGTGTACGTGCATGATCTTTGGAAAATAATTGTATATTCATGATCTCCTTCACTTCCTCTTCATTTTTATATGTGTTTTGGTGATTTCTAGAAGTTTGGAAGGTTGCAGGTGGTGGCGTTTCACCGGAGAAGACGACCGGAGGTCCTTCTCCGGCCGGTAAGTGCTCGTTAGGGTTTTAGAGCCAGTTTAAATCTTGGTCGTTTGATCTTGTGCATCCTGTGATTGTTTTAGTGCCAACGCATTAATGTCCACCCTCCCTCTCACGTGCATCATTTTGAACCTGAATGACCTTTATGTGTGTGTGTACATGCTATCTATTGTGGACCTTAGCTCTGAGTGGCTTGATGTGTGATGATCTTGCATTGACTTTGATCCAACGCCTATTATGTTGCCAACGCATTAATGAAAGTGTGGTCTTGCACGTGTTCTCTCTTTTTTGTTTCAAATGCTTGCATGTGTGTGGGTGTTTGGTTATTAACATGTACGCGCGTTCTCATTCGTTTGATTATCATAATTTTTGGATTGATTGTAGACTGTTGGATCCAATGGCCATGATTGCACCCTTATGTTGAGTGCATGTACACCTGAACACACACAAACACGCGTGTTGGACTGGGTTTTTAATTGATATTGGCACACCCCCATACTGAGCCCAAACTATTTTTGAACTTGTTTTTACTCACGCTGCACCCCCCACACTCTTTCTCTTGTTTTTTTAATTTCTTTTCTATATTGTTCCCATTTTCTTATTTTAAAAATAGCAAATAAACTCTAAAAATCTCAAATAAATTCAGGTGACATCTTAATACATTTAAATAATTTTATTTTATTTTTAATTCTGGTTCCATGAATTTTTGAGCATAGTTGCATAATTTTCTTTCAATTTCTTTTTGAATGAAACATTTCTTTGACACTTGAACTTGTGCATTTTATTTCTTCCATCTCATACAACATTTTTGACTCATTCTTTTTGCATTGGTTAGATAATACATTAAAGCGTCTAAATTAATTTTATTTTGATTTTAAAGTCATTTTATCACATGTTTCCATGTTCATCTTTGCACTTCCTTTTGGGTGTTTCAATGTGTTTTCAAGAGGCCTTTTGAGGCATTTTTCTTTTGAGTTTGCCTTGATTTTTTATGCATGTGTTGCTTCTGACTTAGGTCGTTTAGACTTTGTTTTTTTACAATTTTATCATATGCTTTGATAATTGTTGATGCCTTGCATTTGAAGTTACTTTTTGTGCACTTTATTCTACCTCATTCTCACATGTTTTGATGAGGCATTTATGCCACCATTTGATGATTGTTTGTGCATATTTTGTATGTCATTTGCATGATATTATAGGTCATCCTTGTTTCATTATAGGTCATGTGACTTGTGTTTGCATTTAATATGAGTTTGTGTGTTATAACTTGAACTTTGACATGTTTCCTTCTCTTATCTCCTCTTATGCTCTACATGTCACATGTGTACATTTTGTATGACATTTCTCCCCTTCCATTTGCATTACATCAATGGTATGCCACTTCCCATATGCACTCACTAATCATTTCACATGTTATGCATCTCTAATATGTCACTTTGTGCACCTAATTGAACATGTTTCTCTTATGCTCACTTCTCCTTCATCTTACTTCTTCTAGTTGTACTCTTTTATCCATGATTTGTGTGATGTTTCATGTGCATTAGAATACATTTGTAAATGGTATATGGTTCTGACTTTGTTCTTTTGTGAAGCATTAATTCATGATCACTTTGCATTTCCACTCATTCTTCATCTTTCACTTCCATAGTGCACTTCTTTGATGTTTAGGACATTTGATTGTGCATAGTTGGTGTGTGTTTAATATCTTAACATTAGAGAACATTCTCATAGTTTATGTTCTGACTTTGATTGATTTTAATCTCTTAGGATCCTTATCCATTGATTCTTGATTTGTTTGATCATTATTTGTTATTCTTTCCTTATTCCACTACTTGTAAATAGTTTGTGAACTAACATTTTCATGTAGGTGCTAAGGGTAAGTAAGTGTGTGGATATGCTTCCACATACACTTATTTCTTTCATCTTCTCTTATCTCTTTTAATAATTCAACTTGTGATCAGGATAAGCATTTATATGCTTTCCTTGAATAAATTCATTCTTCTCCCTTTTGAGTTACAACTCATCTTCTACTTTAGAAGTGAGTTGTTTAATGCACACTTCTTTTCCTTTCTTTTAGGATTAGGTTTCTTAAACCACATTAACCATAGGAACATCCGTGTATGATAACTTTAGGGTTTGAGTCTTAGTCCCCTTTAGTTTTCACCTTTTGCTCCCATTTGAGTCTCCTCTTCTCATCTCAAAACAAAAGTAAAAAACACTTAATAAAGGCATAACAAATATTGTATTTAAGCCTTTCATGTGAGAATAAGGAGGTGGGGGGTCTTCTCTCACTTCCTTAGAATGTTTAGTGCACGTCCCGTCTTGGGTCGATATGCGAGGCATTCGATCTTACATGAGGGACTTAAATCCAATCTGTGTTGCAAAACACCAAATAAACAAGACACTTCTTTCTTAAAAGACAAAAAACAAACAAACAAATTCTCTTCTCATCTCCTTCATTCTATTCCTTAAGGATGTGTCATTTCCGTTCTACCGCAAACAGGTAACGCCTAAGTCTCCATACAGCGAGCTGCAACACCTAAATTGCTAGGACGCGAACGTTGACGTATTCCACTAAAAAACACAAACAATTTTCCCTTAGCTAAGGGGAACTACGTCGCTCTGATTCTCATGTTCCCGATGAGATACGTAGGCAGTGGGGTAGGGCCCATTCGAGCACTTCTTTTATTTTCCCTACATTTGTTTCTCTTTCTCTATCCTTTCATTTTCTAGTTCTCCAGCTAGCAGTTCCTTTTCCAGTATCCTTTCCTTACACCATTTGATCGAGACAAGCAAGCGTGGATCCCATCGGGTACGATGGACGCGTGGGGGTGCTAATACCTTCCCTTCGCGTAACCGACTCCCGAACCCAGATCTCTTAGTCGCAAGACCATGCTCTATCCTTCCTCTCAGGTTTACACAGTGTTTCCTTTCCCTCTCTTGGGATAAATACACATTGTTGGCGACTCTGTTTCGGTGCCACTTTCACGTTTGTACCTGGATGAAAATCCCGGGAGCGACAGCTGGCGACTCTGTTGGGGACCGAACCCAGAATCTCTGGTTCCCTAAGCGAGTCAATCCTAGCGCTTGTCTGTTTTTTTTTCATTGGGTGTTTGCTTTGATGTTGTATTTACTGTTTTTACTGTATTGCTGTTTACTGTATTACTGCTTTACTGTACATTACTATATTTTTCGCATTTTTACATTACATATCATTGTTATACTGGACTGTGCTGTGCTGGTTTTCTGTTTGGCGGGATAGGTATTCTGAGAGATAAGCCCATTACACAGGCTTGAGTACATACATATGACTAGAGTGGACGGTAGTGTGGCCTACGTAGCATCTTGTTATGTATGGTTTACACGAAATTCACAACCAGACGAGGTTTTCTTGGGAAATGTTCTGATTTGCGCGTCTTGTGCATTTCAGAGTGTTAACCTAGAAAGTTGTCGACTCTGGTGACAGATCATTGAGGACCTTAGTGGAAACATCCGTCTTTAGTGGTGACAGTGGCAGCCCACATTCTGTAGCAAACCCATTCGCACCCGAGGGCCCACATTGGAACTTGCATAGGATGGCCTTTATTTTTGGGGAATCAGTGGACGATCTCTTTGTTTGGCGATAGCATTGTATCCTACGGGCTGAATGTGCTATTGCTTCTCAAAATAGAGAACCCAAAACTTAGGAACCACTGTTCTAGTACCCACATGTGAGTATGGGCGGGTGTTTACAGGTTTGCAGGTGACCATGCCTCCCATATACCCTAATATCCTGGTATTTTCACAGACAGTTAATGTAACTTATTACAGTCAGTGGGTTTCTATCTACAGTATTATTCTCAGATTTGTACAGACACCGTGCACACAGTCCAACACAGACACAGAGCACACTGATACCATGCCCTTTTGCATTGCATTATCATGTCATAACATTCATGTTTGTCATTTACAGGTGCTTCTTACACTTCTGATTCCAATCAATGGGCTCGACAGAGACAGTTATCAAGAGAAAGAGCAATGTTGCTTACAAGTTCCCAGAACCTGCTTTGGATTTACTGCACAAGATGATAGCCATGGCTGACCAGGGTGTTCTTGTCAACTTCCAGAAGAAATATGGGAAATTGGTTGAGATAGTCCGCAGAATCACACAGTATGAACATGATGCTCTCCACACGTTGCTACAGTTATGTGAGCCTTTGTTGAGATGTTTTCTTTTTCCTGATTACATTTTGATGCCTACTTTGGAAGAGTTCTCATTTATTTTGGGAATTCCGGTCGAGTCAGCATTACCTTTCTTTTTCGGTAGTCATCCTAGCATAGAGGAGATTGCAGTTGTGGTACAGGTGAAAGATTCAGTGTTGAAAGGAAATGTGGCTATAAAAAATGGAGTCAAAGGTTTTCACCTAGCCTTTCTTACTGACCAATCTCAAGAGGCTGCTGAAGCAAAGAATTAGGCAGTTTACAATTCCATTCTGGCTTTGTGCATATATGCCATTGTTCTTTTCCCTAATCAACAAGATTTTGTGGATATGCAGGCTATAAGAGTTTTTGTTCTCAAAAACCCGGTTCCCACCTTGTTAGGAGATTTTTACTACTCGGTGTACTTCAAAAATGAAAAAAGAAGGGGAGGATCTGCCAATTGTTGAACTTCACTTTTATCTCATTGGTTTTTGAAACATTTACCTTAGGCAGGTGCTTTTGTAGAAACAAAGGATTCCTTAAAATGGTCCAAACAGATAATGGGATTAACTGCTGATAACATCAGTGGGTTAGTCGTAAGTTGATGGGAATAGAGATTATCACCAGTTGTGGGAACTTTCCCAATGTGCCTCTAATCGGCAGGAAAGGGGGAATCAACTATAACCCGATCCTGGCCATTAGAAAGTTTGGATATGCTTCCAGGTCTCCTCCCACAGATCGAGATGTTGAGAAATCTTTGTTCTTTACAGGGACTGATAATGAGGAAATGATGCGAGAAATTGTGAATGCTTGGGGTCACCAGCGTAAAACAGGAAAAACAGTTTTTGGAAAAATGAATTGCAGATCTTATCCTGAGTACGAAAGGTGGTTTGAAATGAAGGTGAACGAATTACTCTTGCCTTTTTTAAGGGAACCCCCTCTCTATCCCGTAAGGCCAGAACAACCTACCACAGTAACCATCGAGGAGTTTGACAAGCTGCAAAAGTTGGTAAAGGAGCTTCGGGTGGAGAATTCAGATATGAGTAGTCTTCTTCAAAACGCCTTGCATGCCAACAAAGAATTGGAGAATAAAGCCCAAGACGCCGAAAGAATCTTAGCTGCAAAAGAAAAGGATTTCGCCGAAAGAGTTCAACATTTCCAGAAAATTAGTTAAGGTGCCGATGCTGCCACTCAAGCTCATAAGAAGACCAAACAGACTTTAGCTCAGACCAAGGATACGCTAGCCAAGCTTCAGCAAGCCTGGGATGAGGTTAGGATAGAAAACGCAGAGTTGCAAGAACAGCTGAAGATCAAGGATGATGAGCTTAAAAAGGGACATGAACAAAGGAGGAAGTATCGGGAGAATCTCGGCAAAAGTCAAGAGCAATTGATAAGCGCCAGAGAGGAGCTGAAGACTTCCAAGAAGGAGCTTGAAGAGGCTATGGCAGATAGAGGGGAACTCCAGAGGCAAGCCGGGGTGAAGAGGCACAAAGGAGTTTGTGATGATGAAGCTCTCCTGATGCATATGGACTTGCTGACTGAAGCCCTAGCAAAGAGAGATATTCTGATTAAAGAGTTAATCGAAAGACCAAATCACCAATGCACTCGCATACTCTTCGAGGAAGTCAAGTATTCAAGCGAAAAGTTGAAGGATTTGGAGCTGTCAGATTGGCAGTTTTTCTCTCTTTCTTAATGTAATTTTGTTGATGGATATCATCAGGCTTATTGATGAATCCACTATTTGGATGTATATTGTTTGAACTCATTGTTGAACGATATGTGTAGGTCTGGTTCCTTTTTAATTGAAATGAGTGGTTTATTCATAAATTTTCCTTTGGCAGTTCTCCGTATACAAGCGCATAGCCACGACACGTCTCTTCATATCATGATTTCTGATCTTCAGATTTATGTGGTTAAGATTGGAATCAGGGTGTAGAGCACCTCAGAAATGATAAACATGGCATTTGCATTGCATTGCATATCATTTTACATTTTGTTGTTTGCTTTTCAGGTCCTCTAACCTTTATTTAGTTTCAGGCATAATAGCTGATTCCCACATTCACCGATATGCAACCAGACGAAACCAAACAAGGGTCATGGATCAGGTACAGACAGAGTTGGATGAGTTAAGGGTACGCATGGAACAATTTATGAATTTGATGCAAGGCGTTTCCCAGGGGCAGTAAGACCTGAGAGCAGGGAAAGAAGACATGCAGGCTACCATCCAGAGGTTGGAGACAGAGATTCCTATTGGTGATCACGTTAATCCTCCTAGGGTTAACCCTCCTGTTGGTACTCCTCCTCCGGTTGGAGTTAACTTGGGTTTTTTTCCTGGCAACAATGGGCATGTGGAAGATCGTCAATAGGACCAGTTTTCCCTACTTAATGTTGATATGGGATTCTACAATGATGACAGGAAATACCAGGGACTGGCTGAAAGGGTGAAAGCTATAGAAAGTCAAAATCCTTTGGGAATTGATGTTGAGGATATGGGACTAGTACAGGGTGTCAAGATTCCCCCAAAGTTTAAACCACCTACTTTTGACAAGTACAATGGTAGCACTTGTCCTAAAACTCATCTCCAGGCATATATCCGGAAGATAACGGCTTATTCTGATGATCAGAAGTTATGGATGTATTTTTTCCAGGACAGCTTGTCTGGAGCCTCACTGGAATGGTATATAAAGTTGGACAGGGCTCACATCAGAAGCTGGAAAGAGTTGTGCTTGGCTTTCTTGAAGCAATACCAGTATAACATTGATATGGCACCGAATCGCACTCAGTTACAAAGCATGACACAGGACCCTAAGGAAGGTTTTAAGCAGTACGCCCAGAGGTGGCGTGAACTTGCTGCTCAGGTGCAACCTCCGTTGGCAGATAGAGAAATGGCTGATATGTTCATGAATACTTTGAAAGGCCCATATCTCGATCGGTTGGCTGCTTGTCCATCCACTGGGTTTGCTGACATAGTAATTGCTGGAGAGAGAATCGAGAGTTTGCTAAAGCTGGGGAAGATTCAGGACGGAAGTGGTACAAGTTCAGCTCCCGCAAAGAAGTTTTTTGGTAAAAATAACAGAAAGCGTGAAGGTGACGCTAATGCTGTATATGCACAAGGGGGAAAGGTAGAGGACGACAGGGTCCGTATCACCAAGCAGCATCTATAACTATTCCAACTTCGGGTACTGAGGCTCAACCAGCAGATCAAAGGTAGTATCACCCAAGAAAGAGAATGAATGATCGACATTTTGATGCTTTCCCTATGACATGCCCACAAATGCTACAGAATTTACTCTGTTTGAAGTTGGTACAATTGAGGACTTTGGCTCCCCCAGTTGGCAAGCTACCCTTTGGGTATGATGCAAATGAAAAGTGTAAATTTCACTCAAACGCGCCAGGTTACAATGTGGAAAATTGCAAGGCTTTCAAACATGTGGTTCAAGACCTTGTTGATTCAAAGGCTATTAATTTCGCTCCAAGGCCTAATGTAATTCAAAATCCCATGCCTTCACATGGTGGACCGGGGGTGAATGCCATTGAAGAAGATAGAGGTTCGAATCTGGTGAGGGACATTAATGATGTCAAGACTCCGTTGAAAGTTGTGAAGGACCGCCTGATGAAAGGGGCTGTATTTCCTGGTTGTTCAGAAAGTTGTGAAGATTGTTTGATTGCTGATAATGGTTGCGTGAAGTTGAGAAATAGCCTTTAGAGCATGATGGATGAAGGACGTTTACAATTTGACCAGTTGAAAAAGAATAATGATGAAGTTTCTACTATTACAATCTACTTTGATCCTGTGGAAATTCTGGTGCCTGCTCCTGTACAGGCGTCTGCGCCTGAACGAGTAGCTCCTATAACTATAACGGTTCCCAATCATGTCCCAAATGAGAACAAGGTTGCAATTCCGTGGTATTATGGAACTAATAGTCAAGGGCAGAAGTAGGAAGTGCAGACTCCTAAGGAAAGTGGTTCAAGTATTGGAAATGTTGGAGGAATGGGTGGTCTTACTCGTAGCAGAAGGCTTTTTACTCCTCAGACACTCAGGAAAGACGATACTGAAGCATTAACAAAGGCCAAAGGAAAGCAGGTGATAAGTGATGAACCAGTGCCAGGGGGGGAATCTGATAAGTCATTGGAGAAAGATGTTGAGGAATTCATGAGAATAATCAGAAAGAGCGATTATAAGATCGTTGACCACCTACATCAAACTCCTTCTAAGATCTCCATATTGTCATTGTTTCTATGTTCCGAAGCACATCGGAAGGCTTTGCTAAAGATTTTGAATATGGTGTACATACCACAAGAAATATCAGTGAACCAGCTTGAAAGTGTGATTTCCAATGTTAATGCCGGCAATGGTCTAGGGTTCACAGATTTTGACTTAACGCCAGAAGGAAGGAACCACAATAAGGCTCTCCATATATCGATGGAATGTAAAGGTGCTATGTTATCCCATGTATTGGTGGACACTGGCTCGTCCCTCAATGTGTTGCCTAAGAAAGCATTAGCAAAGCTGGATGTGGAAGGGGTTGTACTTAGGCCTTGTGATCTAGTTGTGAAAGCATTTGATGGTTCAAAGAGATCAGTGTTTGGAGAGGTAGAGCTGCCTGTCCAGATCGGACCCCAGGTGATTAATACTGTGTTTTATGTAATGGACATCCAACCGGCTTATAGTTGTCTATTGGGTCGTCCATGGATCCACGCTGCTGGGGCCGTATCTTCAACCTTGCATCAGAAGATAAAATTTGTAGTTGACGGTCAGGTTGTCATGGTATGCGGAGAGGAAGATATTTTCGTTAGTCATCTGTCATCCTTCAAGTACGTGGAGATGGACGGAGAAATCCACGAAACTCTCTGTCAGGCATTTGAAACTATGAATATGGTGAAAGATTCTCCGTCTGGTGAGGCAAGGGTGGGAACCTCTATGGCTTCGTATAAGCAGGCTTTGGAAGTAGTGCAGTCTAGTCATACGGAAGGTTGGGGTCAGGTGATTGGGCTACCTTTCAAGGACGATAAGGGTGGAATTAGTTATAAATCTCCTCAAGTTCCACTACCAAAGGATCAAGAGCGCCAAGGGCCAGTTATTTTCTCAAGTGGAGGAGTCATACATCCTAGCCAGATTTGTGCAGCAGTTAAAGATGGTGAAGATAGTGACTGTGACCTGGACAATTGAGTGCACCCATGTGCCCCAGGAATGAAGCTGAACAATTGGTTTTCGAAGGATCTCATCCAAGTTACTCTGCCCAATAAGTAAATTTTCTATGTTTTCTTTCATTAAGCATGCAAAGGTCCTATGCTCTGCCTAAGGCATAGTGACTTCATTGTAGGGCCCCCCATTTGTTCTCATACAAATTTGTATCATTAATAAAAGGACGTTTTGTATTCAAAATTGTGTTCCCTGTCTTTCATTTTATTTTTTAAATAAAAATGGCAATGTTTTCTTCACAGTTTTTTGCATTTTTCCTTTTCCTTTCAAAAGGCAATTTCTAAAAGCATGAATTATCATTCATGCAGAAATAATTCTCTGGATATTGTTGATGACGACCCTGCTATGGTTTATTATGACTTCGATAATCCAATATTCCAAGCTGAAGAGGGGGATGAGGAAGACTGTGAACTTCCTGAAGAGTTGGCTAGATTATTGAAACAGGAAGAAAGAGCCATTCAGCCTCATCAGGAATCTATAGAAGTTGTCAATTTCGGTCTGACGAGGTAAAGAAAGAGGTCAAAGTAGGGGAAAGCCTGGTAGAGAATGTAAAGAAAGAGCTGATCGAGATTTTGCGAGAGTATGTTGACATCTTCGCCTGGTCTTATCAAGATATGCCAGGGTTGGATACAGATATCGTTGTGCACCGACTGCCACTGAAAGAGGGTTGTTTTCCTATCAAGCAGAAGCTTCGAAGAACCAAACCTGAAATGGCCATCAAAATCAAAGAGGAGGTGCAAAAGCAGTTGGATGCAGGGTTTCTAGCTGTTACTAGTTATCCACAATGGGTCGCTAATATTGTGTCTGTGCCGAAGAAGGATGGCAAAGTCAGAATGTGCGTGGATTATCGAGATTTGAACAGGTCGAGTCCAAAAGATGATTTTCCATTACCACACATTGACGTGTTGGTAGATAATACGGCTCAATTCTCTGTGTTTTCTTTCATGGATGGATTTTTTGAATATAACCAGATCAAGATGGCGCCGGAGGATATGGAGAAAACTACATTTATTACCCCTTGGGGCAGATTCTGCTATAAGGTGATGCCGTTTGGTTTAAAGAATGTTGGGGCAACATATCAGCGTGCCATGGTGACGCTTTTCCACGATATGATTCATAAAGAAATTGAAGTTTATGTGGATGATATGATTGCCAAATCACAACGGGAAGAAGAGCATTTGATAAATTTGAAAAAGTTGTTTGAACGGTTGAGACATTTCAGACTGAGGCTGAACCCGAATAAGTGTACTTTCGGGGTAAGATCTGGTAAGCTTATGGGCTTCGTTGTCAGTGAAAAAGGAATCGAGGTGGATCCAACAAAGGTAAAGGCCATTCAAGAAATGTCGGAGCCAAGAACAGAAAAACAAGTTCGTGGATTTTTAGGAAGACTGAACTATATTGCAAGATTTATATCTCATCTTACCACGACTTGCGAACCAATATTTAAATTATTGAGAAAATATCAATCAATCCGGTGGAACAATGACTGTCAAAAGTCCTTTGATAAAATAAAAGAATATTTGTAAAATCCTCCGATTCTCATGCCACCGGTTCCTGGGAGGCCACTGATTATGTATCTCTCTGTACGTGATGGATCAATGGGTTGTGTTCTCAGTCAACACGACGAGACAGGTAGGAAAGAACATACTATATACTACCTGAGCAAAAAATTCACTGATTGCGAGTCCAGGTATTCGATGCTTGAGAAGACATGCTGCTCACTAGCATGGGCTGCTAAGCGATTGAGACAATATATGCTAACTCATACAACCCTACTGATTTCAAAAATGGATCCAGTCAAGTACATTTTTGAGAAGCCAGCTCTTAATGGAAGGGTTGCTCTGTGGCAGATGGTTTTGACTGAGTATGATATACAATACACTTCCCAGAAAGCTATCAAAGGGAGTGTGTTGTCTGATTATCTTGTCGAGTCGCCTATTGATGATTATCAGCCAATGAGGTTTGATTTTCCTGATGAAGACATCATGTTTCTCAAGGCTAAAGATTGTGAAAAGCCGCCGGTTGACGAAGGACCGGATCCTGATGACAAGTGGAAACTGATGTTCGATGGGGCCGTTAACATGAATGGAAGTGGTGTTGGGGTAGTCCTTATCACTTCGAAAGGATCACATATACCTTTCACTGCCAGGTTGACTTTTGATGTCACCAACAATGAAGCGGAATATGAGGCTTGTATCATGGGTTTTGAAGAAGCCATTGATTTAAGGATCAAGACTCTTGAGATATTTGGGGACTCTGCTCTAGTGATCAATCAGATCAATGGAGATTGGCATACCAACCAGCAGAACTTGATTCCTTACAGTGACAATGCGAGAAGACTGTTGACTTTCTTTACAACAGTAAAATTGTGCTATATACCTCGTGATGAGAATCAAATGGCTGATGCTTTAGAAATATTGTCTTCCATGATTCAGGTGAATTAGTGGAACCATATACCCAAGATTGATGTGATGAGGCTAGACAGACCCGCTCATATGTTTGTTGCCGATACGACGATTGATGATAAACCTTGGTATTTTGATATCAAGCGTTTCTTGAAGAGTCAAGAGTATCCGGCTGGGGCATCAAACAATGACAAAAAGACTCTAAGGAGATTAGCAGGAAGCTTCTTCTTGAACGAGGATGTGCTTTACAAGCGAAACTTTGACATGGTCTTGCTCAGATGCGTGGATAGACACGAAGTAGACCTGTTAATGCAGAAAGTGCACGAAGGATCTTTTGGCACCCATGCTGGTGGGCATGCTATGGCCAAGAAATTATTGCGAGTCAGGTATTACTGGCTAACTATGGAGGCTGATTGCTTTAAGTATGCCCAAAAGTGCCACAAATGCAAAATCTATGCTGACAAGGTGCATGTGCCACCAAACCCTCTGAATGTGATGAGTTCTCCATGGCCCTTTGCTATGTGGGGCATTGATATGATTGGGAAGATCGAGCCTATAACTTCCAATGGACATCAATTCATTCTGGTGGCTATTGATTACTTTACCAAGTGGGTGGAAGCTGCCTCTTTTGCAAATGTCACCAGGCAGGTGGTAGGCCGATTCATTAAGAAGGAGATTATTTGCCGATATGGGGTGCCCGAAAGGATCATTACTGACAATGGTTCTAATCTCAACAATAAGATGATGCAAGAGTTATGCCAGAGCTTCAAAATTGAACATCACAATTCTTCTCCTTATGGCCCGAAGATGAATGGTGTCGTCGAGGCAGCCAACAAAAATATCAAGAAGATTGTGCAAAAGATGGTAGTGATGTATAAGGATTGGCATGAAATGCTGCCTTTCGCTTTGCATGGGTACCGTACCTCTGTTCGTACATCTACTGGGGCAACCCCGTTTTCTCTTGTATACGGTATGGAAGCAGTGCTACCGGTTGAAGTTGAGATCCCTTCGTTAAGGGTCATGATGGATGTTAAACTTGATGAGGTTGAATGGGTTTGAGCGAGGTTCAACGAGTTGAGTCTCATCGAAGAAATATGGTTGGCGGAAGTATGTCATGGACAACTATATCAGAGGAGAATGAAATGGGCATTTGACCAGAAAGTGCGTCCTCAGACTTACCAGACGGGCGACTTGGTATTGAAAAGGATTCTTCCTCCGAATACATATCACAGGGGCAAATGGACTCCTAATTATGAAGGTCCATATGTTGTTAAGAAGATTTTCTCGGGCGGAGCCTTGATGCTTACAACAATGGAGGGTGAAGATTTTCCGTCACCTGTGAACTCAGACGCAGTTAAAAAATACTTCGCATGAATAGACCCGCTGGATAGTAAAAAGAGAGTCCAGGCAAAAAAGGGGCAGCACGGCGAACCAAAAAAAAAAAGAGAAATAAAAGGTTCGGGCAAAAATTAGGGATAAAAAAAAAAGTACACCCGGTAAGTTGAAAACCCGCAAGGGCAACTTAGGCAAAAAAGGGTATCTCGGTGGATTGAAAACCCGTAAAGGGCAATCCAGGAAAAAGAGAGATTTAGCGAAAACTGCGATCTGAGTAATCTGTATCATCTCATCTCAATCGATGAGCATTCCGAAGGATAGGAATCAGTTCAATCGTCCCGCTTTGAAGGCAAAGCTATTGGAGAGTCTTGAAGATATATGAACCATAGCAGGGTTGAAACTCAATGGAGTTCCAGTTTCACATTGCCATTAGGACAATTTCTTTTCTGTTTTGGCAGTTACCTCTTTCCAGGAATTGCTTCTTGATGTAAATGCCTATTTTCAGGCTCTTCAATCAATAAAATGGTCATTATTCAGAATAATTCTATCTGTTTGTTTTGTTTTTATAATTTGTTTTGTTTACACAAACGTCCAAAATTTTTTGATAAACATTTGCATGTGAAAACATTGGGGTTCTACAATAACATGCATAAAAAGAGAAAACATTTAAAATTTCTTTAAATGACGGGTACGCTTGGGTGAATACTATAAAACCCATGTTACCCTGAGGCATATATGTGCGCATTCTTTTGATTGCATGTGTTGAGAGTTCACTGGATAGCTATGCAAAGGTGTATGACGTCTTTAAAGCCAAAATCCTTTACGAAGCTCAAATGATTGTTCCTCCCCAAGCAGAGACGGTTCCTCAGTAGGAAAGTACTTCTTAGAGGTGGTCATCCCCAGCGTATGTACAGAGCTCCATGATCCCCAGTAACATTGTCAAATGGTAGTACTAAAGCCATCATGTTCAAAAAAGGATTCTCATTTCACTCTTTTGTCACAACGTTTACTGCTTGAATCCATCGTCTGGCCGACGGTCGCGCACGACAATTCGATGTTAACAAGTCAATTGCAACTGGGTAGCGTTGTATCTTATTAAGTCGATTCTCCTATTCAGAACTTCCAGCAACATCAACAACAAGTCACAATCAACATGCTCAAGAAGTGTGTGCTATGTGTTCATCGCATCGGGAACGCAACATCGCAAACATGATCATAAACGATAAAAATCCAAGAGTCGCGTGTCGGAAAATTGTGCACATACAATGGTGTGAGGTGCAACAGCATCAAAACAGTCATTAGATGAGTATGATATCAATCCATGAAGATTAAAAGTGAAACGGGATCGAAACATGCTCAAAAATGCACAAAAAACACACTCTACAGCAGTGTTAATCGATTAACCAATTCAAGTGCAATTGTGTTAATCGATTAACAGCTCTGATTACGCAAATTTTGCACTGGTTAATCGATTAACCTAATTGCACTGTAATTGGTTAATCGATTAACACTGTAAAATTAGCACAAAATCAGTTTGAAAAATCACTTCCAGCAGCAAAAGCACTTATGCAATCATCTCTAATGATCATGTAATCAACAATGCACGAAAATTAAGTTCATAAACAACATTCAAACATCATTTAAATTCAATAATCATCAACATCCACAATCAAGATCAACCAAATGAATCAAAACACATCAAAATTCATGGATCTACATTGTATAAGTTGCAATTAAGCTAAAATGAGTATGGATCTGAAATTAACCAACCTACAAAGCTGAGATTTGGTTTGGTAAGGGTTGTAAACAGAAATGGATGAATTCACGTAGAGAAATCCAAGATCCACAAGCTTCTTGCACTCAAAAGTTGAAGATCCAAGCAAATAAGCAACAAAACTCCAAAATCACTTTCAATAATCACTTCTGAAAAATCAGAACTAGATCCAAACTAAAATCCAAGTTGAAAAGCTGAAATGTAGTGATGATGAGAGGCTTTAGCTCAAGAATTAATAAGTTCCAATGAAGAACTTGCTAATCTTTGAAAGAGAGCTTTGAATGTGGTTGAAAAATGGAGGTTGAGAATGAAAAACTGAGAGAGAATTGAGAGAATTCTGAAAATTGGGAGTGAAAATATGATCTAGGGTGGAGAGATTTGGAATGAATTGGTTTAAATAACCCCTAGGTTAGGAGTTAAGTTTGGGTTTGGAGTGAGGCTAAGTGGGTGGAAATTGGGATGAAATGTGAATTAGGAAAGGAAATGTGGAATTGGAGTGGAAAGAATTTGAATTTTTGAATGGAAAATCAACTCTCTAGATCCTTCTACTGATGTGTAGAATTAAAATGGGTGATTAAAAATTGGATTAAAAAGAAACAGCTCTGAAAATGCAGCATTTGGGCAAAATTCACAATGGTTAATCGATTAACCTAATTGCACTGCAATTGGTTAATCGATTAACACATTCAAAATTTGAATTTTTGCGCCAAAAGGAGGGAAACTTGGATATTCGTCTGGTTCTACCCATTCTGAACCACGATAGACCTCTGAAACTTGCCATTTGATATTACCACTAGGATACACTTGAAATATGCTGTGAAATGTTTTTTCGCGCTCAGATTAAACTGCTGATAACAACTGTCTGGTACTGAATAACTGATCAAAAATTAAATGCCGGAGTTTTTGATCATCCAGTCATTTAATGAGCAAAATAAATGCTCAAAAAGACTTGGAAAGCTATCTGCTTGGCTCTGAACACCATTAAAAATCATACTGGAACTGATGACGCCGTGAGCTGCTGAAAGATACCTCGATCCCATGCTCAAAAGAACTATACAAATGTAGAAATGACAATGCAAATGAAATTAAGTATAAGCCAAAAGGGTTAGAAACACTAGGGAAAATTTTGAGGTGTTACAGCTGCCCCTATTCAAACTTCATGGATCTGAGGGTATGGAAGCAACGGCTTTCAGACAATCGGGATACACGGAGATTGAATACCAAAATAACCTGGAAACTTGCAACCTGTGGGGATGATGAAATAACGCGAATACGAGAACGGCCGAAGGCGAACTCGAAAAGGCAGACCGGCCGAAGGCGGACTAAACCGGGGATATAAAGATACCACGAGAACGGTCGAAGGCGGACTCGAAAAGAAAGACCAAGCCGAAGGTGGGCTTTCAAAGAAAGACTATGTTGAAGGCAGACTTTCAAACAAAGGATACGAGACCATGTCGAAGGTGGACTCGAAAAAGAAAGACCAAGCCGAAGGTGGGCTTTCAAAGAAAGACTATGCTGAAGGTATACTTTCAAACGAAGGATACGAGACCATGCCGAAGGTGGACTCGAAAAAGAAAGACCAAGCCGAAGGTGGGCTTTCAAAGAAAGACTATGCCGAAGCTAGGCTTTCAAACAAAGGATACGAGACCATGCCGAAGGTGGACTCAAAAAAAGAAAGACCAAGCCGAAGGTGGGCTTTTAAAGAAAGACTATGCCGAAGGTAGGCTTTCAAACAAAGGATACGAAACCATGCCGAAGGTGGACTCAAAAAATAAAGACCATGCCGAAGGTGGGCTTTCAAAGAAAGACTATGCCGAAGGTAGACTTTCAAACAAAGGATACGAGACCATGCCTAAGGTGGACATCGAAAAAAGAAAGACCAAGCCGAAGGTGGGCTTTCAAAGAAAGACTATGCCGAAGGTAGACTTTCAAACAAAGGATACGAGACTATGCCTAAGGTGGACATCGAAAAAAGAAAGACCAAGCCGAAGGTGGGCTTTCAAAGAAAGACTATGCCGAAGGTAGACTTTCAAACGAAGGATACGAGACCATGCCGAAGGTGGACTCGAAAAAGAAAGACCAAGCCGAAGGTGGACTTTCAAAGAAAGACTATGCCGAAGGTAGACTTTCAAACGAAGGATACGAGACCATGCTGAAGGTGGACTCGAAAAAGAAAGACCAAGCCGAAGGTGGGCTTTCAAAGAAAGACTATGTCGAAGGTAGACTTTCAAACGAAGGATACGAGACCATGCCGAAGGTGGACTCGAAAAAGAAAGACCAAGCCAAAGGTGGGCTTTCAAAGAAAGACTATGCCGAAGGTAGACTTTCAAACGAAGGATACGAGACCATGCCGAAGGTGGACTCTGAAAAGAAAGACCAAGCCGAAGGTGGGCTTTCAAAGAAAGACTATGCCGAAGGTATAATTTCAAACAAAGGATACAAGACCATGCCGAAGGCGGGCTCGAAAAAGAAAGACCAAGCCGAAGGTAGACTTTCAAAGAAAGACTATGCCGAAGGTAGACTTTACTGGGGATAACAAGATAACAGCGGGTGCGAGGACGGCCGAAGGAAAACTTGAAAAAAGAGAAAGACCAAGCCGAAGGTGGACTTTCAAAGAAAGACTGTGCCGAAGGTAGACTTTCAAACAAAGGATACAAGACCATGCCGAAGGTGGACTCGAAAAAGAAAGACGAAGCCGAAGGAGAACTTTCAAAGAAAGACTATACCGAAGGTAGACTTTCAAACAAAGGATACGAGACCATGCCGAAGGTGGACTCGAAAAAGAAAGACCAAGCCGAAGGTGGGCTTTCAAAGAAAGACTATGCCGAAGGTAGACTTTCAAACAACAATATGTAGAATCGACAGTTCTACAAAGATGACTCCACCGAGGAAAAAAGAGAAATCTAAACAGACAACTCTGTGGGGGAGTATAGGAAGGACCAACAAGAAGGACGAGTCCACTGGTTGTGGTGTAGTGTTAACCAACATCTTCTGAATTTTGTTACTTTCTGCTGGGGAAAGAAATCTAGTAATGGATATCAAACCTGGCTTATGCTTCGAATGCATATGTTTGAATTTTCCTATGGCGTAATGCTCCATACGAAATGGAAATGCTACGCGTTTGGGAGGATGCCATGCAAAAATGCTTATGCAATGCAAAAGAGGCGTCTCAGCAAAATAAATGCTAAAGAGCAAGGCAGCTCCACTGGGGATGACAAACTAAATTGTCTTCTGAAATAAGAGACCCTGCTAAGAAAGACTTCACTCTGCTGAGGAAGATCCTGATCACAAACTCTGCTGGATATGAAAACTCCAAGAGAAGATCCATTCTGCTGGAGATGGATAAAAATGAATAATGAAGCTGGAAACCAACGAGAAATTCTCTCCGCTGGGGATTACCAATGACTTCCATCGAAGACAGAAATCAACACCTGGATTTGAAATATGCCAATAACCATTGGACTTAAGACTTGCTGGGGGTTTCAACTGTTGTTGAACAAACCACTGTGAAGATCACCATCAAACTTTGTTTGGGGAGACAAGTCAATAATTCCAAACCTGTTTGGGAATATTACCGAACTTAACCTGCTGTTGGGAGATGCCCTTGCTTTTACCCTGCCGGGGAATATTAGTACTTTTACCCTGCTGGGGAGTACCGACCATGACCAGCAAACCTGCTTGAGGAACGGTAGATACTGACATCCACCCTGCTAGAGGATAACATCAAGCTTACTCATCTGAGGGGATTAACTCATACCGTTGCTGGTGAGGAAAACATTTCTCGACTAGCTGAGGAGAATGAGTGTTCAGGCCTTGCGGGGAAAATAACATCCTTGTCCAAAGAAGATATTCTATAAGTCTTTTGCTGGGATGCATCAGCATCAACTTCTGACTGCTTGCAGAAAGAGTAATGAAACAACCACAACTCTAGCTGGGGAAATAATCTTCTGTACTCTGCTGAGGAAGATAATCCTCGACACCCTGGCTGGGAAAATAACAACCTGCCGAGGAGGATGAACTTTTCAATTTCGAGGAGAGTAGCTTTACTGGGGAAGGACAAACCTGTTACCCTGCAAACAAAATCAACAGAAAGTTCTATATGCGAAAAGGCTACTTCTATTACCATTACAACGACCGTTGCCTAAGCAATTTCCACTATTTTTTGATATGCTTCGCAAAGCTTAACATTTCCGCATGCAATGTTTTATCAAAATATCAGACGTTTTCACAAACCAAACAATAAAAGTAAAAACACAAATGGAGAGCTTTTGAGTGAAATGAAAATTTTATTGAATGGAATTGGCCTGTGAATAGGCATTTACATTCGGAAGCAATTCCTGAAAAGAGGTAATTGCACAAAAGAAATAAAATAAAATACACATGTCGACAATGTGGGGAACAGAAATCCACCATGATTCAATTCAGCTATGACCCAATATGCCTCGCTTATCCGCAGATGTTTTGGCCTTCAAAGAGACTGACTGGACTGATTCATTTCCTTCAAAATTTCCATGTATCAAAAGTGTTCACAGATCGAACGAAGCTCGTAGCCTCTTGCTTTCAAATCCCTAACTTTTGCCTGGATCGCCCTTTTCGGGTTTTCAATCCACCGGGATACCCCTTTTTGCCAAAGTTGCCTTTTCAGGTTTTCAACCTTGTGGGTTTACTCTTTTTCTTTTTTTATCCCTAATTTTTTCCCGAACCTTTTCTTTTTTCTTTTTATGGTTCGTCGGGATGCCCATTTTTGCCTGGACTTTCTTTTTGTGTCCAGCGGGTCTCTTTTATGCAAATTATTTTTTGATTACGTTTGCGTTCACAGGAGACGTAAAATCTTCGCCATCCATAGTTGAGAGTAACAAGGCTCCACCAGAGAAAACTTATCTTACTACATATGGCCCTTCATAATTTGGAGTCCATTTGCCCTTTAGATCTGTTTGAGGAGGAAGGATCCTTTTGAAAACCAATTCACCAGCCTGAAAACACCGAGGACGCACTTTTCGATCAAAGGCTTTCTTCATCCTGCTCTAATACAACCGACCATGTGCAATGGCTGACAATCTCTTCTCTTCAATAAGGTTCAGCTGATCCAGTCTGGAACGCACCCATTCAGCTTCATCAAGCTTCACGTCTGCTAGGATTCTTAAAGAAGGAATCTCAACTTCTAATGGTAGAACTGCTTCCATACCATATACCAGTGAGAAAGGAGTTGCCCCAGTTGATGTGCATACCGAAGTACGATAACCATGTAAAGCATAAGGCAACATCTCATGCCAGTCTTTATAGGTCACTACCATTTTATGCACAATCTTCTTGATATTCTTATTTGTCGCTTCAACAGCCCCATTCATCTTCGGACGATAGGGAGAAGAATTATGATGTTCAATCTTAAAGCTTTGACATAGCTCCTTCATCATCTTGTTATTCAAATTTGAACCATTATCAGTAATGATTCTCTCCGGGACTCCATACCGGCAGATGATGTCCTTCTTGATAAATCTGGCTACCACTTGTCTGGTGACGTTGGCAAATGAGGATGCTTCCACCCATTTCGTGAAGTAATCGATGGCAACCAAGATGAAGCGATGCCCATTGGAAGCAGTAGGTTCAATCTTTCCGATCATATCAATGCCCCACATAGCAAAAGGCCAAGGTGATGACAATACATTCAGAGGAGTAGGCGGTACATGCACCTTATCAGTAAAAATCTAGCATTTATGACATTTACGGGCTTATTAAAACAATCAGATTCCATAGTCATCTAATAATACCCCGCTCTCAGCAGTTTTCTGGCCATAGCATGCCCATTGGCATGGGTACCGAAAGATCCTTCATGGACTTCTTCCATCAATAGGCTTGCCTCGTGTTCATCAACACAAGCAGCAAGACCATGTCAAAGTTTCTCTTGTACAGTACATCGTCTTTATTCAAAAAGAAGTTTCCCGCCAGCCTCCTTAGAGTCTTCTTATCTTTGGCGAACGCACCTTCTGGATACTCTTGACTCTTCAAAAAAACCTTAATATCATGATACCAAGGTTTACCATCTGATACACCCTCAACTGCAAACACAAAAACTGGTCTATCCAGACGCATGATTCTGATCGAAGGAGTTTCATTCCAACGATTCACCTGATACATCGAAGACAACGTTGCCATCACGTCGGCCATCTGATTTTCTAACCGGGGTATATGATGGAAGTCAATTCTGTCAAAAAAAGGTAACAACCTTCTGGCATAGTTGTTATAAGGCACCAAGTTCGCTTGACGAGTCTCCCATTCACCTGTAATCTGATTAACCACCAACGCGGAATCACCATAAACATCGAGGTTCTTGATTCTCAAATCAATTGCTTCTTCTAACCCAATGATGCATGCTTCATACTCCGCCTCATTGTTGGTGCATATGAACGCTAATCGGGCCGTGAAGGGTATATGAGAACCCTGTGGAGTCATAATGATTACCCCGATTCCGTTACCATATGAATTAACAGCCCATCAAAAACCAGCTTCCATTGGGACCCAATTTCTGGCCCTTCATCAGGTAGAGGCTCTTCACAGTCTTTCATCTTCAGATACATGATATGCTCATCAGGAAATTCAAACTTCATCGGTTGATAATCCTCAATTGGTTGTTCAGCGAGATATACTGACAAAACACTTCCCTTGATGGCTTTTTGGGAAATATATTGAATATCATATTCTGTCAGAACCATTTGCCAACGGGCTATTCTACCATAAAGCGCACGCTTTTCAAACGCATACTTGATCGGATCCATCTTCGAAATCAAGAGGGTTGTGTGGTTTAACATATACTGCCTCAAACCCTTAGCTGCCCAAGCAAGTGCACAACATGTTTTCTCCAGCATCGAGTACCTTGGCTCATAATCAGTAAATTTCTTACTCAGGTAGTAGATGGCATGCTCATTTCTACCTGACTCGTCGTGTTGACCGAGCACACACCCCATTGAGTTCTCAAGAATCGTAAAATACATAATCAATGGCCTTCCTGGCACTGGTGGCATAAGGACCGGAGGTTCCTGCAAATATTCTTTTATTTTTTCAAACTCCTTTTGACAATTTTCGTTCCATCTGACCGCCTGATCTTTTCTTAATAACTTGAATATTGGTTCACACGTGGCTGTAAGATGAGAGATGAATCTAGCAATGTAGTTCAACCTCCCTAAGAAACCACGAACCTCTTTTTCTGTTCTTGGTTCAGGCATTTCTTGAATGGCTTTTACTTTAGCAGGGTCGACCTCGATACCTTTTTCGCTGACAATAAACCCAAGTAGATCTCACCCCGAAGGTGCACTTGTTCAGATTCAACCTCAGTCTGAACTTTCTCAACCTTTTAAATAATTTCTGAAGATTAACCAGATGTTCTTCCTCCGTCTGTGACTTCGTAATCATGTCATCAACATAGACCTCGATCTCTTTGTGAATCATATCATGAAAGAGAGTCACCATCGCCCGCTGATATGTTGCCCCAGCATTTTTCAATCCAAAGGGCATTACCTTGTAACAGAATATTTCCCACGGTGTTATGAATGTCGTTTTCTCCATGTCCTCCGGGGCCATCTTGATTTGGTTATACCAAGAGAAGCCATCCATGAAGGAAAACACAAAATATTGAGCAGTATTGTCTACTAACACATCAATGTGAGGAAGCAGGAAGTCGTCTTTTGGGCTTGCTCTATTCAGATCTTTGTAATCAATGCACATCCTGACCTTTCCGTCCTTCTTAGGTACAGGTACAATATTAGCAACCCACGGAGGATAATTTATTACAGCAAGAAACCCAGCATCTAACTGTTTCTGAACCTCTTCTTTAATCTTGACAGACATTTCTGGTTTCGTCCTTCTCAACTTCTGCTTAACCGGAGCACATCCTTCTTTGACCGGCAGTCGGTGTACCACAATGTCAGTGTTGAGCCCAGGCATGTCTTTGTAAGACCAGGCGAAGACATCCACATAATCTCATAGCATTTCAATCAATCTTCCCTTGACAGTGTCTTCCAAAGCAGCCCCAATTCGTACCTCTTTCTTTGCGTCCTCGGTTCCCAAGTTAACAACCTCGATTACCTCCTGATAAGGCAGAATGACCTTTTCCTCCTATTTTAATAGCCTGGCTAATTCCTCTGGTAAGGCACAATCTTCATCAGTCCCCTCTTCAGCCTGATATATGGGATTATCGAAGTCATACCGCGTCATAGCCGAATCATGATGGGTGGAATCTGAACAAGAAAACCTGCATGATTGATGATATATGTTTATTATGGATGCATCAAACAAAAAACACATTGCCATTTTGCTGTGGTTTTAATGCAAAAAATAAAAATAGAAAAACAGGGATCAAAACATTTGAATGTGAAAACGTCCTTTATTAATGATAAAGAAAAAGTATACAAAAACATTCAAGCCCTACAAACAAGAATCACTACGTCTTGGGCAGAACGTAGGATTAACATAGATGACAAACAGAAGCAATTACTATGGTCCGGTCACTTGAATGGCTCTTTTTGATGACCAGTTGAGAAGGCTTTGACCTGGGACACATGGGTGGATCCAACTATCCATATCACAATCATTATCCCCATCCTCCTCAATAGCATTGACTCTGTCAAAGAACACACCGGAACTAGTGAAAGGAACTGGACCATAGAGCTTGAGAGGCTCTTCAGGACGCCTGGGTGGCTTATAACCCAACCCATGAGTTTTCTGCTTTTCCTGGACATCAATAATCTGACCCCACTTTTGTGAACCGCCGGCTTCAACCACAGCCCGAGCATCTTTGAAGGAAGACATAGAAATCTCCGGCTGATGTACCACTATAGGTTGAACCACTTCAGATTGGCTACCTTCCTTGAGAGGCTTCTCAGTGATCTTCACTACTTCGAAACCCTGACATAGAGTTTCATGTATTTCGCCATCTACCTCCACATACTTGAAAGTAGATAGCTGGCTTATCATGATATCCTCTTCTCCACAAACCGTCACCACTTGTCTGTCTACCATGTACTTTAACTTCTGATGCAATGTAGACGTCACAGCCCCAGCACTGTGAATCCATGGACGACCCAGCAGACAGCTGTAGGCAGGTTGGATGTCCATGATATAGAAGGTAGCATCGAAAACTTTCGGCCCAACCTTAATTGGTAGCACAATCTCACCGAAAACAGACCTCTTCGAGCCGTCGAAAGCGCGCACCACCAAATCACTAGGTGTGCATATCAACCCTCGGGTGTCCAGCTTCATCAAGGCTTTCTTAGGCAGAACATTCAAAGAGGATCCAGTATCCACAAGTACATGAGACATCAATAATCCACGACACTCAACAGAAATATGCAAGGCATTATTATGGTTTCTCCCAGCTGGAGTCAAGTCAACATCAATAAAACCCAAACCATTACCCGCATTAACATGGGGCACTACCCCCTCCAACTGATTAACTGAGATCTCCTGAGGTACGTAAACAGCATTTAGTACTTTTAGCAGTGCGTTTCGGTGTTCCTTGGAACACAACAACAAGGACAAGATAGAAATCTTGGACGGAGTCTGATGCAATTGATAAATAATTTTATAATCACTTTTTCGAATCAGTCTCATAAACTCTTCTACATTCTCGAAGAAAAAATTATCAATCGGCCCTGCCGTGGAGTCATTCACTACTGGAGCTTGCACAAAATTACCTACAACCTGTTTCCCTTTGTCTTGTCCAGAACTACCAGCTTGATCATTTGAAGGGATAAAGACTCTACCACTTCTCGTGATAGCCCCTGCCTCAATATTGTTTTCAACATAAGAGTTCACTACAGAAGTTCCCACCAGTTCTTGTTTCTGTCCATTAACGAACACTTCGGCTCCATAGTTCCAAGGAATGGCCTTGGTGCTCTCATATGGTACGGGTCCCGGAGCTGTAATAATAACCGGTGCTGGTCTTACCGGCCCTGAAATAGTGATTGTTTTGAAAGGGATGGTAATGGTAGCAACCTCACTTTTCCTGCTAACAACTTCTTTCTGTTGGTTACATCAGTCAAACTGCAATCGACCTTCATCTATCAGCTTTTGAATTCCTGACTTCAACAAATCACACCCATTCATTTGCGACATACAATCTGAACAATTCTCATCACATCCGGGGGACACCTCACCCCTCAATAACCTCTCCTTTACCACCATCAAAGGAGTCTTTAATTCATTAACATCCATAACCAACTTCAAAGATTCATTCTCTTCTAACACAGCATTAACCCTCGACCCACTGTGGTTCGGTATTGGGTTTTGAATGACATTCGGAACGTCATTTGAAAAGTTAATGGCCTTTGAATCCACCAAGTCTTGGACTACGTGCTTAAAAGCTTTGCAGTCCTTAATATAGTGTCCGGGTGCCCCAGAATGAAAGTCACAGGGGGCGTTAGGATTATAACCCGGAGGTGGATTACCGGTGGGAGGAGCTAGAGTCCTTTTCTGGATTAACTGCAACTATAGCCAATGCTGAAACAACTATGAATACGGCAGAGGTGGAGTATCAAAATGTCAGTTCTGTTTAGGCCTTGGCTGATATTGGCGCGGAGCCTGATTTTGCTGCTGCTGAGGTGGAAGCGCTGCAGGAATTGTCACTGAAGCTACCTATTGGTTATACCTCTGATGCTGCTTTCCTTTGCCTCGTTAAGATGACACAAAATTGGCTTCTTCCTTTTTCTTATAATTCACATAGGGTTTCTTTCCCTGACCAGAAGATGACCCATCACTACCTGTTACCTTCCCCGCTTTGATTCCACTCTCTAGCATCTCGCCAACCATGATCAAATCAGCAAACTTGCCTGACATGCAAGGTAACAGTTTCTCATAATAACGTCCCGACAAAGTATCCATAAACAGATTCAACATCTCCTTCTCTAACAAGGGTGGCTGCACCCTTGCCGCTAGTTCACGCCATCTCTGCGCGTATTCCTTAAAGCTTTCGTTATTCTTATGAGACATATTCTGTAGCTAGGTCCTGCTGGGAGCCATATCAGTATTATATTGGTAATGCTTGATAAAGGCCTCGACCAACTCTCTCTAATTACGAACATGGCATCTCTCTAATTGCATATACCATTCCAAGGATGCCCCAGACAGGCTGTCCTGGAAGAAATGCATCAGCAATTTCTCATCTTTAGAATACGTAACCATCTTCCTCGCGTACGCCCTGACATGCGTCTTGGGACAAGTGGTACCATTGTATTTCTCAAAAGCGGGCACCTGAAATTTGTGCGGAATTACAACTCCGGGAACTAGCCCCAAATCCTCCAAATTCATTCCTACAGAATTCTGATTCACCACTCCCCTTAGTTGTTCTTCAATGGGTCTGAACCTTTGATCATTGTCGGCCTGAGGAGTAGCATCAACACCTTGCATAGAAAAAACATCATCTTGTTGGTCTTCGAAACGACGACCATGAACAACACAAACACTTCCTCCTCCCACAACAGAAGGAATCATAAGCTGCTCTCCTCCACCCGGAGGGATCACAACACCAGGAATGGGGTCTCTAAGCCCACAGGACCTCCCTGAGCACCGTTACCAACAACGCTATTATGGACTCCACCATGAAGAACCCCGTCTTCATCCACTCTTGCCACTAAGGTTTGGACCAGAGTCCTCAATTGCCCTTTCCCTTGGGTAACACCTTGCATCAGCTCCATGAATTGGTCTATACGGGCCTGCATGGCGGCCATCTCTGCTTGCATTTGCTCCATAATTCTGCTCTGGTTTTATCTAGTAAAATACCGGTGAAATGGTCGGTTATCAATCCTAAACTGTAACCAAATAAAGGTTAGAAAAAACTGGGACGAGCACCTGCGATGCAAAAAATGATTATGATTATGCACATGCAAATGAACATGTTTGAATATTTGCAGGGCGATCCATCCCTTGATTCCAGTTTAAAGACAAAACAGGATGTATCTTCAGCTAGAGCCTTCACCCCTAGGCCTCTTCACTTCAGCTCGTATCTTCAGCTCTGCTATGGTTGCTATGGCCTCATTTAGTCGCTCTTCAACTGCGTGTCTCTGGAATGTTCCCGATAAGATCTCCTCGTCTTTCTTCTTGAGCTTCGCCTTCAAACTCTCGATCTGCTCCAAATACTTCTCTTCTTTCTGCTTGTTGGCTATAATTCCAGTATCTCGGTAAGCGTTGAACTTGTGAATTTTTGGCCAAGCCTTGGCTAGGTCTTCCTTCTTAGATTTGAGAATCCTGCTAACACCTTTTAGAGCTTGCCCTACCTTTTGTCTGGTTGTGACCTCTTCAGCTAGCTCTTTTTCTTTCTTAGCGAGAAGCTCTGTCTTCAATTTGGCAACGTGAATAGCTTCACCTCGCTCGTACTTTAACTGGTAAATTTCTCTTTGCAGCTGACCGTTCTCCTCTCGAAGCTTCTCCTTTTCAGCCCATAGTTTATTATACTTCTCTATCTCAATTGTGGTCAGAGATTCAATCAGCAGGGGGTAAGATAGAGGTTCTCTGCAGAAAGGTAGAAGTACATTCTCTACTCTCCTCTGAATCCAGTCCTCGTATGCAGGGAAGGCTTTGTTGTTACACTTTCTGAAAGAAGTCTTTCCCTTCTTGTGGTGATCTCCCCAAGTATTTGCTTCCCCACTCACATATAGAGACTCCTGAACATCTTGGTCCTTTGGCGGCTCTTTCGAAGCATACCCAAATTGCCTAATCGCAAGAATAGGGTTGTAATTAACTTCCTCATTCCTTCCTATTAAAGGTACATTTAGGTAACCTCCACAACTAATTAGGATCTCCTGGCCCAGCAAATCACGGTTGACCCAAATCAAATTGTCAGCCCTTAATCCCATCAATATCCTTGATCAATCCAATGTTTCTTTGGTGTCTACGAATGCCCCATATTTGGGAAGACGATCAGCAAACCACTTGTAGAAAATTGGAGCGCAAAAGTAAAGAGGTCCTCCTCTCCTCTTCTCATTCTTATAGTGTATCGAATAGTACAGATCCCCAAGCAAGGTAGGTACCAGATTCTTCGTGGTGAATATCCGCACAGCGTGCACGTCTACAAAATCCTTCACATTAGGGAACAATGCCGTTCCATAAACACACATAGCCAGGATTGCATTGAACACCGACCAACACTTAGCCTTAGCACAAATAGCAGCCTGCTCGATCAAAAACTTCGTGTGAAAGCCTTTATAACCTCCTTTACTCGGAACATTTTTCTTTAGCAAAGATTGATCCAAAGGTAACGCAGCAGCAATCTTTTCCAGATCGGGAAATTCCTTAGAAGGATAGAAGGGAACTTCTTCTTTGACAGAAACATCCAAAATGAGAGCATACTCTTCCAATGTCGGAGCTAAAAGATGATCAGCAAATAGAAAACATCACAGGTGAGGGTCATAGAACTACACCAGAGTGTGCTGAGCCCTGAACTCATAGTTGGTAACATCTCGGGCGAAACTCAGAATCCTCCCATATTCTCCTCTAAAGTCTGCCAATACCCCGGGTTTTTCCATAACGGAGATCTTGTGAACAGCATCTAGATGAAGCTCCGGGAACTTGTACAGGATGATATTCTTTCTCTCTTCAGTGCTAGTATTCATCATGGACAGTCTTCAGACAACCGGAATCAAAGTTAGGATGCAACCCTACAAATGAACAAACATGTTAGAATGCAAAATGATGATGCAAACGCAAACATGTGATCAAGGTATCCATGATGCTCAAAACTGCTGTTGTTCTGCTGACTAAATAAAACCCCAAATATCAGAAACCCAGAAATCCAAAATAACGGCCTATTCAAACTGCCAGATAAATCAGGATGATAACAGTACACTGATGAGAAATCCAGAAAACCAGGTAGGTTGAAGGCCAAAGTCACCTGCAAACCTGCAAACACCCATCCCCTCTCACATGTGGGTTCTAGAAAATGGGATCCTCAGTCTCGGATTCTCGATTTGAGAAGCAATAGTACATTCATCCCTCGGGGTACAATACTATCGCCAAACAAAGAGGTCGTCCACTGATTCCCCCAAAAATAAGGTCATCCTATAGTAAGTTCCCAGCATTGGGTCCTCAGATCGACAAGTGTAATAGGTTTGCCATTTCTGGACTCCCATTATCACATGCCGGGAGGAGAGGCGTTGCTGAGTCCTCGAGAGAAGGTCGCCAGAGTCGACAGTTTTCCAGGTTATATTCCATCGTCTGCCCCAAATGCGCAGGATAGCATATTACCAAGGAAACCTCGTCTAGATGTGGAGTTTTCATGTATACTAAGTCTGGCCAAATGCCAAACAAGTCACACTACTTTCCACGCTAATCATAAGTGTATGCTCAAGCCTGGGTATTGGGCTTTTCTCTCATGAATCCAACCCACCCTACATATAGAAAATCTAGAAGCAGAATAGTATAGCATATGACAGTAATGAAATGAAATGCAATAAATGCGGTAAATACAGTAATATAGTAATACAGTAATATACAGCAAAATAAAGCACAACAATAAACACCCAATGAAAATAAACAAACAAGCGCTAGGATTGACTCACAAAAGGGCATGGACCAGCAAGAGGTCAACCTGTCCCCAGCAGAGTCGCCAGCTGTCGCTCCCGGGGATTTACATCCATGGTACAAACGCGAAAGTGGCGCGGAAACAGAATCGCCAGCAATGTGTATTTATCCCGAGAGAGGGAAAGGAAACACTGCGTAAACCTGAGGGAAGGAAAAAGCATGGTCTTGCGACCAAGAGAAACGGGTAAGGGAGTCAGCTACGCAAAGGGAAGGTGTTAGCACCCCACACATCCATAGTACTCGATAGGATCCACGCTTGTTGTCTCGATCAAAGGGTGTCATCGTCTGGAGCTCCACTGCTTACAAGAAACGAGAAGGAAGGGGAATGGAAAGGAACGAAGAAACGAAGAAGAAAAGAAAAAGAAGTGACTCGATAGGACATCGCTTGTCCTATGCCTACGTATTCCCTCGTGCAATGGGAAAGTCAGAGTCAACGTAGTTCAGACACGAACTAAGGGGGGAGGTTGCTCGCCAAGACATCATCGTCTCGTGCCTACGTATCCTCAATCGGACTAGAGAGAGGAAATCAGAGCAGTCGTAGTTTGACCTAACGAGGTCGGTTAGTGTTTTTTATGAGCGACGTTAGATTCGCGTCTGGAAGTTAGGGTCGATGCCTGTTTGCGACGAGACGGAAGTAACGTTCCCTTTTCTGAAAATGATTTGAGATTAACGATCCCGAAGGATGAAAAAGGTTTGAGTTTGTTTTTGTGTTTTTTAGACAGAAGTGGATTGAAGTTAGTTCATAACTTACATTGCACTAAAGTCTACCATGCGGGAACGAGTGAATCGCATGGTCGCCCCCAAATGGGACGTATGCTAAACACTCTAGAAGAGGAGGGGAGACCCCTCGTTCTTCATTTCCTACACTTAAGGCTCGAGCGCAATATTCTTTATATTTATTAAGTATTTTAGAAGTGTTATGAGACGAGAAGAGAAGACTTAAAGAAAACACTAAGGGGAAACTAAATGCTCATAATGTTGTCATGCAAAGGTGGCCCTATAGTTGAGGTTGAAAGGGAAACGTCTACCTAAGTTAGCATGCAAAAGAAAGCCTAATGCTAATCCTACTCCAAGCTTAATCAAAAATTAAGTTGGACTAGGTAGCTCTAAGGGAGTGAATCCAAGACTTAAACAAGTCTTGAGACTCAAGGGAAGAGAAGGAGTGAAAGAGAAGGAGAAGAAAAAGTGAGTAAAACAAACAAGCAGCTGCTACAACAGCGCATCTGCAACAACACAGTAGTAAAAAGCAGCACATAAGCAAGACAGCTTTCCACAGCTCACAATTCAGCACAAAGATAGGTGTAAAATGTCAACCTGCAACACATACAACAACATATATGCATATAGACGACAGTAGAAATAGGGTAGCATGTGATTCGCTTGAATACAACTCATACATGGCAAAGCAAGCATGCACCAAGCATTACATTTCACAATTAATCATGATCACAATCACGGCATACACCATGGTACACAATACTTGAATTCATCATGAAAGAATGCACATCATTTGATAATGGACAAGTCAAAACAAGCATGCATCTCATGAAGTTAAGTGCAAGCAATCATGTTCAAACAAACAACTCCAGCAACATCAACAACAAGTCACAATCAACATGCTCAAGAAGTGTGTGATATGTGTTCATCGCATCGGGAACACAACATCGCAAACATGATCATAAACGATAAAAATCCAAGAGTCGCGTGTAGGAAAATTGTGCATATACAATGGTGTGAGGTGCAACAGCATCAAAAGAGTCATTAGATTAGTATTATATAATCCATGAAGATTAAAAGTGAAACGGGATCGAAACATGCTCAAAAATGCACACAAAACACACTCTGGAGCAGTGTTAATCAATTAACCAATTGCAGTGCAATTATGTTAATCGATTAACAGCTCTGATTACGCATATTTTGCACTAGTTAATCGATTAACCTAATTGCACTACAATTGGTTAATCGATTAACACTGTAAAATCAGCACAAAATCAGTTTGAAAAATCACTTCCAGCAGCAAAAACACTTATGCAATCATCTCCAATGATCATGTAATCAACAATGCACGAAAATTAAGTTCATAAACAACATTTAAACATCATTTAAATTCAATAATCATCAACATCCACAATCAAGATCAACCAAATGAATCAAAACACATCAAAATTCATGGATCTACATTGTATAAGTTGCAATTAAGCTAAAATGAGTATGGATATGAAATTAACCAACCTACAAAGCTGAGATTTGCTTTGGTAAGTGTTGTAAATAGAAATAGATTAATTCAAGTAGAGAAATCCAAGATCGACAAGCTTCTTGCACTCAAAAGTTGAAGATCCAAGCAAATAAGCAACAAAACTCCAAAATGACTTTCAATAATCACTTCCGAAAAATCAGAACTAGATCCAAACGAAAATCCAAGTTGAAAAGCTGAAATGTAGTGATGATGAGAGGCTTTAGCTCAAGAATTAACAAGTTCCAATGAAAAACTTGTTAATCTTTGAAAGAGAGCTTTGAGTGTGGTTGAAAAATGGAGGTTGAGAATGAAAAAGTGAGAGAGAATTGAGAGAATTCTGAAAATTGGGAGTGAAAATATGATCTAGGGTGGAGAGGTTTGGAATGAATTGGTTTAAATAACCCCTAGGTTAGGAGTTAAGTTTGGGTTTGGAGTGAGGTTAAGTGGGTGGAAATTGGGATGAAATGTGAATTAGGAAAGGAAATGTGGAATTAGAGTGGAAAGAATTTGAATTTTTGAATGGAAAATCAACTTTCGAGATCCTTCTACTGATGTGTAGAATTAAAATGGGTGATTAAAAATTGGATTAAAATAAAACAGCTCTGAAAATGCAGCATTTGGGCAAAATTCACAATGGTTAATCGATTAACCTAATTACACTGCAATTGGTTAATCGATTAACACATTCAAAATTTGAATTTTTGCGCCAAAAGGAGGGAAACTTGGATATTCATCTAGTTCTACCCGTTCTGAACCATGATAGACCTCTGAAACTTGCCATTTGATATTACCACTAGGATACACTTGAATATGCTGTGAAATGTTTTTTCGCGCTCGGATTAAACTGCTGATAACAACTGTCTGGTGCTGAATAGCTGATCAAAAATTGACTGCCAGAGTTTCAGATCATCCAGTCATTTAATAAGCAAAATAAATGCTCAAAAAGACTTGGAAAGCTATCTGCTTGGCTCTGAACACCATTACAAATCATACTAGAATTGATGACGTCGTGAGCTGCTGAAAGATACCTCGATCCCATGCTCAAAAGAACTATGCAAATGCAGTAATGACAATGCAAATGAAATGAAGCATAAGCCAAAAGGGTTAGAAACACTAGGGAAAATTTTGAGGTGTTACACCTGCTGAAAATCTTGAAAATGGCGTACGTCCCACAGGAAATATTGGTGAACCAGCTTGAGGGTGTTATCGCCAACGTCAACGCCAGCAATGGATTGGGATTTACTGATTTTGATCTGACGCTAGAGGGGAGAAATCATAACAATGCTCTCCACATATCCATGGAGTGCAAAGGGGCAGTTTTGTCCCATGTGTTGGTAGATACTGGCTCGTCCCTGAATGTGCTACCGAAGAAAGCTTTAACAAAGTTGGATGTTGAGGGGGTTGTACTCCGACCATGTGATTTAGTGGTGCGTACTTTTGACGGCTCCAAAAGATCAGTTTTTGGGGAGGTAGAGTTGCATTTGAAGATTGGACCCCAAGTGTTTAATACAGTCTTCTATGTGATGGAAATCTAGCCAGCTTATAGTTGCTTGCTAGGGCGCCCATGGATACATGCTGCAGGGGCCGTTTCGTCAACACTCCACCAGAAGATAAAGTTTGTCATGGATGGTCAGGTTGTCACAGTATGTGGAGAGGAGGATATATTTGTCAGTCATTTATCGTCATTCAATTATGTGGAGATGGACGGCGAGATCCATGAAACTCTTTGTCAAGCATTCGAAGCAGTGAGTATTGAAGGTGATCCTCCTTCCAGTGAAACAAAAGCAGGGACTTCTATAGTTTCTTACAAACAGGTTTTCGAAGTAGTACAGTCAGGGCATACTGAAGGTTGAGGTGAGTTGATTGAGTTGCCTTTTAAGGAAGACAAGTGTGGAATTGGTTACCAGCCTACTCAAGCTTCGCAGTCAACAGGCCAAGAGCGTCAAGGACCTATCTCTTTTTCTAGTGGGGGGATCATCGATCATGGTCAAGTCTTTGTTGCAAATAAAGATGATGGGGACAACGATTATGATATGGACAATTGGGTGCGCCCATATGTCCCAGGGTAGGAGCTGAATAATTGGTTCTCTAAAGACCTCATCCAAGTCACCCTGCAGAAAGAGTAATTTTCTTTGTTTTTTCATGTTGCATGTAAAATCCTATGCCCTTGCCCAAGGCTTAGTGATTTCATTGTAGGGCCACATTTGTTTCATATGCAAGTTTATCATCAATAAAAGGACGTTTTTTGTATTCAAAATTTGTGTTCCCTGTCTTTCATTTTACATTTTCATTTTATTTCAAATAAAAATGGCAATGTTTTTCTCCATAGTTTGTTTTCTTTCTTTTCAAAAAGCTCTTTCTAAAATAAAGCATGAACCATCATTCATGCAGAAACAATCCTACGGATCCAGTTGATAACAGTTCTGCTATGGCTCGGTATGACTTTGATAATCCAATTTACCAAGCTGGAGAGGGGGGCGAGGAAGACGGTGAACTTCCCGAAGAATTTTCCAGATTATTGAAACAGGAGGAAAGAGTTATTCAGCCTCATCAAGAGTCGTTAAAAGTCATCAACCTTGGCACCGAGGATGTGAAGAAAGAGGTCAAAATAGGGGCAAGCCTAGCAGAGAATGTGAAGAAAGAGCTGATTGAGATATTGCGCGAATATGTCGATCTCTTTGCCTGGTCCTATCAAGATATGTCGGGGTTGGATACAGATATTGTTGTGCACAGGTTTACTCTCAAATAAGGTTGTTCCGCCGTCAAACAGAAGCTCAGAAGAACTAAACTGGAAATGGACATTAAGATCAAAGAGGAGGTGCAGAAATAGTTGGATGCAGGTTTCTTGGTCGTCACCAGCTATCCCCCATGTGTGTTGACTACCGTGATTTAAATCGAGCAAGTCCAAAAGATGATTTTCCATTACCTCACATTGATGTGTTGGTAGATAATACAACTCAATTCTCGGTATTTTCCTTCATCGATGGCTTTTCCGGTTATAATCAGATTAAAATGGCGCCGGAAGATATGGAGAAAACAATGTTTATTACCCCGTGGGGCACGTTTTTCTATAAGGTGATGCCTTTTGGTTTGAAAAACGCGGGGGGCAACTTATCAGTGTGCTATGGTGACACTCTTTCATGACATGATTCATAAAGAGATTGAGGTTTATGTTGATGATATGATTGCTAACTCGCAGACTGAGGAAGATCACTTAGTGAATCTGAAAAAGCT
The DNA here is from genome assembly GCA_022829125.1 of Lathyrus tuberosus. Lineage (NCBI taxonomy): Eukaryota > Viridiplantae > Streptophyta > Magnoliopsida > Fabales > Fabaceae > Lathyrus > Lathyrus tuberosus. The sequence continues at coordinate 1,719,797 of JALAZF010000368.1, read as the reverse complement.
TTTTGAATGATTGAGACAATTCAGACTGAGGCTGAACCCGAATAAGTGTACTTTTGGGGTGAGATCTGGTAAGCTGTTGGGCTTTATTGTCAGTGAAAGAGGAATCGAGGTTGATCCAGCAAAAGTAAAAGCAATACAAGATATGCCCGAGCCAAGAACAGAAAAGCAAGTTCGTGGTTTCTTAAGGAGATTGAACTACATTGCTAGATTCATCTCTCATCTTACAGCCACTTGCAAGCCAATTTTCAAATTGTTGAGAAAATATTAATCAATTCATTAGAATAATGATTGCCAAAGGGCGTTTGATAAAATAAAAGAGTATTTGCAGAAGCCTCCGATTCATATGCCTCCAGTTCCTGGGAGACCACTGATAATGTATTTGTCGGTACGTGAAAATTCAATGGGTTGTGTTCTCGGTCAACAAGATGAGACAGGTAGGAAAGAACATGCCATATACTACCTGAGCAAGAAATTCACAGATTACGAGTCTAGATACTCAATGCTTGAGAAGACATGTTGTGCACTTGCATGGGCTGCTAAGCGTTTGAGACAATATATGCTAACTCACACAACTCTATTGATATCAAAGATGGATCCAGTCAAGTACATTTTTGAAAAGCCAGCTCTCACCGGAAGGGTTTCCCGTTGGCAAATGGTGTTGACAAAGTATGACATACAATATACTTCCAAAAAAGCCATAAAGGGTAGCATTCTATCTGACTATCTCGCTGAGCAACCAATTGATGATTATCAGCCAATGAAGTTTGAGTTCCCTGATGAAGACATCATGTACTTAAAAATGAAAGATCGTGATGAGCCACCAGTTGATAAAGGACCAGATTCTGATGACAAGTGGAAATTGATGTTTGACGGGGCTGTTAATGTGAATGGTAGTGGCGTTGGGGCAGTTCTCATAACCCCAAAAGGTTCCCATATACCTTTCACTGCCAGACTGACTTTTGATGTCACCAACAATGAAGCCGACTATGAAGCTTGCATTATGGGTATTGAAGAAGCCATTGATTTAAGGGTTAAGACTCTTGATGTATTTGGGGATTCTGCTCTAGTGATCAATCAGGTCAACGGAGATTGGCACACCCATCAACCCAATTTGATCCCTTACAAAGATTATACGAGAAGACTGTTGACTTTCTTCAAAACAGTAAAGTTGTATCATGTACCTCGTGATGAGAATCAGATGGCAGACGCTTTGGCAACGTTATCTTCTATGATTGAAGTGAATTGGTGGAATCATATACCCAAAATTGATGTGATGCGGCTTGATAGACCTGCTCATGTGTTTGCAGCCGATACAGCGACTAATGATAAACCTTGGTATCATGATATCAAGCGTTTCTTGGAGAGTCAAGAGTATCCGGCTGGGGCATCCAATAATGACAAGAAGACTCTGAGAAGATTGGCGGGAAGTTTCTTCTTGAATGAAGATGGCGTATTATATAAAAGAAATTTTGACATGGTTTTGCTCAGATGCGTGGATAGACATGAAGCATACGTGTTAATGCAAGAAGTGCACGAAGGTTCCTTCGGTACCCATGTTGGTGGACATGCCATGGCAAAGAAGTTGTTGCGAGTTGGTTATTACTGGATGACCATGGAGGCTGATTGTTTCAAATATGCTCGAAAATGCCACAAGTGCCAGATTTATGCTGATAAAGTGCATGTGCCACCGAATCCTTTAAACGTGATGAGTTCCCCTTGGCCCTTTGCCATGTGGGGCATTGATTGATTGGGAAGATTGAGCCCACCGCCTCTAATGGACATCGTTTTATTCTGGTGGCCATTGATTACTTCACCAAATGGGTGGAAGCTACTTTGTTTGCAAATGTCACCAAGCAGGTGGTTGCTCGGTTTATCAAGAAAGAGATTATTTGTCGATACGGGGTGCCCGAGAGGATCATCACTAACAATGGTTCTAATCTTAATAATAAGATGATGCAAGAGCTGTGCCAGAGCTTTAAGGTTGAACATCACAATTATTCTCCGTATCGCCCAAAGATGAATGGTGCCGTCGAGGCAGCCAATAAAAACATCAAGAAGATCGTGCAAAAGATGGTTGTGACGTATAAGGATTGGCATGAGATGTTGCCTTTCGCTTTGCATGGGTACCGTACATCAGTACGTACGTCTACTGGGGCAACCCCGTTTTCTCTTGTGTATGGCATAGAAGCGGTCTTACCGGTTGAAGTTGAGATTCCTTCTCTGAGGGTCATGATGGATGTCAAGCTTGATGAGGCTGAATGGGTTCGAACGAGGTTCAACGATTTAAGTCTCATAGAAGAGAGGAGATTGGTAGCAGTATGCCATGGGCAACTGTATCAGAGAAGGATGAAATGGGCATTCGATCAGAAAGTGCGTCCTCGGAATTATCAAATAGGTGACTTGGTGTTAAAAAGGATTCTTTCTCCTAATACATATCACATGGGCAAATGAACTCCGAATTATGAAGGTCCATATGTTGTCAAGAAGGTTTTCTCGGGCGGAGCCTTGATGCTTACAACTATGGATGGTGAGGATTTTCCGTCACCTGTAAACTCAGACGCAGTCAAAAAATACTTCGCATAAATGGACCCGCTGGACAGTAAAAAGAGATCCAGGAAAAAAAGGGCATCCCAGCGAACCATAAAAAAGGAAAAAGGTTCGAGAAAAAATTAGGGATAAAATAAAAAAAATGAGTACACCCGGTAAGTTGAAAACCCGAAAGGGCAACTTAGGCAAAAATGGGTATCCCGGTGGGTTGAAAACCCGCAAAGGGCAATCCAGGCAAAAGAGGAATTTAGAGAAAGGCTATGATCTGAGTAGCCCATATCCCATCTCGTTTCAACAAGAGGCATTCCGAAGGATAGGAATCGGTCCAATCATCCCCCTCGAAAAGCGAAGCACTTGGAGAGTCTTGAAGATATATGAATCATAGTAGGATTGAAACTCAATGGATTTCCGTTTTCCACAATGCCATTAGGATAGTTTCTTTTCTCTTTCAAGCAATTACCTCTTTCCAGGAATTGCCTCTTGATGTAAACGCCTATTTTTGGGCTTTTCAATCAATAAAATTTTATTTATTCAGAATATCCATTTCTTGTGTTTTCGTTTACAGTTCGTTTTGATTGCAAAAAACGTCAGAGTTTTTGATAAACATTGCATTTGAAAACATTGAGGTTTTACAATGACATGCGTGCAAAAGAAAATAATTAAAATTGCTTTAAATGCCAGTCGTTCTTAGGTGATTAATTCAAAACTCAGTGATACCCCGGGCATATGCATACACCCTTTCGTTTGCAGGTGTTAATGTTCGCTAGTTAGGCCATCAAGGGCATGTGATGTCTTCAGTGTCTTTTCCAGCAGGACTCGGATAATAGTTCCCCCAAGTAGAAGCGGTTACCCCAACAGGAATTTTATTCCTTAAGGTTGTCAGCCCCAGCAAGAACATGGTGAATCTCAGTCTCTCAGCAGGTATTTCCTTCCTCAGCAAGAGTTCGTTTGATCTTAACTCCCTAGCAGCCAGGTCAGAAAATTGTCGTGTTCCCAACAGAGTTCTATGGATATGGTTCTTCCCCAAATAGATTGATTCAGATGATACCTCCCCAGCAAGGTCATCATTCCTTACAGCAACCTCAATAGGTTTGTCAGGTCAGAGCCCAGATCAGGAGATCAGGTCAATTTGTTTTCCTCAGCATGAGTTGCGAACACGAGGACAATTCAGTTTGCTATCCCCAGCAGAGTTGACTTTATTTACCTCAGCATTTATTTTGCTGAGGAGCCTCCTTGCATCTTGCATATAGTAATCATCATTACTAGGGGTGTACGCGGGTTGGGTTGGATCGGATTTGGCCTAACCCGTTACCCAACCCGTTCAAACTTCAATGGGTTGGGTTCATCATCCAACCTGCAATTTCATTGTTAAAACCGACCCGAACCGACCCATTCATTTATGGGTTGGGTTGGGTTGGGTTCGCGGGTTGCTTTTCAAATTAAAAAAATTATGATTTTTTGTCAATTTAAAAAAATGTAACACAACTCAATACAATCATACTCATTTATAACACTCAAATTCGATAAAACACATCATATAATATCTAATAAAATTCATCAACACGACATAACACTTGATGTTAATATAAAATTTTACAAGTCACGTTATTTCCATTAAATATGTAAGTTAGAAATGATTCAAAAAAATATAAGAAACACATTTAATATTAGAATTACGTAAACTCATTCGTCTAGTAATATTATTAGTGGAGAATAAGTTTTTAAAAAAATTATGGTTATTAGTGAAATATTAGTTTTATATTTTTATTTAAAATTAAAATTAAAATAATAAACAATTACTAAAGTCTCATCAATGGGTTGGGTCAATGGGTCTGTGGGTTGCAAACCTCAAACCCGATACCCGACCCAAAACTATACGGGTTGTTATGGGTTGGGTTAGGTATACCCGTAAATGAATGGGTTTGGGTAATTTATGGGTTGGGTTGGTTTGGGTCAATGGGTTCGTGAGTCGACCCACACCCATGAACACCCCTAATCATTACATTACATCCTCAAAACGTGTAGCATTTCCATCGAGATGGAGAATTACGCCATGGAAAAATTCAAACATATGCATGCGAAGCATGAGCCAGTTTTGGTACCTTGTGCGAAAGGCCAAATTGTTTCTTTTCGATCATATTGACAAAGCCAAAAAGAATTCCTCTTTCATTCCCCACCAGACATTTCAAAGCAGTACAAGGGTTTCACTAATTTCCTCCCCACCAGAGTCCCAGTTTCTCGATTAGTAGATCTTTTGATCTTACATTTTAGCCGTATCTTTTAGGAACCATTCCAGATAGGATTCCTACTGCCATTTCCGATAGGCACCTTCTAAGTTTTGAACCTTAGTCATTCCCGATAGACGTATAGGTCAACCTTGTTTCTTCAGGAACCATTCACGATAGGATTCCCTCAGCCGTTCCCGACAGGCACCCTTTGAGTTTTATACCTAGCCGTTCCCGACAGGCCCATTTACCGTTCCCAATAGGTAAGCCATAGGTTTTCAACTTTAGCCGTTCCCGACAGGCGACCCTTTGAGTTTTGAACCTAGTCGTTCTCGACAAGCCCATTTACCGTTCCCGACAGGTAAGCCATAGGTTTTCAACTTTAGCCGTTCCCGACAGGCACCCTTTGAGTTTTAAACCTAGCCGTTCCCGACAGGCTCATTTACCGTTCCCGACAGGTAAGCCATACGTTTTTAACTTTAACCGTTCCCGACAGGCACCTTTTGAGTTTTAAACCTAGTCATTCCCGACAGGCCCATTTACCGTTCCCGATAGGTAAGTCATAGGTTTTCAACTTTAGTCGTTCCCGACAGGCATACTATAAGCTTTAGACCTTAGCCGTTCCCGACAGGCGACTTTTGAATTTCATTTGTTCTGGACTCTTTTCCACCAATATATATCACCACAACTGTTGTGTTTGTCATATATCCATTCTTTTTACCCACAGAGAATCAGGAGATTTGGGGGAAAGTCAACTGTGCAGAGGATAAAGTCAACTCTTGACTTTTTGAGGTCAAATTTATGTTCCTCATGTCAAATATGATCATTGGTGAGGATTTGATCAAGAAATAATGAAAGATTCATCAAAAATCAAGAAATATACAAAGTTGTCAAAAATAGCAATGTAGGGTTGCCATTTATGGCAAGTTTTGACAAGCTGAAGGGTCAACTTTAGAGCTTTCTTTCTCCATGCTCCAAGCACCAAAGTGAAAGGCTAGGGAGTCCTATCAAAATTTCACATTTTAAGCTTCAAATCCATACCAAGAACATTCCCATTGGATCAAAATTGAGAGAGATATGATGGATCAAAGTGAGGAGAAATCAAGGCAAAATGGCAAGTCATGACCAGCCAATGCGCCATAATTTCCACAAGCACTTGGTGTGCATGTTGTCCCTAAGTTCTTGGTCAAATTTCTCAATGATAGTGACTCCAAATGAAAAAAGTTTAACATGACTTTTGTTCATTTCCATCTCTTTTTCCACTTTGATGTTGGACTTTTTTTCATTTGATCAACCATTAGAGAGTTATAAGGGATCAAAGTTGGGGTCATCACTCCTGAACTTCATCCACACACAAGTTGGTCACGAGCAGGTCATGTTGGCATGTTCATTCAGTTATCCACAAGCATCTTTATGGGACATTTTCACATTATTAGAGACTCCATTTTAAATTGCTTTCCACTCCAATGTTGTGCTCCTCCATCTTTTCTTTCCAAAGGATCCAAAATTAACCATTTTCATTCATTAGTTCATGAGATATTCCTTGCCAAAGTTCCCTTCATGTAATTTGTTTTCTTCCATTCTAAGCCAAGCAAAATTCAAAGAGAAAGGTATTGTATTGTTGTTGTACCCATGTGTATGCTATCATGTACAAGTGTTTGCCATTTTAAACCATGCATGCTCTTACACACCACGTGCACATGTACCATATTTTGCTCTAAATGATCAAACCAAAGGAAAGGAAAGCTTGCACAATAAGTTGTTGCTGCTGTAAGTTCAGTGCAATGCATCACCACCTTCCATCATGATCCTCACCATAAAGTTTCATGCTCACTCATCACATGAACAAAACCCGTGCCTTCTTTCATTACACTCCATCTCCATTCAACTCCAAACTCACTCACTCAGTTAACTCACCCACTCTAATCATGGTTCTAACTGTTAACCAAGGTGGTTAACAGTTAACCAAAGATATATAAACCAATCCTACCAGAATTGGTAACTAAATGGGATCATTCTTCACTTGGCTCAAACTTTTCAATCTCTCTCTCTCTTAAAGCTCTTTCTGGTAGCTTCATTCTTCTCTCTCTCTACAAGAATCAAGTTCTCTCCATCTTCATCTTGAATTATTCATCCATGGAGTAAGGATAGAAACAAGTTGCCGCATCCAGTTTTATCCATTTTCATCAACTATTTTTTCGAGCAATTTGAAGTTCCTCTTGCCTTTATTTGGCCATGAACTACTCCAAGGATCAAGTGTATTATATCTAGCTTTTTTGTAATAGAAGATTCAGCAGGTTCAGGTTCCATTTCTCAAACTTTTCTCATGCAATTTTAAGTTGTTTTAAGCCTACTTTGGTGGTTTTGGAGCTCAATAGGAGCAATGTAACATCCAGCTAGTTGATAGGCACTTTAGGTGCTTAGTTGAAATTTTAGGGAAAAACTTCCATCCTTCGATCTGCTCTATGTGTGTTTTGTTTGTGAATTTTAATGGTGGATTTATGTTCTACGTGTTGAGACGAAGAGAATGAGGTATGGTTTGCCAATTTCTGTGATGTTTGACGATTGAACACGGCGGAGACTCACCGGAGAAGATGATCGGAGTCTTCTCCGGCCACCTGAAAGTCCATCTGAAGAAGAACCCTAACTCCATCCTCAGATTAAAACATAACCGTTGGATGGTTATGATCTAACGTTCATAAGCCTGCCAGCACATTAATGAATCATGCATTGCTCATGTGCCATCTTTTTCGGATTTAATTTCATTTTTGTGCTCACGTGTGTGTGGTGTGTGATTTCTTATCATGTACTTTCATTGAGATGCATGTGATCGTATTACTTGGACTGATCATCATAGTGGACCTGATCATGTGGCTCTTGTTGAGTCAACATCTTGACTGATTTCCATAGTATAAACCCTTATCAGATTGTGCGCTTTGGACTGGGCCTTCTTGCTATTCGTACCTCACGCTTTTGAGCCCAAAGTGCATTATAACTGGAGCTTTACTTGTGCTGCACCCCCTGGCCCATTTCCCTTTCCTTTTTATTTTCTTCTTCCTATTTTGTTTGGTTTTTAATTTTTAAAAATACATTGAAGCATCCAAAAATTCTATAAAAATTCATGAAGCATCAAAAGACATTTAAATAATTTTTACACATTTTATTTTCTGATTTTATCATGTTTTGGCATATTTCCATGAATTTTCTTGTAATTTATTTTATGTGTGCACTAAACCATGACCTATGCTTCATTTTGATTTTGTTTGACATAGTTATGCACTGATTCTTTTCCTAATAATTGGTTCATGCATTTATGATATCTTGAGGCATGCTATGCATTTTTTGTGAATTTTTCTAGTCATTTCTTGTTGACTTTTGAATGAGGTCTTTGAGCCAATTGTTTGTGTGTTTTGTATGGCATTGTGAAACATCTTTGAGCATGATTCCTAATGATTTTTGAGCCATACTTTTGAATCTTCCTTACACACTGAATGTACCTCAACTTGATTGTATTTTCTCAATTTTCTCATCATCTTAGCATGACTTTTTGGATTGTATGAAAGCATGTTTATTTGGGTGGATGTTAGAAGACTTGTGCTAGGGTTTATTGATTGTTGTTTGCCATTTTTCTTTGGCCCCTATTGAGAACTCTTGGTACATGTTATGTCAGTATTATAGGTCACTTTCCTCATGTTACAAGTCATTTTTGATGCATCTTTGTATGATTTATGTGTACATGTTTGGACTTGAAATGTGTTGTGGAACTTATGCATCTTCACTTGCCTTCCTTGAGTATGCTTGCACCAACTCTTGCATGATCTTGAACCATCACATAAACATGGTTCACTTCTATTTACAATCATCCTCAACCATATGCCATGACCCATAATTGCACATTACAAGTTTTCTTAAGTGCATAAACTTTTGTATACTTGTTTGACCTAACTTGAACATGTTTGCTCTTAATCATCAATGTGTTTCAATATGACACTTGTCTGGACATTGTGCTTCCATCCTTGACTTTTAAACATCATGTTAAATGTCTTGAGCTACTGACTTGCATTTATATGGCATGATTATTCATTTTCCATTTTCATTTCTTACTTGCATTACAAGTATGCTTCATTGTTAAAACTTGAGTGATGTTTGCTCACACTTTTTCCTACTTGTTACTTGCATTCATGACTCATATGCTATATTAAAGACATCTTGATGCATCCTTAAATGTCATTCAATTCTGACTTTGATGCTTACATGTGCATTCATCCATATTCATGATTCACTTGCATTTATATTGCATTATTAATGTTTCATTTGCATTTGTATGATTGTTTGGTGCCTAGTTTGCTTTTTTTGATCCCATGTGGCATGTTTACATTAGTAGGATCCTTTAACATGTACATACTGACTTGGCATGTCCCTTAACCATTAGGACCTTTCCCTTTTGGTTTGAACTTTACTTTCTTCTTAAGTTGTCTTCCTAAAACAACTAGTATTGTTTGTTTAGCTTCTTTCACTTGAATTCATTACTTGTGATTGGTTATATACTAACCTTTTGTGTAGGGACAGAGGTAAGACATTTGAGTATGTGGATGTTAATCCATACTCATCTCTTCTTTCATCTCATCTCTTTCATTACTATTTCTCTTTTGTGAATAGCATGATATAATGCTTGATTGTGTAGAACTTTCTCACATCCCTTAGGGATCCTAGCTCATCCTTAATTTTTGATTAAGGTGAGGTAGGTTAAGCATTAGATAGTGCTATCCCTCTCTTCTCTTTAAACTTAGGTGGTTCTTATGCTCCACATAACCATAGGACATCCATGTATGACAACATTAGGATTATTAGTCTTTCCCCAACTTAGACTTTATCCTTTCTTCCTTTGAGTCTCTTTCTCATCTCATAACAAAAATCAAAAAGCATGTAATAAAGCAACAAGTATTGTACGCCATGAGCCTTAAGTACATGGGAAATAGAAGGAAAAGGGTTTCCCTTCGCTTTTCTAGAGTGTTTAGCATACGTCCTGTTAGGACGACCATGCGAGGCATTTGTTCCTATGTCATAGACTTTAGTGCAATACTTGTTATGAACACAAAATAATCAAAACACTTCTTCTAAAAATCAACAAACAAACAATTCTCTTCTCATCTTCCTCACTCCATTCATAAAGGATGCGTCACTTCCGTTCTACCGCTAACAGGTAAATGCCTAAGACTCCGTACATCGAGCTGCGACACCTAACTGCTGGAACGCGAACCTTGGCGTCTTCCGTCAAAAAAACATAAACAAAGCAAATCCATCCTTGGTTAAGTTGAACTACGACTGCTCTGATTTCCTCCTTCTGATTAGATTAAGGATACGTAGGCACAAGACGACGATGTCTTGGCGAGCAACCTCCCCCCTAGTTCGTGTCCGAACTACATTGACACTGACTTTCCCATTGTACGAGGGAATATGTAGGCCTAGGACTCCGACGATGTCCTACCGAGTCTCTTTTTTTCCTTTTCTCCCCCGTTTCTTCGCTCTTCTCTGTCCTGTTCCTTCTTTTTTCCAATAGCAGTGGAACTCCAGATGATGACACCCTTCAATTAAGACAACCAGCGTGGATCCCATCGAGTACGATGGACGCGTGGGGGTGCTAATACCTTCCCCTCGCGTAACCGACTCCCTTACCCGTTTCTCTTGGTCGTGATGACCATGCTTTTTCCTTCCCTTTAGGTTTACGCAGTGTTTCCTTTCCCTCTCTTGGGATAAATACACATTGCTAGCAACTCTATTTCCGTGCAACTTTCGCGTTTGTACTTGGATGAAAATCCCGGAAGCGACAGTAGGGAACTTGAGAATGTCTTTGAGACTCAAGGGGGTTTTAGATTGTCCAAGTCTACCGAAAGAGTTTTATCTTTTGTATGATGCCTCCTATGGGAGTCGGGTGTTTTAAGGGATGAGAATCAACCCTAAATTGGTCAGAGGTTTGACACTGGAAAGATTGCTCTAGCAAAGGATGGCTAAGTTCTATCTTATACCTTTAAGAGGTCGTCAGGGTCCTTGTATTAAGCCCAAGAGAAGGCATGAGAACTTCTAAGAAGTCGGAGGGTCCTTGTACAAAGTCCAAGAGGAGGCGGGGATGCTTTTAGGAAGTCTGTGGGTCCCAAACCAAAAAAAGTTCAAGAAATGCTATTCACCGGGAATAGATCATTTAGTGAAAGTTCTAAGGTTTGAGGAAATTCAAGAGAAGTTATTCACCGAGAATAGATCAACTCTGGGGAGTAAAATTTCTTTGACAATTTCTAGGGGTGACAGTCTGAGAAAAGGTTCACGAAGAATACTGCCTTTCTCTTTGTTCCATATTATTTAAGCCCAAGAGAAGGAAAGACTGTATCTGGAAATCCTATGGGGATCTAGTTTTGTTTGTATTTAAGAGTGACCAACAGGGCTTTACCTAGTTCTAGACCTAGTTGTCGGGGAAAACTCTAAATAACTATACTAGTATATATACAGTTGATATATGACAAGTATTTTAAAAGGGTATGAAAGAAGACTTACAGTGCGCAGCTTTCCACAATACAGTTATATATATTTGACATGTATGTAAAAGAATGAAAGAAGACTCATAGTGTGCAGCTTCCCACAATACAGTTATATATATTAAAGCAAGTAAATGAAAGCGGATAAAACTTACAGGTGAGCAAGCTTCCATGCTGTATTGTTAGTTGTTCAAAGAAATTAAAGAAAGTTTTGATAATCAACATGTATATTTGAATCTAAATCTAAAGGAAGTTGTTCTGAAAAGATTTTTGGGGCTTATACTCAAGGAGAGGCCCATGGTTTAACAGTGATCGCATCGTTGTTTTGCATATCGTATCGGGACTTATACAACGACTGAGGCCCAAAAGGTTTTCTGTACAAAGGGATGGGTCTTACAACTCAAGGAGAAGCCCAAAAAGTGTTTTAAAAAAGAAAGATGGGTCTTATAGCTCAAGGAGAAGCCCAGTTGGTTTTGTTACAAAGGCGAGTTGAAAATGTACAGAGGGACTTATACAATATGTGAGGCCCAAAATTGTTTATTTACAAATGGGGTTGGGTCTTACACTCTATTAGAGGCCCAAAGGTTATTTTAAGAAAAGAGGTGGGACTTATAGCTCGAGGAGAAGCCCATTTGATTTCTGTTTTGAAATGGCGACCGCGCCGAGATTTTTTTACGCAGTGGGTCTTATACAATAACTGAGGCCCAAAAGGTTTTGGTTAAAAAGGGATTGGGTCTTACACTCTATTAGAGGCCCATGAGTGTTTGAAAAGGATTGATGAGGGTGGAATTAATCAAAACCCTAAATTTGTTTTAAAATGGAATTAATTTTGTTTAAAAATTAATAAAAATTATTGAAAACATGTAAAAAATGAGTGGCGATCTTGGATCAATGTTTCAAAAATCATGTTTTTATCCACAAAATGATTGAAAACCATTTAAGTTTGGAAAATCAAGAGAAAGAAAAATTTTAAAATGTTAAAGAACAAATAAAAATTAATTCTTTGGAAAAATATCAAGTATATGAAATAAATAATATTTTTATGAAATTTTTGTAAAATAAAATATTTTAACATTTTTGTGAATTAATAAAAAAGAATCAACTCAAAATCTTTAAAAGTCAGAGAGAAATTAATTTTTGAATCAATTAAATAAAATCACAAAAATTCAAATATTCAAATATTTGAAAAAGGGCGCCAAGAACATCTTGGTTTTGCCCGCGTGCTCTGTTTTGCCCAGATTTGCGTTTTCTCATAAATCTCACTGAATACTTGATGAAATCACACAATCAACATATCAATCTGCTCGTTTTCACCTCACGATCATGTCTATGGTATTTAATTTCATTTATTTTAAGCATGGAGCGAGAAATCAAAACAAAACCTCAAGAACCCTAAATTCTGCATGAAGGCTGAGAATTTGATACACGACTCATACAAAGCAATTAATTGAGGGGAAACCCACCATACATGATTATGAACAAATGGCAAAATTATTGTGCGAGGAAATATGCATGAATCATGAGATGACCAAGTTGAGGCTTACCTCTTGCAGCTGGTGATCGAGTTCTAGGTTGGAGGTGTTACAGCTTGGTTCTAATTGTGTGGACAGCTTCCTTAGGTGCTATGGAGTGTGTCTGAATGCTTGGAGTGGATTGAATTGAGCTGGAACTTGATTTGGCACCTCAACTACAAATCTGTCAAAGGCTTGTGCAGATGTCTGGTGATTTTGTGATTATGATGTTCCAGATGTTATGTAAGAGTTTGGATCACTTCTATATGTTATATGTGAGGTGTGTGAACCATTGGTTTAGTTGGAATTGCTCTCAAACTCAAAACCCGATGGTGACTTGAGTTAGAAGGCAAATTTGGAGTGAAAGAGGTGATTTTGAGAAAGGCAAGTGTTATAGGCCTTTGGTGTACTCAAACTGATAAAAAATGAGGTCTATTTATAGAATGTCAAGTTTGTTTTGCAAGGAATAGGGAATGGCAACTGCAGCAGGCCTTTGGCCAATGTGGATCAAATGGAATCTCAAGTCTCCTCTAGCCATTGACTTAAGATTAGAGCACAGGCCTATGGTTCTTTGATTCAAGGATAAGGCTTGACTGAAGTGTTCATCTTTGCTCTGATACATGCCACCTCTAAGCATCCATTAAATGTTCCAAAACAAAATTGGAGTCTTTACCCCTTTTAGGCTTTTTAGGTTTGGCATTCTACTTGTAGATTTTGGGAATTTGGAGGCTGATGGATCAGTGCTTGTCCCTTGTTTGCTCCCCCTTGAGGTGTGCAGATGGATAACCATGCTTTTTGTTGCACAATTTGATCAAATCGAGCCCTAATACACAAATCTTCCTTACAAGACAGTTTGCATCAAGGCATATTGCAGCTGTCATATCTTCTAGCTCAGACCGAATTTGATGGAGTTCTTGGACATTTTGGAAAGCTGATACATCCTATTTCAACATAATATCCAACTTTGGTTTTGATTCAACCTGAATTACAATGAAAAATGCCTCTACTTTTGGGAAAAAAATAAGGCAGATTCAGACTTAGTGAAAATTTCACTAAGTGTTGGAAAAGTGTCACTTTTGTGTTTTCAGTCATTTTGATCACTCCATAACTAAAAATCCACGAGGAATTGGAATGAGCTGTAGTTGAAACTTTTAAAGTATGCCATGAGATCTACAAATCAAGCTTTGGATCATCCAAAATGGTTGCTTGGATCTCAAGTTATGGTCCTTGGATGTTGGTACCCTAGCCACTTTGTTCCATAACTTAGAAAAATTCTAAGTTTTTATGGTTACCCCTTTTACAAGTTATCCCACTTTCTTTGATTTTTCTTGATGAATGATGATTCAAATCACATATTAACAATGTTTTAGGGTCAAAGAACCATAATTGTGAAAAATCCCAAAAATTCAAACTTGATTTTGTGCACAGTTGACTTTTTATCGGATGAAATCCAAACTGTGCGATCCTTGGTGAAATCAAGTCCTTGACCTAAATCAAGCCTAATGGATATGTTCCATAGGTGTTATAGGGTGTATTGAATCTTGTCCCAAAGTTTGGGAGCATGTCTTGGTCAAAAGTCAAAGGTACAGTTGACTTTTTCCTCGAAACCCTAATTGTGGTCCTAATGAAATTGAAACTTGTGGATCAAGCTTCTTGGATCAATCCATTGTTACAAATGGATCAATGTGGTTTATTAGAGACCCTTAAATCATGTCTTGAGGTCCTGGCTCATGTTTTGTCCCAAAAGTCAACTTAGGGGTGAATTAGGTCAAGAAACCCTAATTCCTGATTTTTGGTGAATGCATCCCTTGAGGCTAAATTGACTTGATGATTGGGTCCATGAGGTCCCTTGGAGTATCTTGGGTTATGCTTTGAAGCATTGGCTCATGCCCAGTGGAAAATTTCCACCTGGAGGCCTTGGTCGACCAAAACCCTAAGTTGGTGACACTGGCGATCTTGAGGCTTAATCCACTTGGAATGTTGCAACCTTGTGCTTGATTCTTGATGTGGGAGTCCTCTTGATCCCTTATGGGTGTTTGAGAGGTTATACAAGTTGAATATCATGTTAATTCTTGATTAATCCTTTGTCTTAGTGCCCTAAGAGGTCTTGAAACCCTAATTCTTGCTAGTAGTGAATGCTCAACAATTCCTTGAGGAGATTGATGAGACATATAGGTACATCCATATTGTGATGATGATTTGCACAATGATGGGAAATCTTTGGTGGTCAAAATTTGGGGTATGATAGATGCCTCTATTTAATCTTCTTGGACCCGAAGGTGTCAATGGCGAAGGTATTCGGGCATTCGGGGTGCAAGAGGATTAAATATCGGAATACCCGAAATTTTGATGGTGGTTATGAATGGCAGTTTGCTCGTCCATCTTCTTTTTCTAATCAATGATACTTAAAAAAGGTAAAAACTTCCTCTCGATCCTGGTCTTCAACCAAGGAACTGGTCTCAGTTTCTTTTGGAATAAACTTCCCCTCGATCCTGGTTTCCTACCAAGGAACTGGTCTCAGTTTCTGATATAAACGTTTCCTCGATCTTGGTTTCCTACCAAGGAACTGGTCTCAGTTTCTGATATAAACTTCCGCTCGATCCTGGTTTCCTACCAAGGAACTGGTCTCAGATTCTTTTGTTAATAAACTTTCTTGACAAGGGACGTTATTCGTAGCAATTTTTCCTCAAACTTCTCGCCGAATTTTCCTGGGGAGACGCCATTTGATGGGAAAAAGTTTTGATGTCATACTTGCTGGGGAAACCCATTCGTCTGAGTTGTGGAGGTGTACAAACTTCTATGTTAGAGACGCCATTTGTCGACTCTACTGGAGAAAACGAGTCTCTTGAGAAGTTGTTTTTTGTTTGGGGATATTACATCATACTTTTCTTTGAGATCTTCTCGAAGAAATGCCATGTGATGTAATCCAGTTTGGAGGTGCTGATGACCTTATTATCAGCGAATCTTTCGGAGAAAAACTTCTACACTGCCAAATCTTTGATTTTAAGAGGCTTTCTCTGAGGATTTTTCTTAATCCGGGAAAGCGAAGATATCATCTTCAATGGAGAAGAGTGATGTTTGTCGAAGGTCTTCTTGTTTTTCAGAGGTTCAAGTTATCAAAGTGGTCGAGGACCAGCTTCAATCCAGAAATAAATTGGAGGAGAGATCACTTAGATGATTTGCTTCCTGACGAAACACACAGGGTGTAGTACAGAAGTTGAAACACACAACATAACCCCAAGTTGTACAGTGCTTCAATGTAGCGCGAAACTCCAACTCAGCAGGGGATAAAGAGACAAAATCTCTAAAGAATCCTAGACAGAAGAGCAAAGGAAGGATCAATTAATCGAAACAAGGTTTCGATTAATTAATCAAGGGGAATTGATGTGCTAACAATTTTCCAAAGAGATAGAAAATCATTAAACCAAAAGTGTGGATTACTGATTATATAAGATTAAGTTCATCCTTTGAGGAACAAACTTAATTCAACATGAGTGAGAGTGCAAAACAGTGTGAGAACAAGATTTGGTTCTACAACTTTATCTCTAAGTTTTGATGATATCAAATCGTATTTCTGTATGAACAATTTTGTACAGCTAATGATTGTTATTTGTGAGAACTTAACAAACAGGTTATGCTTCCGTAAAATGGCGCGAACTCGATGCTTAAAGGAAAATACTTCGCCTAAGAAGCATAACTTAATGCAAGAAAATATAAAGTACACAAGACACTGATACAAAAGAAAAGGAGAACGAGTTCTGAAGATCTGAAGACATAGGTTCTGTTAGAAAAAAGTCCAGATGTTGAAGACTTGCACTCTATGATTAAGGTTCTGAAGACCTAATCAAGTCTCTACTCATGCTTCAATCAGATACTATCAGAAGCCTCTGAAGATATGAAGACAACGTATTAAGCAAACAAGGTTCTTAAGACCAAGTGCCGAAGACTCTGAAGACGCTGCTCTGAAGATCTGAAGACTTGAGAAACTCAAGAACCTAGCTATGTTTTCCCTTCTTACTCATGCTCATAAAAAGCCTCTGAAGTTGAGAAGCCAAGAAGATAAAAGCTACATAGTACAGTTGTACCTTAATTCTAGCGAAGATATCTTGGTAACAGTGCAACGGTATAATCGAAGACAGAAAGCGCAGCATGCAAAAGGTTTTATTTGTCCTCACGCTTCTAGCCGCCAACCTACTTAGATATAATGATTACACTTCAACGGTTCTTTCCACACGGCTATAAAAGGAAGCAAAAGACTTGAAGAAAGATACACACGAACACTATCGCAATACTCTCTCTATCTGAAAGCTTTCTTAAGTCATTCTGGTCAAAAACGTGTTTACATTTTTAGCTTGTATAGAAGCACATTTCTGTAAATGTAACTTGTTCAAACTTAGGTTTGTGTTCCTTGAGAAAAACCTTGTGGTGGTATTTCTTGAGAAGTCTAAGTCGTGTGTCTTAGAGGTTATTCCTTGTGTAAGACCTATGAGGTTGTATTACTTGAGAAGTCTAAAACTTGTGAGTTTTAGAGGTTGTGTTAGTCACCAGCGGTTTGGCTCATGCATTGTACTGATTTGAAAGAATAGTGGATTAAGACCTCGTTGAGAGAGGCAAAATCACATTGGCGGGTGGACTAGACTAACTTGAGGGTTTCTCAAGTGAACTAGTTTAAACATAACGTGTTCATTACTTGATTCTCAACATAGGTCACTACCATTGAAAAGAAAGGGTTTCTAAAAGGAATTTATTTTTAAGAAGCAAGTTTATTTTGAAAAACCAATTCAAACCCCCCCCCCCCCTTTCTTGTGTTTTTCACACCTTCAATTGGCACCAGAGCTCTGATTCTGAGGTGATAAAAAGATTGAATTTTTCTTATCAAGCACTTAACAGTGTTCAGTACCGATCCAAGTGTGAAAAACAATGTCTATACCAAATGTTGAGTCAAGTGTTATTGTAAATGAAAGAGATTCTTATAGTGCAAAACCTCCTATCTTTGATGGAGAAAAATTTGACTATTGGAAAGATAGAATTGAAAGTTACTTTTTGTCGTTTAACTTAGATCTATGGGATCTAGTAGTTGATGGCTACAGTCACCCTGTAGATTCTGCAGGCAAAAAGATTGATAGAAGTGCATTTACAGATGCACAGAAGAAAACTTACAAAAACAATCACAGAGCAAGAACGATTCTGTTAAATGCAATTTCCCACACAGAATATGAAAAAATTACCAACAAAGAAACTGCAAAGTCTATCTTTGACTCTCTTCGTATGACTCACGAAGGTAATGCTTAAGTCAAGGAGACGAAGGCTCTTGCACTAGTTCAAAAATATGAGGTCTTCAAGATGGAAGATGATGAATCTGTGGAAACCATGTTCTCAAGATTTCAGATGCTCATTGCAGGACTCAGAGTTCTGGACAAAGGCTATTCTACCACTGATCATGTCAAGAAAATTATCAGAAGTCTACCTTCCAAATGGAAACCAATGGTGACTGCCTTGAAACTAACAAAGGATCTGAATAGCATAAGTCTTGAGGAACTAACCAGTTCTTTAAGAAGTCATGAAATAGAGCTCCAAGAAGACGAACCCCAAAAGAAAAACAAATCCATTGCTCTGAAAGCTAAATCTGAAAAGAAAAAGGTGTATCAAGCAGAGGAGGAAATGGAAGAATCTGAAGAAGAGTCAGACGAAGATGACATATCTCTCATATCAAGAAAAATTAGTCAACTATAGAAGTACATAAGAAATAAGTTCAAAGGACCAAGAAGAAGATCTGAACCAACATACGGTCAAAGGAGATCTTATGGAAGAGATGTCACGTGTTTTGAGTGCAAGGAACCTGGACATATAAAAAATGACTTTCCAAAGATTAAGAAAGATGAAAGACCTAAGAAAGCTAAAAAGGGTCTTATGGCAACTTGGGATGATTCAGAGTCCGAAGATGA
Organism: Lathyrus tuberosus; assembly: GCA_022829125.1. NCBI lineage: Eukaryota > Viridiplantae > Streptophyta > Magnoliopsida > Fabales > Fabaceae > Lathyrus > Lathyrus tuberosus. The sequence continues at coordinate 1,701,042 of JALAZF010000368.1, read as the reverse complement.
TTCTGATGAAGAACGTGCTAATGTAGCATTCATGGCTAAAACCAACGTCGTTCTATCAGAAGGAGAACCTTCAGACTTCGACGACGAAAGAGAGGTACTTTCTTCCTTATCTCGCTCTGAACTTGAAATAGGATTATATGAACTTATGGAAAGATATCAAACTCTTCGAAGAAAACACTAAACTCTGAAAAAGACTCGTGTGGTTCCTTCAGAAGATCTTACGAAAAGCAAACAAACCATCCTTGAATTAAATGAAAAACTACTTTCTCTTGAAAATTCAAATACTACATTAAAAACTAAAATCTCTAGGTTAGAAGAAGAAATCACCTCTAACAAAACCAATACTAATGAAGTAGTCAAGTATGATAGAGTTTTTCAACGTTTTCTCGCTAAAAGCATAGACAGAAGCAAAATGGCTTCAATGATCTATGGAGTCAGCTGGAACGGTAACAGAGGTCTGGGATATTTAGGACCATCACAACCATATGATGAGACCAAGAGTATCAAGATAATACCTCTGTCCAAACATTTTGTGCCCTCCGGCACTATCTTGAAAATTTTTGAACAAAAAGGTTCAAAATCTATCACTACACAAACACAACACTGAAGAAAGCTCCTAAACTTAAACACTATGCACAAGTTCCACACTATTATTCTAATAGAAGGAAGTCCAAAGGTGTTAGAACCTCTGGAAAAACTAATAAGAAATGACCCACAAAATGGGTACCTAAGAATAAGATAGTTTATGTTGTAGACATCCTTAATGGCACCATTGAAACACCAATCATGGTACCTGAACAGTGGATGCTCATTTCACATGACGGGAGAAAGGCATATGTTCCAAGATCTGAAACTTAAACTCAGAGGTGTCGTCGGTTTCGGAGGAAATCAGAAAGGAAGAATCATTGGCTCTGAAACTATTGGAAATGGTAAGCTTCCCTCTATTAAAAATGTTCTGTTAGTTGAAGGTCTAATGCATAATCTATTGTCAATTAGTCAACTTAGTGACAATGGTTATGACGTCATTTTTAATCAAACATCCTGTAAAGTTGTATGTCAAAAGGATGGATATGTCCTGTTTAACGGAAAGAGGAAGAACAATACTTACAAAATTAAGTTATCAGATTTAAAACATCAAAATGTAAAATGTCTTCTTTCTGTAAATGAAGAGCAATGGGTCTGGCATAGACGCCTTGGTCATGTTAGCTTGAGAAGAATTTCTCAGCTGAACAAGCTGGGTCTTGTCAAAGGCTTGCCAAATCTGAAGTACTCTTCAGATGCTCTTTGTGAAGCATGTCAGAAAGGAAAGTTTTCAAAAACCTCCTTTAAAGCCAAGAATATTGTCTCCACCTCCAGACCGTTAGAACTTCTTCACATTGATCTTTTCAGACCTGTGAAAATTGCTTCGATCAATGGTAAGAAATACGGACTAGTCATCGTTGATGATTACAGTCGTTGGACATGGGTGAAATTCTTAAAACACAAGGATGAGTCACATTCTGTGTTTGCTTCCTTCTGCACTCAAATACAAACTGAGAAAAATTACAAAATCATCAAAGTCAGAAGTGATCATGGTGGAGAATTTGAAAACAAAGACTTTGAAAACCTTTTTGATTCACATGGGATATCCCATGATTTTTCGTGTCCTAGAACTCCACAACAAAATGGAGTTGTAGAAAGAAAGAACAGAACTTTACAAGAAATGGCTCGCACCATGATCCAAGAAACTGACATGGCTAAGCATTTTTTGGCAGAAGCAATCAACACAGCATGTTATATTCAAAATAGAATCTCTATTAGACCTATCTTGAATAAAACTCCATATGAATTATGGAAGAATAAAATCCCCAACATTTCCTATTTTCATCCATTTGGATGTACTTGTTTTATGTTAAACACTAAGGAGAATCTTGGCAAGTTTGATTCCAAAGCACAGAAGTGCCTGCCGTTAGGATACTCTGAATGCTCAAAAGACTACAGAGTTTATAACACAGAATCTCAGATTATGGAAGAATCAATTCATGTTAGATTCAATGACAAGCCTGACTTTGAAAAGTCAAAGCTAGTTGAAAATCTTGCAGGTTTGGAAATTAGGTTCTCAGAACCCAAAGAAAAGGCAGATGAAGTCAAAGACCAGCAGGATCCTACACCGAACACCACTGATGTAACTCCGAATACTCCACATCAAAGGAAGAGAAAAATGTCCATACCTCATCCTGAGGAACTAATTCTTGGTAGCAAGGACACTCCAGTCAGAACTAGATCAGCCTTCAGACCATCAGAAGAAACACTCTTGGGACTGGTATCGTTAATCGAACCAGCTACAGTTGAAGAAGCGCTTATAGACAAGGACTGGGTTCTGGCTATGGAAGAAAAACTGAATCAATTCTCAAAGAATGATGTTTGGGATCTAGTTTCAAGACCTAAGAATGTTCATGTTATTAGAATCAAGTGGGTATTTAGGAACAAGCTAAATGAGAAGGGATAAGTTGTCAGAAACAAAGCATGACTTGTTGCTCAAGGTTACAGTCAACAAGAAGGGATTGATTACAACGAAACTTTTGCTCTAGTCGCCAAACTTGAAGCAATACGATTATTAATTTCTTTTTCAGTAAATCATAACATCACCCTATATCAAATGGATGTTAAGAGTGCATTCTTAAATGGTTATATATCAGAAGAGGTCTATGTCAAGCAACCTCCTGGTTTTGAAAATTCAGAAAAATCAGATTTTGTCTTTAAACTCAAAAAGTCACTCTATGGTTTAAAGCAAGCTCCTAGAGCTTGGTATGATAGATTGAGCAAATTTTTCTCAGAAAACAATTTTACCAGAGGAAAGGTTGATACAACTCTCTTCTGTAAATCATATAAGAATGATACTCTTATTGTTCAAATCTATGTTGATGATATTATCTTTAGTTCTGCTAACCCCTCTCTTTGTGAAGAATTTTCAAAGTTAATGCAAGCAGAATTCGAAATGAGTTTGATGGGTGAGTTAAAGTTCTTTCTGGGAATTTGATGCGTATTTTTTTCGCAAGTGTACGAACGCGTCAGAGTAATATAAAAGATTATCGTATCCACAGAGACCAAGTGTCAATCTATCGCTATCTATTGTTAAGGTGTGTATCTAAGGTGATTGAAAATAGTAGTTTTGAAGAGTGCACGGTAGTAAATAAAGTAATTAAAATTAATTGATAAAGACATGTTCGAATGCAATTCACACAACCAATTGATAATCCAAGTACTTGCTAATAGAACTACTTACGGGCAATGTTTTCTACTTTGAAAAGAACTAATTTGACAGGAACTGTCGCTTTCGCGTATTCAGAACCGAGTTGTACCCCCTAATCAAACCCTCTTATTGTCACGGATAAAAAGGCGTGCATTGCGTTAGAGTAGTAAACCTATTTTTAAGAAATATAGTATCTTGACCAAGTTGAAAAGTATTTTAACCTGGATTTTCTAGAAAAAAAGAGGTTCTTACGAACCAGACTTTAAACTTCTTAACGCGTCCGAAAATGGTTTTAAAATCTCTTTTCCTTTTAAATTAAAAACTCCTAATAAACTAAACAAAGCGCTTTCGCTGTTTTTGAAATAGTTTAAAAATAATTAAGTTTAGATAGGCGTTGGACGACTTTCGATCTTACCCAACGGAATTTAAGAACAGGAAAACTTATATTGAAAGTTAAAATAGCCCTTAAGTGTTTCCACTAACAATTGTACAGATTATCGGTTCAGTTATGATCTTCACATTCTAACCTTTATAAAATTAGCCAGACATGGCAAAGTAAAAGTTCATTTTTAGATTTTTCATAAAAAAAGTATTTAAGTGCGAGTGCGGAAAGTAAATGAAAGTAGTGCGAGTGCGGAAAGTAAATGAAATTAAAAGACAGTGCAAGAAATAAAGTTGACAAAAGGTAAAGTAATAAAAACCTGCTCCAATCGGAGTGGTTGAATAAAATGCGAACTGAAAGTAAAATGGCGGCAGGATTAACTTCCTTCCAGAGTGCTCCAAGACTCAATCTCACAGGCTCTTACAGACTCGATCTCTCGAATGTAGTAACACCTCGATGTGAAGCGATTACCACTATTACACTGATATATGCTTATGAACAACTAAGCTTGGATGAAGAAAAACAAAAATCTAAAGTCCAATTTATAGGCAAGGAAACATGTGGAAAAGACAAGGATGCCCCTAGCATTTGAATTTGGGCGGGAACTTGTTTTGCTCTTGTGGCGCCCGCCACAACACCATGGCGCCCGCCATGAGTGTAAAATTGCTTGGGCAGTTGGAGATCGTGGGGAAAAACAATTGGGAGGAGTTTGAGACATGGCCACGTCATGGAAGACCCTGTGGCGGCCGCCAGAGTGGATGCCATAAGTGCAAAATGCTGATTTTCTCTATTTTAGCTCATTTCGGCTCCTTTTTCGCTCCTTTTCTCGCTCGGGGCTCCGATTAGACTAAAAACCTGAAAACAAAGAAAAACATAATAATAACATAATAAAATGACATTAAAAGACTAAGAATGCATGCGAAATCGGAGTAAAAAATACGGTGAAATTCAGTGTCATCAAAATTCAAATATATCAGAAACCAGAGGCAACTTACATTCATCAAAGTAAGTACACAAAAGAACTTTTGAAGAAATTCAACATGATGGATTGCAATATAGCTAAAACACCAATGCATCCAACATGTGTCATGAGAAAGGAAGAATCAGAAGCTAAGGTTTGTTAGAAGCTCTATCATGGTATGATAGGCTCTCTCTTATATCTAACTGCTTCCAGACCTGATATATTATTTAGTGTACATTTATATGCTAGATTCCAATCAGATCCAAGAGAATCTTATTTAACTGATGTTAAACAAATTCTGAGGTATCTGAATGGAACAACTAACCTTGGCCTGATGTATGAGAAAACATCAGAGTATACTCTTTCAGGTTACTGCGATACAGACTATGCTAGAGACAGATTGGAAATAAAGAGCACATCTGGAAACTATAAGTTCCTAGGAAACAATCTAATCTCATGGTTAAGCAAGAGGCAATTTACAATTGCTCTCTCTACAGCAGAAGCATAATACATCTCCGTTTATTAATGCAGTACACAAATGCTCTAGATGAAAAATCAGCTGGGAGACTATCAGATATATGAGAGTAACATTCCTATCTTCTGTGATAATACAGCTGCTATTTGTTTAAGTAAAAATCCAACCTTACATTCTAGGGCTAAACACATTGAAATAAAACACCATTTTATCAGATACTATGTTCAGAAGGGAACCTTATGCTTAAAATTTATTGATACAGACCATCAATGGGCTGATATCTTTACAAAACCCTTAGATGAAGATAGATTTCAAATTATTTTAAAACATCTGAAAATGGTGTATTGCTCAGAATGAGATTATTTCATAACCAAATGTGTTCAGTCAGAGGAAATAAATGTTTTTAAAATCATCAGAACCACTTTTATGAGATGTATCTCAGTTTTGATAAACTTCTCTTACAAGACAGTTCTGATGCGTCATTTATTTAGAAAATAATGTTTTTTACACGTGATTAGACTATATCTAAATCACTATATTTATCCAAATCAAACGAACAGTAATTTTTTCGGGATTGACTCAAAACTTAATTACATTTATTCATTTATCCCCTGTACGGTGTCTATTTCTTTTATTTTTCAAAAACCATTCCTATTGCCTCTTTCACTCAAACGAAAATCCTAAAACCCTAATCATTTTTTTTTCTCTTCTATCTTCTTAAACCAACTCAATATTTGCTCTCATCCTCTCTGGTCTTACATATCATCGTGACAAACATTAATCAACGCAAAACTGTTCTCCTCTCCAAAGAAGTTGAAGCATCAATAAAACCCCCTCAAGAGCTACCGTCCTCATCTACCACACCTTCTACAACCACAACGACCACCGCGATGATCTCCTCAGCTCCATTATCTCTTCCCAAGATCGATGCAACCCATGTAACACAGAGAAATTCCTCTGTTACTTGTGTTACGCATGCAAATGAACTAATTGTTTTGTAAGAACTGATTATTGACTTCGACAATCTTCGTGATAATGGGTTTAACCTAATTGATCATCTAAATACTCAAGGGTGGAAGAGTTACTTTGAAAAGCTTAGAGGTCCAATCTTTGATGACCTAGTAAAGGAATTCTGGAGACACGCTGATACAGACGATCTTCATGTTGTATCTTTTGTTATGGATCAAAATATCATTATTACTGAAAAATCTATTTCAGGTCTACTAGGGATGCAATTCTTGGATGGAAAGAGAGTTTATGGAAAAACTGAATTATCCGACTCTGTCATCAACAAAGCAATTTTAAAAAATTATCAACCTGGGTTTACAGACTACAAAAGCAAGCATTTGCGTGACAATCTAAGAATCTGGCATAAAATTATTATTGGATTTATCAATCCAAGACCTCCAAAGAGTGCTGCAGATTTCTTTAACACAAATCAAAAGAACATGTTGTACTACTTGCACAAGAATGAAAGAATGTGTCTTTCATCCATTCTCTTCCTCTACCTGAGAGATATGGTGCGCAAGACAAGAACAACAGCTTCACCGGATTGGAAGATTGTAAACTAAATTCCGTTTGGAAGACTTCTCTCGGACATCTTTGTTGAAAGTGGCCTTGTGGAGTATCTAGTCAAAGAAGCTAAGTACACAGACTATCTGACTAGCAAAGGAGGAGAAGCTTTCAATGCTGTGAACCTCAAGCATATGAAAATGATTACTAATATTGATGTGAAACCCATATCTATCCCTCACGACACTTCGATCAAACGTTCAGTACCGAACTACCCCTGCTATCACAAAGAAGATAATCCAATAGCAATTGCTTCGTATGTGGCTATAATGGGAGAAGAAGGGCATGACGTTCCAAAATCAAGAGTTGAAGATGTCGTCCCTAAATCAAAATACATCACCAGAAGTAAGAGGAAGCAAACTGAAGAGGATGCTGAGCCTAAGAAGAAGAAAACGGATGAAACTAAAACCTCCAAAACTTCTAGACAAGAATCTCTTCTTCTTGAGAAAATCAATAATTCGGCTACAAATTCTTCTGAGTCCATGAATGTCACTAAGATAGTTACTACATCATTATCATATCAAACCACCTTCATTCCTACCTCCAATCCACAGGTGAAGTTCAAACCACCATCTTTTTCTATTCCTCCTTCAACTACCATTATCCAATCTTCACCCAAATCATCAATCAGTACCCCTACCTCGACTGAAGCTATTCCTACCTACACTTTGTCAATAACCTCGTCAATAATTCAGCCAACTAAACAAAGTTCCTTGAATCAAGTCTCTGAATCTTAAACCCTCAGCATTGAATCTATCTCCGAGGATACAAATTCTGAATCTCTAGAGATTGTCACACCTGAATCACTCATAGACTCAGTAGATGTAACATCTCCTACTGATCAACTAAATAATCAACATCCTCCTACTGAGATTGTTTCATCTCAGCAAGCAGCACCTGAAACCATTTCTGCCAAGCCTGACCTTGCTCTAGTCATATATAACAAACCTCCTTCAACATCTTTCGAAGAGTGCACGAGTCAATTTTATGAAAAGGCATTAAGGAAGTTTACGAACCTAAGAGCATAACTTAGCACAAGTACCAAGCCTATGGAACTTGAAAGATCTTGTCAATCCTTCCAGAATTGGTTGAGCAGTGAGCTTACAAGAATTGTAAGCTTCTCAGATGCAACCATCACAGATGGAATTCAACGGGAAAAAGAGAGAGCAGAAGCTGAAGAGCGGATCAGGATACTTAAGTTCTTGGCTGCAAAGCAGAAAGAAGTTAAAGAAAAAGCTGCTGAGGAAGCGAGACTTCTTGCAGAAAAGGCTGCTGAAGAAGCTAGAATAGCACAAGAAGCTGAAGCCATGGAGAAGGCAGAGCAAGATGCTGCAGTTATTTTTATATTTGATCCTGCTGTCAAGCGGTTAGAAGACGCCATTGGAGAAATCAGAGAAGAACAATAGAAGTTCAGAGAAAGCCTTGAGGAACAAAGGACTGTCAATACTGAACTAAAAGGCATGCTTCAGAAGATGTGGGACAAGATGTCCTCTGGAAGCACCTAACTCTTATGTCTTTGTTGTCCTTAAGTCCTTAGATCCTTGTTTTTCACCCTTGCACCACTTATCTTTTTGATCAATGACAAAAAGGGAGAGAAGTAATATAATGTGATATTTTGATTCCATAGTCAATATCTGAAATGTTGTTTACATGCTAACAGATAAAACTGTCATTTCTATTAGAGTGTCTTTCTTTTTTAGGTATTCTGATCCAAATTAAAGCCTTGTTAAGAAAAAGAAAATCAGAACTCTGCTGAAAAGAGAATCAAGAAGCTCATGATATAGTAAAATCAGGGGGAGCCCCAAGCTCAGAAATTCATCAAGTTTAAGACTCAGGGGGAGCACTTCATACGAAGGATAAGCTATCTATAGAATCTGTTATTTTTCCTGCATTATATATATCAAAACTGTGTCATCAAAATACATAGTTTTGTCATCATCAAAAAGGGGGAGATTGTGAGAACAAGATTTGGTTCTGCAACTTTATCTCTAAGTTTTGATGATATCAAATTGTATTTCTGTATGAACAATTTTGTACAGCTAATGGTTGTTATTTGTGAGAACTTAACAAACAGGTTATGCTTCCGTAAAACGGCGCGAACTCAATGCTTAAAGGAAAATACTTCGCCTAAGAAGCAGAACTCAATGCGAGAAAATATAAAGTACACAAGACACTGATACAAAAGAAAAGGAGAATGAGTTTTGAATATCTGAAGACATAGGTTCTGATAGAACAAAGTCCAGATGCTGAAGACTTGCACTCTCTGATCAAGGTTCTGAAGACCTAATCAAGTCTCTACTCATGCTTTAATCAGATACTATCAGAAGCCTCTGAAGATATGAAGACAACGCATCAAGAAAATAAGGTTCTGAAGACCAAGTGCCAAAGACTCTGAAGACGCTGCTCTAAAGATCCGAAGACTTGAGAAACTCAAGAACCTAGCTATGTTTTCCCTTCTTACTCATGCTCATAAAAAGCCTCTGAAGTTGAGAAGCCAAGAAGACAAAAGCTACATAGTACAGATGTACCTTAATTCTAGCGAAGATATCTTGGTAACAGTGCAACGGTACAATCGAAAACAGAAAGCGCAGCACGCAAAAGGTTTTATCTGTCCTCACGCTTCTAGCCGCCAGCCTACTTAGATATAATGATTACACTTCAACGGCCCTTTCCACACGGCTATAAAAGGAAGCAAAAGACTTGAAGAACGATACACACGAACGCTATCGCAATACTCTCTCTATCTGAAATCTTTCTTAAGTAATTCTGGTCAAAAACGTGTTTACATTTTCAGCTTGTATAGAAGCACGTTTCTATAAACGTAACTTGTACAAACTTAGGTTTGTGTTCCTTGAGAAAGACCTTTTGGTGGTATTTCTTGAGAAGTCTAAGTCGTGTGTCTTAGAGTTTGTTCCTTGAGTAAGACCTATGAGGTTGTATTACTTGAGAAGTCTAAAACTTGTGAGTTTTAGAGGTTGTGTTAGTCACCAGCGGTTTGGCTCGTGCATTGTACTTATTTGAATGAATAGTGGATTAAGACCTCGGTGAGATAGGCAAAATCACCTTGGCGAGTGGACTAGACTAACTTGAGGGTTTATCAAGTGAACTAGTATAAACATAACGTGTTCATTACTTGATTCTCAACATAGGTCACTACCATTGAAAAGAAAGGGTTTCTAAAAGGAATTTATTTTTAAGAAGCAAGTTTATTTTGAAAAACCAATTCAAACCCCCCTTTTCTTGTGTTTTTCACACCTTCAAACAGTACCAAATTGTAGCACCTCAAAATTTGCCCTCTTATTTATATCAACTTTCGATGACTTATGCTTCACACTCATATGCATATCCTTTAGGTCATATTCATTCATTTGCATGGTGCTCCTGAGGCATGGGATCATGGTTTCTTATCTAACTGTGGGACTTGGTTGATATTCATCAATTGAAGATGGTGGTTAGGGTTCATGGCAAAGGCATCTTGACGTGAGATCTAATTGTGGATTTATATTAGGGTCAGGACAGAATTATTCTCTCAGTTGCTTATTATTCATTGCGGGTAATACAAGTTAATGAGGGAGGAGATCAAAGTTTATTTGAGATGGAGTTCATGGGGTATTTGAGTTTGAATTTGGATTGGGCAAGCACTTTAAGATATTTGGAATTAAAGATACAAGTTCGTAAATCCGTATCCACCTCATATCATAAACCATAATCCACTTTTAATATCCATTTCAACCGTAAACCATATCCACTTTAAAACCATTTTTGATGTCCATTTTAGAATTCAAATCCATTTTCATTCACTTTACAAATAATCATTTTCCAAGCCCCTCCAAATATCCAAACTTAAACCAAGGTCCATATTCAAATTTCATATCCCTTCTTATCATTTTTCTTTAAACCATATATCTAAATCTATCCGTTTGTTTTTTAACCATTTTTCAGTCCATTTTTCTAAATCCAAATTCATTTCCAAAATGTCCATTTCAAGATCCAAAGTTGTCAATGTCCACTTCTATGTCCAAATTACTACCATGTTCGTTTTTAATCCATTATTCATCCATTTTCATATTCCATTTTATTACTCAATTTTAATCCCAAAACCATTGTCTAAAATTCGAATTCAAATCAAATAAACTTAATTCACTTTAAAACCACGGTTCAAGTTCTTTTTTTTTATGCCCATGACTTCCATTTAAATCACCTCAAGAACCACATCCAGCCGTCCTTGCATCAATCCAAATTTTCACTAAAACCATAACTCTAATCCTAATGTCAATTAATATCAATAAAGAGGCAATACCCTTATGAGGGTCGTCAACATTGGTGCTTTTGTTGTACATCTGTCTGTGCTTCAACTGATAGGAAAGTGTGCAAACCATTTAATACATTACTAGGGGAGACATATGAGGCTGACCGTCCAGCTAAAGGCTGCCGTTTCATTTCAAAGAAGGCCAGTCACCACCCCACGATAGTTGCGTGTCACTGTGAGGTTAGGAAAGTTGTATTGTGATCATGATAGTGCAAGGCGCATGAGAAAGAGTCATAACCGCAGGTGAAAATATATATAGCAATGTGAACAGTTTCATTGAAAGCAAAAAAAGTTAACAAAAGGCCATGGCAGAAAATGAAAATTATATAGCAGCAGAACAATTTTTTTGACAGTTTTTTCCAATTCTACACCAGAAAAATGATCACGAAAAAGCCTACCAAATACGTAACAGTTAACCTCCTAAATTGATATCAGTTAACCGTTAACTGATCCTTCTCCTAAATTTCCCTAACCGAATTTTCTAACAGTTTCTACTAACTAACTGTCAATAACAAAACTTCCCTAACTGTCAAAACAGAATGACATTAACACTTCTAATTTCAACTAACCATAACTCTCTAACAATCTCCGAACCAACTAACCGAATCCTAACGGCTAAACTTACTCTAACAAAACCAATCTTCATCATCTTCATTCCTCTGGATTTTCCTCTCCATCAACCTGCAGAATAACCTTATCTTCATCAATTCACCACTCCATCACCAGAACCAGGAATTCACGAAATCCTCGCCATGTTTCGCATCTCCAACCTCGCCAATATCCATTGCAAACTCTGCATCAACATTCAACCTCAAACCGAATAATCTTTATCATATTCGATCCCTTCAATTTCACCTTTCATTCTTCCCACTCACTGCAGAAAAACACTATCAATCTTCAACCTGCAACACAGTCACGCGAGAACATCGATAATTTCACAAATTCGACGAGCATGTCGCAAATACAGGACATCGACAATGACTCAGTGAGCCACGCATCGCAGCATATGCAGAGAGAAGAAGAAGGAGATTCATTGACAGTGAACCTCAAATTGAAAGAGAAAGTGGCACGGAAAAGACGAGATACCTGAACAAGGTCGTGATTCGACGTAAGCTCTTCATTCCTCATCGCTTATTTTCTTTGTGCGGGAAATGAGGTGCGGTGGAGATGAATCAATAGAGAGAAGTGGTATTTGATGGAGAAGAGGTTTATCTACGATGCGACGCCGTTTACCGGCGGCGGTGGTTGAGAAAGGAGAAAAGGGCGTCTTCACAGCGGCGGGGTCGAGCAAGAATTGTGAGAGTTGCATTTGAGGATGAAGCATGTGTGGTATCTGATTTTTTTCTAGGGTAAACATCAAGGTACTGGGCCGGGTTCTCAAGCCCTCGGCAATGTAATAGCCATTCACACCTCTGGCTCCACAAAAGATCAATGGGCTCAACTATATTCCATGGTTTCTCATTCATACATCCATTTCAATATTACACCCCTCCCTGTACTTAATTTTTTTTAATTATCTTTAATTTGTTTTTGATGATTAATATCTAGATTATAATTTTGGTTAATTTTCAATTAGATCTTTGTTGGTATTTTTTCGATTAAGGTGTGGATTAATTTCGATTAAGGTGTTGTTCGATTTTGGCTAAGTGTTCATGAGCTTTGGAATCGATGATTGATCGATTTCGGTTACGGTGGTTCTTCATGGATTAATTATGGAAGACTAAGCATTTATTTTGCTTATGGGAGATTACAAGATCTCGCACGAAGTCTCCGGGTTTCTTATTATGTGAAGAATCGCTATTTCGACCAAGTAAGAAATCTCGACTTTAATGCATCATTCTAGCTTGTATGTGGTTTAGGATCATATAGTGTAGGTTGCATATTGAGCACTCCCACCTGAGGCAATGGTTATAGCTTGATTTATGATGATATGTGACGATTCGAAGCTTAGGGTTTAAGTTATGCGTGATAAGTTTGATTTCCTAGCACTTTCCCTTAATCGTAATTTTTTTCTCGTTTCGTTCCAATTATTAAAATAGTTTTATGTGTGATAAAATTCTGGAGAATTTCATGAGTGATACTTAACCTCTTAATTAATTTTTTATAATTTTTTATTCCAGTTTTGGATGAGTTTAGTAATTAATTTGGATTTTTTATTCCAAGCTGTCCCGAAGGACATAGTTTCGGTTTAAGGGACCGAAAGTGGTTTTGTCCAATAGGTGTGAAGTTAATTTTTTTTTAGTGATTAATAAATGGAATATATGACACTTTGATGCTCCTTGGGAATTTTTTACATAATTTTTGGTGTCATTTTAAATCCACTTTGTGAAGTTGTTTTCCGTGATCATGCCTTGTTACCTTGCCTATTGAGTGAATTGTTTTGACACTTTGGTGCATAATTTTATGAATTCCTTTTAAAAAATGTGATCTACTGACTTCATAATACTATGATTAAATTTTCATAATTCTTTAGTACTTCTAACTATTTTTCATACCTTTTTGATTGTGAGCATTCATTTGTGCTTACAAGTTTGATCCCTAGGGTTTTGAGGAGACACTCATGCCATTCCTTAGAAGGTGTTGTGTGAGACTTGTATGCATTTGTTTGGACACATTTTAAGGACCTATAATACATCTCAAGTTGTTTCTAACTCATTCATAATGTGCATAAAAACATGTATGTTTGAAGCATCCTTTTGCATCCATTGTGTGGTATTCAAACTTTGTGTTTGTGGTACCATTCTTTGCCTATATTTTGCTAAGTTTCTTTGAAACTTGTGTACATGATGTTGAGGTATAGCTACTGACTTATAAAGTGTTTGTGCATTGGTACATGACCCATAATTCGTTTGTGCATGATTAACTTTACATTGTGTCCAAAAGTGAAGTTTGCCTTTGTTTGCCTAGTTTGGTTTAATCCTTTGAACTTTACTTGCATGCCTTGAATGTGAACATTGTAAATTATTTAGGGAACCATTCTCCACTGCCCTAGGCTCTTTTCATTGATATTTTCACCTCTAATGCTCCTCTTTTGCTTGCCTTGCAAGTCTTTGTTTTTATGAGCTAGTTTTGATTTGAATTGCCTTGTTTTGTCTTAAAGACTTAAACTTGTTTTACCTTAGCCATTGATGGATGTTTATAAGATGTGTGCACACTTTTAACATGAGTTCAATTCTGGTTTTGGTTTACTTTCATGTCCTTTGCCTATACTTGTAACCCTTAGATAATTTCTTTTGTTGGTTTACCTTTAACTTCAAAGTAGATTAATCTTGTAGCATAGTTGTAACTTGACTTGTAATTTCATAATCCTTTTAGGTCTTTCACTTTGACTAATGTGACTCAAATGTACATAGTCATTAGACTTAGGTTTTCATGATGTACGTACACACTCTTGTTATTACTAATGTCTTTGGTTCACATGTGCAAGGTGCATAAAGGAGACATTCCAAAGGTGGTTTGACCATTTCATTTTGTAAATAAAAACTTGTTTCTAACTTGGTTTGCCATTTGTTTATAGGTGCTTTCGTGACTTTCTTTTGTTGTGCTTTCGTTGCTTTGCTACGGATTCATATTTGTTTGGTAGGACTTCTTATCTCTTCACTTTTCTTTAATGCTTTCAAATGCCATGAGAAGTAGGAATAGTCGATGCCATGATAAGTAGGATTGTATGGAAAGCCCTCAAGTGAGACCATGATTATGTTTGTTTAATATTGTGCCTAAAGACCTCTAAAAAGGCATCCCATTCCCATATCCCCTTGTAAGACCTCAATGAAGGCATCAGGCGGAATGAGAGTCCGCAATCGACTCTCATCATTTCTAGTCCCCGGTCGTTCTTAGCTCTCATTACATGATTGATGCTTTGAACATAACTCACTCTTGTTATCGAGTCCGTCAAGTGAAAGATAGGGTTCCCAACCGACCCCCACGCTTTGTCTATAGCTCGCATTGACCGATGCTGATGCTTACGTGATCTTATTCACGTCCTCCTTACTATGCTCTCCATGGTTCTCGATACCATTGGATGAGTACCCCTATCTCCCACAGCTAGCTTGTTTGCCTCGGTTAATATGACCCCTTGGCTAAAGCTCCCTCTTTTTCTACTTTGATTGTGTGACATTATTGCTGACTAACACTGTTTATTCTTTCGCTGCTTTTAGTTTATTTTGTGATTGATTTATCCTGTGTTTACTTGTCTGATGACATGATCCCGTAGGATTCCTCGCTCCACTTAATTTTTTATTAAGTCGGAGGTAGGAGAGACATTAGGATAGCAATCCATGCCTGACAACATTAGGTAGACTTCCCTTGATCCTGACCTTAGGACCATCATTGCATGCAAACTTGTAGGACCGAGTTTCCCTTTAGCTTTCCGTGAGTCTCACTTATCTCTCGCACCCATGCGATCGAGACCGTTTTCGTTCGCCCGTAGTAGCGTGAACTACGGATGCTCTGATTCCTCTTTCTCGTCCGATTGAGGATACGTAGGCACGAGATGCGATATCTCGGCGAGCACACTAACAACTAACTTCCATTTTCTCTCGCACACGTGCGATCGAGATGAATCACCTAGCACACTAACAACTAACTTCCATTTTTCTCTCATACTTTGAGTCTCTTTCTCATCTCAAAACAAAAATCAAAACATGTAATAAAGGCAACAAGTATGGTACGCCATGAGCCTTAAGTACATGGGAAATGGAAGGATAAGGGTTTCTCTTTGTCTTTCTAGAGTGTTTAGCATACGTCCTGTTAGGACGACCATGCGAGGCATTCGTTCCTATGTCATTGACTTTAGTGCAATACTTGTTATGAACACAAAATAATCAAAACACTTCTTCTTAAAAGACAAAAACAAACAATTCTCTTCTCATCTTCCTTACTCCACTCATAAGGGATGCGTCATTTCCGTTCTACCGGAAACAGGTAAACGCGTAAGACTCCAAGCAACGAGCGGCAACACCTAAACTGCTAAAATGTGAACGTTGACGTATTCCACCTAAAAGACACAATCCAAACCGACCCTGTCAGGTCGAACTACGACTGCTCTAACTTTCTCTTTCCTGTAAGATTGAGGATACGTAGGCACGAGACGTAACGTCTTGCCGAGCAACCTTCCCCCCCACAAACCGTAGTCCGAACTACGTTGACTCTGACTTTCCCGCTCCCGAGGGAATACGTAGGCCTAGGACGTGTTGTCCTATCGAGTCACTTCTTTTCTTTTTCCCCGCATTTCTCCATTTCACCTTTTGTTTCAGTTTCCAATTAGCATTTGAGTTTCAGATAACCTACACTCTTTGATCAATAACAACAAGCGTGGCTCCCATCGAATACGATGGACGCGAGGGGGTGCTAATACCTTCCTCTCGCGTCCCGAACTCAGGTTATGGTTGCGACGACCATTCTTTTCCCTTTGTTGAGGTTTTCTTCGATCGTTTCCTTTCCCTGCGTCGGGATAAATAACGTTCGGTGGCGACTCTTCTGTTCCTTCTCGCCGGTTGATTTTCGCAGATGCGACACAAATGACACTTAAAACGCAACACAAATCATGTATCATATGATCAAAAAAAATGCAAGAATGATCATGTTCACACCATGTCAAGAATATGAACAAATTGACTAATCAAAATCGTGCATCGAAAGTTCATGAATATGCTTCAAACAGAAGTTAAAGGACACTTAAAACATCTAAAAAAATCAAGCATATCAATCGATGGAAGTTAGAGGAAGAAAGCATGGCAAACACACTTGAAAAAACATGAAAATGGCCTTCTGGTTCAGTGTTAATCGATTAACACTTTTGTACTGCAAAGTGTTAATTGATTAACACGTGAAAAATAGCAAAATTACACTGGTTAATCGATTAACACTTTTACACTGCAAAGTGTTAATCAATTAACACTGGAGCAGGGGCAGAATAATCAGTTCTCGAAAGTGCTTTTGGCCACTTATTGATTATGCAATCACTCCAATGCTAGGGCAAACAATTATGCACAAAAAATCAAGTTTAATAATAGCAAATGATCAACAATAGAATCAATTAAATCATCAGGATCATGGATCAAGCAATGGCATAATCAATTCACACACAAAAAAAGCATCGAAACTACATCGCAAATGATACGAAACCGTTCGAAACAGTAAAATGAGATCTACCAACCTACAAGCTGGAGGATTGGCTTGGTGATTGTTGCAAAGTGATCTTGGTGCAGATAATCAAAGAAAACCAAAGGAGTCTTCAATTATAGCCGAACCGTACCGAAACCGAGCCAATTGCGACGAAACTCCGAAATACGAATTCGAATCGTCGAATCTTGAAGCAAACACTTGAGATGAATCAAAAAGCTTATAAAACTCCAGAAATCCAAGTATAATTGGAAGATGATGAAGGTTAAGCTCAAGAAATAATCACTTCCAATGTAGAAGTGATTATTCTTCAATGTTTAAGAGTTATGGTGAGGTTTGGAAAGAGAATTGAGATGAAGATGAAGAAGTTGCAGAAAAATTCAGAGAGAATGTGAGAGAATTGAGAGTGAAGTGTGAGAAATTTGTGTGAAATGGTTGAGGGTTGTGGTTAAGAGCTTGCAATAAAGAGAGGCTTCCTTTAAATAGAGTGTAGGTTTGAAGTGTGAGAGGTTTGGAATTAGGCTAGGAGTTAGTTACACTTGACTCACTGAGTCCAGCGGTTAACTCGGTTAGTTAGGAAGTTAACTCGGTAGCAATCCCAATGTAGGCTTCACATCCAAAGGTTCACATACTTGGACATCAAGGAACATGGTGCACTTATTTGGAAATGATGCATTGGAATAAATTTGAGTGAATTCTTGAATAGTCTTGAGATGTCTAGAGATGTCTAGAATGTTCCACATGATGCTAGAACAATGTAGAATCCCAAAATGGGGAGGAAAAGTTGTTGTCCTAAAAAATCAGCAAATTCTGCCTATTTTGCACGTGTTAATCGATTAACACATTTGCACTGCAAATGGTTAATCGATTAACCAAGCCAAAATTCCCCAAATTTGCCTGAAAAATGGTGTTGTGGCCACGGTTTCGATTTTCAACCTCTTGCTTTAATGAATAACCATGGAAACTCTTATTTATGCTTGTTTTGATGATGTGATGACCTCGTGAGGATGCGATTAATCAGGCTTGGAAAACTGAATATTCCTGCAACAAAATCATAGAGAAAAATGTACAAATGTGTATGCCAACGATGCGAATGCACATGCTTATGCAAAAAAGAAAAAGGGAGGTCAAATTTTAGGTTACAACAGCTGCCCCTATTTAATCCTCTTGGACCTGAATGTTTGAATTGCGCCAGCTTTTCGATGATTCAAGGTAGAAGGGGATTAAATACAAGAGTAGCTTGAAAATTTGGCCGACGGCGGCAAAAGAGAGGTTGAATGTTTTGAGGGTTGATAAGTGTGAAGTTAGGCTGAATATCTGTTGGGAGATGAATCAGACAATGGGAGGTATGCTAATGCATATGCTATGTATGTGTTGTTCTACATGATGCTTGATATCATGTTATGCAATGGTGCTGGTTAAGGTACAGTGTCGCAAGCTGGCAGGTTCTGTACGGACCAAAGAATAAGGAAAGGTCTTTGGATGAACCAAAGGAAAGGAAGAGACTTTGAAAAAGTTTTCTAGACGCAAATTGGACTTGAAAAATGTGTCAGACGAGAACCATCTTTGAAAAAGGTGTGCCAGACGAGAACTGGACTTTGGAAAAGTGCGCCAGACGAGAACTGGAAAAGTTTGCCAGACAAGAACTGGAAAAGTTTGAATAAATCAAACGGGAACTGACTGGATTTTGTAAAGATTGGTCAGACGAGAAATGACTATCAAATGAGAACTGGGCTTTGAAGAGACAAATCAGATGTGAACTGAACTTTGCAAAAATTTGCCAGACGAGAACTAGACTTTGAAAAGGTGCGTCAGACGAGAACCGAAAAAGTTTGCCAGATGAGAACTGGAGTTTGAAAAAGTGCGCCAGACGAGAACTAGAAAAGTTTTCCAGAAGAGAACTGGACTTTGAAAGGATAAGCCGGACGAGAACAAGATTTTGAAAAGATAGGTCAGATGAGTAATGACCACCTGATGAGAACTGGATTTTAAAGATGTAATTCAGACGAGAACCAACCACCAGACGAGAACTGAAATTTGATGAGACAAGTCAGACGAGAACTGACTACCAGACGAGAACTGGGTTTGAAAGAGACAAGTCAGATGAGAGCTAACCTCCAGACGAGAACTGGATGTTGAAAAAGTTTGCCAGACGAGAACTGGACTTTGCAAGGATAAGCCAGACGAGAACTGACTACCAGGCGGGAACTGGATTTTGAACAGACAAGTCAGAAGAGAACTGACTGCCAGACGAGAACTGGGTTCTGAAGGAGTTTGCCAGACAAGAACTGGACTTTAAAGAGATAAGTCAAGCGAGGACTGACGACCAGACGAGAACTGGAATTTGAAGGGCAAGGTCAGATGGGAATTGACTACCAGACGAGAACTGGGATTAAATTTACCAGACGTGAACTGGAATTAAGTTTACCAAATGTAAACTGAGATTAAGAAAAGATGAGCCAGACGGGAACTGACTACCAGACGAGAACTGGGTTTTAAAGAGATAATTCAGACGAGAACTGACTACCAGACGAGAATTGGGTTTTGATTAGTGTTGGTTCTTGTAATTGGCTACAATTTTGGTAAAACAATGTTGTTGTCATGTGATGGTTAATCAAGATGTTGAAACAATATGTTCTAACTTACTGCATTCAACATGTCAGATAAAGATGTCCCATCCTGGATCATAGGACATCGCGTCTGTTATTGGACTAAAAGGAAGATTATGTTAGTTGTTATTTGTTACTGAATATTCTGTGAATATTTAGTTATCCTATGTGGCGTCCAAAGTAATTGAGTTGAGATTTTGTGTTGGTTTTCGGATTTTCACTACTTTCTAAATATGGAGACATATTAGGAAATATTTGATTGAAGACATATTATATAGCAGAAGTTTCTGCTGATTTGTAGCAGCTGATATGCTGTGATTTGAAGCCCAAATCTAGTTGGGATGTAGGTTAAATAGGAGTGTTTGTAACCTGATTTTGTAACGATTCCAAGATGTAAAATTATTAGGGTTTCGTTCTTGTGAACCACTCTCTAGGAGAGTTAGTATGTGTGAACCACTCGGATTGTGAGATGGTCACTGTACTCCTCGAAGCTTTTAAGCAAGAGTGAGTGTTGTTCTTGGAGGAAGCTGGTAAGCAACTCTGAGTATTGTTCTTAGTCATGTGTGTCATGTCTAGGTATTGTTATTGAAGTGTGTCTTCTATTTTTCTGTGATTGAAGAGCGGTTGGAAATCAAGCTGTTGATGCAGTGACTGAGGTGTTGACTGCTAGACATCATTGTAATGATTGGAAGTGAGATGGAGTCTCTTACCTAGGGAGGACTTAGGTAGAAGGGTCATTGGGTAGTTATTAAATTAGGAGATTGTCAACTTGGTTGTTGAGTCTGTAATTTGATACTGCTAAGAGTGGACTTCCTTCCTGGCTTGGTATGCCCCCAGATGTAGATTGTTAGATCGAACTGGGTGAACAAATTCTGTGTGTGGTTTATGCTTTTCTATACTGGTTTTAATTGTTTATACCTTGCCATGCTATTTTGTTCAGATCAGATGTCAAGATATTCTATAGGACATCTGTAGTCTGATATACCAGAATTTCAAATGGTATCAGAGCAGGCATCCTGTCTATTTCTGGATGAGAGCTAGGGAAGATACTTTCTAGTTCATATGCAAGGAAATTAGGTGTATGGAGTTGGTCAGTTCATATGTTGTTTGAATGGTCCCTTGAAGTGGAGGATGGACTATTCATGATTGGGTGTGTATTGGCTTTGTTTGAAGTTATCAGGCGTGGTGAGCTGTTGTGTGGTTTGATTTATTTTCAAACGTATGTTGATCTACTGCACATGGAGTGGCGTGGGTGATTAAGTTTTGCCTGAAGGCTGGTGAGGGGTTTTCTTCTTCTATTCCGCTGCCTATGTATCTATAGAAAACTCCTGATGGTTTTGGTTGAAGGTTTATCACATGGTGTGGTGATACTTGAGGATAATGGTGACTGACTTGTTAAAGTGACCAAATATACTTGTGGTTTGACCCAAGTCCACTCATAAAGGCATTTTCAATAAGTTTGTTGACGAGAGATTAGAAGAATAAGTTTATTCTGAATGTTGTTCTTGAATTATGTTATACCAGTTGTTGTGACATCAAAGCAGTCAGATGTAGGCAATCTTGTTTATGGCCATGGAGCAAATTGTGTTTGAAAGGAGTTCTATGTGTGTACCAGCCATAGGATGTGCAGCTATTGGAGGGGAGAGTGAATAATTCCCTTAAGAGTTCTTAGCAGTTAATAAGGGGGAGTCCTTCATCTGATGTTGGAAGAACTAGAAGAAATGTCAGCATTATTTCTTGACATCTTTGTATTGAGAATGTATTCTTCTCAATATTTCTGGTTGTGTTTCTCAAAAACAGGATGGAGGTTGTTTACTCCAACTTGATATCTCTATCAAGTCTATGAGAGCATGGAACTCCTGTTCTAGTGGAAGATAAACTCAAAGGGCTGTGCTTAGAGGAGGTGTATTAACCTAACTAGTTGACTGGTGTCTTCATTGTTAGAATGTCATCCAAACCATCTAGGATGAGCATTTCAAATTTGTGTTTGGAGCAAGGAGGAGTTGGGGTTGTTTTTTTTGGGACCAAAGGATTATGGTTTCCTGGTATTTGCATAAGAAGTTTCTTCTTAAAATGGAGTTCAGTTATGTGGTGTCCTCACATAATGGAACATGTTTTTTTTTTCAAGGATTGAAGAGCATCCTTGTAGGTTGAAGTGTTGAGAGAAGCATTTTGTTACAATCTATTTGTGATGACCAGTCAATGTTTTTTTCTAGAAACCTGTTAGAGGGAATCTCCTCTTTAGGTGCAGAAGGATGGCATTCAACATCTCAAAGACAGATAGAAGGTCTGAACATTAGAAGTTTAAGAAGAAGATTCTTGAGATGTAGTGTATGCTGGTTCCTACATGTGTGTATGATCTAGTTTTAAAGGTTGATCAGCTACTGATGGTTTATCCTCTTGTGTCCCTTGCAAGAGATGTATGTGGATTACTATGGTTGTTGTCTTCAAAGCCATAGTAAAATCCATGTGTTTTAGATTGATGTTGGAACTGATGTTGAAACATCATTTCAGTTCATTGCCTCCTCAGCCAAGGAAGTTTGTTTAGCTCAGGATGGATTGAAAGGTCAAGACACTGATCTAATTTGGAATGCTATTGTGGTGTGACTGCTTTTATGTGAATGCTTTTGTGGTATGAATGGTTGTCATGATGGTTTGTCATGAAGAAGAATCAGCAGATGCCTGATGTGTGCGAAAGAAGAATGTCAGACCAATTGTCCTACCTTGTGTGAGAAGGTAGTCTTATCTGACTAATGATAAATACTTTGACGGGAGTTAAGTATTTGTCTGATGTGAGTATGCAAGTCTGCAGTCTAAATTCTTTGCTTCAGAGAGGGGTGCTAGTTCACTTCTCTTTATGGTGTTCAGGTGTTTATGTTATCCTGAATAAGCTGCTTTGGTTGTGTTTTATTGGGAGCTTCTTGAAGGACTTCTATGTGCAATGAGTCCTTTGAATGGTGATACGAAGCTGGTGTCCCAAATGATGATTGTAACATCATGATGGTTGATGGTTATATTTGGAAGATGTTTGAGATTGTGCACTTGGAGTTGGATGATCAAGCATTTTTGTCAGAAGAGGTGTTTCTGACTGTGATTTAGAATGTGGAGATTCTGATCTTGTTTTAGTAGTATGTTCTGGCAAAGCATGACTACTATTGTTGAAGAACTCGCTAGTATCAACAACTACTAGTGGTTGAAATGGCAGGTGTTCTAACTTAGTGTTGGGACATTATCTGGGTTGGATTTCCTTGGTGAAGGATGATTGTGGTCTGGTTCAGGAGCTTGGTGCCTACATTATTCCTAAGGAGCGTCTACATAGTCATACGGGAGAATGATGAAGTAGAAGGCCTGCCTTGGATGGAGAATGTAGAGAAGACTGAAGCAGATCAGGTATTGATTGCTTGAAAGTCTAAAGGTGGAGATACTCATCAACTGATTAGGAGTATTCCAAATTATCATATGGGAGAATGATAGGGAATGATAGCCTTTGGAGAATTTGCTGGATTCTATTCATGATGTCAAGACTGATGTCTTAACATCTGTTGACAGAACATTCTGTTCAGAATGTTATGGTTTTTGTCTCCTGAGATCACAAGCTCATACCTAATTTATGTACTGTTGTGAGGGTCAAGCAGTAGGTGAATGTGTTTAGCAGGTGTGTTGAATAGAGGGTGCGCTCTTGAAGGCATGAAGATAAGTCTCATGTTCTCCATTCATTTAAGGTATCCTTCTTACAAAGGAGTACTGGTTGTCTTAGATTGAGAAAAGTTGGTCAGCTTGGCATCATGTGAGTATTGGTACAAGGGATGATTGTGTTCAACTTGTGAGTTGAACAAAGAGTGAGCTCTTGGAGACATGAAGATGCGTCTTATGTATTCCATTCATCAAGGTACAGAGAAGAACATGTTATTCCTGATAGGGGGAGAGTGTTATAATTTTGTACAGCTGGACTTGTGATGTTAAGGGGGAGATTGTTATTGATAATTCTGCAGCTTTGGTGTTGACATTTATTTTGGTAAAACTGATTGTGGTTGATATATGTCTAAAGAGATGTTCTGACTTCTGTCTTCTGCTGCTGCATTTTCCTTCTATATGATGTGTTTTGGCCAGAAGCAAATTAGGAAGTTGCATTAAGTGTGTTGGGATGTGTCTTGTGTAGTTGTGATCTTTATTGCATATGTTTAGTTTAAATGAAACAAAATTGAAATAGAATTTTATTGCACTGTTGAAAGCATACAAGATTAGAAAAAGCAACAAACAAAGGTCTAAAGATTATCCCAACCCCCTGAATCAAGAAAAGTTTTCCAATCTTCATCCCATTCATCATCAGAAGCTTGAAGTTGCACTGGATTTTTTTTATGGCTTTCATCCTTGTCTTTGATGTCTTTCTCGTTCTTGTTGCTCTTGAAGTTGCCCCAACTGTGGACAGTGTTTTGTTCTTCAACTTCTGTGGATCTGGTTTCTTGACTTCCTGCATGTGTCTCTTTCCTGGATATTTGTTAGTCTGACTCATGGTTCTATCTGTGATATGCTGTTAGAAGCAAGGAGGCTTGGTTTTTATACTGCATAAAGAGTCCTTATTTGTATCGCCTAACCAGTCAAAGTGGTCTTTGGCTTGGGAACTTGCTTTTCTTGGGAACATGTTCTCTTGGGACCTTGTCAAATTGGATGTTAGAACTTCGTGTTTGGTGCCTTAGTAGGTTAAGCGGTTATCCAATTGTGGCTAAAAGGGGGAGAGTTAGCCTAGGTGTTGTCTAGTTGTCTGGTGTGATTCTAGTTTGTGCAGCTGTTATGCTGTTTGAGTTTGTTTTTGGTACAGCTGTGGGATGTTGCTAACTATTCCTTCTGAAGATTCAGACAGTGGCAGGTTTGAGGGCTTTGGAGAAGCACCGACAGCTGATACTGGTTGTGTAATGAATGTTAGTAGCTGTTTGGAGTTTGGTGTTTATTCGCTGCAAGTTTTCCTGATGTTGGCTGAGATTGTTTTAGCCAAAATTAGCCAAAGGGGGAGATTGTTGGTTCTTGTAATTGGCTACAATTTTGGTAAAACAATGTTGCTGTCATGTGATGGTTAATCAAGATGTTGAAACAATATGTTCTAACTTACTGCATTCAACATGTCGGATAAAGATGTCCAATCCTGGATCATAGGACATCGCGTCTGTTATTGGACTAAAAGGAAGATTCTGTTAGTTGTTATTTGTTACTGAATATTCTGTGAATATTTAGTTATCCTGTGTGGTGTCCAAAGTAATTGAGTTGAGATTTTGTGTTGGTTTTCGAATTTTCACTACTTTCTAAATATGGAGACATATTAGGAAATATTTGATTGAAGACCTATTATATAGCAGAATTTTCTGTTGATTTGTAGCAGCTGATATGCTGTGATTTGAATCCCAAATCCAGTTGGGATGTAGGTTAAATAGGAGTGTTTGTAACATGATTTTGTAACGATTCCAAGATGTAAAATTATTAGGGTTTCGTTCTTGTGAACCACTCTCTAGGAGAGTTGGTATGTGTAAACCACTCGGATTGTGAGATGGTCATTGTACTCCTCAAAGCTTTTAAGCAAGAATGAGTGTTGCTCTTGGAGGAAGCTGGTAAGCAACTCTGAGTATTGTTCTTAGTCATGTGTGTCATGTCTAGGTATTGTTATTGAAGTGTGTCTTCTATTTTTCTGTGATTGAAGAGCTGTTGGAAATCAAGTTGTTGATGCAGTGGCTGAGGTGTTGACTGCTAGACATCATTGCGATGATTGGAAGTGAGATGGAGTCTCTTACCTAGGGAGGACTTAGGTAGAAGGGTCATTGGGTAGTTATTAAATTAGGAGATTGTCAACTTGGTTGTTGAGTCTGTAATTTGATACTGCTAAGAGTGGACTTCCTTCCTGGCTTGGTATGCCCCCAGATGTAGATTGTTAGATCGAACTGGGTGAACAAATTCTATGTGTGGTTTATGCTTTTCTATACTGGTTTTAATTGTTTATACCTTGCCATGCTATTTTGTTCAGATCAGATGTCCAGATATTCTATATGACATCTGTAGTCTGATATACCAGAATTTCAATTAGGACGCTTGTTTGAATCTGCATGGCGTAATGCTCCAACTTGATGAATATGCTATGCGTTTGAGGATGCAATGCTATGCGATGATGATTACTATATGCAGAATGTTAGTGATCAGGTTTTGAAGAGATATCAAGTGTGATCGGGCATATGTCAAGGCCTCATCCTATGCTCGGTGGATGATATGCATGAGTGAAGCGACATGATAAATGCATGAGACTGGTATGTGCAATGATTCTTGAGAATCTACCAAGTGATTTTGTTATGGGAGACGGAAGAGTTGAGGTTAGGGTGTAAGCCATAAAGACGTGATTCCCGACACCTACTTCAGGATTAGCAGTTGGTGATACACCATCGCCCTCGCCTCAAAATAAGGAGAAAACTTGTACTCGGGTAGCCTGTCTCTGCCCCCAGTCTGTTGGGTATCTGCATGGATTGCCCATGTCACAAGTTAGGAAGCAGTTATGTCATAGGATGACCCTGATTTAACTTGCCCCAATGTAAGAGAATAAGATGCCCCTAATTAATTGTCTCTTGGAGAGGTTAGCTTCTTGTGCTCTTGGGATGGCCTGCCCCAGTATGAGCTCTGAAGTGATTTTGCACCTGGCTGATCGACTTTAGAGGGATGCCCCTGACCTCGATGTGATTTCCCTAGATTGGCTTAATCTTAGAGCGGCTTTCCCTTTTGCTCAACAGAGTTTTCAGGCGCTTTGCCCCTTGAGGTGATCAAACTTTCCATTGTGGAAACCTTTTTGATGTCAAGTGCTTATTCGCAAATAAAAAGTGTTTGTTTTGAAAATGATAATGTTAATGCCATGCATATGTCAGTTTTGAAATCCAAGTATGTCCACTGAGATTATGACATATAGTGACTAAATCACTATTTAGAATGTCATGTCAATACTAACACAAATGATTTTAGGAGTCAGCTTTGACGCGATTTTACCGTAGTAAGCTTTTTGAAATAAACCCTGCTTCAATTAGGTCCTTTAAGGGTTGTAACGTGGCCTGGTTCATGGTTTAAGAAAGAAAGGATATAAGGCTCAAAATTTATTTTAACCCACCCATTCTCCTTGATGTTCTCCAGTCCTACGTTCAGCTAGTTTGACATAAGCATTCACCTTTCAAAAGAATTTTGAATAGTAGAAGTGACAGTAAAGGAACCAACGAGGGCTTTTGGAGCGGCAGTCACTCACCTTTTATTTTTGTCACATGTGATCACACGAACTTGTTCTTGTTGAGAATTTTCCTCTTTTGATTCTCTGTTTTGTTCTTTTTGTTTTCCCTAATTTTTGCATAGACTGATTATTTTGAATTTGCAGTCTACCGGGATCCCCTAATTTTTGCCTAAGTCATTTGTTTTTGACTCAGTGGGCTTTTTTG
This sequence comes from Lathyrus tuberosus, assembly GCA_022829125.1. Lineage (NCBI taxonomy): Eukaryota > Viridiplantae > Streptophyta > Magnoliopsida > Fabales > Fabaceae > Lathyrus > Lathyrus tuberosus. Next base: position 1,673,931 of record JALAZF010000368.1, on the reverse strand, counting down.
TCTCTTATTTTTTTTTTGCTTTTGCTTTTGTCCTTTTGCTTTTTATTATTTTTTTAACAAAATCGTGTGACATGTGTTTGTTTGATATGTAAGGGTGAGTTATGACTGCCTCATTCCTTTGGTCGGTGAGGGACAACCAATGTGGATTTGTGATTTTTCCTACCTCTTGCGAGGGATAGGATGTGGTTGATCCGCAGATGGGGTGCTCCTCTTTTGAAATTTGAACGCATAGTCAAACTAACTGAAGACTACCCTGCCCCTGGTTAAGATTAAGGGTTTTATGTGTACAGAAAAAAACTCCTACTTCAAGGCCCAAAGGGGTTGACTAAGGATTATCTTCCTTATACCTCCGGTGTTTGGGAATGGAACCAATACCTTACATCATCAGCAAGGTTTTATTCAAAAGCAAACAGACAGTGATCTCATGTCCTTTTGATTTCATCATTCTCTTTTTGATTTTGCTTGATCAAATGTGTGATACAGATAAAAAGTATGAGTGAACACGAACGAATTTATTCAAAACATGCATATTCATTTCATTATTATTATCATTTGAAAACAAACAAGTTTTACAAGTGAACAATGCTTGACAAACAAAAAGATTACAAATGGAAAAGATTGAATGACATGATGATTGCCAATATTGAGAAAGTGCTCTCAGGCTTGATCAATTATTTCAAATGATGCTTTTGCAATCTTGGCCCCTACACGGACAAGGGATTTCCGTTCACCCATAGTTTCTCACCTTGAACAGTTAAGTGCTTCTTGTCAATCAACTGTTGGACCTTATATTTGAAAGCGTTGCAATCCTCAATCGAATGTCCAGCCGACCCAGCATGATACCCGCATTGCACATTAGGATCATAACCAGGTGGGAATGGCTCTGGTGGAGGCTTCAGAGCTTTGGGAACCACCAGTGAGTTCTGAACCAGATATGGGAGGAGTTGAATATATATCACATGAATCAGATCTAAAGGAGCATTCCTTCGTTCTAGAATTTTTTGGGGCTTTCGCTGGTTCTAGTGTTCTCGGCCTTGGGCTTGCTAATTATGAGCCTGAGGAGGCTGTTGATATGGTGGTTATTGATACTGTGCAGCAGCAATGTAAGGGTACGAATAGTATGGCATGGGAGCCATGGGAGTTTGCGTTCGAAAGTGGACACCAGCCATGACAGCATTTGTTTCCTCTTCCTTTTCTTCAGAGAACCCGCCTTGTGGCTTATTGACCCCTGATTGTTGACTCACAGTGCCAGCAATTTTCCCTGTTTTGAGCCCATTCTCAATGCGTTCCCCAATGATCACAACATCAGCAAAATTAGAGGAAGAGCTCCCAACCATCTTCTCATAGTACAAACCCTGAAGAGTGCCCATGAATATGTCGACCAACTCTGAATCAGATAGAGTAGGCCGGACTCGTGAAGCCATATCATGCCACCTTTAAGCGTATTCTCTGAATGATTCACCAACCTTTTGAGCTTGATTTTGCAACTGTAATCTGTTGGGAGCCATATCCAAGTTATACTTGTATTGCTTCAAGAACACTTCGGATAGGTCTTTCCAGGTTCTGATCTTACCTTGCTCAAAATTCATGTACCAATCTAGGGAAGCCCTAGATAGGCTATCCTGGAAACAGTGGATAAGCAGATCATCATTGTCTATGTAGGAAGCCATTTTTCTGCAATACATTGTGATGTGACTCATGGACAACTCAACCCCTTGTACTTAGGCAAATCAGACACCTTGAATTTCTAGGGTATTTCAATGTTTGGAACCAAGCACAAGTCTATGTCATCCATGTCAAAGGCTGAAAATACCTCGATATCTCTGATTCTATCTTCTAACAGCTTGTAGTCCGCAGGTTTGTTATGATCATCAGGTCTGACAAAAATCTGAGGATTTGGAAGTTAAGATGCAGCTGGAGCAAGCACTTAAGGAGAAGCAATCTGAGACGAATGTAATAACCATGAATTAACCATCTGACCAGCAGTCTAACCCATCTGAACACCATATAGATAACTAAGAAGATGTGCCATAGCAGATGCAGATGCCCCAGGGTAAGGCATTCCAGAATGAGCATTGTGAACAACAATTTGTGCAGATTGAGACAAAACCGAAATATGAGCAGGAGGAACTCTGTACACATTCTCATCTTCCTCGGGAATCTCAATGTTAGTTGGCACAGGAGCCTGGCGAGTCTGTGCCTGAAGAACCTCATGGCCATCATTCACTGCATGAGGTAGAATCAGAGTAGGTATGCCCCATGGGTAAGTAGCGGCATTTCCATTAGGCATGGGCACAACAAAAGGTTGATATGGCATAAAGGCACCACCATCGGCAATCTGATGAATGAAATTCGAGGGCATTCCCCATGGAAAGGCAGAAGGCACCTGATTCAGATCAGGCTGAGAGCTTGACAAATTGACAGTAGGTTAAACAATAGTCTCAATCGGTACTTCAACAGCAGGAGAAGAAGTAACAACCAGAGTGACAACAGTTGCATCAGTGACAGATGCGACAGCAGCAGAGGTAACAGTGGCATCCCTCCGAGTACGAAGGAGTTCCATGATGACATCCATGTTATCCTGGAATTGACTCATCCTACTCTGGAACTGAGTCAAGGTCTCCGTGTAAGCGGTATTATCAGAATCAACCATGATTCTTGATCTGTCGGATCTGATGAAGTACCGGTGTCGGGTTGTCGTTGTCTTCTGGCTGATAAAGGGAAAAAGTGAGCTTTTCTGGTTTGTATGTATGCAATGCAAATGTATGTATGTATATGTTGTTTATGCAGGTGGAATGCAAATGAGATATGCAACACCCAATGATGCAAAGGTTAGATGATGTAATAGTTCAACACACATATGATGATGCAATAACTCAAGTTCAAAAGTTTGGCATACATGATGATGCAATAATAGTATGCAATAATGTAAGTTAGAGATGCAACATCTTCTGGATAATCTGCATATACAACTCTGCGTAGGTGCGAAGATCTGACGCGTATGAGAGAACAAAGGTATGAAGTGGCTTGGTTTCTTGCAGAAAAACCCATATCCCGCTCACAGGTGTGATCTAGACACGACAAGGTGGTCCCTAGAAAGGTCACCCAAACCATAAGACTCAGAATGAAAGCCCCCCGCCGTAGAGAATTCTCGCAGGACGGAAGTATTCTCAAGCGAATCACGATCTGGGATGTGGCTCTTGTGGTAACCTAATGCGCAAAACGCATACCTCACGACTATCCACGTTCTAGACTATGTGTATGCTCAAGCCCGATATTAGGACTTTTCTCTCCAATAATATCTACCCATCCCAACAACAGCATAAAATATAGCAGATATCTAGAATATGCAGCATATGAATATTCAAAACAATAAAGAAATGTAGTAAATAAACATAAAGCATAAAGCGTAAAGCATGAAGATAAAGCTAGTAAAGCGCAAAAGATAAACACCCAAACAAGCAAGAAAGCAAACAAAACTAGGCGAGACCCCAACTTGCAAGCGCAAGGACTCCCCAGCAGAGTCGCCAGCTAAAGATGGCTGGTTTATACCTGAGTGAATCGCACACTCAAAGATAACACAGAGTCGCCACCGAACTTTATTTAGTCCCAAAGGACGGGGAAAATATCGATAAAACACAAGGGGAAGAGAAATGGGAACGGGGGTTGGTTATGCGAAAGGAAGGTACTAGCACCTAACGCATCCGTCGTACTCGACTGGAACCATTTCGCTTGCTTTTAGGCATGGATGGGTTATCTATCTAAAGGTTTCTATCTAAAAGAAGGAGAGATAGGAAAAAAGAAAGAAAGAAAGAAAGTGCTCGCGGAGGATTAGGGCCCTCGTGCCTACATACCCTCATACTGCAATGAGGAAATCAGAGCGCCGTAGTTCATGGAACCAGGGAGAAGAAAGGAAAGGAGGAAGGTGGAAGGGTGGAAGTGTGGAAGTGTGCTCGACAAGATCATTGCAATCTCGTGCCTACGTATCATACATTCAAAAGAATGCAGAATAAGAGCTTGTGTAGTTCATGGAACTAAGACGGAAAAGGAAAAGGAAAGTGGTGTCAAAACCAAGAATGAAAAAAGAAAAGGAAACTCTGTTAGGGAGGCAAAATAATGGTGTCAAAACCAAGAAAGGAGTGCAAAGGAAAAGATACAGACAGAGAATAATATGGTGTCGAAACCAAGAAGACAAAGGAGCAAAAGGAAAGACAAAGACTACACCAGAGAGGTAAAAAAAACAAAGAAATGTGTGGGGGACCAGAGGGTAGTGACCCTACTGGGGATCAAAAGAAGAAAGGTTCGGTATGTTAACTGAATAGCAGTGGTTAACCAAAAAGAGAATAAGACTCTGGTGGGAAAAAATAAGTTGGTGTCAATAGACAGGGTGTGATGAACCAAAAGAAGAGAGAGTACTGAACCAAATGAGGTGTTTGACTCTTAAGGGATTTTGGTATGTTAACTGATAAACAGTGGTTAACCGAGAAAAACAAGGATTGTAACTCTGCGGGGATAAAGGTTTTAACAGATAAACTATGATTAATCAAAAGAACGGGTGTAGAACCAAGCGAAGGTTGTGACCCAAAGGGGATGTTGATACAGACTGAACAAATAGTACTTGACCAACAAAATGGGTATTGAACCAAAAAAAGGTTGCCAATCGATAGAGATTCGATGTTAACAGAGAAACTGTGATTAACCGAAAAGAAACGAGTGATTAACCGAGAGAAGGTGATTAACTCAAAAAGGGGGTTCAGTGTTTTAACAGACTGGCTGTGGTTAACTGCAAGAATGGGTGATTAATAGAGAGGAGGTGATTAACCCAAGAGGAAACTCAGTATGTTAACAGATAGACTGTGGTTAACTGAGAAAAAGTGCAAATTGGTGCTTTAACTGACAGGCAGTCGTTAACCAAACGAAGGGAGAAAAACCAAGAGAAGGTTGCGAACTCCGCAAGAATTTCGGTGTTTAACAGGAAAACGGTGTTTAATTAAAGAAAAGGAATTAAGACTCTTCTGGGGAATCAAAAAGTAATGATTGACCACAAGAAAAGGAGTAGGGCATTGATCTTAACCAAGAATGTGGTGATTGACCAAGAGAGATTGCAAGAAATAGAAATGATTAAGGATTGACGCAACTGGGGAACGAGATACACTACCACCTGAGGATAGAGGTGACTAAGCCAGGCACAGGGTCATTCGTCCCCTACCTGAAGTAGTCAGAATGAGAGTATGAATTCTCCCTTCTCATTCATTCTCTAACACACAGGGTGTAGTGCAAAAGTTGAAACAAACATCATAACAACTCCAAGTTGTACAGTGCCCCAGTGTCGCGCGAAACTCTAACTCAGCAGGGGATAAAGAGAATAAATCTCTAAAGAATCCTAGAGAGAAGAGCAAAGGAAGGATCAATTAATCGAAACAAGGTTTCGATTGATCAATCAAGGGGAATTGATGTGCTAAAAATTTCCAAAGAGATGGAAAATCATTAAAGCAAAAGTGTGGATTACTGATTATACAAGATTAAGTTCATCCTTTGAGTGAGAGTGTAAAACAGTACCAAATGACACTTAAAATGCAACACAAATCATGTATCATGTGATCAAAGAAAGTGCAAGAATGATCATGTTCACACCATGTCAAGAATATGAACAAATTGACTAATCGAAATCGTGCATCAAAAATTCATGAATATGCTTCAAACAAAAGTTAAATGACACTTAAAACATCCATAAAAATTAAGCATATCAATCCATGGAAGTTAGAGGAAGAAAGCATGGCAAACACACTTGAAAAAGCATGAAAATAGCCTTCTGGTTCAGTGTTAATCGATTAACACTTTTGCACTGCAAAGTGTTAATCGATTAACACATGAAAAATAGCAAAATTACACTGGTTAATCGATTAACACTTTTGCACTGCAAAGTGTTAATCGATTAACACTGGAGCAGGGGCAGAAAAATCAGTTTTCAAAAGTGCTTTTGGCCACTTATTGATTATGCAATCAATCCAATGCTAGGGCAAACAATTATGCACAAAAAATCAAGTTTAATAACAGCAAATGATCAACAATAGAATCAATTAAATCATCAAGGTCATGGATCAAGCAATGGCATAATCAATTCATACACAAAAAAAAAGCATCGAAACTACATCGCGAATGATACGAAACCGTTCGAAACAGTAAAATGAGATCTACCAACCTACAAGCTGGAGGATTGGCTTGGTGATTGTTGCAAAGTGATCTTGGTGCAGATAATCAAAGAAAACCAGAGGAGTCTTCAATTATAGCTGAACCGTACCGAAACCGAGCCAATTGCGACAAAACTCCGAAATATGAATTCGAACCGTCGAATCTTGAAGCAAACACTTGAGATGAATCCAAAAGCTTATAAAACTCCAAAAATCCAAGTATAATTGCAAGATGATGAAGGTTAAGCTCAAGAAATAATCACTTCCAATGTAGAAGTGATTATTCTTCAATGTTTAAGAGCTATGGTGAGGTTTGGAAAGAGAATTGAGATGAAGATGAAGAAGTTGCAGAAAAATTCAGAGAGAATGTGAGAGAATTGAGAGTGAAGTGTAAGAAATTTGTGTGAAATGGTTGAGGGTTGTGGTTAAGAGCTTGTAATAAAGAGAGGCTTCCTTTAAATAGAGTGTAGGTTTGGAATGTGAGAGGTTTGGAATTAGGCTAGGAGCTAGCTTTGGGTAGTTTGGAATTAGGCTAGGAGTTAGTTACACTTGACTCACTGAGTCAAGCGGTTAACTCGGTTAGTTAGGAAGTTAACTCGGTAGCAATCCTAATGTAGGCTTCACATCCAAAGGTTCACATACTTGGACATCAAGGAACATGGTGCACTTATTTGGAAATGATGCATTGGAATAAATTTGAGTGAATTCTTGAATAGTCTTGAGATGTCTAGAGATGTCTAGAATGTTCCACATGCTGCTAGAACAATGTAGAATCCCAAAATGGGGAGGAAAAGTTGTTGTTCTAAAAAAGCAGCAAATTCTTCCTGTTTTGCACGTGTTAATCGATTAACACATTTGCACTGCAAATGGTTAATCGATTAACCCGGCCAAAATTCCCCAAATTTGCCTGAAAAATGGTGTTGTGGCCACGGTTTCGATTTTCAACCTCTTGCTTTGATGAATAACCATGGAAACTCTTATTTATGCTTATTTTGATGATGTGATGTCCTCGTGAGGATGCGATTAATCGGGCTTAGAAAACCTGAATATTCCTGCAACAAAATCATAGAGAAAAATGTACGAATGTGTATGCCAACTATGCGAATGCACATGCTTATGCAAAATAAGAAAAAAGGGAGCTCAAATTTCAGGTTACGACAGTTTCCACAATGGGCGTAGATGTAATCTCTGAGATCACAGTCCTTTGTTGTTGCTTCTGAGCTGCTGCCAGGGATTGCATGTCAGTGTGAAGTTTTTCCAAACTTTCCTTTAGAGTGTCGATTTCTTCTCTCAGCTCTCTGTTCTCTTCCTCGAGATCGTCCATTTTCTTTTGTCGATTGGCCCGAGTATTGTATGAGTGGGACAGTTTGACTCTAAAATTGTGACACGTACGTGAGACTCGAAGATAAGAAGAAAGCGTTACGCGAGAATGATAAATGATATGTAATGATATATATTTTTTAATTTTTGTTTTAATCAAAAAGAAACTTTAACAAATAGATTGCAAATACCATATAGTGGGGGATACCCCTTTTATTGAATTCGAAATATTGCAGTATGTTAAAAGGAAAAGTACAGTATTTTACAAAGTGATGTAAGGAAAATGGCTAAGCTTATGGATCCTGAGTCCTCTCTGAAGAGAGCTCAGATGTTGGTTCCAGTATTTTCCTTTTCTTTGACCGGGGCTCTTCAGCCATTGTCGGGTTGTCAGTCCTTTGCCAGGCGAAAGGAGCGAGCAAACTTCTTCGGTTTTCTTGACTCTCTATAGCATGTTGTTCTAATATTTTAATCAGAGCATCCTTATCCTTTAACGATTCCTAAATCCTAGTACACTCCACATTGAGGATTCGGTACTTGTTCTTCCAATAGCTCTTCTCATGTTGAACTTTGTTGAGAGCTACTTGGAGTTTTTCAGTATCATACATGAAATAAAGGATAGATTCCTTTAGTGGAAAAACTTCTTGGTGAGGGTAAGGCATCCTCAGCTTGAGGGCTCTAGTTTGCACCCAGTGGAGATAAGGCTTTATGGAGGTACAGTTTGGTCTTCCTAGAGACTCTCTTCCTTTCCTGTGAATATGTCGCCAGGCATGCACTATTTCTTTCTTTAGTGCTCTATCATTTTCCCCTGCCTTGAAGAAAAGACCTTCTAGATGAACATTATGCGGGATATTCTTCATCAGGTATCCGAGTTGACGGCGAACTAAAATTAGATGATAGTTGATTCCTCCTTTAGTTCTAATGAGGGGTATGTTTGGGAAATTTCCACATCGGTCGATGATCTCTATCCCCTCATAAATCCTATTGTACCAATCTATGTCAGAGTTGGTAAGGGACATAATCCTTTGTGAGCAATATAGAGTACTCTTGTGATCCCAAAAAGCAGCAGACTTGGGTAAATGGGAAATGAACCATTTGTAAAGTAACAGTACATAACATGTGATCATTCCTCTACTGTATAAATTTCTTAAGTGTACAGAATGATAAGCATCTGCGAGCAAGGTTGGTACGGGGTTTCCTGTTAAGAATATCTTAACAGCGTTGGTATTAACGAAGTTGTCGATGTTGGGAAAGAGGAATAACCCATATGTGAGCAGAACAAAGATATCCTCGAAAGCAGTTACATTTCCTATACTGGAAAAGTACAAATCTTTCTCTATTAAGAACTTAGCTGGTAAACCCTGGATTCCTCCTTTGGGGGTCATGTGAGTCCTAACTTTTGACTCGTCCAAAGAGATCGATCTTGCAATGGTTTGTTCTTTTAGAATTTCTTCTAGTCCAGAAAATGGAGCTTGATCAGTGATAGGTAAATCAATCAGATGATAGTACTCCACCAGTGTTGGTGCCAGTTGGTAATCCGGAAATGTGAAGCAATGATAAACCAGATCGTAGAATTGAATCAGCGTAGACAGGATTCCTTCAACTACATGGACCTTTAATAGAGACAACAGCCCTCCATGCTTAGCTCTGAAAGCCTCAGGGTTGGTAATCATCCTTGCCAACCTCCTTAAATCCTCTAGTTTCGGAGCCTTGAAGGTGTACTTGTGCGTCTTTCTTCTACTGAAATCCATAACATAATCTCTCTGATATTTGCAATCATTGTTTCTGTTTTATTTTGAAAAAGGATTTTTTTTTCTTTGTTTAAAAAGAGCTTTTTAGATGAATGCAGCACACAAAAACATTGAAAAAACATGGGTTCAAAGGTTCAACGTCACGAGCATGGAGTCATGGCTCTACCCATCCCCAAAGGTTGTACTATTTTGGTCAATTTTGTACCTGTAGAATGGGTTTAAAGGTTCCCAAAATCATTGACGCCCCTAGGGATATCAACAACAAGCTTATTCACTCGAGTGAGCTGTAGTATCCTATGGTAGATCTCATTTGAGTGTAGTATCGCGTATCAACTATTCCCGATAGTCACCACACTACCAAATAGTCATATGGTTAATGTCTACTAAATCCTCAGGGTCACGGGTGCCGCACTGGGAAAACTATGTTTTCACGACGATTGGTCGTTTAACATTAAGTATCCACACGAGTACCTCGCCTGATTTGGTGGACTACCAGGATCGCTTGTTCGGGATTCACTCCCTATAAATTCTCCCGTCTATGCCACCCATTATCTTAGGGTTCTCTCAAACTTTTCACATACGTATCAATCACATTCCCATTGACAGAAAAATAAACACGGATATCAAGTAGAAATAGCAGTATATATATATATATATATATATATATATATATATATATATATAGTAATTGTTAAACAACCTAGACCTCTTAGGAATTCTAATCCTAGTTTGAGTCCCTAGCAGAGTCGCCATTTTTCTGTAGCGTGTGATTTTTGTCGGTGACGCGACCACCTTATCGCCATTGGTTAGAATTGGGTGCTACTTTCTGATTTCTTATTTATCCTATGAAGCTGGAAAGGAAAGGGAAGGTATCTAAAACTAACCTTTCATGCAAATGTTTTCTTAATAAATGCTTAAGAGATTGGAGGGTCCGATGTCAGGTTATACAATGGAGAGTTGTCAATTACTCATCCTATATATGGTTATCCATAGATTGTTTAGCAAACTATACTGCTATCTACTTATCGATGTTTATCTGTCGTGGGTTGGGAAAATTTCTTCTTTGGGAATGTTTGAGAGAGAGTATTTTTGTTGATTTCGGGTTTTTTCGATATTTTTGGTAAGGTACTGGACCTAAGGTTTTTTATTAGTGTGCTCGCTAAGATTTCGCAATCTTATGCCTACGTATTCACGTTAAAGAAAACAGGGAAATCAGAGTAATCGTAGTTCCTCCTATTCTATGGGAGGAAAATGATGTTTGGTGTCTAGTTCAAAGCCCAAGATTGAAGCTAAAGGTATTTTTATGTCTTGTTCAAAGCCCAAGATTAAAGCTAAAGGTTTGACTGAGAGAGAATTTGTCATCTCTAAAGGGAGATATCTCACCTATTCATCACAGTTGTTGGGTACTTGGTTTATAAAGGAGAATTACTTTAACTGGGATATAAGAATCCAGCAATGCCATAATTTCCTTTACAAGGGAGATGTTCTGAAGGAAGAAACTTTAACTCAGTGTTGAGCAATGCCATTTTTCCTTAGGAATCTTTCATGCTAAGGGAGGGACATGGGCTTGGATGTAAATAATCCAGAGGCTTGCCACTTACAGCAATTAGATGAAAGAGGAAGTTTACTAGGATAAAAGAGGGACCACATCTTGGATTTTTGAATCAACAAGTGTGCCACTTACAACAATTATCTGGGTTTAGGGTTTTTGTTTTGATTGTCTGTTTTGATGTGTGATGTACAGAGAAATGTCTTCCTACAGAGAGTTTTTTATTTCCTCTGAGGGGATTTTGATTTTGTGTGTGCCTTGATCAAAGCCCAAGGTTGAAGCTAAAAGTTTGACTCTATTTAGGAAGTTTTATATCTGTCTTGTACCAAGCCTAAGATTTAGGCTAAAAAGAGATTGACTCTTTTGGGGAGATCATTATACAAAGTCTAAGAGGAGGCTGGAAGGAATTGACTCTTCCAGGGAAATATTTTTTCTGTCTTGTACAAAGCCCGAGATTGAGGCTAAAAGGGATTGACTATACTGGTGAGAGGTTTTGTCTGCCTTGTACAAAGCCCAAGATTGAGGCTAAAAAGAGTTTACTCCATTGGGGAAGTGTTATATGTGTCTTGTACAAAGCCCAAGATTGAGGCTAAAAGGGTTAACTGACTTAGCTGGAGAATATTTATATGTGTCTTGTACAAAGCCCAAGATTGAGGCTAAAAAGGGTTGAGGGATGGTCATTATACAAAGCCTAAGAAGAGGCTGACTTCTGCTGAAGATTATTGAGATCCAGAGATAGGTCCAAATTGGGGAATCAACTCTTGTTGGGGACTGCAGAAGAGTTGAAATATCAGATGCCTTGAGGCTCTGATTGAAGTTTATTGATAGTGATCTGACCCTAGCTGGGGAAATTTAAAGTGAGAGTTTAAAGATTGAGTTTTGAAAACCTATAGAGGTTTTAACTCTGTTGATGATTGATTAGATTAGGGTTTATCCTGTGTCTTTAGGAAACTTGAGGGTTTCTTGATATCCAAAATGAAGTGAGACTATCCAAGTCTACTGGTATGAAAAGGTTTATCTTTGTATGATGCCCAAGTGGAGGCTGATGTTTTAAGGGATGAGAATCAACCATAAACTGGTATGATGTTTTGACTTTCTGACTCTTTGGAGGATTAAACTATCAAAGGATGACTAAGTTCTGTCCTATACCTGTAGGAGGTCTTTGGGTCCTTGTACTAAACCCAAGAGGAGGCATGAGAACTTTTAAGAAGCCCGAGGGTCCTTGTGCAAAGCCCAAGAGGAGGCTGGGGATGCTTTTAGGAAGGTTGTGGGTCCAAACCTAAGAAGAGTTCAAGAAAGGTTTCACCGGGAATAATCCTTTCTTTAGTGAACAGTTCTAGAGTTTGAAGAAATTCGAGAGGTTTCACCGGGAATTAATCCTCTCTGGGGAAATGAATTTCTTAGACAAATTTCTAGTAGTGACAATCTTGAGAAAAGTTTCACCGGGAATAATGCCTTTCTCTATTCCATATTGTATAAGCCCAAGAGGAGACAAGACTGTAACTGGAATTTCCTATGGGGAACTAATTTTGACTGTGTTGAAAGAGTGACCATTGGCTTGATCTAATCCTAGACCTAGTTGCCGGGGAAAATTGGTATTACCAGGCATCACAAGATGAAATAGATTTTGTAGGTGTTCCGTTATATATATATATATATATATATATATATATATATATATATAAGCAAGTATGTAAAAGAAAGCTGGTAGAACTTACAGGCGAGCAAGCTTCCAACACTACAACAGTATGGTTAGTTATTCAAGAAATTAAAGAAAGTTTTGATACCAACTATGAATTTGAATCTAAGTCAAATGGGAAAGTTGTTTTGAAAACAAGATTGGGGCTTATACTCAAGGAGAGGTCCAGATGAAAGACAACAATCGTACTGTTATTCTGAAAATTGTACCGGGACTTATACAATGATTGAGGCCCAAATTTGTTTTATTTACAAATGAGGTTGGGTCTTACACTCTATTAGAGGCCCAAAGTTTATTTGAAAAAGAATAAAAATGGGACTTACAACACAAGGGAAGGCCCAGATGAAAATGTTTTGAATACGACGATCGTGCCGAGATTTTTTAACGTACTGGGACTTATACAATGACTGAGGCCCAAAAAGATTTTTATTTACAAAGGAGGTGGGTCTTACACTCTATTAGAGGCCCAAAAATTGTTGAAAAAAGAAAGATGGGACTTACAACACAAAGGGCCCAAAATGATTTTTATTTAAAAGACGACGATCGCGCCGCGGTTTTAGAAACACAGTGGGACTTATACAATGACTGAGGCCCAAATTATTTATGTTTGATAAGGGATGGGTCTTACACTCTATTAGAGGCCCAGAGATTATTTTCACACAAGAGATGGGGCTTATAGCTCAAGGAGATGCCCAAATGAAAAACAGTGATTGCACCGTTGTTTTGAAAATTGTGTCGGGACTTATACAATGACTGAGGCCCAAAAAGGTTTTGTGTGACAAAGGATGGGTCTTAAACTCTATTAGAGGCCCAAAGTGTTGTGAAAAAAAATTGTGAGGGTGTGAATGATCAAAACCCTAATTTGATTAAAAATGTAACTTTATTTGAATAAAAATTAAATAAAAATGATCAAAATTAACAAATATGTGTGTAAAACAAGTTATGATCTAGGATAAATGTTTGGAAAATCATGTTTTATCCCTAGAATTATTTAAAAATCATTTGAGTTTGAAAAATCAAGAAAAGAAATATTTTTAATATGTTAAAAAACAAATAAAAAATAAATTCTTTATGAAAATATTAAATATATCAAATTAATAATATTTTTGTGAAATATTTGTAGAATAAAATATTTTAACATTTTTATGAATTTTGAAAAAGAGATTTAATTCAAAAACATAAAAATTCAGAGAGAAATTAATTTTTGAATCAATTAAATAAAATAACCAAAATTCAAATATTTAAAAATTTGAAAAAGGGCGCCAAGAACACTTGGTTCTTGCCCGCGTCCCTTGTTTTTCCAGATTTGTATTTTCTCACTTTTCTCTCTGATTACTCAATGGTTTTGCACGATTCAAACACCAATCTTGCTCGTTTTTTAACAAGGATCACAACCATATAGATTAATTGCATTTATATTAAGTGTGGAGTGAGAAATCAGAGAATGACCTCAAGAACCCTAATTTCAGCATGAACACAATGAAATTCCATACATGATTGATTCATGGCAATTGATTGAGGGTTATTACTCTACATACATGCGGGAACAAGATAGTAACTCAAAAATTCATTTATGATGCATGGAATATAGAGTTTGAAGGGTTCATGCTTACCTCTTGCAGCTGGTGATCGAGCTTGATGATGGAGATGTTACAGATGTGTTGTAAGGACCTGGACAACTTCACTATACTCTATGGAGTATGTTGAGATGCTTAGCCTTGATTGGAGATGCTTGGATCACCTTGTGGTACCTCAACTACAACTCTGTCAAAAGCTTGAGCAACTGACTGGTGATTTTGTGATTCAAGTGTTTCAGATGTGTTTCAAGGCCACAGATCACTCATATATGATGTATATGAGGTGTTAGGATGGTTGGTTTGTTTTGAATCACTTCCAATTTCAAAACCCGATAGTGACTTGAAGTGGAAGGCAAATTTGGAGTGAAAGAGGGATTTTGAGGAAATCATCAGTTTGGGTGCTTTGGTGTACTCAAACTGATCACAAATGAGCTCTATTTATAGTAGAGCAAATTTGTTTTGCAAGCAATAGTTAATGGCAACTGGTACAGATTTGTGGCCAATGGTAATCAAACGGAATCTCAAGTCTCCTCTAGCCATTAACTTGAGATTAGAGCACAGGCTTATGGTCTTCTGTTGCATGAGTTTATCTTGACTCATTTGGTTGATCATGGACTGATACATGCCAGCTCTATGCATCCTTTAAATGCTCCATGACAAATTTTAAAGTTTTGGATTTTGAACTTTGAATGCTACTTGTCAAATAATAAGGTTTTTGACTTGCAAGGCTCTATGGTGTTGTAGCTCTGCAGAGATCATATTCATTGCACTTTAGAAACTTATCTTATATGGTGACAAGGCTTGGCAAGTCATGGAAATGACAAAATCGCGTGGCATGTACAAAGCTATCTTGTGAAAAACAGTTTTGGAGGTATCATGTTTCCATGCTTGTAACTCCCTACTCAAGTTGAATTAGGATGAGTTCTGGTACGTTTTGGAAAGCTTGTGTGACATGCTTTAACTTTTATGTTCAAGGTTGGTCTTGGTTCAGCTTGGATCAAGGTGAAAAATGGCCTCAAAGTTGGGGAAAAACCAAGACAGATTCTGTCCAAAATTTTCACTAAGTATTGGAAAAAGTTGTCATTTTCATGTTTTTGTTATTTTGATCAATCCATAACTCAAAATCCATGAGGATTTGAAATCTCTTGTAGTTGACACTTTTAAATTATGTAAGATGAACTTTCATTTGAGCTTTGAATGGGAGAAAAAGGCTTTATGGTTTAGGAGTTATGACCTTGCAAAGTTGGTACAAAATCACTTTTGTTTCATAGCTTAGAAAAATTTTGGTTTCTCATGGTTGCCCCTTTTGCAAGAAACATCACTTTTCTTGATTTTTCTTAATGAATGGTTATCAATACCATACATTAACATTGTTTTGACTTAGGGGAACCAAATTTGTGAAAAATTTCAAAAAGTCAAACTTGATTTTAGGCACAGTTGACTTTTTATCAGATGAATTCCAAACTGTGTGATCCCTTGTGCTATCAAGTTCTTGAACCAATTCAAACCTAATGGGTGGATTCCATAGGTGTTTTAGGGTGTTTTGAATCATGTCCCAAGGTTTGGGAACATGTCTTGGTCAAAAGTCAAAGGTACAGTTGACTTTTTCTTCAAAACCCTAATTTTGGCCCAGATGAGATTGAAACTTGTGAATCAAGCTTCTTGGATCAATGCATTGTTGTAAATGGATCAATGTGATGTATTTGAGGCTCTCAAATCATGTCTTGATGTTTTAGCTCATGTCTTGCCTCAAAAGTCAACTTAGGGGTGAATTAAGTCAAGAAACCCTAATTCCTGATTTTTTATGAATGCATCCCCTGAGGTTATTTTGACTTGATGATGGAACTCATAGGATTCCTTGGAGCATCTTGGGTTGTGCTTTGAAGTATTAGCTCATGCCCAGAAGAAAATTTTCATCTGGAGGCCTTGGTCGACCAAAACCCTAATTTGGTGACACTGGCGATCTTAAGGCTTGATCCACTTGGAATGTTGTAACTTTGTGCTTGATTCTTGATATGGGAGTCCTCTTGATCCCTTATGGGTGTTTGAGAGGTTAGACAAGTTGAAGATCATGTCATTTCTTGATTGATCCTTTGTCTAAGTGCTCTGAGAGGGCTCAAAACCCTAATTCTCGGTTGTAGTGAAAGCTCAATAATCCTTGAGGAGATTGATGAGGTATGATAGTACCTCCATATTGAGGGGATGATTTACACAATGATTGGAAATCTTGGTGGTCAAAATTTGGGTTATGACACAACGGTGGGACTATAACTGCAAAGATCGCTGACACCAAAAGGATGATAGTAATAACCATTGACAATAGGACAAAAAGGCTATCAACAAAAATCAATAGAGCAAACTTGATGGAGGAATATCGGTACATTAATGAGTAAGACTTGTTTAGGGATATCAATAAAAGGTTGAAGCAAAGAAATTACCAAGGAACATCATCCTTATCAATAAAAGGTTGAAAGGAACCAACTCACTAGGCAGCGCCTAAGAGAAAAGTAGGAATTCATTCAAAGGAAAACCACTGACTTCTTTGAGGATAACAACCTCATCAATAAAAGGTTGGAGAAAACAACTCCATTGGGAGCACCCATTGAACAAAGCAACGCATGGTAAGAACTCACTCAGAGAAACACCATTGATTTCTCAGAGGATAACAGCTTCATCAACAAAAGGTTAAAGGGAACCAACCCCATAGGGAATGCCCACTAAACAACGCATGGTAAGAACTCACTCAAAGAAACACCATTGACTGCTCTGAGGAAAATAGCTTCATCAACTAAAGGTTGAAGGGAACCAACCCCATGGGGAACGCCCACTGAAGAACGCATGGTAAGAACTCACTCAAAGAAATACCACTGGTTGAGCTGAGGATCAATCTAGAATCGTGTGATTGATCCTCGATCCTGAATTATGCATGTATGCATGCTTGATTTTGTAAGGGTACTCCACTTTGGATGGAAATACGATACAAATGATGATGCACTAAGATGCATGTATGAATGCAAATGTTGGGGATATATATAATTTTGGTCCATGTATGCAATTATGCATATGATGTATATGAATGCAGATAGGTGATTGTATAAGTTTTATGGCGGTGCCAACAAGGTGGGCTTTTATTTTGGTAGTTGCCAATGTGGATTGAACTTTGGTTGGTGAAAGGTTTCGATTTCCTGACACTCAATCTCTGACGATGCCATGATCAAAGAAGACGTGGATGCTCTCAGTTCCCCAAGTTTGATCACTTGCTGATAAGTCGTGTGTTCGCTTATGAGAGAACCATAACTTTAATGCTCGATGGTCAGGATGGCCTGAAAATGAGCGTAGCGACGTGATTGTCGTAACCTAAAATTTGACCTCCTCTTTTGCCTCTTTTGCATAAGCATGTACATTCACATCGTTGGCATACACATTCACACTTTTATCTCTGTGTTTCTTGTTGCAGGAATATTCCGGTTTTCCAAGCCCGATTAATTGCATCTTCACAAAGTCATCACATCTCAAAACAAGCACAAAATAATGGTTTCCATGATTATTCATCAAAGCAAGAGGCGGAAAATCAAAACCGGGGCATCAGCACTTATTCCAAAGCAATCTGGGCAAATTTTTCCTAGAGTAATCGATTACTCAAACAGGCTAATCGATTACTCTGCACAAATTTTCAAATTCTGCTGCATTTTTGGGACAGAAACTCTGCACTCTCTTTTTTCTTGGATTCTACATGGTTCTAGCATTATGTGGAACATTCTAGACAGTTCAAGACCATTCAAGACATTCCACTTACATTTATTCCAATGCTTCACTTTAAATTAAGTGCACCATGTTCCTTGATTTCCAAGCATGTGAGCCTTTGATTTGGATTTACATTGGGATTGCTCCACCGAGTCAACTTCCTAACTAACTGAGTTAACCACTGACTCGGTGAGTCAAGTGTAACTAACTCTCAACCTAGCTCTAAAGCTAAGTCCAAAGCACATTCCAAACCTATCAACTCCAAACCAAAACTCTATATAAACAAACCTTCATTCATATTTCAAGGACCTTCAAACCCTCAACCATTTCACACACTTCTCACTCTCTTCATTCTCAGTTCTCTCACATTCTCTCTGAATTTTTCTGCAATTTCTTCATCTTCATCTCCATTTTCTTCCTAAACCTCACCATAGCTCTTCACCATTGAAGATTAATCACATTCACCTTGGAAATGATTATTTCTTAAGCTTAACCTTCGTCACCTTGCAATTCTACTTGATTTTATGGAGTTTTATTAGCTTTTGGATTCATCTCAAGTGTTTGCTTTAAGATTCTACAGTTCGAATTTGTATTTCAGAGTTTCGTCGCAATTTGCTCGGTTTCAATACGATTCAGCTACACTTGAAGATTCCTCTGGTTTTCTTTGATTATCTTTATCAAGATTCATTTGCAACAACATCCAAGGCACATCTCAGCCTTGTAGGTTGGTCTTTCTTTGCTCATTTTACTGTTTCAAACGTTTTCGTATCATTCGCGATGTAGTTTCGATGCTTTTTGTGTGTGAATTAATTATGCCATTACTTGATCCATGATCTTGATGTGTTAATTGATTCCATTGCTGGTTTTTTACTATTTTTTAAGCTTGATTTTCATGTACAAATTCATACCCTAGCATGTGATAGTTTGGACAAGTGATTTAGGTGCTCAAAGTGCTTTTTGAAAATCTATTTTTGCCACTGTTATAGTGGTAATCGATTACTCAAAGAGAGTAACCGGTTACTCTGCACAAATTTACACTAGAGTTGCTTTTTTCAACCAAGTAATCGAGTACTCAAATAGAGTAATTGATTACTCTGCACAATTTTCACCAGATCTGCTTTTTTCAAGCAAGTAACCGATTACCTGTTTAGGGTAATCGATTACCACTGTAACAGATTGCCATTTTTGGTGTTTTCCAAGCTTTTTTGTCATTCTTTCCTCCTCTAACTTCCATGAATTGATATGATTGATTTTTATGGATGTTTTAGGTGCTGTTTCACTTCAGCTTGAAGCATGATTGTGATTTTTCCGATGCTCGATCTTTCGATTTTGTAATTGTGCCCATTCTTGGCATTGTATGAACATGATCACTCTTGCATAATTTTATTCACATAATGACATGATTTGTGATGCATTTTAAGGGACATTTAGCATTATTTTTCACTTTCCATTCATGTTGAATTAAGCTTGTTCTTCAAAGAATAAGCTTAATCTTGTGCAATCAATAATGCACCCTTTGCTTTTATAATTTTTCAATTCATTTTGGAAAATTATTAGCATATTCTTCCCTTTTGATTAAGTAATCGAAACTTTGTTTCGATTATTAATCTTCTCGTTGGCGCTTCTCTTTAGGCTTCCTTTAGAGCTATCTCTTTCTTTCCCCCCCACGGAGTCGGAGTTTCGCGAGACACTAGAGCACTGTACAATTTGGAGCTGTTACGTTGTCTGTTTCAACTTCTGCACTACACCCTGTGTGTTAGAGAAGGAATAAGAATAGAGAATTCCTACTCTCATTCTGACTACTTCAGGTAGGGCACGAATGACCATGTGCCTGGCTTACTCACCTCTATCTCCAGGCGGTAGTGTATCTCCTTCCCAAGTTGAGTCGATCCCTGATCACTCTTTCCTCTTTCTATCTCTCTTTTGATCAATCATCATCCTATTGGTTAAAGATCATTGTCTTGGGTTAACACTCGTCTCTCTTTTCCAATATTCTTTTCTTGTGGTTAATCATTGCTTTTTGATTCCCCTAAAGAGTCTCAAATACTTTTCCTTTAGATAAACACAGTCTTCCTGTTAAACACCGAAACTCTTACGGAGTTTGCAACCTTCTCTTGGTTCTTCTCTCTTTGTTTGGTTATTCACTGTATGTCAGTTAAAACACCAATTTGCACGTCTTCTCAGTTAATCATAATCTATATGTTAACATGCTGAGCTGCTCTTGGGTTAATCACCTTCTCTTGGTTAATCACCCATTTCTCAATTAACCACAGTCTGTCTGTTAACATACTGAGCTCTTTTTGAGTTAATCACCTTCGCTTGGTTAATCACTCATTCTTTTTGGTTAATCACATTCCTTCTGCTAAAACCAATCCCCATGTGAGTTAGTAAACTTCTCTTGGTTCGAATACTTGTACCCTTGGGTTAGTAACCTTCTTTTGGTTCAAATACCCTTTCTTCGGTTAAGTACTGTTTGTTCAGTCAGTGTACCGAACTCCCTTGGGTCATGACATTTGCTTGGTCCCACACCCATTCTTTGGGTCACGACCTTCGCTTGGTCCCACACCCATTCTTTGGGTCATGACCTTCGCTTGGTCTCACACCCGTTCTTTGGGTCACGACCTTCGCTTAGTCCCACACCCATTCTTTGGTTCACGACCTTCGCTTGGTCCCACACCCGTCCTTTGGGTCACGACCTTCGTTTGGTCCCAAACCCGTCCTTTAGGTTACAACCTTCGCTTGGTTCTACACCCATTTTTTTGGTTGATCACAGTCTATTTATTAAAACCTTTCTCCCTACAGAGTGTCTTAATCTCATTCTCTTCAATTAATCACCGCTAGTCAGTTAACATACCAAGTCTTTATTCTCTTGGTTTTGACACCATCCCTTTATTTTTTTCCCAGTAGGGTCGCTTACCCTCTGATCCCTATCATGGTCACTTTGTTCTCTTACTCCTTATTAGAGTCCTCTCTATTAATCTTTTGCTCCTTTATCTTCTCGGTCTCGACACCACTCTTGCACGTTATCCTCAGCATAGTTACTGTCTTTCCTTTGCACTTCTTTCTTGGTTTTGACACCATTTCTTTGGAATCCCCAGCAGATTTTCCTTCTTTCTTTTGTTCCTGGTTTTGACACCGTTTTCTTTTCTTTTTCCGTCTTAGTTCCCCGAACTATGGAAGCTCTGATTCTACATTCATTCAAATGTATGATGCGTAGGCACAAGATCGCGATTATCTTGGTGAGCACCCTTCCACCTTCTTCCTTTCCCCTTTCTTTTCCCTGGTTCCTTTGAACTACAACGCTCTGATTTCCTCATTGCACTATGAGGATACGTAGGCACGAGGGCCCTAATCCTCCACGAGCACTTCCTTTTCTTTCTTTCTTTCTTTTTCTCTTCTTTTCTTTTCTTCTTTTAGCTAGAAGCCTTTAGATAGATAACCTATTCAAACCTAGAAGCAAGTAAAATGGTTCCCGTCGAGTACGACGGATGCGTTAGGTGCTAGTACCTTCCTTTCGCATAACCGACCCCCTGACCCGTTTCTCTTCCCCTTGGGTTTTATCGATATTTTCTCTGTACTTTGGGGCTAAATAAAATTCGGTGGCGACTCTGTTGTATCTTTGAGTGTGCGATTCACTCAGGTATAATCCAGCCATCTTTAGCTGGCGACTCTACTAGGGAGTCCTTGCTCTTGCAAGTTGGGGTCTCGCCTAGTTTTGTTTGCTTTTCTTGCCCTTTTGGATGTTTGTCTTTTGTGCTTTACTCACTTTATCTTTACGCTTTACTTGCTTTATGTTTATTTACTCCATTTCTTTACTGCTTTGAATATTCATATGCTGTATATTCTGGATATCTGCTATATTTTCTGCTGTTGATGGGATGGGTAGATATTACTGGAGAGAAAAGTCCTAACACCGGGCTTAGCATAGACATAGGCTAGAATGTGGATAGTCGTGAGGCATGTGTTTTGCGCGTTGGGTTACCATGAGAGCCACACCCCAGATCGTGATTCGCTTAAGAATACTTCCGTCCTGCGAGAATTCGCTACGGTGGGGGTTTTCACTCTGAGTCTTATGGTTTGGGCGACCTTTCAAGGGACCACCTTGTTGTGTCTTGATCACACCTGTGAGGGGGATATGGATTTTTACAGGAAACCAAGCCACTTCATACCTTTGTTCTCTCACACACATCAGATTTTGCACCGACACAGAACTATATGTGCAGATATCCAGATTGTTCAGATTTGATTGTTCAGACAGTGTTGGTTTCTTGTTCTTGTGTTGCATATCATATCATCATGTAAATTAATTTTTGCATGTGCATTTACAGGTTATTCGAAGGCTTATTCTTTGTTGACATTATCATAGAGATGAGTACCGGTTGCCGAGGCATCTTTAGCTACAAGTTTGTGGAGCCTAAGCTGAATACTTTGAGAGGCTTAGCATCCCGTGTGGGTGAAGATAACATAGGGGTTTTCAAAGAAAATTATGGTAATCTGTTGGCCATCCTCAACACTGAAGTCAACATCACTGCCATTTATACACTGGTTCAGTTCTATGACCCGCCACTTAGGTGCTTCACATTTCAGGATTATCAGTTAGCACCTACACTCGAGGAGTATGCTTATATTTTGGGGGTTGAGATCAAGAAACAGGTTCCTTTTGTCTACACTAGTGGTTGTCCGAAGTTTCCCCTTATTGCTGATGCTCTTTGCATTAGTAAGAAGGATGTGGAAGCTAATCTCAAGACCAAAGGGATGGGTATTCGAGGGTTTGCTTCAAAGTTTCTAGTTGATAAAGCCACGTCCTTTGATGCAGATGGAAACTAGAAGGCTTTCAACACCATTCTTGGTTTGTTGATATATGGGATTGTCTTGTTTCCGAACATGGAGGATTTCGTAGATTAGGCTGCCATCAATATCTTCTTGTCCAAGAACCATGTTCTGACACTCCTTGCTGATACCTATCATTCTATTCATTCGAGGAATGAAAAGAAGAAGGGAACCATTGTCTGTTGTTCTCCTCTGTTGTATCGATGGTTCATGACTCACCTTCCGCAGAAGGGTCCTTTTGTTGAGAATAAGGGTAATCTCAAGTGGTCTCAACGAATCATGTCTCTTACTGCTGATGACATTTCTTGGTATTCTCGAGTCTTCGATGATACTAAGATCATTCTTCATTGTGGGAAATTATCCAATGTGCCTCTCCTGGGTACAAAGGGTGGAATTATATACAATCTGAGACTTGCCTTCTGACAGTTGGGATACCCTATGGTTACCAAGCCAGATCCTGAGGTATTGGAAGAGTTTATCATTCATGAAAGGGGTGATGACATGGGATTACTGAAGAGGTTTAGTGCCACTTGGACTCAGATTCATTTTGAAGGAAGAGCCGATTTGGGTGAGAAGAACTGCATAGCCAAGGAAGCTTACACACTTTGGGTCAAAGAGCGCGTCAAGGAGATCTTATTACCATTTTCTTTCGAGCCTTCCATGAATGCCAAGTTTCCTAAACTTGCTATTGCTCCTCCATCTGAGGTCGACCACCTCAAGAGGACTATTGAGATGTTGAAGAAGGAAAATGCTGATCTTCGTCTCAACCTTGGTAGAGTCACATCCGAGAAGGATAGATTACAGATTGAGCTCCATCGAGGTGGAGGTTGAACAGAACAAGCGAAGGAAGGTGGGTGGTGATGCTTTGAAGAGTACCTATGAAGGACTTACTTCCAAGAAGAGGCAACTCGCCGATACCTAGTATCAAGCCTACAAGGATGAGTTAAGCTACAAGAAGCAACTTGAAAAGCTTTAAGGGAAAAGTGAACAAGACCATGCTAACCAGTTGGAAAAGGACTTTTCTCAGTGTCAAGCCAAGCTCGACAAAGCCTTCAATGAGATTCAGAAGCTACAAGATCAAGCACATCAGAGCTGAGAGTAGATTAGTCAGCTCAACATGGAGAGTACTCATTAGGAGCAACAAAACCGTCATCTGCCAAACCTCTTGGATCAGAAAGAGGCATTTCTTCAAGATATGCTTTAGAGACCTAACCATTCTTTGCTACGCAACCTCATAAAGGATGCGAAGTACTGGAGTGAGAGACACGGCCGTCTAGCCAGATTTTTCGAGCACGCACTTGAGGACTTGCCAGGGTTATTGAGGGATGCATATGCTGATGTGTTTCTGCACAAGACTCCTTGGGCTCTTTTCAATTTCTTGTCTGTTTGTAGGGTGGTATTTTATAGGATCCATGTTGATCTTGTTGTAGCCCAAAAGGCAGATATTTGATTTGTACTCTACTTATGCTTCTTTCCTTTATTCTTGAATGAATGAAGTTTCTTACCAGCTTTATCTTTGCACCTTTACTTGTATGCTTTATGATTTTTGTTAACAAAAATAAGTCTAAGAATTCCTGGAATTCAAAACTTTATTTTTGCATGCATCGTATACATTCATTTGCAGACATATGCACGTCCCTTCGTTTGGAAAACCTTTGCTTACCTTGTCCATCTTCCGCTTGTAGCAAGACGATGACTCGACATCGGTATTTCACTCGCTCAAGCAAAACCAGAATCATGGCTGATTTCGAACAAGAGAACGCTGCCTATAAGGAAACTCTGACTCAATTTCAAGGTCGGATGGATCATTTTCAGACTAACATGGATGTTATTATGGAACTCCTTCGTGCTCAGAAAGATGTTATTGTTGCTGCCGTTGTTGTTACAACTGTCACCGATGCAACCGTTGTCACTCCTGTTGTAACTATGTCTCCTATTATTACGGCTACTCATGTTGTTGTTTCTTCTCCTACTACTGTTGAAGTGCTAGTTGAGCCCGTTATTCAGCCTGTTGTTCATCCGTCGAATTCTCAGTCTGGTTTAACCAAGACGTCTGCTGCTTTTCCTTGGGGCATGCCTCTGAATTTCGCTCCTCAGATTGCAAATAATGGTGCTTTCGTACCATATCAACCTTTTGTTGTGCCCATGTCTAATGGAAATGCTGCTGCATATCCGTGGGGTATGCCTACTCCGGTTTCACCTCCAGTGGTGAGTGACGATCATGAGAATCTTCAGGTTCAAGCTCATCAGACTCCTGTGTCGACTGACATTGAAACTCCTGATGACGATGAGCAGGTGTATAGGGGTCCTTCTATTCATGTTCCAATTTCATCTCAGGCTACTCAAACTGATGTTCAGAATGTACATTCTGGAATGCTCTACTCTGGGGCATCTTCAGCCGCTATGGTACCTCCTCCAAATTATCCATTAGGTGTTTAGATGGGTCAGAATCCTGGTCAGATGGTTAATTAGGGTCTGGTATATCCTTCTCAGTTTACTACTCCGCAAGTGCATGCTCCAGCCGCATCTCAATTGCCAAATCCTCAGATTTTTGTCAGGCATGCTAATCAAGATAGACCTTCTGGTTACAAGCTGTTAGAAGACCGTATCAGAGCTATTGAAGGGTTTTCTGCTTTTGGCATGGAGGCCAAGGACTTATGTTTGGTTCCAAATGTTTATTGCCGCTAAAATTCAAGGTACCTAAGCTTCCAAAGTATAAAGGTTTAAGTTGTCTGCGTAGTCACATCACTATGTACTGCAGGAAGATATCATCCTATATTGATAACGATGAATTGCTAGTTCATTGTTTTTAAGATAGTTTGTCTGGTGCTTCATTGGATTAGTACATGGGCCTAGAACGCAGCAAAATTCATACCTGGAGAGATCTATCTGAAGCGTTCTTCAAGCAATACAAATATAATCTTGATTTGGCGCCTACAAGATTACAGTTGCAAAACCAGTCTCAGCGCTCAGCTGAAACATTTAAAGAATCTGCACAAAGATGGCACGAGATGGCATCTCTTGTGCGACCTGCTCTCTCTGACAATGAGTTGGTTGACATCTTTATAAATACATTGGAAAGATCCTACTATGAGAACGTGGTGGGTAGTTCTTCATCGAACTTTGCTGACATTGTAACCATCAGTGAACATGATTAAGGATGATTCAAAGGCCGAATTAATCATGGATATTGACGAGGTAATGACCACGATGACTGTGGTTATCAAGTAATTGAATGAACATGGGCTGTTGAAAGGACTGCATGGTAAGTTTCGGACCTATGACGATAATCCCAACCAGTGCCGAAGACTGAAGGGTTGTGTCCAAATTTTGATGAACCGAGGTGAAGTTCAATTTGCTAGAGCTAAATCTATTGAAGAATTCGTTGCGATCGAGCCATTCACCGTCATCTATAGGAAGGTTCCCATTGAATCTCCTAAGAAAAAAGTGCAACTTATCATTGTTTTCCCGCCAAAACCGTTTCCGTATCAGAATTCTAAGGAGGTACCTTGGAGATATGGTTCTACTGTGTTTTTTGGAGGTCAAGAGATAAGGTTTACTGAGTCAGAGATTGTGAATGTTACAGCCACTGGAGGTATGACTCGTAGTGGACGGGTGTTTGCTCCGAAGGTCACTATAAAGCCTGTATAAGTTCCAACTGTTGTTCCTCCTAAGGAGAAGCCTGCCTCTGCAATCCTTGTTGATCAACAAGAGGCATCTACTACTGCACCAGTGCCAACTATTTCGTCTGAGGATGTTACAAAGAGCAAGGAGACAATTGATGATCAAGAGTTCCTAAGGTTGATCAAGAAAAGTGACTTTAAAATTGTGGATTAGCTAGAGCAGACACCCATAAGGATCTCAACTTTGTCCTTACTCATGAGCTCGCCGGCGCATAGATCAGCTTTGTTGAAGGTCTTGAACACTGCCCACGTGATGCATGATATATCTGTTGTCGAGTTCGATGATGTAGTGGCCAACATAACTACAAGTCGATACTTGGGTTTTAATGAATCAGAATTGCCTCCTGAATGAGCTGCCCACAATCGAGCATTACACATATCTGTAACCTACACATATGTCCTATTATCTCGTGTCCTAGTGGATACCGATTCTTCTCTCAGTGTGATGCCTAAGGGCACATTGAGCCAACTATTGGTGGAAGGGAGCGAGATGAGGCCGAGCGCCTTAGTTGTCAGAGTATTTCATGGTTCTCGGAGGCAAGTCATTGGAGAAGTGGATTTACCCATCAAGGTTGGACCGCATTTGTTCACCATCACTTTTCAAGTAATGTATATTAATCCTGCATATAGTTGCCTATTGGGTCGCCCGTGGATTCACGCCGCAAGGGCAGTTACTTCCACTTTATATCAGAAATTGAAATTCATGTTTGATGATCAGCTGGTCATTGTCTGTGGTGAAGAGGATCTGATTGTAAGTGAGTTATCATCTTTTCGATACGTCGAGACCGAGGAAGGCATAGCTGAAGTGTTGTTATAGTGTCTTGAGTTCGAAGATGTCAGCTCTGCTTCAACTAGTCAAAGTAGATCACCGCAAATGACTTTGATATCCGCCAAGAGTGCTAAAGAGACCATCGAGAAGGGTGCCTTGCCTGGTGGGGGCATGTGATTGATGTGGTTGAAAAGCATAATCGTTTTGGATTGGGTTATCGTCCGGGTAGACAGTCTAGCTCACATTGTCAGAAGAAATGCAACTTGATCAAGTTCAGTAGCGCGAGTTTTCAAAAGGTAACATCGTAGCTGCCATTGATGATGCTGGTCCTAGCAACCAGATTTCAAGCTTTGTGCGCAAGTGCCCACCAGGTTTCAAAATCAATAATTGGACAACTACTTTGTTTCCTGTGGTTTTTCCAACAAACATGTAATGTATTTTGCTTTCTCACTCCCTCGTCCTCGCCCGAGACGAGTGGATAGCTTGTAAAGGGCCTCCCGCTTTTGGAATATTATGTGATCAATAAATAAAAGCTTTTTGCATTCAAAATCATGCTCTATTTTCTTTCTTTATTTTACTTTTTCACAAACAAATGGCAAAAGTTTCTTGCATTTTCATCTTTTCAAAATAGCTCATTATAAACATATTCATAAACATGCAGAACAAATAAATGCATTGATAACAACATGGCGAAGATGATCAACGCTCTGGAAGTTTAGAATGCATTTGAATCCTGCGAAGTGCACCTTCGGAGTTCGATCAGGCAAACTGCTGGGCTTTATTGTGAGTCAGAAAGGCATTGAAGTTGATCCTGACAAGGTTCGAGCAATTCAGAACATGCCACCTCCCAAAATAGAAAAAGAAGTCTGTGGCTTTCTGGGCAAACTTAATTACATCTCAAAGTTCATATCCCACTTGACGGCTACCTGTGAAGCAATGTTCAAATTAGTAAGAAAAAATAAATCGGTTGAATGAAACAATGATTGTCAAGAAGCATTTGACAAAATAAAACAATATTTGCAAGAACCACTTATCTTAGTACTGCCGGTTCCTGGTAGGCCTTTAATCATGTATCTCACCGTTCTCGATGAATCAATGGGATGTGTATTGGGTCAACATGACGACACTGGCAGAAAAGAACATGCAATTTACTATCTGAGCAAGAAGTTCACTGATTGTGAGACCAGATACTCACTCTTGGAGAAAACTTGTTGTGCTCTGGTCTGGGCTACTCGACGCCTAAGACAATACATGATTTGCCATACTACTTTGTTAATATCCAAAATGGATATGATAAAGTACATATTTGAAAATCCTGCTGTCTCTGGAAGGATTGCTCGGTGGAAGATGTTGTTAACTGAGTATGATATCCAACATGTTACCCAGAAAGCAATAAAAGGGAGCGTATTGTCTGACTACCTTGCTCATCAACCTGTAGAGAGTTATCAACAAATGAAGTTTGACTTTCTTGATGAGGATGTTCTATTTATCAGAGATTATGAGACTGCAGACCCTGACATAGGACCCAAACCAGGGGCACGATGGACTCTCGTATTCGACAGTGCCTCCAATGCTAAAGGTCGTGGAATTGGTGCTATCCTCATCTCTCCAACAGGTTTTCACCTTCCCTTCACTGCCAGATTATGCTTTACATGCATGTTGAAATACAAATAGAGTTTGGGTTTTGTTATCGTTCCACAGAGATTGTTCAGAGATATCGCAGTCGTTCTACAGTTGTATACGTTTTAAACTTCAAAGTAACAAGGGTTTTTGGTTGTTGTTAATCGGAACGTTTGCATTCAAATTTAAGTAATAGTGGTAAAAAGATTTGTTTTAACGATTTATAAAAATCATGTCAAGATTAGGGTTCGACAAACCTATTTTGCACGGATATAATCGACAAAGCTAATGAACTCGTTTAGACAGTAAATGTAATCACATATCTTCCCAATATGTTTATCTCTAACACATATTGTGAGTTCTGCCATTTTGATCCTTTGATGATCTCTCACTTAAACTATCAAAATGACAACATTCAAGTTCAATATTTATGAACATCAACACTTATTACTATCTCTAGCCAATGTACATTGATGGACGAACAACCTAGGTAAAGTGTAAGAGCACATTTCTCAATCATGAACCAACACAAATAATAAACCATAGAAACAAAGTTTTTCATCATACATTCATTATCCAAGAGTTCACAAGCTAGAGTCAACACATATACATGCAAAAGAAAGGTTTATCTACCATCTAACCTTGACATAAAAGGAAAATTAGCTCTCCATTGTCATGGGAGCTAAACAAACAAGAAGATGAAGAAGAATATCAAGCATCAATGATGATCTCTCGACGAATGATGCTTCCAATCTTCCAAAATAGGATGCTACAGTGTTTACAATGTATTTGGCTCTAAAAAGTATCAAAGATCCCAAGAAAAATACAGAAAAGTCTATTTATAAGGGGGAAGAGGATGGCAGAGCGCGCTAAGCGCACTGTACCGCGCTGAGCGCGACCTCATTTATTGCCAAACCGACGTAAAGCGCGCTTAGCGGGCTCAAGACCGCGCTAAGCGGGCTACTCTCTATAACTAGCTCCAACACCGCACTAGGAGCACGCTTAGCGGGCCCCAAGCATGCTCAAAAAATCATTTTCTTCACAAACTGCTTCAAGGGGGCCTTCCTTGCTCCAAGCTACACATTTCCATGTAAAAACCTTCAATTAAAACACAAAAGTTAAATAGATAAGTTAAATAATGTAATTAACTATACTACGGTTATTAACCGGAAACAATGGGAAAAGCCATTGATTATCAATTAAAGATCACAAAAAGGTGCTAAAAACTAAACTAAATATTAACACAATTTAGCACCTAACAACTCTCCCCAACTTGTTTCTTTGTTTGTCCTCAAACAAAGGTAAAATAGACTAGAAGCAAGAGGAAAACGGATAAGCAAACACAAACAAAAATCAATGGTTCAAACCGAATTGATACGCCTGCAAGTAATGCTCAGCTCCGACAGAATAAAAATATGTATATGAACTAACTTCTAAACATAAATAACAAGCACTCATCATAAGCAAAAAAATGTTCAAACGGGAATCACCTAATTTATTCAAATGAGCCAAGCTCAATATAATAAAGGGACAAAACACACTCATAAGCAATTGTGCCACATCCAAAACAATTTATGCACTCATCTAAAAATTTAATGAAAATAATGGAAACAAAGATCACAAAAGGACTTTTAGATGTTGTAACTTGGCCGGGGTTAAGAAACAAGGGTCATATGTACACGGCCTTTGAACAAGAAAGGGTAAAATTCATGAAGAGCATTTTCTTTTCTAAACAACCATCCTTGCTCAAACTTTCAATTTATTCTCACAATGCATTCTATCTCATTCTCTTTTGATTTCTACAATTTTATTTTTCTTTCTTTTTTGATTTTTCATTTATTTTTCCTTTTCTTTCTTTTTCAAACTACTTTTGATTTCAATTGAGAATGCATTGCCCACAATTCCTTCTTCTCTTTTCACAATGAACCAATCTCCCCAACTTCAACAATACTTAATACTTAAATCAAGAATGCTCTTCAAAGCGATTAAAGTTCGGGTTCATGCTTCACGGATACAAAAATTTTCGTTTTAGGCTCAAGAGAGGTTTCTAATGATCACACACTCACAAGGTGACTTGAAGTGATTTATGGAAATGTGGTTCTACTCATAGTACTCAAAAATTGCCTTGATCATTTCCAAGTTTCCAAAATTTCAAAACAAAAAGAAAGATTAAACATAAAAAATTTGAGTAAGCAACAATCACTTAAATCCCTCAATAATTTGTAAACAATGGAGGGAACTCACATTTGTGGCTATGTCCTAATTGATTCCAATATGAACAAATATGCAAAATAAAGAAAAACTTGAAAATTATGTAAAGCAAAAAGTTCATGTACGTATTAACATTCTACAAAGCACAAAACAGAGTACCTTTTGTGCATCAATTCAGAAACTTATCATCACTACCAATGTATGGTGAAGCACATCACTTTTGTACCAAGAAATTAACTCGCTTCATCCATTAATTACCTTAAAATAGAGAACAAACAACAACAAAAATTTGTACCAAAAATTATAACATAGAACATCATCCGCCCGGATGGAAAATACAACAATCCTAAACCAAAGTAGATAATAATATAAACATACTAATCATAGCAAAATACAATATACAAGAAAAAAGACACATCAAACCCATCATCAATAAGAACTAGAGCTAGATGCTCCATCGCCTGCTGCATCATCACCATCGTCATCATCAACACCTGCCCTATAACCTGCCCCCTCCGAAAAACCATGCCTGCCCTCAGGCCATCTCGCATAAGCCATGAGGTCCTCTCGCGACCTCAAAGAATGATCAAAATACGGCTCCCGGATTTGGAGCTGCAGCTGCATCATTAACTCGTGCATGAATAAGAAAGCACGCTGGTTAGCCTCGTGCATTGCCCAATTGGCCTCAGCACTTGGACCACGAGCACGCCCAGCAGGGGCAGCAGCAGCTACAGGAACATCAACATCTAAATTCAAAGCCTGCAAACAATGACGAGATATATAGTTATCATCCAACACAACCAATTTAACATTCTCATGAGTAGGGAGGGTGACACGCGCCCTATTGCACAAGGCCATGATAAGTCCATGATAGGTCAAGGTACACGCCACCCTATCACCCAATGGTGTAACACTCACAGCTATCCTCTTAAGCTCACTGGAAATGACCCGTGCTAAGTCCACGGTCTTCTCATCGTCAAGGATGTAAGCAATAAGAGCAGCTGTATCCATAGGAATGGAGGAGGTATGGCTACGTGGCTTAAGGTTATGCAAAACAACCGCCATCACAATTTATGTTTCTGTAGTCAACACACTCCTCAAAAACTTGAGGGACGCTCCATTAGCGCTTTGCTGGTAAGTCTGCCCCCTCACACATAACATATCCCTTAACTGGTCGGCACTTCAGCTACGCCGAGCCATCATCCTACCATAATCACATAATTCATTCTCGGCCAGCTAAGGTGATTACCGAGGTAAGTATTTATAGCATCCCTTGAGAACTCAATTTCCTTCCCCCTAACCTAAGTTTTAAATTCGAAAGGCCTACCATCGGAGGGCAATGCGTTAGCGTAGAACTCCCTCACAATGTCAAGATGGTACTCAGGGTAGGGTGAAAAAAGCTTGTCCCAGCCACCTCTAGAAATAAGAGAAGCGGTGCGGCGATAGCTTCCCTCCGGATTAATTAGAATAATTCGGTCCGCCCACACCGTTCTCCATTCAAGTTGTTGGTAGCGCTGTTGTTGTTCGACCCCAAGGAATCTAGTGCTGTTAAACTGACCGGATGGAGGGCGCCTAGATGGGTTTGATGAAGAACCACTGACTCGTTGCTTCTTGCGTCCCGACACCTGAAAAGAAAAACAAAACAGAACAAACACAAAACAGCAACACATGTTAATGAAAATAGCATCACAAACTAAGAATAATCAAAGGAAAACAAAACAGAATTAAGAAAAGGGGAATTTTTTTGTAAATCTCAGAGCGCGCTGAGCGGGCTCTGCGAAATGCAGAAAAAATCCCCTCTGCAACAGAAGGTTTCCAAACATTCTCCTACTTCCTAAACACAGCCCTATTCACGGAGATATGCACAGTCACAAATTCACAAAATCAAAATACTAATGTATACACAAATCCTAATTTCTAAATCACAAACCCTAAATTCTGAAATTACAGTTTCTAACCACATGCAACTTCACTATTCTAGTACCAATAATGGAATTTTGACAACAAAAAGAAAACACAATGAACAAGAACATAAAACTTAAAGGTTCAACCCAAAATGGGTTTTGTTCATGAAAAACTAAAAAAAAATTAAAGAACTTACAGTTTGTTGATCAAGATTTTGAGCAAGAAAATGAAGTTACTGCAGTTGGGCACACAAAAAATCCAAAGAACTTTGGAAAAAATTTGAAAGAGAAGAGAGAAATTGAGACTTTTTGGGTGAGAAAGGGTGAAATGAGGCAGAAACCTCAGAAACCCTAACTCATAAACAAGCGCTGGGCCGGGTCAGCATAAGTGGGCCCAGGAAAAAGTTATTTTTTTTCAAAAATTCGCAGACCGCGCTGAGTGGGCTCAGGACTGCGCTAAGCGTGCTGCTCACTGGAAGTATAGGGTAATTTTTCTTGAAACCGCGCTGAGTGGGCTACTGCGCGCTAAGCGCGCACTGCAAAACTCAAACACCTTCCAGCAGTTCAAATTCAACTTCCAGCAGTTCAAAACAACATTTAGAGCAACATCAAACGTCAACTTTACAAAAAACATGATTAAAACAGAAAATGGATTAGAAAACGATAAAAACTTACAAAATTGGGGTGCCTCCCAACGAGCGATTATTTAACGTTGGATGAGCTCGACGGTCCAAGACGATCAATGAAGAACGTCTAGGAGAACAGAACAATTGTCGCGATCAAGGTTACCACCAAGGTAGATTTTCAAGCGTTGACCATTTACGGTCCAACAGTCTTTTTTCTCTAAATCTTCGATCACAATCGCTCCGTAACTTTTCACCTCTTTCACACGAAATGGTCCGGACCATTTTGATTTTAATTTTCCCAGAAAAAGTTTTAACCGGGAATTAAACAGCAGCACCAAATGGCCGACCTGGAAGTCCTTTTTCCGGATCTTCTTATCCTGATAATTCTTTACCTTTTCTTTATACAACCAACTGGAATAATAGGCTGCATTCCGCATTTCTTCTAATTCCTGAAGTTGTATTTTTCTCTTTTCTCCGGCCAAGTTCCTATCAAAATTTAGCAGCTTAAGGGCCCACAGTGCTTTGTCCTCCATTTCAACTGGTAAATGGCATGTTTTACCATAAACCATTTGAAATGGAGTTAAGCCAATTAGAGCTTTGTAAGCGGTCCGATATGCCCACAAAGCCTCGTCCAATTTCTGCGACCAATCTTTTCGAGAACTTGACACAATTTTTTCTAAAATCCTTTTCACTTCACGGTTCGACACCTCAGCTTGACCGTTCGCCTGTGGGTGGTAAGGGGTCGCCACTTTATGTGATACACCATAATGTTTTAAAACACTTTCAAGAGATGCATTGCAAAAGTGTGACCCGTCATCACTAATGAGAACCCGAGGAGTGCCAAAACGGGAAAAGATGTTTTTCTTCAAAAATTTGATCATCGTTTTGCCATCAACCTTAGGTGAAGCAATCGCTTCAACCCACTTCGACACGTAATCAACCGCCACCAACATGTACTCATTTCCAAAAGAGGGTGGAAATGGACCAACAAAATCAATGCCCCAACAATCGAAAATTTCAACTTCTTGTATATCTTGAAGGGGCATTTCATCTCTTTTTCCATTTCCTCCACTTCTTTGACAAGTGTCACAACTTTGCGCATGGAGATTTGCGTCTTTAAATAGAGTAAGCCAATAAAAGCCTGATTGTAAGGCTTTCGTGGCCGTCCTTGAACCATTGAAATGGCCTCCATAAGGTGAGTTGTGATAATTCCAAAGAATACTTTGAGCTTCTTCACTAGTGACACACCTTCTCAAAAGGTTGTCACCTCCTAATTTGAACAAATACGGGTCATCCCACACATAGTAATTTGCATCCGACATGAACTTCCTTTTTTGGTTCCAAGTTAGGTCTTGGGGCACCCAACCAGATGCTTTGTGGTTAGCAATATCCGTAAACCAAGGCCTAACTTGAACTTTAAACAATTTTTCATCGGGAAATTCCTCTCGGATTTCCTTTTCAGCTGTGGTAACCTCAACATTGACAAGGCGAGACAAGTGATCCGCCACCAAATTCTCAGATCCTTTCTTGTCAAGAATTTCTAGATCAAATTCTTGTAACAAGAGGATCCAACGAATAAGCCTTTGTTTTGAATCTGGCTTGGTGAGCAAATACTTAATCGCCGAGTGATCCGTATAAACTACGACTCTAGACCCAATCAAATAAGAACGAAATTTTTCCAACGCATACACTATTGCAAGCAACTCCTTTTCAGTTGTTGCATAATTAACTTGAGCTTCGTTCAAGACTTTGCTCGCATAGTGTATAGCATGAAAAAAATTTGTTTTTCTTTGACCCAATACCGCACCGACCGCATAATCACTCGCGTCACACATGAGTTCAAAATTAATTTTCCAATCGGGCGCGATGATTATGGGTGCGGTAGTCAAACTTTGCTTTAAATAATTAAAAGCGACCATACAAGACTCATCAAAATCAAAAGACTTATCTTTAATGAGCAAATTACTCAATGGCCTTGCAACTTTGGCGAAGTCGTTGATGAACCTCCGATAGAATCCCGCATGGCCAAGAAAACTTCGGATGCCTTTGACATTTGTTGGAGGAGGCAACTTTTCAATCACTTCAATTTTGGCTTGATCAACCTCAAGACCATTTAGAGGAGACTTTGTGGCCAAGCACAATCCCCTCCGTCATCATAAAATTGCACTTCTCCCTATTCAAAACTAAGTTTGTCTCAACACACCGTTCAAGAACGGCCTCCAAATTTCTCAAACAAAGATCAAAAGATGCTCCAAAAATGGAGAAGTCATCCATGAACACCTCCATTATTTTTTCAATGATATCGGAGAAAATTGCTTGAACACAACGTTGAAACGTCGACGGTGCGTTGCATAAACCAAAAGGCATCTTACGGTATGCAAAAATCCCAAACGGACAAGTGAAAGCCGTCTTCTCATGGTCTTCTGGGTCAACCGTAATTTGGTTATAACCGGAGTAAGCATCCAAGAAGCAATATAATTGTTGTCCCGACAATCTTTCCAACATTTGGTTCATAAATGGAAGAGGAAAATGGTTTTTCCTTGTAGCGGTGTTTAGCCTTTTATAATCTATACATATCCTTCAACCTGTTACCTTTCTTGTAGGGATCAACTCATTTTTTTCATTTCGGATCACGGTCATTCCTCCTTTCTTAGGTACAACTTGGACCGGACTTACCCAAGGACTATCAGAAATCGGGTAAATCATGTCGGCATCCAAGAGCTTAACAACTTCTTTTCTCACTACCTCTTTCATTGTTGGATTCAAGCGGTGTTGTGGTTGGGCAACTGCCTTGAAATCCTCTTCCATCAAGATACGATGCATGCAATAAGCCGGACTAATTCCTTTTAGAACGGAAAGGACCCAACCTATAGCATCTTGATATTTCTTCAAAACTTGAATTAAACGGTCTTCCTCGTTTTTGGACAAAACGTTACTAATGATAACCGGCTTGTTACCACCATCATCAAGAAACGCATATTTTAAATTGGAAGGCAAGACCTTCAATTCAAGTGGTGACTTCTCATCTTTCACATCCTTCTTTAACTCTTCCGTTTCTACTTCCCACGGTTGCAACTCTTTGAGAGATTCAAGCTCTTTTAAACATTCTTCAAGAGCTCTTTCTTCTTCATCGGAAAATACTTCAAAAGATTCATCAAGAGCCATTTCCAAAGGAGATACGATATGAACATGCCTTGAAACCTCAAAAGTTGCTTCTTCAATTGTATCGATACGAAAGCTATCATGCTTGTCTTGAGAATGTTTCATTGCTTCAAAAAGATCAAAGCAATCTTCCTTGTTTTAAACCCTCACTTTCATTAAACCGTCATCCACATCAATCATCATTCGTGCGGTTTTCATGAAAGGTCGCCCAAGAATTAAAGGTGCATCCTCATCTTCCTCCATATCGATAACAACAAAATCAACCAGAAAGAAAAACTTGTCAACTTTTAGCAAGACATCTTGAGCCAACCCATGAGGATGAGTTGTGGACTTGTCGACCAATTGTAACGTCATCCGAATTTCTTTCATCTCAATGTTCCCAAGCCTCTTTACAATGGACAATGGAATTAGATTAATGCTTGAGCCCAAATCGATTAGGTATTTGCCAACATAGACATCACTAATGGTTACCAGCAAAGTAACACGCCCAGGTCAACTTCTTTTTTCAGAAGAGTTCTTTGGATGATGGCACTACAACTTGCGTCAAGGATAATAGTTTCCGCTTCCGAATACCTCCGCTTCTTTGTGAGAATTTCTTTCATAAACTTAGCATATTTTGGCATTTGCTCCAAAGCTTCGGCAAAAGGAATGTTAATTTGCAATTGTTTAAAAATATCCATGAAACGAGCGTAATGTCGTTCATTTTCTTTCTTTGAAGGAGCATGAGGGTATGGTAAATGTTGGATCAGAATAGTTCTTACTACTTCCTTTCCCTTCTTCACTCTCATATGTCTCTCTTTTTTCTTCACCTCCTCACCATTCTCATTTTCGACTTCAACTATTTCATCATCTTTCTTTTCAACTACACCTTCATTTTCAATTTTATTTTCAACTACTTCCTCATCACTATCCTCCTCCACAATACCATCAATTTTTTCTTCTCCACCTTTTTCTCATTTTCTTTTACCAACTCCTTCCCACTTCTAGTAACGATTGCCTTGCAATGCTCCTTAGGATTCACTTGAGTATTTGCGGAGAATGATGGACCCGATTGTTCCTCGGCAAGTTGCTTGGCAAGTTGCCCCACTTGATTTTCTAGATTATTTATCGCCGCATCACTACTTTTTTGGTTGGCTATAGACATTTGCATGAATTGAGCCAAAGTGTCTTCCAACTTAGAGTTAGCAACCGGAGGTGGTGGAGGTTGATAAGGATTTTGCCGGCTTGAAGAACCGCCACCATAACCTTGATTATGTTGATAGTTCCCCCTTAGTGGATATCCTTGATTGCCTTGGTAATGTTGTTGAGGATTGTGTTGTTGTTGATAAGGTTGTTGTTGTTGTTGTTTTCCTTGATAGTCTCGTTGATTATTCATGTAGTTCACTTCTTCAAATCCCGGAGGAGGACAAAATCCAGTGTCATGCTCGCCTTTGCAAAGTTCACAACAAGCAACTTGTTTACTCTTGCTAGGTTCCTTCAATTCCTTAATTTGTTGAGTCAAAAGTTCCACTTGTTGAGATATAAGCTTGTTTTGTGCTAGGATTGCATCATTAGTTCCCAATTCAAGTATCCCGGACTTCTTTTGTGAGTTGTTACGGCTTTGACTTTGAAGATCATTGAGAGCCATTCTATTGATGATATACGTAGCTTCTTCGGCACTCTTTGATAACAAAGATCCTCCAGAAGTGGCATCCAATAATGTCTTGCAATTTGGTTGGAGACCATTCTTGAAGATGTGAATTTGTGTTAACTCGTCAAACCCGTGGCCTTTGCATTTTTGAAGCATGGATTTGAATCGTTCCCATGCTTCATTCAGAGATTCATTAGTGCCGTAAGAGAACACAGAAATTGTGGTTTTTGACTCCGTAAAATGGTTGTGAGAAAAGAACCGTTCTATAAATTTTTCCTCCAAAACATTCCAATCGGTCATCACAGCGGGAGTTTGATCAAGATACTAATCCTTAGCCTTGCCAAGCAAAGCATGAGGAATTAGTCTCTTGAAAAGAGGTAACTCTTGCGCTTGATTGACTGCGGCCGCTAACGCTATCTCATAAAATTTGGTGAGAAAAGCGAAAGGGTCTTCATGATCCATTCCCGTGAACGGACTTCCAAACAACAAGTTCAAAGTTCCAATTTTCATCTCAGCTTGCCTTTCTTGATTATTGTTAGCAAACTAAGCGGTGTGACGTGGACTATTTACACATGGTGTGGAAGCGGGTGGTGGTGGATCCATGATTGGCGTGAACTGTGGAATTGGTGGTGGTGTAGAAGTCGAACTTTCTCCTTGTTCTTGACTTTGTCTAGCTAGTTGCCTCCTCCGTCTAGTTCTGCTATTGAGTCTACGAGCAGTTCTTTCAATCTCGGGATCGAATAGAAGTTGGTCCACCGGTAGTTGCCCTTGTATAAACAAAGTCTGCACACTAAACAAAACAATTCAACAAGCACAAGAAAAAAAAGTTTAACAAGTCTAAAACTTCACAACTATTGCAATGCTTGCAATATCAATTAACAATCCCCGACAACGGCGCCAATTTGTTGAAATACAAATAGAGTTAGGATTTTGTTATCGTTCCACAGAGATTGTTCGGAGATATTGCAGTCGTTCTACAGTTGTATACGTTTTAAACTTCAAAGTAACAAGGGTTTTTGGTTGTTGTTAATCGGAACGTTTGCATTCAAATTTAAGTAATAGCGGTAAAAAGGTTTGTTTTAATGATTTATAAAAAGCATGTCAAGATTAGGGTTCGACAAACCTATTTTGCACTGATAGAATCGACAAAGCTAATGAACTCGTTTAGACGGTAAATGTAATCACATATCCTCCCAATATGTTGATCTCTAACACATATTGTGAGTTTTTCCATTTTGATCCTTTGATGATCTCTCACTCAAACTATCAAAATGACAACATTCAAGTTCAATATTTATGAACATCAACACTCATTACTATCTCTAGCCAATGTGCATTGATGGATGAACAACCTAGGTAAAGTGTAAGAGCACATTTCTCAATCATGAACCAACACAAAGAATAAACCATAGAAACAAAGTTTTTCATCATACATTCATCATCCAAGAGTTCACAAGCTAGAGTCAATACATATACATGCAAAAGAAAAGTTTATCTACCATCTAACCTTGACATAAAAGGAATATTAGCTCTCCATTGTCATGCGAGCTAAACAAACAAGAAGATGAAGAAGAATATCAAGCATCAATGATGATCTCTCGACGAATGATGCTTCCAATCTTCCAAAATAGGATGCTACAGTGTTTACAATGTATTTGGCTCTGAAAAGTATCAAAGATCCCAAGAAAAATACAGAAAAGTCTATTTATAAGGGGGCATAGGATCGCAGAGCGCGCTAAGCGCGCTGCACCGCGCTGAGCGCGACCTCATTTATACCAAACCGATGTAAAGCATGCTTAGCGGGCTCAGGACCGTGCTAAGCGGGCTACTCTCTGTAACTAGCTCCAACACCGCGCTATGAGCGCTCTTAGCGGGCTCCAAGCATGCTCAAAAAATCATTTTCTTCACAAACTGCTTCAAGGGGGCATTCCTTGCTTTAAGCTACACATTTCCATGTAAAAACCTTCAATTAAAACATAAAACTTAAATAGATAAGTTAAATAATGTAATTAACTATACTACGGTTATTAACCGGAAACAATGGGAAAAGGCATTGATTATCAATTAAAGATCACAAAAAGGTGCTAAAAACTAAACTAAATATTAACACAATTTAGCACCTAACAATGCACCAACAATATGGCTGAATACGAAGCATGTATCTATGGTATTGAAGCGGTAATTGACATGAGAATCAAGATTCTTGAGGTCTATGGAGATTCTGCTTTGGTTATTGGACAAGTCAGAGGGAACTTTATGACTCGGGATTCCAAGTTGGTTTCGTACCAAAAGCACATAGCGAAATTGATTCCTTACTTTGATGAAATCTCTTTTCATCATATCCCTAGAAAGGAAAATCAACTAGCTGATGCTCCTGCCACCCTGGCATCTGTGTTCAAGGTCAAGTGGAAGAATGAAGCTCCTTCTATCCGCATTGATCATTTGAACGAACCAGCACACTGTTTAGCAATCGAGGATGAGTCTGATGACAAGCCTTGGTTCTACGACATCAAGAGATATCTATAAAAATAGGAATATCCCGAAGGTATTACTATCACTGACAAGAAATATCTTAGGTGGCTTTGCTCCAAATTCTTCTTAAGTGGTGGTGTATTGTACAAGAGGAATTATGATTCTGTGTTGCTTAGATGCGTGGATAGACATGAAGCAAACATGATCATAAGATCCATACATGAGGGCTGCGAGGGTGTACATGCTAAAGGTCCTGCCATGGCCAAAAAGATCCTTTGAGCTGGGAATTATTAGACAACAATAGAGGTAGATTGTTACAACTTTGCCAAAAGATGTCACAAGTGCCAAATCTATGGAGACAAGATCCATGTGCCTCCAACTCCATTGAACGTTTTGACTTCACCTTGACCATTCTCTATGCGGCGTATATATATGATTGGAATGATCGAGCCGAAGGCTTCCAACGGTCATTGATTCATTCTAGTTACTATTGATTACTTTACCAAGTGGGTTGAAGTTGCTTCTTACGCAAATGTTACACGACAAGTGGTTGCTAGATTTATCAAGAAAGAGATAATC
Source organism: Lathyrus tuberosus (assembly GCA_022829125.1). NCBI lineage: Eukaryota > Viridiplantae > Streptophyta > Magnoliopsida > Fabales > Fabaceae > Lathyrus > Lathyrus tuberosus. The sequence goes on along the minus strand of JALAZF010000368.1, from coordinate 1,632,617 downwards.
TGTCGCTATGGCATTCCTAGCAACATTATCACTAACAATGCAAGCATCCTAAACAACAAGATGATGAAGGAGTTATGTCAAGAATTCAAGATCGACCACCACAACTCTTTACTATATCGGCCCAAGATGAACGATGTCGTCGAAGCAGCAAACAAAAACATCAAGAGGATTGTCCAGAAAATGGTCATGACTTACAAAGATTGGCATGAAATGCTTCCATTTGTGCTACATGGCTACAGAACTTTAGTTCGTACTTCTACCGGGGAAACTCCGTATTCACTTGTGTATGGTATGGAGGTTGTTCTTCCCATTGAAGTCGAGATTCCTTCGCTCAGAGTCATCATGGAAGCAAGTCTTGATGAACCTAAATGGGTCTAATCCAGATATGACCAACTGAATCTCATCGAAGAGAAGTGCCTTATAGCCGTTTGTCATGGTCAATTGTATCAGAGACGCCTCAAACGAGCTTTTGACAAGAAAGTTCTCCCTCGAGCGTTCCATGAAGGCGAACTCGTGCTCAAGAGATATTCACCTATTCACTCGGATCCACGCGGCAATTGGACTCCCAATTACGAAGGACCCTTTGTTATCAAGAAGGCCTTCTCAGGCGGAGCCCTGATCCTCACCACCATGGATGGGGAGGAGTTGTCATCGCCCGTAAACTCCGATACAGTCAAAAAATATTATGCCTGGAAAAAATGGATAAAGAGCCCGCTAGATTGATATCCGCAAGGATAATTTAGGCAAAAATGGGAGTCCCGATGGACCAAAAAAAAGAAATGTCCATGCAAAAGTTAGGGACAATGGAAAAAAACAAAAACAATAATAGCCCGCTAAGTTGAAAACCCGAAAGGGCGACTTAGGCAAAAAGGGGTATCCCGGTGGACAGAAAAAATATAGAAAAATGTCTAGGCAGAAATTAGGGATAAAGGCATTTAACTGTGAACACTTGAGCCTCTCTTTATCTTAGTTGGACCTCAGATGGTAACAGAGTAGTAAAATCATCATCAAGTGGTGCAAGGCGTTAGAACCTAGACTTACAATGGATGGTAGCCAATGTTGAAATTAATGCAAAACATGATTTCCCTTTGCCATTTACATTTGTTTTTCAATTTTATTGCAAACTTCCTCATCAAGGAGTTTTGCATCCTTGTACACATCATATGTACATGTTTTCACATTTCAATCAAAGTTCATTCATTCGATTTCTCAATTGTTGTCTTTTCAGTATTTTGTTTGCAAAATAAACGATTATTTGTGATCACATAATACTATAAAGCGTTGAGAACAATAAAAAGCTAAATCAATGGAGAAAGCATTGTGTATTGCATATTTTACTGGTAATTCCTACAGGATAACCGGTCATATCCATTTGCAAGCCTAATGCCCGATCAACACAATGATGGTTCTTTGAAGATGCAGTCATCGCCCTAACAGAGCCATCATTTTCCCAGCAAGCACAATTATGTTTCTTCGGAAAGGTTGTTTACCTCCTGTTTTCTCCAGCAGATTCTTAATGTCCCTAGTAAAGCTGTCATGATGTGCCCCAAAAAGAGACATGATTGTTCTTTTCCCCAGCAAGGGTCGTGCATCAGTTCCAGCAAGTCGAAATCATCACTCCCTAGCGGCAGTATGTTTCATTTTCTGTTCTCCCTAAGCAGAGAATATCATTCAGACCTTATTAATTCCCCGCAGTAGAGCCAGTCAGGGTGAAAGGACGTCCAGGTAGCAATGTTGGTGATAGCTTGGAAATTGGAGATTTCTAGGGCCATTCCCTAGCCAGAGTCAGCCATGGCATGAAGATCGACCGAATTCTCTCATCCCCAGCAATGTTAACGGTGATAATCTAGAAATATGATATTTCTCGGTTTCTTCCCCAGCAGAGTTGTCACCCTTTGTAGGGTTTCTTCTCTAGCAGACCGCCTTCATCTGTGGGTCCTCTCCCCAGCCGAGGATGTCGAGTTTGTTTTGCTACAATCTCTACCTAACTGCCGCACATTACCTTAACTTGCACCTTTGCATGATATGATATCAAGCATCATGTAGATTGCACATACATAGCATACGCATCAAGTATATTACCGTCCTTTTTGACTGATTCATCTTCCCAGCAAATATTCAGCCAAACTTCTCACCTATCAACCCTCAAACTTGCACCTCTTCTTTTGTCGCCGTCTACCAAATTTTCGAGCTACTCTTTTATTTAATCCCCTTTACCTCAAATCATCGAAAAGCTAGCACAATTCGTATATTCAAGTCCAAGAGGATTAAATAGGGGCAGCTGTCGTAACCCGAAATTTGACCTCCTTTTTTGCCTCTTTTGCATAAGCATGTACATTCGCATCGCTGGCATACGCATTTACACTTTTCTCTCTGTGTTTCTTGTTGCGGGAATATTCTGGTTTTCCAAGCCCGATTAATTGCATCTTCACAAAGTCATCACATCCTCAAAACAAGCATAAAATAATGATTTCCATGATTATTCATCAAATCAAGAGGTGGAAAATCAAAATCGGGGCATCAACACTTATTCCTAAGCAATCTGGGCAAATTTTGCCTAGAGTAATCGATTACTCAAACAGGGTAATCGATTATTCTGTACAAATTTGCAAATTCTGCTGTATTTTTGGGACAACAACTCTGCACTCTCTTTGTTCTTGGATTCTACATTGTTTTATCATTATGTGGAACATTCTAGACAGTTCAAGACCATTCAAGACATTCCACTTACATTTAATCCAATTCATCACTTTAAATTAAGTGCACCATGTTTCTTGATTTCCAAGCATGTGAGCCTTTGATTTGGATTTACATTGGGATTGATCCACCGAGTCAACTTCCTAACTAACCAAGTTAACCGCTGACTCGGTGAGTCAAGTGTAACTAACTCCCAACCTAGCTCCAAAGCTAAGTCCAAAACACATTCTAAACCTATCAACTCCAAACCAAAACTCTATATAAACAAACCTTCAATCATCTTTCAAGGACCTTCAAACCCTCAACCATTTCACACACTTGTCACTCTCTTCACTCTCAATTCTCTCACATTCTCTCTGAATTTTTCTGTAATTTCTTCATCTTCATCTCCATTTTCTTCCCAAACCTCACCATAGCTCTTCACCTTTGAAGATTAATCAATTTCACCTTGGAAGTGATTATTTATTGAGCTTAACCTTCGTCACCTTCCAATTCTACTTGATTTTCTGGAGCTTTTTTAGCTTTTGGATTCATCTCAAGTGTTTGCTTCAAGATTCTACAGTTCGAATTCGTATTTCGGAGTTTCGTCGCAATTTGCTCGATTTCAATACGATTCGGCTACAATTGAAGATTCCTCTAGTTTTCTTTGATTATCTTCATCAAGATTCATTTGCAACAACATCCAAGGCACATCTCAGCCTTGTAGGTTGGTCTTTATTTGCTCATTTTACTGTTTCGAACATTTTCGTATCATTCGCGATGTAGTTTCGATGCTTTTCGTGTGTGAATTGATTATGCCATTACTTAATCCATGATCTTGATGTGTTAATTGATTCCATTGCTGGTTTTTTGCTATTTTTTAAGCTTAATTTTTGTGCACAAATTCATAACCTAGCATGTGATAGTTTGGACAAGTGATTTAGGTGCTCAAAGTGCTTTTTAAAAAGCTATTTTTGCCACTGTTATAGTGGTAATCGATTACTCAAAGAGAGTAACTGGTTACTCTGCATAAATTTACACTAGCGCTGCTTTTTTCACCCAAGTAATCGATTACTCAAATAGAGTAACTGATTACTCTGCACAATTTTCACCAGATCTGCTTTTTTCAAGCAAGTAACCGATTACCTATTTAGGGCAATCGATTACCACTGTAACAGAGTGCCATTTTTGGTGTTTTTCAAGCTTGTTTGCCATTCTTTCCTCCTCTAACTTCCATGGATTGATATGATTGATTTTTATGGATGTTTTAGGTGCTGGTTCACTTCAGTTTGAAGCATGATTGTGATTTTTCCGATGCTCGATCTTTTGAATTTGTAATTGTGCCCATTCTTGGCATTGTATGAACATGATCACTCTTGTATAATTTTATTCACATAATGACATGATTTGTGATGCATTTTAAGTGACATTTGGCACTATTTTGCACTTTCCATTCATGTTAAATTAAGTTTGTTCTTCAAAGAATAAGCTTAATCTTGTGTAATCAATAATGCACCCTTTGCTTTAATAAATTTTCAATTCATTTTGGAAAATTATTAGCATATTCTTCCCTTTTGATTAAGTAATCAAAAATTCATTTCGATTATTAATCTTCCCGTTGGAGCTTCTCTTTAGGCTTCCTTTAGAGCTATCTCTTTCTTTCCCCCCGCGGAGTCGGAGTTTCGCGAGACACTGGAGCACTGTACAATTTGGAGCTGTTACGTTGTCCGTTTCAACTTCTGCACTACACCCTGTGTGTTAGAGAAGGAATGAGAATGGAGAATTCCTACTCTCATTCTGACTACTTTAGGTAGGGGACGAATGACCCTGTGCCTGGCTTAGTCACCTCTATCTCCAAGCGGTAGTGTATCTCCTTCCCCGATTGAGTCGATCCCTGATCACTCTTGCCTTTTTCTATATCTCTTTTGATCAATCATCGTCCTCTTGGTTAAAGATCATTGTCTTGGGTTTACACCCGTCTCTCTTTTCCAATATTCTTTTCTTGTGGTCAATCATTGCTTTTTGATTCCCCTGAAGAGTCTCAATTCCTTTTCCTTCGGGTAAACACAGTCTTCCTGTTAAAGACCGAAACTTTTGCAAAGTTCGTAACCTTCTCTTGGTTCTTCTCCCTTTGTTTGGTTAATCACTGCATGTTAGTTAAAACACCAATTTGCACGTCTTCTTAGTTAATCACAGTCTATTTGTTAACATGCTGAGTTGCTCTTGGGTTAATCACCTTCTCTTGGTTAATCACCCATTTCTTAGTTAACCACAGCCTGTCTGTTAACATACTGAGCTCATTTTGAGTTAATCACCTTCTCTTGGTTAATCACTCATTATTTTTGGTTAATCACAGTCCTTCTGCTAAAACCAATACCCCTGTGAGTTAGTAATCTTCTCTTGGTTCGAATACTTGCACCATTGGGTTAGTAACCTTCTCTTGGTTCAAATACCCTTTCTTCGGTTAAGTACTGTTTGTACAGTTAGTGTACCAAACTCCTTTAGGTCACGACCTTCGCTTGGTCCCACACCCGTTCTTTGGGTCACGACCTTCGCTTGGTCCCACACCCATTTTTTGGGTCACGACCTTCGCTTGGTCCCACACCCATTCTTTGGGTCACGACCTTCGCTTGGTCCCACACCCGTTCTTTGGGTCACGACCTTCGCTTGGTCCCACACCCATCACCCGTCCTTTGGGTTACAACCTTCGCTTGGTTCTACACCCGTTCTTTTAGTTGATCACAGTCTATTTGTTAAAACCTTTCTCCCCACAGAGTCTTAATCTTATTCTCTTCGGTTAATCACTGCCAGACAGTTATCATACCGAGTCTTTATTCTCTTGGTTTTGACACCATCCCTTTATTTGTTTCCCAGTAGGGTCACTTACCCTCTGATCCCCAACACGATCACTTTGTTCTCTTACTCCCTATTGGAGTCCTCTCTATTATTCTTTTTCTCCTTTATCTTCTTGGTCTCAACACCACTTTTGTACGTTATCCTCAGAGCAGTTACTGTCTTTCCTTTGCACTCCTTTCTTGGTTTTGACACAATTTCTTTGGAATCCCCAGTGGACTTTCCTTCTTTCTTTTGTTCCTGGTTTTGACACTGTTTTCTTTTCTTTTTCCGTCTTAGTTCCCCAAACTACGAAAGCTCTGATTCTGCATTCATTTGAATGTATGATACGTAGGCACGAGATCGCGATGATCTTGGCGAGCACCCTTCCACCTTCTTCCTTTCCCCTTTCTTTTCCCTGGTTCCTTTGAACTACGGCGCTCTAATTTCCTCATTGCACTATGAGGGTACGTAGGCACGAGGGCCCTAATCCTCCGCAAGCACTTCCTTTTCTTTCTTTCTTTATTTTTCTCATCTTTTCTCTTATTCTTTTAGCTAGAAGCCTTTAGATAGATAACCCATCCAAGCCTAGAAGCAAGCAAAATGGTTCTCGTCGAGTATGACGGATGCGTTAGGTGCTAGTACCTTCCTTTTGAATAACCAACCCCCTGACCCGTTTCTCTTCCCCTTGGGTTTTATCGATATTTTCCCTATCCTTTGGGACTAAATAAAATTCGGTGGCGACTCTGTTGTATCTTTGAGTGTGTGATTCACTCAGGTATAATCTGGCCATCTTCAGTGATCATCGCATGAAGATTGTGCTTTTGTTATTCCCTAAACCTTTTTTCCAAGATATGATGTTGTACCAGCATAATGTTTTGGTACTTGCTTTGAACTCAATGGTTGCTAGTGCCTGGCAAGATCTGCTTATCCAACTTGAAAATACAGAGAGGACCTGCCCCTTTGTAACTTATTTTGCCACATTATGTAGGGTTCTTGAAAGAATACTCCTTGAACGAAAGATTTTATGAGTTACCATGACATGATTTGCCCCAGTGACTGAATTATGGTAGTAGTCTGCCCCTGATTAACCGATTCTTGAAATGGTCTAATCTTTGGAAGTTGGGCTTTAATATGCTCCTGAGATGACTTGCCCCTGATTGAGCTTTTGAGGGATTTGCCCCAGATTTATCAGATAATGAGGTAGTCTTGATTCGGGTCGAAACTAACGAAAGTTCAAGTTCCTCTTTAATTGCCCCTTGTTGGAATTTCCTTGATGTCAAGTACTGACTTGCAGTCAAAATTGTTTATTCAAAAATGGTAATTTTAATGTGTTGTTCACGCAAGTTTTGAAAATTTCATTTATTGGAATGGTGTGGTAGTGTGAGACGAGTGGACCATTAGTCCAAACGCGATGCTGATTTAGCTAATGTGTGAAAGACACAGCGAGAATATGACATCAATTTCGAAGATTAGCAAATCTCTAGGAGTCAGTTTACGCAACCTTGCAGTAGCATGCTTTCAGAACAAACCCTGCCTCAAGTAGGTCTTTTGAGGGTTGTAACATGGTTTGGTTCATGGTTATTAAAACAAATGATATAAGGCTCAAAACATGGTTTGTACCCACCCCTTCTTCTTGATGATCTCTAGTCCTACGTTCAGTTAATTCTACACACATTCATCTTCCAAAAGGGTTGACGATGTAAGGGTGATGATTCAAGATTCAATATCTTCTTGAAATGGCAGTCATCTTATTTTGTTCTTCATGGATGTCGGTGACTTTTTTATTCTTGATATGGCGGTCACATAATCCTGTTTTTTTTTTTTGCTGCGAATTTGATTTTTCTTTTGATGCCTAATTTTTGCCTGGACCGCTTTTGAATCTTTTAGTCCACCGGGATTGCCCTAATTTTTGCCTAAGTCGCCTCTTTGGGTGCTCGACTTAGCAGGCTCTTTCTTTTCTTTTCTTGATTTTTTCAATTTTGCTGAAGGATTGTAACTACCAAGTCATTGTTTATTGAAGAACAACTGACATAACTTTTGGATTTTGCATGACTCTTACGACACTTCAGGATGTGTGGAGAATATCATGTGGTTGACCCCCATATAGTATGTTTCATCTTTAATTTGAGTGTGCAGTCAGGTTAAATGAACACTACCCTGCCCTAGGTTAAGCGTAAGGGTTTGTAGATCCGAAAGAAACTCCTACTTCTAGGCTCGAAGTAGTTAACTTGGCATTAACTCCTTATCTCTCCAGTGTTTGGGGATTTGAAACAATGCTTGTACATCATCAGCAGGATCTTATCTGAAAGCATATAGTAAGCGATTATGGGTATTTTGTTTTCATCATCCTCCCTCCAATCTTTGCTAAGACAATAGTATGATAAATAAAGTGATGTGGAGAAATATTTTTGTGTTTTGCAATGATAAAAAATGAGTGAATACGAAAAGACTAATTCAGAACATGCATAATCACATCATTAATAAAACCAAATACAAATAACAATGTTTAAAGCAAACAATACTTAGACAAACAAAATACAAGAATGCAAAATGATGGTATGGCATAAAGATCGCCTTCTTTGGAGAGATGAATCTTCCTTTCTTGATTTGCTACTGAACTAGCATGGTGGCGGCATGGGGTTTATTGAAACATTCGGGATTCTTGGGGGTGAATGTGAGAGCCTTAGATTCAACCAAATCTTGAACCTTGTGCTTGAAAGCTTTACAATTCTCAATTGTGTGCTCTGGGGCACCCTTATGATACTCGCAGTGAGCATTGGTATCATAGCCTAGAGGGATAACAACTGGAGGTGCTAGATCCCTCAAGGTAATTGACCCAACCTTCAGCAGATAAGGAAAGATCTAGGCATATGACACAGGAAGAGGATCAAAATGTCTTTCTGGCCTCCTCATCCTTTGTTGGTTAGGTTGACGTTGCGGTGGAGCATGTTGCTGAGGTATCTGAGCAGGAATTGGAGCTGGAGTATTTTTCTAATAAGGCATAGAAGCACATTGCGCAGCTGCAACATACGAGTACTAAAGGTAAGGTATTAAAACAGACGCTCTCTATTGTGTTTTTCCCCTCTGAGAAGAGACATTATTTGTTTTGCCCTCCTTTTTCTTGTATCCATTGAAAGGTTTCTTTTTTCCAGCATGGCTGCTAGAACCTCCTTGAATCTTTCCAATTTTCAAACCTTCTTCTATCCTCTCACCGATGATCACCATGTCTGAGAATCCTGAGGATACACTACTGATCAGCTTTTCATAGTATTTCCCTTGTAAGGTACCCATGAAAATATCAAATAATTAAAGGTCAACCAACAGTGGATGCACTCTTGCAGCTAGCTCCCTCCAACGCTGCACATACTCTTTAAAGGATTCGTTGTCCTTTAGAGCCATACTCTGGATTTGAGTACGGTTTAGAGCTAGGTCAATGTTGTATTTGTATTGCTTAACGAATGCTTCAGCCAACTCAGCCCAAGTATGCACACTGATGCGCTCCAGATGCATGTACCATTCTAGAGATGCCCCAAACAGGCTATCTTGGAAACAATGGATCACAAGCTTCTCATCCCTGGCGTAGGCAGCCATCTTTTGACATTACATTATTAGATGAATGTTAGGACATCTGAGGGCCTTATATTTTTCGAATTCTGGAGCCTTGAACTTAGGATGAATCATAATATCTGGCACCAATCACATTTCTAAGGCACTCAAAGAAGTTGAGTTGTGCTCTTCCATGACTCAAAGTTTTTTAACTAAATCACGACACATCTTGATGTCTTCAGAATCCTGAGCAGCAGTAGGATTGGTAATTAGGACAGCCATATGATAATTTTGCACTTCATACTCATCTTGTAGCTCTTCTTCAGCATGAGGAATGGGAATCCGAGTAACAGCAGGTTACACTTGTGGGATAGCTCTAATAGTAACCCTAGATGTGGGCATTGTTTGAGCAATGACTCCTTCAAATTCAGAAGTGTAGTTCAGAGGCATACCATAGTTTATAGGATTAGGAATAGGAACTGAAGACCTTGAGTGCGAGGCAGATCCTCGCACAAGAACATTGTTCTCTGCGGCAGCAACGTTATGCAATTCATCTTCTCTTCTAGCCAGAGCCGTTATGGTCTCAAAAATCTGATCCATCTTGCTTTTGACAGAGTTCATTTCCTCTCTGAAAGCAGTTTGCTCTTGTTGAATCTGATCCATCATTCGTCTGGTATTGGGGCGAGTAACGTACTGGTGTCTGGAAATCAACTTGATTTACTGGAGATGAAGGAAGGTCAAATGAGTTTCTATTTTTGGAATGAAATGCAAGGTGCACAATTCATGTACATGTAATGCAATTTTTTGAAAATGTGATGCCATGACATGTATGAATGTAATGTTAATGCAAAAATTCCAGGATCACATGTACAGGGTCTCAAAGTTCGAGGTACGGATGGAGGATAAGGCTGGCTACTCTCCTCACAAGGAGCTCACCAGGTGGGATCTAAAATTAAAATTGGAACCCCAAAGTAATGGATCCGTATGACTATTCATCATACACGACATAAATATGTCGGTTGATGACTCCATCATATAAACCTCTTTTGGGTGAGATCTTCGTATCGAACTACACGAGAAAAGCATCTCCGTGCCCCATACTACGCGACCATCGACATCGAGTTTTAGACAAGGGTTTCAGAGTCATGGACTTCCTTAACTGTTCGTTGTGTATGTCAGTCATTTCCAGGCAACAACTTAATCAAGGAAATCTATTTTGAATGAGATATTTATATTGAACTACACGAGAAAAGCTTCTCGGTGCCCCATACTACGTGACCATCGAATCCTAGTTTGGCCAATGGTTCAAGGTTCTAGAAAGGTCCTTAGAGTCATGGATCCCTATGAAAACATTGATTGTCCATGCCAAAAGCTTGACGGCCGTCAACATCCTTAATAGAATCTACTCTAAGTGAGGTTCTCGTATCGACCCTTACAAGGAAAGCTCATTGGTGGCCCATACTACTCAACCTCTCCTATCTTATGTTTTTACACTCTAGACTCGGGTAGAGATCCTTTCCCTAAAGGTTTGCAACAAGAGTATCCGATCCATACCACAACAGATAAGATACGAATATTTACAGCAAAAGGCAATAAATAAAGAAAATAAAGAAATAAGACAAACACCCAAACATGAAAAAAATGCAACCTAGACTAGGCTTGACTTGCATAGGGGAGAACCATCCCCAGCAGAGTCGCCATCTGTCGTACCTCAGAAAATACGACCTCGCGAGAAAAGGTCATGGATGGATAAACAGAGAGTCGCCACCGAACTTTATTTATTCCCAAAGAGGGAAAGGGAAAATATGATAAAACCCACGAACGGAAAAGGATAGGACATGGTCGTCGCAACCAATGTCGGGTTCAGAAGTTAGTTATGCAAGGGGAAGGTATTAGCACCCCCTACATCAGGATTACTCAATGGGAACCATCTAGGTTGTCTACGCATGAAAGGGTGTCATTATCTAAAGGTTTACTTACTAGAGGGAAAATAGAGGGTTTTTTATCAGGGTGCTCGCCAAGACTTCGCAGTCTCGTGCCTACGTATCCTCATTATGCAATAAGGAAATCAGAGCTCCGTAGTTCAGAGTAAAAAATAAGTGTTTGTTGGTTGATTTTACCTTTAAAAGGGATTTTTGGAGTGAGGCCCTAAGGCTCCATAAGAGTTTGATGAGTTTATGTTGTTTTTAGGATTTTGAGAAAAGATTGTTATTGATTAGGATTGCACTAAAGACTATGGGTAGAGGTGAATATTTCGAATCACCAAGGCAAACATCTTGTGTTCAAAATACTCAGAGTGAGTGTTGGAAAGCTCCATTATCACCCCTTCTCCACCACCTAAGGCTTGTGGTACGAAATCCTAATCGAATCTTATTGTGTTTTTGAGTTTGATTAAGAAAAAGCTATTTGATGTTGGATCAAGGGTTTGTTTGGTTGATTAAGAAAATGTTTTGGTCAATGAGGAGATTGATGGCGATGCAAAAGGCAATCGACTTACAAAGGGTGAATGCAAAATGGAGTGCAATTGGTTAAGGGTTGATGGTGATGGAAATCCTAATGAATTATTTTTTTATGAAAAATGCTTGACGTTGGATTAAGCTTATTTGTGTTCTTTTGAAAATAGGTGATTGATTTTATTCTCGCATTAAGGAAAACCTAAGCAACTAAAAACCAAAGAGAAAGCTGTAAAATTATTACACGTCATGGGAGTGAGGGTACATTTCCTCAAATTGGGATGGAATAAACACACAACCCAAACAATAAACTACGAGTCTACTAGCAAAGTGGGTCAGCCTTTTAAATGACCAACTAGAATTAATTGATCGAATAAGTCTCATTGTAAGAAAGCGCAAGAGTAAGCTATAAATGATGTGCAGTGGTGTCCTAAGATAAGACAAATAAAATAAAGAAGTCTAATCCAAGTCTCATTTGTTAGAGTTTATGCGCAAGATATAAAACTCTATGATGTTAGGGATAGTAACCATAGTCCAAGCCTAGATGTTTTTTTTAGGGTTTTTGATCATTTTATAGTGTTTTTGTGTTTTTTTTAATAAGATGAACAAATAAAGATGAGAATGACATAATGAGCAATGAAATAAGTGAACAATGAAATAAATGACGGAAAGGTAAATGGCGGAAACTAAATAGCAAGAAGATAAATAGCAGAAATGTAAAAGTTAAATGTTAGTTGTTAATGGTTATTGATTGGATGATCACTTTCTAGAATCGGGACCAATTTAGCATTATGTTAAGCAATCGTAGCACAATCTACGAGGAAGATCATACTATGGGAAGCTGGCCAATAACAATGTTTGTGTTAAAACATGCTAGAGAAATGATATGTAGATCATTCCCCTAAAGTCATGCCACACAAAAAGAAAAAAGAGAACGGTCTCATCTTAATCAAGAATTTCCATCGATTAATCAAAGGCAACCTATCACTATCCCAAAGTGTAGAGAATGATCTAAATGACCATTCAACCACATGTTTGAAATAATGAACATTCAACATCTTTGAACATCAACAATTCATGATCCTTGGATCTCATTGACCAAAAGGAAAAACAAATCAAGATGATATGGAATATATGAGATGAAAGAAAATCACATAAATGACTGAACAAAAAGAGTAAAGTAGTCTACTAAGAATAATTACTAAAAAAATCCTAGAGTAAAATTAAAATGATAAACAAAATAAACAATAAAAAAAGAAAAAAAAAAACTAAGAAAGATAAGGGAGGTGCGCATGGCCATTGGTGGGGAGGTGTGCGTGAATGAAATTGAATGGGAGTAAGCCCAACCAAGACAAGGCAATGTTGTGAACTAAAATAATCAGCAAAGACAAAAAAAAACTAGAACCATCTTTTTTTTAAAGAACATAACAACATCAGACTTTGAAAAAAACAAAGAATCCTCCCCTTTGCTTGGGAATAAGCTCGCCGGAAAGAACAAAAGGGACTCCTCCAACAAAACGAAGGGAGAACATGGAATCTCAAATCATCCTAAACAAGATCCTACACGACTACCAATTTCAGCAAGAAAAATCGCAATCACACACTCAAAAATAGCAAGGCAAATCGAAAAGGAAAATTGTGGTTGTTTGTGAGAGTTTGTTTGAAATCGATTGTGGTTGAGGATTGAATTTTGCATAGTAGACTTGGCTGCCAAGAGCTTGGAGAATGAAAGGGAAATTGCTTGTATTTATAGAGTGAAGTGGTGGTGAGTGATTGTTGTTTACGCGTTTTGTGACATTTTTAGATTTGTATGTCGTTTTGTTGTGTTCGTTATTGCGTAATTTATGCTTTTGTTTTGCACTTTCTTTGGAAAGTTTATTTTGCAGGTCCACGTTTTATGCGTTGTGGATGTGGGGTCATTTTGTGTAGCTGAAGTCGCTTGGAAGGTTGAATGTAGCTAGTGACGTGTGGTATGTTTTGGCTAAAGTATCAGCTTGTAAAGCTTGATGGCTTGCTTGGAAGGTTTATGGCTTGTGAATTGTGTTGTTTCATTTTTTTTTGGAAATTGTAAAACAATGTTATGAGCTTTATAATGAGAATGACCTTATTTCCCTTTTTTTTTTTGCAAATTTTGTAATATGGACTTTTATTTTGTAAGGTGGACATGGTCTTAGAAATTGTTGTACCCTTGGAATTGTTCTTGAACCAAGCTCGAAACATTTAATCATGTGAATAGAAAATTGAATTGTGATGAAAATTGTCACTTGCATTTTAATCCAAAACCACAACAACTTGAAAATGATGAAAGCATTATGAACCAAATGAATCATGCCTTAGAAGTTAAAACTAAGCAATGGAACCAAAACAAACTTATATTGAACTTGAATTCCTTGATTAAAATCATGACCATTAAAACTTGAATCCTCCATGTTGATACCACACTTACATTGAACCTAAGAATCACACTTGAAATCAATTTCATCCTCTTGAATTCATCATTTAAAAACAATCTTGAGATAAATGAACTTAGGCATTAAATCAATTCTTGGATAATATGAAGATCTACAGATGAAGCAATTTTGAACTTAGCCATTTGAATTATGGTGAACCACAATCCTCACTATGCAATCTCTTTGGACAACAATATAAATCCAATAAACATGACTTGAAATGTCAACTACACTGCACAAAATCCTAACTGGAAAATGATTTGATCCTTGACAATTTTCAACCATGAAACACTATGAACTTGACATAACCTTGATAACTTGATAATGAAGCACATTTCTTGTTTGACCAAGATTAGGCCAAAACTCCACATGAATTTCAACCAACACTGCACACATGCTTGGGACAGGAAAAATAAAAGGGTGGGACAAATTTGGGGTAGGACAATATGCATTTCTATAATATGTCACAAGATATTTAAAATAATACTTCAATTTCAACTAACCTCAAAGAGAGTGTGACATCCATCCTTGTCCGAAGAATCAATAAATTTTGATGACTTATACGATATTAGAGTGTCATCTCAAATAATTTTTGAATTAGCAACTGTTCCAGACTGGCCCAATGACTAGGCATGACCCAATTCACTTCTGCTCCCAGAACGGCCCAATTGGCTAAATCCAGCCAATTTGGGGAAGCATTTACCTTTCTACCCCTCTATCGGGGAAGGCTAGTCGGTTGACCTCCAGAGTCAACTGCCCCTCCTTCGGATTTCCTGCCAGTCACGCATGGTTCCACCATCTAGAAAGGACCACGAAGCCCGTGCCCGCAACTCCGCCTCTACCCGTGGCAACGGCTAGTTTCGGGCACCTCTGCCCGTCTCAACGATTAGTTTCTGGTAGTTACCTATTCTTCGGGAAATAGTTATCTCACCCCAAAAATAGGGACCAATGCCCAAGCGCTGAGGGCACTATAAAAACCCTCTCATTTGAGAGGGTCAGGTATTCTAAATCATCCTACGAAACATATACTTTGTACTTGCTCTCTCTCTCTCTCTCTCTCTCTCTCTCTCTCTCTCTCTCTCCCGATTCTTACTTTAGCATCGAAGTGCCTTGCAGGTACACCCCCTCCTCATTTTTCACACCCAGCATCGTAAATGTCATCTCTGGCCCACTTTAGGTTCTGATCAGCCGTCAAGATCAGTGGTGCCGTCTGTCGAAATTTCTGTTATCCCTGTCTTTCTTCCATCGAAGATTCAAGACCAAAACAAACCTCTTTCCAAGATTCCAATCATGGAAAGCCAAGATCATGTCCACGATGCTCGTAACTCTGCTTTTCTCCCCATCAGCAAGACTGATACTGACGGAGCTGCACCCTTTCTCGGGGGCGACACCCATCAACTAAGAGATGGAGCCACCGCGTCTCCCTCCCCTGCTCGCGCTGATCATGCTGAGGACTAGCCCTCCCTGGACCACCAGCCTGTCCCTGTTCCGCCCAACGCCGACCCGGCCATGGCGGCCCTTCTTGAAGCCCTCAACAAAACCAAACTCCTGATCCACTAACAGAACGCGAGGATCGGAGCCCTAGAGGAGTCTAACCGGCCAAGATCCCCTCCACCAAGGAAAGAGCGCCGAAGATCTCAGAGTCCACCTACCCGACACGAAAGAGACCGTCGGGCACCACCTGAGCCAGAGTCCCAAGCCGTCAGAAAGCAAAACCACATCTTCCCACGGAGTCAGTACTCCCCGGGAACCAAGAGGACCAGGAGGGACCAACGTTCGCCTCCGCTCAAATCCAAGGGTCAAGCACGAACCTCGTCTCCCCGCTGAGATCGCCGTCCTATTCTTGAGCGAAGCACCCACTCCCCATCAAGGTCCACTAGTAGCAATGACGACGAGCCTCGCGGCCCGTTATCTCAGGAAATCATGGCCATGCGCCTCCCCAAGGGGCTGGAAAACCACCGTCTCTGGGCACCTACGATAGTACAATGGATCCTAACAAGCACATCGAGTATATCGATGCTCTGATCGACTATTGTGGCGTTCGGGGTGCCATCAAGTATAGATTATTCCCTACCACGCTCAGAAAGGGAGCGATGACATGGTATAAGAAACTCCTCGACGAATCCATCACCTCGTGGAGACACCTGAGGAGAATGTTCTCCAGACACTTCACGGCCTCCCGCCACCACCCGAAGACCGAAGCCTCCCTTGAGGCCATAATTCAAGGGAAAGACAAGCCTCTCTGAGCCTACATCGAGAGGTTCAATAAAGAAGCAGTCCAGGTCTCAACGATCGATAACATGAAGAAGTTCTTGCTCGAGCGAGGACTTTGTCCCCGTACAAAATTCGCCAAAGTAGTTGGCATTGAAACTCCGCGGACCCTGGACTCCTTCCTCCTCAAGGCACAAGCATATATCCAATACGAGGAGAAAGAAGCTGCCAACTCTGCCCGGGACTCACGGCACCAAGAGAGTGCCCGGGCCTCCAAGCACGATGATCCCTCGACATCTCGTCGAGGAGATAGAAGACGCGAGGATCCCCTCGGGAGAACAAAGGACCCTCCAGCCGCTTCCACGAGTATACTCCCCTGACCGTCTCCAGGGAGAAAATCCTCTCCGAATGTGGAAACTCGGAGTTCAAGCAAAGAGGAGTCCGATTCCCTAAACAGATACCGGCCAAGCCAAATACTGACAAGTCGAAATATTGTCGGTTCCACAAGAGCCACGGCCATAGAACCGACGACTGCATCTACCTGAAGGATTCCATTGAGATAGTGATTAGGGACGGACACCTAAAATAGTTTTCCAAGAAGAGGGAAGCTCCATGGTAGGACTCCCAGGAGTCTAAGAAAGTCGAAGAAGAGGTGCCCTCCTCGGAAGAGACGAGCCTTCAGGTCGCCATGAGCATATCGCGGCCTGAGGACTTCTACATCTCTGAGGTACTCAATGCGCCCCCTACTTCACTGCGCACAACTGTTGGTTACGGAATATCGCTAAGCAAGCAAAAATATTTATTTTCGGAAGAATTTCCTCTGGGATTTATGTCGAGTCCACAGAGATCGGTGTTATTGAACTGCCGTTCGACAGTTTTCGCAGTTATGAGTTTGGATTAAAATGGTTAAAGTAAAAGCAGAAAAGTAAATATGAACATAAAAAGAATTCATTCTTCAGAGAGAAGAAACTTATCCGGCATGCATATAATCCACTCCTCACAAACTTAAACTTACCGACCAGTTATACTCAACCTATAATACTCCTCAATATCATCCAACATCGCTCACAATAGTGTCCATCTCTGACACACTGAGCTGAGAGAACAATCATGTTACCCTCGTCGACACTCTCGCACCCGACTCGAGATACGGAGGCATTAAGCTTCGACACCCATAAAGATTGTTAGCTCTAAATCTATCTCTAGCATCCAGAAACTAGCAGATAATCATCCCTAATCAAAGTTTATGATGTTTATCTCTAACACAACCCAAACCCCGAGCATAAAGTAAAAATCAAGGACAATCACCGATAAAGATTTGTAAAGCGGATTTTATACAACGCCATGGGCGACAAATATACATGAGTTCAAAGTAAATACATATACAATAACCCAACAAAGAAGAAATACACAAAGAAGAAGAGAAATAACCCAACAAAGATGAAAAACACAAAATGGGGTACTTATCACTAACACAACAATCATACAAACAATAGACTAAATTATGCAACCATCCAAAAATTCACATTGAACATACAAATGCAAGAATCAGAAGGACTTTCAAGGTTGTAGCATGATCGGGTAAACAAACAAGGGGCAATTTCTAAAGGTAATTGAAACAAAAACTTGCCTAAACCTAAGGGAGTGATCAACTCACAAAGACTCAAACACAAAAACTCCAATCAACTTCTTCCAAAATCCCAAGTGTTACACAACACACAATACTTATTTAGCACAATTATTTGAACTCTTTTTGTTTCCTTTCTCAAGGATTTCCTGTTTCTTTCTTTTTCTCTTTTTTCTTTTCTTTTTCATATTTTTCTCTTTTTTTTTTCAGAGGTTTGCAAAGCGAATAATCATTCGCTAGGTGGACACTCGCTAGGACATTCGCAAAGCGAACTTTGGTCCCTTTCGCCACTGCCTCAGTCTGGACTCCTTCGCTGGGACCTTTGCCATCCATTCGCACAACGAACATTCGCTATCATACTCGCAAAGCGAACGTGACAGCAAAACAACCCTTTATTTGACCTCATAGAAACCAGCCAATGAGTAAACAATCATTCTCTCCCCAACTTGAATTCAACCACATCATCATGTGAATACTCCCTACTTTCTAAGGCAAGAAAAAAATTCATCCAACAACACAAAGTTGAGGGTCCAAGAAAAAAAACAAAATCCATTCAAAAATAAGTGAACTAAATACTCATAGACAAGCATTAAGTTCAAATAAAACATGGATCAAAAAGCTCAAAGGGGTTATGAAAGATCACACGCTCACACGGTGAATTGACTATTTGGATAGGTAGTTGTGCTCAAAATGAAACAAAATGCCTTGATCCTTTTCATGCTTTCATACAATCAACACAAATAAAAGATTAAGCATAATAAAATCCAGTTAGAACAAGAATGTTGGTACTCCGCGCATATATGAACAATGGAAAGCTACCTCACAAAAAGGTGGGAACTAAAGTGATTCGCAATAAGAACAAGTATACAAAAGAATGAATGGCATGGAAGTTTGTAAAATGCCTAAGTAACATGAATATGCTAAAGTCAAGAAAGCGATAAACATATACCTTGGACGTGTACAAAACTTAACAATAGCATTACCATACATCCGCAAGTTGAAACGATCAAACTTGGAACATCACCAAATTTCCTCAAGCTAGTCGACCAAAATTTGCGTCCAAACAATAAACAAAAACATTAGAAACTAAAAACAATAAAACATGCTTGTTTTACGTCATAAGCTCGACGCCTTTATTATGCTTAACTAGCAACTTCCTTCCTTCATGCCATGGTAATGCCTCAATGCGCAAACCAAAAGCAAGTGTCCTAACCAAACACTTAAACAAACGTTAATCTACAAGTATCAGTATAACAAGCGAAAATATACAATATATACGATATCTACAAAACTCAAAAACAAAGAAACTATCGCAATGCGATTCAATATCAAAACTAATCCCCAGCAACGGCGCCATTTTGTTGGTTGCGGAATAGCGGCAAGCAAACAAAAATATTTATTTTCGAAAGAATTCCCTCCGGGATTTATGTCGTGTCCACAGAGATCAGTGTTATTGAACTGTCGTTCGACAGTTTCCGCAGTTATGAGTTTGGATTAAAATGGTTAAAGTAAAAGCAGAAAAGTAAATATGAACATAAAAAGAATTCATTCTTCAGAGAGAAGAAACTTATCCGGCATGCATATAATCCACTCCTCACAAACTTAAACTTACCGACCAGTTATACTCAACCTACAATGCTCCTCAATATCATCCAGCATCGCTCACAACAGTGTCCATCTCTGACACACTGAGCTGAGAGAACAATCGTGTTACCCTCGTCGACACTCTGGCACCCGACTCGAGATACGGAGGCATTAAGCTTCGACACTCATAAAGATTGTTAGTTCTAAATCTATCTCTAGCATCCAGAAACTAACAGATAATCATCCCTAATCGAAGTTTGCGAAGATTATCTCTAACGCAACCCAAACCCCGGGCATAAAGCAAAAATCAAAGACAACCACCAATAGAGATTTGTAAAGAAAGTTTCATACAATGCCATGGGCGACAAATATACATGAGATCATAGTAAATACATATACAAAACCCAACAAAGAGGAAAAACACAAAGAAGAAGAGAAATGAACCAAATATCTCGCGGTTTGTCACAGCCGATCGACGATCAATCCACCTTGGTTCATCCATATGCAAGCTTCCATGTTGTTTTCTAAGCTAATCTACTAAAAAATGAAGTTTGATGGAGTTGGAGCAAGAATCCCCAAAACCATAACTTAAAAAATGCTGAAAAATGACTAAAATTGGTAAAATTGGCTTTCCAGGTTCGCTTAGCGAACCCCCGTTCGCCCAGCGAACATATGCCGCCTTAAATACTGCCAAAATTGTGTTTTTCACGCTTTCGGGCACTTTTCATTCGCCCCAGAGTTCGCTTTGCGAACCCCCCAGCGAATGGGCTCGCCTCCAGTTCGCTTAGCGAATATGACAGCAAACCAGAACTTGTTTTCTTCATAACTTTTGAACCGTAACTCGGATTAACGCACAGTCGGAAGCGCTGGAAAACTTATTCAATGCTATTTATGAATATAGAAAAATATATTTACTTGAATACCTATAAAAATGAGATAAAATCAATTAAACTCAATGATATTTACACGATACGCAATATATACATTAAAATGTAAACTATACACATTTACAAACAAAACAGGGCTTATTCGTATGATATTTAACAAAAAGTATAGATAAGTGAAACAAAAATTATATACAAAAATAGGTACATTTTTCACTTATCAACAACCCATGAGAAACCTTCCCCTCCGCCATGGTCATCTCCGGAGGGGGATTCAACAAGGTTACTGTGGGCTCCGTTAAAAGGAAGTTCGAGCATCTTCTCAGCCCGAGCTCAAACAGGAGTACCACGCTCGACAAAGTCTGGGGAGAGTCGATCCCCATCACCTTCTACCGTGAGGAACTCCTCGATGGGGCTCCCAACTCAAGTATTCCACTGATCATGAGAGCACAAATGGCTAACTTTGATGTTTGCCAAATCATAGTCGATCAAGGCATCTCGGTCGACATCATGTATTCGCAACTGTTTTCCGCCCTCCAGCTAGATGAGACACACCTCACGCCCTATGTAGGCTCTGACATACAAGGTTTCAACGGGTCAATCACAAAGCCTTGGGGATAAGTGGAACTGATCGTGACTTTCAAATCTGTAGAGACGGCCAGGTCTATTAAAGTCCAATTCCTGGTCATCGACTGCCCCTCTCTCTATCAGTGTATCTTTGGGCGTTCAACTTTGGTCGAATTGGTGGTCGTACCATTGATCGTGCACCTGAAGATGAAGTTCTACACTTCTAAGGGTATGTTCGACACACTGCACAGGGACATTGAAGTAGCAAGGAGATGTTTCGAAGCAGCCACTAAAGGGCTGAACACTATTTCCGCTAAGCCGAAGACTTCCAGCAAGTCGGCCCTGCCCAGTAGCTCCGAGGAGGCAAAGTCACTGCCCTGCGTCGACTCTATCGACCTTGACAGCCGCTTCTCCAAAGAAGACCAGAAGGAGCAGAAGAAGAAGGGGAAGAAGATTCAACCTTGTTCGAGTATCCCTTCAACTTTAACCAGTACCGACGAGACCTCCCATCCAATGCTCCCAATTTTGGATGGCGAGTTCGAACTTGTCCTGCTGGGCGAAGACCCCCAGCGAGGAGTGAAGATTGGGACCGGACTCCCTGACTTAGCGAGGAAACAACTTAAAGTCTGTCTCCGGGAGAATACAGATTTGTTCGCTTAGAGCGCCGCAGAAATATCCAGCCTAGATCCTGACGTTGCCTGCCACCAGCTCACCATCTACCCCGCTGCTAGGGCAGTAGCTCAACGCAGGCGAAAGCAGTCTCCGGAGAAAATGGAGGCTGCCGAACAAGTTGTAAAAGACCTCCTCGAGGCAAACTTTATTTTGGAGGCCAAGTACACTACTTGGCTGTCCAATGTTGTACTCGTTAAAAAGTATAATGGAAAATGGTGCATGTGTGTTGATTATACCGATCTCAATAAGGCATGCCTTAAAGATGCATATCCCCCCTCCAATATAGATAAATTAGTTAATAATTCTGCCAGTTTTAAATTGTTATCGTTCATGGACGCATATTCGGGCTATAATCAAATACCCATGGCGAAAAGCGACAAAAGCTACACAACTTTCATGACCGAATCAGACAATTATTACTACAACATAATTCCCTTCATCTTGAAAAACGATGGCGCTACCTACCAAAGAATGATGAACAAGGTCTTCTGGGGAGAAATCGGGGACATGCTCGAAGTCTATATGGACGACATGATCGTGAAATCCCACGTGGAATCCGATCACACGGCCCATTTGAGGAAAGTCTTCGAGTAGGCCAGGAAGTATCAAATGCGTTTCAACCCGAAGAAGTGAACGTTTGGGGTACGAGCAGGCAAATTCCTCGGCTTCTATCTTCCATAACGAGGAATAGAAGCTAACCCCAACAAGTGCAGGGCCTTCTCCGAGTTCCCCATGCCAAACTCGAAGAAGTCCATCAAATCCCTCAACGGGATGCTCGCTTCGTTATCCCGTTTTATGGCAAAGTCTGCTCAGCACGCACTGCCCTTTTTCAAACTCCTTCTCAAGGATGCAGCTTTCGAGTGGACAGAGGAATGTGACCAGGCCCTCCTCCACCTAAAGCGAGCGCTGTCAGAACTGCTCATCCTCTCTCGACAAGATAACGGCGAAACCCTGTACCTTTATCTTGCTGTGGCAACCGAGGCCGTCAGCGCCGCCCTCATTCGTGAAACGCCCGATGGGCAGAAACCCATATACTTCACGAGCAAAGCGCTGTAGGGAGCAGAACTGAGATACCAATATATAGAGAAAGTAGCCCTGGCCCTCATCAACATTGCGGGAGACTAAGGCACTACTTTCTAGCCCACACAATCGTGGTACGAATAAACCAGCCCATGAAGCAACTGTTAGGCCGATCAGATATGGCCGGCAGAATGCTCAAGTGGTCATTGGAACTGTCCAAATTTGACATCCAATATGAGAGCAGAAAAGCCCTCAAGGCCTAATCGCTGGCCGAATTTGTCGCGGAGATGACATTTACCGACCCCCCACTTGCAGGGCGCACAAATGGACAATCTTTGTCGATGGGACATCTAGCTCGGCAGAAAGCGGGGCAGGTATCATCTTGGAAAATGAGGAAGGAATCATCGTCGAAGTCTTGCTTACCTTATCTTTCCCCACTTCTAACAATCAGGCCGAGTACGAGGCTTTCCTCGCTGGTTTACGCCTCGCCGAAGACCTGGGAGCCGAGGAAGTCATCATCTGCATTGATTCTCAACTCGTGGCCCTCTAGGTACGAGGAGAATGCCAGGCCAAGAACGAAAACTTGTCTGAATACTTGACCCTGGTCAAGGAGAAAATGACAAAATTCGTATCAGTGAATGTAAAGCATATTCCCCGCAAATATAATGTCAGAGTAGATGTTTTGTCAAAGTTGGCAAGCACGAAGAAAAAAGGCGGAAACAAGTCCATCATCCAAGAAGTACTTCCTCGACCCAACATCGAGAAAGCTCATGCGATCCTCGACGTGCATGTCATCAGCGATAACAACGGTTGGATGACCCCCGTCTACAACTACCTCGCCAAAGACAAATTACCGTTTAATACCAAGGAGGCCAGCGTAGTTAGGCGCAGAGCCTGCTCCTACGTCTTGGTCAAAAATAATCTCTACAGGCGAGGGTTCTCCATCCCTATACTCAAATGTGTCGAGGAAGAGATGGTCGCCCACGTCCTGCACGAGATCCATGGAGGGATCAATGCCCAGCACCTCAGGGGAAGATCCCTCGCCAGGAAAGCTTTATGAGTAGGATACTACTGGCTAACCATGCAGCACGACGTGAAATAGCATGTGAAGAAATGCGACAAGTGCCAACGGCACGGGGACATGCACTTGGTACCGCCCAATGAACTCAAAGAAATGTCCTCCCCGTGGCCCTTCGCATGGTGGGGCCTGGATATCCTAGGACCATTTATCGTGGGGTCGAATCAGAATAAGTACCTAGTGTAGAAAAGTATTTAGGGGGGTGTTTTTATCGTCTCCACAGGGATTGTGTATATTGTCGCCGTTCGATAGTTAAATGAGTTTCAAACTTTAATCGTAACAAAGGTTTTGGTAATTTTCAATTGGATCGTTTGCATTTGAATTTTAGAAAACAACGGTAAAAAGATTTGTTTTAGGGTTTTGATAAAGCATGTCAAGATCAGGCTTTGGCGATCTGTTTCATACGTATTTCTCAATTACGAGTTTGAACTTGTTAACAACAATTATAACCACATATCCTCTTAACAAATTTCTCTCAAACACTTGTTGTGAGATTTACCATTTTGATCCTTTGTTGATCTCTCACACAAACTATCAAAATGATAACATTCAAGAACAATATTTATGAACATCAACATTCAAAACTATCTCTAGCCTCATGAATATTGATGGAATGAAACTTAGATCAAGTTTTATAACATTTCCCTCGAACATGAAATAGAACAAAATATACAATGTAACCAAAGTTTTTCTTCTATAAATATCATCAACAAGGTTCACAAGCTTACAATCTAGAAGAATACATACAAAATAATGGATCACTTACCACTAATCTTGACACAAAAGTGTTTTAGCTAGTCATAGACATGGTAGCTTGCTTGACAAGTAAGTTGCAAAGCTTTTGGAGCATCAATCTTCAAAGATTCAAGGATTGAAGTATAAAAGCTTTGAAACTAAGAAAATGAGTAACAATGGAGGTTTTCTCCTTTTACAAGTTTCTAGGTTACAAAAGAATGAGATGAAAAATGATAGATCCTTCAAAAATAATTACCAAATGTGCCTAAATACAAGTTCAGCCCAGAAAGTTGTGTTGGGCGGCACTTTATGGCACTGGGCGAAGCCCACTAATGAGCCCATATGACAGCAACAGTGTCACATGAACCTTAGAAAATATCTGAGAGCGCCGGGCGAAAGGAAACAGAGCGCCGGGCAAAAGGTGCTGCGCCGGGCGAACCTCAGGAGGCGTAGCCTGGAACGATTCTAGAATTTGACAACCAAAAGGAGGCCTGTGCCCCTGCAGCGCCGGGAGAAATGGCCTTCCTGCGCCTTAGCAGGGCCGGGTGGTGCAGGGGCCGAAATTGCGACACGCAACTTTTCCAATTTTTCCGATTTCGCGCGATTCGAGTCACGATCTTTTCACCAAAATTGCTACAAAAATTAACAAACACATCAAAATACATAAAAATCATAAAAATGCAAGAATCGCTTAAATAAAGAGTCATTTCCCGATTAAAGTGATTAAAAGAGCTTAAAGGTGGCCAAATCAATTAGGAAAATAAGCACTTCTTGACACCTAACACCTAGTAGTGGGTGTTGACTACTTTACTAAGTGGATAGAAGCAGAGACTTTGGCCAAAATAATGGCCCACAACATACTCCACTTCTACAAGCGGAACATCCTTGTCCTCTTCGACATCCCCCAAGCAATCGACACCGACAATGGGACACAGTTCATGGACAAGAAGTTCCAGGAATTCAATGCCCAACTAGGCACTAAGCAATACTTGGCGCCCGTCAAATATCCCTAGACTAACGGGCAAGCCGAAGAAGCAAACAGGGTAATCCTACGAGGCCTTAAACGAAAGCTGGACGAAACAAAGAAACAATGGGTCAATGAACTGCACAGTGTACTCTGGGCCTACCGTACTACACCCCACTCTTCGACCGGGAAAACCCCTTTCCGTCTAGCATACAGAACTGAGGCAGTGATTCCCATTGAGATACACGTGCCCTCTAGGCGGACTGAATCCCCCCGGACGAGGAGACAAATAACGAGGCGTTAAGGGAGAAGCTCGATCTCGTCGAAGAGGTCCGGTCAGGGGCAGCCCTCTGCGAAGCCTCACTAAAACAAAAAATCGTAATTAGGCATAATGCCAAAGTGATACGACGAGAATTTCAATTAGGCAGTCTCGTCTTAAGGAGGAATCACAAAGATTCCTGAGAAGGCAAACTCGCCGCAAACTGGGAGGGACCCTATCATGTTCGAGCGAAAACAGAGAATGAGGCCTACTACCTAAAATAACTCAACGGGGAAAAACTTGCTCGACCATGGAACGCCGAAAAGCTAAAACAATATTACAGCTAAGGCCCAACTGTCAGCATGCTTCGTCGAACCGACGAGCAGAACGCACCAACCAAAAAGGTGTGCGCCCAGGTACAAGTGATGCACTACAAAATAAATTAAGGCATGATTTTGCTCAAGAACGAGCAAAACTCATTCCCGAAAGCGGTTCCTCGACCGAGCCCGCCGTCGTCCAAGTACTATGACAGGCAGAACCCCTAGCTCGCGATGGAAAGTTCATGCCGCGAACTCAAGCCTCAAACAAGACCTGAGCTCTGCTCTCATACCCGGAAGCTACCCAGGTCGTTCAACCAGTCCCCCTCACTGCCGAACACATCTAAGTCGAGAAAACCCCAAAACAACAAATCATTCGAAGTTACCCTTATGACGGGCACACGCGCGTATTGAGCAAAAATTCAACACTTAGCAAAACTAAAGAAAAGTAAAGCCACGCAAAAAATAAACCATACAAAACCGACCACGTCGGGGAATATATTACAATAAAGTGGCCACGAAGGCCACAAGTGTACCAGTTACATCAACAAGGGGCCATGCCTCGTACAAAAAAAATAAAGTCACATAAATACGACACCTAGGCCAAAGATATAACAAAGAAGAAATCACTCGTCCATGTGCAGCGGCTCGTCGCGGAGAGTCTGTTGCATGCTCCTCGCCGATATGTAGAAACTCGGGGACGATGATCTTGCCGTCCTCAACACTATAGAGGAACCCAGACCCCTCGGTGGTAAATTCAACCCCGGGGTTTAGGACCCTCAACTGAGCCACAACATTGTTGAAGGAATCCTCGGCGATGACTTCGCAATAGTCCTCTGCCCGGTTGATGCGTGTAACCAGCTCAACCCAAGTTTTCAAACTCTTCAACTCCTTATGCCCATCTTAAGCAGGGGCAACAACACTCCTCAGTTGCTCGACCAGATCTTCTGTGGATTTCTTCTTCGCAACAAGGGTATCTTTCTCCTCATTAAGCTTGGTCATTGCATCCTGGGACTTCTTCAACGCCTCTTCAATGACCCTAGCCTGCTCCTCCCTAGATTTCTTCAACTTCTCCTCCAGCTCTGCAATCGTGGCCCGGACCTTCTTCAGCTCGGAGTCCTGGCGGGAACCCTCCTCGGTGTAGACTGTAGCGAGCGATTTTGGATGTGGTTGCGAAGCACTACCGGTCTTTGGTATCTACAGCTCAATTCATTTTTTATCCTATTAAAGCTGATGAATAAAGGGAAATAGATGTCTTAAATTAACCCTGCTTGCAAACTGAGGTTAAACAGTCAAAACTGTTGGTTTACAAATGCTACAAAGATTCAGGGTCTCTATTAGGTGTATTTTTTTAAAAGTGGTGTTCGGTCGATTGGTGGGATGTTAAGATGTTAGGACGGATGCTTCTTGATAGATATGTGAGAGTATGGGATTTTGGGTTTTTGTTTAGTGTGCTCGCTAAGATTTTTCCTTTCAATCTTATGCCTACGTATTCCCGTTTTTTCCGAAACAGGGAAATCAGAGCGTTCGTAGTTCCTCCTATTCTATGGGAGGAAATGGGGTTTTGGTGTCTTGTTCAAAGCCCAAGACGTGAAGCTAAAGAGTGATTTGTATCTTGTTCAAAGCCCAAGATGTGAAGCTAAAGAGTCTATTTGTATCTTGTTCAAAGCCCAAGATGTGAAGCTAAAAGAGTGTTGACTTTAGAGAGAATTTGTCATCTCTAAAGAGGGGGTTGTATGTCACAACTGTTTATAAAGGAGAATTACTTTAACCGGGATATGTGAATCCGGCAATGCCATAATTTCCTTTATAGGATATTTTTAACCTGAAGGAGAAGACTTTAACTCAGTTTAGAGCAATGTTATCTTTCCTTAGGAATTTCTCATGCTAAAAGAGGGACAGTGGCATGGATGTAGATGATCCAGAGGCTTGCCGCTTACATCAATTAGATGAAGGGGAAGGAGTTGTTGATGTTTGTGTACTGTGAACGAGGCACATCTTTGATGCTAAAAGGTTGATTGGATCAACCAGCGATTTTCTTATACAAAGCCTAAGAGGAGGCTATGGGCCCAACAAGAGGGTGTTTTTGTGTCTCGTACAAAGCCCGAGAGAGAGGCTAAAAGGGTTGATCCTACAAGAGGATCTTTTATACTCAACAAGAGAGTGTTTTTGTATCTCGTACCAAGCCCGAGATGGAGGCTAAAATTTGTTTGGCTCAATAAGAACCTTTTTGTATCTCGTATAAAGCCCGAGATGGAGGCGAAAGGGGTGATTGACTCAACGAGGGAGTCTCTTATGTGTCTCGTACAAAGCCCGGGAGAGAGGCTAAACGTTGTTTGACTCAACGAGGGAGTCTTTTGTATCTTGAACGAAGCCCGAGAGAGAGGCTAAACGTTTGCTTCGCTGGGAAGAATCATTGTACAAAGCCCAAGAGGAGGCTATTGTAACTGTTTCAGTTGAGTGACAGATCCAATATACTGATTTTAAAAGAGAAAATCAGTTCTTATATGAGTAACATTGTACTCAAGGATTCGATTCGAGGATCAGGGTTATTCCCTATTATTTAAGAAAACAGGAAATCCAAAGGGTATTGAGACTGTCCGAGTCTACGGGTTTCCTTCCTATTTAACGAAGGGGTCACTTGAGAATATCTTTGAGACTCAAGGATATTAGACTGTCCATGTCTAGAGTTTCATCTTTTGTACTATGCTTTGCGAAATAGTAGTAGACTCTTTGAAAGGACTATTCTATGAAGATGACTAAGTTTTGTTGCTATACCTCTAGGAGGTCGTCAGGATAATTTGTACGAAGCCCAAGAGGAGGCTAGAGACTTTTAAGAAGCCGAAGGGTCCTTGTACTAAGCCCAAGAGGAGGCTATCATTCCCGGAGGAAGAGATCATTATACGAAGCCTAAGAGGAGGCTGTGAATACTTCTAAGAAGTCGACGGGTCCTTGTACTAAGCCCAAGAGGAGGCGGGGTCACTTTTAGAAAGCCTGTGGGTCCTTGTATAATGCCCAAGAGGAGGTCGATGCTTTTAAGAAGCCCGTGGGTCCCCAAACCCCGAGAAGTTCAAGACATACCATTCACCGAGAATAGATCAAGCCAGGAAAGTTTGAGAATTTGGAAGAAACTCAAGAGATGCCAGTCACGGTGAAAAGATCATCTATGGGGAATAGAGTTTCTTTGACAACTTCTACGAGTGACAGTCTATGAAAAGGTTCACCAAGAATGCTGCCTTTCATGTCTCCATATTGTTTAACCCTAAGAGGAGGGAAGACTGTGTCTTGTAATCCTATGGGGATCTAGTTTTGACTATTTAAGAGTGATCAACGGGCTTAATGCTAGACGTAGTTGCCGGGTAAACTCTAAATATCTATACTATTATTACACAGTTGATATGAGTTTATGAAAGAAGACTTACAGCGAAACAGCCCCACAATACAGTTATATGTATATGAAAGCAGTAAATGAAAGCGTATAAACACTTACTCGGTTGTAGAGCTTCCAAGCTGTTTGGTTAGTTGTTCACCAAAGAAAGATTGACAACAACAGTATATTCAAAATCAAAGGAGAAAGTGCTTTGAAAAAGAAAGATTTGGGACTTACAGCTCAAGGAGAGGCCCAGGGTTTTATCAGTGATTGCACTGTTGAATTTGTACAGAGGGACTTATACAAGTGACTGAGGCCCAAAAAGGTTTTCTGTACAAAGGGATGGGTCTTACACTCTCTTAAGAGGCCCACAAAGTTTTAAAGAAAAAGAGTGGGGCTTATAACACGAGGGTAAGCCCAGATGACTTTTCGTTAAAAAATGGCGATCGCGCTGAGGTTTTCTTTTAACGCAGAGGGACTTATACAATAAGTGAGGCCCAAATTTGTTTTGGTTAAAAGGGGGTTGGGTCTTACACTCTATTAGAGGCCCAAAAGTTTTGAATGGGTCTTATAGCTCAAGGAGAGGCCCAAGGTTTGTTTTTCAACAGATGATGATCGCGTCGAACTTTTTGAAATACAACGGGACTTATACAATAAGTGAAACCCAACATAGGTTTGTATTTACAAAGGGTTGGGTCTTACACTCTATTAGAGGCCCAAGAGTTTTGAATGGGTCTTATAGCTTAAGGAGAGGCCCAAGATTGTTTATTTTGAAGAAGCGACGATCGCGCCGTTTGTTTTTTACTGTATCGGGACTTATACAATACACTGAGGCCCAAAAATGATTTGGTAAAAAAAAAGGATTGTGTCTTACACTCTATTAGAGGCCCAAAAGTTTTGAAAATGATTTATGAGGGTTGAATTAATCCAAAAACCCTACTTTGTTTTCAAAATGTGTTTTAATTGAATAAAAATTCAATTAAAATGATCAAAATTGTTTAACACATGGAAAACAAATTGTGATCTTGGATTAATGCTTCAAAAATTAAGTATTGACCTACAAAATAATTAGAAGGCATTAAAAGTTGCAAAATCAAGGTGGAAAGAATATTTTAAATGTTAAAAACAATTAAAACATTAATTCTTTGCAAAAATATCAATTATATGAAATAAATAATATTTTAGGGATTTTTTGGGAGAATAAAATATTTTAACATTTTTGTGAATTATTAAAAAAAGAATCAACTCAAAATCATTAAAACTCAGAGAGAAATTAATTTTTGAATCAATTAAATAAAATCACAAAATTCAAATATTTGAATTTTCAAAAAATGGCGCCAAGAACACACCAAGAACACGCGCGTGTTCTGGGTTTGCCCAGATTTGCATTTTCTCTCCAATCTCACTGAATACTTGATCATATCATGTAATCCACATACCAATCAACTCGTTTCAACCTCACGATCATGTATATGACAATTAATTTCATTTAAATTAAGCATACAACAAGAAATCACGAAAAATCCTCAAGAACCCTAATTTTTGCATGAAGGCTGGGATTTTTGATACACGATTCAAACAATGCAATTAATTGAGGGGAAACATTCCATGCATGATTATGAACATTTGGCAAAAGTATTGTGCGAGGAAATATGCATAGATTGAGAGATGACCAAGTTTAGGCTTACCTCTAGGTCGTGACAGCAAGAGCAAATTGATTTTTGAGTAGGAGGTGTTACAGATGAATTGTGATGATCTGAACAGCTTCCCTACACCCTATGGAGTGTGTTTGAATGCTTGGACTTGATTGAAAATGGCTGGATCACTTCATGGCATCTCAACTGTAACTTGGTTAAAACCTTGAGCAATTGACTGGTGATTCTGAGAAATCAGTGTTCCAGATGTTGTTTAAGTGTTTGATCAGCTCACATATGATGTATATGAGGGGTGTGTGTGATTGGTTTGAGTGGAATTGCTCTCTAATGAAAAACCCGATAGTGACTTGCTAAGAAAGACATTTTTTAGAGTGAGAAGTGGTTTTTGAGAAAGGCAAGTGTTATAGGCCTTTGGTGTACTTAAACTGATCACAATTCAGCTCTATTTATAGTAGAGCAAGTTTATTTTGCAAGGAATAGTGAATGGCAACTGCTGAGTAGGTTTGGCCAATGTTGGCAAATGAAAATCTAAGTCTCCTCTAGCCATTGACTAGAGGTTAGGGCACAGGCTGCTGGTCCCCTTGGTCTTGGATAAGTCTTGACTGAATTCAGTTGCTAAGAGCTCAGTCCATGCCACCTTGATGCTTTCATTGAATGCTCCAATCCAAAATTAGAGTCTTGTCCCTATTTTGGCAATTCTAGGTTCAACATGCTATTTCTTGTTCCAAAGACTTTGGAGGCTTGGCTCAGTGATTGTCCCCTTAAGATTCAATCCTCAGAGGTGTCCAAGTGGATATGAGTGTTTGGATTTGGCTGATTTTGGCAAATCGAGCAAAAGTGCAAAAATCTGCCTTGCCTTGGCAGATTTCAGCAAGGCAACTTGCCAATGTCATATCTCATGGCTCAAATTGAATTTGGTAATGTTCTTGGTCATTTTGGAAAGCCCTTACATGATACAACAACTGTTTGAACATGTTTGGTTTTGATCTCTTTTGAATCCAAGTGAAAAATCCCCCTACATTTGGAAAAAAAGTAAAGGCAGATTCTGACTTAGTGAAATTTTCACTAAGTGTTGGAACAAAGTGACTTTTCTTGATTTTGATCACTCCATAACTCAAAATCCATGAGGAATTTGGACATAGGTCAGTATGAAGCTTTTGTAGAGGGCAGTGTGATCTACAAATCAAGCTTTGAATGGGGAACAATGTCCTTGTGGTTTATGAGTTATGGTCCTCCAAAGTTGGCCTATTAGTGTCAGTTTTTCCATAACTTAGAAATTTTTCTAAGTTTTTATGGTTACCCCTTTCACAAGTTATCCCACTTTCTTTGATTTTTCTTGATGAATGATGATTCAAATCATACATAAACATCATTTTAGGGTTAAAAATCCATTTTAGTGAAAAATCTCAAAAAGTCAAAGTTTGACTTTTGTGCACAGTTGACTTTTTATCAGATGAATTCCAAACTGTGCAATTCTTCAGGAAACCATGTCCTTGACCTAAATCAAATTTGATGGACATGTTCCATGGGTGTCATATGGTATATTGAATCATGTCTTAGGGTTTGGGAGTATGTCCTGGTCAAAAGTCAAAGTTACAGTTGACTTTCCTCGCGAAACCCTAATTGTGGTGCAGATGAAATTGAGACTTGTTGCTCAAGCTCCTTGGATTAATCCATTGTTCCAAATGGATCAATATAGTTCATTAGAGACCCTCAAATCATGTCTTTAGGTCTTGGTTCATGATTTGTCCCAAAAGTCAACTTAGGGGTGAATTAGGTCAAGAAACCCTAATTCCTGATTTTTGATGTATGCATCCCCTGAGGTCAAATTGAATTGATGATTGGGTCCATGAGGTTCCATGGAGTATATTAGGTTATGTTTTGGATCATTGGCTTATGCCCAGTTGAAAAATTTCCATTTGGAGGCCCTAGTCGACCAAAACCCTAATTTGGTGACACTGTCGATCTTGAGACTTGATCCACCTAGAAGGGAGCAGCCTTGTGCTTAATCCTTGAAGTGGGAGTCTTTTTGATCCATTGTGGATATTTTAAGGGCTAGACAAGTTAAAGATCAAGTTATTCCTTGATTGATCCTTTGTCTAAGGCTCTGAGAGGGCTTGAAACCCTAATTCTGATTGTAATAAGTGCTCAACAACCCTTGAGGCATTTGATGAGGCATGATGGTTCATCCATATTATGATGATGATTTGCACAATGATGGGAAATCTTAGTGGTCAAAATTTGGGGTATGACAGATGCCCCTATTTAATCTTCTTG
This sequence comes from Lathyrus tuberosus, assembly GCA_022829125.1. Lineage (NCBI taxonomy): Eukaryota > Viridiplantae > Streptophyta > Magnoliopsida > Fabales > Fabaceae > Lathyrus > Lathyrus tuberosus. The sequence goes on along the minus strand of JALAZF010000368.1, from coordinate 1,599,437 downwards.
GACCCGAAGGTGTGAATGACGAAGGTATTCGGGCCTTCGGGTTGCAAGAGGATTAAATATCGGAATACCCAAAATTTTGATGGCTATGAATGGCAGCTTGCGCATTCATCTTTTTTTGCTAAGCAATGATGCTTAGAAAAGGTAGACTTCCCCTCGATCTTGGTTTCCTACCAAGGAACTGGTCTTAGTTTTCTGATTTAAACTTCCCCTCGATCCTGGTTTCCTACCAAGGAAATGGTCTCAGTTTTCTTTTGAAATAAACCTCCCCTCGATCCTGGTTTCCTACCAAGGAACTGGTCTCAGTTTATTCCGTCAATAAACTTTATTGACAAGGGACGCTATTTGTAGCGGTTTTCCTCAAACTTCTCGCCGGATTTTCCTGGGGAGATGCCATTTGAGTGGAAAAACTGACGTCAGACTTGCTGGGAAGCCCAATCGTCTGAGTTGTAGAGGTGCACAAACTTATCTGTTGGAGACGCCATTTGTCAACTCTATCTAGGGAAAATAAGTCTCTTGAGAGACTGCTTCCGCTTGGGGTCTTACATCATACTTTTCTCGGGATCTTCTGGGAGAAATGCCATATGATGGGCTCCAATTTTGAGGTGCCGATGACCTTTTCATCAGCGGTCTTTCGGAGAAAGGCAGCTGTACTGCCAAATCTCTGCTTAGGAGGCTCTCTCTGGGGATTTTTCTTTAATCCGGGAAAGCAAGGATATCATCTTCATTGGCGAAGAGTGACATCTGTAGAAAGCTTCTCTGGCTTTTCAGAGGTTCAAGTTATCAAAGTGGTCGAGTTCCGACTCTAATCCAGAGATACACTGGAGGCGAGATTGTTCAAACGCAGCATTTCCTGACGAGGCAAGAACTGACAACTTGATTGAGAAGACTGTTATCACTAGGGACAAGACCGGCTAGAGTGATAGTGATGCAATATGAATATGAATGCAAATCAAATGCATGATGTATGTATGTATATGCTGACAAAACTGACGCGACATACAGACTGGCGAGTGAACACGACTGGATACTCGACCATCGCGGGGCGAAGAAGTACCGTTGTTCAAAAAAGTAGCAATTCTACCTTGCTTAGGAGAGATAGTCCCCGCGGGGAATACCATTGATCGGGCTTAGGAGATAAGAACTAGGCCGAGGGTATCAGATGGGAAAGCCGCATCTCATACACTTGATCCTTCATTCAGGCGTACTGGCCTAGAAGGAGTAGTACTTTGATTCTGCACTTTGAAATTCAAACGCCTTTGGAGACGCAATCGACGTTCTTTCGATGTTCAACAGTCAAAAGCAATTGCCATATTTAATTTAAAAGCAGAAAAAGATTTAACAAGTAAATTTTTTTTTTTATTTCAAGAATCGTTGATCATGTTAAAATGCCATTCTGTGAGGCTAAAACAAATAAGAATTACAAACAAAAGCACAAGGGCTCAAATTTTATTGATAAAATGGAGATCAGCCAAACGAGTGATTCCAAAGAGTATATACAAAGTTTGAAAATGGTAATTTACATGGAAAAGGGCTACGTTGAAACATAACGACCACTATCCTTCTACCAACTTTGAATTCGGGACATCCTGAGCTTCTGTCGAAGATGACCTTGACTGGAGTTTTCCTCCGATGGATGACGTAACTGCTGCTGAGGGACTTGCCTCTGTTGAACATAGTTACTTGCCATTATCCCTAATTTTTGCCTGGATTGTACTATGAGATTTCCAATCCATCGGGATGATTTTTTTCATGTCTCTAACTTTTGCCTGGACCGCCCTTTCAGGTTTTCAATCCACCGAGACGTTTTTTTTTTTTAGTTTAGGCGAAGTATTTCTTGACAACATTAACATTCGTGGGGTAGGCAAATTCCTCTCCGTCCATGGTTGCAAGTCTCAAGGCACCGCCTGAGAAAGCTTTCGTGACCACATAGGGGCCATCATAATTTGGGATCCATTTGCCCCGAGAGTCAGTGAGAAATGATTGTATCTTTTTGAGCACAAGGTCTCCTTTCCTAAAGACACGAGGTCGGACCTTTTTGTCGAACGCCTTCTTCATTCTCTGCTGATACAATTGACCGTGGCATAGTGCCGTGATTCACTTCTCTTCGATCAGGTTTAATTTGTCGTGTTGATTTTGACACCATTCAGCTTCTGAAAGCTTAGCTTCCATCAATACCCAGATTGATGGGATCTCTACTTCTATGGGGAGAACTGCCTCCATGCCATATACTAGAGAGAAAGGGGCTGCTTCTATTGAAGTGCGGACAGATGTTCGATAACCGTGAGGAGCAAAGGGTAGCATCTCGTGCTAATCTTTATAGGTTACAACCATCTTTTGAACGATCCTCTTGATGTTCTTGTAAGCCGCTTCTACCGCTCTGTTCATCTTGGGTCGGTAGGGAGATGAGTTATGGTGTTCGATCTTGAACCCAACGCATAACTCTTTCATCATCTTGTTGTTCAAGTTAGATCCATTATCTATAATGATCTGGCTCGGAACACCATAACGGCAGATGATATTATTTTTTATAAATCGGACCACCACTTGCCGGGTTACATTAGCGTATGACGCTGCTTCGACCCACTTGGTGAAATAGTCAATGGCTACCAGGATGAACCGATGTCCGTTTAAAGCCTTAGGTTCGATCAAGCCAATCATGTTGATTCCCCATATGGAAAAAGGCCACGGGGAAGAAAGAACTTTGAGATGTGATGGCGGTACATGAATTTTGTCGGAGTATATCTGACACTTGTGACACCTCCTCATGTACTTGTAGCAGTCGGATTCCATGGTCAACCAGTAATACCTTGCTCTCAGAATTTTTCTCGCCATTGTATGTCCATTGGCATGAGTGCCAAAGGATCCTTCATGAATTTCTTTCATAAGTATGTCTGCTTCTGGTCTGTCTACGCATCGGAGCAAGACCAAGTCAAAATTCCTCTTATAAAGAGTGTCACCGCTCAGGAAGAAGTTTCCAGCCAATCTTCTGAGGGTTTTCCTATCTTTTCTGATTGCCCCAGATGGGTACTCTTGTTTCTGAAGGAAGCATTTGATATCGTGATACCAAGGTTTGTTGTCTATGACTGCCTCGATCGTGAAGACGTAGGCGGGCCTTTCAAGGCGCATTATGTCGATCTTAAGTAGGTCATTCCATCGACCTACGCTAATCATGGAAGAGAGTGTGGCTAATGCATCAGCCATGTGATTCTCTTCACGAGGGATATGATGAAACTCGACTCTGTTAAAGAAGGGTAACAACCTTCTTGCATAGTCTTTGTAAGGAATCAGTCTTGATTGGTATGTGTTCCAATCTCCTTTTATCTGATTGATAACCAAGGCTGAATCGCCGTATACGTCCAAGTTTTTGATCCTTAAATCAATCGCTTCTTCGAGACCCATAATACAAGCTTCGTATTCGGCCTCGTTGTTCGTACATTTGAACGTAAGTCTGGCAGTGAAAGGAATGTGGGTACCCTGAGGGGTAACAATGATTGCCCCAATTTCATTTCCATAATGATTAACTGCTCCGTCAAAGATAAGTCCCCATTAGGAACCTGGTTCTGGCCCTTCACTGGGTAACGGTTCGTCGCAGTCTTTCATTTTTAGATACATGACATCTTCGTCTGGGAAGTCAAACCCGGTTGATTCTTGATCGTCAATCGGTTGATGAACCAAATGATCGGCTAAAATACTTCCTTTAACGGCTTTCTGAGCGTGGTACTCTATGTCATATTCTAATAATAACATCTGCCAACGGGCAATTCTTCCCGTGAGAGCAGGCTTTTCGAAGACATACTTGATTGGATCCATTTCTGAGACCAACCAAGTAGTATGACGAATCATGTATTGGCGAAGACGTTTGGCTGCCCAAGCCAAAGCGCAACAAGTTTTCTCAAGCATCGTGTACCGAGTCTCGCAGTCGGTGAATTTCTTGCTCAGATAGTAGATGGCAGACTCTTTCGGTTTGGTTTCGTCTTGTTGGCTAAGTACACATCCCATTGAGTCCTCTAGGACTGTAAGGTAAATGATCAGTGGTCTTCCTTCCACTGGAGGTGATAGAATCGGCAGATTTAACAGGTATTCCTTAATACTGTCGAAGGCTTTTTGGCAATCTTCTGACCGAACGCAATCCTGGTTCTTTTTTAGTAATTTGAAAATCGGCGCACACGTAGCGGTCATAAGGAATATGAATCTGGATATGTAGTTCAAACGTCCCAAGAATCCTCTGACTTGTTTTTTAGTTTTCAGAGAAGGCATTTCTCGAATGGCCTTGACCTTGTTAGGATCGACCTCAATCCCTTTCTGGCTGACGATGAACCCTAAGAGTTTCCCCGAATGGACACCGAAGGTGCACTTGTTGGGATTCAAGCGGAGTTTGTACTTCCTCAAACGCTTGAATAATTTCGACAGGTGGGTCACATGCTCCTCTTCTGTCTTAGATTTTACAATCATGTCATCGACATATACCTCTATCTCTTTGTGTATCATGTCATGAAACAGAGTAGTCATGGCCCTTTGATAGGTTGCCCCGACGTTCTTCAAGCCGAACGGCATCACCTTGTAACAAAAGGTACCCCTTGGGGTAATAAAAGAAGTTTTCTCCATGTATTTCGGCGCCATTTTGATCTGGTTATAGCCCGAGAATCCATCCATGAAGGAGAAAATTTTGAACTTTGCTGTGCTGTCTACCAGCATGTCAATGTGTGGTAAAGGAAAGTCGTCCTTTGGACTTGCCTTGTTCAGATCCCTGTAATCAACACACATTCTGACCTTTTCGTCCTTTTTGGGAACGGGTACGGTGTTGGCTAACCATTGAGGATATTCTGATGTGGCGAGGAAACCTGCGTCAATCTGTTTCTGTACCTCCTCTTTGATTTTGATGGCCATGTTCGGGTGAGTCCGTCTCAACCTTTGCTTTACTGGCGTACATTCTGATCTTAACGGTAAGTGATGTTCCACGATGCTGGTATCCAACCCTGGCATATCCTGATAGGACCAAGCGAATACATTGGGAAATTCTCTGAGAAGCTTTATCAAACCCTCTCTGGCAGTTGGACTGAGCAGTGCCCCAATCCTGATTTCTTTTCTCTCTTTTTTCGAACCCACATTGATCGTTTCCAACAGCTCTTTGTGAGGTTCAATGGACCTTTCCTCCTGTCTGAGTAGTCGAGAGATCTCTTCTGGAATTTCGTTGTCAACTTCTTCTTCAGCCCCAAATATCGGGAACCCAAATTCAGGAGAAGGCATCGGATCGTATGTTTCAACTGGGTTTAAAACAAGCAATCTACATGACGTGATGATTCGTGTTTAGAAGAGATAGAGAAAATGCGAGTGTGTGCAGTGTATTTATTTTACTGCTTCTTTTTATTTTTAATTGTTTTTTAGGATTACCATTTTTTGAAAAAGCAAAAAGAGAAAATAGCAACAGAATGCGGAAATTACAGAACGACGTTATTTTATTAATGAACAAGTCGATTCTTGAAACTACAGCCCTATAAAACAAAACTCTGTCGCTTTGGGCAAAGCGAAGAGGGAAAATTTACAGAAAGCGAGCCCTATCAAAACATCCGTTTCACCTGGGTAGGGTGAAAGGTTAAAGATGGAAATTACTTTGAATTATGAACAGTCTTCGAAACATCGACAGCAACCCACTGGCGGCGAACTCCTCGGTGAATCACAAAGTCTGGCACCTTCCTCGATTTATCTTCAGAAATAATGCTGATTTCTGGTGGAGTAGGATCGTTGGAATCTGCCTCCCAGGCAGAGTTGTCGTAGGAGGATTCCTCTGTTGTATTTTGCATAGCATTTGTGCTCTCAGCTGTATCTCCCCATCCAGTTGGCTGGATATCTTTGAGCCTGATACGAGAGCTTTCGGGAGCGGTGTACTTGACCATATAGTCGTATTTCCCACTCGGTTGTCCCAAGGTGTCCCACATTTCTTTGGAACTGGAGGAGTCATCCCTCTTGATGACGTTGACCTCAGGAAAAGCATAGTTGATGAATTCAAGCCCTGCAACCGTTGCAAATTCATCGTCGTGTTGAGTAGTTTCTGAATGTCCTGAGTGTTGATCCCATGACATGGTGGGGACACAGGTATTCTGTTCAATGACGGTCAGCTGATTTTCATTGTTCGGCTAACTCTCTTGCCCCAAGTCTCCTGGATAAGGTTGCCACATTGGAAGACCATCCATTGGGCCATAGTAGGTGTAATCAAAATTGTCTTTCATTGGAGTGTCTTCCTCTAATGAATTTGGCGGAGCACGACATCCTTCTGGATCACAATCCCCGTATATCATTTCGATGTCTGGCCTGGGTATAAATCTCGGACTCTCTGTAGGAAAGCAAAAAGGAGTTTGCGTTTCATCCTGAGATATATAACCGTCCTTATTAAGATAGGACTTCCACTCTTCCTCTGTGTCAGAGGGATCTTCCTCATTGATAGCATGGACTACTTGAGGGACTGGGTGAAGAAAACCTCCATTATGGAAGAAGTTCTGAATGGGATGAAGACTTCCATCGCTGGCAGCTGTCTGGGTACAAGTTGTAGAAAAACTAAGACCTTTCTTTATTTTATTGTCAATAGGAATAACAAGTTGTCCCCATCCGGTTGTATCGGTACTCTCGACCGCTTTGATAGCATCTTTGTATGAGGAAATCGAGGTTCTTCCTTGGGATTGATTGTCTTTGCCCATCGACAGCGCTTGGAACTGCGTCCCAATAACCTCCTCGGGTTCTACACAAGTAGATGATGATAAGTTACTCACGAGCAAGGCCTGTTCTCCACAGACTGTGACAAGTTGATCGTTCTGAACGAACTTTAGCTTTTGGTGAAGGGTCGAAGTGACCGCTCCAGCCTGATGTATCCAAGGTCTTCCTAATAAACAACTATATGTTGCCCGGATGTCCATGACCTGGAAAGTGACTTGGAAAGTGTGAGGACCGATAGTTATGGGAAGATCAACTTCGTCGATAACTATTTTTTTGGATCCGTCGAACGCTTTGACGACAACCTCGCTGACTCTCATCAGAGAGCCTTTGAATGATAATTGCATCAAAGTGGACTTCGGTATAACATTCAGGGCTGACCCTGTGTCTACCAGTACGCTGGATAAAACATCATCCTAGCAGTTAACTGTAATGTTGAGCGCCATGTTATGACGGCGACCCTCTTCGGGTAATTCCTCAGCACTAAATCCCAAATTATTGTAGGAAGTGATGTTAGAGACAATGCTATCGAACTGTCTGATTGTTACATCCTATTCCATAAAGGCTTGCTCCAAGACTTTCTGTAGAGCCTCCCTATGGGCTTCTGAACTGAGTAACAGTGATAATACCGAGATCTTTGAAGGAGTCTGTAACAGCTGATCAACAATGTTATATTCACTCCTTTGGATGAGCTTTAGCATCTCATCATTATTTTTTGAAAGGTCGGGATTACTGGATTGACCGACTGATGGATCGGGAGCTTCTATCTGAAGTTCCTTTTCCTTGTTAGGTTCTCTAACTCCTCGGTTGGGGATTCGACCGCTCCGTGTTACACTTCTGATGTCTGCAATATTCACGACGGAGGGTAATGGAATTTCCTTTCCATTCTCGACTATTGTTGCACCGTATTTGTAAGGGATAACCTTAGTTGATTCATACGGTAGTGGTCCTGGCAGATAGATGACTATGGTAACCTTCTGGTTTTTCTGACCATCATAAGTAATCTCGATCCGTTCCCGGTTGGGAATTCTTGATTCGTCAAGTAGGGGGATGATGGCAAAAACATCCCTGGTCTGGTGATGACCAAAGATTTTGACAACATCCTCGACTTGATTAGCAAGGTAGTTTGGCGTCCAGTTGATGGGTCCAGAACCCGGATATGAGCGAATCTCTCCACGATCCACCTGACCCTGAAGAGCTGCTCTCACAAGGTAACACCCTTGGTTACTTTCCGAACAGACACTACAACGGTCATAGTTGTGTGGTGGCGCCTGGCCACATACACTTTGAATACAATGTAACCTCACTAGGTTAGCTTCCACAGATCGAACATCTTGACTATGATGCAGAGCAGGATTCCTGTTATTGATACTGATCTGCTGAGTATCTTCATCCATATAGATTGGAATCCACCAGTGATTTAACAAGTGCTGAAGTGCCTCTTGGACAAGGGTACAACCTCGATCATTTTCACAACCTGCTTTACAACTTTGATAGTCGTGTGATATTAAGAATCTGAGTCGGACCTGCTCAGCATGTAACTCTACCAGGTTGGTATTCATCACGTGAATATCGAAGATCTGAACCATATTGATCTGATAGGGATTCCTATCATGGTAGTCCTGGATCCATCCAAGATCCATCTGACGCTGGAGGGCCTCTTGTATGAAAGAGCATCCCTGTTTGTTTACCGAGCAAGTCAGACAGGAACTGTAATTGTGCTGCGGTAGATTATGATACTGGTTTTGCCTTGAGTGTATCGCCACCAAGTTGGCATTCATCGCACATATGTCGTGGTCCTGAATGACGTTGAAATTCATGTAGACCATGTTAACTCCTCGAACTCGGTGCTCTTGGATCCATCCGAGATCCATCTGTTCCTGTAGAGCTGATTGCACTACCGAACATCCTTTATTACTTTTAGAGCAGACATCACATTGATGATAATTATGAGGTGGCACATGGCCATATCCACTCTGTCTACAATGCATCTTGACCAGATTGGCCCTTAACAAGAGTACATCGTGAATTTGATAGACATTGTTAAATTCTTTCTCAATCAGGTTGACTGCAGCTTTCTCATGTTGAGGCAGCGGGTTTGTGAGAACATTGGGATTCGTATCTTTGAAAGATAAGAGCCCGCTCCTAACAAGCTTTTGCACGTCAGATTTGAAATTGAGGCAATTCTCTATGTTATGCCTTGATCCTCCTTGATGATAAGGGCAAGTCTGATCCACCTTAAACCAAAAAGGCAGATTTTCCGGTACTGTAAAAGGAGACTTAGTCTGGATGTGCCCCTTAGCTAGTAGTAACGGAAATAGTTCTGCGTACAACATGGGTATAGGATCAAACCCTGATGGTCGTGTTGTACGGTTGTTGTTATATGGAGGACGAGCCTGCTGAAGAGGCTGTTGTGTCCTTTGCTGATTAGGTTGGCTCTACGCAACCTGAGGTTGATACGTAGGAATAGGCGCAGGGCTGATAGCAGGAGTTACAGCTGTTACTGGTTGATAACGTCGCCTTTGCTTTCCGAGAATGATATTCCCAATATCCTGCTCTTTTTTCTTAGGGAGAGCACTACCGTATCATTTTGTACTGCTTGATGGTCCAGCGTCTTTTTCCAAACGTCCTTCTCGGACGGCTTCCTCAAGACGAACTCCCATGCCCACCATCTCGGTGAAGTCACTGAGCGCACTGGCAACCATTCTATCATAGTAAAATGAGCTTAAGGTCTTTAAGAAGATCTTTGTCATCTCTTTTTCCTCAAGAGGTGGACAAATTTGAGCGGCAATTTCACGCCATCTCTGAGCGTACTCCTTAAAGGTTTCCTTGCCCTTTTGTGACATTGATCTGAGTTAATCTCTGTCTGGTGCCATGTCCAAATTATATTTGTATTGTTGGACGAAGGCAGTACCAAGATCTCTGAATGTGCTAATCGTAGCACGGTTTAAACCTATGTACCATTTTAATGTGACACCGGTTAAACTATCCTGAAAGTAGTGAATCAGCAGGTCCTGATTCTCAGTCTAAGCTGACATTCGCCGAGCGTACATCACTAAGTGACTCTGAGAGCAAGAGTTACCCTTGTACTTTTCAAAGTCGGACACTTGGAACTTGTGCGGGACTTTCACATTGGGGACCAAACAGAGGTCTGCAGTGTCCTTTCCAAATAGATCCTGTCCGCGAATGGCTTGCAGTTCTTTCTGCATTTCCAAGAACTGTTCCTGGAATTCATCCATTCTTTCGAACATAGTTTCCTTCTTACCAGAAGGTATCGGTGGAATCTGTCCTTCCGGGACAATGTGCACCACAGGGGGTGGTACCGTGACTACGACAGTGAGTCTTGGCGTTTCCCGAAGTTTGTAACCTTCAGGAGTCTTTAATATGCCTCTGGCATCTTCGCTTTCCCGAAGTTTGTAACCTTCAGGACCAGCGACATCTGTCACGATTCTCTGATCTTCAACGATCGGCGGAACATATCGTTCCGGGATATAGTTTGCAGGCATGCCCCAGGGACGATCTTTTGGCATCTGATACCTAGGATCAAACTTCTCCACTATGGGCGTTGAGGTGATCTCTGAGATCACAGTCCTTTGTAGCTGAGCCTCTGCCAGGGCTTGCATGTCGTTACGAAGCTTTCTCATATCCTCTCTCAGAGTGTCAATTTCTTCTTTCAACTCTCTGCTCTCTTCCGCAAGATCATCCATCTTTTTCTGACGATTAGCCCGAGTATTATACGAATGAGACAGTTTGACTCTAGAACCGAGACACAAACGTGAGATTCGTAGGTAAGAATAATACGCGATGTGAGAATGATGAATGCAATGATTATATTAATTGTTGTTTTTTTTTGTTTAATCACAATAAACTTCGACAATTAGATTGCAAATATCAAACGGTGGGGAAACCCCTTTTTATTGAAATTCAAAGGATTGCGGAAACGAAAATACAGTAGATTACAAAGTGCAAAAACAGAAACCTAACCTAAGGGGTCCCGAGAGAACTCGGGTGGTGATTCTGGTATCTTTCTTTTCTTTGACCGGGGCTCTTGAGTCGTTGTCGGGTTGTCATTCCTTTGCCAAGTGAAAGGAGCGAGCAAATTCCTTTGGTCATCCTGATTCTCTACAGCATGTTGCTCCAAAATTTCAATTAGAGCGTCCTTATCTTTCAGCAGTTGCTGTATTTTGATGCACTCCACGTTGAGGGTGCGATACTTGTTCTTCCAAGACCACTTCTCCCGTTGAACTTTGTTGAGAGTAACCTGAAGCTTTTCAGTTTCCGTCATGAAGTACATGACAGATTCCCTCGGTGGAAGAATTCCGTAACGAGGATAAGGCATCTTTAGCTTGAGAGCTCTAGTTTGTACCTAGTGGAGATAAGGCTCCACCGAGACACAGTCCGGTTTTCCTAGAGACTCCCGTCCTTTCTTATGAATGTGTTTCCAAGCGTGCACTATTTCCGTCTTTAGTGCTCTGTCATTTTCTCCTTCCTTGAAGAAAAGACCTTCCAGATGAGCATTCTGTGGAACATGCCTCATCGGGTATCCAAACTGATGGCGAATCAATATCGGATGATAGTTGATTCCTCCCTTAGTTCCTATAAGGGGTACGTTGGGGAAGTTTCCACAACGGTCAATGATCCTGATTCCATCGTAAATCCTATTGCACCAATCTATGTCAGAGTTGGTGAGAGACATGATCTTCTGCGACCAGCGCAAGGCACTCTTATGATCCCAGAAAGCAGCAGACATAGGTAAATGAGAGATAAACCATTTGTAAAGCAAAGGTACACAACATGTGATCTCCCCTCCGCTGTACAAATTCCCTAAGTGTACAGAATGATACGCATCTGCGAGCAAAGTCGGCACAGGGTTTCCAATGAGAAAAACCTTAATGGCGTTGATATCGACGAAGTTATTAATGTTGGGCAACAAAAATAATCTGTAGATGAGTAAAACAAAGATGCTTTCAAAAGCAGTCCCGTTCCCTATACTAGCGAAGTACAGAGCTTTCTTTGTTAAGAACTGGGCTGGCAAACCTTGTATGCCACCCTTGGTAGTCATGTGAATCCTGACTTCTGACTCATCCAAATGAATTGCTCTTGCAATGGTCTGATCCTTTGGAATTTATTCCAGTCCAGAAAATGGAGCTCAATCAGTGATGTGTAGATCCATCAGATGAGAATATTCCTCCAGCGTTGGCGCCAGCTGGTAATCCGAGAATGTAAAGTAGTGATAAACCGGATCGTAGAATTGAACGAGCGCATCCATGATTCCCTCAATCATATGGACCCTTAACAGAGGTAGCAAACCTTCGTACTTGGCTCTGAAAGCCTCTTGGTTTGTGATCATCCTCGCCAAACCTCTTAAATCCTATAGTTTTGGAACCTTGAAGGTGTACTTATGAGTTCTCCTTCTACCAAAATCCATTAGCACAATCCTTTTCTCTGATATTTGCAATCACAGACTTAGTTTAATTTGAAAAATAGAGAGACTAGAAGAGAATTTTTTTTGAATGTTTTAATGTTTTTTAGATGAATGCATGAATGCAGCACACAAAAACATAGAAAAAACATGGGGTCAAAGGGTCGTTGTCATGGAGTCAAGGCTCTACCCATCCCCAAAGGTTTATACTAGGGTGATTTTTTGTACCTGTACTCAAAATCGTTGCATTGGTCAGCCTCCACTGAGGTTGATGGTCGACCTCGTCGCCATCACCTATCTTAAGTGTATACTCAATCTTTCCACATGCGGCATCACACGCATTCCCATTAGCAGAAAAATAAACACATATATCAATTAGGAAAAGCAGTATATATATTTGTCCTAATCATCCTAGACCTTTAAAGCTATGAATCCTATGTTCCTGACAGAAAATGGGTTCCCCGGCGGAAGCCCCAATCTGTGGTTTTCACACAAGAGAAGAGAAAAAGGGTTAGAAGAGCCCCACGGTGGGCGCCACTTTTAAAGTTTCCACCTAATAGATGGGAAGAGAACAAGATCTCGCTACAAAGATGAGATAGATCCTAATGACATGTCCCCAGCAGAGTCGCCAGTCCCCAGTGAAGTCGCCATTTTTCTGTAGCGAGCGATTTTGGATGTGGTTGCGAAGCACTACCGCTCTTTGGTATCTACAGCTTGATTCATTTTTTATCCTATTAAAGCTGATGAAGGAAGGGAAATAGATGTCTCAAATTAACCCTGCTTGCAAACTGAGGTTAAACAGTCAAAACTGTTGGTTTATAGATGCTACAAAGATTCGGGGTCTCTATTAGGTGTATTTTTTTAAAAGTGGTGTTCGGTCGATTGGTGGGATGTTAAGATGTTATGACAGATGCTTCTTGATAGATATGTGAGAGTATGGGATTTCGGGTTTTTGTTAAGTGTGCTCGCTAAGATTTTTCCTTTCAATCTTATGCCTACGTATTCCCGTTTTTTTTGAAACAGGGAAATCAGAGCGTTCGTAGTTCCTCCTATTCTATGGGAGGAAATGGGGTTTTGGTGTCTTGTTCAAAGCCCAAGACGTGAAGCTAAAGAGTGATTTGTATCTTGTTCAAAGCCCAAGATGTGAAGCTAAAGAGTCTATTTGTATCTTGTTCAAAGCCCAAGATGTGAAGCTAAAAGAATGTTGACTTTAGAGAGAATTTGTCATCTCTAAAGAGGGGGTTGTATGTCACAACTGTTTATAAAGGAGAATTACTTTAACCGGGATGTGTGAATCCGGGAATGCCATAATTTCCTTTATAGGAGATTTTTAACCTGAAAGAGAAGACTTTAACTCAGTGTAGAGCAATGATATCTTTCCTTAGGAATTTCTCATGCTAAAAAAGGGACAGTGACATAGATGTAGATGATCCAGAGGCTTGCCGCTTACAGCAATTAGATGAAGGGGAAGGAGTTGTTGATGTTTGTGTACTGTGAATGAGGCACAGCTTTGATGCTAAAAGGTTGATTGGATCAACCAGTGGTTTTCTTATACAAAGCCTAAGAGGAGGCTATGGGCCCAACAAGAGGGTGTTTTTGTGTCTCGTACAAAGCCCGAGAGAGAGGCTAAAAGGGTTGATCCTACAAGAGGATCTTTTATACTCAACAAGAGAGTGTTTTTGTATCTCGTACAAAGCCCGAGATTGAGGCTAAAATTTGTTTGGCTCAATAAGAACCTTTTTGTATCTCGTATAAAGCCCGAGATGGAGGCGAAAAGGGTGATTGACTCAACGAGGGAGTCTCTTATGTGTCTCGTACAAAGCCCGAGAGAGAGGTTAAACGTTGTTTGACTCAACGAGGGAGTATTTTGTATCTCATACGAAGCCCGAGAGAGAGGCTAAACGTTTGCTTCGCTGGGAAGAATCATTGTACAAAGCCCAAGAGGAGGCTATTGTGACTGTTTCAGTTGAGTGACAGATCCAATATACTGATTTTAAAAAAGAAAATCAGTTCTTATATGAGTAACATTGTACTCAAGGATTCAATTCGAGGATCAGGGTTATTCCCTATTCTTTAAGAAAACGGGAAATCCAAAAGGTATTGAGACTGTCCGAGTCTACGGGTTTTCTTCCTATTTAACGAAGGGGTCACTTGAGAATGTCTTTGAGACTCAAGGATATTAGACTGTCCGTGTCTAGAGTTTCATCTTTTGTACTATGCTTTGCAAAATAGTAGTAGACTCTTTGAAAGGACTGTTCTATGAAGATGACTAAGTTCTGTTCCTATACCTCTAGGAGGTCATCGGGACAATTTGTACGAAGCCCAAGAGGAGGCTAGAGACTTTCAAGAAGCCGACGAGTCCTTGTACTAAGCCCAAGAGGAGGCTATCATTCCCGGAGGAAGAGATCATTATACGAAGCCTAAGAGGAGGTTGTGAATACTTCTAAGAAGCCGATGGGTCCTTGTACTAAGCCCAAGAGGAGGCGGGATCACTTTTAGGAAACCTGTGGGTACTTGTACAATGCCCAAGAGGAGGCCGATGCTTTTAAGAAGCTTGTGGGTCCCCAAACCCCGAGAAGTTCAAGACATGCCATTCACCGAGAATAGATCAAGCCAGGAAAGTTCGAGAATTTGGAAGAAACTCAAGAGATGCCATTCACGGAGAAAAGATTATCTCTGGGGAATAGAGTTTCTTTGACAACTTCTACGAGTGACAGTCTATGAAAGGGTTCACCGAGAATGCTGCCTTTCATGTCTCCATATTGTTTAACCCCAAGAGGAGGGAAGACCGTGTCTGGTAATCCTATGGGGATCTAGTTTTGACTATTTAAGAGTGATCAACGGGCTTAATGCTAGACGTAGTTGCCGGGTAAACTCTAAATATCTATACTATTATTACACCGTTGATATGAGTTTATGAAAGAAGACTTATAGCGAAACAACCCCACAATACAGTTATATGTATATGAAAGTGGTAAATGAAAGCGTATAAACACTTACTCGGTTGTAGAGCTTCCATGCTGTTTGGTTAGTTGTTCACCAAAGAAAGATTGACAACAACAGTATATTCAAAATCAAAGGAGAAAATGCTTTGACAAAGAAAGATTTGGGGCATACAGCTCAAGGAGAGGCCCAGGGTTTTATCAGTGATTGCACTGTTAAATTTGTACAGAGGGACTTATACAAGTGACTGAGGCCCAAAAAGGTTTTCTGTACAAAGGGATAGGTCTTACACTCTCTCAAGAGGCCCAAAAAGTTTTAAAGAAAAAGAGTGGGGCTTATAACACGAGGGTAAGCCCATATGACTTTTCGTTAAAAAATGGCGATCGCGCCGAGGTTTTCTTTTAACGCAGAGGGACTTATACAATAAGTGAGGCCCAAATTTGTTTTGGTTAAAAGGAGGTTGGGTCTTACACTCTATTAGAGGCCCAAAAGTTTTGAATGGGTCTTATAGCTCAAGGAGAGGCCCAAGGTTTGTTTTTCAACGGATGATGATCGCATCAAACTTTTTGAAATACAACGAGACTTATACAATAAGTGAAGCCCAAAATAGGTATGTATTTACAAAGGGTTGGGTCTTACACTCTATTAGAGGCCCAAGAGTTTTGAATAGGTCTTATAGCTCAAGGAGAGGCCCAAGATTGTTTATTTTGAAGAGGCGACGATCGCGCCGTTTGTTTTTTACGGTATCGGGACTTATACAATACACTGAGGCCCAAAAATGATTTGGTAAAAAAAAGGATTGTGTCTTACACTCTATTAGAGGCCCAAAAGTTTTGAAAATGATTTATGAGGGTTGAATTAATCCAAAAACCCTAATTTGTTTTCAAAATGTGTTTTAATTGAATAAAAATTCAATTAAAATGATCAAAATTGTTAAACACATGGAAAACAAATTGTGATCTTGGATTAATGCTTCAAAAATTAAGTATTGACCTACAAAATAATTAGAAGGCATTAAAAGTTGCAAAATCAAGGTGGAAAGTATATTTTAAATGTTAAAAACAATTAAAACATTAATTCTTTGCAAAAATATCAATTATATGAAATAAATAATATTTTAGGGATTTTTTGGGAAAATAAAATATTTTAACATTCTAGTGAATTATTAAAAAAAGAATCAACTCAAAATCATTAAAACTCAGAGAGAAATTAATTTTTGAATCAATTAAATAAAATCACAAAATTCAAATATTTGAATTTTCAAAAAATGGCGCCAAGAACACACCAAGAACACGCGCGTGTTCTGGGTTTTCCCAGATTTGCATTTTCTCTCCAATCTCACTGAATACTTGATCATATCATGTAATCCACATACCAATCAACTCGTTTCAACCTCACGATCATGTATATGACAATTAATTTCATTTAAATTAAGCATACAACAAGAAATCACGAAAAATCCTCAAGAACCCTAATTTTTGCATGAAGGCTGGGATTTTTGATACACGATTCAAACAATACAATTAATTGAGGGGAAACATTCCATGTATGATTATGAACATTTGGCAAAAGTATTGTGCGAGGAAATATGCATAGATTGAGAGATGACCAAGTTTAGGCTTACCTTTAGGTCGTGACAGCAAGAGCAAATTGATTTCTGAGTAGGAGGTGTTACAGATGAATTGTGATGATCTGAACAGCTTCCCTACACCCTATGGAGTGTGTTTGAATGCTTGGACTTGATTGAAAATGGCTGGATCACTTCATGGCATCTCAACTGCAACTTGGTTAAAACCTTGAGCAATTGACTAGTGATTCTGAGAAATCAGTGTTCCAGATGTTGTTTAAGTGTTTGATCAGCTCACATATGATGTATATAAGGTGTGTGTGTGATTGGTTTGAGTGGAATTGCTCTCTAATGAAAAACCCGATAGTGACTTGCTAAGAAAGGCATTTTTTAGAGTGAGAAGTGGTTTTTGAGAAAGGCAAGTGTTGTAGGCCTTTGGTGTACTTAAACTGATCATAATTAAGCTCTATTTATAGTAGAGCAAGTTTGTTTTGCAAGGAATAGTGAATGGCAACTGCTGAGTAGGTTTGGCCAATGTTGGCAAATGAAAATCCAAGTCTCCTCTAGCCATTGACTAGAGGTTAGGGCACAGGCTGCTGGTCCCCTTGGTCTTGGATAAGTCTTGACTGAATTCAGTTGCTAAGAGCTCAGTCCATGCCACCTTGATGCTTTCATTGAATGCTCCAATCCAAAATTAGAGTCTTGTCCCTATTTTGGCAATTCTAGGTTCAACATGATATTTCTTGTTCCAAAGACTTTGGAGGCTTGGCTCAATGATTATCCCCTTAAGATTCAATCCTCAGAGGTGTCCAAGTGGATAGGAGTGTTTGGATTTGGCTGATTTTGGCAAATCGAGCAAAAGTGCCAAAATCTGCCTTGCCTTGGCAGATTTCAGCAAGGCAACTTGCCAATGTCATATCTCATGGCTCAAATTGAATTTGGTAATGTTCTTGGTCATTTTGGAAAGCCCTTACATGATACAACAACTGTTTGAACATGTTTGGTTTTGATCTCTTTTGAATCCAAGTGAAAAATCCCCCTACATTTGGAAAAAAAGTAAAGGCAGATTCTGACTTAGTGAAATTTTCACTAAGTGTTGGAACAAAGTGACTTTTCTTGATTTTGATCACTCCATAACTCAAAATCCATGAGGAATTTGGACATAGGTCAGTATGAAGCTTTTGTAGAGGGCAATGTGATCTACAAATCAAGCTTTGAATGGGGAACAATGGCCTTGTGGTTTAGGAGTTATGGTCCTCCAAAGTTGGCACATTAGTGTCACTTTTTCCATAACTTAGAAATTTTTCTAAGTTTTTATGGTTACCCCTTTCACAAGTTATCCCACTTTCTTTGATTTTTCTTGATGAATGATGATTCAAATTATACATAAACATCATTTTAGGGTTAAAAATCCATTTTAGTGAAAAATTTCAAAAAGTCAAAGTTTGACTTTTGTGCATAGTTGACTTTTTATCAGATGAATTCCAAACTGTGCAATTCTTCAGGAAACCATGTCCTTGACCTAAATAAAATTTGATGGACATGTTACATGGGTGTCATAGGGTATATTGAATCATGTCTTAGGGTTTGGGAGCATGTCCTGGTCAAAAGTCAAAGTTACAGTTGACTTTCCTCGCGAAGCCCTAATTGTGGTGCAGATGAAATTGAGACTTGTTGCTCAAGCTCCTTGGATTAATCCATTGTTCCAAATGGATAAATATAGTTCATTAGAGACCCTCAAATCATGTCTTTAGGTCTTGGTTCATGATTTGTCCCAAAAGTCAACTTAGGGGTGAATTAGGTCAAGAAACCCTAATTCCTGATTTTTTATGTATGCATCCCCTAAGGTCAAATTGACTTGATGATTGGGTCCATGAGGTTCCATGGAGTATATTAGGTTATGTTTTGGATCATTGGCTTGTGCCCAGATGAAAAATTTCCATCTGGAGGCCCTGGTCGACCAAAACCCTAATTTGGTGACACTGTCAATCTTGAGACTTGATCCACCTAGAAGGGAGTAGCCTTGTGCTTAATCCTTGAAGTGGAGGTCCTTTTGATCCATTGTGGATATTTTAGGGCTAGACAAGTTGAAGATCAAGTCATTCCTTGATTGATCCTTTGTCTAAGGCTCTGAGAGGGCTTGAAACCCTAATTCTGATTGTAGTAAGTGCTCAACAACCCTTGAGGCATTTGATGAGGCATGATGGTTCATCCATATTGTGATGATGATTTGCACAATGATGGGAAATCTTAGTGGTCAAAATTTGGGGTATGACATAGACCACCACCATTTTGAGGACCCTATTCAGGAAAGAAGCGTCCTGAGCTAGCCTTGCCCTTTTACTCGGGCGATCCATCTCCTCGAGCTTTAGAGACTCCGCCCAAGGAATCGCAAAGGAAGAACCCTCGAAGAACCTTTTGTTATGGAGGCACGGAGCCAGCTCGAACCTGCTCTTGTCCTCCTCCTTGTTGAGGTCCACCAGCTTGGTCATCCGTGTGCGCTTGAACCTCGAGTTTACGGGCGCATGGGAGGTATGGACGGGTGAAGGAGTTGAAGAGGAGGTCCCTGACCCCATTTACAGAGGATGCCCCCGCTGGCTGAGCTGTCTCTTCCCAATTGTGATGCCACCCTTGCCCTTTTCCTGGGCATTCTTCACCATTCGCTCATGTGCAGAAGTTATTTTACCTGCAAAAACATAACAAGCACATTAGCACGAAGAAATAATAACAGTCCAAGCCAGCTAAGAAACAAAAGCTACCCAGTAAGGCTAGGGCATCATCCCGAGTGCGGCACCTGAGGATCTCTTTTGTGTTGATAAAAAGGCTCTCCACCTTGAGCCCCCCATCTTCCTCGTAAATTGGTTCCCTGCTCTTAGTCACGCACTGAGACGGGGTAAAACTATTGACAAAGCCCGCCAGCTTCGTATAGACGCCCTTGTCATCCTCGTCCAGCATCTCGGGGGGTGGTGGTGTAGCCATTCATCCCCATGGTGAAATGGTCCCAACTCCAGGAAAAAGGGAACTTCAACAGTCTCTGCCCCACGAGCTTTCCATCCTCGTCAACAATATCCTCCCCGTTCTCATTCGTCGAGACCTCCCAGACGAACGTGGAGTCAGTGGCCCCCTCCGACATTAGATCGATAACATAATACCTCTCCTTGAAAGTCCTAATGGACTCAGAGAAGGGTTTGAACAACTTCCTCCCCTGCTTCAGGGAAACCCAACTGAATTTCCTCCCTGAAACCTGGCGCTTAAGGTGGAAGACCATAAAGAGAAAAGGGAGGGTAGCTCCTATCTCCAAATAATTGCATGTCAGCTCGAATGCCCATATAAAGGCAATCAAGTTAGGATGCAACTGCGAGGGAGCTAGAGCCATATGAACGAAGACCGACCTTTGAAAATCAGTAAAGGACAACCTCAGCCCAATCTCCTTGAAAACATATTCATACCTCGGGAACCTCTCCTCGTAGTCCATGCAGATATGGTCATCTTCTCCGGGGAAATGGACCTTCCACTCCCCCTCAGCCCCCACCGTCATGAAAGCGTCTCCGATATACGAGGCAAAGACGGAGTCATGCTCCACAGGTTCTGCGACAAACCACTCTTTCGCGAAAGTCCTCAAGGGAGGGGTTTTGCCAGCATCACGGGGAGTAGTGGTGTCTTCTGTATCACTGTCTTCAGAGGAGCTCTCCTCAGATAAATCTCTAAGAATGTTGTCCTCAGTTTCGCGGGCCATCTCCTTTACCTAAAAACCAGAGGACAAAAGTGAATTCGATGAAAAAATCAAATCCACCCTTCCACCGCTAGTCAAGCGAAAGGGAGCGCAAAGGCCTGAGGACGACGCCCCCAGCCTAAGCCCTACTCAAATGACACAGCTATAGCGTGAGGAGATGCCCGGAGTAACCCCTCAAACGCACGCAGGGAGATCTTCCCCGGTTCACTACCTAGAATACTGTTTGAAGATCTACCGGAAAACTCATGAATCTGCCGAAAAACTCATGAGTACACCAGAAAGTTCATAGTTTTCGCCGGCGATGAACGCTCCCGTCGTCGCAATATCATTAGAATCAACCTAATGGCCTAAGTTCCTAAGGATCCGACGACCTCACCGGCTGCAGAAAATGGCCAAACCACCGCCTGCCACCAACAGTCACCGGAAACTGCCACTACACTACCTAAGTTTCGCCTTAACCGCATGTTTTCTAAGGAAACAGGAAATAGAAAAACACATAACAAAGTACAGTTCAAGCAACTTATGTGGTCGAAGAGGAAATTAGAGGGTCGAAGAGTCTGGTCGGTGCTTGTACGACGGCTGAATGGTGGTTGGACGACGACTAGACGACAACGAACGGTAGAACGCAAAGCAGAGGAGCGGAGAAGAGAGAGAAGCGAAAAGTACAAATGAGCAGCTTTTCCCTCTATTTATAGACGATCTGTGGGCATGTGCACGAGCACGCGCGACTAGGGGCATCATCATGACCCTAGCCTAGCCATCATGATGCATTAAATGCAGCACATGGCTCGAGGCACACATGGCACCTCACCTCTTCAGACGACATCAACCGTTGGGCTCCCCGTACGCCGGGCACGCCAAACAACATTACGTATTCTGCCGGCACTAACTCCCTCGGGCATCGTAGAACAACCTCATTTCATCGACAAACGACGACCATTTCTGGACATCCCCGGGACTGCGAACTACCCTTAAGTCATCACTCCCATGCTCGGGAGCAACGACTTAGGGGGCTCCTGTTCCGAACTGCCCCAATGACTAGGCATAGCTCAATCCACTTCTGCTCCCATAATGGCCCAACTGCCTAAGTCTAGCCAATTTGGGGCAACATTTACCTTTCTACCCCTCTACAGGGGAAGGCTGGTCTATTGACCTCCAGAGTCAACTGCCTCTCCTCCGCATTTCCTTCCTGTCACGCACGGTTCCACCATCCAGAAACGGCCACGATGCCCGTGCCCGCAACTCCGCCTCTGCCCGTGGCAACGACTAGTTTCGGAACCTCTGCCTGTCCTAACGACTAATTTCTAGCAGTTACTTATTCTTCGAGAAACGGTTATCTCGCCCCGAAAATAGGGACCAATGACCAAGCACTGGGGGCACTATAAAAACCCTCTCATTTGAGAGGGTCAGGTATTCTAAATCATCCAACGAAACACATAATTTATACTTGCTCTCTCTCTCTCTCTCTCTCTCTCTCTCTCTCTCTCTTTCTCTCTCGATTCTTACTTTAGCATCAGAGAGTCTTGCAGGTACACTTTCTCCTCATCTTTCACACCCGGCATCGCAGACGTCATCTCTGGCCCATTTCAGGTTCTGATCAGATGTCAAGATCAGCGACAAATTATTATAGCAAAATAAAAGACTTTAACAACAAATCAAGGATAATATTTATTGAGAGTAACTATAAATTAAGAATAAAATATTTGATACAATACGAATAATATAACTTATATTTTCTTAATAATTTTGATAATATCATATAACAAGACAATATTATGATATTGTATACAATTTATGAAAAAAAACCGTAATCAAATTATTTTAAGATAATTATGTAAAAAAATAATTTATTTGGAGCTAAAGAGACCATTCAATATATTTAAAGTAGTTAACTTAATTTGAGAATATTATCAATCATTCAATACAATTAAAAATAAATTAACTGAATGAAAATATAGAAAATATATTGATCGGAGAGGACTAGAAGGAGATCGTCGCGGCCTTCTTGTAGGGCAAGAGTTGATGCTCGTAGGAGAGGGAAAAAGGGGTGGAGGTACCTGCAAGGTACTCCGATGCCAAAGTAAGTGTTTGGTCAAAAAAGGGGAAAAGCAAGTAAGAGATGTCAAATATATGATTTTGGATACCTGCCCCTCTCAAGCAAGGGGGTATTTATAGGTGGATTTCTGGCGAGCAAAGCGCCTGATCTACCAATGAGGGATTGCCAGATAGAGGGCAAGGCGCGTGGCCTTTTGACTTGGACTAACTGTTTCCGTGATATCCGGGGAGGCAGTTGGTCGCGTGAACTACTCTGCGCGTGAAGGGGACATGCCCAACAGCTATATTATGCCCAACGGCTATGTTGTGCCCAACGGCTATATTGTGCCTATTGGGCATGTTCGTCAACTATAATGGATTGGCCCTGATCCTTAAGGGCAGGAAGCCCTGCCTGGTCCAGAACAGAAGCCCCCCAAGTCATTGCTCTACTAGAGAGTAATGACTTCAGACAGCTGTGACTACGACTGTACCGTCGGGGAAGTGGTTGCTCGCGTGGAGTGTCCCAATTGTGCCCGACCAGATGTGGTCGTTTGATGATTACGCTGAATGTTGACCAAGGTTTGTAGCGTGCTCGCAGAGATTGATGTTTTTCGCCGAGCAGCCCTGCACGGATGCGTTCGTTTTGACGAGGAGACTTGCTCGTGGGAGCCAAGGACTTGGGTGTATTTTCTGTAATAAGCCAGGCGAAGAGTTTTTGTGACACGTGATGAGCATTTATGGCTTTTGTCAGTCCTAGGGCCGCATAGGCTATGATGACCTTCACGATTCCCCACGATCAAATGGTTATAAAAGGGTGGAGGAAGGTTTTATTTTCCCAATTCTCACAAGTTCTCACTCCTTGCTCTTATTTGCTCTGCAACTAGTCCTTCGCCGGAGTTCCTCTTCGCCACCGTTGATCCTCCTCTTCTCCGTCAACCTCCTCTTCTTCCTGTAAGTTTGTTCTTCCTTTTCTGCATTTTTTTTATGAACCTTCAGTTTTCTGGGTGTTGTTCATGGATTCTTCGGTGAGTTCATGAATTTTTCGGTTGAACTTCGTGTGTTCTCTGATGAACACATGAGTTTCTGGAAAATCCATGAAGAACATGAAGAACATGATGATTTCTAGGATAATTGTAGAGAGTTTTTATGTAGATCTTTGTAGATTCTGGTTAGGCGTATAGTTTAGGTTTGTAGTCGGGCACTAGGCCTGTTCGGTTCCTTGTCATGATTTTGGGGCGCGACGATCCCGTGTCCTCATTTTACCGTATTAGGTCGCGGGGGCTTTCCATGCTGGTCGTTAGACGGGTGAGTTAGAACAGGCTCGAGGTTGTCCTAGGCTTCATCCTCGCCCTTTCACTTGATTAGTGGTGGCAGGGGGATTCGATCTTGGATGTCGAATTCACTTGTCTTCCTCTGCTTTTCAGGTGAAAAATGGCTGATCCTCGGGATGAAGTTGTGCCCGACCTTCAAGAGGCACGCGGGGAGCCGGATACGCCCGCCGATTATTCCAATATTAAGGTCGCAGAGGGGGACCTAGACTGGATAGCGCACGAACCTCTGTCATTTCGATCGACCTTCATCGAAGAGGAGATTCGAGAGTTTTCTCTACTGGAGGACCGAGTAGAGGAGGCTCCTCGACACTGGAAAGCATTTTGTCCCAGGGAGAATGATAGAATTTGCTATGGGTATCCGGGATTACGTTTCCCAATGTACGAGTTTGCTTTTACGGAGGCCAAGATGCGTCTCCCGTTCACTGATTTCCAAGTGTCCCTCTTCTCCCATTTGGCATTGTGCCCGTCGCAGCTTCACCCTAATGCTCTGGCCTACATTCGGGCATTTGAATTAGTCTGTCATTATCTTAATGTCGGGGCAACCGTGGATCTCTTCTTTTGTCTCTTTGGGTTTCGTTTAAATAGCAGAGCAGGCTATTCTGGCCGTACTCTGACTCGATTCGCAACTTCAAAGATAGGTTTTTGATCGTGAAGCCTCTTTCTGAGGAGGCGAAAAGATCAATCTCGACCATCGAAAAGGTGACGGTTGATGGTCGGGAGGTGGATGGAGTTGTGTCTGTGTTTCCTTTGGAATGAGTCTACTCCCATTTTAAACGTAGGACCGACCAAATTTTGGTGAAGCACGAACAACTCTGCGAGGCCGACAAGGAGTCGTACAGGATCCTCCATGCTTATGTGGAGAGTTTTTCACCGGACTTCGTAGTTGATCGGGATGGAAAAGAGCTGGTCGGGGATGATGGGGAGCCCGTCCAAGCAGCTCACTACAAGAAAAAAAGTGATTTACGACACATGAGTTGCGACAGTTCCCACAAAACTGTCCTTATTTCTAGATTACGACAGTTGTCACGACACTTAAGACTGGCCGTCGCAAATTTTTAAGACATGTTGAATAACATAATCACAACAGTTACCAAAAAGCCACCATCTTTCTACACCCGCGACCGTTAAAATCAACTGCCGCAATTATTTTGGCCTTTTTTTTATTCTTCCATTTTATTTTCTTTCCCTATTTCATTTTCCAACTTTTTTATTATTATTTTTTTCCTATTTTTTTCACTCTCCTTCGTTTTGTTATTGCTATTTTTTTTTACACTTATTGCAATTTAGTTTTCTCAATTGCTTGTCTTCAACCTTTTCATTCCTTCAACTTCTTTGTTACACTGATGGTCTTCCAGCTTCTTCCCTCTACAAATCATATTTTCATTTAACCTAAATCCTCTTTTCTTCAACCTCTCCATTCTTTTCTCTCAAATCATAGAATCTAATAGAGGAGGAAAAGTCCCTCTCGTTCAAACCCTAAAAACGAGGAGAGGACAAATCTCTCGCACTTTTCCAAACTCTCATTTTTTGAATCTCTCAAAGGAAGAATTAGATGGCGAATCCAAGGAAGAATCAAAGGAAAAAAAGACTTCTCATTTGCAACTTTCTTGGTCATTCTCAATGTATCCACTCTCACTGAATCTGCGGATTCAAGGTATATCTCTAATCTTCACTAAATCCCTATGTCCAATCTAAATCTCGAGTTCTGCTCTTTGTGGTTCCAAATCTAGGGTTTGAAAAATTATTGTTATTTCATACATTGAGAATATTTCAGCAATGGTCTAGAAGCTATTTTCATTATTTTTCAAGAAAAATCTTTGGAGTATGAGCTCAAAACGGGTCTTCTTTCAGTATTTGGCTAAAAACCAAGGTGTCTTCTTTTTGTTTTTATTAACTTTTTCTTATATAACTATTTCATTTTAACACAGTGAACTCTGGTTGCAGAGTTGTTAGTTAGATTGAATATCCCTCCCTAGTTAATGTATGGGGGCTTCTTCTGGACTTAGTTACTCAACTCTTGGGTGCTTTATCTCGTATCAGTATTGATTTATCACTGAATTGTACTTGACACTTATCCGTTAAGACATATTTAAAGGTTGCATCATCATTTTAATCAAATTCATTTGTTTTTTATGCTTATGTAGAATTTTCCGTGATTTTTGAATCCGAGATGAATGTTAAATTGAACTATTCTGGTTTTAAACATTTATTTTTATTATGTAGTTTTCTTTACAAATTTAAGGTCGAAGATCTCACTTTTTAAGGGTAGGTACTGTATCTTAACCAATTTAATTTAACTTTTTGTTGGGGATATTCAATTTTGTATAATTTAACCTCAAGGGAGTTGTAGTACAGAAAATTGGTTAATCATAACTTCTACTGTTAATAATATATTTATTGGTTTGCTTTGATGCCTAAGCAATTATGAGATGTCATTGCCCACATATGTAGTTGAAGAAGAAACTAGGACAACTTAACAACAAGAGCCTATGTGTTTTTGAGAGGAAAATAAAGGATGATAATTGCCATAGAAGTGAGGGAGTCTGTTAGAAGGAGGAGGGATGAAAACAAAAAAAAAATGTGGACTGGTGGCATATGATGAATTAGTCGATAGATTTGAGAATTAAGGGTGGACATGGGTGCTAGAATGTATGCAGGAGGAGGAGAACAGTTCCAAGGGGAATGGTAAATTTGGTATAGATTGTGGGTTGCCTTTGTCTTTGGTTTGAACATCTATTTATTTATTAATTTAGAAGAGAGGAAATGAAAAACCAGAGGCCAAAACATAAGAGTCTCTGTTGTGTGAAATTGATGAAATGATTCGCTTAAACTTTCAAAAAGGTATACAGTTAAATGTTTAGTTTACTGTGTTATTAGAAATTGTTTGTTTGAATGAATTGGAAGCTTTTTCATATTTTGTACTTGTCGACAACAATAATTAAACATCATGATTTAAATAAAATTCAGCATCTTTTGTTTTCTTGATTTACTTTACGTTCTTATTTTGTCTGAATATATTAGTTACTGATACTATTAGTGTAGGTAACTATGTGTTTCTATCAAGGTTTCATAGTCCAATATTGTATTTCCTATATTAGTAATTTGGGTTAGTCAAGGAAATTGAACACCCTAAGTAGTTTTAACTCTTAAATCTGGACAATATGGTGTTGTAACACATGTATTAGCAAATGAAATCAATACTTTCTATCAAAAGAAATATGACAATGAGTCTAACAATGAATTAAGTGATGATTTTTCCAACAAGGTGGTACTGAAGATTTTGATAAAGTATTTTAGTAACTTTGGATTTAACTTTGATCATTAATGTAATTTGTTCTTTATATATGATATGTCATTATAAGTATGAGTGGAAAATTTTTATATCAAATTAAGGTCAAAACAATATTTATGTCTGTTATTTATATTGGTGACATATTCTTTCGTTAAGATATCATAATTAAAATTGTATAAGTTTTATACAAACTATTAACATACTTTGTCTACACATGCAAACTTGATTTATAAATTATTTTTGCTTTTCCAACTTCACATGTACTACTACTAGGTGGATAAATTATCTATGATGGTTAAGGAATAGGAGTATCTAAAGCCACATCATCACCAATTTGAAGTAATATCAATCCCCATGCCATGACTTATTTAGTTTTTAATGTGTTGATTATAAATTATCTCAAGAGTGATTCCCATCTTGTTATGCAGATGGTGTCAATGGAGCTGATTTATACCTGGCTCAAATGATGTTACCTGCTGGAATGCACCACAAATGGATGCATTTTCACCTCAGAGAATTTTCACAAATGGTTGGACAATGCTTTATTACGTTTTTTTAATTATACAAACATGTGCATTCCCACTAGGATTTCTTAAGCTTTTGAGGTATGCTTTCTATATTATTTTATGTTTCATTTATCAATGGAAAGTAACATATTGTCTGGCATGTTTCATTTGTTAATGGAAACTAACATATTGTCTGGCATTTTTGTACTGTCCTAGGGCTGTAGGTTTACATCAGGAAGATTTAAGGCATTTTAAATAAGCTTTTATGTGTTTCTTCTCTGAGTGATTATTTGTCTCTTCGTTTCCGTAACAGAACGGCATAATCCGTGACCACCCACGTTCTATATAGATCTTCCATCTCATTTTTTCTGCAAAAAGTTTAAATTTTTGGATTGGTTTGTGAATTTTTCATCATATTGATCATCTGGGTGTGGAGAATTTTGAAAATTTTCACAGGGGAAGAAGTAAATGTTGAGAGATAGTTGAACTGAATGGATAGTCTTTGTTGCTTCAACTCTGCCAAAAAGGTGATGATTTTTTTATTTTTTATTTTTGTTGTGTTTTTGTTCTTCCTTTGTAGTCTTTGAATTAACCTTTATATCTTTGAAATAGTTTTTGAAATTTCCTGGTTTGTATAAAAGCTTTAACTCGGTTGGATGGACCAATTTGTGAAATGACCAAACAAAGTCCTAACTAGGTTGATTAGTTGGCCATTGTAAGATCTATCCTCGTAGACCCTAGCCACCAACCCGCCTTTGTCGTCTTCATCATACATTCTCTTTGTGTTCTGATTGCTTTTCTCATTTCTTTCCACAATCGTGTTACTATTAGTGTATATTTTGGCATCCTTAGCTTGCATGTCTCTAGCAACTTCAAGAGCCTTGATGACCGCTTTGGTTTCTGCTGCCAACACATTGAAGAAACCCATAGGTAAATTGATAGTGCAACATATTAGAAACAAAAAATAGCAATAAATGAAACCATCAATTTTAATAAGAAGATAAGAGAATCCGATCTGTGATATCGGATAGGCTGATTTGGGTGGTTGGGTAGGTAAACTTCTAGCTTTATTTCGAAATTTTGATTAACTTTTATTAATATTTTTAAAATGTAAAAAGTTATCTTAAACACAATTAAAAAATTAAATATATTTATATTTTGTTTTGAAAATTATATATTGCCTTTTAAAAAAAACTTTATTTTTTCAACGAAAATACTCTTTTAAATTTTTCACCACTAGTATCTGGCCACTGGACCCATTAATTTGGTTCGGGTCAGTTTTAGCATCAAGTGATTCCAATCGTCAATCATCATCGGACCAACTAACTATCGGTTGTATTTTACTTTTAAATTTGTGTATCTAAATTGTAAATATTGAATGGAAAATGGCAGAATGTTTGGTGTAAAGGATGAGATAATCTGCATATTAGAGGGAGCTCTTGACAACTTAGGAAGCTTAAGACAACAATATGGACTAGCCAAGTCTGCAAATGAAGTAGTTTTGGTGATTGAGGCTTACAAAGCTTTACGCGACAGAGCACCTTATCCTCCTAACCATGTTGTTGGTCATCTCAGTGGCGACTTTGCTTTCATACTTTTTGACAAATCCACTTCTACCCTCTTTGTTGCTTCTGTAAGTAGTTCTAATCCTAACTATTAATCTCAACCATGGTTTCTCCATTTTGCTGTTAATGTATTGTATTGTTTTTTACAGGATCAATTTGGTAAGGTGCCACTGTTTTGGGGCATAACTGCTGATGGATATGTTGTTTTTGCTGACGATGCTGAATTGCTTAAAGGTGCTTGTGGCAAGTCACTTGCTTCTTTCCCTCAAGGTACCTTGACATCTTCTATTATGTGCTTATGACTAAACTCGAGTCAGTTTGAAACCTGACTCGAGTTTGACACAAACATTATGTTTGAGTTTAAGTTCGACTTGATTCAAGCTCACTAGTTGCGCTGTAATTGAACAGGATGTTTCTACTCAACTGCTGTTGGAGGATTGATGTGCTATGAGAATCCTAAAAATAAGATTACTGATGTGCCTGCTAAGGAAGAAGAAATCTGGGGTGCAACCTTCAAGGTAACAAAATAAAAACCAATGTCAACGTCGAATAATGAGATTAACTTTTAAATGTTATGTTACTGAATATCAGGTGGAAGGTGCAAAGAGGGCTATGTTATTGCAGTAGTAGTTATCTGCATAGTTTGCTATGTCTTGATATCAGGTGGAACAGGATGTTTCTTCTTGCATGTCTCTAGCACATTGTTTTGATGTATGATATTGCAGTAGTAGTATCTGCATAGTTTGCTATGTCTTGGCTGTTAGGGATAGTTTCTTCAAAGAGGGCTCTGATTATAGCCCACCATATATAGTAAGGAATAGTTAGGAGATTTGTACACACCCCTTTCTCCTGCTGGTCAATGCCATCTACATAAGCTTGTTTACTCAACATCGGTTATCAGGAATTTCTACACATCCCTTTAGGATTAAGTTTTGGTGATTTGATGATTGTCCCAAATTTTGTTTTTGTTAGCTTACTTGATGAAAAAGCTTGAAACTTATGTTTATTTTGCGAAAACCGTTAACATCATAACACTATCCGTCTATGTGACTATGTAAAGTGGCTACCGCAAAAGGTCCAAAACTTGTCACAGTTAAATCGTATCTAAATAGGGCTTTATAAAATCTTTGTCATTGTTATAACATGGTTAAATAGAACCTATAATTGTTTTGTCATGCTTGAATTTTGGCTAATCAACGTAGAGTTTCCAAAAACTTAAGACAACCTGATAACCAATGTTGAGTAAACAAGCTTATGTAGCACCGACACAACACTGACACATTCAATGAGAGTTGACTGATCATGTGTGAGTTGTTGAGATGCTTATATCTGGTGATTAATTAGAATGTAGTTTTCTCCTCCCTATTGTGGTTATTCAATTTAACTATTCTTTAGTCGAACTTATTTCGCATTGTTTTTTCTGAATATTAACTCTAAATGCTATTCATAATTTTACCTTTTGCAGGATTGGTTAACATTAATATGATGAACAGGTTGCTTCTGAACTCATGTAACAGAGTTTGTTAAATGTTCTTTTTGCTACTTTTGATATAGTTGTTTTAGTGGTCTAGAGTATGATTGATGTATAATGCCTGAAGCATTGCTTCATTATTGCTTCTAATTAGACCATGTAGTTTGAAATTTGGTCTTGCAGTTTCAATCAAGAATAATGTTGATAGTTTTCTCATTTGACCAAGTTCTTGGTGAATTATGTAACTTGTCTTTTCAAAATTTCATGGTATTTTGTATTGTCATAATTGAAATGTATTGGTGTTCTACAGGAGATAATGTAGCGATTTTTTATTTTTTTAAAAAAATATTATAATTACGGCGGTTATAACCGTCACTATTTTTAATTAAAAATATTTTATATAATTGTGGCGGTTACAACCGTCGCTATTTTTAATTAAAAATATATTATACAATTATGGCGGTTAGAACCGTCGTAATAATATAATGGAGACAGTTTCAAAATCGTCGGGGAATGTTACGGCGGTTGGAGCGACAGTTTTACAAACCGTCGCAAAACAGCCTCGCGACACACGTTTCTACGATAGAAGTGGAACCGTCGTAACTTGAAATTTGCGTCGGTTTTAACCGCCGTAATCTGCAAAAATAACCATCATAATTCGCCAATTTTCTTGTAGTGGCTAGATATATTAACATCAAAGCTCTCCTCGAATGCGATAATGACGATGATGCGGTCCAATTGCTTGGTATAGTCCGCTGTTTGTTTTTTTATCTGTTCGAGTTTCTGAGTTCTGACTTGTTTTGTGTGTCCGCAGGTATGATGGCAGACATGAGGGAACACCTGATGAGATCTCAAGTGGCGAAAGTTCACAAGAAGTCGACCGCAGGTGCCAAGGTCTGGGTGCCTAAGCAGACTGTTCTGGAAAATTTCGCCGCTGGTCCTACCCCTGTCCCGGAGAGAGCCTCAACGCCGCTGACCCCGGACACCACCCACAAAAAACGAAGAGAGATGTCGCGGGGACTTCTGTGGCCGCTGGTCCGGGGGGTTCTGGTGCCGACCCGTACGTTTTGCCCCCGTGTTATTCGCGTGGAAGTATGTTTAATGAGGGGAACTCAATTGCCGTCCAGGATTCTGAAGTCGAGGCCATTGTGGGCGCCAATCCTCAGGCGAGAAGGAAACAACTTTGCCAGGACGCTGCGGGCATGTTCAGGGTGCTCGAAGCGGCTCTTGCCTTAGGGGACGATGAAGCAGCTTCCCGTGTCAACCTTCGCACGGCCAGGGCGAGAATCGCCGAGCTGAAGATTGATAACAATAAGTTGTACAATGATCTGAAGCAATTCGAAGGTCACGAGGAGGCCAAAATATTGCTTCAGCAGGAAGTTACCCAGTTGAATCTGCAAATGACCTCGGCTGACGAGGAGAAGGCGCGTTTGTAGGCCAGGATAGCTGAACTGGAGGGTTTGTCAGCGGCCGTCGAGGATGAGAATGATGATGAGAAATCCTTGAGGACCAGAGCTGAGCTGATCAGAAGGATTTGGATCCTTGGCGAGGATAATTTGAAGGCGGCTGAGTTTGGTTTTAATGCTGCTACGGAGTAGATGAAAGCCCTTAACTCGGACGTGCAGCTGCTGACCGACGGGATGGGTCGATTCAACTGGGTTGTTAATGGTCAGGTTGTTCCCCCCGAGGATGGAAGTGAAGTTTAGGATTTTGTATTTAAACATGTTTTGTGGGCCTGCGTGCCCTTATCATTTTGTATGGGTGCTGCCTTTTTTTGTATTTATAACATTGCCCAGTCATGCCCGATGTTTTAATATACTTGGATTTTGTGGAAATGTTTTATCTTGGACGTTTGCTCTGTTTATTTATATGTGTGTGCTCGGCGAGTTGTGAAACCTACCGAGGAGGGAGAAGTGGTTTTGCCCATGATGAGGCTAGGACTTCGTTTGAGGTACTAATCTCATAGGCTTGGACTATTCCCATCGCGAGCTAGGTGTCCTGCCTGAATGGTGCAGCAACGGTGGAGCTCGGTCGAGGTATCCCCGTTGTGGCAGGATCTGCTCGTATAATGAGCAGAAGCTGGCCGACGTTGTAATGCGTGTTATGCTTCACCAGGGCATGATACGATGACCGCACAACTCTCCCCGTTTTGGGTGATTACGTCGGCAATTTGTCTATCCTCGTGGTTAAGGACTTAGCTGTAGTACTGCTTGAGTTTTTCAGCATTCCATGGTCGAGCAAGTTGTTTTTGGTCCAATGTTTCCAAGTAATATGCTCTTGTGCCCGTTTTGGACTTGACCCTATAAGGTCCTTCCCAGTTCACTTCCAGTTTCCCTTCGCGCGAATCCTTCTGGTTTTTACGGAGGACCAGACTGCCCACGGGGAAGTCACGTTTTATGACCCTGGCGTCATGTCGCAATGTTATCTGTTGTTTTAGTGTGGCCTCGTGGAGCGCAGTTCCTGATTTTATTTCTTCGACCAGGTCGAGCTCCTCGCGCAAAGCCTCGTCGTTCATTTCTTCATCGAGGAGAGCTTCTGTCCTTCTGGAGGGTTCCCTAATCTCCACCAGTATCACCGCCTCTGTGCCATACGCTAGTCGGAAAGGAGTTTCCCCGGTGGTGTAGTGTGGTGTTGTTCTATATGCCCAAAGGACGATGTGGAGTTTCTCGACCCATCTTTTCTTGGCCTCGCCTAGCCTTCATTTTAGCCCGCGGAGGATCACCCTGTTCGCGGCCTCCGCTTGCCCGTTAGTCTGGGGGTGCTCGACGGAGGTGAAATGTTGTTTTGTCCCTAGTTTGGCGACGAAATCTTGGAAGTTTTTTTCCTTGAATTGGGTTCCGTTGTCGGTCACAAGGGCCTGAGGTACCCTAAATCTTGCGAGGACGTTCCTTTTGTAGAAGCGCAGTATGTTGAAGGCTGTGATCTTGGCGAGCGCTTCGACTTCAATCCATTTTGTAAAATAATCGACGGCCACGATTAGGAATTTGTTTTGATAAGATCCCATTGTAAAGGGGCCTAGAATGTCCATTCCCCACCAGGCGAAGGGCCATGGTGAGGAGAGAGTCTTCAACTCGTTGGGGGGCGCCAAGTGCATGTCCCCGTGGCGTTGGCAACGGTGGCACTTTCATACGTGCTCTTTGGCGTCGTGTTGCATGGTTGGCCAGTAATATCCTGTGCGCAAAGCTTTTCGGGCCAGGGATCTTCCCCCTAGGTGTTGTGCTTTGATGCCCTCGTGGATCTCTTGTAAGATTTCGGGGACCTGGGCCTCGTCGATACATTTCAACGGGGGGATGGAAAATCCTCGTCGATATAATATATCCTCGACCAGTACGTACAAACAGGCTCGTCGCTTAGTTACGCTGGCCTCCTTACTGTCCTTGGGGAGTTCCCCCTTGGTGAGATAATTGTACACCGGGGTCATCCAACAAAGGGGATCTCTGATGACGTTAACATCTAGCAGGTCGGGTTTTACAATGCTCAGGCGGGCCAGCATTTCTTGTATGATGGATTTGTTCCCACCTTTTTTTCTGGTGCTGGCTAGTTTAGAGAGGATGTCTGCTCGGGTTTTTTGCTCGCGCGGGACGTGCTGAACTTCCCATGCTTCGAACTCCGCCATTTTTTCTTTTACCATCGCCAAATATTCGGCTAGTTGGTCGTTCTTTGCTTGGAACTCTCCCCGTACTTGGGACGCTACGAGCTGGGAATCAGTGCAAATTTTTATTTCTTTCACGCCGACGTCTTTGGCCAGTCGTAATCTTGCGAGGAAGGCTTCATACTCGGCTTGATTGTTGGATGTTTTGAAGGAGAGGACCAGGGATACTTCGATCAGGGTCCCTTCCTCGTTCTCGAGGATAATTCCTGCTCCGCTGCCTGAGGGGCTTGATGCACCATCCACGTAAATGATCCACTTCCGTGTCCCTCCTGGAGGGGATAGTTCCGGAGTCATTTTTGCCACGAAGTCGGCCAGGACCTGTGCCTTGAGGGCTTTCCTCCCCTCGTAGTGAATGTCGAACTCGGCCAATTCAAGGGACCATTTTAGCATTCTGCCCGGCCATATCTGGTCGGCTTAATAGCTGCCTAATAGGCTGGTCGGTTCTGACGACGATGGTGTGCGCCAGGAAGTAATATCTGAGTCTCCTCGCGGCGACTATGAGAGCAAGGGCCACTCATTCTATTTGCGTGTACCTGACTTCGGGTCCATGCAGGGCTTTGCTGGTGAAATAGATGGGTCTCTGCCCGTCGTTCGTTTCGCGAATAAGTGACGCGCTTACTGCTTCGTTGGCCACAAAGAGGTACAGGTATATGGTTTCCCCCTGGTCTGGTCGGGACAATACTGGAGGCTCGGACAAAGCTTGTTTGAAATGGGCGAGGACCTGCTCGCATTCGTCCGTCCACTCGAAATTTGCTTCCTTCCGGAGTAATTTGAAGAAGGGCAGGGCGTGCTGGGCGGATTTGCTCACGAAGCGGGCAAGGGACGCGAGCATCCTGTTGAGGGTCTGTATCGCCTTCTTTGACCACGGAGTGGGGAACTCCACGAGTGCACGACATTTATCTGGGTTTTCTTCTATTCCTCTTTCAGTGAGGTAAAACCTGAGGAATTTCCCTGCTCGTACACCGAAGGTGCATTTTTCTGGATTGAAACGCATTTTACACTTTCTAGCTTGGTCGAACACCTTTTGTAAGTGGGTGGTATGGTCAGATTCCTCTTGTGAACGGACCGTGAACGTCATTGTCACTGCTGGAACTAGGAGAGAACGAAAGGGAATGGTTGTGCTCGCGGCTTCGACTTCGGTGAGGAGAACGTCCGCGGGTGCGTCGATGATCGTACTTATCCGAGTGTCGAAGTCTCTTAGAAACCGGGGAGTGCCTGGATCTCCGTGGGGGAGACTGATGGCGTCGTCGTGCTAGATCGGGTGTAGGGTTCCTCGATCTTGAACGTTTCCTCTCTGGGGAGAGGCTATCGCGTCTTCGCTTCGAGGGAGTCCGTGGACGCGGGTAAGGACTCGTCAGTTTTTCTGATGCACGGCGTTCCTGAAGGATATGCTCGAGAGCATTGAGCTTCTCCCCCTGCTGGAGGATTAGGAGGTTCGAGTTGTTAAGAGATGCTGTTAGTTCTTGGATTGGCTGGAATTTTGGTAAAACAAGGTATGTTCAATGTTGATGTCAAGGTGCTGATGTTGCAACATTGAGATTTAACACTGGGCTGTGTTAAGGAAGTAATTACTGAAGTTGGATGTCTGATGTCACATAGGTGATGTTGTGACATCAGATCTGCAGAATTAATAACATCAGGTTGTGATGTTGTTAGGGTTGCATATTAGCTGGAATTGTGGAGAGCAAGCTGTCTCATTGGATGCGAATATCTTGGGATAGATATTTTCTGCTGCATAGGAGATCTGGTGCAGATTTGTAGGAGATTTAAAAGGTTGAAGATTTAAAAAGATTTTAGGAGAAAATCTGTTTTAAATATTCAGTTTTAAATAACAAACCTGGGAGATATTGTAGCAAGTCCAAGACCAATTCAAGGAGCTATATAAAGCGCACAAGACCAAAGGAAAAAATGACAGAAAACATTCAGAAGATCAGGAGCTGGAGGCTTAGTGTCTAGAGTTTGTTTAGAGTGCTTGTATTTACACTATTCTAGGGTTTGAATAGGTGTTGTGTTTCTGTCCTCTCTAGAAGCTGTGAAGCAATAGAGAGTGGTTGCTTGATCGAAGCTGTGAAGTAAGATCAAGGTTACTCAAAGTGGTTTCTTTGAGTGTTTGTAAGGGATTGAGTGGTGTTCTCATACCTAGGTGGTTTCTTAGGTAGGAAGTCATTAGTAGAGTATAAGTTTAGGAGATTGTCAATGGGTTGTTGAGTCTGTAAATTATATCTACAAGTAGTGAATTCCATCCCTGGCTTGGTAGCCCCCAGAGTAGGTTGGTTGTAACCAAACTGGGTCAACAATTCTTGGTGTTATTTTGCTGTTTATTCTGTCCATTATGCAGAGTGTATTGTTGTGACATCACACCTTAACATCATACGTCTGATACCAGAATTTCAACTGGTATCAGAGCAGGCATCTTGTCTGTCTCTGGGTGAGATCTAGGGAAGTTACTTTCTGGTGTAAAGATGGACAAAGAAGTTGGAGGATTCGTCAACAGACCCCATATTTTGGATGGATCCAATTATGATTATTGGAAGCCAAGGATGTCTACCTTCTTAAAATCCTTGGACAGCAGGGCATGGAAGGCCATTATTAAAGAATGGAAAACACCTGTTGTGTGTGAGAAAAATGATGCTGGCAAAGATAAAGAAGGCACCTCTAAGCCAAAGCCAGAAGAAGAGTGGACAAAGGAGGAAGATGAGCTAGCCCTTGGAAATTCCAAAGCTTTAAATGCAATTTTCAATGGAGTGGATAAGAATATCTTCAGGTTAATCAATACCTGTGAAGTTGCTAAGGAAGCGTGGGATATTTTGCGGGCTACACATGAAGGAACATCTAGAGTCAAGATGTCAAGACTTCAGATTTTAACATCAAAATTTGAAAGCCTGAAGATGAAGGACGATGAGACTATTCATGACTTCCACATGAATGTTCTGGAGCTGGCTAATGCATCCAGTGCTCTTGGTGAGAAAATGTCAGAAGAAAAGCTTGTACGGAAGATCCTTAGGTCCCTTCCTAAGAAGTATAAGATGAAGGTAACTGTCATTGAAGAATCATAAGACATCAGCAAAATGAGAGTTGATGAGCTCATTGGATCTCTTCAAACTTTTGAGCTTGGATTGAATGAGGAAGAACCAGAAAAGAAGCCAAAGAGTATAGCCCTGGTGTCAAATGGTGAAGAAGAGAAAGGGAAGAGTTCTGAATCCCATGAGGATCTATCTCAGGCCATAGTTATGTTGGGAAGACAGTTCACCAAAGTATTCAAGAGAATGAATAATAACTCCAGGCCTAATGTCAAGAACATGACTTCTGACACCAACAAAAAGGATGAAGAGAAAACTGCCCAAGATAAAGGAGTTCAGTACTTTGAGTGTGAAGGGTATGAACATGTCAAGAAAGAATGTCCCACCTTCTTGAAAAAGCAGAAGAAGGGCATGACGGTTTCCTGGTCTGACTCAGATAGTGAAAGTGAAGGTGAGTCAGCAAAGCATGTTAGAGCCCTAACAGGAGCTGTTGTTTCTGATGATGATTCTAGTGATGGAGAAGTAACTTATGAGGAGTTAGCATCTACTTATCAAGAGCTATGCTTAAAAACTGCTGAGATTTGTCAAGAAAACAAGTGCCACAAGCAACAGATTGCTCAGCTAGAGAATGAAAAGACTGATATGGAAAATGAAGTTGTGCTAGTTAGAGCTCACCTTGATCAAATGACCAAGTCTGTTAGGATACTGAGTTGTGGTACAAACACACTTGACAAGATCCTTCAAACAGAAAAGGTTGCAGGTGATAAGTCTGGTATAGGATATGTGGCAAGCACCTCAGGAGCAAAGGAGGAGGTCTCCCAACCTGTGTCTCAAACAAAGAGACAAGATACTACCCCTAAGAAGGTTGTTCAGCCTCAGAATGTTGAGAAAAAGGATGGTCCCCAACAGAGGAAAATGCAGCCTCAAGGAGCTAGTCAGTACATACCTCCCCAATATCACAAGAGCATACAAGCTGCAAGGATCAAACAGGACATGTCACATCAGGTGTCTCAACATCAGGATAACTGGTATAGTTATGGGTATGGATATAACAATGTTGTGCCTCATCACTATGGAAGAAGAAAGCCACACCATCATGGGAGACAATAGGAAACAGCATTCTCAGCCTTCTTATGGGAGAAGATATCAACATAATAGAAGGCAGGCCAGTTATGGTAGGAGGAGACCACATTATGGATGGCAGCCTAAGCAATCTCATCATGGCAGAAGATTCAG
The DNA here is from genome assembly GCA_022829125.1 of Lathyrus tuberosus. Lineage (NCBI taxonomy): Eukaryota > Viridiplantae > Streptophyta > Magnoliopsida > Fabales > Fabaceae > Lathyrus > Lathyrus tuberosus. The sequence continues at coordinate 1,560,960 of JALAZF010000368.1, read as the reverse complement.
AGATGAAAGGGTGAGATGCTATTATTGTGGAAAGGTTGGACATATGCAGTACTCGTGCTATAAGCTGCATGGATACCCTCAGCCTCAAAACAGATGGAGAGAGTACATGCTCAAAGTTGTTAAACAATGGGTACCTAAGGAGAAGGTGAAGTGCTTATTGGCTCACTTGGCTGACAAAGAGGCTAAAGAAGGAACATGCTATTTTGACAGTGGGTGTTCCAAACACATGTCTGGATGTAGATCCATGTTTGCTGAATTTAGACCTTGCCTCCCTCTTGAAGTTATTTTTGGCAATGGAGAAAAAGGTGTTGTTGCAGGAGTTGGGAAAGTGAAAGGTGATGGTATACCTGAACTTGACAATGTTTTGTTTGTCAGTGGATTAAATGCAAATTTGATCAGCATAAGCCAGTTGTGTGATGAAGGTTACAAGGTAAACTACATTAAGGATGATTGTGTGGTTTCTGATGAGCATAATCTGGTTGTTATGAAGGGTGCCAGAACCAGAGATAACTGCTATCAGTGGATTTCTCTTGAAGATAGTTCAACTAATGATGTTCAGGTCGATGTTATAACATCAGACTATGATGTTAGGATGCTGAAAGGTTACTCAGAGTTAATGAGTCCTGATGTGAATTTTTTAAAAGGAAAGTCTTTATGGAGGGAAAACATTAGTGATTGGGCTTCAAAAGGTACTCAAAATCAAGCGCCTTACCATATTGATACTACATCAAGACTTACCAAAGCATTCTCATCACAACATTTCATCTCCCTAAATCTCAACAGAATAGAAAGTTCTTCTTTAAACCTAGTCTGTTACAAAGGAACGGTGTCTTTCCCTTACAAGAACTCTGAGCAGGTACGAACTAGGGTTTCTTCCGAAAAAGAACTGGTTAACGAAGAACACATCTCTATTGCTCTTCCTGAGTCAGGTAACCCTAAACCCTCAACCACGGTGAATAAAACTGAAGCTAGGACATCATCCTCTCAAGCTGTTGAGGAGAAGTTTGATGTAGACATGCATTTGGAACAGCTTGCCACCAAAATCCTTGAGAAGGGGATACGTGTGAAAGGGATTTCTGTCCCTTTAAGGCAAATGCCTGCTGAACAGGTCGACTCTCAAGGTGAGGACAAAAATCTTCAAAGATAGGCCCTGAGTCAAGAAGCTGAAGGTGAAGATCCTGATGACACTGATGTCAGCTTTGATGTCAGAACATCGCCCCCTAGGAATGAAAGTCACAGGGGTAAAGGGAAGGAACAGGTTGAGGTTATAGAGATTGAGGACTCATCTGATGATGATAGAATTGGAAGAAAGAAGGATAAGAAAAGGACTTCAGTTACAGACTCTCCCAAATCGTGGACCAAAGTTGCCAGGTCTGGCAAGAAGAGGAGAATCAGGGAAGAGTCAAATTATGAGAGTGATGCTCAAGACATCAACCGAGCTACTAATCAAGTGCCTGATCACATCTCATCTCACTGTGCATCCATGTGGAATTGTGTGAGCCAAAGAAGGATAGCACTGGAAAGAGAGGTAGTAGCAGAAGACTTAGAGTCTACTGAAATTGTAGACCTAATTAAGTGTGCTGGTCTCATAAGGACTATGTCAGGGTTGACTAATTGCTATGATAGACTGGTCAGAGAATTCATAGTTAATATCCCTGAATCTATAAATGACAGCAAGAGCCTAACCTTCAGAAGAGTTACCATCAGGGGTAAGTGTGTCTGGTTCTCTCCTAAAGTGATCAATGCCTACTTAGGAAGAAGTGAGGAAGATTATGGAGAATTAGAAGTCTCCAATAATGTTATATGCAAAGAAATCACTGGTGGTCAGGTAGATGTTTGGCCCGAAAAAGGAAAGTTGTTAGCCAGTTTGTTGAGTGTCAAATATGCCATTCTGCACAAAATAGGTGTTGTCAACTGGATTCCTACTAGTAACAAGACCACAATTTCTGTTGGATTGGGGAAGATAATTTATGCAGTTGGGACAAAGCAAAGAATTGACTATGGCTCCTACATCTATGATCATACTATTAAGCATGCTGCTACAAATGCTGTGAAGATGCCCATTGCTTTTCCCTCGCTCATTGGTGGGATTATCTTGTCTCAACATCCTGGAATTCTACAGCATTCAGATGTTGCTTGCAAAAGGAAGCCTGCCTTGTCAGTCCATTCCAAGTTGATTGAAGTGAACATGTTCCTGACAGTGTCAAGACATCTACTTCAACATCACAACAGTCACCAACCAAGATTGGGTTGATTACAGAACTAGAGGAGGCTTGCAAGGAGTTAGATGAAGTTATAAGAGTTAGTACTGAAAGGAACCAAAAATTTGAAAGACTTGTCATGACACTGAGATTGGCATCAAAGGAAGGTGAAGCAGTCAACACAAGGAAGGATGTTGATGATGGACCTGGTGATGAAGAAGATAATGATGATCTCAGCTCAGATAATTCAAGCTTTTAATGTTTGCCTTCTTTTTTAGTAGTGTTAGCTTTATTTTCTGTCTTTGTTTCAGCACTTAATGTGCTTGGTTTTGTAACTTGAATACTGTGCTGTTATAGGCACCTGTTTGTGTTTTTAGTTTCCTTCTATGATTTGTTTTGCCTGGTTGCTAACTGTGAGGCTAACAATGAGAGCTAGGGTGTACTGACTATAGTTAATAGGGCTTCTAACTGAAGCATGCCTAATTGTGGCTAAAAAGGGGGAGATGGTAGCCAAGAGTATCAATGGTAGCCAAGAGAGTCAAGAGTATCAAATGATGTTACTGCCAAATGCTGCTAATGTGATGCAGATATTAAGGGGGAGATAAATTGATGCTGCTAAAAGTAAAAGGTGTTTAGTTGAAAAGTGCTGATGCAGTTATTGAGGGGGAGTGTAGACTGAGCTAGTGAAGATATCATAGCGTTTGAAGAGTGCAGCCGAGCAGACATCAAAGGGGAGAGAAGTGCTAATGAACAGCTGTGATGCTGGTTCATATTTTTGAGGGGGAGCGCCTATTGGCTGGTGTCAATAATGAAGAAGGTGCTACAGCAGAGTTTTTCTACTAGATGCTGAAGTAAATTAAAGATATACAGTTGTAGATATTGTGTGCAGATTGTAGCTGCTTGTATTGCAGCTTAATGATATATGCTGATGTGGTTATGCTGAAGTGTTTTTGTGAGCAGCAGAGTGTTGAGAAGTGAAGATGTTACTGATGCTACTGCTTGGAGTTTCAAGATTTTTGATTCAAGTTTTTCCGCTGCTGAAGTCTCTGAAGGTGCAGAGATTGTTTTAGCCAAAATTAGCCAAAAGGGGAGATTGTTAGTTCTTGGATTGGCTGGAATTTTGGTAAAACAAGGTATGTTCAATGTTGATGTCAAGGTGCTGATGTTGCAACATTGAGATTTAACACTGGGCTGTGTTAAGGAAGTAATTACTGAAGTTGGATGTCTGATGTCACATAGGTGATGTTGTGACATCAGATCTGCAGAATTAATAACATCAGGTTGTGATGTTGTTAGGGTTGCGTATTAGCTGGAATTGTGGAGAGCAAGCTGTCTCATTGGATGCGAATATCTTGGGATAGATATTTTCTGCTGCATAGGAGATCTGATGCAGATTTGTAGGAGATTTAAAAGGTTGAAGATTTAAAAAGATTTTAGGAGAAAATCTGTTTTAAATATTCAGTTTTAAATAACAAATCTGGGAGATATTGTAGCAAGTCCAAGACCAATTCAAGGAGCTATATAAAGCGCACAAGACCAAAGGAAAAAGTGACAGAAAACATTCAGAAGATCAGGAGCTGGAGGCTTAGTGTCTAGAGTTTGTTTAGAGTGCTTGTATTTACACTATTCTAGGGTTTGAATAGGTGTTGTGTTTCTGTCCTCTCTAGAAGCTGTGAAGCAATAGAGAGTGGTTGCTTGATCGAAGCTGTGAAGTAAGATCAAGGTTACTCAAAGTGGTTTCTTTGAGTGTTTGTAAGGGATTGAGTGGTGTTCTCATACCTAGGTGGTTTCTTAGGTAGGAAGTCATTAGTAGAGTATAAGTTTAGGAGATTGTCAACGGGTTGTTGAGTCTGTAAATTATATCTACAAGTAGTGAATTCCATCCCTGGCTTGGTAGCCCCCAGAGTAGGTTGGTTGTAACCGAACTGGGTCAACAATTCTTGGTGTTATTTTGCTGTTTATTCTGTCCATTGTGCAGAGTGTGTTGTTGTGACATCACACCTTAACATCACACGTCTGATACCAGAATTTCAGATGCGATGAGCGCTGCGGTGCTCGGATCAGCATCCTGGGGAACCGGGATGGGCTCGAAGGTGAGCTCCATGGCTGGTGCCCGTGGCTTTGGTTCGTCGGGTTTCGGGGAAGCAGGCCTTCTGTCTCTTCGGTCGCTTTCCTGCGGGATATGCCCGACGGAAGCGTGGTCGTTGTTGTTGTTGGCCGCAGGGGCCACAGAGTCTTGTGAACATCATTTTTTATGAAAGCCATGTCGATCTGAGATTTGAAAAGATGAAGCTTTGGTCTTTGTTGAGCAAGAGAGAATCTTGGTTAAAGACGGGGGAGCTGTTTCCCACAGACGACGCCACTAATCGGAGAGGACCAGAAGGAGATCGTCGCGACCTTCGTGTAGGGCAAGAGTTGATGCTCGTAGGAGAGGGAAAAAGGGGTGGAGGTACCTGCAAGGTACTCCGATGCCAAAGTAAGTGTTTGGTCAAAAAAGGGGAAAAACAAGTAAGAGATGTCAAATATATGATTTTGGATACCTGCCCCTCTCAAGCGAGGGGGTATTTATAGGTGGATTTCTGGCGAGCAAAGCGCCTGATCTACCAATGAGGGATTGTCAGATGGAGGGCAAGGCGCGTGACCTTTTGACTTGGACTAACTGTTTCCATGATATCCGGGGAAGCAGTTGATCGCGTGAACTACTCTGCGCGTGAAGGAGACATGCCCAACGGCTATATTGTGCCCAACGGCTATGTTGTGCCCAACGACTATATTGTGCCTATTGGGTCTGTTCGTCAACTATAATGGATTGGACCTGATCCTTAAGGGCAGGAAGCCCTGTCCGGTCCAGAACATATTGAATGTTAGTAACATTCATGGACCCATTAACAAGAATTGATTACGGACCAAAATTTTATAATTGAGACTTAAATCAGGATCAAAGTTAAACCATATGTAAAAAAGAATTCTACACGATAAAAAAATTAATGGTTTTAAAAATTTTGATCATATATTTTATATACTAAGAAAACTTGTGATTTGATCTTTTAAAGGAGATAATCTGTCAAATCATGTAATTGGACTAACTCTTGTTATGCTTTCAAAATCAATACTCAATTTCGGAACAGTACTTGGTTTAGTCAAATTAAGGTTTTAAGGAATTCAAGAATATAACACTTAAAATGGCTAGTGTTCTTGATCTATTAAAATTAGGATTTACTGAAAATTATTAATAGCCGTATGTATCTAACCAGACTCTAATACGAATCGATGAATTTAAATAAATCGGATAGATATAAATTATAGTATATTATTATTATGTTACAAAGTAATTAAAAATAATTAGAACGATGTACTTTATAGAAAGATTGAATATGAGAGGATTACTACTCTCATTGTCATTTATGGTTTTTAGAATATGTTAATTGACTAATGAAAAGACACTTAAATAGATAAACGGTTGAGGTCAGAGACCTCTAATTGAGCTTAATTGAATGGTTCAACCCTCGGTCCATTCAGACACAAAACTCAATTAAATAATTCATTTATTTAGTGTTTGATAATAGTAGATCATAATATAATTAATTAATAATTAATTATATCAATTCATATTTGATTAATTAATCTAACAATTTTAACATTTTTAGAATTAAAAAAATTAAAAATAATATTACGTATGACACATATATAAACATTTGAAGTGTGTCATTTTCCATAAAGATTTAAAAGAACTGAATATTCATATGATAATGTTAGTTTTAAAAAAAATATCGTGTGTATAACAAAGGACAAAATTGTTATTAACCCTATTTTAAATAATTTTGAGTGCATGTGAACTCTATCAATAAACGTGAAACAGGAGACACAAGTTTATGCGCTTAACCCTCTACAATTCTATGTGCTTGTCTGCTCAAGACTAATGTTAATCCTGTTGCTCTATATTGCTCCTTTACTAGTTTACAATCTTTATTCCAATTAAAAATATAGATGAAAATACCTATAAGAAACCAATTTCCATATCCAAAACATCTCATGGAAAAGCATAGTCTTATAACTCCATAATCAAATTTAGTCAAAACAAGAAATTCATATGAAAACAAAGTGGAAAAAGAGAGTGAATGATCACTAATAAAGTTATTTAGGGGAGGAAAAGACAAAGTGAAACCAATAACAAAAGTCCTCGTAAACCATCTTCAAATTTCAACAAAGGCAATATAGTAAAAAAAATTCAAAGAAACGTCTAAAAAAATAGTATTAATAAAAGAGAACAAGAATATAGAAAAACAAATGGGAAAGGGAAACAAATAAGACACAACAAAAACTGTCCACATTCAATGGCCGTTTATTGATTTAATAAAGTTAAGTTCACTTGGTATTACAATTCATTCAACTAAATTCTTCATGAGAGTAATTGCAAGTTGATGGTTTTTTTACCATCATAAGTTCACTTGTATTAAATAATATCCATTTTAATATTTAAATTACCACAATTTATTTGGAATATTATAAAATTCTAACATTTAATATATTTGAGAAAAAATATGAATAGTCATATTAAAGACCACATTTCACATGGATTATTATTATTATTATTATTATTATTATTATTATTATTATTATTATTATTATTATTATTATTATTATTATTATTATTATTATTATTATTATTATTATTATTAAGCAATTTTTAAATGGATTATTATAGTTTTACAAAAAATAAGCAATAACTTACACTTATATAACCTTTAAAATTTACTTACCATATACACCCTCTATCTCAAACTAGTGGGAAACCCGTGCGTCCGCACGGGTTCTGGTGTGGACCGCGGATATATCACCAGTTTGTCGTGAGAATTCAAATAAATTTGAAAATATCAAAATATTATTGGAAAAAAAAATAAACTGCAAGATAATTGTATAAGTTGTTCCTGTATATAAAAATATATGAATCAACAATGTATTTTTTCTCATATATGAATATATTTTTTATATTATTTATAAAATTATTTAAATCCATAGTAAAATTGTTCTCGTATATAAAAATATATGAATCAACAATGTATTTTATCTCGTATATAAATTAAATTTTTGTTTTGAAATTATTTATAAAAATGTTTGAATCAATAGTAAAGATGTTCCCGTATATAAAAATATATGAATCAACAATATATTTTTTCCCGTATATAAATATTATTTTTGTTTTCATATTATTTATAAAAATATTTGAATCAATAGTAAAGTTGTTCCCGTATATAAAAATATATGAATCAACCATGTATTTTTTTTCTATATATAAATATTATTTTTGTTTTGATATTATTTATAAAAATATTTGAATCAATAGTAAAGTTATTCCCGTTTATAAAAATATTTAAATTAAAATATTATTTTTGTTTTGATAATATTTATAAAAATATTTTAATCAATAATAAAGTTGTTTCCATATATAAATTTTTTTGAATCAACAATGCATTTGTTTCTGTATATAAATATTTTTTAGTTTAATAAAATTTATAAAAATATTTGAAAGAAAAGTAAATTTGTTCTTGTGTATAAAAAAAATTTGAATCAACAATGTATTTTTTCCAATATATAAATATTTTTTATTTTCATAAAACTTATAAAAATATTTGAATCAATAGTAAAGTTGTTTTCATATATAAAAATATTTAAATCAACAATGTATTTTTTCCCGTATATACATATTACCAATTGGAAAACATTAAGATAAAGATTGTTTTTCGATAAATATTTCTTATAATTTATTGATACTATTTAATTAGTGAAATATTAAAAAAAAACTAAATTCTATTTCTCAGTATTTAGTATGAATGATTATTTATTAATCCATTTTCTTACCATATAAATTAGTATCATAAAAAATTCAAATATCTTTTTTAAATATTGAGAAAAAATGATTATCTACTCGCATAATTCTAACTCTACAATATCTACTCATCAAAATTCTAACTCTACAATTAATGTCATATTAAAAAAATTAAAACTCAATTTCTCAATATTTATTATCATTGATTATCTATCCATTCAAATTCTTACTCTATCACTATTGTCATATTTTCAAATTCTTACTCTCTCAATAAGAAAATGTCAAATAATATCCAATGAAAGCAGATGGAATACATTTGTTGACACCATTCTCAACTTGATTTAATTTGTTCTTAAGGCATTTAAGAAGGCATGGAATGAAGCATGTTCTAAAGGGTCTATTATTGTTGTACCAAAAAATAGAATATATCGTCTCAAACCAATAACTTTTTCAGGTCCATGTCAACCAAATACTTCCTTTATGGTAAGGCTTGGTTTCACAATGTGAAATTAAATTAGATAGTTTTATTTCCTTATACCATTTTAAAAAATTATCATGTTAGCTCTATGGAACAATCGAAGCATGGCCTCGACTTTCAGTTTACAAAGACGAAGATAGGAAACATTGGATTGTGTTTGATAGTGTCACCAATTTCAGTGTTGACGGTGGTGGCACTTTCAACGGCAATGGGAAAAAATGGTGGCAAAACTCCTGCAAACACAACAATAATCATGTAAGTTTTTGTTACTTTCTCTACTAGATGAACCTTGATCTTAATTTGATTTTTCTCTTCTTGTTTATCACAGACATGCAATGACGAACCAAGACCACAAGTAAGATCATAATATTCTTCAAACAATAAAGTTTTACAATAATTATTTCTTTTCTTATTGATTCATATTTTCATGGAAAAAAATCATGAAGGTTGTGTCATTCTATGGTTGCGAGGATTTGAGAGTGAAGAATCTAAGGTTCAAAGATGCACAAAAAATGCATGTATCATTTGAGAGATGCTTCAATGTGTTCGTTTCGAATCTGGTTGTGAGAGCACCAGAAAATACCCCAATACTGATGGAATTCATGTCACAGAAACACAAAATATTGACATAACAGACTGTGATATTAGGACATGTATGTATCAAAAGGAAACAAAATTCGAATTTAAATACACTATTTTAATTTTTTTCTAAACTTTTTTTATTGAAGGTGATGATTGTATTTCAATAATTAGTGGATCTAAAAATGTTCAAGCTACGAAAATAACATGCGGACCTGGACATGGAATCAGGTTCATGCTTATATTAATTGAAATCTCGACTATTAAATGGAAATCAGACGGTTCATATTTTTAGATATTTTGCAGCATTGGAAGCTTGGGACGTGATAACACAGAAGTTGAAGTTTTAAATGTGGTAGTGAAGAGAGCCACCTTAACAGGAACAACAAATGGAGTAAGAATAAAAACATGGCAGGTTAGAATAAACTTGCAAAAAAGTGGAATTTCAACTTATCTTGTTAATTTTGCTTTCTTTTGCTATAATTTCAAAGCTGATAGCACAAACATTGGAAAGTTGATGAAATTATAACTCAATGTACATTTCTATCTCACAATGCGATTCTTCTTGTTTGTGTATTCATCTCATGCTTGCTTTTTATGACCATCATTCTTGTATTCCAATGAATTGATGGTCCATCATATCTCTTGTACAAAAGAGGGCTCAAGCTTTCATGGTGTAGCTTATCATAAACCAACATTATTAAGAATACTCATGGTTAAAACATGGTTAAAAAGCAAAGAAAAATTAATAATGGAAACTAAAAAATCAGAGTTTGCAAAAAATTGCTTCAAAATCATTTCTTTTGAAACAAAAATCTGACATTCCTCTTCCAAAATAAAAAATTCAAGATCCACAAAAATTGCTTCAACACCTGAACTGACCAAAATTGCAAAATGTATTTACCACGACCATTTTTTAAACCATAACAACTACATCTCAATAGCATAGCATCATAAAACATTTAAAGAAATCAAATCAGCAGATAAAAAAGAACTTGTTCTACTCACCCTAACTTCTTCTTCTGACTCCATAGTGAACTCTAATTAGACTTTCTCATCTTCCTTTTCCTTTCTGTATAATTTGAAGCTTCCATCAGTACTTTATAACAAAAAAATTTATTGTTAACTTAACAAAGCATTTTCATCATCAAATACAATAAAAATATTATTATAAAATAAAAAATTTGTTGATTTATCGCATAGTATTTAATTTGGGACGTGATAACACAGAAGCTGAAGTTTCAAATGTGGTAGTGAAGAGAGCCACCTTAACAGAAACAACAAATGGAGTAAGAATAAAAACATGGCAGGTGAGAATAGACTTGCAAAAAAGTGGAATTTCAACTTATCATGTTAATTTTGTTTTCTTTTTCTATAATTTCAAAACTGATAGCACAAACATTGGAAAGTTGATGAAATTATAACTCAATGTACATTTCTATCTCACAATGCCATTCTTCTTGTTTGTGTATTCATCTCATGCTTGTTTTTTATGACCATCATTCTTGTATTCCAATGAATTGATGGTCCATCATATCTCCTGTACAAAAGAGGGCTCAAGCTTTCATGGTGTAGCTTATCATAAACCAACATTATTTAGAATACTCATGGTTAAAACATGATTAAAAAGAAAAGAAAAATTAATAATGGAAACTAAAAAATCAGAGTCATAAGAACTAAAATTTATTACTATTATTATTGTTAGAGAAAAAAATGGACCATCAATTTATTACTATTATTATTATTCGGGAAAATCAAATAACTCATTTAGAGAAAATAAAAAAGATCTGACCTTCCTCTTCCAAAATAAAAAATTTAAGATCCACAAAAATTGCTTCAATGCTTCAAAAGAAATGAATATTTAGTTTACAAAAACCATAAGGAGGTTACACAAACCAGAAGGAAATCAAATGGTTGAGAAAGAAGAAGTGAAATCCTTGGTTCAATTAAAAAGTGTTATTGTTACTTGCACAAAGAGAGATAATAATGAGAAAGAGTGTAGAGGTGACTTAGCATAACTATAATTCGAATCCGACCATCACCACACTTTCCGCCAAAAAAGAGTTCCCGCTACCACAAATCTACCACCGTGAAGCCGCACACCACCATAAAACCGTTGGAAAGCCATAACTGCCACCGAAAATGCCATAGCCGTTGCAACACCTGAACCGACCAAAATTGCAAAATGTATTTACCGCGACCATTTTTTTAAACCATAACAACTACACCTCAATAGCATAGCATCATAAAACATTTAAAGAAATCAAATCATCAGATAAAAAAGAGCTTGTTCTACTCACCCTAACTTCCTCTTCTGACTCCATAGTGAACTCTAATTAGACTTTCTCATCTTCCTTTTCCTTTCTGTATAATTTGAAGCTTCCATCAGTACTTTATAACTCAAAAATTTATGGTTAACATAACAAAGCATTTTCATCATCAAATACAATAAAAATATTATTATAAAATAAAAAATTTGTTGATTTATCGCATAGTATTTAATTTGGCAGCAACATTTATTTCTTAACTTTCTTACCAACAAAGTATAACTTTCACATTCACACAAAACTTACCTCCAAATAAAAAAACAAAATTTTCACCGGTTTTTGTTGAATACAAATAGATCACAAAGAATTTGATTGAAAAAAAAATTAAAAAAAAATACATATGAACGTTTGAAAAAACATAAATCAAAAGTAAGTTGGAGATTTTTTTGGTAAGGAAGTTAAGAGTGAGAAATTACCTATTAGTGAAGAAGATGAAGTATGTGAGAGAGATGGTGGTGATTCTTAGTTGTTGTTTTTTAGGGTTTGTGTAGGATGTTACAGAAAATGAGAAGAAAAGAAGAAGATGTGAGGTTAGAAGAAAGGATATGAGAAATGAAAGAGTATGAGCGTGAAGGAAGAAAAGGAAAAGAGAGAGAGAGATGAAGAAGCGTGAGAGAGAAAATAAGAAAAGCTGATGTGAAGTCATTTTTGAAAGAAGAGGAAATCAGGAAAAAAAAAATATAAAATGATTATTTGTAGCTCCTTGAAAAGTTGATAGTGGGGTTGAGTAAGTGACACGTGTCCCAAAGGGCAAAATAGTATTTATGGTAGTATAAGATTTTCTTATATGGTTGATTAACTTCTAAATTATCTGAGTTAATGACTAATTTACACATATTAAAAAATTTTACATAAATAAAAAAGAAAATAAATATATTCACTAAACTATTTTTTATCATAGATTAACATATTTACAATTTACTATAAATATATAATGGAATACATTAAATTAAGGATGTTAAAAATAATATTAAATAAAATATATAATTAAAAAATTTGATTTAATATCATATCAAAATTAAAATTAATCAATCACAATTTTTACAATAAGATAATTACTATGTTGGAGTAATAAAACATATATTACATCACACTCTAAAGAAAGCACTGTAAAAAAAAGGAGGGAGAGAGAGAGAGAGCACTGTAAAAGAGAGAGAGAGGGGAAGAGACAAGTACTGTCTCAGCACAGAAACAGCATTTTTCCACAAATTCTTTCCTAACCTTTTCCTAATTTCCCTTTGTTATACGCATGCTTTCTGTGGCCACTTCCTAATACTATTATTCTATCTTTCTCTTTCTCTTCAATTCAACTTCTTCTCTTTTTCCATCACTTTCATTTCCTTCCTCACTTCAAAAATTCCCTTCTTTTTGGGGTTTAGGGTATCATCAAATTTTGCTGTAAGCTTTAATTTTGCAATTCAGTGTAATTTGTTATTTATTTGCTTGTTTTGGGGGTAAGTAGCTATTGTTTGGAATTGGATCCATGTTTATTGTTTTTGTTATTTCATGATTAAAGTTTGAGTTTTTATGTAATTGGTTCAATTGGGTCTTTTAGTTTAGTGGATTTGGAATCTGGGTATTTGTAGTTTTGTTAGGGTAGGTTTTTTTTTTTATTTATGGATGCTAAATTTGAGGGGGAAAATCAGTATTTGTATGAACCAGTAGTGCCAGAGATGAAGGGTGGTGGTGTTGGAAGTGGGAGTTCAAAGTGGGATTTGAATGATTGGAGATGGGATGGTGATCTTTTTACTGCTAAGCAACTTAATTCAGTGCCGACGGATTGTAGGAATCGTCAACTTTTCCCGGTTGATCCCGAAATACCAGAAAGTGTTAACAATTTGGCTTCTGGTGAGGGAAGCAGAGAATTGGAGAAGAGAAGGAGGGGTTTTTTTGATGAAGGGTTGGAGACGAATGATGATTTTGGTTCTCTTAATTTGAATCTTGGGGGTCAAGTTTACCCTATTATGGAAGGGGAGGAAAAAAGTGGTAAGAAAACGAAGATTACTGTGACTACTTCGAATCGAGCTGTTTGTCAGGTGGAAGATTGTAGGGCGGATCTTAGTAACTCAAAGGATTACCATCGTCGCCATAAAGTTTGTGATGTGCATTCTAAGGCTAGCAAAGCACTGGTGGGAAATGTTATGCAGCGGTTTTGTCAACAGTGTAGCAGGTCAGTTAGCTTATAAAACGATAGTTTCTTAACGAGCACAACTCAGATTTATGATATGATTAGGAGATTAATTTTTGGATTTAATTCATTTGCAAGGTTATTGTGAAGTTTTAAAAACTGGGTTTAAATGCGTTTTTTAGTGTTCAGAACATTAACTTTAGCACCTTAGTTGGTGCAACTTCTTAAATTTATGACAGGTTTCATGTTCTTCAAGAGTTTGATGAAGGGAAGAGAAGTTGTCGTAGGCGTCTTGCAGGCCATAATAAGAGGAGGAGGAAGACACATCCTGATGTGGCTGTAGTTAATGGAGGCTCTTCAAATGAAGAAAGGGGGAGTAGCTATCTATTGACGAGTGTACTAAGGATACTGTCCAATATGCATAGTGAGTTGTGTCTCGCATTTGTAGTTTAATATTTAGCTGTTATATTGTGAACTGAGATAGTGCTTTTTTATTTATTGTTGTCTTTAAATCTTCTTTGTCTTTAAATCTTCTTTGGATTGGTGAGGTTTGATAATAATAAGAATCAATCAAGATGAGCGAAGGTGCTGCGTAAATAAATAACAACTTTGTGAGGTCGGTAATAAAATGTATGCTCGAGTGCTGCTGTGCGGCAACTTTTGTGGCAAAATTGGTGTGCCACAGTTGGTTTTGCAGCCACAACGTTTTGGCTCAGATCGCAGCCGGAACGTTGTGGCTCAGATTGCGTCTAGGTAGTTAATCGCAGCCAATAGCGGCACAATTTTGGTGGTGTGGAGGAGCTGCCAGTGCTGTCAACTATCAGCCATGGCGGTGCCATGGTAGATGTCGGTGGAGGTTTTAGGCTCTCCTCCATGGCCCACTATGTGAAGAATGGCAGCGAGATGGTGCCATATGTCGGGTGTTATTGCGGTATTTTGGATCTCCGCAATGGACTGCCAGCCGCCATCGATAACATTGGCCGCCGCTGGCCGCTAGGCGAAGCCAGTTACAGCGCTCATCACTGTAGCAGCCGCCTCAGATGCGTTCCTCAAGAACATAACGGCACACTTTGCTATCATCGCGGTGTTTCGTAGATGCAACAGTGAAGACTTTTTTAAAAAACAAAAAAAAGTTTGGACAGTGAAGCATGGAGAATCACTGTAGAAAGAAGAGGATGATAAAGAAAAATGAAGAACTAGCAACTTGCTTGAGTTAAAGTGGCGGCTGTGTGTTTTGCTATGTGAAACCAAGAGAGCTGCTATTTAGTACGAGAGCGTTACTATCTGAAAAAAACACGAAAGCTGATTTGGGGTGTATCTGGAAAGTATTGCGCCCGGGGTTGGCAGAATACGTAGCAGAATACATGCCACGTTGGGAAATGGTGTAGTTTGCTAAACGGTGAAAATTATTGTCAAAAATGGAGTTTTTACTAACAAAAGAAACACGAAAGCTGATTTGGCGTGTATATGGAAAATTTTCTCCGGATTTGGCGGATTGAACGTTAAGTTGGTGAGTGGTGTAGTTTGCTAAACGGTGAAGATTATTTCCACGCATGTCGTCAAATTTCGTATCGTACCATTCGATATTTTTCTAAGCCAAAAGGAAGAAGTCAAACTCTTGACCCTTAACGCCTAATATGTGAAAATAAAGGCACTGTAAAAGAAGTTGGGCCTGAGTACCTTAAACTTTGACAAAAAAAACAATAGTTGTTGGTAATAAGAAAAATAAAATAATACGAACAAAGTAACAAGATTAAATGAAAATAATATTATTACATAATAAATCTAAATAATATTAATAGTAATATGTTAAAAATAGTAAAATATATATTATACATATTATAAAATTTATAAATTGTATACATATAGGTTATTTGGATATCTATATAGGTTATATACTTTTTTTGGGGTCGGCCGCTTTTGTGATGACTAGTCTCCGTCGGCAAACCTGTATGGGGCATACAAGGTGGGTTCTCCCCTTCCAACATTTTATTCCATACGCAAAAGTCAGAAATCAAACCTTGACCACTTGCTTAAGAGACTCAAAAAATCTCACTAGTACCAATCCATTTTTGGTATACATTATTTAGATATGATGCATATAAATATTCATATAGAGGTCATCCCGCTACATGCTATCCCAGTTTTGAGGTCGGCCGCTCCACTATCGGGATTGACTGTCTATGGCTGCGTCTGTTGCTGCCAGTGTTGTCAAATATCAATATCGGAAAATATCGGATCACCAAAAAACTGATATGAGAAATATCGGATCGCGTAGTGGACAAATATCAGAAGCCACAAGATGCTATCATCCAGCAATAAAAACTCAAAAAGTTGAAATTTTCAAATCCAATTACTAAAACAGAAAAGCTACAAACAGAAATTTAGAAGGAATTAAAACTCAAAAAGTTAAATAGTTCAACCTAATAAGTAGTAGTTCTTCTATGTCTAACTAATAATAAAAGATTTAACTATTCTCCTTTTCCCCCTTCTCCAACATAATCATTATTCTCCTTTTCAGATAATAAGGCATATCCTTCAGCTTCTTCAATTGAATCATCTGAGACAGAATCGATATCCTCAAATTCCACTTTTGATTTTTCGATGATAGGATATTTCACTTCAATCACTTGTTGCTTTCCCTTCCTAGATGAAGAACCAGCCGACTTCTTTGTTTTAGATGAAGTGCCTACAACATTAGGGTTGGGAGTTTCTTTTCAGTGGCCCACATTTTCCTTTTTCAATGTTTCCACCTCTTCACCTTATCCTTTTTAATGTTTCTACTATTCCACCTCTTCACCTTACCCTCTATAATATTTTTTAAAATGATTTATTATTAAAAAATAATAATAAAAATATGGCTTCCGATATTCCATTCATAACCGGTATACCGGTATACTGGAAAATCGCCGATATCGCGAGCATCGTGAAATTGAAATGTTATACCGGCTGTCGTATCGGACAGCTAAAATTCTGATATGCAATACCGGTATACCGGCGCTATACCGGATATTTAACAACACTGGTTGCTGCGCACCAAATCTGCTACCATGTTATGTTGCCTCTGCCTAATCAAATGATTTTTTCGGCTGCACAAGTATGTATGGTTGTGTGTGGCGGTGAACAATTATATATTTTTTTGTCAAAACTCTCTTGTTCCCATGAGAAAAGGGCTGTGATAATCCAGAGTTTGGCCCCGAGGTAAGTAAAGCCGGACGAACAAATGTTTTTTACAAGGCTTTAAGATGCCTTTTAGGTGTCTACTTACTAGGTTAAAGGAGAAGACAAAATATTGGCCGTTAAATCCCAATCTAATGAAATATCAACTAAAAGGCGACATCATAAAAAAAACACAGGCAGATAATTCGTTAGAAATATTGTGCAGCGTTAGAAAGATAATTCGTTGAAAAGTTGAATGTTCCCAAAGTTTCCTTTCTAGCTTATTCAAGTTCAAGTTATATCTTCTTTTGAAACTTTTATTACTTACGACCATCTACCACTATTTTGAACTTCGTCATTGGCACGTTGGTTTTGACTCCACATTATTATACTTTCTATAAATTGCAGCAAACGATGCAAATCACATGGGAAACTCAGATGTTCTTTCTCGTCTGCTTGGGAACCTCACAAGTTTAACTGGTGCAGTAAACGGAAGGAATATATCGTCGTTGTTGGAGGGATCTCAAGATTTAGCAAAAGCTGGTACATCTGGAGCTGCACAAAATGTTCCGAACACAAATTCAATTGGTTCTGAACCACCAAGACCTTCTGATTCTTCCCTCAGAATAAGTAACAATCTAATTCATCAGGACCCTCCTGAATCTAGGTTACAGTGTGCGACAGTTCCTTCAAATCATACGGCGCAAAAATGTATACCTTCAAGCAGTGCTGGAGTAGGATGTTTAAAATCTCCTTTGGAACAACAATCCAAAGACGAGCTTCCTTCACATGGCAGCCTTCCGCCTCGACCAGTTGCCGTAAAGACTACAGCTGAAAGAAATGGTTTAATTAATATTGACCTGAATAATGTATATGACGACGTGCAGGATTATGTTGAGAACCCCGGAAATTCTCATCCTCATGTATCTTTTGGGGTTGGATCTCATGATCATCCTTCATTGGGACAATATGAATCTCTCAAATCAAGTCCACCACAGACAAGTAGAAATTCAGATTCAACCTCCACCCAGTCGCCATCTAGTTCTAGCGGAGAAGGCCAGGTGATTCATAGATCGAGTTCTGAGTGTAACTTCATTTTATGATGGCTACCTGAAGATTTCATTTTTTGACATATTATTTATGTACTGTTTGATGTTTTCAGAGTCGAACAGATCGAATCGTTTTCAAACTTTTTGGCAAGGATCCTAATGATTTCCCTGTTGTTCTTCGATCACAGGTATTTTTCCCCTTCCTTTTAATTGGCATAAACCACAATTTCCCGGAACTTTTTTTTCTCTATATTGTGTTTGATTAATATTTCTTTTTGAGTACCAGATCCTTAGCTGGTTATCTCACAGTCCGACCGAGATAGAGAGCTATATAAGGCCGGGCTGTGTTATTTTAACTATATGTCTCCGCCTAGAAAATTCGGCATGGGATGAGGTATAATTTGATATAATACTGTATTTAAATTCTCTAATGGAACCTTCAAATATACAAATCAGAATGTGCTTATTAGTTATTACGATTTCATAATGCAGCTATGCTATAATCTGGGATCTAGCTTGAGAAAGCTTCTAGATGCATCAAATGATTCACTTTGGAGAACAGGGTTGATATATGCAAGAGTACGGAACTCTGTAGCTATTCTGTATAATGGTTTGTTCCCTCTTACTGTTTGTGTGGCATCCATTCTTCTCATGTGATTGTATTTCAGTTATCATTATAGTTTTCGACTATGTTACTTGGACTAAAATTTATATCTTGTTTATCTCGTGCAGGTCAGGTGGTCTTGGATGCGCCATTGCGTCTTGGAAGCCTAGAAAGTTGTCAGATTTTGTGCGTTAAGCCCCTTGCTGTTTCTGCGAGTGCAGACGTTAAATTTTCTGTGAAAGGGTTAAACCTTTTCCTGTCTAGTGCAAGGTAATTTTACCTAAATGTCCTTGGTATAATTTTATGTATGTAAATGGCCTAAATGCTAAGCCTTTCCTCTTGATTTCAGGTTACTCTGCGCACTCGAAGGAAAGTATCTGGTAGAGGATAGATGTTATGATTTGATTGATGGTGCTGATGCAGCCACTGGACATCACGAGCTTCAGAATCTCTGCTTCTCTTGTCATATACCAAATATGACTGGAAGAGGGTTTATCGAGGTAACTTACAATATTTATATACTTTCATTTTCTATGATATTCATGTAACCAAATAAAATTTGCTTAAATTTTACAAAGTGATTTTTGCTAGTTTTGGAAGTTATATCTTTCTCTCTGATTTGTTAATCATTACTCAGGTCGAAGATAATAGTCTCAGCAGCTGTTCCTTTCCGTTCATAGTTGCAGAACCTGAAATTTGTTTGGAGATATGTAATCTGGAAACTGTCATTGAAGCAGCAGAGACTGCTGATGACATCCAGATAAAAGCTAAATTAATGGAAGAAAAGACTCGAGCAATGAATTTCATACAAGAAATGGGTTGGCTCCTTCATAGAATTCGTGTGAAATATAGGCTAGGACCAGCGGCACCTGTTCAAGATCGCTTTCACTTTAATCGGTATGCATGGCTTGTTGGCTTCTCTATGGATCATGATTGGTGTGCTGTGATGAAAAAACTCTTGGACATTATCTTTGAAGGTGAAGTTGATACTGGTGAACATACCAATCCCGAGCTTGCTTTGTTAAACATGGGTCTTCTACACAAAGCTGTAAAGAGGAATTGCAGGCCTATGGTGGAACTACTATTAAACTTTCTGCCAATTAAGGCGTCAGATGGTGGAGACAGTAAAGACATGCAAGTCAATAAGTCCCCTGACAGATTCCTGTTTAGGCCGGATGCCGTTGGGCCTGCTGGATTGACACCCCTTCATGTTGCAGCATGTATGAATGGTTATGAGACTGTATTGGATGCGTTAACCGATGATCCGGGAATGGTATTTTCTTACGCTTTTACATGTATCATATATCTGTAGTTCATATTTTAGCTCTTATATCCATAAAACTAGAGGAAGAGGAAGACAAAGACCGAGAAGTTATTAAGAAAAATATCGAGATTAACAATTTGGATAGAAGTATGGTCCTAGATCTATGAAGCACGGGCACAGACACGGCATCGGACATGACACGGACACGTCGACACCTATAGTAATTTAAAAAAGCAAATAAATTGAATGTAATCACAAGTGTTGGTGTTGTGTTGGCATCAGTGTCTGACACGGACACACCTGTTTCATAGGTGTCGGTGCTACATAGTCCTGGATAGAACATTATGACGAAAGTTGATCCATATAACCGACTTCACTTAATGAGATAAGACCTGGTTGTTGTTGTTGTTGTTGTATATCTTTAGTTCTTGGGGTATATCTGTATATCTGTCCCTATTTTTTCTTTAATTTTTTTTATTACTCACAAGATCTTTTACACTTAACTGTGTCATGATCAGGTTGGAATTGAAGCATGGAAAAGTGCCAAGGACAATACAGGTTTAACACCCAACGACTATGCATCCCTTAAGGGCCACTACTCCTACATTCAACTTGTGCAGAGAAAAACAAACAAGAACAACCAAACTCAACATGTGCTGGACATTCCAGGCACCCTTGTAGACGGAAACACGAAGAAGCAATTAGACGGACATAAATCATCAAAAGTTTCAAGTTTCAACACAGAAAATATTACAACAATGCCAAATCATTGCGGGCTTTGCCAGCAGAAACTGGCCTACAGCGGCAACGGCGGCATGAGGAGGGCACTTGTCTATAGGCCGGCGATGCTGTCAATGGTCGCGATTGCAGCTGTATGTGTTTGTGTGGCTTTACTCTTCAAAAGCTCCCCAAGAGTTTACTATGTATTCCAGCCTTTCAGCTGGGAATCTTTGGAGTACGGTTCAATGTAATGTTTCTTATGAGAAGTTCCTTGCACTAGGCCTGCATTTTTTTCTTTTTTGGAAAAGTGCAAGTCTTTGTTCTTGGATGTAAATCACTTGTTCTTGGATGTAAATCACTTATTGGTTTTGTAGTTGTTATTCAAAAATAATTTAAATAATGCTTTCTATCAATTGTAACGAGGTTCTAGAAAGTTTTAATTTTAATTTTCACACACTCTTGCTATTTTTCTTCCGGATTATCTTGTTTTCTCTTAAAAGCAAAAATTTTCTTTTTCTCGTTGACTTTTCTTTGAGATAAAAGACAATTAACTTCAAGTAGACAAGATATAGAAATACTAGTAAGAAACTCGTGGATTCACATCACATTTTTACCAAACCATTATTTTATAAAATTTAAATTCATTCTTCAATTGGTTAACATTGACATAATTATAAGTATATATAAATAATGTGCACCAACTTTTAAGTATTAATTCGTACTTACAATAAATCGTACATTCGATTCTCTAACTTTAATTATATAAAACTTCAACAAAAAAAATATTTAAAAGATAGACATTAAAATGAACTGTCTACAGCTAGTATCTCATAGATACGTTTATATTTATCCGTGAATCCAGATGAGTTAACAAAACTCAATTGAATTCAAATGAGATAATTTTAAAACTACAGATTTGAATAAAATCATTTTCCAATTTAAATAGCATTACTTTTTAGATATTAGTCAATTTTTTTAAACCTAAAATTTATAACAGCTTTCCGTCAAATATCAGTTTTAAATCCTTCTTATTATATCATATTTACAATTTTTACAAACCTACAATATATGACAACTCCCCGTCAAATTTAATTACTAAATGAATATCTACACTCCATGGTATTTTGAAATTTCGATTCTAAATGTCTACCAAACCATCATTTGTAAAGTTTAAATTCATTCTTCAATTGGTTAACATTTACATAGTTACAAATATATGCTAATAATATGCACAAACTTTTAAGCTTTGATTCGTACTTACAATAAATCGTACATCCGATTCTCTAACTTCAATTATATAAAAAACAGCAAGAGAAATATTTAAAAGATTAACATTAAAATGAATAGTCTACCGCTGGTATTTCATAGATACGTTTACATCTATCTGTGTTTACATTTATAAAAAATCATACAACCGTGTGACAATTATTGTAACTTTTTTCCGTTTATCAGCGTCTTGATCCCTTTTATAATGATTGTGTAGTGTAGATTTAATAAAATACCTTGTAAATAGAAAATGTCCTCACGTATTCTAGTATAACAATAATAATGAGGAATAATATTTCAATTTTTTTAAAAATATATCAATAGCATTCAAAATCATAATAGTTTTTTATTAAAATACTTTTTGAATGCTATTTAAAATTATATCAATATTATATAGTTTATTTTTATTAATTAAATTAAATTGAATATTAATGGATTAATTAATCTTTTAAAAATAATTTAGATGAATTAATTGATCAATTAACTCTTTGATAAAGTTACCATACATATAATTGTTTCTATTTGATATCCTATGATGCTTGTCTCTATACAACACTCATATACCATTTACATTCAGCCCATAAATTCAAAAACTTAAAGAAGTATATACTGAACTATGGAAAAACACAGTTGGTTATAACTTGAACTCCAGTACTGTTTGAAATTGTAATACTACCATGGAAAAAGCAGTATATACTGCAAGCTTCAAACAACAACATGTTGAAATTGTAAAAAAAAACTCAGAACAACAATAACATGCAAGCTTCAAACAAAACAATTAACAGACGAAACAAAACCGATTGGAAGTCCGCCGAAAATTAAAGCAACCTCTGCCCCTGAACGCAGGACAACATCACCATGCGACCTTGAGATATTAGTGGAGATTAGTTTCAAAATCCCTCTCCGATTCACTGATGTCGGCACTTGGACTGTAGTTTCCGCATGCACTGAAAGATCGAAACAGATACGGAACCGTGAAATTAGGAAAATAATTGATTCAAGCAAACAAATTAACAACAAATTCGAATAATTACCTGGAAAATCGAATAGATGACATTGATGATGACATGAATCGGGTCTGAGAAAAGAGAAATCATTGTTTTTTTTTCCTACGATGATAAAAAACATGTTAATTTGTCTATTTTGTATTGAATTTCAAATATTCCAAATTTTGATTCGAAGTAGTTTCAAATTGAAGAATTAGATTTCACATCAAAACCCCTTCCTCCTAAAACCTAATCAATGAATCTATCATACTTTTATAATAAAGAAGAAGAAAGAAAATTATTACCTTCTAGGATAAGTTTTGAGAGACTCTTTGGTTTTCTCGCATTTCCTAACGAACTTTCCAAATTCAACCTCTTCTGTTCTACATTGCAATTTCCCGATTTTATGGTGGAATAGGGATAGGATATTTCAATACTAAAACTAACATTTCAAAATGGAATTAAGTATCCACCTTCTTATTCACGTGCAGAAATATTGAGTTTTATGAACCTCCAAATTACAAAACATGACATTAAATCATATGGATGCTAGCTATAAAATATATTTATAGAATCTTTCCCTAATATCAAAGCTTCTTTAACTGTTTAGAAATCATTACATACTCTGAAATTCTTTATGGAACTTGAGAAACAACTTTGAAGGCATCAAATTAATGTTGTATAACTCGTCCCAAGAACTTGGTTCCTTCACATTTGGTTGCGAATCCATTGTATAACTTCTATCAATGTTGAATATAGACGATGCCCTAACCCAGATTTAGTAACATTAAGGATTAATAAGCATGTTTTACTACCAAATTACCAATAAAACTTATTTGTTGTCCCTACTTTATGCATTAGGCAAAATATGTTGTTTGGTGTAATCAAAATTCATGTGAAGCATGGTGAGTTATGAGATGTAGATAGACTTATTATATCTAATTCACCAAACATTAAAATCATGACTTACTGGCTTATTTCTTAGTTTATAGTGAAAGTGTAAGGGAACATGCTTACTTCTATAGACATAAACATAAACATACACCCTCACCTCTATAGTTTTTCCATTTGAAGCTGTGAGAACGTCTCCATGCCTTATACCTATTCCATTTATCATATTCTCTAATAACTGCAGCAGATCCACCCATATCAAATTTCATGAGTTCAATCATACAGACAGTTCCAGTCTTGATGTTGTAGCCGCCACTAATACAATAACAATAACAATAATTTAAGTCACAACTATATCAAATTTCACGAGTTCAATCATATCAGGCTTCACTACACCAGTTTCAACACATCACGTTGACACAATTCAAATACCACCAATTAGTAACTTATCCATTATGCCAGCAGAACCGCATTGTTAACTCAAGTTAATAAAATTGAAGAAATTATGCAGAAGTATGAAGACCAATAAATACACATTGTTTACCATTAGAGCTTCTATGTCGACCGTAAGAGGAATTGCCAGTCATAACTTTTCTACCTTGTGAATTGGAAACCAACATTAACTTCATGCTTTTTCTTAACATTAGGGACAGTATCAATTGTAACATCCTCTTACAAATTCTGTAGAAAAACAAAAAAAACAAAAATCAAATTTATTATTCATTAAGATTATGTGAGAGTCAAATAGATGAAACCTATTTTGAACATGTTGGTTAGGCTAAGACAATACATCTTGGTTTATGGTTGGATGCAACCATCCTGTATTTATTGCTTTGATAGTTGCTGTAGCTTCCAAACCACCAGCAGCACCAAGACAATGCCCAATCATTGACTGAAAAAAGAAAAGAAAAAACTATAATGATAAGCTTCAAGATCAATAAGAGGAAGTTATTAGGGTTCTAAAATATTCAAAAGTAAAAAAAATTCTTACCTTAGTTCCATTCATTTTTTGTTCTGATGTATCCTTGAAAGCCTTGTGGTGCATCTCAAAAGAAATAACCTTAGTTATCAAACCAGTATGATACACATTCAACAAATGAGATTTGAATTTGAGCAAAACAAAATCGATTTAAAGAAAAAAAGAGAGTAAGAAGTTTACTTGTCCACCGACGACGACGACGGATGGAAGAGCTTCCCAGAGAGATAAACCCTCATCGCCGTGATCTCCCAAGACGGTGCAAGCTCGTTGGAAATGTTGATAAGACCGATCAAGCTCGTCATCGTCGCCATTTTGGATCCGAAATAGAAAATCTGAGATCGAAATCAGAATCGGTGGTTTAGGGAATGAGATTTGGGAGGGAATGGAGGTTTATGGTTTTAGATCGGAAGAGACTATTTTGTTTTGGAAGATGAAGAATGAAGAGATGTTAGTGTGTTGCTTAGTTCCGTCAAACAATGAACCGTCAACAGTATTGGAATGCTTTAGTAATAATGATGATTTCTAATTGCTATTTAACGTTCCATTACACTTGACGTTCCAATAAATTAGGGTTTCACGTTTCAAGACCAAAAATAAGTACATGTACAACCTTTGATGTCCCATAGTATTTAATAATTGTTAAACGAAAAAAATAGTAAAATGCAACAAAAAATATGGTGTTGCCACATCAGATGTAATAAATGCCAAATCAATATAAAAATTCTATTTTATAGTTAGTCAATTTTAACCTTAGTAATTAGCCTAGACTAAGCATTTAATCAGAGGGCTTAGAGCGTAATTTCCAGGTACTTTAGAATTTATATATTTATATTAGATTATTAATAGGAATGATAGCATTTTAAGAAGCCACAAAATGCTCTAATTTATTTTAAGCTTAATTGTAATATCGGTCTTTTTATTTTCAATTTTTTTTGAATTTTGATTCTCTCATTGGAAAATCTAATTTATTGGTACCTCTATTTCAACTTTTTTGGAATTTTAATTCCCTACCTCATTTCTTATTACAGGGCAACTAAAATGATGATGTGGCACAAAGTATGTGGCATAAATGAATTTCCACTTTTTTTTATAATTATTTTTTATATTTAAATAGTCTTTTGTTTTCTGTAAGTTAGTGAGTTTTTGATTGGAGTCTCTGTATCTTTTTATTTGTTTGAATCTCTTTATCTCATTTTTGTGTTGACGTGAATCCACAAACTTAGAATTTTGTTAAAAAATGCTGATTTGGCTAATGTCGCACACGTGGAAATGATTTATATCTATTTTATATTAAACAACTTACATACGTGGCTATTTATTTATTTCCCACAAAAAATACTAAAGTGTTCAGAAATTAACTTTTGCTTTTAGTCCCTGTAAATTAGGGTTTTGTATATTGAAAGAAAAAAGAAACTTTGATTGTGGGAGGGAGGAGACGAAGGAACAAAGATGATGAAATGCTCGATTTCATGACCAAGTAGTGCAACCGCCTCTGTGGAACACAATCACATACGTGGAACTCAATCTCATATGTGGTATCTGTGAGAGCAAGAATTGTCTCTACAAGTCGATCTATGTTTTGATGATAACAATACGTATTTGTGAAAGAACCATTTTATGTTTAAACGTGTGTTGTGTGCAGATTATAATTATAGAAAACATCAGATCCAACAAGCACCAGCCAGATGAGCGTAATTGATAATATGCGAAGTTACTATGTGTGACACAAGTCGCAAGAAGCAAGAACGCTTCTGTATCTGATCGTGATCAATCAGATCCAAGGATGCCGATATTGCTGATGCAATGCTCTTGTGGATGCTCTCTGAAAGTGGTCGAGATTCTGAAGATTGCGAAGCTTCTGAAGAAGAGAACCAAAGTGTTGATGACTCTCATGACTTGTAGTTCTGAAGGCGGAAGACTCTGAAGACCAAGTGCAGAAAGACTCTGAAGACTTATGTGTTCCGAAGATTAAGGTTCTGAAGATCAAGTATTGAAGACTCTGAAGACAGATTCCTAATGGACAAGTTCTGAAGTTTCGGAAGACTTGAAGAAGTAAAGAATAACGTGCTCAAAGACAAGTGCTGAAGTTCTGAAGACTGATTCCTAATGGACTTCTTCAAATAACTGAAGACTTGACGTATCAGATATCTTGTTAAGAAGACTCTACTCATGCTTCATCAATTAACCATCAGAAGCCTCTGAAGTTCAGAAGTCACATGTTACCGTTGTGAGTAACTGTACACGACGCCCAAGAAAGATATATCCCGTCACTTCTCCCACAGTAAAAAGGAGATGTGTCAGTACAGCTAGTTATTACGCAACGTCTCTTTTCCAAAAGCCAATAATATTTCAAACGACTATATTTCTACTGGGCTATTTAAAGGAAAGAGTACTCGCTTCTAAATGACGACGAAGTCCACCAATCAATTTACTCCCACAAAAGATGAATTGATTAAGTAATTGTGTGAAGATAGCAACAACAATGAGTTCTCGTTGTAACACTTAGAATATCCAAAGCTATCACCATTTACACATGACCATTGTTGTTGAAGCTCAAAGATCATCATTCAACACAACAACAATGAATTGGTATAGAAACTGTTGATGAAGAAGACAACATTGCAAATCAGTCAAGTCATCAACCACCTTCTCGTCAGCGCTACATTGAAGATCTGAAGCAAAGAGTTGTTGCTTAAAGCTTGCTCACCAAAGAAGACGAAGAAGAAGAAGATCTACAAGATGTCAACAACTGTTAAATCATTATACATCTCTGTAGTTTCTTAGAATAGGTAAGGAGCTGCTGCTCACATCTTGCTCGAACACTTGTGTGTTCTTTGTACTTAAACTTAGGAGTAATCTGCTTGTTAAGAATCATCTTTGTAATCTCCTGTAAAACTAATTCTTGGTGAATTAGGATTCCTTGAGTGGTCAGTGTGATCGGAGACTCGAAAAGACAATGGCGATATGTCATTGTGGGAAAAGCCTGAAATAGGGTCAGTAGCGTTATAATCATTGCGATGAATCCCTAAACGTCTAGCTGTGAAATCCTAGCTGTAGATCTTGCGAGATTGGAACCTGCAGGTCAATGTTCGTTATATTCATTAAGTTGAATCCCTAAACGGTTCATTGCATGTTAGTCACAGTGCGGCTGTGCAAGTTGTTAGTCACCGGCGTGGCCTGTGCATCTGTAATCGAGATTGATTATAGTGGCTTAAGACCTTGTGTTCAAGGCGAAATCACCTAAGGAGGGTGGACTGGATTAGCCTTTGTGGTGAACCAGGATATATCGTGTGTTCTTTACTCTTATGCTTAATGTATTTATTTATGTTCTATATCGAGTATCAGAACCTTACACAAGTAAGTCAGAACCTTGCAACTCTGATAAGCTTCCGCTCTGCAAGTTCTGAATGTTACGCATAATCTTCAGACTCTTGTTGGTTCTCATGCTTCATGTATTGCAAGTCTGAATGTAACTTTGTTAGTTAGAGTCTCCCAATGAACTCTGATGTTTCCTAAGTGCTTTAACGACAAGAACCGAAAAGTTGTTAAAAAGAGTAAATACACAATTCAAACCCCCCTTTCTTGTGTCTTTCTCGCACCTTCAGTATCTTCTTTCTTCGTTCCATCGGTGAGTTAGCCCTGTTCATCGTGTCTTCCTAAAACTTGCATGTTATGGAGTTCAGTTTGATATTTCATTACAAGGGTAGATTTGATAGAGATTGTTTAGTATATTACACAGGGGAAAAATGAGAATGCAAATTTGATAGATATTGTTTAGTATATTACACAGGGGGAAAATGAGCATGCAGTAGAAATAGATCCAGATAGGTGAAGCTTATTTGAAGCAACAAGTATTGTGAAATAGAAAACTGAGCTTGAGCATTCAGAGTATTGGTTATGGTGCTATAGCAATGATGATGATAGGTATAGTAAAATGGTTAGTGATAATGAGGCTCATAAAGTATACCAGTATGCCATGGAAATAAAATGTGCAGTGCACATATATGTTCAACATAAAGGTAAAGACAATGCACAAGAAGCTGATGTAGGTGATTTTCAGATATAATAATTTATATCATTATTGAACTAAAAACTAATTATAAATGAGGTGAAAATTCAATTATGCCACATACCCTCTGCGACATCATCATTTTAATTGCTACATCATAATAAATGAGACTCAAATGAGGCGAGAGACTAAAATCCCAAAAAAATTAAAATAAAGGGACCAATAAACTGAATTTTGAAACAGGAGGATAAAAAAAATAATGGGAACAAAATTACAGTTAAGCCTTCATTTTATTCTATCGATCAAACTCTCAACTATTTTTGTTCTCTGCAAGAGTTATTTAATAATATTTAAATGAAAATGTGCACATGTTGGTTCCATATAGGGGTGATGTTGGTTCCATGTAGGGGTGACAAAGCGGATGGACTACCATATTTAAGTCCATTCAAAAGTAGGGCGGGGCGAGGCATATCAATTTATGTGTTCGAGTTCAAAAGTCAAGTCTGTCTCGTTTATTGGCAAGTCGATCTGTGAATTTTTTTATAGTTTGATTTACTACATAATTTTTAAGATTTTTAAGAAATTACTTATCCCATCCTAAGTGGTGGAAAACACCCTAAGAAAATTAAAAAATGTCCCTCAGATTCCAGAAATGTATTTCTAAACGCATCCTGATCACACCAAAACACGTTCTAATTGAGTCTCACTCCATATTTTCCCCAAAATTTAGTCCGAAGATGCATCCCGGATCTAACCACATGAAGGATTTTTCTAAATTATCAACTTAGTGACAAATTCGAAAATGCACTTCCGGAGTTGTGAAGCAGTAATTTGAAATATGCCACCTTTGCATGTGAGTGACAATTTCGAAGATGCATTTCCGAAATTATCAAGAGGAAAATTTGATAAAACAGCACCTTGCATGTTCTTCTTTTTCTTCATGATCAAACTTCCATTTTCTCTCAAAACCCTTACAAAAATCCTTTAAGTCTCCATAAACTTTTGAACTCGAAAACTTCATTCCTGTGTTTCATCACATCAAAAGGAGCAAAAGAATCTGAAATTTTAGGTAAAGTTCATGTATTTCATTCCTCATTGCTCACATTAGTTTTATTTTTAAGCTGAAAAAATTACGTTGCATCTGGAAATGCATTTCCGGATTCTAGGTGAGTTCCTACGGAAATGCATTTTAAAAAATTTCCAGGGTTCATTTCAGACTATTATTTTTTTAATTTTACATTATTTTTTGTCTTATATATGGTGCACCCTAGTGCTATTTCCACACCTATTATGTATATGGATGCCAAACGTGTTGATGTCAACGAGGTAGATGTTGGCAACCAATTTACAATTGGACAAGAGTTTGAGGTTGGTGATCATATGCTCCAATGGATTCGCATAGAGGCATCCAAATTGGGGTTTGATATTGTAACCAAAAGGTCCGATAATGGTTCAGATAAAAGACTTGTGTTTGTGACGCTGAAATGCGAAAGAAATGGCAAGTACAAAAATCATCTCCGAAAGTTTAAACGAGATGACACCAGTTTGAGGAAATGTGAGTGTCCCTTAAAGTTGCTTGGTTATCTTTTGGAAAATAATAAATGGAGATTTAATTTGATTAGTGGTTTACAAAGATGTGATCTCCTTCATATATTGAACATGTTGAAAAACTTTTTTCGGATTCTCCAACTTCAAAATCTCAAAAAAGTGTTTTCAAAGGAGCTCGTATTAGAAAACCACATCCTTCACCACCTTTACCAAAAATCCAATTCATTGATGAGAGGTCAATTTTTATGCCCAAATACATTGAATAGATCATCAATGTTGAGGGTGACGATAACTATAGTTTTAAAGTTGTTTCTGCTTTGCTCGATAAAAGGAGAGGAGGATTATACATTTATTCGCCAACAACTTATCAAAGAGTTGAAAGTCCATAAAGAATCATACACGTGACTATATGATAAAAAAAAAGAAAATTTTAATGTAATTCATGAATCTCTTATTCCTCGCATTAGTTGACCTACACTGAAAGAAGAATGAATGCACTACCCTAAAATGGGTCATCTTATAAAAAATGCGTATAATAAGATGTGTATTGATCTGACAAGATACGATTTCTCATAAATATTTTTTCCATTGCACATTTCTCCACCTCAAAATCCAACTGATTGTATTATGTGTATTGAGTGACTTTAAAAAATGCGGCACTTTGTTCAAGTCTATTTGAAACCGAGATGCTCTATACCACTGACACCAGTGGAGTAGACAACTCATTCAACAAAGGAAGCTGAAACTTGGTCGAATCCTTTTTTAGATAAGATGCAAGAATTCACCAAGTTGAGCGACATTAAAAAAGAAAAAAATAAACAGAAGTCAAAGGTGCAACCAGGCATACATATAGATTTAGGCTGTGACATATGTTTCGATTCATTTTAGTTTTTATTCATTAATGTATTTATTTGGCTAAACATATTTTGTATTTAATCTTGTATTAATATTAATGATGTCAAATATACACATAATATTAATGATGTCAAATATACACATTTTCATAAATTTCAATCTCTGTTTCAGTTTCCAAAATATTTCTCCATTTTCTATTGTAAAACATGTTCTGTTTCTGAAATTGGTTATGTGTGAATAGTTTCGGGTGCATCCAGAAATGCATTTATGGGCTCACCCAAATATTAAAAAAAAAAAATACAAACAAGGGTTTATTCGAAAATGCTTTTTTGGATGCACCATATTTTCACAAATTTCACATAACAAAGTAGGGTATATCCAGAAGTACATCTCCGAAATTTCCCCTAGGACATGATTGAATTTCTAAGGTCCACATTAGACTAAAACTTGTATAAATATTGGTATCTCTTCTCATATTTTCAACAAAATTACATTACACCAGAATGAGCATATATTGGCATGTCGCATTTGTCTACTTCCATGGCCCGAATGCCTTACGTGAATTTAAGGTCATTGAGTACACCTCTCTTGTAGATCTGAAAACCATATTGGAGAATCTCCTAGAATGCCCAGACAATTGAAAAGTTATCAAACTCGAGTACCATTCACCCTCGACACGAAAAGAAAGATTTAGTTCAACAAGTTTGAGCTAAAGACGGGTGAATATTTAAGGGTTATGTGGAGTATATTTCGATGTTTCAAAACAAAAGGTTTGATCGAGTTGGATGCAAAAAATTTGAGATCCACCGAAGATATTGAAACATCCTACTTGATGGTGAAATTTCTTGTTCGATTTATGTTAATGATTATTTATGTAATGTTTCATTTTTTTTATGTGTGCCTTAATAATAATCGATGTTAATTATCTCTGTTTTTGCATCTATTTCATTTTTGTTCATGGTTCATTAGAATCCAAAAATACATCTCTGTAAGGTACACATATATTCATTTTCAAATTAAATTTATTCATAGAATTAGGACATGACTAAAAAACGAAGGGATTATGGGTGAATGTGGTACGTCCAGAGATTCATTTTCGAATTCTAGGGGTAGTTTTGGTTTTTCACTAGGGTTGGGAAACAATATTTAGGGTTCATAAGCAATCCCTAATTTTTAATAATGACTAAAAAATATGGCAAAAGATATTTTTTAACAACACATAATAGAACTTCAACAAGTCTTAATGTCAATGTCATATTCCCCAACATAAACAAAGCAACATAACTATAACATCAAAAAATGAAAACAAACACACTAAAACATCAAATAATCCACTTGGTTCATCTATGATATGGTAGTAACATCACAATACCAAAAACCCAACAAGCACAACCTAGTTAAGGATATCCAGGAACACAAATCAGCTAAACAAATTCAACCAAGAGCCAACAAAAATATCCTAAAAGGTCCATGACAAATACTTCATCAATCATTATCTATGTCGTAAACATATGAAACTTTGGTTATGATGTAACAATTGGCTGGAATTTTCCACCATTCCCCTCTTCATCGTCACTCAGCACAACTGCATAAAATAAAATGCAAAAAAGTTATAATCATATATTTTATGTACCCAAACAAACCACATATGAATGAAATAAATTAATTAAAAAAAGATCATATAAGATTATATATCTGAACTATTAAAATCGTGAAGACAATTGCGAGTGCAAATAAAAGCCTCCACATTTTCCGATAAACAATGGTGAAGGAAGCTTCATTGATGATTGTTTGTCTTTCCTTCGTTTCAAGCTACACTTGAGCTTCAATGGTGTTATGTTGTTGAAGGGAGGAAGCATACGTTAATGTTAAAAAACTTATGTGTGTTAGAAGAGATGCTGTTTCGAAAATGATTATGGAATATGGGTTGCGATGTTACGGAATTTAGATGGAAAGGATGAAGATGAATATCACCTAGGGTATATTTTCTGAAAATAACTTTCGGTTTCGCAAGAGAATGAATATGAATCAGAGTTGGAAAGTAAATGAACAGATAACGACTATACTTATGAGAAATACATGCAAAATATATTTCCTCTAGATTGGACAATCCAATTAAGGGAATTGATAAATTTTAAATAAAAAAAGAGAAAAATGGTTTTCTAAATAGATAGCTAACATTACCTCCTGGTTTTTAAACCAACCGAGGGAATAAATTTATTTGAAATAAAAATAATAAGGTGCCATTTTTTTTAAAAATAATAGATAAATTTTAATAAAAAAAATAAAAGCGCATTCTTAAAGTTAAATATATACATTTTAAGAAAAATAAAAGTAAAAACTTCAAGAGTTGAGATTCGAAACGTGGTCCCTTCACCACATTTCCTCTCGGTTGGATGTAAGACCCCTAGTGGAGTGATTGTGCCTTGGTTTGTTAGAACACCGAGGTAAATGTTTGTTAGAAAATGTAGTATTTGAAGTAGTGTGACTTTGATGATTGAATATAACGATAGTAGAGTGGAGGGATATGCACAGTGATAGATGAAACAAACAGAAAGAAATCTAGTTTTGGAATGATGTAATACAATTATATTTATATAAGAAGAGATGACGTTCAATTATATAACAATAAAGAGAAAAAAATAGTGTATTCGCTCCCAAATGCACTGCCAATTTTTCATTTTAAGTAAAAACAAAAGTTTTAACAAAAAGTCAGCGGGAAAAACACTCCCTGCCTCATTTTTTAAGCGGGTTAGGAGGAGCATTCCAACTTAAGGCATCAATCCAAAAATCTCGACACGGCCCACCAAAAATAGTGGGTCAAATGGCTCAATCCAGCGGACCCGACTTATTTTTCCACCCCTAGTTCCAAAATCATATTTTGTTCAACATTGCAACTAATATGAAAGGCAAAGTAACAAATATCTCATTTTAAAAGGTACTATATTACATAGGATCTTATTTTCATATTCTCTACGTGTGAATAACATGTAGTATTTTTTTGTCACCAAAACATTAATAATATCCTTAAATTTTGGACCTTCTAAATTATAAAATATATACAATTTTGGATACTTAAGGTCCTTACCTCTCCACCATTATTATAATTCTCATATTGATTGAATATTGTTTTATCTATAAACACATATATTATTATGGGTTAATAGGCATTTTCCCCATCTATATGGGCGAGCTTTGAAAAACTCCCTGTAAAAAAAAAAGCTGGCCTATATTGTTGCAGTAAATATCAACTATATAATATATAGATTTTGAGGTGAAAATATATCATAAAAAGAAAAATGGCCTAGTGGTAGGTGCCCCTTGTATGCTTCCTCACGATCATCGGTTCATCACCCTTTGGCCACAAAATTTTGAATTTTTGAAACATGCCAACAAAGTAGAGGAATCTTGATTTTTGTACGGGTTTTTTTTTTCAAAGCTCCCCCATATGGCAGGGGGAAAATGCCTATTAACCTTATTATTATTCACAAAACATCTTGAAAATAGAGTGTAGTGAAATTGAAAGGTTCAACCTGTAATACCCCGTATTTTATTTTGCTCTGGATAATATTAGTTGTGATCAACTGGGTTCAGTGTACTCTGGAAAATTATCTGTAAAGATAATTAGAGTAACTGATGAGCTCAGAGCAGATCAAATTAATAATTATCTGACTCTGAGGTTTTAAGTTTTGGTGCTATAGAGACTTTTTGGATATTTAGTAGTGTTACTATCTAATTGAATTTCTCTATATCATTTCATTTCCACACTTGGGCAAAAATAGAAACAAAATTGGAAAAGATAGAAAAGGTTAGAGAGAAGGAAGAGAAAAGGAAAGAAAGAAGAGAAACTTGGAAGAGAAGAACAAGAGCTTGGATCATCATCTCTTCTTCATCCATTCAACCCAACATTTTTTCATCTTCCTCATCTTGTTGTTGGTGAGTTCTAGTTAGAACCCTAAGTATAGAAACTTAGGTTAGAAATTGGATAAAAATGGTGAAATTTGATTAATCATGCTAAATGATGTTTGCTACGGTTGAAATCTGAAATAGAACACATAATATGTGTGGGTTGTATGAAATATGAATGTTTGATGCTTGCTATGGTGTTCCCATGAATTTTGATGGGTTCCATTGGACTTTGATGTTGAAAATAACAGGTTTTTAGGTCTCAGACTCAGTGGTAACTAGTTACTCTATATTGAGTAACCGATTACTTGCAGGAAAAATGGTTATTTTACGCAAAAATGAACTGAGTAACCGGTTACCCTATATTGAGTAACCGGTTACTCAAAAGTGTCTCTAACTCTCATTTTGGCTCTGTTTCGAAGTAATCGGTAACCCTATATTGAGTAACCGGTTACCAATGTTGTGTTTTGAAAAATATTTTAGAAAATTAATATCTTTTGAACCGTGTTTCCGATCGAGGTGTTCTTGGTACCGATGGAAAGCTATGGAAATGTACTACATGATAATAGTGAGAAATATCGGTTTTGTTGCCCGATTAAATAATCAGAGGGAAACCAAGAGTTGTGAATTATGATTGAATTATTATATGTGATTCTATAATGCAAATTGTATTATGTTATGTGTAATCAAGTGTTGTTAAACATGATTGAGAGAATATGCATGTTAAAATATGGAATAGGTAGAGTGAGGAGACCTTACTATGAACCTATTTTGGAACCTAGTAATGAACTAGGAAATTGATGAATAACTT
This sequence comes from Lathyrus tuberosus, assembly GCA_022829125.1. NCBI lineage: Eukaryota > Viridiplantae > Streptophyta > Magnoliopsida > Fabales > Fabaceae > Lathyrus > Lathyrus tuberosus. The sequence continues at coordinate 1,525,373 of JALAZF010000368.1, read as the reverse complement.
AATGACGACGCTTGTACATATGAGGTCGAGGCGTGCGTCCAATACCGTTTGGTATGGAAAGGATAAGACATTAGTATGGAACATGTGCAAACTATGTTAAGTTGTGAGAAAAGGCAAAAGGGGCCTAAAGGCAAATGTGGCCTGGTGATTGTCGAATACAATTACGTTGGTGTGTGAAATCACGTAATCGGAACCGTTTTATCCCTTAATCAATATTAGTGACCCGTGTTCATAACCTCTTGTGTAGGCTGGCCGGGGAAAATGTTTATTAAGTAAGTGGCCTTGACCCGTGTTGTAGGGCCTCTTGTGTAGGCTGGCCGGGGAAAGTTGCTTAGTGGATGGTCTTAGTGACCCGTGTCCATATCTTCTTGAGTAGGCTGGCCGGGGAAAGTACTATGTATAGGTAACTGCGATCCGTGTTGAAGGGCCTCTTATGCAGGCTGGCCGGAGAAAGTTATCTATGTTAGCTTCCGGGACCCATGTCCATAACTCTTTGGAGGGGCTGGCCGGGGATGGATGTCTATGTTTTAAGGATCTGTGACCCGTGTTGAACTCTCTTGTAGGGTTGGCCGGGGAAATATGCCTTGGTATTTATTACCGATTAGTGATAAACTTGAGTTATCAGACTCATGAGCATGTATCCATATAGTGTGAGTGAGTACTCAAGGTCACTTCCCTTCCCTTTTGACTTGGGTTAGTGTTAGTTCTTGTTATTGGCTGGAATTTTGGTAAAACAATGGTGGTGTTAATGATGTCATATGTCTGATGTCTTAACATGAGTTACTAACATTCAGTTTGTGTTAAGTTTGTTAGGGGTGCAGTGTTGTATGCTGATGTTATAAGTGATGTCTTGACATCACTATACCAGAACATCAGAACATCAGTTTGTGATGTTTTAGGGCTACACGTGTTTTGTTGTTAGTGAGATTTTCTGCTAAGAGATAGAGAGATTGCAGGCGAATTTATTGGAGAAGATTTATTCTGATACAATTAATTATGCATATCTTGTGGAGAATAGGTTGTTACTATTTTTGTGCAAATAGGCATGGAGAATTGTTCCTATTTGTGTGGAGAAGATCTTGCAGCTGAATTAAAAAGTGAAGATTTAAAAGATACATAATATCCTGGAAATATTATGTGGAGATGATTTAAAGGTTGGAAGATTAAAGATAAAATCTAGTAAAGATTGAGTATTTAAAATTGAAGATTTAATTGAAGATTTGATTGAAGATTTGATTGAAGATCTATTTAGTAGCATAATCTTTTGCAGATTGGTGGTGATTTGAAGGCCCAAATCCAGTTGGGAAAAGTTATAAATAGAATGCTTGTAACCTAGAAAAGGTACGGGTCCAAGATGTAGATAATTAGGGCTTTGTCTAAGTGAACCACTCGGGTTGTGAGATGGTCACTGTGTTATTACTCAGAAACCTGTAGGTAATGAGTATTGTATTGTTCTTGGAGGAAGCTTTGAAGCAACTCCAATGTGTGTCATGGAAGTGTGACTTCGAGTTTTCCGTGTTTGTTAAGTTGTTGGTAATCAAGCTGTTGATGCAGTGGCGGTGAAGTTGACTGCTAGACATCATTGCGATGATTGGAAGTGAGATGGAGTCTCTTATCTAGGGAGGACTTAGATAGAAGGGTCATTGGGTAGTGATTAAATTAGGTAGATTGTCAACTGGTTTGTTGAGTCTGTAATTTGATACTGCTAATAGTGGACTTCCTTCCTGGCTTGGTATGCCCCCAGATGTAGGTTGTTGAACCGAACTGGGCGAACAATCCTTGTGTTGATTTACTGTTACTATTATTACCATGTTCATACAGCAGATTGCGATGTTGTGACATTGCACGAGACATCACACATCTGTACCAGAATTTCAATTGGTATCAGAGCAGGCATCCTGTCTGTTTCTGGATGAGATCTAGGGAAGATACTTTCTGGTTCATGAGCAAGGAAGATAGTTTTGCTGAGTTTTATACTTGTTCAGTTCTTATAGCTGTTTGTTGATCCCTTGGAGTGAAGGATGGACTTCATGATAGAGTATGTATTGGATCTGTCTGTTGTTATCAGGAGAATTGCTCGCACTTGGGTTGTTGATGATGTGCAAGGATTATTGTTGAGGAGTTGTATGTTCCGCTGCATATGGTATAACCCTTATTGGTTCTTGTATCTCTGGTGGTGAGATTCTAGGAAGGCATTTCCATGGAAAGACATTAGGGTTTGGTCTCCTCAGCAGGATATTCTATGATGTTGTAGTTTATGCAAGACAGCTTCAACCGTTTCGTTAGAGATGCCTAAGATTCTTGAGGAGTATCTCATATCTTTGTTTTGGGAAAGAAGTGATCAAAAGGTGAATGAATCTTGTTAAAGACTGTATGACATGGAAGTCTCAGTTTTTATTTCAACTCAGGCATTGAAGACCAATCTGTCCAGAACATTTATTCCTTCTTTATCAATTTTCTTGATGGTGAAAGAAGAGGGTGGAGGCAAAGCAAAAGAGTATCACTGTCAAATCTTTCATGCGGGAGTGAAGATCTTGATAAGTTATCTCTTAAGCTTAGTTGTGGTGTCAAATGTAGTTCTGGTACATGAACTGGAAGAAGTTTAATCAAGAAAGAAGCTGAGCTTAATATGTCAATTCTAATGTCTCGACATAAGGCTACACATCAGCAGTCTAAGGTAAATGCTAAGTCAAAGACCTATTAGAAGGTTCACTGAAGCTATGAAGTTGAACAATCTTTGTGATGCTGTTCGTAATGTCATAGCATTTCAGTTGGAGCTGGTTGAAGAAAAGGTAGCAGAAGAGAAGGAAATGATCCTTGTTTAATCTAAAATGTCTGAGGACAATTTTATAGGGAAATTGCATCCAAGAGTTGTGTGCAGTAGCAGGGTAAATCAGCCTGTGGTCAATTGATGTTTGCATGAGCTCTTTCAGTTTTGTGGCTTGAAGGATTGGAAGTAGCAGATTGTCTATGGTATGTTTATGCAGAAGAATGGCAGGTATCACTCTTAAGTTAGACAAGAGGTCTGAACCTTGTGCTTATAAGAAGAAACTTCTGAAAGAGTGTGTTGGTCTGATCTTGGAAGTTCTCGTGTGTTCCCTACAAGAGATTTGTGTGGATTAATATGATTGTTGTCTCCAAAGCCATAACAGTTGTTTTATGTGATATAGACTGATGTCGGAACTGATGTTGAAACATCATTTTAGTTCTTTGCTTTCTCAGCCAAAGAAAGTAAGTTGTGCTCATGGTGAAGTATCAGGTCAAGCCACTTACCTAATCTGAAGTGATCAGTGGTGTGGATTAACAAAAGAGGGATCAACTAGTGCCTCAAGTGTGCAGGAAAAGAATGTCAAACCAGATCAAATGTCGTACCTTATGTGAGAAGGTTACCTTATCACAAATAGCTTGACAATAGTTGAGTATGTGTCTTCTTTTGATAAGGTTGTGCATCTAACCGATAGTGAATACTCTGATGGGAGCTGAGCGTTTATCTAAGATGTTGTGCATTCAACTAATGACAATATACATTGATGGGAGACTATGTATATGTCTGATGTAAAAGTGCAGGACTGCAGAAGTATTGAGAATTTACTTTTCTCTATGTGGCTGTATATTTCTCTTTGTGGTGTGTTGGTGTGTGACAACCTGAATTATGTTGTTGAAGATGGAGATGGAAGAGTATGAAGACATCATAATCTTGATGGTTGGATCAGTTTATTTCTGATCTAGGTGCTTTGGAGCATGGGTTTTGTTGTGTGAAAGTCGAGGATATGTGGATGTTATCTCTGGCTTTCTACTGACGGCTCTACTAAGGGAAGTGGAATTCTTTAGTATAGCTATGGGGTAGTCTTGAACTACTTATTTTCTGAAGATTCAGATGTGGTAGGTTTGAAGTCTTTGGATTTTCTGAGCAGGATGGAGGTTGTCTACTCAAACTTGATTGTTGAATCAAGTCTATGAGAGCATGGAAATCTGTTTCTGCAAAGGGAGGAGGTTCTTTTGAGTGGCAGAAGGAAGAGCTGAATTCAACAGTTGGATGTAACAATGTTCTGACATCTAGCTTAACATCAGATGTCTCAGCTGGTGATGTGGTACATCAGCTTAAGATAGAGGTAATCTACAGAAATGGAAGTTATGGATGCTTCAAAAAGGTCTGTCTCATACAGTTTGCGGGAGCTGTGGTTTGAGAAGATATTACATAACTTAGGGATTCTAAGTGTGTTTGATAGTAAGCAAGTGGAACATGTGATTTGAAGATCAATTTCAGTGGATAGATCAGGATATCGTTGGGAGAATTTTGACAAACGTGAAGAAGACAATTTGTGGCAGTTGGCTTTTTCATATGAGGATTCATGAATGAGGTGATCAAACTGTGGCATTGGGTTGATCTCAGAAGTGGATTCGAAGAATCAAGATAATCAGAGTGTGGCAGCTGGTTATTATTGAGGATTGTCTTGGAACAAGTTACTCTTGGGCAGAAGGGTGATGAGTTGAAGACTCAAGGAGATTATTCTTCTTGAAGGTGGATGAGAGTTTAATTCTCTAGTTCTTTGGATTACTATGCAATAGTAAGTCCAGTTGGTGGAGCATATCAAGAAGCATGGTGATGATATCTTAGTGTGTAGCAGAAGTGTTAGGACGAAGATCCTTGGTGAAGGATGATTTTGCTCTGGTTCAGGAGCTTGGTGCATACATTATGCCTAAGGAGCGTCTACATAGTCATACGGGAGAATGATGAAGTAGAAGGCCTGCCTTGGATGGAGAATGTAGAGAAGACTGAAGTAGATCAGATTTTGGAATTACTTTGTGAGGGTCCTGGTGTGTGAGTTCAGTGGAAGGCATTGTGTGTGTATGATGGATGAAGACTGTGTCTGGTTTCTCCAAATGTTATGATCAAGGAGTTCATTGTGATCATTCCTGTGGATATTACAGAGAGAAGTTAATCAGCTTGGCAAGATATGAGTTTTGGAGCTTGAGAAGATAACAAACCAAGAGGGAATCTTGTGAGTTCTGGTATTTGGATTGTTTGAGGATTAAGCATTAAGTGAATGCGTTCAGCAGGTGTGTTGAACAGAGGGTGCGCTCTTGATGACATGAAGATGAGTCTTATGTTTTCCATTCATTTAAGGTGTTCTTCTTGCAAAGGAGCACTGGTTATCTTAGATAGGGAGAGTTGATCTTTTGTGGAAAAAGTGGTTTATCCAGATTGTAATGTCAGACAAGATGTCGTGACATTGTGTTACTGGTGAAGTTCATGGTGTACTTGACAGTTTAGACCTGGTTCTATAGATTTGTGTGTCAATGGATTGAATTAGAAGTATACATTTACACCAATGTTTGTCAATTTTTGGCCATAAAGGGGGAGAGTATGTACAGTAGTAGCTGCTGAGTCTGGATTTTGTTCTGAGTATATTGGTTGGATGATTTAGAGTTTGATTTTGGAATTTCTTTTGTGCTTACTGCGATGTTCAGAGTTTGTCTAATTGTGGCTAAAAAGGGGGAGAAATAGCCAAGTGAGCCAAGAGTATCAAAGAGTACAAATGTCAAATGCTGCTAAAGTGATGTGATGCATAAGTGCAAAAATTGAGGGGGAGTGTGCATGTTGAACAGCTGGTTATGCTGGTTCTTGCCTTGAGGGGGAGCTTGCCAATTGCTGAAGTATTGGAGTGCAGCAGTATTGGAGTGTGTAGTTTGTACAGCTGCCTTGCTGGTTGCAGTTTTGAGGGGGAGTTGCTGCTGCTAGTTGAGTGCTGATACGGCAGGTATCTCTGATGCTGGCTGAGATTGTTTTAACCAAAATTAGCCAAAGGGGGAGATTTTTAGTTCTTGTTATTGGCTGGAATTTTGGTAAAACAATGGTGGTGTTAATGATGTCATATGTCTGATGTCTTAACATGAGTTACTAACATTCAGTTTGTGTTAAGTTTGTTAGGGGTGCAGTGTTGTATGCTGATGTTATAAGTGATGTCTTGACATCACTATACCAGAACATCAGAACATCAGTTTGTGATGTTTTAGGGCTGCACGTGTTTTGTTATTAGTGAGATTTTCTGCTGAGAGATAGAGAGATTGCAGGAGAATTTATTGGAGAAGATTTATTCTGATACAATTAATTCTGCATATCTTGTGGAGAATAGGTTGTTACTATTTTTGTGCAAATAGACATGGAGAATTGTTCCTATTTGTGTGGAGAAGATCTTGCAGCTGAATTAAAAAGTGAAGATTTAAAAGATACATAATATCCTGGAAATATTATGTGGAGATGATTTAAAGGTTGGAAGATTAAAGATAAAATCTAGTAAAGATTGAGTATTTAAAATTGAAGATTTAATTGAAGATTTGATTGAAGATTTGATTGAAGATCTATTTAGTAGCAGAATCTTTTGCAGATTGGTGGTGATTTGAAGGCCCAAATCCAGTTGGGAAAAGGTATAAATAGAATGCTTGTAACCTAGAAAAGGTACGGGTCCAAGATGTAGATAATTAGGGCTTTGTCTAAGTGAACCACTCGGGTTGTGAGATGGTCACTGTGTTATTACTCAGAAACCTGTAGGTAATGAGTATTGTATTGTTCTTGGAGGAAGCTTTGAAGCAACTCCAATGTGTGTCATGGAAGTGTGACTTCAAGTTTTCCGTGTTTGTTAAGTTATTGGTAATCAAGCCGTTGATGCAGTGGCAGTGAAGTTGACTACTAGACATCATTGCGATGATTGGAAGTGAGATGGAGTCTCTTATCTAGGGAGGACTTAGATAGAAGGGTCATTGGGTAGTGATTAAATTAGGTAGATTGTCAACTAGTTTGTTGAGTCTGTAATTTGATACTGCTAATAGTGGACTTCCTTCCTGGCTTGGTATGCCCCCAGATGTAGGTTGTTGAACCGAACTGGGTGAACAATCCTTGTGTTGATTTACTGTTACTATTATTACCTTGTTCATACAGCAGATTGCGATGTTGTGACATTGCACGAGACATCACACATCTGTACCAGAATTTCAGTTAGGATAATAGAACCTTGTAAATCCGAGAAAATCTAAGATAGGGAACTCACTGAGATTTAATATCTCACCCCATGCTGTTGATTATATTACAGGTGCTTCAGGTTCCGTGAAGGGTATGGATAAGGTCGTTTGATTATCCTTACTTATCTTGGCTTTTGGGATGACAAGACTTCCGTTGTGGAGATTATTTTGTGATCATTGTTTTGATCTAGTTCTTAGTGTCTTGGAACATCTTGTATACATTATGCCATAGTTTTTTTGTATTAAGTATTTTGGGCATGTAATGTATATAACGTGTTAACTAGGAACTTGTGGTATTTCAGTAGCAAACGTTTGGATTCATGTATAGTAATTGTGCTTTGATGTATGATATTATATGTGGGTGTTACAGTTGGTATCAGAGCAGGTCGTATCCTCGACCTAGCCATGATATAGTATAAGTATTTCTTTCCTTTTCTTATGCGTGGTGTCTCCATTGGTCTTAAGTGTTATATTTATGGTATTGAGCCTGATCAACTTAATCCTATCTGTATGACATTTAGGAACATGGCTGAAGGACGCAGAAGCAATCGTGGTAGGCCCAGAACTACTCCTGTTGGGACGAATCTACCGGGCAGCGAGGAGTATGTCCCATGGCCTCAGTTTTTGCAACAAATGCAGCAGCAGCAGAACCAGTTCATGTAGCAGATGGTACAATAAATGAATGAGGGTGTTCATCCTCCAGTGGTTGTTCCAGATGCTGTAGGTGGGAGTTTTCGGGATTTCATCCGCATGAATCCTCCAGAATTTCATGGTGGATTAGATCATGTGAAAGCTCATGAATGGATAGCTGGCATGGAGAGGATTTTCTTGATAGTCCATTGTAGTGAGGAGAACAAGGTGGTATTTGCTTCTCATTCGTTGAAGGGTCCTGCCATGAGATGGTGGGAGAGTGCCTCAACCCTAATGACTATTCAAGAGGTACCTAAGGTCTGGGAGCAATTTAAGATTTCTTTTATGGAGAATTATTTCCCTAGTTCTTTGAGGACCCAGAAGGAATTTGATTTCCAACAATTGAGACAGGGTACTTTGACTGTGGCTGCTTATGCCGAGAGGTTTGAGATTATGGCTACTTATTCTAGGAAGGCCATGTATGCTCCGGATGAGAGGTGGAAAATTGACCGATTTTTTTTTTGGTTTGAAGGCTGAAATTTCTCATAGTGTGTCTCAAAGAGAGTTTACTAGTTATGCCGAATTGCTAAGGCAATGTTATGTGGCAGAGAACAGTTTGAGGAAAGTTTAGGCAGAAGGAGATTTGCGTAGGTCGGGCCAGAATGATCGAGGGAGATCGAACCAACTGTATAGACCTAGACCACAAGCCTTTAAAAGGAAGCAGGTGCAAAGTGTTAGACCTAACACTCCTCCTTTGTGCCGGTTGTGCAACAAGTATCACTACGGGAAGTGCGTCGATGGAACTTTTAGGTGTTATCAGTGTGATGGAGTGGGACATATGGCTATAGATTGTCCTTAGAATAGGAATAAGACACAAGGAAAGAGTACCGATCGAGTTTATACTTTAGATGCGAAGAAAGTAAAGGGCGATAACTCTTTGATTGCTGGTACATGTTTCGTTAATAGGAATCCTTGTTTTGTATTATTTGATTGTGGAGCAACACACTCTTTTGTGTCTATGCAATGTATGAAGCGACTTGGGTTGCAAGCTATTTCGTTGTCTCCACCCATGGTGGTTACTACTGCCATGGATGAGATAGTTGAAACACCTTTAATGTGTGAAAATTGTGTTTTATTTATGGATGGAAGAGTTTTTCAGATTGATCTTATTTGTTTGCTGCTTAAGAAAATGGATGTTGTTTTGGGAATGGATTGGCTTTTTGCTAATTCGGTATTTATTGGTTGTGAAGAAAAGCTAATCATCATTCCATCCGTTGAGGCTACTCCGAAGGATGTGTTGACTACTATTTTGGAAGGTACGGTTGGAATGATAAATTTCTTGTTTGAGAAGGAAAAGTCTGTTCTTTTGGTTCTCACTAAGGAAGAGAGTAGCAACCTTCAAATTTTGAGTATTCCGGTAGTCTATGAATTTTCTGAAGTTTTCCCCGAGAATATCACTTCTCTTCCTCCGGAAAGGGAAGTGGAATTCTCTATTGACCTGATACCGGGAACAACTCATATATTCGTTTCTCCGTATCGGATGACACCACTTGAGTTAAGAGACTTGAAGGATCAATTGGAAGAGTTGATGGCTAAGCATTTTGGCCGACCTAGTGTTTCGCCCTAGGGAGCTCCAGTGTTATTGGTAAAGAAGAAGGATGGTGGAATGCGGTTATGTATTGATTACCAGCGGTTGAATAAAGTCACCATCAAGAACAAATACCCATTACCAAGGATAGACGACCTGTTAGATCAATTGAAAGGAGCCAGCGTGTTTTGGAAAGATTGATTTACGGTCGGGTTATCACCAGATCCGTGTGAAGAGTTCAGATGTATCTAAGAATGCGTTTAGAACCCGTTATGGTCACTATGAATTCTTAGTAATGCCTTTCGGTGTGACGAATGCTCCGACAGTTTTTATGGATTATATGAATCGGATATTTCAAGCTTATTTGGACCAATTTGTAGTGATCTTCATTGACGACATTCTTATTTATTCTCGTACTTCTCAAGAGCACGAAGAGCATTTAATAATCGTTTTATCGATCCTACAAGAGAGATAAATTTTTGCTAAGCTAAGCAAGTGTGAGTTTTGGATGTCGGAGATTAGTTTTCTTGGTCATGTCATATCTCAGGGAGGTGTGGCGGTAGATCCATAAAAAGTTGAAGCGGTGATTAATTGGGAGAGACCAAAGAATGTTTCAGAAGTTAGAAGTTTCTTGGGACTGGCAGGTTATTATAGGAGGTTTATCAAGGGACTTTCTCAATTGGCCTTACCAATGACTAAACTTACTCGAAAGGATTGTCCTTATGAGTGGGATTCAGCTTGTGAACGAAGTTTTATGAGTTTGAAGGAAAGATTGACGACTGCTCCTGTTTTGATTATTCCTGATCCTAGCAAGTCGTATGAGGTATTTTGTGATGCATCAAAGATGGGATTAGGATGTGTTTTAATACAAGATAGTCATGTAGTGGCTTATGCCTCTCGACAGTTAAAAGTTTATTAAGAGAATTATCCAACACATGACTTGGAATTGGCGACATTTGTGTTTACACTGAAAGTGTGGCGTCATTATTTGTATGGGGTACATTTTGAGATGTTCAGCGACCACAAGAGTTTGAAGTATCTGTTTGACCAGAAAGAGTTGAACACGCGTCAAAGGAGATGGATGGAGTATTTGAAGGATTATGACTTGGAACTAAAGTACCATCCGGGTAAATCGAATAAAGTGGCAGATGCATTAAACCGAAAAGTGTTGCATAATGCCGAGTTGATGATGTTAGAGTATATCTTATTGGAAAGGTTTCGAGATCTTAATCTCCAATTTGTTTGGACTCCTAATGGTGTGATTATGGGAAATTTGAATGTCAGTTCTACTCTTAGGGAGGAAATTAAACAAGGACAATTGTTGGATGAGAAGTTACAAGAAGTGTTAGTTCAACCGGGTTTTGTACGGACTAACGATGGAATTATTTTATTTAACTAAAGGATTTGTGTTCCGGATGATGCGGTGTTAAAAAGAAGAATTTTGGAAGAAGCGCATAAGAGTGCTTTTACTATACATCCTGGTTCTTCGAAGATGTATCAAGAATTAAAGAGGGACTATTGGTGGTCCGGTATAAAAAGAGATATTGTGGTGTATGTATCGGAGTGTGCGGTATGCCAACAAGTAAAGATTGAACACCAAAGACCGGGTGGCTTATTACAACCATTAGAAATTCCGGTATGGAAGTGGGATAGTATTTCTATGGACTTTGCAGTTGAATTACCCCGTGCGCGAGGTGGTTATGATTCTATTTGGGTAATTGTGGATCGGTTGATGAAATCTGCGCATTTCTTAGCCGTAAGGACTACTTACAAGGAAAGTTATCTTGCGAGGTTATTTATTTCAGAAATTGTGAGGTTGCATGGTATTCCCTCTAGTATTATTTCAGATAGAGATCCAAAGTTTACTTCAAGGTTTTGGAGAGCTTTTCAACAAGCTATGGGAACACAGTTGTGTTTGAGTACGTCGAATCATCCACAAGCGGATGGTCAGATGGAACGGACGATATAAACGATGGAAGATATGTTAAGGGCTTGTGTGCTTGGAAGTGGAGGAAATTGGATAAAACTTTTTCCGTTGATTAAGTTTTCATACAACAATAGTTATCATGCAAGTATTGGTATGGCTCCTTATGAGGCACTATATGGAAGGAAATGTATGACACCTTTGTGTTGGGCAGAAGTTGGCGAAGATAGAATTTTGGGGCCTGAGATTATTCAAGAGACTACGGAAAAGATTAGAATGATCCGTGACAAAGTTAAACAAGCACAAGATCGTCAGAAGAGTTATGTGGATAACCGTAGGAGACCTTTAGAGTTTGATGAAGGTGATCGCGTGTTTCTAAAAGTTACTCCAAGATTGAGGTTGAAAGGACCGTTTAAGTCGCGAAAGTTAAGTCCGAGATACGTGGGACCGTATCAAATTTTAGAAAGAATTGGTGAAGTAGCTTACAGATTAGCCTTACTGACTTCTCTGTCAGAAATGCCTGATGTTTTTCATGTGTCTCAACTTCAAAAGTTTGTTCCAGATCCTCTTCAGCCAATTCTACCAGATACGATTGAGATAGAAGCAGATTTAACGTTTGAACCTCAACCAAGTCGTATCACAGGAAGAGAAACTAAGGTGCTAAGGAATGAAGAAATTCCTCTTGTTAAAGTTCAGTGGGATGAGACGCATCCGGGTGATGCAACTTGGGAACTAGAATCAGAGATGCGAGAAGCTTACCCTTATCTATTCAGGTAATTTTTAAATTCATGGGCGAATTTATATTTAAGGGGGAAGGATGTAATACCCCGTATTTTATTTTGCTCTGGATAATATTAGTTGTGATCAACTGGGTTCCTGTGTACTCTGGGAAATTATCTGCAAAGATAATTAGAGTAATCGATGAGCTCATAGCAGATCAAATTAATAATTATCTGACTCCGAGGTTTTAAGTTTTGGTGCTATAGAGACTTTTTGGACATTTAGTAGTGTTACTATCTAATTGAATTTTTCTATATCATTTCATTTCCACACTTGGGCAAAAATAGAAACAAAATTGGAAAAGATAGAAAAGATTAGAGAGAAGGAAGAGAAAAGGAAAGAAAGAAGAGAAACATGGAAAAGAAGAACAAGAGCTTGGATCATCATCTCTTCTTCATCCATTCAACCCAACATTTTTTCATCTTCCTCATCTTGTTGTTGGTGAGTTCTAGTTAGAACCCTAAGTATAGAAACTTAGGTTAGAAATTGGATAAAAATGGTGAAATTTGATTAATCATGCTAAATGATGTTTGCTACGGTTGAAATCTGAAATAGAACACATAATATGTGTGGGTTGTATGAAATATGAATGTTTGATGCTTGATATGGTGTTCCCATGAAGTTTGATGGGTTCCATTGGGCTTTGATATTGAAAATAATAGGTTTTTAGGTCTTAGACTTAGTGGTAACCGGTTACTCTATATTGAGTAACCGGTTACTTGCTGGAAAAATGGGTAGAGTGAGGAAACCTTACTATGAACCTATTTTGGAACCTAGTAATGAACTAGGAAATCGATATATAACTTAATGACGACGCTCATGTATATGAGGCCGAGGCGTGCGTCCAATACCGTTTGGTATGTAAAGGATAAGACATTAGTATGGAACATGTGCAAACTATGTTAAGTTGTGAGAAAAGGCAAAAGAGACCTAAAGGCAAATGTGGCCTGGTGATTGTCGAATACAATCACGTTGGTGTGTGAAATCACGTAATCGGAACAGTTTGATCCCTTAATAAATATTAGTGACCCGTTCCATAACCTCTTGTGTAGGCTGGCCGGGGAAAGTGTTTATTAAGGAAGTGGCCGTGACCCGTGTTGTAGGGCCTCTTGTGTAGGCTGGCCGGGGAAAGTTGCTTAGTGGATGGTATTAGTGACCCGTGTCCATAACCTCTTGAGTAGGCTGGCTGGGGAAAGTACTATGTGTAGGTAACTGTGATCCGTGTTGAAGGGCCCCATATGCAGGCTGGCCGGAGAAAGTTATCTATGTTAGCTTCTGGGACCCGTGTCCATAACTCTTTGGAGGGGCTGGCTGGGGATGGATGTCTACGTTTTAAGGATCCGTGACCCGTGTTAAACTCTCTTGTAGGGTTGGCCTGGGAAAGATGCCTTGGTATTTATTACCGATTAGTGATGAACTTGAGTTATCAGACTCATGAGTATGTATCCATATAGTGTGAGTGAGTACTCAAGGTCACTTCCCTTCCCTTTTGACTTGGGTTAGGATGATAGAACCTTGTAAAGCTGAGAGAATATAAGATAGGGAACTCACTGAGATTTAATATCTCACCCCATGTTGTTGATTATATTACAAGTGCTCCAGGTTCCACGAAGGGTACGGATAAGGCCGTTTGATTATCCTTACTTATCTTGGCTTTTGGGATGGCAAGACTTCAGTTGTGGAGATTATTTTGAGATCATTGTTTTGATCTAGTTCTTAGTGTCTTGGAACATCTTGTATACATTATGCCATAGTTTTTTTGTATTAAGTATTTTGGGCATGTAATGTATATAATGTGTTAACTAGGAACTTGTGGTATTTCAGTACCAAACACTTGGATTAATGTATAGTATTTGTGCTTTGATGTATGATATTATATGTGGGTGTTACAGTTGATATCAGAGTAGGTCGTATCCTCGACCTAGCCATGAAATAGTATAAGTATTTCTTTCCGTTTCATATGCGTGGTGTCACCATTGGTCTTAAGTGTTATATTTATGGTATTGAGCCTGATCAACTTAATCCTATCTGTATGACATTTAGGAACATGGCTGAAGGATGCAGAAGCAATCGTGGTAGGCCCAGAACTACTCCTGTTGGGACGAATCTGCCGGGCGGAGAGGAGTATGTCCCATGGCCTCAGTTTTTGCAACAGATGCAGCAGCAGTAGAACCAGTTCATGCAGCAGATGATACAACAAAGAATGGGGGTCTTCATCCTCTAGTGGTTGTTCCAGATGCTGTAGGTGGGAGTTTTTAGGATTTCATCCACATGAATCCTCTAGAATTTCATGGCGGATTAGATCCTGTGAAAGCTCATGAATGGATAGCTGACATGGAGAGGATTTTCTTGATAGCCCATTCGAGTGAGGAGAACAAGGTGGTATTCGCTTCTCATTCGTTGAAGGGTCGTGCCATGAGATGGTGGGAGAGTGCCTTAGCCCTAATGAATATTCAAGAGGTACCTAAGGTCTGGGAGCAATTTAAGATTTCTTTTATGGAGAATTATTTCCCTAGTTCTTTGAGGACCCAGAAGGAATTTGATTTCCAATAATTGAGACAGGGTACTTTGACTGTGGCTACTTATGCCGAGAGGTTTGAGATTATGGCTGCTTATTCTAGGCAGGCCATGTATGCTCCGGATGAGAGGTGGAAAATTGACCAGTTTCTTTTTGGTTTGAAGGCTGAATTTTCTCATAGTGTGTCTCAAAGAGAGTTCACTAGTTATGCCGAATTGCTAAGGCTGAAATTTCTCATAGTGTGTCTTAAAGAGAGTTCACTAGTTATGTCGAATTGCTAAGGCAATGTTAGATCAGAATCCGTATACCTAACCAACATAGGCTTCTTGCATCCCAAAGTTAGTCTCAAATTCGAAGTGCCACATAAATATCTCATTACCCACTTCACGGCCTCCCAATGATCTTTTCCCGGGTTTGAGAGATAACGACTCACCATTCCCATAGCACGAGCAATATCGGGTCTTGTACAAACCATAGCATACATCAAACTACCAACGATCGACGAATACAGAATGTTCTTCATACTCAACTTTTCTTCATCCGTAGATTGACATAGTTTATTTCTAAGCAAGTGGAATGCTCACCGTTTTAGCCTTATCCATACTAAAACGCCGAAGGACTTTCTCCACATACTTTTCTTATGACAAGTAGAACTTCTTCTCATTTCGATCTCGAACAATTTCAATACCAAGAATTTTCCGAGCCTCTCCTAAATCCTTCATAGCAAAAGATTCACTCAAAGTGTTCTTCAACTCTTTAATTCTTGAAATATTCTTTTGAAAAATTAACATATCATCCACATAAAGCAAGAGAATAATGAAATCACCTTCAGAGAAATTCACAAAAAACACACAATGACCGGCCTTAGTCATCTTGTACCCATGTTCAATCATCACCGAGTTGAACTTTTGATACCATTGGCGACGTGCTTGTTTTAAACCATAAATACTTTTTACCAATTTGCAAAAATAGTCTTCTTTGCCTTTCTCTCGGAATCCATTCGGTTGCTCCATGTAAATTTCTTCATGTAGATCACCATGAAGGAAAGCCGTCTTCACGTCCATTTGCTCTACTTTCAAATCAAGACTAGCGGCTAGCCCAAGAACCACTCGAATAGATTGCATCTTCACAACCGGAGCAAAAATCTCGCCAAAGTCAACACCTTCCCGTTTTTTAAAGCCTTTTACCACCAAGTGATTGCGACTTTCTGAGTCTAACGATTACTAACTGCAAGTGCACAGCCTATCGCGTAGTAATAAAGATATCGATCCCACAGAGACCTGATAATCAACCTAGTGCTACGGTTTTGTTACTGTGTTTAGCTAAGGCGAAGATGTTTTGGTTTTAAGTTCAAAAAGGGAAACTAAAGGGAATCTAAATTTTTGGAATAAACTAGTTAATATTAGAACATCGGTACGTAACTTAGTATACCATCGTGGATTCAATAAAACTTAAGCGTATAAAAATGAGTCACATTATATTTCTGTAGAAAATATCAGTTTAAAAACCCTCACCTCACACTCTCGTGGATCTTGCTTCGGACTATATTCCTAAATCATAATGGCTGCTCTCGCTAGCCCATTTGAGTTTAAAAAAACTTTTTGAAAACTAATACAGTCTAATTAACTTTAAAGCGCTCTCGCTGTTTTTAAAACCAATGCCCGATTTCAGCTATCCGGTTAAAATCTCACACTCTCGTGGATCTTGATCCTAACCTTTACTACCTTTTTACTCTCGTAACAAAAGTCCAATTTTAATTAACAAATCGCGGCCATAAAATAAGTTGTTTATGGTTTTAGCTTAGAATTATCTAATCCATTCCGGTTAACTTAATTACATACCGATAAATCGGATTTAGCTAGACATATTAATTAAAACAAACATGCATAAAAATAAATTGCGTAACAGTAAATTAAACATTGCAATGAGAAACGATAATGCTATTATTACGATAATGAATAAAAACCTGATAAATTTGCAATAATTTGATTCTCGCAATTCCTCCATAAGTCGGTAGGCTTTTGCTCGATGTATCGGAATAACGAATGATGAAGGCAAGATTGAAAATAAAATTCTAACTATGGTGCAATATCTCCTCAATGTGAGAAACTATTACTAATTCAAGTGATGGTAAATAAGGAATAGGAAACGAAACAAAGAATGCAAAGAAAGTAAAAATTCGAAAAAATAATTCTGCAGCAATTCGGGTAAATTCTCTATATGGTGTCTCCTTGTTGCTCTTCAATCCATGCTGTATTTATAGCCAAAGCATTGCCTTAACGTTGGAGAAAATATAGGAGCACAACCTTTGGTGGTTGAGAAGTCTAAGGGAGACTGGCTCAAGTGAGTTGAAACTGAAGTTGAGAGAATGTAGGAAGTGCTGATCGTGCGTGTGCATTGGTCTGCTTTGTCCACGTCTGCGTTTCTGAATGTAATAACCACTTTGGTGTGCGTGACGGTCATGATGACTGTGTGACAAGCGTGGTGCGCTTTTGGATTGCGTGACGGTCGTGGTGAGTGTGTGACGGTCGTCACACACACCCCTTTTCATTTTCTACTCTTTTTCTTGGCATTTCTTCCTGTTTTCTACTCTTTTCCTCATGTTTCTCTACTTTGCTCCTTTTTGGCTTGGACAATGTAATACCTGTGAAAACACTAGAATACTTGCGGAATAATCGGCACTTGGACTAAAATAACATAATTATTAGTCGTAAATCAAGGCAAATATATGATACATTTTCGTGTTATCAAACTCCCCTACACTTGAATCTTTGCTTGTACTCAAGCAATTAGTCAGTAAGAATGTCGGACAAGTTTTATCAACCGCACACACATGACATACCTTTTGTTTTGAAAATGTTTTGTAAGGAATTTTTGTTAAGATGACGGATACTCAAGTAAAACAATAAAGATACATTAGTTACACAAGCAACAAGCATAATCATAGACCCCCTCTACACAAGTCAGTTCTAATCATTCTATTATAGCTCAACCTAAAGTTTCTCGTATCTATTTCACCCGGTTTCATTCTAGCGCAATCACATTAGGCCCTTTGCCTTTACATGTACGTAGTGGAGTAGCCGGTCAGTGACTTTGATCCTTTTTAGCACGGGGTCTGGTACACAAGTGTGGTAACCCTATATATATCCTAATCGTAGGTTGTGGGGGATCGAACCGTAGTTCGCCCTACCGGGTTCAGAACCAGGTTCCTCTGAACCAACCAACAATGGATTCTTTCTTTCTCTTCGTAATACTTTTGCAACCGTAGGGTTGGTCATTTTTCAATTTTTCACAACAGCGAAGAATACGAAAGCTATTTAATAATTCGGAATCAAACACTTATCTTCATCGGCTCTCCACGTGGTTTGTGTTTAAGACGGTGCTGACTGCTAATATAAACTACTTGGGGTTACTTTAGAACTAGAACTGAGGGTATCGGTATAATGGGTATTGAAACTGATCTCGCATATGCAAGAGGTCTAAGGTGTCAAGACGGTATCAATCTTGTTAAATTTTTCTCGATTTCCTAACATAGCCTATGTTTCGGTATGTTAAGTTGTGCAATGATCATAAAATTTTTTGTTATAGCTGAATAAAGTGGGGAAATTTTGAAATGTACGAAAATTTCATATAAATGCTTCTTTATTAGAAAGGAAATGCGGAAAGGGAATACATAAGGGAAAATAAAAGGTACCTCTCCCACACTATATCGGACATTGTCCTCAATGTTTCGATATAAATGCGGAAAGAAACTACAAAAAGAGATAAAACTAATACAAAAATAAAATCTAATTCTAACGAGGTCCACGTCCTCTGCCTCGGGTGCGAGCGCGTCCATTCTGGGCTACATGATCTGGGATGCCTACGTGATGGATATAATCATGCAGGTCTTGTACACGTAGCGTCAGGGCACCCATCTCTTCTATCATACCGTCGATCCGTTGTCCTTGGTGGACTTGCCCCTGTTGGATTTGTCGCATTAGGCTCATCATCTCATTGTGCTGCCTATGTTGCTGTTCCTCTCTTCGGGTAGCCAATTGGTTTTGTAGCCATATGCCCCTTAAGATTTCTTCATTAGTGACGGGGTCTTGTTCTGGAGTGGCGCAGCGATGACGTCTGGTGGATGTTGAGGCATCTTGGGTTGGAGGTGGTGGGTTTTCATGAGGTGGCTGATCCATTTCTTGCTCCATTTCATCGACTGCTTCATTATCTTGGTTTTCTTGAGCAGCCACATTAGGCTCAGGAGCACGGAGATCAAAAAGCCAATTTTCTTGTCTTTGAGGGTCGATGCGGTCTCTGCATGGCATGATGATGCTCCTGATTATTCTGGTACGGACCACTGAGTGGTATCGTCCATCCGCTCTTGCTTTAATAAAGTGGGAGGAGCGACAATACTCGGTATCCAGGGACTCAGGTGGTATGGAAGGTAGATTAGTGAGGTTGTCTTCCAAACCAAGGCCGAGTGCAATAGAAGTTACAATACCTCCGAAGTAGAAAGGTTTAGAACCTCTAGCACAGTTGGCGTGGATGTAAGACAGAAGGAACGAAGCTGCATTAATTGGTTCAGGATGGAGCACACAGCGAAGGAAAAAGAGCTCCTTGGAGTTTACCTTGTGGTTGTTGTCCCTTGTGAAAATTGTGTGTCCTAGAACTCTGTGGAAATACCGTATTGCTGGGTTATGAATATAAGTAGCGTTGAGGCTGTCCCAGCTTGAAGCAGCTACACCTGTAAGTCGATTCCATAGGTCGAAAACTTCCTAGAACCAGACATCGTTAGGAAAACGGCAATGTACATTCTCGCCATGATGGAATCCAAGCATTTGGGCAAGTCGGGTTTGGCTCACCGAATATTCAGTGCCAAACATGCGGAATGTAGCAACACCAGAAAGTTGGTTTGTTTCTCGTGGAGGTGTAACATAAGCAAATGAGCTCAAAAATTCCAAAGTCAGAGCTTCGTAGGTAGGCTGCCCTTGTGTGCAGAGCTGCCATAGACCGGCATTTTGGAGCATCCAGCGTACATCTTCTAGCATGCCCAACTCTTCAAGGCTGGCAATGTGGACGTACCCCATCGGTTGAAAAGAGCGTTGGTAGAAGCTGACGTAACTCGCTCTTTGGCGGTCACCAGCTTTTCCCTCTCTGAATGTAATAGTGGAAAGGTCAGGAGCTTGTCTTGTGCGCCTGGCCATGGTGCATGCAAAGCGCAATAGATTTAATTGAGGAAGTGGGTATGAGTAAGAGTTGTTCCGTGAGAATGAGAGTGTTTCGTGAGGTTTAAATAAGAGGGTTTGGAAATATGAAGTGTTGGAGTGAAATTTGGATTCAATGTGAAGGGTTTATGGAGAGTAATGTGAGTGGTTTATGGAGAGTAATGTGAGTGGGACGGTTAAGGAGAGTGAAAGGATAGTGGGTCGTTTGAAAAGAATTTGAAGAGAAGAGAAGATGAAGAGAAAAGGGTCTCTGTTATAAACAGAGAGCGCGTTAAAACAAGTATGACGCTCGTCACGAACCCGTCACGGTCGTAAGTCGTGTGACGGTCGTGACAAGGGCGTTATGCCCGTCATGCTCACAAAATCTGCTATTCTCACAGAAGCTAAATAAAATCTGGCATATTATATATATTGGATATGGCAATTATAAATAGCAGTAAAATATGAGATAAACATTAGAATGCATATAAAGTGACAGAAATAAATTAAGATAAGCAGGAACATTATATCATTAACTCAACCACAAGCAATAAACACGAATTGAATACTTTATTTAAAATTGGAAATTCATAACAGTGTACTCAAAATAAAATTGCAGTAGAGTAATAAAGTTGAAATTGAACTGAAATAAACTTGTTCCTTGTCATTAAAACGAAAATGACTGTAAAGTAAATGGCTCTAAAACATTAAAACAAAAGCAATTAAATGGAAAAATGCATTGTGACAGAATTAGCCGCGTGGCTTCTTCAAAGATTCCACAGCTTGGTTCAGATGATCAAACTGCTTCACTGTGATGTCCATTAAGTTAATGACATCGAGGCGCATAGTCTTGAGTTCATCCTTTGACACTAAAGTATTGTTCTCTTATTTTCCAAATAAGGTGTGGGCTAGAATGTTGCGAAAATAGCGAATGGCAGGGTTGTGTATCTCATCAGAATGCATGTCATTCGGCTCAGGGTGGTTATTTCCAGTTAGACTACCCCAAAAGTAATTCAGTTCAACATCCATGAGTTCTTCTTGGGTGGTTGTAAAGATAAATGGGCCACTAGGAAATCCTAAAAGGTCAGCTAAGTCTCTATGGTTATAAGTGTAATCAATACCAAACAACCTAAAACTAATCAGCCCCTTATTAGATCCAAAACCATGATCAGGTAGGTAAACTAGGGAGCTAAGAAACTCAAGTGTGAGCTCACGGTAGGTAACAAATCTCTTTCTAGTAGCAGCATTCTCCCAACCCAATTGGCTGAATAAAAACAAAACACTATCGTGGATACCTAGGCTGTCCATGGCAGGTCCTTCATAATACAAAGTCATTGCCATGTTTTTCTTGGCCAAAACTTCAAATCTCTCTCTATCTGAGCTCTACCTCTGAACCCAATTTCCAAAAAATCTACTTGTTGCATGATGAATATTAGTGTAGAAAATCAAATCAGGGGGAAAACGAGAAGGTAGAAAGACTTTAAAATCCTGTAGCATGTAATTATAAGATCAACAAAGCAGTTTCCATAAAATGTTTAAATTTTTGAGAAATGAAAATAAATAAAAATGAAAAAGTACTGAAAATAAGATTAAGCAAGTAAAGGGAAACAAAAAGAAATAAAAATAGACTTAAGAAAAATGTAAAGAAATTTAAAAAGGAAATGAAAATAAAAGAAAGTTAAAAGGAAAGAAAACAATCTCGTGGGTTGCCTCCCACTAAGCGCTGTTTTTAACGTCATAAGTCTGACAAAAGCTTAGTGATAGTTCAGTTATAGGGATGAGCAGGCAGCTCTAAAAGTCTTAGACTATTCAAATAGTCTCTGTTTGCAATATTATGATAATGTTTTAAGCGTTGCCCGTTTACTATGAATGGTTCACTATTTCTTCCTTTTATTTCTATCGCTCCACTTTGAAAAACTTTAGAAATTTCAAAGGGTCCGGACCACCTAGATCTAAGTTTTCCTGGAAAAAGCTAAAGTCTCGAATTAAATAGGAGCACGACGTCTCTCACACTAAATTCTTTTCTAGATAAGCGCTTATCGTGCCATCTCTTAGTTCTTTCTTTATATATGCGGGCGTTCTCATAAGCATCTAGTCTTAGTTCTTCTAATTCGTGCAAATCTAAGATTCGTTTTTCTCCTGCGGCAGCATAATTTAAATTGAGGGTTTTAATAGCCCAATAGGCTTTGTGCTCTATTTCTACCAGCAGATGACAAGATTTTCCATAGACTAACTTAAATGGAGTGGTTCCTATGGGGGTTTTGTAAGCGGTTCGGTAAGCCCATAAAGCTTCATTAAGTTTAGTTGACCAATCCTTCCTAGAGGTAGCGACAGACTTTTCTAAAATTTGTTTTATTTCTCTATTCAAAACCTCGACTTGTCCACTGGTTTGTGGATGATATGGTGTCGCCACACGATGTTTGACTCCGTATTTTGATAGCAGTTTATCGAATATTTTAGATATGAAATGGGAGCCACCGTCACTAATGACGAGTCTTGGCACACCAAATCTAGGAAAGATTATGTTCTTAAAGAGCTTTATCACTACTTGTGTGTCATTTGTAGGAGAAGCTACAACCTCGATCCATTTGGAAACGTAATCGACAACGACGAGTATGTACTGGTTACCAAAAGAAGATGGAAATGGTCCCATGAAATCTATTCCCCACACGTCAAAGACTTCTACTTCTAGAATGCCCTTTTGAGGCATTTCATCGCGTCTAGAGACGTTACCAGTGCGTTGACACCGGTCGTAATTTATAACCGCGATATGGACATCTTTCCATAGAGTAGGCCAAAAGAGGCTAGCTTACAAAATCTTAGCACAAGCCTTTGAAGTGCTCGCGTGCCCACCATAGGGCGCGAAATGACAATGAGAAATTATGTCTTCCACCTCATCTTCGGGTACACAACGACGGAAAATACCATCGGTGCCCCTCTTGAAGAGAAGTGGTTCGTCCCAATAATAGTGTTTAAGGTCGTGGAAGAATTTCTTGTTTTGTTGATAGGTTAGATCAGGTGGTAGTACTCCAGCTGCTAGATAGTTGACAAAGTCAGCATACCATGGCAGCGTGGTCTTAGTGTAAACAGATTCTACCACTTCATTAGTTTCTGTATCAGTATAAGTCAGGGATTGTTCTATTGTATTGCTTTCTAACTGGTCTATGAGTCTTTCATAAGGGAAATCATCATTAATAGGTACTTGGTCTGGTTGAATGTTTTCCATTCTCGACAGGTGGTCAGCTACTACATTTTCGGTGCCTTTCTTGTCCTTGATTTCCAAGTCGAATTCTTGTAGGAGTAGAATCCACCTCAGAAGCCTCGGTTTGGCGTCTTTCTTGCTTAATAGGTACCTGATTGCAGCGTGATCGGTGTAGATGATTATTTTTGCTCCTACTAGGTAGGAACGCAATTTATCTAATGCGAACACGACAGCTAAGAGTTCCTTTTCTGTGGTAGCGTAGTTCATTTGTGCATGATCCAAGGTTCTACTGGCATAGTTGATTGCGTGAAGCTTTTTGTCCTTTCTTTGTCCTAGGACTGCACCTACAACATAGTCACTAGCGTCACACATGATTTCGAATGGTTTATTCCAATCTGGGGGTTGCATAATGGGTGCTGATATTAAAGCTTGCTTGAGTATTTGAAATGCGTCCAAGCATTTGTCATCAAAGACGAATTCAGCATCTTTCATTAACAGCTCAGTTAGGGGTTTGGTTATCTTAGAGAAATATTTATTGAAACGTCGGTAAAAACCGGCGTGTCCTAAGAAACTTCTTATTTCTCTAACAATTTTAGGTGGCTGGAGATTTTCTATTACTTCTATTTTTGCTTTGTCGACTTCGATTCCTCTGTCGGATACTATATGTCCTAGCTCGATTCCTTGTCGGACCATGAAATGGCATTTTTCCCAATTGAGCACCAGTTTGACTTTTACACATCGTTCGAGCACCATTCCGAGGTTTGATAGACATCCTTCAAAACTTTCCCCACAGACAGAGAAATCGTCCATAAAGACTTCCATTATACCATCTAAGAAGTCAGAGAAGATGGACATCATGCATCTCTGAAATGTTGCGGGTGCGTTACATAATCCGAAAGGCATTCGCCGGTAGGAAAAAGTTCCATAGGGACATGTGAAAGTAGTATTTTCTTGGTCGTCAGGATGGATAGGAATTTGGAAGAATCCTGAATATCCGTCTAAATAGAAAAAATGGGAGTGTTTAGTCAGACGTTCAAGCATTTGATCTATGAAGGGTAAAGGGAAATGATCTTTACGAGTGGCTTTGTTTAGTTTTCTATAATCGATACACATTCTCCATCCGGTTTGAGTACGTTGTGCTACAAATTTGCCTTTTTCATTATTGATGACTGTAACACCTCCTTTCTTGGGTACCACGTGAACTGGGCTAACCCATTCACTATCTGATATTGGGTATATGATTCCTGCTTCTAATAGCTTTTGTACTTCTCTCTTAAAGACATCACTCAGAATGGGATTGATTCTCCTTTGATGTTCTCTAGAGGTTTTACAGTCCTCCTCAAGCATAATGCGATGCATACAGATAAAGGGACTTATTCCTTTCAAGTCTGAGATGTTATAGCCTAAGGCAGTCGGGTACTTTCTCAGGACATGCAATAATTTCTCAGTTTCTATTTGTCCTAAATCTGCGTTGACTATAACTGGTCGTTCGAGTTCTGTATCTAGGAATTCATACCTTAGATCTTTGGGTAATATTTTCAGTTCTACGGCTGGTTTCTTTGGGCAAGGCATAGGGTCAGGAGTGAGTGCGAGACATTCACTTAGACTGTTATCTTGGTATTCACCACGCCAATTATCATCTTCAAAAATTGGTGGCATCGAAATTCTCAGCACTTCAGAACATGTGTTTTGGTGTTTTTCCATTTCTTTAACACATTCATCAATTATATCTAAGAAGCAGCACGAATCTTCTATAGCAGGTGCTTTGAAAAATTGTGAGAGAATGAATTCTACTTTTTCTTCACCAACCTCGAAAGTCAGTTTTCCTTTTTTCACATCTATGATGGCTCCGGCAGTAGCTAGGAAAGGTCTTCCTAAAATGATAGGGATGTTTGAGTCTTCCTGGATGTCCATGATTATGAAATCTGTTGGAATGTAGAATTGTCCTATACGTACTGGAACGTTTTCTAGCATTCCTAGAGGAAATTTCACTGATCTATCAGCTAGTTGTACAGACGTTCTTGTTGGTCTCAGTTCTCCCATGTTGAGCCTTTTACAAATAGATAAGGGCATTAAACTGATGCTGGCTCCTAAATCGCACAGAGCTTTGTCTATGACAAACTTTCCAATCACACATGGTATAGAGAAACTACCAGGATCTTTTAGCTTAGGAGGCATGTTGTTTTGGATTATTGCGCTACACTCTGCAGTAAGCATAACGGTTTCAGTATCCTCGAGCTTTTTCTTATTAGTTAATATTTCTTTTAGGAACTTAGCGTATGAGGGCATTTGTGTGTTTGCTTCTGTAAAAGGTATTGTGACATTTAATTGCTTCAGAAGTTCAACAAATTTCTTAAATTGGCCTATGTTTTTAGATTTAGCGAATCTTTGGGGATACGGGATAGGTGGTTTATAAGGTGGCGGAGGCACATACGGTTCTTCTTTCTCTTCGGCCTCTTTACCATTATCTTCCTTCTCGTTTTCCTTTGGTTCGCCTTCCTTTTCAGACTCCTTACTAGGCTTATGGTACATGGCTGGATTTTCAATTCTTGGGTCAGTGGGTCCTTCTAGTTCTGTTCTACTCTGAAGTGTTATAGTGTTTGCATGTCCCTTCGGATTAATTTGAGTTTGACCTGGAAGGTTTCCAGCTGGGGCAGCGGTAACTGCTTGTTGTTGAGCCACTTGTGAGATTTGTGTTTCTAACATTTTGTTGTGAGTGGCTAGAGCGTCAACCTTATTGGATAATTATTTGATCTGTTCACCGGTGTGAACATTCTGGTTAAGGAACTCCTTGTTCTGTTGAGCTTGTGCAGCAATGAAGTTCTCCATCATAATTTCAAGGTTTGACTTCCTAGGAACGTTGGGAACATTAGCACCAGGTTTTTGATATCCTGGTGGCACAGCTAGCACTTGGCCAGGTGCATACAAAGCGTTATTGTTCTTGTACGAAAAGTTTGGATGGTTTTTCCAACCAGGATTGTAGGTATTTGCATATGGGTTTCCTTGAGCATAATTCACTTGATTAGCGGAGATTCCTGCTAAAATTTGGCATTCGGGGGCAGCATGTCCAGGTACTCCGCATAATTCGCAGTTTGGAGCTACGGCAGCCACGGTGGCTGCGGGTGTTATGGTCAAGCTGTCTATCTTTTGAGCAAGGGCATCTACCTTAGTGTGGACATGATCAAGACTACTAACTTCGTACATTCCACCTTTCGTTTGAGCTTTCTCCACTGGCATTCATTCACCTCCCCATTGGTAATTGTTTTGAGCCATGCTTTCGATGAGTTGATAGGCTTCGGTATAAGGTTTGTCCATAAGTGTATCACCAGTGGCGGTATCTATTGTCATTCTTGTATTGTACAAGAGACCATTGTAAAACGTATGGATGACTAACAATTCCTCAAGACCGTGATGTGGACACATCCTCATCATATCCTTGTATCTCTCCCATGCATCGTAAAGAGACTCAGTATCTTTTTGTCGAAATCCATTAATTTGGGCTCTCAGCATAGCAGTTTTGCTTGGTGGGAAATATCGGGCTAAGAACACCTTTTTCAACTCATCCCACGTAGTGACGGAGTTTGATGGAAAGGATTGCAACCAAGCCCAAGCTCTGTCTCTTAATGAGAAAGGAAAAAGACGTAGTCTTATCGCGTCTGCAGTCACACCATTTGCCTTCACTGTGTCTGCGTACTGCACAAATTTGGTCAAATGTTCATTTGGATCGTCCGTAGGATTTCCAGAAAATTGATGTTGTTGTACGGCTAACAGCAATGAGGGTTTCAACTCGAAATCATTCCGGTTGATAGCAGGGGCAGCAATGTTGTTGTGTGGTTCTTGCTCAGATGGGGTAGCATAATACATAAGAGGACGGTTCTGTGGTCCTTCAGCCATGTTTCGTTCTTTGACTAGTTCAGGAGTATGAGCGAGAAGATCGGGAATATTATACTTGCGTTGATACTCAAGTATTCTGCGTCTTAAATGTAAGAAACACTCTAATTCGGTGATTGGTGGATGCAAGTCTTCGCTTTGTGAGCGAGTACTTGGCATACAATCGAGAAAAAGGGAAATAAAATATGTTGCCTTAGTCTATACTGCGCAACAAAGAATTGCACTATTGACTAAATCAAAGTCCCCGGCAACGGCGCCAAAATACAAAAAAAATTATAATACAAATGTCAGATGGAAAATTTCTACACGACGTTAAAATACAAAAAAAATTATAATAGATGAATTTAGAATGAAAATCTAACCCAATATTAAACTGTAAAAAGAACAACTTTTCTGTATCTTTGTCGGCCATAAAGCGGTTGAGTACATACACCATGACATCATCTAGTTTATTTATGATTAACCCTAAGTTGGTACACGCGGGACTTAAGAATGCGAATCTTTGCTCCAATCCACGTGGGCGCATCAATTTGTCATACAGAAACCTTAAATAAAAACATCATTAACATTAGACTATTCATTTGAAACATAAAGTAAATAAGTTGTTCAATTAATATAACAAAGTAGATCGGATATACCTCACGTATGTATTGATAACACTGATGCCTAATTCTTCATGACGAAAAACTTGCTCAAATTCCTCATTACCAATTGATTCTTCATATTGAAAGCCATAAATATCTTCCTTCATAGGTACAAGACGAGTACCTCCGTTCGGAATATTTGTCATTTCTAGAAATGTCTGAAGGCCCGACCTATACTTGGAAGTAGGTTTTTTTTCTAGGCACGGTCTTCTTAGCAACGACCTTTTTTTGTGTGGAAACGTTGCTAATCTCTTTACCATGAAGCTATATATCATATAATTAGTTAGATGAAGTATAAGATCACGAATTTAACATTTTCCATGCATAAATATCATATAATTGTGATGTACCTCTTTTTTTGAAACAACGGACTCGGTATACTGCGGAATCCCCTTATCTGTTGCTTTGGATTTTGTTGGAGTATAATTAACATTACCATGTAAAAAATATACGTAAAATGCGTGTAAAAACTTTGAATACTCAAAGGTTCATAATGGTTTTAAGCATACCTCATATCCTACGCTAATGAGGCCTAACGACCATGCAACAAACGAACCTATTGCATCTCCCACCAATGTTGCATCCGAAACATCGTCAGGAAATGGTAATAATGCATCCATCTCTAAAGCAATAACAACCAAGACTTTCAAACATCCAGTAGGGAGCGGTTTAGTGTGAAGTAATTCTCCTAAAGTGTTATACACTTTTCCCTTGCCAACCATCCGATAAGTTGGTGACGATAAGTAGAGGTGACAAGGGGAAATGCCCTAAAACCAATAATAAATATGACATTGTTAATGTGTATATATGTCAATTAAATAATTTAAGCTAATAATTTAATTTCATAAAAATATATATAATTACCTCTGGAATATTCGGTTGAAAGTTACAGTTGATACTAACTTTGTCCGAAGCATCTTTAAAACCTGAAGCGCTATCTCTTTCTTTTTCCTTTCTTAATTCACGAACTTCAGCTTGCAGTGCTTCCAATGTTTGCTGAGGTTCCTTATTACTAGGAGCGTTTTGTTTTTTAATATTCAAGGATGTCGGAGTGATCCCAAATCCCTTACCCCTCACCCGACCAGAATACTCACGGACATCTAATGCCCGACTAAGTATGCTCCTGGAATCATTGGCTTCATCTGGAGATAAAGACTGAGATAAAGTCTCCTGAAAATCAGATGAATATCGAATATTTGTCAAATATTTGTTAATAAAGTTTTGATTTAATTAAAGAAATAATGTTATACTTACACATTTCTCAAATACTTGTTGAACATCTTCTTTAACAACTCCATCCTTGCCCACACGGGCTTCCTTCCACAAAACATGTGCCGGAAGAGATGTTTCAGAACTATTCTCCTTTTGTAACTACACATTAAGCCAAATAATATGATCAAATATAACTCATGATGAACAAGTATATCATTGCAATTTATAGATACTTACTATAGACTGTTCTAAGCGTCCATATCCAACACGTCCTTTTCTGTATGGATACGCGGGACTTGATGCTCTTTCCCGATTTGTTTCACTTACACTTTGAAATTCTGGGGTTTTTCGTTTGGCTTTAAATGTGTCCCATTCTTTTTGTGAAATCAAACATCCATATTTAGATGGAAGCTCTGCATCAACAAAATTACCTTCTGCATCCCTAAGAAACTTGGTTGATAAAAATGTTCTAAACCCTCTTAGTAGTTTTCCGGCCAATTTGAGACAAAAAGGTCTTCTATCATCATCAATGTTGAAACACCTCTAAGAAAAACATACACATTGTGCGTTAGTACAAGTAATTTAAAAGACATAATTAGTTGGCATAATTAAAGACATAATTATGGTACCTTTATCTTACTCCAAAATTTTCCTTTAGCTTCGTTCAACTGTTTATTTCTCCAATCATCACAAGTAATTGGAACCTCATTTCTTACAAGTGCACCAATAAAACTTGTCAACGTATAACCGTTAGGCTCAATAAGAAGGCCTTGTGGGCTCCAATGCACATCTAATATGATGCCTCGATCTCTATCACGAATCACTTTCTTCATAACTGCTATTCCTCTTTTAATTTCCTCTTCCGCATTAGCTACGTTATTACCTCCATCATGAATAAAATCATCATGTGGGTGATCCTCGTTAGTAGCCATCTAACCTGTAATAAAGAAAACAAAGATATCAAATATAAATTATGATGAAAGTACTTGTCTAAGCTATAAATTACCAAATGATATATAAAATGAAAAATAAAGAAGGGCATATAAATTTATTGAAAATTTATTGAAAAATAAAGAAGAATAAAATACCTTTCTCGTAGTAGCACTTGGTTCAAAAAAAATTCTCCTCAAACAACAATCTGAAAAGAACAATCACAATTGAAAGCAATCAATATCAACTTCAAAACTAAAACCATGAAGATGTTAGTAACACAAGAGAGATTAAAGCAGGAATAAGCCATTGAAGAATTCCAAAATTGAATTGTTTATAAGCCATTCCAGAAATGTTCATAACTAAAAACTAAAATGTTCATATCAGAAAATGAATTCCAAAACATAAAACTAAAATTGAATTCCAGAAATGTTCAAATTAAAATGTTCATAACTAAAAACTAAAATGTTCATATCAGAAAATGAATTCCAAAATTAAAAACTAAAATTGAATTCCAGAAAAGCCATGGAATAAGCCATTCCAGAAATGTTCAAAACTAAAAACTAAAATTGAATTCCAAAACTAAAACCATGGAATAAGCCATTCCAGAAATGTTCATATCAGAAAATGGACCTTACAAATCCATGGAACAGTTGTTGGATGACTGAGAAAAAACTTGTAATGATTAAAGTAATGGAGTCTTGTTATGACCCTAACCATCTATCCCAAAGTCAGTACCAAGCTACATTCATGAGTAGAACCACTATTTATCATCTCTAACGTTAACCTTAACAGAAAAGAAGAAATCTTACCGAAACGGTGGAGAAAGGTGGAGTACGGTGGAGGACAATGGAGGAAGAACGACGGCGAGACTGTAACCGAGACGGTGGCCGACGGTGGCGAAAGCTGTTCTTCGTTCGTTCTCGTCGTTCACAGTTCGCAGCAGAGAGGGAAAGAATAGAGATATGAAAAATAGAATACTGATACTATGCAATTTTTTATTTTAATTAATAAGACCTTAGACAGCGTTTTTCAAAAAGCGCTGACTAATGTGGACCTTTACCAGCGCTTTTAAAAAAGTGTTGTCTAAGGTAGGCCTTTTACCAACGCTTTTAAAAAAGCGCTGTCTAAGGTAGGCCTTTTACCAGCGCTTTTAAAAAAGCGTTGTCTAAGGTCGGGCTTTTAGCAGCGCTTTTACTTTTTTTTCGTATACAGTTTTCATGTTTTATTTTTTATTTAACTTATAGCAATGCTTTTGCATAAAAACGCTATCTAAGGCGCGCTAGCAAAAGTCATTTTTGGTGCAGTGGTTAAAGATATTATTATACAATTCAAATCAATTTGTGGTCACTCCATAGATGCATTAATCGTACAAAAACGTTTGCCATTGTTCAATGTACAACTATCATTATTTTACATTTTGGTTCATGTCAATCCTGAAAAGCTAAAATGAAAATAAAAATACTAATGAAAGGTTGGTATAAAAAGAACCAAACAAGATGCATTAATATTGTTTAAAAACAAAACTTGCCAACAATATTTTTAAGTGAGAAAAAGGTTAAATGATCAATCTAATGAGCTATAGAGACAAACAAGATACATTAACATACTTAAAAGAGAAACTTAATAATATTTTTGTGTGATAGTTTTCTAAAAAAAATTAATTAAATGTCATAAAAAATTGTTAAATATAAATTTTGAATTCGAATTTTCTTGAACAATTCTTTGTTAATTAGAACTTATTAACTAGTTATATTTAATCACATTGTTATACGTTCCATTTGTTTTACCTTTTAAAAAATTGGACTTTTTTATTTGTATTTTTAAAAATATTAAAAAAAATTCTAAATTCATTTTTATAAATTAAAAAACTAATTTCGACATCGTATAATATAAATATATATTATTGAAGATTAAAACATAATCAAAATTATAATTTTTTTAAAAAGATATATTTCAAAAATATTTTTTATGAAAAACTATTTGAAATAGCTTTAAATTTAAGTTTTTTTTTCTCTTTTCATATAAAAAAAATTATAGCAAAATTGTTCGAACATAAAATAATTTAGGTTTTTAAAAGAAGAAAAAGAAGTGAAGAGATTATTGTGTAACTGATGGTGATGAAATTTCCTTTATTGATCGCACACAGTGCTTCTCACACTATGTGTTAATTTTCAAGTTACAAAGTTATGCACAAATTATTTTTAGGAGTTTCAAATACGGGGTATTTATACACAAAGCTAACTAACTAACTAAATTGTGCTTAAAGTATTCCTAGTCGAATTCCCATCAACAGAACTTCGACTACACTTCTAAGCACAACCGTTGGTCGAAAACGCAATTCAACTGCTAGTCGAAACATTTCGACTGCTAATCGAAAACTCAACTTACATAGAATGCTTTGAAATACGAATAACACACCCCCTAATTCATACATTCTAAACTCTTCATTCCAATAAGCTTCTTCAATTCGTCGAACCTTGTCTTCTTCAAAGGCTTTGTAAGCAAGTCTGCTAATTACACTTATGACTTGCAATACTCAAGCTTAATCTTCTCTTTGTTTACTTGATCTCTCAGAAAATGACACCTCATTTTGATGTGCTTGCTCCTTCCATGGCACATAGGATGGTTGGCTAATTTGATAGTTGAATTGTTATCTACAAACAACTTCATTTACTTTGACTCAATCACTTTGAGTTCTTCCAGCAACATTTCGATCCATAAGGCTTGACAAGCTACATAATATGTTGCCATATACTCAGCGTCACACGATGATAAAGACACTATCCCTTGCTTCCCTGAGCTCCAAGAAATTGGTGCCCCACTAATCCTGAATATGTAGCCTTAAGTACTCTTCCTTTCGTCTTAATCTCCACTAAAACCAGAATCTGCATAGCCATGCACGTAAGTTCTGTTAAAGCTAATCTTCTGCCTTGCATCAACACAGCATGATCAACTATCCCCTTAGTGTATGGTTGCACCCTTTTTTACTACGTTGAGATGAGATTCTCGTGACTTTTCGATAAACCTGCTCAGCAACCCAATATTTTGGAAAATATCAGGTTTGGTATTGCACAAATATATTAGAGATTCAATGATTTGTGTGAGTGCATTCTTCAATTTAGTCATGTTTTGAATTATGTCAAAACTAGGAGTATGAATTAGTGTTTTTTGTATATTGGGCGGTATCAACCAAAGTTTAGATGTCCATTGAATCATTTTAGCCTTAGGATATATATAAATATTTTTGAAAAGCCTTAGGCATGCCATACACATCAAAAACCAAGTTATATGTGTAAACACAGTTGCATAGGCCGACATATACGATCTCAGGCCGACCTATAGAAGCTTTTGCTTCAGTACAGGCCAACACATAGAATTACAAGTCGACTCTCATGCTCCAATATTAAAGCCTGTAGATTCTGTCCATAGGTCATCTCCAATATTAAAGCCTTAGGCATGCTTTCATAGGCTGACCTATAGCCTTAAAAAACTCAAATTTTGTTTTGCATCTTTTTTTTCTTGCATCCATTTTTGCCCATTTCCATACACATATAAATATACTTATACACACACATTCTTCTAGCAAGGTACTAGTGAATTACCTAAACAAAACCAGATTACAAAGCATTCTCATCATCTTCAACCTTTCTTCTATGCATACACATAATTAACTACACATAATCATTTTTGATTGGGTGACCATCTAGATTAGGGTTTATAACGTCCAATTAGATTAGTGTAACCGAGAATACAGGGCTGTGATCTTTATGTGTTTCAAATAAGAAAACCAAGGTGGGGATTTTCCTTCAAGATGATTGGAATTTGAAGGTTTTGGACAAAATCACGTCAACACGGACTTGACCGAGTGAAGGCCTTGGGAAAAGGTGGTTTCCTTGTAAGGGAGTAGCGCGAGACGGTGAATCGTGTTCGGGAATCTTGAGTTGAATCAACAACAAATCATAGGGTTTGTAGGGTTAAAATTCTTCACCTCTTGTATAAACATTTTTGCAAAAATAAGGTTAATTGCAAGTATCTCAATTCGATTTTGGATTAAGGGAAGACGCACCCATAGCGAGGCCGATTGGAGAACTGCATAAACAAATGTTATGTGTCTCTTTATTGCTTTATCTCTCTTTAATTGTTGTTCTTGCAAATTATCGATTTCGTTGTTGTTTCGATTAATTCGATTGGAAATTATTTTCAACTATCTTTTAAAGTGTTGTTATTGAAATAATCACAATCCCTTTGATTGTGATTGGCTTTTAACATCAACAAAACAAATAAAATTTCCAAACGTGATCAATCACACACAAAATAATTGATAAATTGTCTTTGAATATTTCTATCGCTTTGAGTTCATTGGAAATAAGCGTTACGAATAACTTTGCATTTGATTGATCCGTGAATTAATCGTTGTTGAACAATTTGGGTTCATTATTATTCCATCGATTTTCATTACGCATATATGCGCTTTTCGATAAGAGAAATGCAATTCAATTGCTAGTTGAAACATTTAGAAAAATGCAATTCAATTGCTAGTTGAAACATTTAGACTGCCATTTAAAAACTCGACTAAAATAGAAAGTTTTGAAATACAAACAATAAAAATGATGAAACCACTAAATTAACATTTTTAGGAATAATTGTTTAAACCTATTTTTCATTTAAAGCATTTTTTTAAAAAGAAAATTGTAATTTTTTTTTTATAAATTATAATATAGAATACTATACAAATCATTTAAAAAGAGTTGAAACAAACTAAAAAAAAAAAATCCAATATGTAAAAGTGTTTTTTGAACCAATCTAAGGGTCCAGCACTATTTAATTTTTATTTAATTTAATTGAAGTAGACACAGTATGAAATTTTACATTATATAGAGATCAAACATTTACATGTTTGTAATACTTACATCTAAAAATAAATGACTAAAATTTTCAAGTTTGTATATGCTATGTTCCTCTTACTTATTCTATTTGCTATTGCAACTGAAGTTAGGAGCGGTAAGAACTTTTATCTTACAATTTGAATTAAATAATTTATTTTTATTTTTTTAATTTATTCTTGCTTTGCATAACAGCATTTCTTGATTCCTGCCATTCGAATTCTGATTGTTCTACATCCGATTGGTGCCATCCTCCTTTGAATGCAACATGCTACTGGGATCGCTGTTTCTGCGTGTAGTAGTTAATTCTAAACCTACAATTTAATCAGCAACATTTCATTTTATAGTCATTTGCTCTTATTGTTTTCTCAGAGCTACAAAAGCATATTCAGTATATCTTGCAAGAACTACAATTATACTGTATTAAAATTATTTACATCAATAAATAAGCAGAAATTGATTGTGTAAATTAATTATATATTTATTCTGTTTATATATGTAACCTCGGAATAACATGCAATATAAAAATAAATATATATTTTATCTGCCTTTAAAAATATAAAAATAAATATTAGAATGTTTTTAAAGAAAGATATAAATTTTTCTTTTCTTTTTTCATAGAAAAAATAATGAGTAACTTTTGCAAAAATAGATGAAATCATATTGAGAATCCAACGTATATCAAAATCTAAATAACTAAAATAGTTGGTTTTACTAAACATACTTCTAAATTTTTACTTTGACATCTCTAAATCTTAATAAATTTTAACTTTATTCTTTATATAATTTAATTGTTTACTTTACTCTACATTACATTTTTGTCATCCTTATTTTTAATCTTTTTGAATTTTTAAATGTATGGGTGTACCAAAATATAATAAAATTGAATAGTTATATATATATATATATATATATATATATATATATATATATATATATATATATATATATATATATATATATATATATATATATATATAGGGAACGTATCATATGAGAATGCCATTTTTATATGAGAACATAAGAATGAGTCTGAACCATTAGATTTTAAAATAAATGGTGGAGATTATGTGTCAGTTTTTTTTCTCTCTCCTCCATCATTTATTTTAATAATGGAGGAGAGAGAAAAACAAAAACCACAAATAATCTTCACCATTTATTTTAAAATCTAATGATTCAGATGCATTCTCATGTTCTTACATAAAAATAACATTCTCATAAGATATGAACCCATATATATATATATATATATATATATATATATATATATATATATATAATCAAGAGATCCAAAGATACTACATGATTAAAGAGGGTTGAAGGTGATTTTTTTTTCAAAATAACCAAAATTTTCAACTTAATATCTAAAATAACCATCTTTTCTAACTATTTACCAAACTACTCATGTTTAAAAAAAAAACGCAGCAAAGATTATGCGGCAGATCAATTAACGATTGCTCTCAAAATTATTTTAGTGCCTGAGTCAAAGTGGCGATTACACAACCAACTCGGCAGTCTAAATGGCGCCAATGTTGTAGCACAATGATGAAGCGCCAATATGTCTGCCACTTATGTGTATTTTCCTTTTTTATAAATAAGTCTTTCATTCCCCACCATTTTCATGCCTCTCCTCATTTACTTTTTAAGTTTTTCTTCATTTTTTCTAACATGATTTTTAAAATAAATTGATATGTTTGTTATTTGATTCTCAAGCCTCCGATGAATATGCATTTTTGGAACATTCAGATTTTCGAGCAACTTGAGAGGAGCTTGATTCGTTGGTTAGTTTGAGAGATTTAAGATGGTGAAAAAATTAAAAGAATTGATAGGCTTGTTTTGACACAAAATGCAAGTGTGAGGTAGATCCATAAAACTTATCTTCCAAGAATCACTTCTCTTCCTGTAAGATGTTGTCGACTGAAACATGCAGAGCACATTGCGACATTGAATGACGTACCTCCCCACATCAATGCGATCTACAATATAATTAATAGAGTTTTCCATGTGAAACTTTTTTATAGCTCACACACATTCTTCCTATTTATGAAACATGTCTCCCACTCCCTCTGAGCTTCGTCTTCAAACGCCCAACTTAATTACCAACACACCTACACCTAACAACCAACCCAATAAAATTGCCAACCCATCTACACCCAACATGATAACCAACCCACCTACACTCAACAACCAACCTAATAACATTATCAAACCACATACACCAAACAACCAACCCAACATGATAACCAACCTACCTACACCCAACAACATTACCAAATCACATACACCTAAACCCGCGACCAATATATGTCACACACCCAATCACAAAACCAAGAACATGACACATACCACCAACAAACATATGTCGCCACCACTTCTTACCATATTACCGATGAGGAATATGATACCATCAGTTCCTACCATAGCACCCAACCATCATACACCCAAACATCACACCACTAGAGCACCCAAACATCACACTACCAAAGCACCCAACCAACACATGCCTACCAAACACTACGACAACCATTACTTCATTTTCAAAATGAATTAATGTCACAATTCAACCAACCATCCCACCCACCTGTAACCCAACCAACACAACCAAATTACAACAATATGGTCACCAAACTCGATTAGTGCAGCGTGATCCAACTAACCTTGGAAGAGATGCTAGAAATGATGGATGACATTGATATCCCAAGGACCTCGCACTAAACACATAAGGTGAATCATGGGAGGCACCAAACACCATAGGTTAATTGTGGGAGGCCTTAACGGCACAAGGCATCGTAGGGGTGTGAAACCGGTGGCATTTATGATCAAACAGGTCGTTAAAATATGTGCACAAAATTTTCTCGCATGTAATTCTATTTAAATTAAATAATGTTATTATTTGATTTTTTTTATTTCCCATTTTTTATTATTATTTAATTGTAGATTTAATTTAAAAAATAAAAGAAAAATGAATACACATTGGTGCCAGACCAGTTGGATAGGCGCCAATGGAACTGACACATTCATATAGAGCAATACATATGTGCCAATCGGCCAGGCATCTTTTCAGAAAGCCATAACATAGGCGCCAATTGATTTGACGCATGCTGATCGGTGGTTTTATATGTTTTAATTTACCGTATTGTTAGTTAAGTATTTCATGTTTTTGTTTGTGTTTTAATTATCTTTACCGTATTTTATGCTTGGTAGTGTTATTTGTGTATTTTCAGGTACAAGGGAGTAGTCTAGCCAAAATCGGGGAAAAAATGGCAAAGATCGAAGAAAGTTGTTCAGGAAACAGTGGCCTGCTACGGCAACCCGTAGCACATGCTACGGGTCGTAGCAGGCAGGGCCCTGAAAATGAAGAAAAAAAGCAAGAGGCAGTGAGCTGCTACGGGTACCCGTAGCACAGGCTACGGCCCGTAGCAAGCACCACGCCCCGGGATGATATTTTAAAGAAGAACCAGTGGCCTGCTACGGCCACCCGTAGCACGGGCTATGGCCCGTAGCAGGCAGGCGAGGCAGATATTTTGTTTCCTTTTTGGTTGATCTTGGGATTTGAAGACAGCTTTCAGGAGATCTTTTTGGGGATATATTAGGCATTGTTTGGCTAGGTTAATTCTCATTTTGCTTTTACGATAAAAATTAGAGAGTTTCGAAATCAGAGAGTTCTGGAGAAGACAACGATCTTCATGATTCATCAATATTGAAGATCAAAGTCCATCCATTATTTTTGTAATGTTTAAACTATTCTCTATGTTTTATTGTTTCCTTATGAGTATCTAAACCCCCCAATGCTAGGGGGTGTCCCTGATTCAGACTTGTAATGATTTTGGATTATTCTATGCAATAACAATTTTATTTCACTTTAATCGATTTATTCTCTCACTTGTTTCTAATGCTTGCTTTGTTGGACAAACAGAGTTCAATATTTTGTATTAATAAGGTTGGACCGCCGTTATGCATGATTTATTAGAGAATATATTTTAGTAGGTATTACCTAGGACTAGGGATACCCTATTATAATCGAAGAATTCTTGATATTTTAATGCTTAATTTCAATAATGACTTATCTATGGACATAGGTATGAGATTGATGGAATAATGGTTTTTTCAATAAGGACTTATGAGTTAACACACTTAAGAATCAGTACTCTATTATTTTGAAAAGATGTTGTTGCATTGTTAGACCAGAATTATTAAATAATTTGAATCACACACCATCCCTAGCATACTTGTTATATTTGAATTAATCCTTACCGCATTTCTTTATTTTATTCAAAAGTATTGATAATTGAACCAAACAATTATAAAACCCCAAAAGGCTTTTGTTTTATTGAACGATGATAGAAACTCGATATTCATACGCAGTACCTGAGATCGATACTTGGAACTTTCTCTAATAATGCTACATCTGCAAAAGTAGTACTCTTGCTATTTTTCCGATCACATGCTCTTTTCTGTGATTTTTTTTAAACATGTATAGTTAGGAAAGATGGTTATGTTGGAAATTAAGTTGAAAAAGTTTGTTATTTTGAAAAAATGGCTTAAGGTTAGGTAAAATATTCATGAAGAGCATAACAAAAGAATAAGACATCTCCAATGCAAGTTTTTTCATGAATCTCTTATTTTTTTAATGGTAAACTATATGAAAACTTCAGAAAGAAAGAATCATTATGATTATCTTAGTCATAAAGTATAACATCTTAAACAAATACTAGTTTAGGGTTAAAGTAGTAACTTTTCTAGACTTCAGGTTGACTTAAAGGGGAATAGAAGTTGTTTTGGGTTGGTTGAAGGTCTAATAGACGAAAACCCACCTCTGATCCATATTTGGACCACTTCATCTATCCTCATATATAAAGGACCTCACTTGTGTGTGTGTGTGTGGGGGGGGGGGGGGGTGGCGGGTATGATTCATTCTCACTTTAAGATCACTTTTTAATCTCTTGCTGACTGGGACGTTGGAGGACTAACCTTGCAAGTAAGCCCTTTTTTCCATTGTACCAGAAGCTTACCCAATTGTGTCAAAATTCTATTCCACCGTTCACCGAACATTTCTGGTTCACTTACGGAATAATGGTGGTGTCTAAGCAAAGGGAATATATTGAAAGGCTATGAAAACAATCCAAGGCTTACTCGATACCAACCCCATCTCAGAGGTTAAATATACAGAATGACTCTCTAATGTCGTGTTGGTAAAGAAAGCCCCATGGAAGCGGAGGATGTACGTTAATTATACGGATCTCAACCATGATTTCCCCATATACTTATACCCCTTCTAAATATATACAAGCTAGTAGAAAATTCAGTTGGATATAATATTTTATTATTCATGGACACTTACTTAGAATACAACCATATTCCCATTTATGAGGTGTATAGGGAGAAAATGTCCTTCATGACAAAACAAGCTAACTAGCAGTACAAAATAATGTCTTTTGGCCTAAAAATGCAGAGGAACATACTAGAGGATGATGAATAAAATCTTCACTGAGGAGATAGGCGAAACGTTGAAGGTTTACATGAATTATATGATCATTAAATTCGGAGAATAAGAAATACACAATGGGCATCTCTCGTGTGTTCCAAAGAGTAATTCAATACAACATAAGGCTTAATATGAAGAAGTGTATCTTTGGAGTCAGAGCTGACAAGTTTCTAGGTTTTTTATTTGAAGGATAGAGGTATAAAAGAAAATCCTGACACATGTGAATGTGTTATCCAAATTATGGCACAAACCGCAAAGAAGAAGGTAATGAATCTGAACAAAATGAAAATAGCTCTCAATAGGTTCATCTCAAAGTCGACAATGAATCTGAGCAAATCCATAAAGTAGTTTACTTCATCTCCAAGGCCCTGACCATACCTAAAGTACTCTACTAAAAGATAGATAAGAAGTCATTAGCGTTGGTGACTATGCCTACGAAGTTACAATTATACTTCCTAGGACACGCCATCGTAATATAGTTAGATATACCCTTGAAGCAAGTCCTTTGCAGCCCATATTTGGTGGGATGGCTGATGAAGTGGCTTATAGAATTGTTTGAATTCGACAGGTAATTTGAAGCAAGTAAAGCTTTGAAAGCCTAAATCTTTGTAAGTTTCATTGTAGAAATGACTCTAGGCACATCACATCCAGCTCTCACCTGGGTTATGTTCATAAACGAGTCATCTAACAGTCGAGGAAGCCTGTCTGATCTCATTTTTGAGGATGAATCTTGATCGATGATTGTGGTATCCTTGCACTTAGAGTTTACAACCACCAATAATCAAGCCGAGTAAGAATTCGTCATCAATGGCCTCACATTGGTCGCCTAAATGTGAGCAGAAAACATCAGACTACATGTAGATTAATATCCTGTGGCGTCTCAAGTGAAAAATAAGGCATAAACCAAAGATCCATTGTTGCATCAATGTGTCATTTCAACCAAAGAAAAATTTGAGAAGCTAGGATCCTCCAAAAACTTGCACGTTCAAGGAAACAGAACATTAGATCAGACATACCATCTAAACTTGCCAACACTAGGTCTTATAGATTGAATCACTCCTTCATCATGGAGACATTGAGGCGTCCAAAATTGAAATTATAGGAATGGCAGTGATTCCCGTAGAAGATGCCTCATAACCATCCTGGTTATCATTCATCATGAAGTTTATTGTGTGGATCTATGTATAAAGGTTATAATCCTGCAAAATATCCTCTCTGAAGTTTTAATGATGACAACAACTATTGATATTATAGTCAGTGGAAATAAGTTTCAAATATCAAATGATAATGACCCAACTAAAAAAAAATCTCAAGGCTCATCAAGAAAAAACACTTAATATTGAAGTACTTATATGATCGATGTGTGTGACAGAATCTTGAAGCCTCAGAGTAATAAAAACAAGGAAGTGAGAAAGTTCGTTGGGTTGTGTTTGACTGAGTGACCAAATTTTTGTAAAAGTAAGGAAGTAAATCCTAAGCTCTAAGTTAACTCACACAAACACATACATACACGCACACACACACACACACACACACACTCACACACACACACACAAACACACAAACACACACACACACACACACACACACAAACACACACACTCACACACTCTCACACACACGCGCGCGCACACACACACACACACAACTATAAATAATGCTTATAATGTCGGACGCGAAATATATGTAACCTCGGCTACCAAGCCGACGTAACGAACGATGGTATGAAAAGTTTCCACTTAACACCTCGGTAAATTAAAAACCGAGGGGTAAATTTATTTGATCATGGGTTCGATCCCCAACATCTGCATTTTTATTATTTACACAAACAACGCCTCAAGCCTCTTGGCTTATTTAAAAACCAAGGGGGTTAGATAGTTTGTTTTTCTAAAATAAATTTATTACATTGTTTACACAGAATATTAATAAATTAATTTTTTTACAAACTAGATTGTTTACAGAGAATATTACATTGTTTACACAAAATATTAAAGTAAAAATGTTGTTCTTCATCGTCATCTTTGTCGCTGAAGAACAAATGTTGGATATATTGAAGAAGAGAAAATGTTGGGGATCCTCATTTCATAGATCAAATGCGATATATTCTCTATGATTTGCATTCATTTATTTCTGATATAAAACAAAAAAAGTTAGCTAAACAAAATAAATATCCAGTTATATGATTATTTAAGAAAACAAACCTTAAACCTAAGTAATTTTCTGCTCTTGCAATCCATCTTAGGGAACTTTTCCAAACGTCTTTATGTTTCAAGCGCTTCATATTTCATTTAGGTTAGATTTTCAATATTCATCACGTTTTTATAATGTATGTCCCTTAGGTTTCACGCGGATCACTAATGGCATATTCTTGAGCGTTGATAAACATTAAATGAACGATATAGATTTGTGTAAAGAGGAATAGTAAAAAAAAACACTTAACTATCCCCTCGACCAAGAAGAAAACCGATGTGAATAAGCTGTTTTTTTATAAATTACATTGTTTATACAAAATATTACAAATACATTGTAAAATCTTTTTTCCAATGAGAATTTTTATTTTCACATAGATATGTAGTAGCAACTCATGATAGAAATGGACGATGGTGAATATTTCCTCTCTTTGGGGCGGTTACATATAATTTAGTATTAGGGTAAAATCTGTTTAACGAGAGCTTTAAAAGTAAAATATGCTTACTAACCACTTTAGTTTTACTATAAAACTGAGATTTTATATTAACTATCACCTCGGTGTTAAAGAAAACTGAGGTGACTATTTCTATATTTTTAAATTATATTGTTTACATAGAAGATTAAAAAACATTGTTTACAACAAATCTTCGGTGATATCCAAATTTTGTTGCATACCCATTAAAACAATTTTTTTGTAACAAGAATGATTTTCTGCACTTGCAATCTATCGATCGAGTACTCTTCAAAGGTTGAGCTAGTTCCCTTTTTGTTGGTTAAGCTCCATTCTTTGTTTAACTTGAAGCAAGAATGATTTTCTGCACTTGCAATCTATCAACTGAGCACTTTTCAAAGGTTGAACTCCCTTTATTGTTAGTTAAGCTCCATTCTTTTGGTAACTTGAAGCAAGAACGCTTTTCTGAACTTGCAATCTATCAACTAAATACCCTTCTTTAAATGAGGGGTATTCCAAAAAATACAACAACGGCAACATAAAATATATCAACTGAGTACCCTTGCAAGGGCAGAAAAATTGTTTTGTTCAAGATAGAAGAACATTGATGATTTTTTCTATCTTACAATCCATCCTAAAGAATGATGCTTGGGGCGGCTTCATATTAGTAAGGATTAGGGTAAAATCTGTTTAAAGATTGCTTTTATAGTAAAATCTTATTATTTTATGCCTTTTTTAAAAAGAAAACTGAAGGGTTAGAACATTTTGATTACGCTTATAAACAAATAAAATCATAAACTGCGATAGCTGGGAATTGAAGTTTATATTTAGTTGTTTTTTCACCTCATTTTTATGAAAAAACGAGGGGATTTATGTTTTTACTTTTATTTTTTAAATAATAAAAAATAGCACGCTTTAGCTTTATACCTCAGTTTTCTATTGTTTGAGGTGAAAGTTTCGTCATGAAAAGCGTTCTTTGTTGTAGTGACACTTAAAAGTCTTTTTATAATCTTTTTATCTCTTAAAATTGTTTTCATGATCGAGCCAAGTGATCAAGAAACTATCTACTATCTTTTCAAAAAAAATTCAATATCAAGCCAATCTATTGATGACTTAAGCCAATCGATTGGAAAATCTTTTTTAACCAGCCAATTAATTGGAGCATTAAGCCAATCGATTGGATAAAGCGTAAATGATTAAATAAATGATTAAGATAGATTCTAAATGACATATAACGACTTTGTATCCTTTATTTCATTTTAAACAATCATAATCAATTATTTAAAGGGAATCCAATTGATTGGAGCAATATTCCAATCTATTGGCAATTCAATTTTGCCCATGGATCTTTTCCTTTTTTGGAATTTTCGTCATAAATAAAGAAGGGTCGCTTTCTCTTGATTTCATAACATTTTCTGAAGCTTTAGATTTTATTTGGAATTTATCACTCTATTTTCTCTCTTTCTCTGTCTAGAAATAATTTTTCGTACCACTTAAGTTGCCTTGGTGCTTTTGAGTGAAATATTACTTGTGAGGAAGAATTTGTAAGTGGTTATGTTGTTGCTTTTATTCTTGAGAGTGTGGCACTCTTAGGGAATTGAGTTTGGTTA
This sequence comes from Lathyrus tuberosus, assembly GCA_022829125.1. Classification (NCBI taxonomy): domain Eukaryota; kingdom Viridiplantae; phylum Streptophyta; class Magnoliopsida; order Fabales; family Fabaceae; genus Lathyrus; species Lathyrus tuberosus. The sequence goes on along the minus strand of JALAZF010000368.1, from coordinate 1,481,226 downwards.
ATGAGATAAACTAGTCATAAAATTTATGTTTTGGATTCTGGAACATTACCGGAAAAAGTTCTGTTTTAGTTATTAAGATAAGCCTGAAAATCTCTAAATGATTCATTAGCTTAGCCTTGAGTAAAAGCTATCTTTGGTTAGGGATAAGCCTGTAAAATCTCAAGATCAGATTGTATAAAGGTTCATGGACATAACATGTAAAAGCTCAAAGCTTATATTCAAAATCTCAAGAAGATTTCTTGGGGACAGGACTAGACCAACGTTCGGTTGAACTTGGATAACTCTCTGGTGCAATATCTCTAACCCTTATCCTCTTTAATTTTTGCTATTAATTTTTACTATTTTTATTTCTAATGTTGTATAATCTATTCGTAAGAAATCGCTAACATAATTTCATGTATAATTGAAAATACCACTAAAGTAATTAAAAATTTAAGTACCACAATTCACTCCTCTCTTGTGCTTGAAGTCACTTGTACAACAAGTGACATTAGAGTCTAACTCCTGTTAAAGAATAATCGTCTGAAGAAGAAAAATGTCTTCAAGATATTCGCTAAACAACCTTAAATTATTTAATGGAGATGGGCACAATTTTTGGAAAGATAAAATGAAATTTTTCATATAAGGGTTGGATCATGAGTAACTCGTTGTGAGAAACTCACAAAAATTCATCAAGACCAAAAGTTTTAGTGATGAAAGTGTTTGCTTTCAAACAACATTACACATTCTCTTTATCATCTTTGGTTCAATCCTTTTCAAGTTTGTTTACTACAACACCTTTTACATTGCGTGTAGGAACAAATAGACCTTCTTTCACAAAGGAACTACTAAGGTAAAAAGGGTAAGGTTGGGCACATTAATCCATGAGTATGAACTCTTCAGAATAAAAAGGAATTAGTTAAATGAGAGAAATCTAGGAAAAACATTCTCAAATGAGGAATTAGTCTTAAAAACTCTTAGATGCTTAAACCGTATCTAGCAATCCAAAGTCATTGTGATTTGTGAATCTAAGGATTTAGCGACTATGGACACACACACACACACACACACACACACACACACACACACACACACACAATAGAGGTAGTAGAGAGTATAAATAGATCTATGGCAGAGCTTGTGAGGACGATGTTCAATGAGACCAATCTTTATAAATATTTTTGGGTTGATGCAATAAGCACCGCTTGCTATGTTATGAATCATGTCTTGATAAGACCATTATAAAGTGGCCTCCATATGAAGTATACAAAGGAAGAAATCCAAATATATCTCCGTTACAATTTTTTTGGATGCAAATGCTTTATCCGTAACAACAGAAAATATAACCTTGGAAAATTCTACGCGAAAGTCGATGAAGGAAAATTCATAGGATATTTCACTTCTAACAAAACTTTTATAGTATTTAACAAATGAAATCTTATAACCAAAGAATCAATTCAAGTTACTTTTGATGAATCTAACCCTAAACCTGCAGAAGTGGAAGTTGTCGAGCAGGTATCTAGGAAAAGACAAATCTGGAGGAAAATGATCAAGATCCAGACCTAGACCAAAGTGAAAATCAAGAAGAAGAATCAGTTCAACATCAAATCTCAGATACTCCATCAGAACATCCATATCTCCCAAAGGAATGGATACCAACAAGATACCATATTGTTCACAACTTTATTTGAGATATCTCCAAAAGGGTCACTACTCGATGATCCTGTAATAAGGTGTGTAACTTTGTGGCTTTTGTTTCATAAATTGTGCCAATGAGAACCAACGAAGCTATTTTCGTTGAACATTTAGTTTCTTACCATGCAAGAAAAGTTAAAGTATTTGAATGATACAACATTCAAGAACTCATTTCCAAAGCTTCAACTAATCTAGTGATTGGTACCCAATGGGTTTTTCACAACAAGCTGAATGAATATGATAATGTTTTAAGAAATAAAGTCACACTTATAGAAAAGGAATAAAATCAATAAGATAGAATAAATTTCTATGAAACTTATGCTCATGTAGCTAGATTAGAATCCATAAGGATGTTATTAGCTTTCTCTTGCATCATGAATTTCAAATTATTTCAAGTGGATGTAAAAAATGATTTTCTAAATGGATACATCCAAGTTGAGTTATATGATGATCAATCTCTGGGTTTTGTCAGGCCAACCTTTTCCTGACCACGCTTTCAAACTTAAGAAAGCATAATATGCACTAAAACAAGCCCCTAGGGCTTGGTATGATCGTTTAAGCAAATTCTTGCTTGAAAACATGCCTCAATGAGGACACGATGATAAAACTATTTTTATTAAGAAAACCGAAGATGACATATTACTATTTCAAATATATGTCAATGATATTATCTTTGGTACCACTAATAAATTCATGTGCAAGGAATTTTCTAAAATTATGCAAAATGAGTTCAAAATCTCAATGATGGGAGAGCTCAAATATTTTCTAGGACTTCAAATCAATCAAAATAAGGAAGGAACTTCCATAAATCAAGACATATATTGTAAATATATTTTAAAGAGGTTTGATATGGATAAGTACACGAAAATACAACCCCAACGTCAACCTCGTGCAACCTTGACAAGAACAAAAATGGAAAACCAGTTGAAGAAAGCAAATACCGAGGTATGATAGACTCTCTTCTCTATCTAACTGCATCTCATCATGATATAATGTTTGTTGTATTTATGTGAGCACACTTTCAAGCATCCCCAAAGGAATCACATCTTAGTGCGGTTAAACACATCATGATATATCTCTTTGGCACACAGCAAATAGGTTTATGGTACCTTAAGGGAGCAGATTGTGACTTAGTTAGATACTCCGATTCTGATTTTGGTGGACGCAGATTGGATGGGAAAGGTACCACCAACACATGTTTCTTAGGAACTTGCTTGTCTCATAGCATAACAAGTAATAAGCAAGTGTCAAACTATCCATACTTGAGGCAGAATACGTTGCTGTAGATTGTTGTTGTGCTCAGGTTATTTGGATAAAACAACAACTCAGTGATTACAGTGTTAATCTTAGAGCTATCTCGGTAAGATACGACAACACTAACACCATAAACCTCTTAAAAATCCCAATTATTCACCCTCAGGCTAAACACATTGAAATTAGGAACTACTTTATGAGGGATCATGTTGAAAAGAGGAAATGCTAACTTAAATTTGTAGCATCATCTAATCAACTTGCAGATAGTTTTACTAAACCTCTTCCTAATGAAGACTTATTGTTATAAGAACTGAACTAGGAATGTTAAATAAATCATGCATGGATTTTATATGCTTTGTGATCTATGTGCTTTGTTTCGCCTTTTTTAGTATGCCAAAGGGGAAAAAGAATACTCTGAGAGTGAGTGGTGTATACTCTCTTCCTAATTAAGGGGGAGTTTACCAACTCCAGTTATATATCCAACTAATTATATTTTACCACCTCCCTAAGAGATATGTTGTCATCATAAAAAATGGGGAGAATGCGGATCTATGTGCTTGCAGGTATAAAGTTGATAATCCACAAAAGATCCTCTCAAAAGTTTTGATGATGGAAATAGTTATTGATATTACAGTCGGCGATAATAGCTTTCAAATCTCTGATGATGGTGACCCAACTATAAGAACATCCCAATCTTCATTGAGAAAAGAGATTCAATATTGAAGTGCTTATATAATCAATGGAAATGGAAACAAATCTTGAAGCTTTTGAATAATAAAAACAATTTCAATCGATTGGAGAAGGATGCCAATCGATTTGTAAGCACCAATGCCTAAGAATTTATTGAAGTTCTTATATGTATTTATTGTTTTTATTTCCCCTACTATTTACTCTATTTGTAAGATATTTCTAACATAATTTCAAGTGTAATTCAAAATACCACTAAAGTAATTGTGAATTTTAAATACCACAATTCAACCCCCCTCTTATGCTTGAAGTCACTTGTCCAACAAGTGGCTTTAGAGCCTAACTCCTATTAGACACTAATTGTCCCAGGAGGATAATTTTCTCCAATATATTCACTAAACAAACTCATATCCTTTAATGGAGAAGGGTATAATATTTGGAAAGAGAAAACGAAATTTTTCATAGAAGGGGTGGATCGTGGTATTTTGAAGGCTATCATAAAATGTCCATTTGTTCCTACATGTGATGTCCATGGTTATTGCAGTAAACAAAACTTAAAAGGATTGAACCACAGATGACAAAGATAATGCGCATCGTGGTTTGAAAGCAAAAATTGTCATCACCACCGCTCTTGTTATTGATGAATTTTTACATATTTCTCATTGCGAGACTACAAAAGAAATGTGGTATGTCCTCCAAATTACCCATGAAGGAACTACTGAGGTAAATAGGGCAAGGTTAGGCACAATAATCCATGAGTATGAACACTTATGAATGAAACCTAAAGAGAGCATACATCAAACGAAAACATGATTCACCCATATCGTAAGACATATGAGAACTTTAAGAAAAATATTCTCAAATAAGGAACTAGTCATAAAAATTCTTATATTCTTAAATTGTAACTGGAAACCCATAGTCATTGTGATTTTTTAATCTAAGGATTTAGCGACTATGGACATACACTCTCTTTGGCAAATTAGGTAACGAGAATGGTATTTGCCACACTTTATCCAGTCCATGAACTTCGCAACAAAATGGGGTTGTAGAGAGGAAATAGATCCTTGGAAAATCTTGCAAGAACAACGCTCAATGAGACCAATCTTCCTAAAAAAATTTGAGTCGATGCAGTAAGCACCACTTGATATGTTATGAATTGTGTTTTGTTTAAGGAACTACTGAAGGACTTAAAGGTCAAGAAACCCTTCACGTTATTGGAAAATCCCTAGACGAACGAGCAGGTCAAAGCTGAAAACTGAGTTTAGTTAAGAGGACTGAAGTAGAGACTGGATGAGACTAAGGAAAATTGGGTAGATGAGCTCCCACTTGTCTTTTAGGCACACTGAACTACACCTCACTCGACAACGGGTGAAACGCCATTTCAGCTCAACTACATAACTAAAATTTTCATTCCTGGTTAAATAAGGGAACTGAGTTGGAGGACGGCGCACCCCTTGTCAGGGGAAGACAACACACATAAAATTTGGGACAAATTCGACCATTTAGAAGAAAGTAGACCGTATTGCACCCTCATGAGTTTCGCTGTGAAGCAAGAAACTGTAGGCAGATACAACAAGAGGGTCCGACCTTGAGAGTTCCAAGATAGAGACTTGACACTAAGGCGTGTTAATGTTGGAGGTAAGAATGTTAGAGATGGGAAGCTTGCAGGCAACTAAGAAGGACCATACAAAATAAAATCTTGTACTAGGAAAAGAGCATAGACCTTGGAAACCATGGCCAGGGAAATAATTCGCTAGACGTGGAACCTAACCAAACTCAAATGATACTTTCGTTGAATTCCATCAAGGTTACCTATATATAAAGTGATTATTTATTACTTCTTGTAATGGTTATAGATAATTAATACAATAAACTTTTGTTATGTTTTATATGACTAACACTTATAAAAACACATAATTAAAGATGAATCTAACACATCAAGACATATAGGGTACACCCTCTCTTAGTAGTAAGCCATTCCACACATGAATCTGATAGTGAAAAATGACCTCGCCGTCCTTCACCTTCCACCTCTCCTTTTCCAACATCTTCTTCTCTTACTCCACCTTCTACCTCTCTTCCTCCAAGGCACCCTTAACTTTAACTACCCGAGAGTTCAACATTGATTTGGACGCTTCATAATTGTCTAGTGAAGTCCTCATGAATTCAATATTTTTCTCTTTCTCAGCAAGAGACGCCTTTAGAGCAGTGATATGCAAAGAAAAGTCAGAAGGAACACCATAATTATCCATGTATTTCTAAAAGCCGTCAAGCTTATTCAGAAGTTTATTCTGCTTGTAGGCAATAAGATTGTGGTAACCCTTCCAATGATTCTTCTCCTTCAAAGGATTTCCAAGGACCACCACCTCACCACAATTGTTTACCACTAGAGAGAACAAAGAAACACACTGTTGCATATGATAGGTTGTCTCTGCAACCAATTCCAATTTAGTCGTGTTAGCGAGGTTTCACACGTATAGGTGTCAGTCATATAAAACATAAAAAAATGCTCTAGAGAAGTGCTAGGCTCCAGAGACAATAATACTTTTAGAAAATTTAAAAGAGAAAAATAACTCTGATTAAACAAATATACAAATTCCCCAGTCTTCGGTCCCAATGGTTTAGATTTTAAGGCATGAGTTTCTCCCCGAGATTTGTACATTCCTAGATGCCTATTTGATATCTCTCTAACAAGATTGGGAGGACGATCATAAAGGTTATTCCTCCATATGTGAGAGGAGGAGTGCCAATGGTCAGCCTCCTTCTCCTGATCCCCGGGCAAAGTATCCTTTTCTATCAGGACCGTCTCAATGACTGCATCTATTTGGAACATAGTCGTAGTTGGGAAAGGTGAGAAAACATATCCTTTGTAGTAAAAGGCATGTCTTCTTTTGAACAAATTCTTAAGACATTCCATCTTATCTGCAAAATAGCACAAGAGACAGTGAACACAATATTATAAGAACGACACAGATAAACATACAATAATTTCTACCCTCACCTAATATTTTCTTTCTATCGAGAGTTTTGGTCGTGTTCAGAACAACCTGTGTGTTGATAAAGCACCCTTTTAGATGGATAATAGGTTTTCCCAAAGGACCAACCCTTCTTCAAAGCCCAATCTTTTCCAAAAAGGTCATAAAGTTCATCGCCGAGGTCTCATCCTCTAGGGACAAAGATTTGGACGAGTAAGCGTAGGTATTTGATCCCCAGTTAAAATGGTTCCAAACCTAGTATTTGAAAATTCTCTCCTTGCACTTCAACGTTTGTGGCCCAACAAAGGAGCCTCACCTTTTGCAACCTTACAAAAGATGGAATGAGCCTCTAGAGTCAAAGGTGTCACCAAAAAATAATGTTCTTTGAAATTCTTGCAACTTTGAAGGTTCACGTCAAATACTTTGACTAGTTGGCAAAGTAAGATTAGCCTATGATTCTGTTTCCCACTAGCCTTGGTACAGAAAAAGGATTGGAGAAAAGATTTAGAGAGGGTTCTTATTGTGATACTCGCACCAATGTTAGAATACTATGAGAAATGCCCAAGCTACCAGATGCAGATGGGAGCAGCCACCTGGAGACGCTTCAACACCCCTTCCTCGAAGTCACTGAAATTTAATCTTAACTTCAATATTTAAAACAAGTATTCATAGAATGGAATCGAGAACCCTTAGTAGGGGCTACATATTCTCTTGGAACCATCTATATGAGATACCAACCAGTTTGAAGGCGACCCCTCCTTAGTGTGGGTGACCTCTCGACAGACGACACTCTTAAAGTATGAAGAAAACTCCAATGATTCCTCATCCACCAGTTGTACTAAACAAATTCTTTAGATGAAACCAAATCTTGTTATTCCTTATTGACCATACCTTCTCAGCTATCTTGAATAAGATAATGTTGGTCATGAATCTGAGAATGGCTTTGACAAATAATATGATCTCTAATTTTCCTGTCATTGGGATCACTACCATGTGCTTCTCTAAAATATTTAATGAAATAGCCATTCGACCATTCATTACAAGTAACCTAAAAGGTCCTAAATCTAAAGCAGACGATAGGGTGTGATAAGTGCAAAATGTACCTATTTTTGTATATAAGTTTTGTTGCACTTATCGATACTTTTTTGTTAATATCATACGAATAAACCCCGATTTGTTTATAATTACATTTACTTTACGTTTTAGTGTATATATTGCGTATCGTGTAAATATCATTGAATTTAATTGATTTTCTCTCATTTTTGTAGGTATTCAAGTAAATATATTTTTCCATATTCATAAAGAGCATTGAATAAGCTTTCCAACGCTTTCAACCGTGCGTCAATCAGAGTTACGGTTCAAAAGTTATGAAGAAAACAAGTTCTGGTTTACTGTCATGTTCGCTAGGCGAACTGGAGGCGAGCGTATTCGCTGGGGAGTTCGCTAGGCGAATTCTGGGGCGAATGAAAAGTGCCCGGAAGCGAGAAAAACACAATTTTGGCAGTAGCTGAGGCGGTTTGTTTGCTAGGCGAACGGGGGCTCGCTAGGCGAACCCTGGAACCTAATTTTGCCTATTTTAGTCATTTTTTTAGCATTTTTTATGGGATGATTTTGAGAATTCTTGCTCCAACTCCATCAAGCTTCATTTTTCAGTAGATTAGCTTAGAAAACAAATGGAAGCTTGCATACGGATGAACCGGGGTGGATTGATCGTCGATCGGCTCTGACAAACCGCGAGATGTTTGATTCATTTCTCTTCTTCTTTGTGTTTTTCTTCTTTGTTGGGTTTTGTATATGTATTGTCTATGATCTCATGTATATTTGTCGCCCATGGCGTTGTATAAAAATTGCTTTACAAATCTCTATTGGTGATTGTCTCTGATTTATACTTTATGCGCGGGGTTTGAGTTGCGTTAGAGATAATCCTCGCAATCTTCGATTAAGGATGATTATCTATTAGTTTCTGGATTCTAGAGATAGATTTAAGAGCTAACAATCTTCAATAGGCGTCGAAGCTTAATGCCTCCGTGCCTTGAGTCACGCGTGAGAGTGTCGACGAGGGTAACACAGTTGTTCTCTCAACTTTGCGTTAGACGTAACCTTGGTTATGAGCGATGTTGGGTGATATTGAGGAGTATTGTAGGTCGAGTATAACTGGTCGGTAAGTTTAAGTTTGTGAGGAGTCGGTTATGTGCACGCCTGATAAGTTTTTTCTCTCTGAAGAATGAATTATGTTTATGTTTTAATGTTTACATTTCTGTTTTTACGTTTAAACTATTTTAAACCCAAACTCATAAACGCGAGAGATTGTCGAACGACATTCTTTCCCTCGAACCGATCTCTGTGGACACGACATAAATCCCGGAGGGAATTCTTCCGAAAATGAATATTTTTGCTGCTTGCCCTATTCTGCTTGCCCTATTCTTTGTTTTTGAGTTTTGCATATATCGTATATATTGTGTGTTTCCATTATGTTTGTTCAAGTGTTGTATACATTTTGTTCCCGTAACGTTTGTTTAAGTGTTTGGTTAGGACACTTGCTTTTGATTTGCGCGGTGAGGCATCACCATGGCATGAAAAGAGGAAGTTTCTAGCTTAAGCACCGTAAAGGAGTCGAGCTTATGACGTAAAACAAGAATGTTTTCTTTTGTTGTTTGTTTGTTCGTTATTACGTTTTCATTTTAGCTTAGGTAGTGTGGTGAACATTCATTAAACAAGTTGTACTCAGATATTTCGTAAATTCTCAAATCTTAACTTTACAACTTGTTTAATGAATTTTCTACCGGTTTTTCAGTTTGTTAATATTAATAGTTTTTGTGTTTGCCTTTGAGCTTGTTTTGAGTAGCTTGAGGAACTTTTGGTGATGTTCCAAGTTTGATCGTTTCAACTTGCCGATGTATGGTAATGATTTTGTTAAGTTTTGTACATGTCCGAGGTATGTATTTATCGCTTTCTATGCTTTAGCATATTCTTGATACTTAGACTTTTTACAAACTTTCATGCCATTCATTCTTTTGTATACTTGTTCTTGTGTGAATCACTTTAGTTCCCACACTTTTTGTGAGGTAGCCTTCTATTGTTCATATATGCGGAGTACCAACATTCTTGTTTTAACTGGATTTTATTATGCTTAATCTTTTGTTTGTGTTGATTATATGAAAGCCTGAAAAGGATCAAGGCAATTTTGTTTCATTTTGAGCACAACTACCTAGCCAAATAGTCAATTCACCTTGTGAGTGTGTGATCATTTGTAACCCATTTGAGCCTTTGGTCATTATCCATGTTGTTTGAGTTTGATGCTTGTCTATGAGTGTCAAATTTACTTTTTGTATGGATTTTGATTGATTATTTTTTCTTGAACCCTCAATTTTGTGTTGTTGTATGAATTTTTACCTTGCCTTAGAAAGTAGGGAGTATTCATATGATGATATGGTTGAATTCAAGTTGGGGAGAGAATGATTGTTTACTCATTGGTTGTTTTCTATGAGGATGAAAAAGAAAAGAAAAAAGAGAAAAATATGAAAAAGAAAGAAAAAAGAGAAAAATATGACAAAGAAAAAGAAAAGAAAAAAAGAAAGAAAACAAAAATCCTTGAGAAAGGAAACAAAAAGAGTTCAAATAATTGTGCTAAATAAGTATTGTGTTTTGTGTAACACTTGGGATGAAAGAAGAAGTTTGATTGAAATTTTGTGTTTGAACTTTTGTGAGTTGATCACTCCCTTAGGTTTAGGCAAGTTTTTGTTTCGATTAGCTTTAGGAATTGCCCCTTGTTTGTTTACCCGACCACGCTACAACCTTGAAAGTCCTTGTGATTCTTGTCTTTGTATGTTCAATATGATTTTTGGATGCATGCATAATTTAGTCTATTATTTGCATGATTGTTGTGTGAGTGAAAAGAACCTCATTTTGTGTTTTTCATCCACCGATGATTGTTTTTGCTAGGTGTGATTCATGTTTGAACTTGTGTTGTTTTAGGATATTTGGCATGACTTTTGTATTTCGCATTTGTTTCGTGACCATGTTATCATTATAGTTTAGTGGTAAGTATTTACTTTGTGTGTACCGTTTTCATTTGAACCATTCATTTGTCCATTTTTCAAAACCTGTTGATTCGTGATTCTTTGGTTTTCACTCTGTTTCTTTGAGTTGTTTGATTTTTGTTTAAGGACAAACAATTATGTAAGTTGGGGAGAGTTTGATAAGTGCAAAATGTACCTATTTTTGTATATAAGTTTTGTTGCACTTATCAATACTTTTTTGTTAATATCGTACCAATAAACCCCGATTTGTTTAAAATTACGTTTACTTTACGTTTTAGTGTATATATTGCGTATCGTGTAAATATCATTGAGTTTAATTGATTTTCTCTCATTTTTGTAGGTATTTAAGTAAAGATATTTTTCCATATTCATAAAGAGCATTGAATAAGCTTTCCAACGCTTCCGACCATGCGTCAATCGGAGTTACGGATCAAAAGTTATGAAGAAAACAAGTTTTGGTTTGCTGTCATGTTCGCTAGGCGAACTGGAGGCGAGCGTATTCGCTGGGGAGTTCGCTAGGCGAACTCTGGGGCGAATGAAAAGTGCCCGGAAGCGTGAAAAACACAATTTTGGCAGTAGCTGAGGCGGTTTATGTTCGCTAGGCGAACCCCGGAACCTAATTTTGCCTATTTTAGTCTTTTTTTTTTAGCATTTTTTAGGGGGTGGTTTTGGGGATTCTTGCTCCAACTCCATCAAACTTTATTTTTCAGTAGATTAGCTTAGAAAACAACATGGAAGCTTGCATACGGATGAACCGGGGTGGATTGATCGTCGATCGGCTCTGACAAACCGCGAGATGTTTGGTTCATTTCTCTTCTTCTTTGTGTTTTTCTTCTTTGTTGGGTTTTGTATATGTATTTTTCTATGATCTCATGTATATTTGTCGCCCATGGCGTTGTATAAAACTTGCTTTACAAATCTCTATTGGTGATTGTCTCTGATTTTTGCTTTATGCGCGGGGTTTGAGTTGCATTAGAGATAATCCTCGCAAACTTCAATTAGGGATGATTATCTGTTAGTTTCTGGATTCTAGAAATAGATTTAAGAGCTAACAATCTTCAATAGGCGTTGAAGCTTAATGCCTCCGTGCCTTGAGTCACGCGCAAGAGTGTCGACGAGGGTAACACGGTTGTTCTCTCAACTTTGCATTAGACGTAACCTTGGTTGTGAGCGATGCTGGGTGATATTGAGGAGCATTGAAGGTCGAGTATAACTGGTCGGTAAGTTTAAGTTTGTGAGGAGTCGATTATGTGCACGCCTGATAAGTTTCTTCTCTCTGAAGAATGAATTCTATTTATGTTTTAATGTTTACTTTTCTGTTTTTACGTTTAAACCATTTTAAACCCAAACTCATAAACGCGAGAGATTGTCGAACGGCATTCTTTCCCTCGAATTGATCTCTGTGGACACGACATAAATCCCAGAGGGAATTCTTCCGAAAATAAATATTTTTGCTGCTTGCCCTATTCTGCATTCAACAAAATGGCGTCGTTGCCAGGGATTGGTTTTGATATTGAATCGCGTTGCGATAGTTTCTTTATTTTTGAGTTTTGTATATATCGTATATATTCTCTGTTTCCATTATGTTTGTTTAAGTGTTGTATACAAGTTGTTCCCGTAACATTTGTTTAAGTGTTTGGTTAGGACACTTGCTTTTGGTTTGCGCGGTGAGGCATCACCATGGCATGAAAAGAGGAAGTTTCTAGCTTAAGCACCGCAAAGGAGTCGAGCTTACGACGTAAAATAAGCCTGTTTTCTTTTGTTGTTTGTTTGTTTTGTTATTACTTTTTCATTTTAGCTTAGGTAGTGTGGTGAACATTCATTAAACAAGCTGTACTCAGATTTTTCGTAAATTCTCAAATCTTCACTTTACAACTTGTTTAATGAATTTTCTACTGGTTTTTCAGTTTGTTAATATTAATAGTTTTTGTGTTTGCCTTTGATCTTGTTTTGAGTAGCTTGAGGAACTTTTGGTGATGTTCCAAGTTCGATCGTTTCAACTTGCGGATGTATGGTAATGATTTTGTTAAGTTTTGTACACGTCCGAGGTATGTATTTATCGCTTTCTATACTTTAGCATATCATGATACTTAGACTTTTTTCAAACTTTCATGCCATTCATTCTTTTGTATACTTGTTCTTGTGTGAATCACTTTATTTCCCACCCTTTTTGTGAGGTAGCCTTCTATTGTTCATATATGCGGAGTACCAACATTCTTGTTCTAACTGGATTTTATTATGCTTAGTCTTTTGTTTGTGTTGATTATATGAAAGCATGAAAAGGATCAAGGCAATTTTGTTTCATTTTGAGAACAACTACCTAGCCAAATAGTCAATTCACCTTGTGAGTGTGTGATCATTTGTAACCCATTTGAGCCTTTGGTCATTATCCATGTTGTTTGAGTTTGATGCTTATCTATGAGTGTCAAATTTACCTTTTGTATGGATTTTGATTGATTATTTTTTCTTGAACCCTCAATTTTGTATTGTTGTATAAATTTTTACCTTGCCTTAGAAAGTAGGAGTATTCACATGATGATGTGGTTGAATTCAAGTTGGGGAGAGAATGATTGTTTACTCATTGGTTGTTCTCTATGAGGATGAAAAAGAAAAGAAAAATGAGAAAAATATGAAAAAGAAAGAAAAACGAGAAAAATATGACAAAGAAAAAGAAAAGAAAAAAAGAAAGAAAACAAAAATCCTTGAGAAAGGAAACAAAAAGAGTTCAAATAATTGTGCTAAATAAGTATTGTGTTTTGTGTAACACTTGGGATGAAAGAAGAAGTTTGATTGAAATTTTGTGTTTGAACTTTTTGAGTTGATCACTCCCTTAGGTTTAGGCAAGTTTTTGTTTCGATTAGCTTTAGGAATTGCCCCTTGTTTGTTTACCCGACCACGCTACAACCTTGAAAGTCCTTGTGATTCTTGCCTTTGTATGTTCAATATGATTTTTGGATGCATGCATAATTTAGTCTATTATTTGCATGATTGTTGTGTGAGTGAAAAGAACCTCATTTTGTGTTTTTCATCCACCGATGATTGTTTTTGCTAGGTGTGATTCATGTTTGAACTTGTGTTGTTTTAGGATATTTGGCATGACTTTTGTATTTCGCATTTGTTTCGTGACCATGTTATCATTATAGTTTAGTGGTAAGTATTTACTTTGTGTGTACCGTTTTCATTTGAACCATTCATTTGTCCATTTTTCAAAACCTGTTGATTCGTGATTCTTTGGTTTTCACTCTGTTTCTTTGAGTTGTTTGATTTTTGTTTGAGGACAAACAATTATGTAAGTTGGGGAGAGTTTGATAAGTGCAAAATGTACCTATTTTTGTATATAAGTTTTGTTGCACTTATCAATACTTTTTTGTTAATATCGTACCAATAAACCCCGATTTGTTTAAAATTACGTTTACTTTACGTTTTAGTGTATATATTGCGTATCGTGTAAATATCATTGAGTTTAATTGATTTTCTCTCATTTTTGTAGGTATTTAAGTAAAGATATTTTTCCATATTCATAAAGAGCATTGAATAAGCTTTCCAACGCTTCCGACCATGCGTCAATCGGAGTTACGGTTCAAAAGTTATGAAGAAAACAAGTTCTGGTTTGCTGTCATGTTTGCTAGGCGAACTGGAGGCGAGCGTATTCGCTGGGGAGTTCGCTAGGCGAACTCTGGGGCGAATGAAAAGTGCCCGGAAGCGTGAAAAACACAATTTTGGCAGTAGCTGAGGCAGTTTATGTTCGCTAGGCGAACCCCGGAACCTAATTTTGCCTATTTTAGTCTTTTTTTTTTAGCATTTTTTAGGGGATGGTTTTGGGGATTCTTGCTCCAACTCCATCAAACTTTATTTTTCAGTAGATTAGCTTAGAAAACAACATGGAAGCTTGCATACGGATGAACCGGGGTGGATTGATCGTCGATCGGCTCTGACAAACCGCGAGATGTTTGGTTCATTTCTCTTCTTCTTTGTTGGGTTTTGTATATGTATTTTTCTATGATCTCATGTATATTTGTCGCCCATGGCGTTGTATAAAACTTGCTTTACAAATCTCTATTGGTGATTGTCTCTGATTTTTGCTTTATGCGCGGGGTTTGAGTTGCATTAGAGATAATCCTCGCAAACTTCAATTAGGGATGATTATCTGTTAGTTTCTGGATTCTAGAAATAGATTTAAGAGCTAACAATCTTCAATAGGCGTTGAAGCTTAATGCCTCCGTGCCTTGAGTCACGCGCAAGAGTGTCGACGAGGGTAACACAGTTGTTCTCTCAACTTTGCGTTAGACGTAACCTTGGTTGTGAGCGATGCTGGGTGATATTGAGGAGCATTGAAGGTCGAGTATAACTGGTCGGTAAGTTTAAGTTTGTGAGGAGTCGATTATGTGCACGCCTGATAAGTTTCTTCTCTCTGAAGAATGAATTCTGTTTATGTTTTAATGTTTACTTTTCTGTTTTTACGTTTAAACCATTTTAAACCCAAACTCATAAACGCGAGAGATTGTCGAACGGCATTCTTTCCCTCGAATTGATCTCTGTGGACACGACATAAATCCCAGAGGGAATTCTTCCGAAAATAAATATTTTTGCTGCTTGCCCTATTCTGCATTCAACAAAATGGCGTCGTTGCCAGGGATTGGTTTTGATATTGAATCGCGTTGCGATAGTTTCTTTATTTTTGAGTTTTGTATATATCGTATATATTATCTGTTTCCATTATGTTTGTTTAAGTGTTGTATACATTTTGTTCCCGTAACATTTGTTTAAGTGTTTGGTTATGACACTTGCTTTTGGTTTGCGCGGTGAGGCATCACCATGGCATGAAAAGAGGAAGTTTCTAGCTTAAGCACCGCAAAGGAGTCGAGCTTACGACGTAAAATAAGCCTGTTTTCTTTTGTTGTTTGTTTGTTTCGTTATTACTTTTTCATTTTAGCTTAGGTAGTGTGGTGAACATTCATTAAACAAGCTGTACTCAGATTTTTCGTAAATTCTCAAATCTTCACTTTACAACTTGTTTAATGAATTTTCTACTGGTTTTTCAGTTTGTTAATATTAATAGTTTTTGTGTTTGCCTTTGATCTTGTTTTGAGTAGCTTGAGGAACTTTTGGTGATGTTCCAAGTTCGATCGTTGCAACTTGCGGATGTATGGTAATGATTTTGTTAAGTTTTGTACACGTCCGAGGTATGTATTTATCGCTTTCAATACTTTAGCATATCATGATACTTAGACTTTTTACAAACTTTCATGCCATTCATTCTTTTGTATACTTGTTCTTGTGTGAATCACTTTATTTCCCACCCTTTTTGTGAGGTAGCCTTCTATTGTTCATATATGCGGAGTACCAACATTCTTGTTCTAACTGGATTTTATTATGCTTAGTCTTTTGTTTGTGTTGATTATATGAAAGCATGAAAAGGATCAAGGCAATTTTGTTTCATTTTGAGCACAACTACCTAGCCAAATAGTCAATTCACCTTGTGAGTGTGTGATCATTTGTAACCCATTTGAGCCTTTGGTCATTATCCATGTTGTTTGAGTTTGATGCTTGTCTATGAGTGTCAAATTTACCTTTTGTATGGATTTTGATTGATTATTTTTTCTTGAACCCTCAATTTTGTATTGTTGTATAAATTTTTACCTTGCCTTAGAAAGTAGGAGTATTCACATGATGATGTGGTTGAATTCAAGTTGGGGAGAGAATGATTGTTTACTCATTGGTTGTTTTCTATGAGGATGAAAAAGAAAAGAAAAATGAGAAAAATATGAAAAAGAAAGAAAAACGAGAAAAATATGACAAAGAAAAAGAAAAGAAAAAAAGAAAGAAAACAAAAATCCTTGAGAAAGGAAACAAAAAGAGTTCAAATAATTGTGCTAAATAAGTATTGTGTTTTGTGTAACACTTGGGATGAAAGAAGAAGTTTGATTGAAATTTTGTGTTTGAACTTTTGTGAGTTGATCACTCCCTTAGGTTTAGGCAAGTTTTTGTTTCGATTAGCTTTAGGAATTGCCCCTTGTTTGTTTACCCGACCACGCTACAACCTTGAAAGTCCTTGTGATTCTTGCCTTTGTATGTTCAATATGATTTTTGGATGCATGCATAATTTAGTCTATTATTTGCATGATTGTTGTGTGAGTGAAAAGAACCTCATTTTGTGTTTTTCATCCACCGATGATTGTTTTTGCTAGGTGTGATTCATGTTTGAACTTGTGTTGTTTTAGGATATTTGGCATGACTTTTGTATTTCGCATTTGTTTCGTGACCATGTTATCATTATAGTTTAGTGGTAAGTATTTACTTTGTGTGTACCGTTTTCATTTGAACCATTCATTTGTCCATTTTTCAAAACCTGTTGATTCGTGATTCTTTGGGTTTCACTCTGTTTCTTTGAGTTGTTTGATTTTTGTTTGAGGACAAACAATTATGTAAGTTGGGGAGAGTTTGATAAGTGCAAAATGTACCTATTTTTGTATATAAGTTTTGTTGCACATATCAATACTTTTTTGTTAATATCGTACCAATAAACCCCGATTTGTTTAAAATTACGTTTACTTTACGTTTTAGTGTATATATTGCGTATCGTGTAAATATCATTGAGTTTAATTGATTTTCTCTCATTTTTGTAGGTATTTAAGTAAAGATATTTTTCCATATTCATAAAGAGCATTGAATAAGCTTTCCAACGCTTCCGACCATGCGTCAATCGGAGTTACGGTTCAAAAGTTATGAAGAAAACAAGTTCTGGTTTGCTGTCATGTTTGCTAGGCGAACTGGAGGCGAGCGTATTCGCTGGGGAGTTCGCTAGGCGAACTCTGGGGCGAATGAAAAGTGCCCGGAAGCGTGAAAAACACAATTTTGGCAGTAGCTGAGGCGGTTTATGTTCGCTAGGCGAACCCCGGAACCTAATTTTGCCTATTTTAGTCTTTTTTTTTTAGCATTTTTTAGGGGATGGTTTTGGGGATTCTTGCTCCAACTCCATCAAACTTTATTTTTCAGTAGATTAGCTTAGAAAACAACATGGAAGCTTGCATACGGATGAACCGGGGTGGATTGATCGTCGATCGGCTCTGACAAACCGCGAGATGTTTGGTTCATTTCTCTTCTTCTTTGTGTTTTTCTTCTTTGTTGGGTTTTGTATATGTATTTTTCTATGATCTCATGTATATTTGTCGCCCATGGCGTTGTATAAAACTTGCTTTACAAATCTCTATTGGTGATTGTCTCTGATTTTTGCTTTATGCGCGGGGTTTGAGTTGCATTAGAGATAATCCTCGCAAACTTCAATTAGGGATGATTATCTGTTAGTTTCTGGATTCTAGAAATAGATTTAAGAGCTAACAATCTTCAATAGGCGTTGAAGCTTAATGCCTCCGTGCCTTGAGTCACGCGCAAGAGTGTCGACGAGGGTAACACAGTTGTTCTCTCAACTTTGCGTTAGACGTAACCTTGGTTGTGAGCGATGCTGGGTGATATTGAGGAGCATTGAAGGTCGAGTATAACTGGTCGGTAAGTTTAAGTTTGTGAGGAGTCGATTATGTGCACGCCTGATAAGTTTCTTCTCTCTGAAGAATGAATTCTGTTTATGTTTTAATGTTTACTTTTCTGTTTTTACGTTTAAACCATTTTAAACCCAAACTCATAAACGCGAGAGATTGTCGAACGGCATTCTTTCCCTCGAATTGATCTCTGTGGACACGACATAAATCCCAGAGGGAATTCTTCCGAAAATAAATATTTTTGCTGCTTGCCCTATTCTGCATTCAACAAAATGGCGTCGTTGCCAGGGATTGGTTTTGATATTGAATCGCGTTGCGATAGTTTCTTTATTTTTGAGTTTTGTATATATCGTATATATTGTCTGTTTCCATTATGTTTGTTTAAGTGTTGTATACATTTTGTTCCCGTAACATTTGTTTAAGTGTTTGGTTATGACACTTGCTTTTGGTTTGCGCGGTGAGGCATCACCATGGCATGAAAAGAGGAAGTTTCTAGCTTAAGCACCGCAAAGGAGTCGAGCTTACGACGTAAAATAAGCCTGTTTTCTTTTGTTGTTTGTTTGTTTCGTTATTACTTTTTCATTTTAGCTTAGGTAGTGTGGTGAACATTCATTAAACAAGCTGTACTCAGATTTTTCGTAAATTCTCAAATCTTCACTTTACAACTTGTTTAATGAATTTTCTACTGGTTTTTCAGTTTGTTAATATTAATAGTTTTTGTGTTTGCCTTTGATCTTGTTTTGAGTAGCTTGAGGAACTTTTGGTGATGTTCCAAGTTCGATCGTTGCAACTTGCGGATGTATGGTAATGATTTTGTTAAGTTTTGTACACGTCCGAGGTATGTATTTATCGCTTTCAATACTTTAGCATATCATGATACTTAGACTTTTTACAAACTTTCATGCCATTCATTCTTTTGTATACTTGTTCTTGTGTGAATCACTTTATTTCCCACCCTTTTTGTGAGGTAGCCTTCTATTGTTCATATATGCGGAGTACCAACATTCTTGTTCTAACTGGATTTTATTATGCTTAGTCTTTTGTTTGTGTTGATTATATGAAAGCATGAAAAGGATCAAGGCAATTTTGTTTCATTTTGAGCACAACTACCTAGCCAAATAGTCAATTCACCTTGTGAGTGTGTGATCATTTGTAACCCATTTGAGCCTTTGGTCATTATCCATGTTGTTTGAGTTTGATGCTTGTCTATGAGTGTCAAATTTACCTTTTGTATGGATTTTGATTGATTATTTTTTCTTGAACCCTCAATTTTGTATTGTTGTATAAATTTTTACCTTGCCTTAGAAAGTAGGAGTATTCACATGATGATGTGGTTGAATTCAAGTTGGGGAGAGAATGATTGTTTACTCATTGGTTGTTTTCTATGAGGATGAAAAAGAAAAGAAAAATGAGAAAAATATGAAAAAGAAAGAAAAACGAGAAAAATATGACAAAGAAAAAGAAAAGAAAAAAAGAAAGAAAACAAAAATCCTTGAGAAAGGAAACAAAAAGAGTTCAAATAATTGTGCTAAATAAGTATTGTGTTTTGTGTAACACTTGGGATGAAAGAAGAAGTTTGATTGAAATTTTGTGTTTGAACTTTTGTGAGTTGATCACTCCCTTAGGTTTAGGCAAGTTTTTGTTTCGATTAGCTTTAGGAATTGCCCCTTGTTTGTTTACCCGACCACGCTACAACCTTGAAAGTCCTTGTGATTCTTGCCTTTGTATGTTCAATATGATTTTTGGATGCATGCATAATTTAGTCTATTATTTGCATGATTGTTGTGTGAGTGAAAAGAACCTCATTTTGTGTTTTTCATCCACCGATGATTGTTTTTGCTAGGTGTGATTCATGTTTGAACTTGTGTTGTTTTAGGATATTTGGCATGACTTTTGTATTTCGCATTTGTTTCGTGACCATGTTATCATTATAGTTTAGTGGTAAGTATTTACTTTGTGTGTACCGTTTTCATTTGAACCATTCATTTGTCCATTTTTCAAAACCTGTTGATTCGTGATTCTTTGGGTTTCACTCTGTTTCTTTGAGTTGTTTGATTTTTGTTTGAGGACAAACAATTATGTAAGTTGGGGAGAGTTTGATAAGTGCAAAATGTACCTATTTTTGTATATAAGTTTTGTTGCACATATCAATACTTTTTTGTTAATATCGTACCAATAAACCCCGATTTGTTTAAAATTACGTTTACTTTACGTTTTAGTGTATATATTGCGTATCGTGTAAATATCATTGAGTTTAATTGATTTTCTCTCATTTTTGTAGGTATTTAAGTAAAGATATTTTTCCATATTCATAAAGAGCATTGAATAAGCTTTCCAACGCTTCCGACCATGCGTCAATCGGAGTTACGGTTCAAAAGTTATGAAGAAAACAAGTTCTGGTTTGCTGTCATGTTTGCTAGGCGAACTGGAGGCGAGCGTATTCGCTGGGGAGTTCGCTAGGCGAACTCTGGGGCGAATGAAAAGTGCCCGGAAGCGTGAAAAACACAATTTTGGCAGTAGCTGAGGCGGTTTATGTTCGCTAGGCGAACCCCGGAACCTAATTTTGCCTATTTTAGTCTTTTTTTTTTAGCATTTTTTAGGGGATGGTTTTGGGGATTCTTGCTCCAACTCCATCAAACTTTATTTTTCAGTAGATTAGCTTAGAAAACAACATGGAAGCTTGCATACGGATGAACCGGGGTGGATTGATCGTCGATCGGCTCTGACAAACCGCGAGATGTTTGGTTCATTTCTCTTCTTCTTTGTGTTTTTCTTCTTTGTTGGGTTTTGTATATGTATTTTTCTATAATCTCATGTATATTTGTCGCCCATGGCGTTGTATAAAACTTGCTTTACAAATCTCTATTGGTGATTGTCTCTGATTTTTGCTTTATGCGCGGGGTTTGAGTTGCATTAGAGATAATCCTCGCAAACTTCAATTAGGGATGATTATCTGTTAGTTTCTGGATTCTAGAAATAGATTTAAGAGCTAACAATCTTCAATAGGCGTTGAAGCTTAATGCCTCCGTGCCTTGAGTCACGCGCAAGAGTGTCGACGAGGGTAACACAGTTGTTCTCTCAACTTTGCGTTAGACGTAACCTTGGTTGTGAGCGATGCTGGGTGATATTGAGGAGCATTGAAGGTCGAGTATAACTGGTCGGTAAGTTTAAGTTTGTGAGGAGTCGATTATGTGCACGCCTGATAAGTTTCTTCTCTCTGAAGAATGAATTCTGTTTATGTTTTAATGTTTACTTTTCTGTTTTTACGTTTAAACCATTTTAAACCCAAACTCATAAACGCGAGAGATTGTCGAACGGCATTCTTTCCCTCGAATTGATCTCTGTGGACACGACATAAATCCCAGAGGGAATTCTTCCGAAAATAAATATTTTTGCTGCTTGCCCTATTCTGCATTCAACAAAATGGCGTCGTTGCCAGGGATTGGTTTTGATATTGAATCGTGTTGCGATAGTTTCTTTATTTTTGAGTTTTGTATATATCGTATATATTGTCTGTTTCCATTATGTTTGTTTAAGTGTTGTATACATTTTGTTCCCGTAACATTTGTTTAAGTGTTTGGTTATGACACTTGCTTTTGGTTTGCGCGGTGAGGCATCACCATGGCATGAAAAGAGGAAGTTTCTAGCTTAAGCACCGCAAAGGAGTCGAGCTTACGACGTAAAATAAGCCTGTTTTCTTTTGTTGTTTGTTTGTTTCGTTATTACTTTTTCATTTTAGCTTAGGTAGTGTGGTGAACATTCATTAAACAAGCTGTACTCAGATTTTTCGTAAATTCTCAAATCTTCACTTTACAACTTGTTTAATGAATTTTCTACTGGTTTTTCAGTTTGTTAATATTAATAGTTTTTGTGTTTGCCTTTGATCTTGTTTTGAGTAGCTTGAGGAACTTTTGGTGATGTTCCAAGTTCGATCGTTGCAACTTGCGGATGTATGGTAATGATTTTGTTAAGTTTTGTACACGTCCGAGGTATGTATTTATCGCTTTCAATACTTTAGCATATCATGATACTTAGACTTTTTACAAACTTTCATGCCATTCATTCTTTTGTATACTTGTTCTTGTGTGAATCACTTTATTTCCCACCCTTTTTGTGAGGTAGCCTTCTATTGTTCATATATGCGGAGTACCAACATTCTTGTTCTAACTGGATTTTATTATGCTTAGTCTTTTGTTTGTGTTGATTATATGAAAGCATGAAAAGGATCAAGGCAATTTTGTTTCATTTTGAGCACAACTACCTAGCCAAATAGTCAATTCACCTTGTGAGTGTGTGATCATTTGTAACCCATTTGAGCCTTTGGTCATTATCCATGTTGTTTGAGTTTGATGCTTGTCTATGAGTGTCAAATTTACCTTTTGTATGGATTTTGATTGATTATTTTTTCTTGAACCCTCAATTTTGTATTGTTGTATAAATTTTTACCTTGCCTTAGAAAGTAGGAGTATTCACATGATGATGTGGTTGAATTCAAGTTGGGGAGAGAATGATTGTTTACTCATTGGTTGTTTTCTATGAGGATGAAAAAGAAAAGAAAAATGAGAAAAATATGAAAAAGAAAGAAAAACGAGAAAAATATGACAAAGAAAAAGAAAAGAAAAAAAGAAAGAAAACAAAAATCCTTGAGAAAGGAAACAAAAAGAGTTCAAATAATTGTGCTAAATAAGTATTGTGTTTTGTGTAACACTTGGGATGAAAGAAGAAGTTTGATTGAAATTTTGTGTTTGAACTTTTGTGAGTTGATCACTCCCTTAGGTTTAGGCAAGTTTTTGTTTCGATTAGCTTTAGGAATTGCCCCTTGTTTGTTTACCCGACCACGCTACAACCTTGAAAGTCCTTGTGATTCTTGCCTTTGTATGTTCAATATGATTTTTGGATGCATGCATAATTTAGTCTATTATTTGCATGATTGTTGTGTGAGTGAAAAGAACCTCATTTTGTGTTTTTCATCCACCGATGATTGTTTTTGCTAGGTGTGATTCATGTTTGAACTTGTGTTGTTTTAGGATATTTGGCATGACTTTTGTATTTCGCATTTGTTTCGTGACCATGTTATCATTATAGTTTAGTGGTAAGTATTTACTTTGTGTGTACCGTTTTCATTTGAACCATTCATTTGTCCATTTTTCAAAACCTGTTGATTCGTGATTCTTTGGGTTTCACTCTGTTTCTTTGAGTTGTTTGATTTTTGTTTGAGGACAAACAATTATGTAAGTTGGGGAGAGTTTGATAAGTGCAAAATGTACCTATTTTTGTATATAAGTTTTGTTGCACATATCAATACTTTTTTGTTAATATCGTACCAATAAACCCCGATTTGTTTAAAATTACGTTTACTTTACGTTTTAGTGTATATATTGCGTATCGTGTAAATATCATTGAGTTTAATTGATTTTCTCTCATTTTTGTAGGTATTTAAGTAAAGATATTTTTCCATATTCATAAAGAGCATTGAATAAGCTTTCCAACGCTTCCGACCATGCGTCAATCGGAGTTACGGTTCAAAAGTTATGAAGAAAACAAGTTCTGGTTTGCTGTCATGTTCGCTAGGCGAACTGGAGGCGAGCGTATTCGCTGGGGAGTTCGCTAGGCGAACTCTGGGGCGAATGAAAAGTGCCCGGAAGCGTGAAAAACACAATTTTGGCAGTAGCTGAGGCGGTTTATGTTCGCTAGGCGAACCCCGGAACCTAATTTTGCCTATTTTAGTCTTTTTTTTTAGCATTTTTTAGGGGATGGTTTTGGGGATTCTTGCTCCAACTCCATCAAACTTTATTTTTCAGTAGATTAGCTTAGAAAACAACATGGAAGCTTGCATACGGATGAACCGGGGTGGATTGATCGTCGATCGGCTCTGACAAACCGCGAGATGTTTGGTTCATTTCTCTTCTTCTTTGTGTTTTTCTTCTTTGTTGGGTTTTGTATATGTATTTTTCTATGATCTCATGTATATTTGTCGCCCATGGCGTTGTATAAAACTTGCTTTACAAATATCTATTGGTGATTGTCTCTGATTTTTGCTTTATGCGCGGGGTTTGAGTTGCATTAGAGATAATCCTCGCAAACTTCAATTAGGGATGATTATCTGTTAGTTTCTGGATTCTAGAAATAGATTTAAGAGCTAACAATCTTCAATAGGCGTTGAAGCTTAATGCCTCCGTGCCTTGAGTCACGCGCAAGAGTGTCGACGAGGGTAACACGGTTGTTCTCTCAACTTTGCGTTAGACGTAACCTTGGTTGTGAGCGATGCTGGGTGATATTGAGGAGCATTGAAGGTCGAGTATAACTGGTCGGTAAGTTTAAGTTTGTGAGGAGTCGATTATGTGCACGCCTGATAAGTTTCTTCTCTCTGAAGAATGAATTCTGTTTATGTTTTAATGTTTACTTTTCTGTTTTTACGTTTAAACCATTTTAAACCCAAACTCATAAACGCGAGAGATTGTCGAACGGCATTCTTTCCCTCGAATTGATCTCTGTGGACACGACATAAATCCCAGAGGGAATTCTTCCGAAAATAAATATTTTTGCTGCTTGCCCTATTCTGCATTCAACAAAATGGTGTCGTTGCCAGGGATTGGTTTTGATATTGAACCGCGTTGCGATAGTTTCTTTATTTTTGAGTTTTGTATATATCGTATATATTGTCTGTTTCCATTATGTTTGTTTAAGTGTTGTATACATTTTGTTCCCGTAACATTTGTTTAAGTGTTTGGTTAGGACACTTGCTTTTGGTTTGCGCGGTGAGGCATCACCATGGCATGAAAAGAGGAAGTTTCTAGCTTAAGCACCGCAAAGGAGTCGAGCTTACGACGTAAAATAAGCCTGTTTTCTTTTGTTGTTTGTTTGTTTCGTTATTACTTTTTCATTTTAGCTTAGGTAGTGTGGTGAACATTCATTAAACAAGCTGTACTCAGATTTTTCGTAAATTCTCAAATCTTCACTTTACAACTTGTTTAATGAATTTTCTACTGGTTTTTCAGTTTGTTAATATTAATAGTTTTTGTGTTTGCCTTTGATCTTGTTTTGAGTAGCTTGAGGAACTTTTGGTGATGTTCCAAGTTCGATCGTTTCAACTTGCGGATGTATGGTAATGATTTTGTTAAGTTTTGTACACGTCCGAGGTATGTATTTATCGCTTTCTATACTTTAGCATATCATGATACTTAGACTTTTTACAAACTTTCATGCCATTCATTCTTTTGTATACTTGTTCTTGTGTGAATCACTTTATTTCCCACCCTTTTTGTGAGGTAGCCTTCTATTGTTCATATATGCGGAGTACCAACATTCTTGTTCTAACTGGATTTTATTATGCTTAGTCTTTTGTTTGTGTTGATTATATGAAAGCATGAAAAGGATCAAGGCAATTTTGTTTCATTTTGAGCACAACTACCTAGCCAAATAGTCAATTCACCTTGTGAGTGTGTGATCATTTGTAACCCATTTGAGCCTTTGGTCATTATCCATGTTGTTTGAGTTTGATGCTTGTCTATGAGTGTCAAATTTACCTTTTGTATGGATTTTGATTGATTATTTTTTCTTGAACCCTCAATTTTGTATTGTTGTATAAATTTTTACCTTGCCTTAGAAAGTAGGAGTATTCACATGATGATGTGGTTGAATTCAAGTTGGGGAGAGAATGATTGTTTACTCATTGGTTGTTTTCTATGAGGATGAAAAAGAAAAGAAAAATGAGAAAAATATGAAAAAGAAAGAAAAACGAGAAAAATATGACAAAGAAAAAGAAAAGAAAAAAAGAAAGAAAACAAAAATCCTTGAGAAAGGAAACAAAAAGAGTTCAAATAATTGTGCTAAATAAGTATTGTGTTTTGTGTAACACTTGGGATGAAAGAAGAAGTTTGATTGAAATTTTGTGTTTGAACTTTTGTGAGTTGATCACTCCCTTAGGTTTAGGCAAGTTTTTGTTTCGATTAGCTTTAGGAATTGCCCCTTGTTTGTTTACCCGACCACGCTACAACCTTGAAAGTCCTTGTGATTCTTGCCTTTGTATGTTCAATATGATTTTTGGATGCATGCATAATTTAGTCTATTATTTGCATGATTGTTGTATGAGTGAAAAGAACCTCATTTTGTGTTTTTCATCCACCGATGATTGTTTTTGCTAGGTGTGATTCATGTTTGAACTTGTGTTGTTTTAGGATATTTGGCATGACTTTTGTATTTCGCATTTGTTTCGTGACCATGTTATCATTATAGTTTAGTGGTAAGTATTTACTTTGTATGTACCGTTTTCATTTGAACCATTCATTTGTCCATTTTTCAAAACCTGTTGATTCGTGATTCTTTGGTTTTCACTCTGTTTCTTTGAGTTGTTTGATTTTTGTTTGAGGACAAACAATTATGTAAGTTGGGGAAAGTTTGATAAGTGCAAAATGTACCTATTTTTGTATATAAGTTTTGTTGCACTTATCAATACTTTTTTGTTAATATCGTACCAATAAACCCCGATTTGTTTAAAATTACGTTTACTTTACGTTTTAGTGTATATATTGCGTATCGTGTAAATATCATTGAGTTTAATTGATTTTCTCTCATTTTTGTAGGTATTTAAGTAAAGATATTTTTCCATATTCATAAAGAGCATTGAATAAGCTTTCCAACGCTTCCGACCATGCGTCAATCGGAGTTACGGTTCAAAAGTTATGAAGAAAACAAGTTCTGGTTTGCTGTCATGTTCGCTAGGCGAACTGGAGGCGAGCGTATTCGCTGGGGAGTTCGCTAGGCGAACTCTGGGGCGAATGAAAAGTGCCCGGAAGCGTGAAAAACACAATTTTGGCAGTAGCTGAGGCGGTTTATGTTCGCTAGGCGAACCCCGGAACCTAATTTTGCCTATTTTAGTCTTTTTTTTTTAGCATTTTTTAGGGGATGGTTTTGGGGATTCTTGCTCCAACTCCATCAAACTTTATTTTTCAGTAGATTAGCTTAGAAAACAACATGGAAGCTTGCATACGGATGAACCGGGGTGGATTGATCGTCGATCGGCTCTGACAAACCGCGAGATGTTTGGTTCATTTCTCTTCTTCTTTGTGTTTTTCTTCTTTGTTGGGTTTTGTATATGTATTTTTCTATGATCTCATGTATATTTGTCGCCCATGGCGTTGTATAAAACTTGCTTTACAAATATCTATTGGTGATTGTCTCTGATTTTTGCTTTATGCGCGGGGTTTGAGTTGCATTAGAGATAATCCTCGCAAACTTCAATTAGGGATGATTATCTGTTAGTTTCTGGATTCTAGAAATAGATTTAAGAGCTAACAATCTTCAATAGGCGTTGAAGCTTAATGCCTCCGTGCCTTGAGTCACGCGCAAGAGTGTCGACGAGGGTAACACGGTTGTTCTCTCAACTTTGCGTTAGACGTAACCTTGGTTGTGAGCGATGCTGGGTGATATTGAGGAGCATTGAAGGTCGAGTATAACTGGTCGGTAAGTTTAAGTTTGTGAGGAGTCGATTATGTGCACGCCTGATAAGTTTCTTCTCTCTGAAGAATGAATTCTGTTTATGTTTTAATGTTTACTTTTCTGTTTTTACGTTTAAACCATTTTAAACCCAAACTCATAAACGCGAGAGATTGTCGAACGGCATTCTTTCCCTCGAATTGATCTCTGTGGACACGACATAAATCCCAGAGGGAATTCTTTCGAAAATAAATATTTTTGCTGCTTGCCCTATTCTGCATTCAACAAAATGGCGTCGTTGCCAGGGATTGGTTTTGATATTGAATCGCGTTGCGATAGTTTCTTTATTTTTGAGTTTTGTATATATCGTATATATTGTCTGTTTCCATTATGTTTGTTTAAGTGTTGTATACATTTTGTTCCCGTAACATTTGTTTAAGTGTTTGGTTAGGACACTTGCTTTTGGTTTGCGCGGTGAGGCATCACCATGGCATGAAAAGAGGAAGTTTCTAGCTTAAGCACCGCAAAGGAGTCGAGCTTACAACGTAAAATAAGCCTGTTTTCTTTTGTTGTTTGTTTGTTTCGTTATTACTTTTTCATTTTAGCTTAGGTAGTGTGGTGAACATTCATTAAACAAGCTGTACTCAGATTTTTCGTAAATTCTCAAATCTTCACTTTACAACTTGTTTAATGAATTTTCTACTGGTTTTTCAGTTTGTTAATATTAATAGTTTTTGTGTTTGCCTTTGATCTTGTTTTGAGTAGCTTGAGGAACTTTTGGTGATGTTCCAAGTTCGATCGTTTCAACTTGCGGATGTATGGTAATGATTTTGTTAAGTTTTGTACACGTCCGAGGTATGTATTTATCGCTTTCTATACTTTAGCATATCATGATACTTAGACTTTTTACAAACTTTCATGCCATTCATTCTTTTGTATACTTGTTCTTGTGTGAATCACTTTATTTCCCACCCTTTTTGTGAGGTAGCCTTCTATTGTTCATATATGCGGAGTACCAACATTCTTGTTCTAACTGGATTTTATTATGCTTAGTCTTTTGTTTGTGTTGATTATATGAAAGCATGAAAAGGATCAAGGCAATTTTGTTTCATTTTGAGCACAACTACCTAGCCAAATAGTCAATTCACCTTGTGAGTGTGTGATCATTTGTAACCCATTTGAGGCTTTGGTCATTATCCATGTTGTTTGAGTTTGATGCTTGTCTATGAGTGTCAAATTTACCTTTTGTATGGATTTTGATTGATTATTTTTTCTTGAACCCTCAATTTTGTATTGTTGTATAAATTTTTACCTTGCCTTAGAAAGTAGGAGTATTCACATGATGATGTGGTTGAATTCAAGTTTGGGAGAGAATGATTGTTTACTCATTGGTTGTTTTCTATGAGGATGAAAAAGAAAAGAAAAATGAGAAAAATATGAAAAAGAAAGTAAAACGAGAAAAATGTGACAAAGAAAAAGAAAAGAAAAAAAGAAAGAAAACAAAAATCCTTGAGAAAGGAAACAAAAAGAGTTCAAATAATTGTGCTAAATAAGTATTGTGTTTTGTGCTAAATAAGTATTGTATTTCCTTTATCCATAATATCAAATGCGTGCTCCATCGTGCCAAAGTTCTATTCCATCATTCATGAAACAATTTTGGTTCCACAACAGAACATAAGATAACCCTAATAAATTTAAGCTATAATTAATATGAAGAGCACATTTTCAATTAAGGAAGTTCAATAATTGAGAAGGTGAATTATATCCTTCTCCAAATGTCTCTCATGTTTGGGAGATAAGTTATTCCATTTTTTCTTAGCATTGAAGAAAAAATTAAAATTTGAGAGATAAATCTTTTTGGCCACTCCATCATTAAGTCACCAAAGTAAGGAGTGTCAGTGTTATTGTACATGTTAGTAACCAATAACTCCATGAGCTCAGTACTGGGGCAAGAAGTGGAGGGCGAATAGAAATCGGTATATTTTAGAAAAAAATTTAAGGGAGTCGAGTTGATATTTCAAAAGATCCAAACTTTTGCGATACTTGTAACAACAAAGAAGCTAAGAACTATTTCCAAGGACACTGAATTATTGTCAAAGCTAATTACCCTATTTGTCAAGTGTAATAAAAAGGATATTTGGCAGGAAGAATAATATCATTGTCATTATAGTTGTTGGAATATGATATTACCTTCATTATGAGAAGTAATACCAAATACCATGTTGTAGCACCCCAAAATTTGCCCTCGCTTTTTCTAACCTTAACTGGCTTGTGTTTCGCATTCGTCTACATATCTCATTAGGTCATAACTTCATAGTCATGCATTTCACGGGGCTCCTAAGACAAGGATTAAAGTATTTTCTTGCGGTTTCAGTTTTCCCTATTTAGAGGTGATTGATCTAGCTACTTTACTCCAAGTGAATCAATGGGTTGAGCTCACAACGTCATGAGTATATCTCTATCACATTTCAGTGGGTGTCAAGGCGTCCCTTTGTCAAGATCATTAAGCCACAAGGTTATCCTCTGTCAAGGCTTATCAGGTTGCATAGTCATGCTTTTCAAAATTACTCAAAGTGAGTGGTTCAGGGTTTCTTATATTTTGTGTAAGTTGTTTGGTATTCATCAATTGAAGATGGTGGATAGGGTTTCATGTTAGAGGCATCGTGGTATTCATGTAAGAGATCCAATTGTGAACTCGTATTACAGTCAAGACATTATCATTCTTTCAGTGTTTATTGCTTGTTGCTCGTAATGCAAGTTAATGTGGATTTGAGATTGAAGTTGAAGTTTGATTTGGGATCAAAGATATTCAAGGGAAGAAATGTTTTAAGCATGGTCATGTGGATTTCTTGGAATTCACACTTCCTTATCCATCTTTTCAATTCGTTTCAAATGAACCATTCTTTTTAAATCCATCTTATAGACAAATTCGTGTCCATGTCCATTTTGTTTAGAATTTACATCCACTTCAATTCATTTTATAAATATCCATAACCATTTGGACATCCATTATTTTCTAACCATACCCATTTTGAGTTCATGTCTAATCCCATATTTAAGTTGATCAAGTGCATTGATGAATGGTCTAAAAAAATTCCTTTAGATGAAAAAATGACCCAAAATTCTTTTTCCACTTATTAAAGACCTAAGATTTACCAGAGTGCTGCCATTGCGAGGACATGACAGGAAATAGCCATTACTAGGCAATTGATTAATGATGGCCAGAATTCATCAAAATCTTTAGAAAAATGGGCGAGACGAATTGGCATCAAGAAAACGTACAAGCCTTATCTTGTGAGGGCGGAAATGCTAAAATAATCCATCAAAATTCACTCCCATTTTTACACTTGTCGATCATCGTATAGAAGGCGATAGGATGCATTCAAGGGATGGGATTCTGATGTTAAAAGTAGCGCAGGGAGAGACTTAATAGCAGTGGAAAAAGCATTACATACCACAAAAAGTTCAGAACAGTAAGTTTCTTTGAGCAAAAAGTCTACATAGCAGTAGGAGTTCTTTTCAGGAAATAAGTACATAGCAGAGTTAGAAAGGTGATTGAAAATGAGTTTCCCGATGGTGATAGCCCTTTTGTGTGGGCATTCAATCTTCAACTTCCAACCAAAGACAACTATAGCGCTGTTGCATATTTTACAAACAAAGAGCCTATTGCTGAGGGGTCACTAATGGACATATTCTTGAAAGGTGACGATGTTTTTAGAAACTCAAGACTCAAGTTGATTGCCAATATTATAAATGGTCCTTGGATTGTGAGAAAAACAGTGGGGGAGCAACCAATTTGCATAATTGGGCGTGCATTTTCATGTAAATATAGTGTGATAGAGAATTTCATCGAGGTAGATATTGATATTGGATCTACTATTGTTGCATCTGCAATAGTTCACTCCTACTCTCCTGGAAAGTTGAACCAAGGTCATTGGGCCTGAGACACTAGGCTTGCGCCTGGAGATGCTTCCCCTACGACTGACCAGACCTTCACACTACCATTTTCGCTACTGCACCCCCTGTGTTACGGGTTTTTTAATTAATTTCTTTCGTAGTTATCTTAGATTTTAGGTTTTTGTTGAGTAGTTTCAAATGTGACTAATTAGATTAGATTTTTGAATAATTGTTTTTGGCTTAAGTGCTCACTAATTGTTTTTTTTTGCTTAATCATTCACTAATTGCTTTTTGGCTTAAGTGCTCACTAATTGTTTTTTTTGCTTAATCATTCACGAATTGCTTTTTGGCTTAATTGCGCATTAATTGTTTTGGCTTAATTGTAGCTAGATTCGTCTTAATTTATTGATTAGGATTAGTTTTAATCTAGGAATTAGATTAGACCTTTTAGAATTAGATAATTAGAACTTTATTAGTCTTAATTTTAGAATTATATTTGACTTTAATTGGAACTTAATCTCGTTTTCTAATTAGAAATTAACCTAGACTTTTAACATTGACTAGTTGTTGACTAATTGTATATTAATTTTGATTAATTTTTGTTTAGAAACTAATTTTAGTTTGATTTAGACTTTGTCTTTGGATTGATGTTGTTTTAGATGTTAACCGTATTTCTAATTGACTTTTTAACATGGTTTAGTAGTTGATTAATCGTAGACTAATGTTGGTCAATTGTTTTCGGACAATTTTTTTTGGTTTAGTAGCATTAGAAATAGATTTTTAGAATTAGAAATTAATTTTGAACTAATTGATCTTGACTTAGTTTGAATTGGTTTTGTTCTAACATTGACTAAACGTTGATTTTAATGCTAACACCAACTAATCTTCTTAGTGGTTATATTTGTTAATTTTGTTGATTGTTCTTAAATGTTAACTTTGTGATTTTTTCTAGTTAAAATTTGATATATTGGATTAGTCTTTGATTAATTGTTTGCGAATTTTACTAGAGTCCTTGATGTTTGTTGCATAGATTTTGATTAATTGTTGCATACATTTTGGTATCAATTTCACTTAATTTTTGTTGATAGTTTCTATTTGAGTTTTGGTGGCTAACCTTGGTTATTTTTTGGATTACCTAGACTAATTTTTGAGTTGTCTTTGTAGTGATTCACAATTGATTTGATAAGTTGTTTAAAGGTAGGAAGTGCTGCTACATACATAGTTGTTGTGCACAAGGTGAGCTGTTAAATGTTGCAATTCTGTCCAGATTTTCTTACACCTATTCAGTTCTAAAAACAGGTGCTGTTGAAAGCTGTTTTAGTTTGTGGTTGGATTTTATAGCTGTACAGGTGCAGAAGCGCTGTTGTTGCTGCTGTTTTTGGTTTATTATCTTGTTTTCTGTTTCTCTTTGCGATGGACGAAGAGTCACTCAACTTCCTTATAGTTGAGATCATGACATCGTTTCATCCTGTGATTGACGAAGAGACACTTAACTTTCTCATAGTTGAGATCACGACATCGTCGTTTATTTTTATTTTCTGGTGCGTTTCTCTTTTAGTTGAGGACGAGGAGTCACTCAGTTTGTTGCTTGGCTGAGATCACGACATCATTCATTTTGTGATTGATTTGTCCTGTGTTTACTTATGTTTGTTCACATGATCCCCTTAGGATTCCTAGCTCCACTTAATTTCTGATTAAGTTGGAGGTAGGAGAGGCATTAGGCTTTCAATCCATGCATGACAATATTAGGTAGACTCTCCTCCTGATCCTGACCTTAGGGCCATTCTGTATGATAACTTGTAGGACCGAGTTTTCCCCTTAGACCTTCTGTGTGTCTGTCCCCTCTTTTCTCTTGCACCCGTGCGATTGAGACCGTCCTTGTTTCCCGTAGTAGTGTGAACTACAGATGCTCTGATTCCTCATTCCCCAATGAGGATACGTAGGCACGAGATGCGATATCTTGGCGAGCACCTAACAACTAACTTCCCCTTTTCTCTTTCCCTAGTGCAATCGAGACTCTTTCACCAAACAATCAAAACCGACCTGTAAGTCGAACTACGACTGCTCTGACTTCCTCTCTCTGGTTAGATTGAGGATACGTAGGCACAAGACGACGATGTCTTGGCGAGCAACCTTCCCCCATCAATCCTGTAGTCTCCAAACTATATTGACTCTGACTTTCCCACTTCCGAGGGAATACGTAGGCCTAGGACGGCGATGTCCTACCGAATCACCTCTTCTTTTTCCTTTCTAGTTAGCAGTTGGGCTTCAGATGACCTACACCCTTTGATCGGAACAACAAGCGTGGATCCCATCGAGTACGATGGACGCGAGGGGGTGCTAATACCTTCCTCTCGTATAACCGACTCCCGAACTTAGGCTATGGTTGCGATGACCATTCCTTTTCCTTTTTAGGTTTTCTTCGATCGTTTCCTTTCCCTGCGTCAGGATAAATAACATTCAGTAGCGACTCTTCTGTCTTTTCTGCCGGTTGATTTTCGCAGATGCGACACATGTCTTAGATGATATTTTGGTAGAGTTTAATATATTTATTGATGAGGAAACGTCAACGTGCGGATTCAATCAATAGATGAAGCTTTTAACTTAAAGGGAAATGGATTTTGGATATTATTGAAAGGATCAAGTGACATTTCGATCGAGTAGTCATTTTGTTTTGAGTCCAAAGTAAGTAATAATCAAGTAGAATATGAGGCACTGGTTGTCGGAATGATTTTGGCAAAAGAAATGGGAGCAACCAACCTTTGTTCTAGAAGTTATTCCCATCTTGTCATAAGTCATGTTGTGGGTGAATATTATTGGAAAAGTATCATCTGTTGGACATATGCCTCCACACACAAGATGGGGGAGGGGGGAGTGAATTATCTGTTTTTGAAAAACGGTAGTTTGAAAACTTTTAGGATCATTTTCAGATTTTAAAATATATATTTTTTTTAATTTTTGAGAATTTTACAGCGGAAAGTAAATATGCGGAAATTAAAGAGTTAAGGGATAAAGTGATAACCTTAGGAATTATAGAGGTTAGGTAAAAAAGAAAAGACATAATCCTTTCTCCAAGATTTGTTCTTGAGAGTATCCAGTAAATCTCAAAAGTTTTTAGTAGGTTGAACTCTCAAACCTCCTTATATAAGGAAAATGAAGTTTTTGGTTAACTTCACACCAAAAAACGAACAAAAGACACATTTTTCTTCATTCCAAAAGACGGATTGAAGCGGTTAGTCTTCTTTCCAAACAACAACTTGAAGTGGTTAGTGATGGGGTGATGTCGCAAATACCATAAGCGTACAACCAAAACAATCAAAGCCTTATCACAAATATTCAAGGGTGATGTCATAAATGCCCTTGACATATTACATGAGCAATTAAAGCCCTTTAGTGCTAATGCAAGAACAAAATAAAATAAACCACCAAGTGGAGAATACAGACTCACCAAGAACAAAATAAAATAAACCACCAAGTGGAGAATACAGACTCACCACCTACTAAATAGCTAGCCACTCCAAAGGTAGTGGTGATTCCACACTAAACTGATTTTGAACTAGGTTTTCACATAGGGTAGGGAACAGCTATTAACCCTTATCCGGGAAACATCCCCAAAGACATCCAATAAAATTTTGAGCATGATCTCGAAAGACAAGCTACTTCCTAGATTATGAACTAAGGGCTGAAAGCAATACCACATAAATATGTAAAATCAATGATAAATAACAAAATATGAAATATACATTGCAACACATGAATTCTAAAGTTTATTCATTCATTGAATACATATGTTCCATGTACTAACACTCCAAAAAAAGGAAACACATATTTGACTAATCCATCAATGAGACCGGCGTCCCGTCTTCCACCACTTGGTCAAGCCAAACTTGCTTTGGAGAGATAGGCCCAGAGGGAGAAATACATTACCGACTATAAAGAAATTTCAAAATATCCATACCCAATAGAGTGACTCACTTCCAATGACTTCGTATACTCCTTGGACAAGGAAAATTTCTCGAGACACATCTCACGAAGACTGTCTTCAAATCTTCTTCTAACTTTCTTGAGATTCTTTCAAAAACTCCTCAAGATCTTATATCCCTTTTTGAGTTGGGTCTAAGGACCATTTTACTTCATTAGGACCGACCTTCACCCAAGATAAAGATGCTTGAGCAGAAACTAAGGTCTTGTTACTCTCTGTCACTTCCTGAGAAACCATCATAACCTTTTGAACTAGAGTGTTAGGATACATGAAAGGCTCTACCACACCCTCTATGACCAAAAATGAGGTTGACGATACTCGTCCATCTTTAAACACCAATTTTGCTCAATGGTAAGGGTTTCAACCCAGTACTTGAGTGCCTCCTTCTCCCTTTGAAGAGGCTTAGGCCGGAAGACTTCCTCTAACTCAATAGCTCCAAAGACTAGGACAGCCAATGCCCAACGGGTTATGTACACCAAATCTGATAACTCCTCATGGCGAGCTTCTTCAGTTTTGTTTTTAAAAATTAGAATAATCCTATTTGAAGATAAAATACCAAAACTCTATAGTTGTTCTTGGACCAAGGAAAGCTATAAGTGCAGAAGAAAACCCACTTAGAGCCGACACATGTTCCTTAGAAGACCTCACTAAGAGATCCTTAGTAAGTGGTCTATCCACTCGAAGCTCCCCATGATCAAGACTAGGATCCAAATATCCCCCATCATTATAACGTGAGCGGCCCAATGCATCGTCCACCATGACATTGATAGATGAATCACAAACTTCCACCTACACCAGAGTAGGCTCCCCCGAAGCAGCCACATTAGTAACGACTGCATGAGAGGGGATTACCCAGGAGACCCTGTTTATTTAATTCATTCTTTCCTCACATTTCATCTAATCTACGAGAAAATGAAGGATATGTTACAGAAGGGGTCTCAAAGTAATATTAAACAATGGATACATTCTTAGATTAATCACCAAAGACTTCACAACCTCCTTCAAGCCAATCTCCATGAGCAAGAACTTCTCTATTTACCACCTTAATTATTTCTATGATGATTCATAAAAAAAGATAACATCCTGATGTAACCTAGAGCCTTGTAGAAGGACACCTATTGCCTCTTCAAAAAGATGTCTTCTTGAGTCAAATATTCATTCTTATAAACTTAAGATCCAAACTCCGCCAAGAAGTGGCTTTAGGGCCAAAATTTAGAAAATTTATCCGAGCATTGGTAGGTCGACCCTCGATCCTTAGAGTGCTTCACATTATCCAAATAGACGTCAAACACACTGGCATAATAGAGAAGAGATATTAAGTCATGTCCCCTCGTTGAAGCAGACATGCTATGTTAAACCTTTAATATATGAAAAAAAGAGCATCAATGCCTGCACACTCCCCTTGAATTTATATCAATATTGGAATACTTTAATGTAAGCCCAGCTCATCGAGTCTAGTTCAGAATGGGTGATCAACAATTGATTGAAAATGCTAACCTAAAACATGTTGAAGGGAAGAAGAAGACCTATCAAAGAGAACATATACTCATGAAGAGAGGTAACACACCCATCATACTTATTCCACACCTTCTTGTCTTTCTCATAGATAAGCACTCCCAGTTAGACTAAAGCCCTACTTTGGTAAAGGCTCGATCTAAACGATACCAAGAGTAAAAATAAGAAGTCGTGTCCAATGTCTCCGAATCCATCCATGCCGAAGAAATATCCCCAATTTTCCTTGCGACACATGGCGGATGGAACATACATTTTAAGGAACACCATCAACACAGAAAAGAGAAGTATGAAGAATTATTACTCTGATCGAACACACCATTAACAAGAGCTCAAATGACAGAGAAATCAAAAACTCATCACCTAGAAAACTCTAAAAAAGAGGCAAAAGAAAGATGAACAAATTGGCTTTATCTGAAAAGAAATAGGTTATTTGTATGGTATTAAGTACCAAAAAATTAAGACCACTTATGAACTCAGTCAAGAAACTGGAACAAAAGAGCTCACGAGGAGAAATGAAATTAAAAGGACATGGAAACATCCGTTACAAGTCGCAAATGGAAAAAAGGAGAAAAATTGTGCATCATAGATCTTTCATAAGTTCCTTAACCACTGAGGATCAAATGATCCACCACGCACCACCAATGGTTGATATTTAAAAAGGTTGTGCAAAGCGCTCAACTACTCTAAGGGAGAGGAAACATCATGACCAGCTAGCATAGGGGCATGTGTTAATTGTTCCTTGTGAAACGTTACCTATTACGAGAAAGACATTTAATGCGCTTGTTTCAAATGATAATGATATCCCATCGAGGATCTTCATATCTTCAAGCCAAGAACCGACCTAGAGCATGTACGATAAACCCTCGTTGTACAGAGCAGGGACAGGGGCTTGAAGGGCAAATGTTTTGAGCCACTGACAAAGCAGGACGGAAGCCCATGACCAAAACAAAGGAGCACTGGCGAGGAGAAAGTGCTCCTATTTCCCCATCTAAGAGAAAACGACTTCTCCTTTGAGACACTACCAATCACCCATATCAAAAAGAGGGATGACATCGATCTACGATGCACTCCCTTTTTTTTGGTTTAAACCCTTATTATATGAGAGAGAAAACGTGTCATTCTTAGGTATTCAAAATCCACTCTCACTCTCACATCACTTTTCATTCTTTTGCTGATTTGAGCGTTAGAATGTTAATCTTACAGGTCAGTCTCTTCCTTCATTGTATCATAAATTTACTCCACATTACCAATGTTCTAATCCGCCATTCATCGGACAACTCTAATTTCACAAGGAACACAAATAATCGTCTAGGTTTTAATGAAAGTGTGGATGCCCTACTTCATCATCAAAGGATAATGAAAGTTTATATGAATGAAGTGTATGTTTGAATTAAATATTACAAGTTAAATGATATATTACAAGTTAAGTGATGTTCAATATACAATTCAAATCAATTTTTGCCAAACCTTGTAGTCACTACATTGATGCATTAATCGTACAAAAACGTTTGCCATTGTTCAGTGTACAATTATCATTGTTTTGCATATTGGTTCGTGTCAATCATGAAAAGCTAAAATGAAAACAAAAATACTAATGAAAGGTTGGTATAAAAAGAAACAAACAAGACACATTAATAATGTTTAAAAACAAAACATGGCAACAATATTTGTTAACTGAGAAAAAGGTTAAATGATCAACTAATAAGCTAAAGAGACAAACAAGATACATTAATAATATACTTAAAAGAGACACTTAATAATGTTTTTGTATGATAGTTTTCTGAAAAATAAGTTTTCTTAAAATTTAAATTTGAATTTTCCCCAACGATTCTTCGTTTAATAAAACTTATTAACTTGTCGAATTTAATTACCTTATTATAATATTTCCAATATGTACAAGTATTTTTTTTAAACAATCCAAGTATTCAAAACTTTTTTAAGTTTAATTTAATTTAATTGAAGTAGACATAGCATGAATTTTTACATTATATAGTGATCAAATAATTACTTTTTTGTAATAGTTGCATCTAAAAATAAATGACTAAAATTTTCAAGTTTGTGTATGCTATGTTCATCTTACTTATTCTATTTGCTATTGCAACTGAAGTTAGGAGCGGTAAGAACTTTTATCATACAATTTTGAATTAAATAATTTATTTTTATCTTTTATTTATTCTTGTTTTGTATAACAGCATTTTTCGATTCCTGCCATTCGAATTCTGATTGTTCTAAAAATGATTGGTGCCATCTTCCTATGAATGCATCATGCTACTGGGGTCATTGTTTCTGTATGTGGTAGTAAAGTATTGAAAACTATCAAGTGTTAACTGTAAGCCTACAATTTAATCAGCAACATTTTTCATTTTATAGTCATTTGCTCTTATTGTTTTCTCAGAGCTACAAAAGCATATTCAACATATCTTGCAAGAACTATGATTATACTCCTGTTTAATTAAAATTATTGACATCAATAAATAAGCAGAAATTGATTGTGTAAATTAATTATATATTTATTCTATTTATATATTTAAATAATGTTAGTTTCACTTTTTTTATAAATTTAATTAATTATTTTTCATATATTCATATCAGGTTTAACCATTTTGAATTTTTTTAATATATGGATGTA
The DNA here is from genome assembly GCA_022829125.1 of Lathyrus tuberosus. Classification (NCBI taxonomy): domain Eukaryota; kingdom Viridiplantae; phylum Streptophyta; class Magnoliopsida; order Fabales; family Fabaceae; genus Lathyrus; species Lathyrus tuberosus. The sequence goes on along the minus strand of JALAZF010000368.1, from coordinate 1,441,642 downwards.
TAAAAAAACATTAATTTAGAAAAACAGCAAGAACACTCCAATCCGGAAGAAAAAAAAATACATGATGAACTGTTATTAATTGAGACACACAAAGGATTGAATTCTCTATACAAATAAAGAAAAGACATGAGTAATTTGTAAATTTCTCAAGATCCAATTTCAATGACAAAACAATGATTATGTTTTCTAAGCATCAACGAAGGCGTGTAAGGCTACTTATAACACAGAATCTCACTTTTTTAATGATTAAATTATGGAAAAAAAAAAAAAAAAATATATATATATATATATAAATATATAAATACTTCACAGTTAATTTACGATTGGATAAAAAGATATATATACAAATACTTCACAGTTAATTTACGATTAAATAGAACCTCTTAAAAATATTTAACGACTTAACTAAAATTGACTTCAACTTCTTACATAGGGCAAAAGATTGAGATGACTCTGATTCTAGGCCTTAGGGGTGGGTATCGGTTCGGGCCAGTTCGGGTTCAAGTCCAAAACCCCAATCCAGTCCAACCCTCGGGTGACATTGAATGGTTCAATTTCGATCAATTAAACCATCAATTTTTTGAAGTTCGAGTTAAAACGGGTTCGGATAACTGAACTGGTTTATTTCAGATTTCATTTGCAATTAGGTCTATATACAAAATTCAGCCCAAATAATAAATCCAATAATTTTTTTTTCTACTTTTTAAAGTTGTTATTACCAAAATAGTAATTGGACCACTCAAATTTCAAGTCCAATTATAATATAATATAAATTATTTTAATTTTAAAAATGATAAAATTAGTTGATTTCTTATAAAAAAAAACTATTAATTATTTGAATTTAAAAAATTACTAACTATTTATACAAAGGAACTATTTTGAGCTTACAAATTCATAAATTCTTAAATAAAGTAACATGACAAACCATATTTCAAAATCTATGATATTATTATAATATATTATTACAACTTATAAGAACATTCAAATATTGAGATATAAAATGCATTATCTCCATCAAAATTTAAACAAGTTATAATAATAGTTAACAAAAGAAAAATCAATAATGAAAAAAAATTCAAAAGTCTCATTCAAGCCAGGAATATATGTCATCAAAATTTTAAACAAGTGATAATAATAGTTGACAAAAGAGAAATCAATAATGAATAAAATTTAAAAGTTAAATAAAAGTGTGAATGGTAAAAATAATAACAATTCAATTAATAATTTTGACAAAAAAAAATAAACAATTCTTTAAATGATAAATTAATAGAGTAAAGGATCAATATTAATGATAAAATATAAAAGTTAAACAAAATTAGGGATGATAATTTGGCCCATCCCTAGTGGGTACCCACAATGGGTAGAGTAAAAACCCGCAAAAATGGGTACGGGTACGGGCTCGGGTAATTACCCACTTAAATAAGCGGGGATGAGTGCGGGTATGTGCACCTTAGTACCCAGCCCGCCCCATACCCGCACAATATATATTTATATATTTAATTTATATTATTATATAAAAATAAATGTTTATAAAATTTATAAAAAAAATCAATTTTAAACTACTACATATTTAATATAAGTTATCATTTATTTCATAATTCAACAATAAAAAATTTTAAATTTTTTTTAATATTTTTAAAAACTTAAAATATTATGATATTTTATACTTGATATATTTAATTTTAGTAAAAATGCAGGCAACAGATACGGGTACAAACACTTATATACCTATAGGGTACGAGGACGAGTGTCAATTTTGATACTCAAGCGGGTATGAACTCAGGTACGAGGATTGTTTTCAACTGTGGGTATGAAAACGGGTACTATAGTACCCTACCCATACCCTGCCCATTGCCATCCCTAAACAAAATTGACTAATAGTAACAATAAAAACAATTTTAAAAAAGTACGTAAGGAGTGGAAAATTTATAATTACCTGAACTACATATACAGGAAAAATGTTACTGCAGCTTAGTTTTTCATTTGGACCTTACCAATTCCAATGCTTATTTTGCAATAATTTCTCTCTCTGAGTCATGAATTATCTAGTGAATTTTCTCTTTATACTCCTACAACAAGATGAAGAACAAATATTTAACAACTATGCAGTGCTTTACAATTAGTTTACAATTAATGCAGTGCTTCACCAATTATTATCTAGTACACTACCATAATCAAACTAGCCAAAATGCATCATGACTACATAACCACAACAATATGCACACTCTTTTTTATCTTCAAAAGACTCACTATGACTAAAGAATCAAGATTTTTTAAGCATGTTCACCTAATGAAGTATAACAACACCACATGATTAAAAATAAAAACTACCTATTATCTAGTACATTACTATAAGAAAACTAGCCAAAATGCATCATGACAACAAAGTAACAAAAAAAGAGATAGTTGTTTTTAACTTACCAGCCAACTTAAGTATCATCTGAAACTAAAGCTTCTGACTTTCTTGTGTTTTCTCTTTCAATTGGCTCTTAGGTTGAACCAGTCAGGACATGTCAAAAATTCAAAGCTTCAAAGGATTTAGAAGCACATTACACAAATCAAAAGGATAAACAACAACAAGAACAACAAATCAAAACTATAAACAAATGCAACAATATATCATGTTAAACAAAATAGTTTTTCCTACCATCATCAACTTCTTGCTTTATACATGAATTCTTCCAAGTGTTTCATCATATGTTAATAAAAATCCAACATAAGCTGGAACAAGGAAAAATTATTATTAATAAATAGAGATTTTCATCATTATCCAACATAATTTCTATCCAACATAAGTCATAATCAAAGCTGTAAAAGCATGAAGCATACTTAAAAAGAAATATAAAAAAAGACATATCAGAGATGATTTACAATTAATCTTTCTATTTACAAGCTCTCAAATCCAACTCCCTACATTCTCACAGATTTTGCTTCTGCTTGTTTCAAAGTCTTTCCATGTAGAAAAAATAAACTAAAGTTAGAGGAAAACTCAAAACAGAAGCATAATTTACAATCATAAAAGTTAAAAGCATATGTTAGTGAAACAAACACTACGCCTAAATTCGCTTTTGGCAGCACTTCAAAGACAGCGCTTCTATAAGAAAGCGCTGCTATAAGTTTTGAAAAAAATTCGCTAAAAAAAAGCGCTGCTAAAGGTCGTACGGAGTCACTACCTTAGAAAGCGCTTTTATAAAAGCGCTGCTAAAGGTATAACCTTAGAAAGTGCTTTTAAAAAGCGTTGCTAAAGGGTAACCTTAGAAAGCGCTTTCAAAAAGCGCTGCTAAAGGCTTTAAGTTGGCCCCACATATGAAAGCGCTTTCTGAAAACGCTGCTGTAGGCCAATGAAAAGAAAGCGCTTTCTAAAGAAAAACGCTGCTATAGGCTGATTTATGAAAGCGCTTTCAAAAAGCGCTGCCTTAGGTCATTTGTTAATTAAAAAATAAAAAAGTCCTAATCATTTCTTACTAATCATTTTCACGACTTCTCCCTCATTTCTCTCTGGCGATATCGCAACTATTCTGACCTCCATCGTTCTCCGACCGCCATTGTTGTGTTCTCCGACCGCCATTGTTGTGTTCTCCGACCACCATTGTTCTGTTCTCTCTCGCGTCTGGTACATTTTCATTTTTTCGTTTTTTCCATTATATGACAGTTAGTGAAATTTTTAGAATGTGTTAGTATGCATTAAAGAAAATAACTTTAGCAACTATTACAAACTTCGAATGAACCAACTTTGAATGTGCTTCAGTTGTTGTTGTTGAATGTGCTTCTGTTGTTGTTGTTGTTTAATGTGCTTCTGTTGTTGTTGTTTCTGAATGTGCTTCTATTGCTTCAGTTGTTGTTGTTGAATGTGTTTCTGTTGTTGTTGTTTCTGAATGTTGCTTCTGTGAAAATTCTGAATAATTGTGAATAATTATGAATAATGGTTGTTATATATCCAAATAATTATGCTGCAAAATTGGAGGTTGTTTATGTGGCTCATATGCTATTTTGATAGGTAACTTGTGTGTGACTAATTCCTTATGAATATGAAATCATGGAAACATTTTGTATATTATTGTTAGTTTGCTTCTTGCCACTTATGATATCTATAATTAATCATTGTTACAATTTGAATTTGTCTACTATTTTTTTATCTTTAATTACATTCAGTTTACAATGTTTTACACTTATCACCATAATATATGTATAATATAGATCTAATATATGTAGTGTTACACATATATATGGATATTATAAGATTATGTTTGTTGCATGTGTTCAATTGGTGAAATCCCACTAAGTATAGTATATACTATACTTTTCTAAGTATAGTATATACTATACTTTTCTAAAAGCATTAAAATTAGAATAATCTTTCATTTTTATATTTGTCATTTAATGTTTATTTTTTTCTTTACTACAGGTCAAATGGCTAGTAACCAGGAAGACTCACACGATACAAATGATGCAAATGATTCAGCTCAGAATGTAGAAAGAGAAATTACACGAGGAATAACAATTATGAAGTCAATAATTCGTGCAAGAGATAAAGGAATCAAATATGATGTACATTGGAGTGTTGAAGACCAACTAATTGAGCCTAGCGGTGCAATGTTGACAAGTTACATAGGTTTACTTGTTCGTCAGTACATTCCAATCACCTGTGGTAACTGGAGAAATCCAGCGTTGCAAGCCGGTAAAGAAAAAATATGGACTGAGATATAGGTACGTACCATATATGATTGATGTTATTAGATTTTTGTTGACGATTATGTCTTTAAATTACTTATACTAACACACTCTATGTGTATGTTTTTTCGTAGAGGTCTTTTAACATTGATGAAAGTCGAAAAAAGTATTGTCTTCAATTGGCCGGAAAAAGACTCAGAGGGTTTCGAACTTTTTATCAACCACTTTTCTAAAGGATGAGCAAGGAAATTTTATTGAAGCAAAACTTCCAATGAAGTATGCGGACTTGATTACACCTGAAGAATGGGATACATTTGTAGCCAAACGAAGAACCGAAAAATTTCATGTAATGTTAATTTGTCATGTCTATTAATTGTATTGTATACTTGTTGCATTAGATTGTTCTGATATGACTTAAACTTGTTTATCCAGGAAGTGAGTGACATAAACCGTCAAAGAGCATCATCACCCGCGTATCCATACAAAAAAGGGCGTTTGGGATATGCACGCTTACAGCAAAAAATGGTAAGTATATATAAATGTTGTGATCTTATTAATTGTCTCATTGTGTTATAATTGATGTTCTTATTATTTGTCTCAATGTGTAGTTATAAAAGAGTAAAAGTGAAGAAACATCTCTTTCAGGACATATTTTGTGGAAGGCTGCTCGTGTCGGCAAGGATGGAGTTATTAGAGACAATGTTCAACATGTTTTTGACGAATGTGTAAGTATAACATTATGTCTTTAATTAAATCAAAAGTTTACTAACATATAATTAATTTTTAATCCCCACTAATAATTGTCGATATGTAAATAAATTTCAGGAGACTCTATCTCAATCCTTAACTACAGGTGAGGACAAGGATTGCAGGAGCATACTTAGTCGAGTACTAAATATTCCTGAGTATTCCGGCCGTGTCAGGGGTAAGGGATTTGGTGTGACTCCATCATCCCTATATAAGCACCCAAAGAAGAAAAAAAATCCTAGCAATTAACAAGTGACGCAATCGTTGGAGGAATTAAAAGCGCAAGTCCGTGAATTGCAAAAGGACAAAGAAAGATATATGGCGGAAAAGCGCGGTTCAGAGTTGAAAGATACTAGTGACAAAGCTAGTATCAATTGTCAAAATAAATTTC